>CM034405.1:2943900-4256400 GCA_019925095.2 Dendrolimus kikuchii
TCATTTCATCGACGAAGACGACGAATGTTTTGACTGATAACAGACCTTCGTACTTTTTGATGGGAAATTGGAGGCCGATATTTTGATGTAGTTTTTCAAATAACATAACTTTTGAGAGAATTTGAATTTTACTTTTTCAAAATATGTTACGTCGTATATTTATACGTATATTTTACGAAAAATAATATCAATTCCTGCGGCAGGGCGGCCTGTCGTAAGGGGCGACAAAACAACCCACAGCCAGGTGGTACCATGGCTACCACCGTTCGTCTAGAGTATAACGCCATACCAACTTTGAGTTATGTTCCGGCATCAGTGGCCAGGTTCCAGTTCCTCCTTCAAGGCCGGCAGGACATTGGCAGCATGATGGTAATCACTTTCCATCAAAGTTGGGCGGTCAGCCTGTCTGCTGTGCTTCAGTAATAAACAAAAAGTCTGTCACAAGAAATTAAATGTTTTGCTTCAGTTTAAGGACTACAGAAGCCAGGAGTTTGTCTAGTGCCTGTTTACTTGAAGATTATTTTAAAATTTGATATTTTTTTAGTACTAGTTAAACCGACAAATTGTGTGAAGTTATTTTTGAAAAAGAAAAAAAACAGATTACAAACTGAGTGAGGTTTAAGTCTGTTTCGTGGAGTTTTTGGGCAGCTATATGCGCTTACCATCAGATGATCGACTAAGGTTCTGAAGATCTTGGGATATGCAGACACATTCCTACGTAATATTTTATTTTGCGTATTTCCACATTGTTTGGTTATATTTATTTTTATAACATCGTTATGTCATTCGGTTTCTCTTTGATGTACATTTGGTTTTACTCACGGATAGCATTTACGACTTTTATATATTTATGTTTGCACCAAACAAAGATTTTACTATTCTTTTAATTTATTGATTGACTCGTATAGGATGGGTTGATTTTTTAATGTTTTAAAAGAAGTCTGCAGTTTAAATTAAACGGTTTAGAATGCTTTTGTTGTTTAAAAATGGAACGTTTTGAAGGTGAGATTTTTTAGTGTTGCGGCCATTGAAATAATTTATTCAACATAGTGTAATTTGACTTTATTCATTTCAGTAAAAATAGTTGATTTCGATTGTCAAATCACAAATTGAAAAATAAGTCAGAAATGCCACTTTACTAGGGTAAACTAACAAATTCCCCCAATCCCTTCAAAAGGAGGTCATAACTCGTAAGGAGGTTCCAACGATCCCGTAACATTTAACGCTGTATTATGCGACCTCCTACACTGTTTTACGAGCCTAGTAATGTTCCATGGATAGCCCTTCGGGACACCTCCAGTTAAGTACGTAAATAGCATTTAATAAACTGAGTATATATTATGAACCGAAAAAAATTAAAGAAAATCAATATACTGGCTCGTGGCGTCCTCTAATAATGTAGTTTGTCAGAGTAGCGTTTTTTCAGAAATGGATGTTATCTCTGGTCTTTTGTCTATATGGATTACGTTGTTTGGTACTTGATAGGTTCATACAACATCATACTCAGTAAATAGATTCGAGTAGCATAACGGAATTGACAGAGAGGAAAGCATATTTTATTTTTAAATTTAAAAGACATGTATATATTTATAGGGCAAACATGGCGGATTAAAATGACAAGTGAGAGTTCATGAGATTGAATACATCTAATAGTATAGCAATCTTATCGACAGATCTAATAGCGATATCCATTATTGTCTGTATTCACATAGAAGCACGTTCATGCATTGACCATAGTTCTTCAACTGTGATATTCATCGATAAATTGGTGCGTAAAATGTGACGTAAAAGCCTTACTGAAGTTACCATCTCCATTATTCAGATCCGTAATAACAGAGTAAGCCACTTACCTGAAACAATGAAAGGAAAAATTTAATTAACACAACAAAAGAACAATGCCTTGGTATAAAGTAATTTATTTAAACAAAAACGTCCGCCATTTTAATTATAATTAATATGAATAAGGGAAAGAAAACGAGGAGAGCTGGAAACATTCGGGATATTGAGTTTAATTGACTAAAAGGTAAACGGTGTCTTGTTTTAAAATATGGTTTAGCACGATTTGTGTATCTAGCCAGTGTCAAGTATCCAAGAATATTTCAGTATTAGAATAATGTATAATAGGGTAGTTGACAGTCAAATTAACAGAAATATTCTTTATCATCTTACAAAATGCCAAAGCCATCTAGATCATGTACGAGCGATGCGAATTATGACGTAATTTCTATAATAAGTCAAGAAGTGTATTAATTACAGATAAACAATTAATTAAATATATTTCTATTATGACATTTCAAAGTTACGATGATGACATGGTATTAGAAGTCGGCTAGTTTATATGAACATTGTTTCAGACTTTATGTGATATAGAAAGAAAGAAAGAAAGAAAGAAAGAATAAATTTATTTGAAGAAATAGCGACATACTTACATTGCTAACATGTATCCTAAAAATAAAAACATATTTTGAGAATTTGTACGCCGCATTTTCCGCAAACAAGGTTTGCACTCAGCTTATTGCTGTGCCGGCATAATATCCGACACAACGCTGATTTTCAGTGCAAACCTTCCTTTTGAAGTAATACTAAAACGACCCGAATATTTGAATGAGTTTAACTTAAAACTATTTCATTTGTAAATTATAATATATATGTACATAGAAGAAACAGTGTAAATATATTGTTAACATTATGATTTAAATAATAAAACAATATATATATATATATATATATATATATATATTATACATATATATATGTATATGTACATACATACATGTATACATATATACATATACATATATATAACTTATACTTGTCTATGTTGTAACCTGATTGTATGTATATTACGCATAAAAACATATATCAACTCACGCTACATTGATCTGTATTCAATTTTATATGCAAGGACTTGTACTCATATCAAGGTAAGTTACTAACTTTATATATTTCTCAAATACTTTAGCTATTCAAATCAATGAATATATAGGATCTTCTTTTTGTAATCTAAGTAAATGTCTTTTATAATGGATCTTAAACGAATTTATCGATTTCAGGTCTCTGATGGGTGGAGGAATATCGTTCCAGCAATGAGTGGCAGCATACTTGAAACAGTCTCTGAAAGCAGCTGTTTTGTGCTTCGCTGTTATTAGAGGTTTTGTAACAGCTCGTGGGATACCGTATTGTGACTTATCCCTCCTCCAGTCTATTTTATTGTAGAGATATTTAGGGTATTGCGAAGTGATCACACCAAATAGCATACAAGATAAGTGTAACTTTCTTCTAGCTGTCATCTTTAGTATATTATTTTTGTTTAAATATGGAGTAATATGGTTTCTTCTTGGTATATCAAAACAGTAACGGGCACAAGCATTTTGTATACGCTGTATTAAACGCTCCGTTCTTGATAAAAGGCAAGGCCCATACACTGTATCGCAGTAAATTAACTTAGAAATAACTAAACTCTCTACTAATCTTCTTCTTATTTCCACATTAATGTATCCTCTAATTGCATATAATATTCTTAATCTATAAAAACAATTTTTCATTATATTACTAATGTGCTTTTCAAAACGAAGTTCAGAGTCAATGGTCAGGCCTAGACTATGTGCGGTGTCCACAATTTCAATTTGTTCATTTTGGATTTTAATTATAGGAATAGCGTTCTTTATTGTTATAACCTGTTGTTTACTTCCTAGTATCATAAATTTTGATTTTACTGGATTTAAAACCAGTGAGTTGGCCTCAGACCATTGTGTTAGCTTTTTTAGATCATCATTAATATCATCAACAGCCTTGTGTGTTTCATTAGGGATGAAATGTTTATAAAGTTGGATATCATCAGCATACATATGAAACCTACAATGCTGGATACACTTGGCAACATCCGCTGTGTAAATGATAAATAGTAGCGGACCTAAAATAGATCCCTGAGGGACTCCTCTTGCAAGATGTAATGGATCTGAAGCAGTAAATGTTCCATCTGCTTTTTGGATCTCAACCTGTTGTCTCCTTTCTGTTAAATAGCTACGGAACCATAGAACAGTCTCGTTAGTAAAACCATAATATGCTAGCTTGGACAAGAGTAAACCGGTGTTAATTGCATCAAATGCGCGTGAATAGTCTAGTAAAATAAGTATTGTACCCTGTCCTTGATCTCGAGCCTCAGTAATGTTTCCTACCACATCACATAATGCTGTTGCTGTGCCATATCTCTTTCTAAATCCGGATTGAAGGTCAGGCAGTATCTGATTTGCTTCTAAGTATTCAACAACCTGAAAGTGGACTACCTTTTCCAAGACTTTAGAAAGACATGGTAGTATACTTACAGGGCGCAGATCCTTGTAACTGGTAGGATTAATTTTTTTGGGTATTGGACGTACAACAGCCTGACGCCACAAATGTGGAAATGTATTCGTTGTAATAGAATTATTGATAATATTAGTTATTATTTTAAGAGAATACGGTAGTGTTAATTTAATCATTTCTAGACCTATACCATCTATTCCTATCGCGTTTGACTTTAAAGAGTTAATAATTTTTAAAATTTTATCTTCAGAAACTGTTTTCAAAGAGAAGCTTGTTTGACTATATTTATGGTTATCAAAGTATGTTAGTTGCTCGATACTTACCGTGATATGTGTCAACTATATGATAAAAATTCTAAATCTGTAACTAATGCTTTTCAAGATGTATTTTGTAGATTTGGATATCCTTTTGAGTTAGTAGCAGATAACAATCCATTTAGTTCACAGGAGTGTTTAGAATATTTTAAGTCTAAAGATATAACTTTAATTACTAGTAGCCCACATTATCCTAGAAGTAATGGAATGGCTGAAAAAGCTGTCCATATTGCTAAAAATATTTTGATAAAATCATATGAAGATAATGCAGACGGTGATGTCAGGAGCCTTAAGAACAGACGAGCGTGCATGACAAGAGTTATGAATGTGAAAGAAGCAAGTGAGGTGTGTAAGAATAAGCCTAAATGGCGCTCTGTTGTTCGTGCCTACCCCGCAAGGGAACTGGCGTGAAGTTATGTATGTATGTATGTATGTGTCAACTATCCCGTTATTTGTTGAAAACATATACAACTATTATTAAATTTTAAATAGTGTTAGTTTTTTTAAGATTTGACTAACGAAACCATAATACACAACTTTGACTATAGGATATAATGAAAAAAATCTTGACCCTCAGTAGGCGCCTATCTTAACGTTTCTTATAATTACACTATACCGATGTGTAACGGGCATTATAGATATTGACGGCCTCTGTGGTTGAGCGGGCTAAGCCTTTGCCGGCGTACCTCACTACAACGCAGAGTTTCTGGGTTCGATTCCCGGTATAGTAAATTTCGGAAACGTATTTTCTCCGTTATTTACTATGGTCTGGGTGTCTGGGATCGGCCCCAGAGTAGTCCGTTGTATATTACCCATAACACAAGCGTAACTTGCTTAATTTGGGGATATACAATGTGTGTGTTTGTCTGCCGATTAAAAAAAAAAAAAAAAGATAACAAAATCCTAATAAATTTCATCCAATACTTTTTAAGCTTTGGAGACTAGTATCTTATACTAATATATAAAGCTGAAGAGTTTTTTTGATTGAACGCACTAATATCAGAAACCACTGATCTGATTTGAAAAATTCTTTCAGTGTTAGATAGCCCATCACGCTAAGACGATATATCATCACGATATATCATCACGATATATCATCACGATATATCATCACGATATATCATCACGCTAAGACCAATAGGAGCGGAGCACCAATGAAGAATGTTTCAAAATCGGGGGGTTTTGAAAACAAATTTCACGCGGACGATGTTGCGCGCACAGCTAGTACATAATAAAACTATGTTTTAACTGTTTAACGCTCGGTACTTATTTGATTTTTATTATTCCGACGTTTGGGCCACCTTTATGTAGCCGTGACCACGGAATATATATATATATATAGTGTATGGCTCATTCATCGGTGAGTTGTGTGAGTCGTTGATTCAACTCGTACAACTCACTTATGAATGAGCCTTACTACAGCACTATACTCCAAGCTTGCAACATAAAAAAAGTCGATCGCAGCTGTCATTTTAGTCCAGGTAATTAAAGATCAGAGTTTAGTAATTAATACAACAATTTGACACGAGAATATCATCTTTGAATAACAATTACAATATAACAGCGCAATAACGGTTCACCCGGTTCACCCAGCGAATGCGGGACCACAATCCGGGACCCTTTGGACTCGTCAAAATAATTCATTTTAATTTTCTTTATGGTCGAGTAAACCTTTATTTTACGACGCTCTAAGGGAGATAACTCGGGACTCCCCCGGCGGCCTTTACGCGCCTGCCTTTATGCGAGGTCGGGCCTTACTCAGTTGTGGTTGAAAGAAAATTTTACACTTTTCTTTTCATTTCTTACTCAGAAAATATTTTTTTATTATAATTATTATTTAATATAAAGAATTCGTATAAAGTCGTGGTAGCGTATTAGGCTAGCGCGCGCGTCTCAGACTCAAAGGGCGCTGGTTCTATCCTAGCCGGAACGCATGCACCATTCAGGCAGTTCTCTGATCTAATGTGTATATTGTTACATATACCACGTGCTAACGACGGTGAAGGAAAACATCGTGATGAAACCTGCGCATCAAGTTAACCGATTTATCAAACTTGCCTAGCCGCTTTGGACAAGCGTGGCGGGTATACTGACCGTTCCCCAATAGTGGGAGACCCGAGCCCAGCAGTGGGACGTTTATGGGCTCATATACAAGTATCAGTTTTTTAAAATAATTGTCTATGGTCTCTACTTTGGTTTCGAATAGACTCCGAAATTATTTAATAGATTTCAATGATTATTTTAGAAAAAACAGATCACTTCTTTTAATATTACAATAAAATTACTCTACTCAACATAAATAAAACACAAGAGAGCACATAACGTTCGTCCCTGCCGCGTTACGGGTCTAAAGTAAAAATTCAGTCGCGATTACATCGAGAGCAATGGCTGTTTTATCACCATCACCTCAGAGCGAGCTATTTGCACTGCGAGGAGCTTTGAAACAATACGGGAATGTAATCGGTACGGCTGCGACGCGTTTATTATATTAATTTCAAACTAAGAAAGAATTCTTTATTTAATTTGTAGTATCCCTAATTTAATAAAACTTTAAACTTGTTAAGTAAAACTACGTTTTAAGGGTTTTAAGCGCGACATTTTATTTGATTTTTTATTTCGACCACTTTCCAGTAACCGTGATTACGGAAGACAAAGAAGTTAAATGTTAATTAGTATTGTTAAAGTTCTTATTTATCTTACTCCTAAATTGTTCTTTTTAATTACTTAATTTTTGTTTATGGTTACGGTTCCTTTTTTAGTTTAAGGGCCCTTCCACAGTTAGGGGTGAAGCCGGGTCGGAGGAGCCCTTATATGGTTATTATTTACTCTATTGGAGCCTAATGTAGTTTACAGCGCTTCGCAATGTGTTGTTGCTTGAAGAGAAGAAACGATGTAAGAAACCCTTCAGCAACACGCCTAACCCTAATAACTTTGTATAGTATTAAGTTGGCTTAGTCTATAATTGTTATTACTCGATTATCTAATGATTTCTGTAATATTGCCTATGCATTAGCTATTGAGCTAACTGGATAGAGATGTCCGGGGTTTAATTCACTGTAGAATGAAAGTAGCAATAAATTTGAGTGTTATTTACTCTTGTCTGGGTCTATCAGTCCTGTAGGTTCATTCATTATACTCAAAATATAAGATGAACTTGCCTTCCTTAGGAATATACTACGTATGACTAAGTCTGTTTAATTAAAAAGTTACTATATTGATTAAAGTTTTATCGATTATCTCTGTTCTTAACATTAAGTATCGAAATGAAATTTGTAATAAAATTTATATAAGCAACAGACAAACATTTATTAATAATTACTCGTGAAGGCGACGATAACGCAATTAATTCAAGATTAAATCATTATTATGATAAACAAAGTAATTTTATGGGCATTTAAACTTAAACATTTATGACTAGGCAGGTTTCCTTGAGCCACTTGAACGACTGGTTTCAAGCTGTGTGATCTTTTGCCCCTATTTGGAAATCAAGAAAAGTGGTAAAACGGTTTGATATGTAGGTAGTATAGTATGCAATAGTTTTCAATCACCTGCTTCTACAATAATATAAATTGTAAGTCATTTAAAATTAACAACATTATGCTATTTACCTCATGGTGAGTACTTTTCCTTACAATAGGAACGAAGACAAACAGGTAGTTGTTTACCAAAGATACGCTAGTGCTTATATTTTATTATCACACATCATAATCCAAGCGACACAATTAGGATTTTTTCACATTCTGTAAATTATAATTTATAAAACGTGAATGTATATACATATATATAACTTCACTGTTAGGGTCATGCTATAGGTAAAATCGTCGGCACAGCCATCTCAATTTATCTCCCGTGAGTTCCTTGCATACATTTAAAGGGGATGATGGGATAGCCCAAAATGTTCGCCGACGGTGCACTAAACGGGCGGATACACAGGAAATAGTGTGTTTTTCTTTTACTATGGAGATTTTGAAAGTACAGGGGTAAGATAACGACTTGATTGTCAAACAGAATGGATTTGAATGTCCCAGGATGAATATAGCGTTGTTTTATAGCGTTTCGATGGTTTCGCTTGATTTCTATGAAGATTACGGACGTAAGTAAAAGATTCTTTAACCGAATCTTCTATAAAATTGATTGCTTAGCAGTTTTGTGTTCCTGGTAGATTACTAAGTTTAACGAAAAATATATTTAAATTTTCGTTCTTACTTTTTTCTATAGGGTAAATGACATAGCGGTTTTATATTCCTGGTACATGTTATGTAGTTTTCTTTTTAATTTTTTTACATGTATGTATAATTTGTATAAAACTGTCTAATAATATTTTAATAAAACTTAATTACCTATATAGTAAAATATAATGACTTTTCGAGCAGCCATAAGAACTTCGTTACATGACTGCTGAAATCAACTTACAATTGAATTACATATTACTACAAGTCTAATATACGTTAAGTTTCAATTTAGTATTTTAAGTAGGTATTTTGGTCAGAAAGCGAATTATAATATTATCGAAATTTATTTCGAAAATAAGCCTAGTAGTTTTCACGTGAAAAAAGTATTCATAATATATTATAAATAAATTTTAATGAAAATCGATTTATATTCATAACAGTAAAAAAAGAGCACAAATAATTTTTCATAATTACATATTTGTATATAAAGACTGCCTTTCACGTACTACAAGTTCTTGTAAAATACATAATCTACCAAAAAATAAAAATGTACAAATCATTACAATTTCAAATCCATATTTCGCCAGCCAAAATCCTTAACATCAATCTCGAACACCTAAAAACAAGTCATGACAATCAAACAATTCATAAAGACGCCCAAAAGCCCAAGTTGCCAAGCCCTAAAACGGTTTAAACCGACTCGAAACTGTAAAACAAATCCGCAATGTTGCCATAAGGTTGATAACGGGCCCTCGAGGCTCCAACGGGCCCTTTACACGGCAACAAACACGAAATTGTCCATCAAGAATCACTGAAGGCGCTGCCGGGGCCATTTTACGGCGCTCCCCACCCCACGGGCGTAAAATAAACTTGGAAAGACACTCTGTTTAATACCTTAAGATTTTTACACAGTGACAGTCTCAAGATATCAAGATATCATCTCTTGTACATTTCGTAGTTTATTATATTTTTATTGTATGGACATTCTAGCAACAAAGGTGCTACCAAGCTGCCGCTCTATAAAAGGAGACTGGAATCTGGCCACTAATGAACACAACTCAAGGTTGCTATGGCGAGATACTCTAGGTCAGGGGTGGTAGCCATCCAGAGGGGCAAATACCCTACCATCTGGCAGTGGGTGTTTTGTCGTATTTTACTACAGGCCGCCTGGCCGTAGGAAATTGTATTCTTTCTCCGTTCCTGCACGGATAAGTCCTATCTCATTTCTTCTATATAATCCTCTTTAGCCACAACTTTGAGGTTTGCAACGCTTTAGCATCAATCCTGGTGTAACTTCACATTGTTGTCTATACAACCTCCCTTTTCAAAGTAATATGTTATTTTAAAAGTTTTTTTTTATGTTTAAGGCTTGGCAACTAGGCCTTTAAGCCAGGCGCCGTTGTATTGTAGGCTACAATCGACGTCATTCAACGGAGTTCTTGTGAAAACTCGAAAGGCCACATTTGGCTATATAGTTCACATTTCTCGCAAAAACACATAATTACTACTCAAAAACTATCAATATCCTACAACTATTGTTCATTTTAGAGTAATTTTACACATTAAAAAAAAAAACTGCGCAGCACAATGTCCCCTTTCAGTTCCCGCCAAAAACTCTATTTTAAAAGTAAATTCCCGGGAGACATAGATTATTACGTCAAACTGATTTATTTGACTACATATTTGGCATTAATTGATTTTTATAAAATTTGATGAAGAATTGACGAAGATGAACATATGATACTTGTTACCTCTGAAAGTAGTATATTTCCTTAGGGGTGTGGAAACATAGTTTGTAGAATTGAAGAAACTAGTGTTCGCTCGTGGTCGAAATTCGACCATAATAATTATTGTCAAAGATTATACTTCTATAATCACAGATTTCGCCAAGGCTACATTGTTAATTTGACTTGAACAATAAACAAAACAGTGTATATGCGTGCATGTGTCAAATACATGGTAGTGTGTGAAATGTTTTTTTATTGATTTAATGCATTTTTTAGGCATAATTTAAAAAAAAAAATAGCATTCGTCGCTTCTTCGCTATCTAAACTATAAGCGTGCGAAATTTCATACTCCCCCGTCCGCGAAATTTTCGTAAAAAGGGATACAAAGTTTTTGCTGGACGTATTAATATATAGATATAGTTTTGAATGAATGAATTAGGTTAGGAATGAATGAATGTTCTTTGTTGCATATATAAGTCATTCATAATATTTTACATAGTATAATAGACCTTGATATCTTCCAGACCATCTTCACAATTGGGTATTTGACAGTGAAATCAACTGATATAGTTTTTAGCATCGCACAAATGTCACAGTCTCCTTGATTTTGTATAAGGATACTGGCTTATGAAGTCACAATTTTAACGAGTCAAATAGCTTATTAAGTAATGTTTAAAATCTAATTAAAATCATTTTTGCATAATGAATTATTGAAAGTAAGACAAATAATGAGATATAGCGACGCCTGTTTTTTATATGAATATTATTTAAGAATTTATTTTAATATGTGTCAAATATCGAATTGTTTTGTTTTTGTTGCGGGAGTTCAGCAGACAGGTAGACGGCCCACTTGATGGAAAGCGGTTACCATCGCCTATGGACATTTGCAACACCAAAGGTGCTACAAATGCGCTGCTGCTCTCTTAAGGGACACTGGAACCTGGTCACTAATGCCGGAACACAACTCAAGGTTGTTATGGCGACATACTTTAGACCAGGGGTGGTGGCCATCCAGTCAGGCAAATACCCTACCACCTGGCAAATTATTTAAACTAACTTAAATATAGGTATATAATAAATAGGAAAACAATACAAACATATAGCTAAAATTTTGCGGAAAAAATTCTGACTCTCAAAATCCGCAAAATAAAGCAGAATCTTGAATCAGCTTCGAGTAGCAAATCATACGTGTTTCGTGAAAGGGGTGAACGATACATAAAGTGGTTTTAGAGCACCGTAACATGTGGAGATGGGCCATCAAACGCACGTCGACGGAACCCCCGCCAAATAACAATTTGCCAATGCCGTTGTGGCGTGGCCACAGTGTGAGAGTGTCCATGAGCAGAGCGGAGAGCGACAAAACAACGTTAATATCTATGAACATGAGGATTTCCCATACCCCGCCAATTCACATTGGACAAGCGTGAGTCTGTCTGTTTATTAATGCGAAGGCCCGAGTCCAACAGTGGGCCATTATGGGCTGGTATTATTATTGTACTACTACCATATGGAGCTATATGTGTGGGGACACTGCCTACTCAGCGAATTGCATCGAATGGCATGCGACGCGTACAGAGTGGCAGTTGTCTTCACATCACTCCCCCTTATATAAAAAAAAGAGGGAGTGATGTGGGGACACTGCCTACTCAGCGAATTGCATCGAATGGCATGCGACGCGCACAGAGTGGCAGTTGTCTTCACATCACTCCGTCCGTCGTAAGTATCATATCAGAAGGTTCCGTGTGCAAATCACGTCGGGGTCACCACTATGCACATATTTAAATGTGTCGGTATTGGGGATGTTGTAAATGAATTCATGTTCTAGTAAACCAAGATTATTTATTCACTCATACATGTGCATTATATTATTACAATGTGTAACGCGTCGCGGGTGTGAATGATGGAAGACAACTGCCACTCTGTGCGCGTCGCATGCCATTCGATGCAATTCGCTGAGTAGGTAGTGTCCCCACAATATGTAAAAATATTCTAGCAAGAAAGAAACAGACTTCAAGAGTAACTAATAAGAATATGAAATATTTTCTACAGCATTTGAAGTCTTGGCACCGAGTAAAATATAAATTATTTACTGCTAGATTTATAAAAAAAAAAATTTATACAACCTATTAATATTTATAACTTCCTATTAAACAAGAATTATTTTAAATAATAACAATTATGTTCATGACACAAGCAAGAAAAATTAAACAAATCATACGACACTTCCTCGATAAAAAAAACGCTTACAGTCGGACCACACCTCCGGGACATAAAGGTGTGTCTTGCATTACTCATAACGTTGAAACAAACTTCCGCTTGAACCCTACTTCAGGGTTTATTACATTGATGTACCTTGTAGTCTTGAAGGTTAAGCACCCTCCACGTTAATTAAATATCTTATGAGATTCTTCGTAAGAGGTAACACAGGTTTTCTGTACCCTATAAGGATGCAGTTATTAACAAGGGGGCCAGGGAAAGGATGGTAGTCGATTATCCAAGTCAGATTAGCGTACTTCACACATAGATTACGTCGTTGTGCAACTTTCAGCAAAATGTTTTCCTTCGTCGTCAACACGTAGTAATTATAACTAGTGTAATGTTCTTTTTATTGATTTAAGGTTTTTTTATGCATAATTTAAAAAATAAATTAGCATTCTGCACTCCTTCTCTATGTAAACTATAATTGTGCGAAATTTCATACTCCTCCGTCCGCGCAATTTTCATAAAAAGGGGGTACAAAGTTTTTGCTGTGTTTTTGCTTCACGTATTAATATATAGATAATATACACATTACCTTGGCCAGGATTCGAATACACGCCTAATAGGGCATGGATACGTTAGCCACTAAGCTACCACACCTTGACTGATTTTCAAGTTTGCAGACAAAAATTATACCTACTCGCTTTTTTAAAGCACAGTATACAACTAATTTTCATTTAGTTTTTAACATAAATATGTGCGTTATGCAAGACCTAAGCCATCCTAATGTTAGGTTAGTGCAGTGATAAATAATTAACGTGGTAATATCCTAAGCGCTAGTATCGGCCGGTAATCGGTTGTAATACCACCAGTGATCCGGTAATCCATGTCACAACACTATCTGTTACGTACCTGACGGCTGATGAGCCATTGTGCATTAGGGATGCGCTATTGATCTATATTATAGCCGTAATTCGATAAAAAGGATAATTATGACCCATATCGTCGTATCGTCGTTATGTGACGAGTGTTTTACGGTAATATTTAGTGTTTTATGAGAACATAATAAGCAATTAAAATTTAATTTGTCATCAATATTAAAAATATGAATTGTTCGCTACTAGCACACATAATAAAACTACGTTTTGACAACTTAAAGCGCGGCATTTTGTTCGATTTTTATGTTGACGTTTCGGCCAGTTTTCGGGAGCCGTGACAAGACAAAGATGTCAAGTGTCAATGAGTAATGTTAAAGTTATAATTAAGTTTGTGGTTATCATTTACGTTATGGGAGCCTAATTTAATTTACCACCACTTGGCAACATGTGGCTTAAAGAGAAAAACCAGCGCAAGATACTATTCAGCAACATGCCCAGCTCTAATAATTACATTAGCCAAATCAGGGCCAAAACAAAATAGAGATACTATCATACACATGAAAAAAAAATCATATCACAGCCAAAAACCAAAATCGTTTATTTACCTTTTTACCAGAAAATTTCAATATTGAGAAAGAGAACATACCATTTTTAAGAAAATAAACAGCTTAACATTCTGGACATCGTTAGAACTCGTACGGAATACAAATTACTAGGTACGTCATCATGCAAAGCGCATTGTAAACCAGAGCTTTAGTTAAGCATTAATTACTTTACTATTTGTTATTTTTTCTAACATCCAGTTAAATGTTTCATCGTTAGTCTACTTTTCCCACCCCTAAATCACCTCTCGCTAAACCATTGTAAGATCGCAACAGCTATCCAATTTGAAGGAGCGATTGTCCCATTGTCATGCTGCAACATTCACGGATATCGGCACTGCATTGTGCCGCGTGATTTACCATCGTCGAGCACTATCGATACGTCGATGCTCATCTCTATAACGTTATTTAGCTGTCAACTGGTTTTAACAGGGGCGTATTTATTTTTTTCATACTTGCATAAAAAATTAGAGATCATTTATTCAAGAAAATATAGCAACATTAAAAAACAAATATTTTATCTTATTTATAGGTTCTAATTGGGAACGTGTAAAGACCTAAAAAATTTACTGACTAAACGTCACTGTCAGTGTAATGTCATCGTTATGTCAAAATTGTCCTTGTCGGAAATTTTAACAATGTACTTACATTGTACAAAACACAATGTTTTGGCGGGAACTGAAAGGGGCCGTTGTGCTGTGCAGGTTTTTTTAAATGTGTAAAATTACTCTAAAATGAGTAACAGTTGTAGGATATTGATAGTTTTTGAGTAGTAATTAAGTGTTTTGTGAGAAATGTGGACTGTTTAGTCAAATGTGGCCTTTCGAGTTTTCACAAGAACTCCGTTGAATAGCGTCCGTTGTAGCCTATAATTCAACTGCGCTACCTATACGAAGACTTACATATCAGAATTGGCTGTATGGACTAAAATTCCGTTGCCTGCCTTTGTGGTGAATTCTTCTACTACTACCGTGGTTCCATGCTACTACTACATATACAAAGCACATGTTTGTGTACCTACTAGACACATTAATTATATTGTTATTATTTTATCTCCTCGAAGTAAGCATTTTTATGAGACAAATGAAAGTTGAAAAATAGACAATTAACTCAGATTATTAAATAAATTTATTCATCATAGCGTTATCATGTATCAAAAAAATATCTAAGACGTGTAAATTCTTCGACGGAATTTAACACACCGAATAGAATGTATCCCAGTAGAGTGATACAATTTAAAATTCAAATGATACGCCTTATCAATTACAAGTGGCGGCGTAACGTAACAATAACGTCCTTAGACATTTCCCTGTACAGGACATTTGCATCGCCGCACCATCGCAATTAGGGAAGTGAGGGGACTCTATACTTGTACGCAGGAATACGCTTCAAGTCGCATTGAAAAAATACTCTAGATATTCACAACAATTTACATTAGTTCATTCAATCGTGAAATAGCCACTATAAACGGTGGCTTCTATGGCTAAGTGCTACCTTATTGCAATGCAGAGGATTCCGGGTTCGATTCCTTGCATGGCAAATTTCGTAAATAAATTCTCCGTTATTAGGTATGGTTTGAGCGTCTGGGATTAGGTCCCTAATGTCTGGGATAAGAGACTAGGGCTTTAGAGTGGTCTATTGTTTATTACCTATTACACAAGCGTAACTTGCTTCGTTTTTAGAATATATGATATGTGTGTGTGTGTGTGTGTGTGTTTGTTAGCCAGTTATAAAAGAAGCGAATATCATGAACAAGGACATTGTAAATGTTTTTGTTCACGAACATTACACAGCAAAGGTGTGTACAGAACAAATTATATACAAACATTTCAGCTTTATCATATTTATTCTAAATTTTTAAATATGATATCAATTTTACAGGGAGTAGATTTAATGATGCTCTAAAAATAAATTTTAATGCAATAAGAATATCATTTATTTTGCTACTTATTAAATTAATTAAAAAAAAATATTTAACCACAATACCTCCGCAGCGCACTTAAATTCATATATTCTTTCCGACATTAAGTTAAGTGAGTCAAGACATATGTTAATAGAATTAAGTTTCATAATTTGAATGTATTTAGAAATAAGGTACAACGGGACTGACATATTTTGTAAATAACAGTCCCTTTAAAATAACAAAAAAAAACACATTGTATAAATTTAACAATTCCTTTCCTTTATATCTTTGATTTTTTATTGTTGATGTACAATAGACATGTTGACGGCCTTCTTGATGGAAAGTAGTGTTTCATTCATAGACCCGTAATTGTCACGTGTATTACCCGCGTATAAATCTAAGTGGTCCCTAATTACAAACTCCCGCAGCGGAGTCTCCATTTCAATTTGATCCGGAATAAACTTAGAGCCTTTCCGATTTGCATTGATGTAATTACAGTGAATTTGCATCTATATTATGTGCAGGTTTTCAATGTTACATTACGATAATTGGATTTATTGTACCCCTAATGGCCTTATTTGAATACTGGGCTCGAGATTTGGTGCTTGGTGCGGGAGTGACACTATACGTACTATATTCTTCTGAATATCTTTGTATTTGTGTATGTACCTTGTCGTGATAGAGTAGTAGCAGCGATAGGTGAGTAAATAATACTTCGGATGGCAGAAAGTAATAGTCACTTCCGTGTACTATCGTAAACTGTTTTTTTTATTCAATAATTATATGTATGTACAAATATTACAATTAGGTTAGCGAGTACGATACTGTATACATAGCACAATGTATGAGTGGGACGGGTGATGGAAAAGCAAGACAAAGCAATTATTAATATGCGCGCTATTAATACGCCTAGGGATTTTCTCCCCGTTTTGGGATTATTTTGATATTGGGGTATTTTGGGGCAAGGTATTTATTTCTTGGGAAAATATTTGAAGACGAGAAGTTCAACGCTGGGAAAATTGGGGAAGTATTATCCCCCTAGCCTTACTAAAGATAGCATAAAATGTTTGTCATTGCATGAGATTACTAATAAAAGTTAAATCTAAAGATGTCTGTTATGTAACTATGACTTGTTTTCATAATAAAACTACGTTTTAACGGTTTTAAGCGCGGTAATTTTATTTGATTTTGGTTTTTCCGACGTTTCGGCTACTTTTCAGTGGCCGTGATCACGGAAGACAAAGATGTCAAGTGTCAACAAGTATCGTTAAAGTTTTATTTAGCCTACTGCCAACTTGTTAATATTAATTATTTAATTTTATTTTTTTTGTTTATGGTTATTATTTACTCTATGGGAGCCTAATCTAATTTACTATCGCTTCGCAACATGTTATGGCTTGAAGAGAAGAAGCGGCGCAAGAAACTCTTCAGCAAACATGCCTAGCTCTAATAATATATAAAAAATCTAATATAAAATAGCCAGCGCTTAAAACCGTTAAAACATAGTTTTATTATGTATACAAGTCGCGAAAACTTGATAAATATTATGAATTGTTTTTTTTATTACAAACATACATATTATCACGCCTGTTTCCCATGGGGGTAGGCAGAGATTATAGATTTCCACTTGCGACGATCCTGACAAACAACTTCCGCTTCATCTTCTTTCATTAACCTCTTCACACATGCACGTTTATTTGAGATGCTTTTTACCTGACCTCTCTTTAACACTTCTGCTATTTGATCAGGGTATATATGTATACGTAACGTAGCATACAGAATGTGGTAATACTGAAGAATGTGGCAATCACTTTATCGAATTGTATTCGAATAGATGATTCTATACCAATTGTTACACGGATATATGTACGTATACACAGAGATGTGCCAATAGATTTAATTAATTGAAGACATGAGTGAATGAAAGGGATATGTTACAATAGGTATATATTGATAAATTGGCCTACAAAGCTCTTTTACTATCACTTTGCTACACATATAACTTCTTCATTACTTACTATTTTCAAAATCAAATTCAAAAAGCGTTGTTTTAAGTTCTAATATGGTTTCCTTGCCTGTTTACATTACATATTACATTTTCCTTTAACGTATTTTTTTTAATGTCACAAAACTCCTTCATCTACTCATATCTTCAATTATATATCTATGTATTTATTTGAATTTTGAAGTAACAAAGTATTTCATTGTTGTTTATATATATATATACATATATATTTGAAGAAATAGCAACGTAAAAACATTCCTTATACGTACATTATACACAGAGTATATTTCGAGAATTTGTACCCCGCTTTTTCAGCAGTCGTGGTAGCGTAATGGCTAGTGCACGCGTCCCAAACTCAAAGGGCGCGGGTTCGATCCTGGCCGGAACGCATGCACCACTTAGTCAGTTTTCTGATCTAATGTGCATATTCCTACAATTACCACGTGCTAATAACGGTGAAGGAAAACATCATGATGCAACCTGCACATCGACATAACCGATGTATCAAACTAAGCCGCGGAAGTAGCGAGCGGAAAGCCCGCGAAGGCCACCGAACGCCGCAGATTGGCCAACGAGAGTTGCTGAGAAGCCATCGCCATGCGGAGAAGACTCCAGCAGCTCCAAGCCCAATTACCGGTGGGTAGTTGCCCACTGTGTTGCTGCCGAGGTAAAGAGGTATACCTCGAGGCCCCAACCTCCTCATTACACACCGAGGAAGAAGACCCTGGAAAAACCTGCCAAGCCGCCTTGGATAAGCGTGGCGGGTATACGTCCGTTCCCCCTATAATGGGAGGCCCGAGCCCAGCAGTGGGACATTTATAGGCTGATATTATATTATATTATTATCATTTCAGCAAGCTCACACTCTGCACTCATCGTATTGCTTTGCACACAACGCTGATTTTCAGTGCAAATCTTCCTCTTGGCGTAAGACCAAAACGACCCAATTTTGCTAAACTAATTCTACTAGTGAAATATTTAATTAGTAAATCAAATAAATAAATTAATAAACTGTGATTGAAAAACAAACCCTCTTTTTGATCTTTAATATTACCATAAAACAAATATTGAAAATCAAAAATTCATTACAAACACCTAACACTTGAATTAGCGGTGATTAAATATTTTTCCTTGCACTAAAACCATTAAAGGGTTAGGCCCTTTGTGTAAACAGGTGCAGTCAACCCTTTACTGACAAGCTACGGTGTCCAACATACCGCGTTTATTGAAGGAATTTTTTCATATTTTATTTAAAAGTTTTATCATGATTTTCGATTAAACTTTTCATGTTTATTTATGGGCTTTACCTAGTTTATTTTTTTAATTTGACTTAATATATTCGACCTTTGTTTGTTTTTTTATTATTATTTAACATATTTTTTTTTATTTATATGTATAAATAAAATATTCAATTTGAACCATAATTTAAGTGACAAGTAAATGTCTTAACATGGTCCATACTCCCATTTAAACGTCGGAATAATAAAAATCAAATAAATTACGACGTCGAAAACCGTTAAAACGTAGTTTTGATTACTCCCCTTTTAAATTTTTTTGACAATTCACACTATGACTATTTTTAATCTATGCGAGCGAAGTCCTTATCAAGCTCATCAATAGTGAATTGTTTAGTTTCATGCATTGTTAATCTCAATGTGTGACAACAAGAAGTTGAGAAAAACATATATGCAAATGGTAACTATGATCAACAATGATGAAAATGTGAAAACTAATATGTAGACTAAAACTAACATGAATATGATTTCAGTATATAAAAGTAAAACTAGAGGTAAACCCTGAACTTAATGTTTCAGATTTTAATAGATTAAATTGTCTTAATTAGATAATGTCGGTAACTCTTAATTAAGTAATTAACATCCTCTTAAGTTTTTCCGTGCAGGAACGGAGAAAGAATACAACTTCCTGCGGCCGGGCGGCCTGTCGCAAGAGGCGACAAAAGAACCCACAGCCAGGTGGTAGAGCATTTGCCCGACTGGATGGCTACCACCCCTGGTCTAAAGTATGTCGCCATAACAACCTTGAGTTGTGTTCCGGCATTAGTGACCAGGTTCCAGTCTCCCTTAAGAGAACAGCAGCGCATTTGTAGCGACTTTGGTGTTGCAAATGTCTATAAGCGATGGTAACCGCTTTCCATCAAGTAGGCCGTCTGGCTGTCTGCTGAACTCCTGCAATAAAAAAAAAATTAACTGGTTTAAATATTTTAAATGTCAAAACAATCATATCATCACCTTTTAACACCAGGGGGTAGACATTTATAGCGTGATAATATAACGGTAAAAACACATCTGCTTACCCCATGGAGTTGGTAGAAGTGTTAAATTAAGTATATCTAATGCATCGTAAAAAAATATATATAATAAAACACTTGAATAAAAATGCAAATTTGGAGAAAGTATTACATATTGAAAACATATTGTAGTTATTAATAATTAAATTTATCTGCAGCTGACTTAATAGTAAATAAAAATATGTTTTCAATACTTTTTTTATGTGGTAAATATCAGTTTAAACTTTAAATTTGCATACTACACGTGCATATTGAAGATAAAATTAAAAAACTGGAGCTTTAAAATTTACAATATGTATGATATCTAAACTAAACTTTTATTGAGATCGTAAAATTAAAATACATCTGTCATGATCTACATCATTTACATGATACATGATAAAAATAAATTATATTCCTTACATTTGCTCAAAAATATTATTTTATGTAATGCAGTAAAATATATTGTAGTTTCTATCAAACATATCATATTTATTCTTATTTTCTTTCGTTACCTTTCATTTATGTACAAATTAGCTGAGATTATCTTTTAAGTTACATAGCCTGTATGCGATCGTTTAAAATGTTAATATTATTGTTTTGCCCAGAAAGTATTGTAATCATGGATTCTTGAATTTTGTAATAATGTTTATTTTAATATATTTATATTTTTGTTCCGTGCAGGAACGGAGAAAGAATACAATTTCCTGCGGCCGGGCGGCGTGTCGTAAGAGGCGACTTAACAACCCACAGCCAGGTGGTAGGGCATTTGTCCGACTGGATGGCTACCACCCCTGGTCTAAAGTATGTCGCCATAACAACCTTGAGTCGTGTTCCGACATTAGTGACCAGGTTCCAGTTTTCCTTAAGAGAGCAGCAGCGCATTTGTAGCAACTTTGCTGTTGCAAATGTCTATAGGTGATGATAACCGCTTTCCATCAAGTGGGCCGTCTGCTGATCTCCTGCAATAAAAAAATAATAAGCATTAAAGTGCCATTTAGCTATTAATTTAGTGAGCAATAAAAGTGCTATTAATTTCATACGTTATTTTTTTTTATTCATTTAGTTAAAAATATGTAACGTGTTAAAAACCATTGTCACCCTACACAAACCTCTTGAGAGTAATATAGTCTGTAAATATTATATTAGTGTGTGTGTTACCGATTTATGTTACCGTTACCATACACACTCTCCCCCTTCCATTTTCACCCTTTTCCCTCATTTTACCCTAATGAGTTATTTGTAATTACATATTTTAGGGTAAGTAAGCAATGACGCTTACTTGCATGAAGTGTAACAGCACAGAACCTTCCCACTTCTGGGCTTAGGCATTCTGATTATTGGATGAATAGACGCTATTCCCACGACGCTTATTCAAGGCTTACTGAAAAATTAGATGTAGTAAAGCCATGCTGGAATCATCATCTTGATTAGGTATAGTTCTTAGGGCCGGCTCGATTTATGTGATATGACGCTTGTGCTAATCGTGTTTCGTGCGATGAGAGAGAGATAGAGAGAACACTTTACTGCACACCAAAATATACGGCTTCTGTAGTTGAGGGGGTCCGTGGTTGAACAGGCTAAGCCTTTGTCGGCCTACCTCACCACTGCAACGCAGAGGCTCCGGGTTCGATTCCTGGTATAGTAAATTTCGGAACCGTATTTTCTCCGTTATTTACTATGGTCTGGGTGTCTGGGATCGGCCCCAGAGTAGTCCGTTGTATATTACCCATAGCACAAGCGTAACTTGCTTAATTTGGGGATATACAATATGTGTGTTTGTCTGCCGATTATTATTATTATTAAATATACAATTACAAAAACAGGCCATATTTACAATATTTTCTAGGCAATACAATAGGCGGCCTTATCGCTCATGATCTCTTCCAGGCAACCTAAATCAAACAAATTTGAATCAGGAGATGTAGGTGGTGCAGGAGAAAGGCAATAGATACATAAATACTTAAACTAATTTAAGAATTAAATATACAAATACATAAATACAAAATTTAATTTTTTATATTTAAAATCTTAACCGTGCAGGAACGGAGAAAGAATACAATTTCCTGCGGCCGGGCGGCCTGTCGTAAGAGGCGACATAACAACCCACAGCCAGGTGGTAGGGCATTTGCCCGACTGGATGGCTACCACCGCTGGTCTACAGTATGTCGCCATAACAACCTTGAGTTGTGTTCCGGCATTAGTGATCAGGCTCCAGTCTCCCTTAAGAGAGTAGCAGCGCATTTGTAGCACCTTTGCTGTTGTAAATGTCCATAGGCGATGGTAACCGCTTCCCATCAAGTGGGCCGTCTGCCTGTCTGCTGAACTCGTGCAATAAAAAAAAAAATACATAAGTTATTATAGTAAATGTATTATGATGATTATATTGTGAAAATCAGACCTAGCTATTAATGGACTGCGTCTACCTATATATGAAATATTGTTTTCGGAGTAAATTTTTAAATACTCCAAAATCTGCAAAGCCTGCACTGTAAAAGATGAGTGACAGTTTCAAGTTCAGACGGTCCACTTAAATTCCCGCGGGATTCCCGGCATATAAAGTATCACACATTTTGTTGCACTAAATTTGCTATCGGTCAGTGAAAAAATCGCATCGGAATTCGATACTTTTCATTCTGGCCATTTCAAACCACTCCCAAAAAAATCCACGCGGGATTCTCAGTACAAAAAGTAGCGTAGATTTTAAATCTAAGAATTTGCTGTCGATCAGCGAAAACTGCATGGAAATCGGCCCAGTAGTTTTTACGTGGAACCCGAAAAACAGACAAACAGACAAGAAATCTAAAAAAAATGCATAGTGTTCTCCGTCGTTTGTATAGTCTATTCCAGTTTATTTTTAATTATACAAACACGGCATGCTTAGTTTTATAGACATTACTGAAAATCATATCAAAATCGGTTAGGCCGTCGCGTCGTAGTTTCACGTATCGATTTGCGTTTTCAAATATACAACAAAAATATGTCCAAAATTTTATTTCAATCTGTTCATTCCCAAAGCCATGAAGAAGAAATATAATAATAACATACATACATACATAACTTCACGCCAGTTCCCTTGCGGGGTAGGCACGAACAACAGAGCGCCATTTAGGCTTATTCTTACACACCTCACTTGCTTCCCTGACATTCATAACTCTTGTCATGCACGCTCGTCTGTTCTTAAGGCTCCTGACATCACCTTCTGCTAGTTCACGATCAATTTGATCATGGAAGGTGTGTCCGTGGCCTTCCACGACTTACATACATACATACATACATAACTTCACGCCAGTTCCCTTGCGGGGTAGGCACGAACAACAGAGTGCCATTTAGGCTTATTCGTACATACCTCACTTGCCTCTTTGACATTCATAACTCTTGTCATGCACGCTCGTCTGTTCTTAAGGCTCCTGACATCACCTTCTGCTAGTACACGATCAATTTGATCATGGAAGGTGTGTCGTGGCCTTCCACGACTTCTGCATCCATCCACTTTTGCATTGTATATCTGTTTATTCATTCTTTCATCATGCATTCTTTCCACATGCCCGAACCACCGGAGCATTCCTTTCCTTACCTTCACCCCGACACTCTCTTTCAGACCAACTCTCTTTCTTACTTCGGTATTACGAACGCGGTCCGCAAGCGTCACTCCGCAGATTTTGCGCAGTGCTCGCATCTCGACCGCGTTTACTCTACTTTCATGCTCTTTCTTCCATACCCAACTCTCGCTTCCATACGTGAGCGTAGGTACCAGCACCGCGTTGTGTACGGCGAGCTGGGCCTTCTGGCTGAGGTTCTTAGCGCCTAGAAGTTTACCTAACGCTCCATTCACACTATTCCCCAAATTCACTCTTCTTTCTATATCAGCGGTGTACCTTCCATCCCTGCTAACGACTTAATACACAATAATAACAAACAAATAAATCAAACATATTTTGAAAATAAATGAATAGGAAATATGTAATTTCTCATTAATATTGCTAGGAAGCTAAAAACATGAAGCAGGTTTTCAAAAAATTTCTCTCACACAACGTACAATTGCTTTTAACGTTAATGCAAGGGAACTGTGACTGACGGGGTCATAGGTCTAGTTGCTCTATTCAGCATTCCGATGGGCTTCTCATATCTATGACAGCCTGGTACCGCTATATAATTGTGTACCCTATAATTATGAGGTTTTTATGGTTAATAAATTAGGTTTTAAATGATTTTGAAATTTTGATTTCAATAATCAAAATTTAATTTATGTACTAATAATCTCTATTTAAATCCCGGTTGATCCAAGAACTTCAATTTCTGAGTAAAGTTTACATAATACACTTCATACATACATACATAACTTCACGCCAGTTCCCTTGCGGGGTAGGCACGAAGAACAAAGCGCCATTCAGGCTTATTCTTACACACCTCACTTGCTTCTTTGACATTCATAGCTCTTGTCATGCACGCTCGTCTGTTCTTAAGGCTCCTGACATCACCTTCCGCTAGTACACGATCAATTTGATCATGGAAGGTATGTCGTGGCCTTCCACGACTTCCGTATCCATCCACTTTTGCATTGTATATCAGTTTAGTCATTCTTTCATCATGTATTCTTTCCACATGCCCGAACCATCGGAGCATTCCTTTCCTTACCTTCACCCCGACACTCTCTTTCAGACCAACTCTCTTTCTTACTTCGGTATTACGAACGCGGTCCGCGAGCGTCACTCCGCAGATACACTTCAATTAGTAATAATATATAATAAGTACATAAAAAAAAACACTTTAAAAGTTCGTAAGTACAACATTTTGGTACCTAAACCGCCAGGAAACTGGTGGCGAGAAAACTTGTGCTTTCCACATATACTCCGTTTTTTTTTAAAGTATAGTGCAACATTATTAGCAAGAAAGGTCAATCTTTCTTCAAGTTACTCGTTTGATAACCTCTCTGAGAAGTGCAGTAAGGATTTATCCACTAGTAATCTCTTGAAATATCTTAAAACTTTCAAACGGAAAGGACTTAAGAAATACATTTACCAAACCAACTAATATCGGATTTAAGTACTGAATTAAATTTGGAATATCAATATTTATTTACCAAGTCCTTTCTAATGCTTGTTGTTGTCACATCCTTCCTTATATTTCCATAGAAAACATATCTAGATTCGCAAAAGTTATTTTTAATAACATCAGCTCGCATCACCTTTCCTTGTTATCCTACACATCGGGTATGGTAAACAATTATTTACGAACTTTATTACATGCGACTTTGAAAATGGTAGGCATAACGCCCACTTCGTATCGAGGCATCATAAGTCATAAAGGAGGTTTTTGTGTTACGTATATTTAAAAATGTTATTTGAAAAAAGAACTGTAATATGATATATAATTATCCTAAGTGAAAAAATAACTTATAGAAAAGACAGAAGTTTAGTTCATATCTCGATACAAAGATAATGATAGCTTAGAAAATTGAAAGTCGTCAGACCCTAAGACGTCTCTTGCATTCAGGAACACTCTCAATTTTTTTTATGTTTAAGGCTTGGCAACCAGGCCTTTAAGCCAGGCACTATTGTATTGTAGGCTACAATCAACACCGTTCAATGGAGTTCTTGTGAAAACTCGAAAGGCCACATTTGGCTATATAGTTCATATTTTTCGCAAAAACACATAATTACTACTCAAAAACTATCAATATCCTACAACTATTGTTCATTTTAGAGTAATTTTACACATTTTTAGAAAATAAACCTGCACAGCACACCATCACCTTTCATTTACCGCCAAAAACTCTTATCATCTCAAATGTCAGTTTGCACATTAGTGTTGTTCTAATGGATCCGAATAGGAGTCGATCAACCGTTTTCAATAATTGTAATCCACACATTATCTGTTATATTTGTGTTCTCATTGTCATGTGCTAAGCTGATTACAATTTAGTATTGCCTTTTACCTTTAAAGTTATTGCTTAAACACCAAAAAACATTAACACCCACTTAACACAAATTTTACCAATATTTTAACATAAAACATTTTATTATTGAAATAATTATATTTGTGTCCAACAAAATTAGCAAATATCATGATATTTGTTTTTCGAAATTCAATTACCTTATCTTATAATCGAATATGCAAACAGAGACGCGCGAATAAACTAGTACAGACGACTGTTTATCGGTCGGTAGGCTCGTTACGAACCATATTTAATGTTAGGACAACATCGATAGCAATAAAATCGATGTTTTATAACACGCAGCGGAGATAATCATGTAACCATACCAATTTAAATCGACACCCCACGGAATTGGATCTTGTGTGTTGGCTTCAAGTGTTACACGCGTACCGGTGTCTACGTAAGTTGGACGGTTTCTCGGAATATCCAATAAGATTTTAATAAGACCGAAACGTCAATTATTCGATTTTATACCGATGACAATTCTCTCGGAATCGCCAATGTGTTATTTTTGGATTTGCTGTTGGTTGATGCGGTTTGTAATAGAACGCGCTAAAGGTGATATATATTTCGCAATATTGATTTTATTTGCTATGATATTATAGTTTGTGTCAAATTTTATGGCTTCTCCAGATTAGCGGCTGGAGGTTTGTCTATTGGGCTGCTAACTAAAAATACATATCATATTTTTGTCAGTTCAAAATATCTATGACGATATACTTTATAGCACACTTAAGCATTTAATTATTTTCTGCCTTTTACCCAATCAGTTCATCTATTGGACCGTAGATTATTTAGGATTATCAAATGCGGAAACACGTGTAAAGATTTAAAATATAATGGATTTATTCATATTGAATTAGAGCAAGTTTGTAGGCTTCTTTAAGGCTTTTAAAGAAAATGTTTAGAATTCATTTAAATTCTGTATGAACATTGTCTATTGCCAAAGCCTGTAGTTTTGAACGGTCTTATTGCGTGTTTTTGAATAAAAATTATATGAGTACTTACCAATTATTTACTTGTAGTATAGTTAACCCTGTATCCTGTGCTAATTGTTTCTTTTGGTCTTCTGAGGGGTACGGATGCTGAAACAAAGAGATATACGTATATTAATAAATGCAATAAAATATATACACGCTCTAAAGAAGTATTACACATATATCAGACCAAGATATGACGCTATAATTTATTTTGTAAAGTAATTGTGAATTTTGTTTTAATAAACTATATATGTGCGGTCGCGGTGTTAAAAGGTTCGACATCTTAAAGTCGTCTTTTGGTTACACGAGTACAAGATACATTACTGTCAGAGTCTAATAAATAATACGTTTATAAAATGTAGAAACGTGAAAAAAGAAAATTGCAATGTTGACAATGACAGACACTGAGATTAACAACGAGAAACAAAGAGGATATATTATAATCCCTACGCTTATTGTAAATATTAAAACCGATAAAAAGGTTTTACATCTGTAAACAATCATCTTAGACAAGATAGAAAATCAAACAACTTTGATCTTAGTAATTTTAAACCTTATTGTTAAACAGTTAAACATAATTTTCTGTGGAACAGTCTGTTCTGTGACTTTGTTTGAAAAGGTAACAACATGTGGTCGCGGAACGTTAAATTAATCAATTTGAAAACTTTCGAACCTTTTCATACCACGACTGTACATGATATCTTTCATACGTTCAATGTTGTAAATTTTTTATTCTTACGCAATTGGAGAAGATTAGTTCAAGGAAATGAGGATGAACATGATGATGATGCCAATCGAGAGAGATATTTGATTGTGAAATTGAGGCATTGATACTAGGTTAACATAGTTTACAGAAGTACTTTCCGTTGTTCAGTAGTAGAAAAAGGCGGTTTCTCTAAAGGCATTTCTAAGTTAAATCTATGGGATCATCGATTATAACAGCGCAATGTTAGGTCTCCAAAAAATCAGATTCGTATTTATTGACATAGTCCACAAATGGAAGCAAGATTTCATTATTGTTTGACAATGTGCTTTAATTAATTATTATAGAATTAATCTGTGTTCCTGAACGATTAAATCATAAATTGGAGTTTTTGGCGGGAACTGAAAGGAGATGTTGTGATGTGCAGTTTTATTTTCTAAAAATGTGTAAAATTACTCTAAAATGAACAATAGTTGTAGGATATTGATAGTTTTTGAGTAGTAATTATGTGTTTTGTGAGAAATATGAACTGTATAGTCAAATGTGGCCTTTTGAGTTGTCACAAGAACTCCGTTGAATGGCACCAGCTGATAACCTACAGTTCAGCTGAGCTACACGTAGGCTTAAGAAAATGAAGAAACTATATTGTAAACTAAGATCTGGCTTAAAGGCCTTGCTGGCAAGCCATAAGCCTAAATAAAAATAATAAATCATAAATTGGAAAATAACCAAACGAAACAGTAGAATCTTTTGTGAATCGAAAAGAACAAATTGAGTACAAATAGGATTTGTAAGGATTCAATTAGGTGTACGGGATAGATGCTAATTAAATTGGTCTCACTTCCCTTGGTCTCGTCTAAATAAAATTCGATTTGTTTTTACACAATTTAAAACATTTGTAAACCTGAATTTGTTTTTATAACCTTGTAAGTGTGAGTGACGGGGTTATTATGAAATTTAGTATATAACGGAGATTAATATATTACAGTTTTTATTCCAGTAAGTATTACGTAAGAAAGTAAAACAAAATAGAAGATAGAAACTTTATTTATTTTCTCACACAACAATTTACAAGTAATATAAGAGCTGTTGTGTGAGTCTGTGGACCAGTAGATCTTTGCAGGTCTGTATTACACAGGTCAGGAGTGCTCCACTCCATGGCGAAAAACTATTTTAATATTTCATACAGTTTACCGAAACCCATCAGCGTCCACCAGGGAATCAAAACTGAGGAGTAAATAATTCACCGGCACGTACCCGCGCCACCAGGATCGCGTAAAGTAAAGGAGGTCTCACGAGGCCCGATACGAGTTGCATGCCAAAAACCAATAATTTTACACGAAACGTGCTGCGCAATTCTGTCGACCTAGAGCTTCGGTTTATCTAGTTATTCTTCTGAGGTATGTACTAACGATCTAACTGATCTTAAGTTAGAGTGAGTTTGAAGGCTTCTTTAAGGACCATAAAAAATTCTTCAAACTTACTTTACACAATATGAATAAGACCGTAAATGTCTAGGTATAAATTTAGGTAATTAGATGCTATGTTTTTGTTATGACTGTAGGTAAATGCACAAACTAAACAAGGAATACAGTCATAACATAATAAATATAATTTTGCATAGAAATTTTAGTTTACACAAAAACCACGCATATCGGATAAGTCATGAAGTTAAAAGTTGTAAACAAATGCAGTCTCGAATGCCATATCAAATTGCTTTCCCGTGGGTTGAAAGATTGCACGGATAATAACTGATTTTACTTAACAGTCTATAGCCACTCATATTTAAATGCGAAAGTGCGTTTTTTTGTATTACATACATACACACACATATATATATATATATATATACACATATCGCACCTGTTTCTACCAATGGTTTGAAAGAAAGTAAGAAATTATTTATTTCTAAATGCAATACATCCAAAACAACAGAACACATATATAACAGAATTAAAAAACCTATTTAAAAAATTGTATGGTGTAATTTCAGGAATGATGTTGGTACTCGGTATTTTGCTGTGCCGAAACGTAGTCCAACACAGCATTTGCTTTCCAACCTTCTAAATTAAACATGTCATAAACCCACTTTAAAAAAACCTTCTGTACATAGTATAAAACAGAGTTGCTTTCCGCGTCTGTCTGTCTATATATTCACCAACCCCTAAACCAGGCAATGGATTTTTAAGCGATTTTCACCATCAGGTAGATAATTTTTCAAGGTTAATTTTTTTTTATTTTCTTATTGCATGAGTTCAGCAGACAGGCAGACGGCCCACTGGTGGAAAACGGTTACCATCGCCTACGGACATTTGCAACACCATAGGTGCTAGAAATGTGCTGCTGCGCGGGTAGTTTTGTCGCCTCTTACGACAGGCCGCCTGGCCGCAAAAATATAATATAATATAATATATATATATATATATATATATATATATATATATATATTTATTATCCGTGCAGGAACGGAGAATTAATACAATTTCTTGCGGCCAGGCGGCCTATCGTAAGAGGCGACGATATATATATATATATTTATTTGCCCGCGGGTTTTTTTATTGCTGAAGCAGAGCAGACAGGCTGACGACCAACTGTGATGGAAAGTGTTTACCGATGCCAATGGAATTTAGCAATACCAGAGGTGCTGCCAATGTGCTGCCGGCCTTGAAGGAGAAACTGGAACCTGGCCACTGATACCAGAGCACAATTCAAAGTTGTTATGGCGGCATTCTTTAGACAAGGGGTGGTAGCCACCCAGTTGGGCAAATGCCCTACCACCTGGCTGTTGGTTATTTTGTAGCCTCTTACGACATACCGCCTGGCCGCAAGAATTAGTATTCTTTTTCCGTTCCTGCACAGAGGTCCTGCTTCTCTCTCGATATAAAAATGTTATTAAGTTTTTATGTTAGTAAAATAGAAATACTTACCACCACCGTTTAGCCCGCGGTGTAGCCGCGATGAAATCTCTAGTCTATATATATAAAAATCAATTGCTGTTTATTAGTCTCGCTAAAACTCGAGAACGGCAGGACTGATTTGGCTAATTTTGGTTTTGAATTATTTGCGGAAGTCCAGGGAAGGTATAAGGTGAGCAAATATAAAAAATGCTTGGAATATAGTAAAAACAACAATTTCGCTTTCCCTTAGAAACTATTCCTACCTGTCAAACATTTGATGTTCGTCCCGTCGTTCAGAAATCAACGTTTTTTATTTATTGATTCTGAGGCGGTACGAAGTCTGCCGGGTCAGCTAGTTAGTGATAAAAATACATATCCTAGAAATTAAGCATACTTTAAATACCGCCAAAAATATGGATAATTACATGTAATGATGTCTATTGTTTGCTAAAAGATTGGTAAGTGAGACAACAAATCCGGACCGTCTTCAAAAATTATAAAATTCCACGCGTCATAACAGAGATATCGCAAAATACCTAAAAGTGTAATCCAGAAACGGCATGAGTTAAACAAACAAAGATATGCTAATGTAAGCTAAGCATCCTGTTATAACACCGTGAATGCATTAGTGCAATTCAAATAGCCAAATATACAAGATGTTTTGGAATAACAAACAAACGTACAGAGCGGACCCACCACGCAGTTGCTTCTATTGTTATTCGATACAACAATAATAACATAAACGTATTAATACTTCGAAACCTATTAAATCAGGATGTTGGAAGATAGCTTGAAACAGATATCCTAGAAGATTGACTCTTTCATCTCTCGTATCACCGAAGAAACTAAGTTCTTCAGTGATATTTTATCCGGGAGCCTATAGAAGCCGCTTTCGCAGACTCGTATTATGAATATGACAAGTAACAAAATGAAGTGAAATTTTATGCTGTCTCACACCTACCAATATATCTAGACAGGTATCAATTTCATTTATACGATTCTCCAATTATACCATTGTTGCATACACCCTCTAAACCCCCCTCCCCGCCCCCCCTTTATAATAGGATAGGAAACCCACTACAGTGTGTATATACCGATGGTCCTAGTTATATAAGTTATGAAGCATCGAAGCTCACACCAATAGAGAAATGTACATTATAAGATGGAATGTAAAATAAGAAATATAATTTTAGATTAGTATGTAAGACCCAGCAGAAGGTGATGTCAGGAGCCTTAAGAACAGACGAGTGTGCATGACAAGAGTTATGAATGTCAAAGAAGCAAGTGAGGTGTGTAAGAATAAGCCTGAATGGCGCTCTGTTGTTCGAGCCTACCCCGCAAGTAAGTAAGTAAGACCCAATATGTAATAAAAATGTTACAAAATGTATTCAAAAGACTATCAACTTTGTGTAAAATTAGTATATAAAATTAAGTAAAAATTCTACTAAAAAACCATCCCCCCTTGATTGGCACCCTGTCAAGTTGTTTAAGAAATTTAAGAAATCTTAATATCTTTTATTTTGTAGCCATATCAGAATAATGTTCATTAATTCACATTGTATGGCTTGAAAATAAAAAAAAACTTACGATGTTATTCATATTGAGTAAGTTCTTCTTTAAGGTTCTTAAAGAAGCCTAGAAACTCACTCTAACTCAATATGAATAAAGCTGTTAATGTTTAGAATTAATTATTAGGGTATCATAGATGCTAAAATAGTGTAGTTTATCTTATAAATGCAATGCGTACAGCCTTTACCGATATATTAAGCAAGTTTAACTTGTAACTCACAATGAACCAACTCGACCAAGTGCGTATCATTCCAGTGCAGGTTTAGTGGCCACGAATATCGTTTTTGTCCTGTAGCTGCGGAACCCTAAAAGCAATATTTATTTACCCTCAAGCTTGCTCCAAGCAAAACTTTTTTTTTTAGAAATAGTTGTTAACATACATCATAATGCACCAGGGCACCATAAACCGTATGGAGATATCAAGTTTCGCGAACACCGTTCAGCCGGTGCGTGCTAGCGCGACGCGGGCATAAATCAGCTATAAGCATTTAAATCCCGGTACCCCCGGCATGTATTATAACTCGGAGTATATAAAAGATTGATAGCATTTTCAATTTAAAAACTAATTTCGTGCAAGTTTACAATCATTACGGGCAGGTTATCACAGACCTCTCGTATCTATAGAGGCGAGACACGCAAACACGTTTGAGCTGTTATTATTTGTTAATAAAAAATATTAATGATCAGCAAATTATCTATTACATCCTCTTTACAATAGGATTCTTTATGCAAAGTACACGTAAGAAATTTACCATGCCAGGAATGCAATTCCTAGCCTCTGCGTTTATTGGGATAAAAAGTAATAAATAAATAAAAAAAATATTGACATTCAAGTTACGTACGTAACTCGCCTTAGAATCTAGACTGGATATTAACACATATAGATAGGATAGACCAAGCCTAAAGTATACTAAGTGTTGCCCGGGATATCGCAAAAAGCTCAAGTGGTTGTCAATCTCACTTCGCCGGAATGCTCATCTTCTCAATCTGCTGTATAGCGTATTATTTATTCCTTCTACTCCTTCCTATCTTAAGGAACGTTTTGATTTCCTCCATACATCTCACACCCTTAATTTGCGCTCTTCTCACAATCTTGCCTTAAAAACACCTACACACGTTTCTACTTTCTACACCAAATCCTTTGCTGTGCAGGCTGGCCGGCTGTGGAACTCATTGCCCGAAAACATAAGACAGGCAAAGTCACTCGCCATTTTTAAAAAACTGGTACGTGAATATTATCTCACTTTATAATAAATATTTAATACCTAATTACATGTACGTTTATTTATTAGTGTATTTGTATATTAATATTATGTATATTGGTATATATAATATTAATATATTATGTATTAATACTATTATTAATATTGTATAGCTATTGCTGTTGCTATACACATATTAATGATGTATATATTAGTATATATATAATATTAATATGTGTTATTGTTTATTCTCTATTTTTTATTCATTGTAGGTATATGTATTGTGTAATATTTATATATCCTACATATATATGTATTTAATTTGCACACCACCGTCATACACTTGCGAATCTCCCGTTGATAAAATCCATAGCCCGGGTTGTCTGGAAGAGATCGCTCTAAAGCGATAAGGCCGCCCATTGTTCCTACTTTAATGGTTAAATGTGACTACTGTAAATTGTTTATTTTATGTGTATGTGGTGAACAATAAAGAGTTTTCTATCTATCTATCTATCTAAGCTAGCTTTGTCTCGAAGTTTCATTTATAAGTTATAAATGTCGGTTAAGTAATTGTCTGACCAAACGCTGATATAGGAGTTATTCACAAGTTAACTAGCTACTTCTACTTTGTATTAAAATCCTATCCAGTCCTGTCAAGGGTTGCCTGGAAGTGATCGCTTTATAGCGATAAAGTCATTTAAATTCGTTCAGTAGTTTCATGTGATGCTCTAACAAATAGATGGACAGAGAAACAAAAATGCTGATAATTGCATTTTCGGAATTCGCTGATCCAAATAAGGCTCCTTCATTTTTTTCTTATTTTTAAAACCATTGTACAGACACCCGCAACAGATTTATTATACTATAGATACATAATTAGATTTATTAAAACGCTGTAAAATACATAAGGTCTTATTCATATTGAGTTAGAATAGCTTTACAGGCTTCTTTAAGGTTCTCAAGAGAGGCCTACTCACTTACTCAATATTAATAAGACCGATAGATAGACCGTAGGCCACTGCGTGTATTTAAATTTTTTCCTAAACCTGGGTTCATGTGCTATAGCCATAATAATATATTCACGACGCCCGCGATTTCCGGATAGGTAAGTCGTAAAAATAAAAATCATTGAACATCTCAGAGGAAAGCGGAGGGAAGATTTTTGGAGGGAAAATGAAAAATGTATTTCTCAATGATCGTAAGAGATTTTGGGTGTAGCTGAGAATTGTAATAAAATCGGCCAAGTGCGTGTCGGTCCGCTCATAGTTCCTACCACAAAATTAATTACAGAGGCAAATCCACGCAATATTTATTTAAATAAAATTTTAATTACGTGAAGTAAAAACTTTGGACCCCTTTTTACGAAAATTGCGTGAACGGAGGAGTATGAAATTTCGCACACTTATAGTTGATATAGAGAAGAAGCGACGAATGATAATATTTTTTAAAATTATGCATAAAAATAAAAGAATAAAACAATTTCCTGCGACCGGGCGACCTGTCGTAAGAGGCGACAAAACAACCCACAACCAGGTGGTAGGGTATTGGCCAGTCCGGATGGCTACTACCCCTGGTCTAGAGTATGCCACCGAAGTAACTTTGACTTGTGTTCCAGCATCAGTGGCCAAATTCCAGCCCCTTATTACAGAACGCCAGCACACTAGTAGCACCTTTGGTTTTATAAATGTCCATAGGCGATGATAAACGCTTCCCATCAGGTGGGCCGTCTGCTTGTCTGCTAAACGCACGCAATAAAAAAAATGTTATGTTAAAAACCCTTTTAAAATATGTGTAGTTTGTAAAACACCTCATATTCTATGACGTAAACACCTCTGTCTACCCCTGGGACGAGGAAGCGTGATGTTACGTTATTCTAATATTCCAACGTGCTCCTTTCCTTAAATTTTCCGTGTGAATCGTGCATTATTTAGGGTTCAATCCGGCGGTGTCACGTCTACATGCAGAGAAATTTAATCCATCAAACACCTTATGCTTGCTTTGAAAAAAAATGTTGCCAAGTGTAGAACAAAATGTTGAAGAAACCACTATATTTCATAATATATGCCAATTTATATACAAATGAGAGTTGGTCTGAAAGAGAGTGTCGGGGTGAAGGTAAGGAAAGGAATGCTCCGGTGGTTCGGGCATGTGGAAAGAATGCAATTTTTTTTCTTTTTATGGCAGGAGCTCAGCAGACAGGCAGACGGCCCACTTGATGGAAAGCGGTTATCATCGCCTATGAACATTTGTAACACCAAAGGTGCTACAAAGGCGCTGCTGATCTCTTAAGAATCACTGGAACCTGGTCTCTAATGCCGGAACACAACACAAGGTTGTTATGGCGGCATAGTCTGGACCAGGGGTGGTCGCCATCCATTCGAGCAAATACCCTACCACCTGGCTGTGGGTTGTTTTGTCGCCTCTTACGACAGGCCGCCCGACCACAGGAATTTGTATTCTTTCTCCGTTCCTGCACGGATGATGCATGATGAAAGAATGACTAAACATATACAATGCAAAAGTGGATGGATGCAGAAGTCGTGGAAGGCCACGACACACCTTCCATGATCAAATTGATCGTGTACTAGCAGAAGGTGATATCAGGAGCCTTAACAACAGACGAGCGTGCATGACAAGAGTTATGAATGTCAAAGAAGCAAGTGAGGTGTGTAAGAATAAGCCTAAATGGCGCTCTGTTGTTCGTGCCTACACCGCAAGGGAACTGGCGTGAAGTTATGTATGTATGTATATATAAATGATAATACACCCACATTGGTTAAGGACTATGTTACTAAAAGGGGCTCTGATGTGATTGTCTTTGTAACATAACAAATTACAAGAGAAATATGTTGTGATTGTTAATTACAATTTAAAACTGATTAATACAAAAAACAGAATTGGAATTCAACTGTTTCCAATATTAGATTCATTATTATAAAAAAAAACAACGGGGTACAACTTGGCACGCACTGCGATTCAACGCGAACGGGTTGAATCCGCAAAAAATGTCAGATGTAGCTATCAATACAAGCAAACGCATTAGCGATTTTATCAGTGACTAAATTTCAAAACGTAATTTTTGTTACATTTGGTGAGCGGTTTGAAAACGCGAGTTTTTTTAAATTTCTTCATATTAGTATCGCAATTCACACTCGCTAGAAATCCATTGTGGTAATGAAATAAAATTAAGCAAGAACGCCAACCGCAGTGTGTGATCCGCGTTTTCAGTTATTCCGAAACCGCTCGTGTTTAACCGTGGTGCGTTCTAAGCCTAAAGGCTCCCCGGAAAACAAATCTATAATATTATAACATTCTAAGCATGCCTATACATTGAGCTATTTAAAAAAAACAACTGGAATAGACTGGAGATATAATAAATTTAACGAAAGAGAACACGATGCATTTTTTTTAGCTTTGTTGACTGTTTGTTGTTTTGTCTGTTTTTTCGGGTTTCACGTAAAAACTATTATTATTATCATTCCGACACAGTTTGTACTAAAATGATAGGTCACATTTTTAAAAATGCTACGATACTTTGTGTCTCGGGAATCCCGCATGATTTTTCCCGGGTATGGTACAAATAGGTTAGATTGCATAAATATTAGCTGATTTAGATACGATTTCACTAAAACGATAGTTTAAGCCCTTTTTTAAGTGAAGCGATGCTTTATATTTCGGGAAACCTGCGGGAATTTTCCCGGGAGTGTTATTCATTATATTGCTTCAAATCAGGCTGGCTTCAACTCACCTCTGTGTTTTGCTGGGCAGTTGCCTAGATTATATGGACTTAGTAAAACAAATCGATAATTAAAAGATTATTTCGGCTAATGACATTTCCGAGATAGAATTATAACAAAATTTACAAAGGTTATAATATTATTTAATTTCATATAATCGAATACAATGCAAGAAAACTTAACTTATTTGTATTGTATTCTACTCATAGTCTCTCAAGACTCAGCACCCAGAGGGCTGGTGCTTACCTCGGCCAACGGATCACCTGAAGAGTCAATGAGTCGTTTCGATAAATTTTGGTAGAGGCTCATGGCCTCAGGACCCCACTGCCCAAGCGTCTCGACAGAAAACGGCTTAGTTGATTTGTTATTATTATATGTTTTTATACTAGCGCAGGGTGATGTCAGGAGCCTTAAGAACAGACGAGTGTGCATGACAAGAGTTATGAATGTCAAAGAAGCAAGTGAGGTGTGTAAGAATGGGCCTAAATGGCGCTCTGTTGTTCGTGCCTACCCCGCAAGGAAACTGGCGTGAAGTAAGTATGTTTTTATATTATATATCAAAAATCATCGCGGCACTGAGTCGGTAAATGGCTTCGATACTAATCTAGGAGCCGGAAGAGGCCGCGCTGACGGCATCGGAAGCCGCAACTGGGCTAGGAAATGAGATAGGTGTTCGCAGCTCTATACAGTTACAACTGCCACGCGGCATTGACTGAATTGGGACGGACATACGTGAAACGGAACGCATTGTTTCTAAACAAGTATTGATTTAATTATCTGAAATAGTTTGTCCAGCGACCCAATTCTGCTATTTCAATATCTTGGCGTTGCGAAGATATTCAAAGTACGATTCCATTGCGATAGTGTCAAGAATTCGTATTCTACTAAATCCAAAATGTGTTCTCGTTGTCATTGCGGCGAAATAATGGTAGAAAAATTGGTATTACCATTAGCAGAAACTGCTAGTTATGATCCATTTGGTTAACAAATGCTCAAATACTTGTAGTCTCAAAAATTCAAATTAAATCAGCCTCGGTCAAATCAAAATTGATTCAATATTGAGCCGAGATGGTGTACAGACTACCAAGACCTTCAAAAGTTACGTTTCCGATTCGAGTCGATTGTCAGTTAGAGTTACAGAGTTACAGTTCGGGGTCTTGAACTGTAACTGACTTTCTAATGAAGAAACGTATCACTTTGATTTGAGTTTTTACGCAAATAATTACAAATTATCATGAAAATTAGTTTATCCACTAAGCTGTCACGCAATAAGGATGTGAACATATGTTATAATTAATTATAACATTATTTACATAATTATAAAAGGATAGGCGTTAAAGTAACATCTTATCATCTTACTTTTAATAAATCATCTCAAAAATATGTCATTTTATTACTTTTTAAACGAAATTAATGCGCTATTTGACTACTTTTACTTGACGTTATAAGTTTGTACGCTCATACAAGACCTATGAGACAGCTACGTTCTGTATAATGAAAAAAGCATCTCAGTTGATTTTAATATCTATACTAATATTATAAAGAGGAAAGATTTTTTGTTTGCATTGAATAGGCTTTGAAACTACTGAATCGATTTGAAAAAGCCTTTCACTGTTGGCATGCCACACTATCCCCGGGTGACATAGGCTATATTATATTTGTAAAAAAAATATTTCGAAATTTTTATTAAATACCCGTGCGAAGCCGGGGCGGGCCGCTAGTCTTTTTATAAACTAACTATGCCTACACATTTTAACATAGGCGATTCTGCGATTCAGGCGGCATATTTTTCTATTAACAGACATTGTAAGTATTTTTCTAGATAAAAATTATCTTAAATATATTGATATTCAGACCAAGAAAATTATAATATCACTGCTTGTTTTCCCATTATTCTATGCAGCTGTATTTTCCTGTGTGCAGCCATAGTAAAAGAATTACAAATTCGCGTAACCATAAAAAAAAAAATTATCTATCTATAGCTGTACTCTTCTGAAACCCTAGTAACTTATTTAAATAGAGAATGCAAAACTGGTGTTTGTCCTGTTTACCACTATGCAGAAATAAACAAACGGGCAGCGTCTTACATTTTCTCACATAAACAAAGGAATAAAATAAATAAACAAGTACCCATGTAAGGGATATACGGACGACACGAAGGGTTCTGATAGTGCCATCAATCAAGGGGCCACATCAGTTCGATAGGGTTATGGCCACCTCTCCACCTTTATGCGTCCCTGGTGGGACATAAATGCCCCATGCGCGGAGACCCTAGTTTTTTGACGTCTATTTGTGGTCGGGACGAGCTCTAACGATTTCTGGTCTCCTGGTGCATAAACTATTTATATTGGACGTAGTTTTATGTGTTTTTAAAATAGAAAATGATAGAAAAAACGCGGTTGTAGCTTAATGGTTAAAATGTTTGGGTCTCAAAATCCATCAAACTACTTTAATCAGGGAGTGCTTCCAATAATGAAGAACATCGTTTATGGTTTACGGCCCGTTCCTATATGTTACCAACAGTCAATAAATTTGCCTTACTATTCAACATGACATAAGCTCCGTACGAGTAATATAAAAATTCAAACGATGGTAAGGCAAGGCAAATGGATAGTAAGGTATAGGAACCGACCATTAAAAATCTTAATTTAAAATTTGCTACCGCGCTCAGACTTGGATTCATCAACCATATTGTGTATTAATCTATTTTTTTATTATTTTTATTGTAATATATTTTATTACTTCCTTTAACAGCAAAGTAAATATAGGGTTTGAAAATCGTTTGCATATATGCATGTGTTACAAATGTTTCTATGTAATTCAATACAATTTACATCATATTCTGTACATTATTATAAACTAATCATTCTTATAAATAAAACTTTACAATAAATATATTAAGATGTAAAAAAAAGTCATTTTTCTGTAAATGAAATGTATTTAAGTTAATCTTAGTTTAAGCTTTCTGAGTGCCTCAATTACTTACACGTATTGTGATCGTATTTTAAAACTGAACAATGTGAGGTTTTTGCATATCAATCGAGGAGAAATCAGAAAGGATTACAGTCATTAGCATCAAAGGAAAATAGTACAGTGGGATACAAAAGTTCGTATGAAATAGATCTATACTAATAAAAATGAAGTGTTTGTTTGTAATTTCAAATTAGATCCAAAAATTGAAATAAAATGAAAATTTATTCTTGCATAAATCTTGTTAGATACAGGTGTTGTACTTAAAAATACATAGATTATTACATTTTACCATAATTTAAATGGTGTTGAAGCTATCATTATCTTAACAGTTCTAATTAATTTAATTATGTATCTATTACAAGAACCCATATCGCTGTGGGAAAATTTCAGCTGGGAGCTCATTCCAAACCCCCGCTGTTCGCAAGGGAAACTTTTTTGAGAATCATTGCGTACATGAGCGACGCGTTCAAGGAAATGACGATAAACGCACAGCAGATGGCGAGCGGTGCGTTGGTAGAAAGAAGACGAAGGCACCAATCATAGTGGGCATAGTTCCTCAGAACACTTACCATTATACAGACCACTCAGAGAGACGCGAAGTCTTTCCGAAGGTCAAACGTTTCTAGACCATCTGTGAGTATGGGATAGCGTGAATAGCTCAACATTAAATTCAGCTCAGGGGGTTAAACTGGTAGGTAGATGCTTCACCCCACAGGTGTGTATTATTCGATATACAACATTTACTAAGTTGACCTCGATCGTGTAAAACATAGGTATATATCACGTTTTTTTTCAATATAAATACAATTTTAGTTACATTGTGTCTTTAGATGGTTAATATAAAACCTTTTAAGTTTTTGAAGATATTTAGACATAATTAAATAGTGTAATTTATTGCAAAAATCTTGTTCGTAATGTACTAAAATGATCTTCTAAAGATTAACAATGTAGGTATGCATACATTCGTATTGTCACGCCTGTTTCCCATTAGGGTAGGTAGATGAATTTCCACTTGGTATAATCCTGACATTAATCTCTTCTTTAATACACACACGTTTGTTTGAGATGCTTTTTAACTGCGCTTTTTTCAAAATATCTTCAATATGATCATGGTGAGTAGCGGTCTACCAGTCACATTGCTGTCATATACTTGTTCTGTGATTTTGCTTTCATCCATTCTCTCTATATACTCAAACCACCTTAACATTTCGTTTTGAACTCAATCACTATATCGTCTTTCAATCCACAGCGTTCCCATATCACACTGTTTGTTATTATATAAGTGCTTTTCATTTCGACTGTACATAGGTGCGCGAGCGCAGGCGGCTCTTTCAAACGGTTGCCAATAAATGCAAAGGAGACCATATTCATGAGCCAGCGCCGGATGCTGCCTGAGGAATAAGGATGCGACACACTTCTTATATACATACAATCAACTAGGGTTGGCACTACTAAATATACTAGGGCATGCAAGCAACTATGTTCCTCTTTTATTTTGCACTATATCTCGCAGTATATAAACTTTCAGCCAAAATAGTATCTAAAATCTATTTTTCATGTCGATGACGATGTTCAGGTAGATGAAACATTTTTATTTAAATTAGGTAAATAGATTTTTAAGGCGAAGCGTGAACAATGACTTCGGAATCGTGTCGTATTATATGATTTTTTTAAATCTTATATGCAAGCTCTGACGATGAAAGCCTAATGTTGCAACTCTGTGATAATATTATAGCAAGATATAATAAAGTAGTACGTACTTAGCCTATGGGTCGAGCGAGACGCGGAAAAAAATATATTATATTAGAATATATTAAGTATATTTACGATAAAACTTAGATTCGAAAATAATATAAGGTAATAATATGCGGCCAGTATTTTAGAAAGGCAATTTTTTACTTACAGATTTATTTTGTAGGATCAGTCAGTTAGTTTTTAGTATTATTTATTTTTAAGGTATTTTAAATATACTTTAATCGCCATGATTAAACTATATTTAATCTAACTAAAACATTAAAAAAATCAAAAGTGTGACAACCCTACACCACGTCAATCGCGGCTACTTTGCATGCGAGTAGCGGCAATAAATAACATCAGGGTTGGCAAAAACGCGACTTCTGAGCGGTGCCTTTGTCCATTTGACATCCTCACAACATTCGCGACATTTTCATACAGAATAACTTAATAATTCACTAAAAACGATATACATTTAACATATGTATAAATATAACAACGATTTTTTTTAGTTTAAGTAATTACAGACTAACGGTTCAGTATCATTTTTGAAGGTAGTCTTTAATTTCAAAACTCAAAATAATACTATGCAGAGCTGTTAATATTAAACTAACTTTTTAATAAGTAATTAATTTCCAGTGCAGTGTTAAGTTTACTGATTACGGTACTTCAATTTCTGGAAAAAAAAGTCGGATCATCTCAGCTCTACGATTGCACCTAGTCTAAACATTCAGTTAGATTTACTGTTATTTACTCATGACAAAAACTAAATCAATTTAATATCGGTAAATCGATCGATTTTTAATTAATGTAAATTATGTGAACAATAAGCCAAAAGCTAAACACATATCTTTTTTGTTTTGTTTATGGCTTGGCATCTAGCTTTAAGCCAAGTTATACATCTTCATTTTATAAACTAATTAAACCTGGCACACAATAACTCAAATTTCGTCATCGATAAAATACGACGTAGAAGAATTTAAAAATCGAACAAAAATTAGAGTCGAAACGAATCATTCGCATAAATTAAATCGCGCGTTGCATTGATTAGCGCCGCGAGCGAATAAATAAACGACGCACGGAACGAATGATACGAATTGAATGGAACGAACGAATCGAATGAATCGATTATTTCATACGCTGTTGACAACAATACCTGTATGGCGAGTTTAGAATCGAATTAAATTTTGATATATTGTAATAGACATTCTCAGTGTTTAAATTATATTAGTATTGTACTTTTTATTCATTGTTACGTCTTTTTAAGACTACCTACCGCCTAATTACATACAAGTATACGTTTATTATTTCTCATTTTTGTCCGTGTGTACTATGTATTTCTACAAAATGTATATCATTACTTTTGTATAGAATTTCTTATCAGCCTCTAAGTAAGCACCTTTTTCATCTCTTTTAGAAAATTAAAAGGATATTAATCGAGTTATGATTGGTATATCTTATTATTCATTCACTTACTCTACCATCGGTTTAATTTTGACATTACTTATATGGAGCTTATTTAAATTTTTAACCGATAGTAAGGCAAATGAATCGGATATTGAAACTCGCGGTTAATGAATTCCTCTATTAGGCCATTCATTTTAGCACTATTTACCTTCGTGTAGAAACGGAAAAAATACTAATTCTTCGTTAGAGGTGAAAAAACAACCCACAGCCAGGTGGTAAGGCATTTTCCCGACATGATGGCTACCACCTGGTCTGGATTATGCCGCCATAACAACTTTGAGTTGTGTTCCAGCATCAGTGGCCAGGTTTCAGTTTCTCCTTCAAGGCCGGCAGCACATCAGCAACAGCTCTGGTATTGCTAATGTCCATAGGCGACGGTAACTGTGCTGCTGTGCTTCAGCAATTTAAAAAAAATTGTCTTTATACATTTGTCAATGTGTCAATGTGTCAATTTGTATTGCGTTACGTTATATAATAAAATTGCTAGCATTTAACTAATATATTTAAATAAAATACGTCAAGTATCAACTATTGAGTACACCCCAAGGCAAAAGGCGTGCACATCCATCAGTAATAATAAAGATTTAACAACTATAATATTACACTCATTAAGTCGTAGTCTATCATTATATTATTAGAAGTCGAAATTTCACAACGTCATCCGTGCGACGCGTCGATGTCACGTCACTAGGCGGGGAAGCTCCGCCCAAGCCCTAAGGCTGGGTACAGGCAACACGGATATGGCGTGGCTAGTGATGTAGCAATGTTCGTGTAGTGTTCGACGACGCCCGCTTGCTCATTGTTGATTCGAGGCGACAAGTGTCGAATGCTTCATTGTTTTTGGTATTTATAGGACCCCGTCGGAGTGTTATAGTATAGTTATTTCTTTTTAATCCAGTAACTAATTTTTTTTTTATTTTTATTGCTGGAGTTCAGCAGACAGGCAGACGGCCCACTCGATGGAAAGCGGTTACCATCGCCTATGGACATTTGCAACACCAAAGGTGCTACAAATGCGCTGCTGCTCTCTTAAGGGAAACTGGAACCTGTTCACTAATGCCGGAACACAACTCAAGGTTGTTATGGCGACATACTTTAGACCAGGGGTGGTAGCCATCCAGTCGGGCAAATGCCCTACCACCTGGCTGTGGGTGTAAATTTAACAGAGAGGCCAGAACATTACTGACGAGTAAGAACCTTCTCAGAAAGCACTACCTTTCCTTAAACAACGACGCTTAAAGTACTTATCGAGAGATATGATTACTATTTATTGAGTAAAAATATATTTCATGAGGATGTATTACGAATTTATCTTTTTAGTTTAAAAAAAATTAGTTACGTCTGAATCCATACACCACATTCATCGCCAGATTAGCTAAAAATAAGTTAGGTTGTCTGTAAGATATCGCTCTAAGCAATAAGGCTGTCTATTGTATTGTCTAAAGATACTGTAACTAATATATTGTGTCTATTATTTTGGTGAGCAATAAAGTGTTATCTATCTAAATCTAATTTGTAAAAGATGAAAACTTGGTCTATAGCTTACGGGTAATTTATATTTTCTAGGCTTATTCTATACTGCTTTGAATGTTTTTTTCACCTTAAAGTTGTTTAAATAGTTATTAAATAATTACAGTTATTACAAGAATTATTATTTATGATGTAATATTCTAATTACAGTATAAGCCCCTTATTCATAATAGTTATACAGAGTTTAAAGGCTTGTTAAAAACTCAATCGCATTCGGAAATGATTAACACTTTATAACATGCCTGTAAACCTCATGTAACTATTATGAATAAGCGGATTAATATTAAACATACTTTAAAAATGACAAGGGATAGAATTGCTGAACAACTTTGCGATAGGAAAACACACGCTACGTATAAAATCATAACGTTATTCAATACAACGCTTAAGCGTGAATTATAACGCTAAACACATATGAACACCAACAAACCGATGAACAGACAATCATAAAATATTATTCGATATATAAAACAATGGTAAACCATGAAGTATGTACGGTGCCATAAAATAAAGCCGTGTTCACACCAATAACTCACGCGACGAGGCGCGCCGTACGATGATTTATGCCGTGTCGATATCTGTTAGATATTGAATTTGTCAAGCGGCCGGAGCGATACCCGCTCGCTGTTTATGCGCGGCCGCGTGCGAATCGCCGCGTTTGACGCATCGTGTATATACACAGCTTCATGTTTACTAATGTCATTGACAGTTCAGCACACTGTATCTTCTTTAAATTTAAGACCGTGCTCAAGTTAATTACACAAATACTACTATTTCTAACATTGTTGATTCAAGATGAGGTTTTTAATTCTTCAGATCACTGGAATCAGTTCAATTGTATTAGATTCTGATTTCAATATGTTCTTAGTGTAAGTATGATCATTATAATATTAGTATATAGTATGCACATCTTTTCTCCATATCTTCTATCATATCTATCTATTGGATACATTCTATATATACAAATAAATAAAATTGAAGTGTCTGTTTGTAATGTCAAAATAACTTCCTCACAACACCAGCATGTAACAGATACACACTACATTAGTATAAGTTTAGTATTAAAATTAGAATAAATTAATATAATAAGTTATTCTTAAGGTACACCAAAACATAAAAATTACTACATATAATGTCACATACACTAACAAAAATAAACAATAAGCGTGTATGGAGTCTCAAATTTTTCATAGAAATTAAGTAGTAAAAAAGGGTACGGAACTCGAGTCCGTAGAGATATTAATAATAATAATAAAAAAAAATGAATGTCAAAATAACAGCTTTTTACTAAATGCATATGAAAGTATATACGGTACTTATATCAAAATATCAACTTTTAAATTTTTGTCTGTCTGTTTGTTCCGGCTAATCTCTGAAATGGCTGGATCGATTTTGACGGGACTCTTACTGGTAGATAGCTGATGTTATGAGGAGTAACTTAGGCTACTTTTATTTTAGAAAAAAATTGAAAAGCCCACACATATGCTGCCGCCGTCGCCGCACCGGAAGGAAAGTTAAATCAAAATCCACGCCGACGAAGTCGAGGGTAACAGTTAGTAACCATTATAATTAATACATAAATATTAATGTGATTTTCTTTACATGTTTACGCCATTAGGAATATTATTGATTATAAAATATTATAAAATTTGATATACTCATTATATTTTCGGCAAAAAGATTAATATATCTAGTTGACTTTGGAATACTCTGCCACCCCCAGTAAGCTACTGCTTGAATGTACATTCAACTCATGTAACCTTCCATCGATGCGGTACATTGATTTATTGCATGTCAGACCACGTCCGGGTGTACGGACACGACCGGGTCGAACTGGAGCGTACCCGGATGAACCGGCATACACCAGGATAGCTGTCTTGGAACACGGATTGTTTAGTCTAATCGTCTATTATTTGCCTCCTCATGGGAGGATTGGTAAAGGTGTTTTACACTATTACGTTGTCGCTAAAGCGGCGTTCACACAAGTAATCAATTCTAGAAATTCCATAGCTGTCTTCCGTATTTATAAAATTGAACCTGATATACGGCTGGTGTTTTTATAGCTGGCAAACGTGCACAAGGCCCAACTCGTGGTAAGTGGTTACCGTCACCTATAGATGTTTGCAACACCAGGGGCCATGTCAACGTATTATTACCAGCCTTTAGAATAGGATTGGGGGATGAGATAGTAATCAATATAATAATTCTAGCAGACAGGCAGACTGCCTACCTGAAGGAAAGCAGTTATCATCGCCTGTGGACATTTGTAACACCGAAGGTGCTACCAATGTGCTGCTGCCGCTTTGTTCAGGCATTATCAGCGACCTTTTAAAATTCAAATTTTGAACTGAAACTTTCAGAAACGTATTACTTTTTGCTCTATAAAATTATACCGTAATGAGAAAAAAAATGATTAAAAAAAACATTTTTTGGAGATTTTTGAAACCTTAAAATTATATTTGTAGCCACCGCTTACATTTCTTTTTGAGCTGTCTTTTGGAGGGAATTCTTAAAACATCAAAAACTAACATTTTTCACTCGAGACTAAAAAAAAGTCGGTTTTTGTGCCCCACCCTAATATATATATATATACACATATATATATATACATATATATATATATATATATATATATATATATATATATATATATATATATAGGTAGATAGAATAATCTAATTTATCAGCCGACATAGTGTCTTTCAATCACCTTAAAAATACTCATAGAGAAATTTCTGGAAAACTGACCGTAAAAACAACAAGGTAGTTCCTAAAATTAATTACCTCGTAAACACTTAACTCATCAACAACCCTTTGTTGTATCATGTGACACTCATAAGGTGTATAATGAATATGGTCTATTAGTACCGTGTATCTTAACTAGGCTTCTTCCGTTACTTCACTCGTATGTGTAAACAAGACACCTATGTTTTTATCCCTGCAGGAACGGAGAACGAAAACCAATCCTTACAGCTCTACGGTCCGTTGTAAAAGGGGACAAAACAACCTATAGGTGTTAGAGCATTTGTCTGTCAGGATGCTACCACCTCTGGTCTAGAATATGCCACCAAAACAAAATTGACTTGTCTTCCGGATCAGTGATTTTTCTATTCTATCTAGATTCTATCGGATAGGTACGTTTCATAGGCACATAGGCAAAGTCACTTACATCTTTTAACAAACTCCTCAAAGTTCACTATCTAAATTTGTAAACAGTAATTTATGTATGCATATGTAACTCTATGTATATATATTTGTATATAAATATGTATGTGTATTTTTATTTACTATTAATATATGTATATATGATTTTATATATTTAATGTAAACTATGCGCACTGAATACCGACAAATGTGAAATTATCTCCAAGAGGGTTGTCTGGAAGAAATCGCTGTTAGCGATAAGACCGCCGATTGTACTAGTTATATGATTGTTAACTCATGTGTATTATTTTCTTGTGTGCAATAAAGAATATTCTATTCTACTCTATTCTACATTTCGGGAAGTGTCCTTAGAATTGCACGAGCTGATTCCTCCATTCCCATTTTACCATCGGACAACCAGACGCACTGGTTTGCGCCACCTTTACATGGTGGGAACACCACCAGCCAGAACCAAGCGTTTCGCTTCATCTTTTCTGGTGCGCACTGCCGAAGAGTGGAACAATTTGCCGGAGTCTGTTTTTCCTGACAAATACAATCTCGAAGTCGTCAAGTAACGAATAAATCTTCTAGGCAAGCGTGCTAGACCGCGTCATCACTCAACTTCAGGTAAGACAGCGGTCAAAAAAATCAACCCTGCGCTTTGAATGTGTTGGAAAGGCTGAGATTTAGAACATAGTTACGCCCAGCCGAATCAATGCGGTTTAGAACAAAAAAATTTAAAGTCTGTTGAAAGGACAGATCTGAAGAGCTAAAGCGGCTGCTTTTGCGTGATCGAGTAATGAAATTGCCATGTATCTAGATACACTGGTAAATTTAGCATAATATTCCACTTTATTTTGATACTTATCATCTATGATTAACATTATAAAATTGTAAAAGGGTAGTCTTTTATATTTTAGATATCTTGTGTTTGTATGTTTGTTCGGTATTCACGTAAAAACCACTGGGCCGATTTCGATGCGGTTCATGATCAATAGCAAATTCCCGAACTTAAAATTTACGGTACTTTGTACCCTCAGAGTCTTGCGGATTTTTTCCTGGGGGTAGATTCAAGTTGTTAGGACACGTATAAATTAGCTTATTCTGTCCAACGAGGACGACGCCGCGGCCGAATAATAGTATTTAAAATACGAATAAACTGTTAAACCAATAATACCCTTCATACATTCAGAATCAGCCTCATTGGCTAGTTGCTAAAAGCGCACACGCCAAAATTATAATATCAATTACCACGTATTAACAATTCATATCGGAAGCGGGATTGCTGCACGTTACGTATTCTGTAATATTATTAATGTAAAGGGAAGGGATGTATGGGGGGAAAAGAGATAGGAAACAAGGCAAGCCAACGTCGGGGAGCTGTCAAAATGTCAAATTTCAGAACGCGCGGCGGAGCGACTTCAAACGTGCCCCCGCTGCATGCAGCCGAAGCGTCTAACTAATAGGGATGCGAAGATACCGGTATTTGTTATTTCTAGTAGCAAAATAGATTTACCAATATACGATTCCATATTTAAAAATGTTACAGTAAAGAAAACGGACGGCGTCAGAAGCGATCTATGCTATATCCAACTTTTACTATACCAGTGGTAAAAATTTGATATTACATGTATGGAGCTTATGTAAAATTTTAAACAGTAGTAGGGCAAATAAGTGGTTAGTAAAATATAAGAACCGATTATAAATAACGTTCCATAGTTGCATAATTATCAGTATCGGTTATTTTGTTAGGAAATTTGATTTAGGGCCGTTTGCATAACGATCGCCTTTAAATAAAATTAGTTAATCATATCAAACTGCCTAAATATGTTTTACACAAAACGTATTGACAGTTCTTTAAACATATTTAGAGGCAAATTTTGCGTTGTGTAAGTCGCTAATTGTATTTAAGGGTATTAAATACCTTTTGTGTTTCTTAAATAAATTTAAGCAACGTTATGCAAGCGGCCCTTAAGACCAGTCTGTTCCATTTTTAAAAATGTAACAGAACCCATTTCAAATCAGCGGTGATTACTTTACTACAACGCTTTATTAGTAAATTATTTGATTTGAGAATTTATTTAGGTATTTAATGAAAAAGAAGAAAGATTCGAAAAGCAAATTTGTTTGTTTTTAACATTTTGATCAAATTCACGTGAGGGATGACCACAATAACATTATTAAAGATTAAGCTCTGAACTCTGACCTGAAATTGTTAATAATACGCTATAATTATAAGTAATACACATATACTGAATATGTATTTATAATAAAAAAAAATCAGTTTAAACCCTAGGCCCCGCTGGCGGTGATCTGCAAGATTTTATATTTTGTATATTAAATATCTATTTTACTTTTGATGTACTTTTATAAATGATTGTTAATCTTGATAATATTTTCTTAAGTTTTCGCGACTTGTATACATAATAAAACTACGTTTTAACGGTTTTAAGCGCGTTCTTCCGTGATCATGGCCACTGACAAGTGGCCGAAACGTCGGAAAATGTATCTAAAATGATATTTTTTAGTTGATATATTTTTATAATTCATTTCCAACTTTGATGACTTGAATGATTATCTTTTTTTATCTAAAAATGTAACTTATGTATTTTATACTAAATGTCCATTAAATTACTGCCATTGTAACATATGACAATCAGCAATCCGTTAACACCGAGCACCAATTACACCGTCTCGATAATTCGAGTTCCGGATATCTCAATCGTAGCTTCCGGACGGGGTCCCAGCCCTATCCCACATAACATAGTTATACTTGGCTGGTGCCGCCGTGTTAATATTCATGCATCCTCCAGACACACCCGAGCCATTTCCTTGAAAGCCTTACCAGTTTTCACAATGAATATGAATGGATAATTTTGCTACACTTCACGAAATTAAACTTTGGCCAGCATGCATTTTTCCTTTGAATATTTGAGATATAAATATATACCTATTGATCAAGTGATTCATAACGAATATCCATTTTTTAAATGGCGACCGTAAAACTTTTCTTATTGCATGATACGGAAAGCGGTTACCATCGTCTATGGACATTTGTAACACATGTAAGTAAGTTTATAAAAAATATTTATCTCTCTTTATAAAAGAGAGATAAATAATTTGGTTTTATTGTTTTTTAAATACTACTTTATTTTATTTACAATAAAATAATAATGCATCTAAAGAACGAGCGCGTCTATGGAATCCCCGCAATCACCCGAAAAATCTGCCAAAAAATACTCAAGTATAATATATTATTTACTCCTAATAGTCCCCAGTACCTTAAGGAACGTTTTAAATTCCTTCGCCTATCCACTGCCCACAATTTGCGCTCTGATACGTATCGAAAACTTATGACACCTGCACACACTTCATCCTATTATGATAACTCTTTTACAGTGCAGGCTGTCAAACTATGGAATATGCTACCTCTTACTGTCAGAGAGGCCAAATCCTTACCAACATTTAGAAATTTACTCAGAAAACACTATTTGTCCATAAATAGCCATGTCTGATTAACACAATATAATTATGCTAATACATTTATTATATAATATATGTATTTTGTAATATATTATTGTATATGTATATATTTGTATATTATATTTATGACTATGTATATATGTATGTATTTGTATATTTATTTGTTAAATTAGTTTGAGTATTTATGTGTCCCTTGCCTTTTTCCTGCACCACCTACATCACCTGATCCAAATTTGTTTTTGATTTAGGTTGCCTGGAAGAGATCGCTTTGAGCGATAAGGCCGCCTATTGTATCGCCTAGAAAATATTGTAAATATGGTCTGTTTTTGTAATTGTATGTTTTGGTGTGCAATAAAAAGTTATCTCTCTCTCTCTCTCTCTCAAGGACGTTGGCGTTGCTACAAACCTTAAAAGATTTTGATAATAGGTATGTAATTTATCGTAACAAATTTTGGCTTGTGTGACAGTGGAGTGGAATAATTTAGGTTAATTTGATATTTGTAAGACACAATTACATATTACAAAATTAAGTACTCAACGCCAAAAAACTTTATGTAGGAAAGTTAATTGTATTGAAAGGCAATTTAGAAAAACCGATTAAGTTCTTACAAACTTACTCGGTGCTGCTGATCTCTACAAGGAGACTGCATCCTGGCCACTAATGCCGGAACACAACTCAAGGTTGTTATGGCGGCATATACTAGAGCAAGGGTGGTAGCTATCCAGACGGGGAAATACCCTACCACGTGGCTGTGGCTTGTTTTGCCTGCCTGTTACGATAGGCTGCCGCTGCAAAAAATTGTATTCTTAAGATATCTCTTTACAAGCTTTTATTTAACTTGCAATGCATGTATGTAAGTTCGGGTGGAATCTTGCAAGTTAAATTTGACCAACTTCCCGGTTTCCGATTGAGCTGAAATTTTGCACGAATATGTATATCGCATGACAATGCAATAATATGGTACCATGGAGCTGATCTGATGATGGAATCGGAAGGTGGCCATAGGAACTCCTGTACTAAACAAGATAGACCCGTCGTGTTTGGGCTCGTTTTACTTGTCTTGGCTATCTTAAAGCTTGTATTTAGAAATCTTTTTAAAAAAGCTTATTTATGTATAAATATGCTAATTGCTTATTTTTATTAACATTGCGTTTTAGCGGTTTTAAGCGCGGCATTTAAATTTAGTCTTATTTCGACGTTTCGGCCATTATTGAGTAGCCATGAACACAAAACTGTAGTAAAAATGTATTTACAGTACACAAAACACACACGGGAAAAGTACATTAAAGTGTAGTAGTGTTGTGTGTAATGTGTGTACTGGTCGCGAAAACTTAAGAAAATACTGTGTTTTTTTATCTTCTATCTACAATGATATATATGTGTACAGGGTGTGAAGTTTGTACAATGAATCTAAAAATTATAAAAAAAAATCAGGGGAATTAATAAGGAATCAGAAAATGCAATTTTTTGAATTTCTGGCTGTCGTGTCTGTTATAGCATCGCGTGAAAACTATTGAACACATTTAAATGAAACTCGATATAGAGTTAGATTAAATCCCAACTCAACGCTTAGGATACTATTTATCCCGATAAATAACATAGTCACCTTAAGGATAGAAGAATATAGCCAATATGGCACTATGGCCACTTTTTTAGTGCCACCCTTAGGCGCCGTTGTTGCAATTCATTTATAATCACAAATAAAACGTATTTTTTATCCTCTAATAGCTTTACCCATTTAAAAAGTCTTACTAGAAAACCTATTTCATAATAAACTGTCAATCCTTACTGAACAAAACCAAACCACAGCGAAACGAAACTACAAGCCGTTTTTGTAGCCGTTTTTTGAACCGTCTTCATTCTCTGTTAATTAACAGCGGTTTTCGGCGTAGATGAGTGCATATCGAAATGTCAGTGGACTTTCTCATTTCACCACCCTAACGTCAGACGTCGCTCGTTGAAATAGAGAAGCTTGTTTTTACCAGGAAATAGACGTGGAATTGGGAATTTTCAATTTCGCTTTAACCGGTTACTTTGGACCTCAAATGGATCGCTGATACGTGCTCTGTGCCGACGTGGCTTTTGTTTTAGAACTGCATTTTTATTTATGTACTCGTACTATGTGTACTTAGAGTGATAAATATGAAAGAACATTATTATCCGCAAGAGTTAACTTAAGACTTGAGCGGAATGCGCGCTTCCCCCCCGACACCCGCCTTCTTACCGCTCTCGTCATCAACGCGTCAGTACCTCACGCTTACGTCATTCGAGCGAAGTCTCAAGTTAACTCTTGCGGGCTGTACAGGTTTTTATAATTACAAATGATTTGATACGCGTGCCATATTTGTGAAGGCCCATTAGCATGGGGAGTGTTTATCGCACGGTTTGAGGCGAAAATCGTATATTATTTTTGTAGGCGATACTCTTTAGACAATAATCGCATTGACATGAAATGAAATGAAGTGAAAATGTATTTGCATATGACATTGTACATAAAATTTATACAGATCTTAAATTATACACACATGAGTTCACATGTCATCACCCATAAGGTGTGCAAATATTACGTTGTCTTACATAGGATATTATTAAAATATGATTGAGATTACCACGGAAAATTAAATTAAATTAAAATATTGTTTTATGTCAAAAGATAATAAAAACAAATAATTAAATTAAATATAAATGTCATACAGCCTCATTCATGTCTGGTTGCAATAAAAATAATCATACACCGAGTAAACATTTCTTTAATTACCAATTATGAAGACTGATTTTAAATAAATTTAAATGATCTTTTTTTATGTCAACAGGCAAATTATTAAATATTTTACCCCCATAAAATTTGATTTTTATTGTAAGGACAGGTTGCACAACGGATATAAAAGTCGATTCTTTATGGAGGGTCTAAGCAGTCTCTGACTTGATCCTCTTCTACGTGTACCATGTTTTCAATAAAAATACATAAACTCGCCTACGAGTATGCCATACGATAATCGTAAGATAAATATCACCAAGAGTTTTGTTTACACTACGACACAATTCGCGTTGAGATATTTGCTTACGATTTCTCGACTTGTCTAAATTAGAACTCGTATGACATTTTTTCAAGTTCATGCGAGTATCGTACAAATTTGAAGCGATTTGAATACGAGACTTGCCTTTCGAGCTCAGTGATGAGCACGGTATTTTGTTTCACACAAAGAAGTCAACATTCAATGACCAGGCCATTATCATCCTTCCACGTCCGCTATCGAATGTTTAGTTTACATGTTAATATTTTTTTTCTTGCTTTCGACAATCGTATCTTGGAGGCAAGAAACTCTCTCCATGTAAATGACCCTTAATTTTAGTAGTATTACTTTATATATTTACATATAAATATATCTTATAGTACCTATATTAAATATTAATCTTAATATAAATCTTAAATATTAATCTGGTAACCCTGCCGTTATTAAAAGAAAAAACAACAATGTCTATGGTAGTGTCTATGTTGTGCTTTGTAAAGTTGTTTCCATTTGTCGCTGTGTCCTGTTAATAATTTATTTTATAATTTTCCAAAATCACTGTAATACCTGTGTCAAATACGAGTATACCACTGTGCATAATAAATTGTGTTTCAATTTACTTGCCCATAACCAAAAATATGTGTTTCTTTATTTGTGTATAGGACTGTGTTGTCTTAAAATAAATAAATAATTATATATTATAAAGTAATTAATCAGCGCGTGCGGTATGCGCCGTCTAATTAATTCTTATAAACATAAGTCCATAAGCATTTTTTTAGTTATTTGAAATACCATATTTTTAATCCTTTAAAGTTAACAATACTAATAACACTAGTTTGCACGTACAACAGTATCACACAACAAGAGAAACCCTTGCACCTTAATAAAAAAAGAAAACTCAAAAGGAATAGCGGTGCGCTCAGTATTTATGAGTGTCAGTCAACTGTCACTTTTGACAGTAGTCAAATCCCGGTAATAAAGCCAGAGGACGTTCGGCGCGTTCCAAATTCGAAAAACACACGTTCAGCAATTTCCGCGCGTGCCTCGTGTGTAGCGATTAGTGTTTTTGCAGACTAGTGAATAACCTCAAAATTATGGGGGAAGCACAATTTGTTAAGTATAATTATTATGCTCCGGCTCCACCTGCTTTAGTGTTAAGTCCCTGGTACACCTGGGATAATGTTAGTTTTAAACCTGTCAAAGGCAGGTTACTATAGTTTGTCGATCGTTCATTTGCCTTATTGTCGCTTAAAATTTGACAAAGCTCCATATAAATAATGTCAAATTATTTCATATTTAAGATCATGAGATAATAAACTTCTAAAACGACGTAATTACACGTTTGTATTAGTATATATTAATCGATTTACCTATTCATAATAGTTATACGAATATATGCAAACAAAGCCGCGAGGAACACTATACTTACTGCTCAATTAATTACTATGTTTTGGGATTTACATAATTATATAGTTATTATATTTCATAGGTTTGATTCATATTACAAGTATTCTACATTTTGTATATAAAATATTTTAGCCTATAAATGTATTGTTGTATTTCCTACTTTATTTTCTTAAAAGACTAAATAAATAAAGATAAATATATTTTTTATAATTTTTCCTTACAATTTTACATAGAACAATAATAAACAATACACAGAAACACGGCAAAGCTAGTGTAGGCTCAATCGTGCCACCTTCGGGCGTCTCCGGCCGTCTCCGCCTCTAAAATGGCGGCTAATCACTCGCCGAAACTGAATGATATACATTTTTTTTGAAGCGTGTTATTACCGGACTAAACCCAGCAATTACCGAGGTTAGCGCGTGGGAAGGATTTAGAAATAAAAATATTAATGTTTACGAGTCAGTAATCGCTACAGGGATGCCCATTCATACGGCCCACTTTCAAACAATTGTTCTCTTTTTTGTGTATTAAAATTGTAAAACAGTTGTTTGTAAAAACAATTGTTGAATTGTTCTTGAGATGTACCAATTATACAGTTCATGATTTATTTACACGTGCGCTATACTTGCTTCGAAGTTCTGAATGAAAATTGTACTAGGTTTTTTCATGCCTTGCCTATGTCCCACTTATATTTATCTTCTAGGTACATTTGTAACTTTAGTAAGAAATTCGTTAACATTGTAGACCATGAAGAAATAATTAAAAAATAACCTACAAGCAAACATAAAAATATTAACAAATATGTGTGAACAAGCACCCAAATAAATTAATATTAATATTTTTTCATAATTTACGGCGCTGAATATTATTTCGAATAATTTTGACAAGATCAGTTAGTCTGTTATTAAAATTATATATATATTATTAACAATTTTCTTGTCAAAAGTATAAACATCATACCCCAAGGTAACAGGGCGGCAAAAATCGACAGATTACAAAACACAAAGCTTTGATTTCGAGACGTCTGAGCACAAAGGCAAAGTGTGCCCCGAAGCTGCGTTGCGCTAAGACACGTCTAATCAAACGAACAAATGTTTCGCTTTGGCCTCTTGTTTCTTTGATGTCAACTCTCTGATGCTATGACGCCCTGGTACAGATGAAGCGGGTTTCACGTTACTTTCGAAAATGTAGAGCTGAATTTTGTTTTATTATGAAGGCAAATCATGCTTAATTTTGTTTATTATACTTATAGCACTAAAGGTCCTGATACACTTGCGTTAGTATTAGTGTTTAGTATCTGTGTCCAAAGGCGTCTTTTTTAATGTTTAACGTAGTGAACAATGTCGTATCTCAAATTACGCATTAAACTATTTGCTACATCTACGTGACACAGTCATTTTACACTAACATTATCTCATCTCTCTGCTACGCGCAGAGGCGTTACAGTGTATAGTTTTAAACTGACATTATTTGCCGTCCTGTACGAGATTTGTTTTTTTCGGAGTGAAATGATCATAATAATAATAATATTAAATACTAGTCTACAGACGTCATATCTCATTATACATTTTTTGCCATATAACTCTAAGTGTAGGCCTATCGACAGGACAACTTGTCTGCAATAATGGAGCTTTGATACCCTGGTGTTATTGCCTATGAATGAAGATACCACTTAATATATCAGTCCATGCCAAATAGCGTCCTCTGCTTTGCAATAATAGATTTTTCATGCAACAGCAGTTCAGTCAGAACTTGGCTATATGTTATTGTCAAAACAAATGAACTAAAACTGAACATATCACAAGGGGTTGTAAAGTAAGGCATAGTACACATAAGAGATGAGAGTGACACGCGATAAACCCAATCACCACGTAAACATAAAGAGGCGTGTACGCCGACCGGAATTCGCGGACATGTTCACAATATACATACGGGGCTTCGCTGTTTGTCACATTCAAGTGAGTGCCGTAAGCGAAAACTGAGTTATTATTAAATTTATTGTTGTATGTCTAGTAGAATATTTGTTTATTACATATATGTTTTGGTAATTTGTTGACCTACTGTACATAATTATTGTTAATCGTATAATATGCACAAATTACCAAGTGCACATAATGAAGATCAACTTTGTGGAAACCCAGAATGTAGATATTACCTGTGACTGAACTTTGTTGTTGCGTAGCGGATATTCCCTCCATTTCTTCAAAAATGGAAACCCGACCCCAGCAGTGTTTTGTTTAGACCTAATATTATCATTGAAATTATATGATGGGGACGAAAGTTCTCATATTCATACTAGCTAGTTAGTAGCTAGTTTCCATAGATACTTATAAACAGAACAGTTTTATAAAATTCAAATATTATTGTAAAAACAAGTACTATTTGTAACATTTTACAGTTCAATAAAAAAATCGACTATTACTACCATGGAAATTAAATTAAAGTAGGATATCAATAACTTTTATATATATACAAATTGTGATGCCTGTTTCCCATTAGGATAGGCAGACACGACAGATCTCCACTTACTATAATGCTGACAGACCTTTTAGCTTCAGCGACTTTCATTAATTTATTTTTCATTCGCCAGCTGGTAAGGTTTGGATGGCTACCATCCCTGGTCTAGAGAGTTGTCGCTGTAACAAACTTGAGTTGTGTTCTGGCATTAGAGGCTAGGTTCCAGTCTTCCTTCCCTTTAGAGAGCGGCAGCACATTGGTAGCACCTTTGATACAAATGGCCATAGGTGGTTGTAACCTTTTCAACAGGCGGGCCAACTGCCGTTCTGCTTAACTCATGCAATAAAAAAACAAATGTCTGCACACATATAATTTTCTTTAAGTGTGCTTTTTACTTAATGTTTCTTTAAAATGTTTTCAATTTGATCATGTGGAGTAAGTTTTATATATCCATATTTTAATTCCTAAATATGTCCCCTAAATCCAGCCTAACATAAGAAGACACAGAGAATGTGAAATTATTATTTCAAAGCGGGATAGAAGCAGAAGAAAATTGCGAATATACTTATATTATAATTATGAGAGCTTTCAGCCGCTTCTACCTTGAACCATACACAGAAACCCCGTCTCATTGTGCTGGGCGTCCGATAACCCTGTCAGCGGCGTGACGGAGTGGCGCGGTTATCGCTACCCGCCATTGTCCGTGCCCATTGTTGCGCGCCCTTCGACGTCTTCATGCCGACCGGGGTACGGACGTACGCTGCGGCGGCGTACGGCGCGCTAGTGTACACGTAGCTTTAGTTTTAGAACGTTCCGTTTCCTGATACAGTTTCAACTCTCTCTGTGTTTTTCAAATATAAAAAAACAAACCATTACAATACTAGCTTTTTGAAGCGAAAACTTTTTTAGGCGCGCCGAGCACTTTATATTGTAGATTTTGAATGACACTTAGCCGTAACGCTCGTCCGAGTAAACTCGGCTCGAGTGGACTAAGCGAGCAACAGAGATATAGTCAACGCGTTACTCGTCTTGATGAATTTTTCACTTCTGTCATGTGGTCTTAAGCAGATATTAAGTTTTAGTTTGTTTAATATTGTAAAATGCTTATATTTTTTTTAACTTGTAGCGTCATATAAGTTACACCTTCCTACCAAATTTTACCCATATAGACTTAATAACTTTAAAGAAAATGGCTGTGACATACATAACTAGGCAGAAAAACGGACCGGACAAGATTATTTAAGTTCCGTTTCTGCTGATATAACTACGGAACTTTATAAAGCGTCTCAGTTAATTTACAAGACTTATGACTGAGCGACATCTTGCCAAACGAATAAGTTACGAACTAAAAGTAATAAACGGTGGTATTCAACATATTGTTACTTATATCTATACTACATCAATATTAGATACATAATATAAGTACCTAAGATATATAAAAAATAAGTAAATAATTCAATACTAAAGCAATAAACAATTCCAAGTAGTTAAATATTTATATTAACCGTACAAAAGCTTTGTAAATACATGCTAGCGAATAAAAGCTTTTGTAAATTCGAAAAGCGCATGAATTGCTGCAAAATGCAGTGACGACTCACTCGCCTTTATCTGATTCATGCACGTTCAGAATATTTCGTATTTTGTATGACTTTCACGTTGAATAGTAAGATGTCAAGTTGGGTATACATTTATTTTTATAGAATCAGTGGTAGCTGTATTCGCGACTTCTTACGCGTTACGCGTGGAGTTTAAATACAAAAATTTCATACTAATTTCCACTGGTGAACAACTTCTTATTTTACGTATAGCGTTTCGCAAATGTTGCTATCGCTGTTTTAAAGAAAGATAGAAGAAATACAAGATATTTGTTTAGAACTACATACAATACAAAATATACATATAAAAAAATACAATTAAAAATGCAGTTTTAAACTAGTCCTAGCTCAGCATAATTGTTGGTTGAATCAATCAGTGTTAATCAGATGAGTAAGAAAGTAAACGGTAAGAAGAAGAAACGCACGATCCCCAGCAACTCATCTAGCTAAGTTTCTTTTATTTAATTTTATCCGTCTTATTTTAATTACCAGAGTTTTCCACATGGGTCATATCCCAGTTGATAACTCTATCTTTTTTTTTTTTTGGATGAGTTAAGCAGACAGGCAGACGGCCCACCTGATGGAAAGCGATTACCATCGCCTATGGACATTTGCATCGTAAAAGGTGCTACAAATGCGCTGCTGCTCTCTTAATGGAGACTGGAACCTGGTCACTAATGCTGGAACACAACTCAAGGTTGTTATGGCGGCATACTCTAGACCAGGTGTGGTAGCTATCCAGTCGGTAAAATTCCCTACCACCTCGCAAATCTCATCTATCTCACTTTTTTTATTTTTTTTTATTGCAGGAGATCAGCAGACAGGCAGACGGCCCACTTGATGAAAAGCGGTTACCATCGCCTATGGACATTTGCACCACCAAAATTGCTACAAATGCGCTGCTGCTCTCTTAAGGGAGACTGGACCCTGGTCACTAATACCGGAACACAACTCAAGGTTGTTATGGCGACATACTTTAGACCAGGGGTGGTAGCCATCCAGTCGGGCAAATGCCCTACCACCTGGCTGTGGGTTGTTAAGTCGCCTCTTACGACAGGCCGCCCCAACGCAGGAAATTGTATTCTTTCTCCGTTCCTGCACGAATAATAACACCAAATCAAATAATAATAATAAATCACTTACATAAAATCAGTTGTTACATATCGCAAGCGTAACCGCGGTTAAAAGCAGTGGAAACACGGTAAACACTTCATATTTTGTGGACCGTCAAGCACTTGGCACATTTTTCTAAGGTGACAGTGACAGACGTGAAATTCTAAGAACAACAAAAATAATAGGTTCATGGAATTATCATTCTTTTTCGATAGATAAAAATTCATCCCTCCCATATTTTCAACGATCGCATAATTCATGAACTTAATATTCTGGCTCGCTTGCACTTTTCAGTATACGAACTAAACGGTTTATATAACGACGACGTTGGGGAGTCACTTAGTCGCATTAAAAATGCAGTTTTAGACTTACAACCGTATTCGGTCGGGTGTGCACTGTATGCATCATAACGCTTAAGAGAATTTATGAAGTATCTAGACTCTTGAAATTTATATAAAAATCTGACCAACTTGTGACAGTTCAAACGCAATGAAGGTGTTCCCATGAGGCGAGTAACAGTGTTTCACCATTTGGCTACGAAATCTTTAAGAAAGCATCTAATCGAATATAGGTACCCTAGATCCTAGATCTCAAAAACTAGACATCGGATGGATATTCGTCAAATTAATTTTCGTAAAAAGTTTTGTGAACTTCTAAAAACTCAGATTTACAGTTCATAATATATATAAAATAGCTGTTGGTGACTGAAAGAAAGGTCCTAAGAAAGATGGGTCCGACACTGGGAAGCGATGGCAACTGGCGGATCCGAAAAAACGCCGAAATCGAAGAACTGATGGATGAGCCTAATATAATAGGCGAGAGCAAGGCACATCGCTTGCGCTGGCTTGGCCACCTATATAGAATGGGGGAGGATTGCGCGGTGAAAAGAGCCTATCTGGGCAGACCAACGGGACGGCGGCCCAAATATAGCTGGAGTGACGTAGTGGAGGCTGATCTGCGCGAGCTTCACGCCGATAACTGGCAGGAGACAGCGCTGAATAGGAAGGAGTGGAGTATTCTTATTTCGGAGGCCAGAACTCATTTTGGGTCGTTGAGCTGCAGCAGTTAGTTAGTTCACAATATAAGAAAATGATTACATTATTTATGGCTTTGAACGGTAATATATTCCCACGTACTGACTTAAAAAAAACGCAGTAGAAGTGACACTTCAGAGAATTTACAGGTGCACATAATTATATCAACAACGTTTAGTAGATAAGAGTGAGGAGGCTACAATGCACCGCACAATAAGGAGACCAAGTAGTATGAAACGCTGTATAATGTATTATATCTCATTCTCTCACAGACTTGATCCTATACATTTATGTGCTTATCAGTTTTAGTGTCGCTTATTCGTTTCATCGATTTTCAAATCGCAACGATTCTAAAGAAGTTTGACTTCAACAAATTTGCTAACGAAAGCCCACGCGCCTAAGCACACCAAAAAATCGTCCTTAGTAATCCACGAAAGTGAATGTGCTTTACTCGTAGTTGAACGTGTACATGCATATTGCGATAGTGTGCGTGTCTGACGGTACGATCAGTTGCGAGCGTACCGTCCAATCATACCCGCTTTTTGTCTTAAGCATACTTTGACGCATGTTTTACCACAAGTAAACCCCACTAGCCTTCGTAAATTGCAAGAACTATACATAATTAATTTTTTTTTTTTCAAAACGACTTTCGCGTCTCATCGGGAGATCAGAGGGCTGGTTCCTACCTCGGTCAACGGATCAGTATGGCGATCCAGCGAGGTAACGTAGCCAGCCTTCTACGAACCTTACATTGACTTCGATGGCCTAGGCTCAGTATTCTACGAGTTCTTATAGTCTTAAGGGATTCTAGGCAGAATACAATATAAATTTGTTTTGCTGTACTATTTTATAGTTATAATGTATTGCATCTTTTGTTGTTTATTTAGGTTTTACGTGACTAACTGATTTTGTAACGATTCAAAAAAAAAATAATTAATACATATATTTTTTTTTAAATAAGTTTTTTCTTTTAAGACACATGTAAACAATGTAAGTACTATTTCTTCAAATATTTTTATCTCTCTGTACAAATAAACTCCTAATCATCATTATTGTGTACTAGCTAATGTCCGCGTGGTATTTATTATTCCTTCAAAGCTGTATAAGTATTTAAAGTTTTTTAACTATCCCACGGGAACTCTTTAATTTTTCGGGATCAAAAGTATCCTATATGTTGACCAGGGACATAAGCTACCACCATACAAAATTTCATTCAAATCGGTCCAGTCGTTTCGGAGATTAACCCGTACAAACAGAGAAACAAAAAATTAAAAAAAAATCTAAATTAGTTCTATTTCACTTCTTACATCCCCCTGATTCGGTTTTTAGCATTTGTTTTTCATTGTACAGAAATTCCACCTCTACAGTTTTATTATATGAATAAATATAGAAGTCAATACAAACGTATTCTTTTTGGGAAAAAAAAAATACTTTCACATACAATGACAGGTAGAAGAAAGAACATGACGATTTTATAACAGTTGCCTGTTTGCCAAAATAACAATAAAACCGTAAACAAAAAGCTGAAAAACCCTGTCGATGTCCATAAAAACGTTCCCCGATGCACCTGGTGCACAATATACCCTTTAAAGAACCGTTCGGGCAATTATTCAAAGCGTTAAGTTTAAAGAGAAGAACGGGTAGTGCATTATGAAAATGGCTTCAGGTGCCAACTCGGCTGTGGGGAGGTCACTCCACCCCCTAGGGTGATAAGGGTGGCTTGTTTTCTTAGCTTGAAGTAATGGTTACTGAGTTTCACCTAGTTGTCGCAGTTTATGTAGGATATTGCGGTTCGCAACAATGTAAATCAATATTTTGATACAGCTTTACCAAATAGTGTTTTCCTATATTTTAGGAGCTTTAGTAAGGCAATCAAATCAAATAGGCCGAGTAGTAAAGACATCGTTCATACATATAGATAATTGCCTTCATACTAAGAGTGAAAAAAAATAAAAATAAAATTAAACTAACAAAGAACTTCTTTCTTTCACTCTCAGTTTTTTTTTATTGCTGGAGTTCAGCAGACCGGCAGACGGCCCACTTGATGCACAGCGGTTACCATCGCCTATGGACATTTGCAACATCGAAGGTGCTACCAATGCGCTGCTGCTCTCTTAAGGGAGACTGGATCCTGGCCACTAATGTCGGAACACAACTCAAGGTTGTTATGGCGACATACTTTAGGCCAGGTGTGGTAGCCATCCAGTCGGGCAAATGCCCTGCCACCTGGCTAAAATTAAGCAAGTTACGCTTGTGTTATGGGTAATATACAACGTACTACTCTGGGGCCGATCCCAGACATCCAGACCATAGTAAATAAAGGAGAAAATACATTTCCGAAATTTACTATACCAGGAATCGAACCCGGAGCCTCTGCGTTGCAGTGAGGTAGGCCGGCAAAGGCTTAGCCCGCTCAAACACAGACGCCGTCAAATGATGAAGATATATGTTTCTTACTCTTTCTCGCAAGAACTACTAAATGGATTTTGATGAAACTTTACAATAATATAGCTTACACATCAGAACAACACATAGTCTATAATTTATAAAGATATAGTATGAGTTATCAGTATGAATTATCAAAAATATACCGATTTCCATCACCACGCAGGTGAAGCCGCGGGGCGCAGCTAGTAAATCTATATAACCTGAATTCAGCGCCACTTACCGGATCCAATTGGGAATATAAACCATCCTGGGACCCACTTGAACAACACCCAATTTTTTTTATTAAATTCAGCCCAACTGTTTAGGAGGAGTTCAGTGACATACACACGAACAGAAGAATTGTTAGTTTTCTATTATGTATGTATTTTGGAAACCCAAGACTTTTACCTTTCACCTTTACTAATGAAATTAATACGTAACCAACTTGGAGCTATACTGACCCGAAAGCAAAAGTAATAATTAAAACCTGTGCATAAACAAAAAAAATATATATAGACCAACTCATTTATAAAATACAGACGAGTCGACAATCTCCTTAAAATTAATAATTTTTGAAGTGGGTAAAATATATTAAAAATATATATTTAAATTCAGTGCTTATATGAATGAATATAGGTGAAATTGTACTTCTTTAAAAGAAAGCCAATGTGGCATTTGAAGTTCTTTAAAATGTTTATCTCCCGGTAGTAAGGGGTTAATTTCACCCCCCGGGTGGTCGAAGTGACCCACCCCTCTCCTAAGTAATTGTTTCATGGACTCAGCACTGTGAAGATTATCTGAAATAATTTTTATTTTCAGATACTACAGACACAGAGACTACAGATGAAAATGGCTTATGTTTTTTAGTTATTATTTAAGATTTATTTAAATTTAATTTTATCCGTGCAGGAACTGAGAAAGAATACAATTTCCTGCGGCCGGGCGGCCTGTCCTAAGAGGCAACTTAATAACCCACAGCCAGTTATTAGGGCATTTGCCCGACTGGATGTCTACCACCCCTGGTCTAAAGTATGTCGCCATAACAAGCTTGAGTCGTGTTCCGGCATTAGTGACCAGGTTCCAGTGTCCCTTAAGAGAGCAGCAGCGCATTTGTATCAACTTTGCTGTTGCAAATGTCCATAGGCGATGGTAACCGCTTTCTGTCTGGTGATCTCCTGGAATATAAAAAAAAAATGACTATTTTTAATTTCCTCTCGCGTATAACATCGTAAGGTATTTCAAAGTTTTCTTTTTTAAATACAATAAACCACGATGTTTAGGCAGCATTTTTGGGTAATACCAGAACAACATTTTCTAACAATGTATCATGTTGTTTATTACTACTTGGTGGATGATAAAGGAAAGCTTCATGATTCCTACACATCTAGGCAACCGATGTGTGAAAGGCGCCAGTCCACGTAGGGCAACCAACCAAACTTTCTCCGAGAGTGAGAATGGGATACTCAAGCCCAGCAGTGGGGCATTTATGGACTCATTGTTATTGTATGTATCAATGTAATAATAATAATAATAATCGGCAGACAAACACACATATTGTATATCCCCAAATTAAGCAAGTTACGCTTGTGTTATAGGTAATATACAACGGACTACTCTGGGGCCGATCCCAGACACCCAGACCATAGTAAATAACGGAGAAAATACGTTTCCGAAATTTACTATACCCGGGATCGAACCCGGAGCCTCTGCGTTAGAGTGAGGTAGGCCGGCAAAGGGTTAGCCCGCTCAACCACAGAGGCCGTCAATGTAAATTACCAATCTTTAAAAATATGCAGAAACGCTCTAAATTTTAATAAAATATAATTTAAAATTAATAATAGCCCAAAAAGCTTAAGTAACAAGTAACATAAATCGCTCAGAACCGACGCGCGTCGCGTAAATCCGTCCTGACGCGACCAATTCCGCTAATGGCGACTAAGCTTTACTTTCATACTGCATTATGAACTGTGGATTTTAGGAAAATGAGAAAATTCCATATTTTTTTTAATTTCAGCGAGTTCAATAAAGCGTCTGCTTCATCTGGGCTAATATCGGTGTTAGTGGCTGTTTTACGCAGATGCAGCGATGGGTTTAATGCGTTATTTGTGATGCTACTGTTACGAGTTGCAGGACTCGAATTAAAATGCCGTTGGAATTACTATAGAATTTATTAGAACTATTCAAACACGTATAACACAGATACAAATATATCTGAACACCACCAGTCCAAACGTAAATCACGATTCAATAACACGGGTAAAGTCCGTCACTAAATAGTTTACCGAATGTACACAAGTCTTGCTCCGCTTGTGGTTATCGCTCGACTGTCGATCTCTCCATTGAGCCATTTTTTATACTGCACAGATACAATATGTCTGCCCGACCGCGTGGACCGAATTTTTTAGAATCAGCCCGACACACCTGGCTAATGACTGCCATAAAAAATTACAATACACAATGGGCTGCTTTCTAATCACAAATTTCAAACACAAAGTAAACAAAAGAAGTCCAAATACCGAAAGGTAATAAAATGCAGCTGCAAATTTGTCTTTGTCGGTCGTAACACTACATTATTATTAATTGTTAATGACATTAACTATTCGCAGATAACTAATGTATATGCATTGACGTAGCCTAATCATTAAAGGCGTTACTTTTAACGCTGTAAACAAAACGCATTTGACCACAGTCACTAACACTAACAAATATAACGTTAATTATTATTAATGTTGAAACAGTTCGCTATAAACTCACCAATTGTGTTGTTTAACATCAAGGATTCCTTACCTGAAACAAGAAAGCACAATTTAAATGAAAGTATAAAAATTAAATTATGTATGTAATAAATAAATAATAATATGTTTATTTTCAATATTTTACCTACATATTATATAGTACTACTATTATAGTTTCAGAATTTGTATTTAATATTCATTGTTTTTCATATTGGGTGATATTGTCATCAGAAACAATAAAATAAACAAAATACCTGAATAAAAACTATAATTACAAACAAAATAAAATATGTTTGTAGGTTAGTTAGTTACGTTACTAATAAATATTATATAGCATTTAATTGGAAAATACTAGGAGAACAGAGATATGGAGCTACTTGAATTAGGAACATATATTTTTTAAAAGCTTGTATCAATAATACGTTCGCAGTTATTTTAAAATACAATTATTTTTTTAATTATGGTCATACTTATAATATTATCTATGGTAACCTACAAATATCAGCAAATATTTTATTTGCTGCCACAATATAATTTTAGCATTAATGTTAAAAAATAATAACAAACATAGTGGAAAAGACCAGAATAAGTATTGTAGTTAGGTTTGAAGGCTCATAGAATCTCACCGCTAGCCTAACTTCTTTAGTACCTTTTTGTACTTTGATATGATCTAGGAGTTTGGACAGCTGTTAGTAACTCAGCTTAGGTTATTTACAAAATATTTCATATACAAAAGTGTAGGTAGTTAAGTAGCCTACGTTCATCTTACTTTGAAAATACCAAGATATTTAAATTAGTGTTTAATTTACTAAACAACATTGGAATTATAAAGTCATAATTTATTACGCTCGTATAAAATAGTCTTTGAAGTGTTGTAAGGTGATAAAAAATGATTTGATTGATTTGACTCATAAACTTGTTGGGTTTTTTTTTATTAATAGTATTGCGACTTTGTCTATATTGTACAATTGGCTAAAAATAAATTTTAATTCCAATATTCTTGTAACGAGGTTTTTTTAGTAGGAAAAATGTGTAAATTTTGTAGTAATTTTTATGTTTTACTTCGCACCGACTTCAAGATGTTGTAGAAAGAAGGCGGTTACATATTTATTTTTTTTAGTTTCAAATCGGTGTTGTTTTCGTTAAAAAAAATATAGTTTACTTTTGACAGTTAGATACCTTTAGCAATAATATATTAAGCGCCTTTAGAAACTACTGGAAGGCGTATGGTTACTATCTCAGTCTTCAGTGTCAGTGTTGACGCTCTTCAACAAGGGTTGTTCTCGATTTCCCTGCGATCCACTTATCAGGTCCTGACTTGGTAATCATGGGAGCACCTTGGGTAAGATACACTCTTATGAATAAAAAAAAAATCGGTTCACAACAGATGGCGAACTCGCATTATATATGTACAAAAATATTTAGCGCCTGTACAAAATGTAATAGCTACACGCGTATACCAGCTTTATTTTCCAAGAATTTAAGCCACGGCGTTCTTTAATACGTAATGGTTACTCTCGATTTCCCTGGAATTCACTCACCAGATCATGACTTGGTAACCATGGCACCATCTTGGGAGTATAGACTTACTTACTTAGAGATATCGTGTTACAAAGAAGTCTGTTATTAATTTTTGTCGGTTTCTCTAATTCCTTGCAATCCACTCATCATATACTGACATGGTGACAATGGGAACAATTCGGGAGTATAACCTTTCGGTTAAAAAAGATGAAAATCGGTTCACAATTAACGGACAAAATCGAGTAACAAACATACAAAAAAAACAATCTACAGACGAATTGAGATCCTCCTCCTTTTTAAAGTCGGTTAAAAAAACCATAGCTACCCTAAAATTCTGAATAAACCCGTAACAACTAACTTTCACTAAAAACTTCTGAAATAATGAATGTATAAGCTAGATTTCATAGTTTTAATTAGTTTTGTAAAAAGCAATTTTGATACAACGTTTAATAACGTACCGAGGAGGTATGTTATTAAGCCTAACTGAAAACCAATCATCCGTTTAGTTTTTATCATGCAATCTGTAGGTTAAACAGGCCGTGCATAATGCGGAGGTACCAGGGGTCCAGATAGCCGGGGAGCTGCGCTAATCAGGGTCGCGATTAACCCAGGAGTGGCCGGCAGATAATGCCTCTCGGGCGATTAGGTGACCGCCCGCCGGCCAACCCTTGAGATCACAGATAATGCCAACCCCCCAAGGATTTTCTTCGCACGATTTCATATTACAATATCGCTGTTTGCCTTAGTTTAATCTGTGTATAGTTTGAATTTCGATCTATAACGCCTCTTGCACACCTATATAGTTTCGCATTTTGGGACGACCTCTTTTACTCCTACGACGATCACATAACAAATAAATTCAATAATAGAGAATTAAAACTACGTTTTAACGGATTGAAGCGCGCCATTTGATTTGATTTTTATTTTGACGTTTCAGCCACTTTTAAGTAGCCGAGATGATCATGGAAGACAAAAACGTCCCGGGTCAATGAGTAATGTTTAAGTTATTATTTAGCCTACCTCCAATTTGTTCATTTTAATTTTTGTTTATGGTTTTTATTTACTCTCTATGGGAGAGCCTGATCTATAAATCGTGCGCAGAAGGTTTGCCGATGGTCTCTCCTTCCGCTTCCTACGACTGGGACCGGGGCTTGTCCAAGTAGTACTAAGAACTAGACGACCGCGTTTCGCGGTTGTGGGAGGCGAGAGGGGTTGTCATGGGCAAACTTGCGCACGACTTATAATGAATGCTCCATCGCATTTTCAATCATACAGATGCCAAGTTTGAATAGCTGACATTTTGTAGGATGACAATAACTTTTGTTTTTTTAAGACAATCTATTTGTTTATTAAACTACCTACAACTAAATAACATTATACGATATTTACAGAAAACAGTCCAATTGTTATATTTTGGGGCATTATCTCTAATAACTTAGTTTCTTTATAAACTTTATATTTAGTTTCTTTTTTGAGTTTACTAAGTAATTTTTTCAAAATGTCTCTAATTTTTGTTAGAAACCGCAAACTATTATATCCAAATATCATTTAGTATGAATTTTTCAAAAGTAAAATAAGCAATTCAAATTAAAACTGCATATATTTTGTTCAATCCTGTCGTGTGAGCTTGGAATTGATTAGACGAGGCCATTGTTTTTCTATTTGTTTTATCTTCAAACACTAAAATATGTATCCGAATTTATTACAGGAGATAATAATTAATTCCTGTTTTTAACGTGAGTTTTGCAGACAAACATTTCGTTGCTTCAAGTCAATAACCTACAATTTGGTTGTAATAATGACGAACAAAACATATTACAAGGCTTAATTAATACTTACGATTTAACGGTTTTAAGCGCTGCATGGTATTCGTATGTTATTTTTATTGCGACGTTTCAGCCTCTTTTAAGCGACACGTTTGTCTTCTGTGATCACGGCTACTGAAAAGTGGCCAAAACGTCCAAATAGAAATGCAACGCTAAAAACCATTACAACTTATTTTATTTTATGTATACTAGTCGCGTAAACTTAACAAAATGCTATATTACAAGTCTGTATGGTTTTAGTTTCTTCGCCTGTCATTGTGTTGAAATGAACAACAAAAAAAATTTACTCTATGGTTATTAAGCAGGTTTATTGCAACTAGCGATAAAATTTTACGATTCACAATCACATCTCGACCTCTGGTGGCTTATTGAAAATATCCTTACCATTACTATTGAGATTCGTACACCACAAGCGGTATAGTACATTTGGCTATAGATACACCTGTACAATAATTCAGCGGCACGGTGCTGGATGCAAATCGGGCATTATCTTCATGCCGCACCCGTCGGCCACGTTTGTACATGCAAATTGGTTTGTTTATTAAAATGAAATAAATAACCCTCTGCCCTTTGGAGGGACGACGTTAATTGCGTAAGTTGTCGAGTTTTAGGAGCGTCACAAGTTTAGTTTGATAAGTTTGAGTAGGAGTTTTAGGTCACCAGTTCTACTAGTATGCAATTTTACTAGCTCAGTTCTCGATTATAATCATACCATCCACATTTAAGATGATAAATAACATATTTGATTATCTTTCGTCATATAAATATGTCACTAGATTTTTTTTTCGTTGCAAACATCGCGTTCTGTTAACTACGACAGCATTAATATTTGGAAAAGAACTCGTATGATGTACTTATTTAAAAATATAAAGAATTATAGACAATAAATTAAATTAAATATTAGCTAGGTGTGCTGCCAGGTGGTTTGTAATTGACTTAGTTCTTAACTTACATGTATATAATATGTACGACTTTCAAAAAATGTTCTTAAATGAAACTTAATTTGAATAACAGCTTTTGAACTTGAATATAATGATTTTCTATATCTATATATACAAAAATCAATTGCTGTTCGTTAGTCTCGCTAAAACTCGAGAACGGCTGGACTGATTTGGCTAATTTTGGTTTTGAATTAATTATGGAAGTCCAGGGAAGGTTTCAACGGTGAGTAAATATGAAAAACATGCTTGGAATATAGTAAAAATGATTCTGAGGCGGTACGAAGTTTGCCGGGTCAGCTAGTCTATAAATTATATATATAAAAATCAATTGCTGTTCGTTAGTCTCGCTAAAACTGGAGAACGGCTGGACTGATTTGGCTAATTTTGGTTTTGAATTATTTGTGGAAATCCAGGGAAGGTTTAAAAGGTGAGTAAATATGAAAAAAATGTTTGGAATATGGTAAAAACAACAATTTCGCTTTCCCTTAGAAACTATTCCTACCTGTTAAACGTTTGATGTTCGTCCCGTCGCTTAGCCAATCAACGTTTTTTATTTATTGTTTCTGAGGCGGTACGAAGTTTGCCGGGTCAGCTAGTTTAGTAATAATAAATAACCTGCATGATATTAGAATTAGCACCATTCTTATACTTAGTACGATATAATCCACTACAGACTTATATGAATTTTCTAGATTAGATTCAGATTTTTTTTTTATTGCAGGAGATCAGCAGACAGGCAGACGGCCCACTTGATGGAAAGCGGTTACCAACGCCTATGGACATTTGCAACACCAAAGTTGCTACAAATGCGCTGCTGCTCTCTTAAGGGAGACTGGAACCTGGTCACTAATGCCGGAATACAACTCAAGATTATTATGGCGACATACTTTAGACCAGGGGTGGTAGCCATCCAGTCGGCCAAACGCCCTACCACCTGACTGTGGGTTATTTAGTCGCCTCTTACGACGAACCGCCCGGCCGCAGGAAATTGTATTCTTTCTCCGTTCCTGCACGGATAAGAATAATGCGCTTAGGCTAATTTTGCATGAAACAACTTCGTATCAATTTATAGCCATACAGCCTATTTCCCTTAGTTTCAATTTCTATATTTCTTGAACTAATTTATTTACATGTATCTTATCTTTCTCTAGTGCTTTAATTTACGCAACGATATAGTTGATTTTTAAACAACACAATCATTGTTGTTATTCGTACTTTTCCAAATATTTTAAAACGTACCTACATATTTATTGAAACTTTATATAATAATACATGATTACGTTCACCACATGATTCCCCGCAATGTGCCTAAGTTACGCAGTAAATCTGACTCAACACGAACGGGTAACACTTTGGAAAAATTCCCCAAAGCACCTCAATATAGGTGCAGAGTAGGGTGACAACGATTAGGGAGGTCTTGAATATTTCACAAATTACGAGACTGATTAAAAAAGCTAGTACAGGTATTGATAATTGAGAAAAATTAGAGGTTAACTCAAAATTTAATCATTTACAAATTACTGTTGTAGGAAATTAAACTAAAGTTTTTTTCTTCCAAAAGCAGGCAAATAGTCAGACGGCCCACGTAATGAAAGTGTTACTAACATTCCATAATAATTAGTCAAAAATATTTATGTCGTGTTTTACAATTTCTATGGTGTAATGGGAAGGTGAGTCATGTCCTTAAGGATTGGCTAATATTATAAGGAAAGTAAAACATTAAGTTTCATAACTCTAGTAAGGAAACGAAACATTAAAATCATGGCAATAATTTTAGAAGTAAGCAAACCAATAACTTGGCTTTAAAAATAAATATTAAAATTTCGAACCTAAAAGCATAATTTTTTACATAAGGATTCAAAAGCACAAAACATTCGGGAACATTAAATAGAAATATTTCGAAACAGAAATTACAAGATCCTTTTTCAAACCTGGTCGCCTTAGTCCCGAGTAAAACTTACCATTTTGTAAGAGGAGAGTCGGTAAAGTTAGTGCAAGTAATCTAAAGTTAGGTACCGGGGCGGTGGCTATTTAGATGCACATCTTAACCCGCTCGTATATCTAGATTGTTGGGAACTAAGTTCCGACCAACCCAAGCTAACGCCCGAGTGTTTTCCTGGCTTTTTTAGAGTTCCGTGCTCATTTTTTAAGTTAAGATTTAGCTATTGTTAGCCGTGCTTATTTACTACGATAAAAAATGACGTAATTTTGAATTTTAGGAGGAGATCCTGCTTTATAGGCAGTCAAATAAATAAATAAATATAAATATGCATTCATTTTATGCAACTTGAACGGACGCGTAGTGCGGTTTTTTTTAATTTATCGCATAATATATTGTAAATACCTAGTCCAGCCATAAATTCTGTTACAAATGAAAATGCATTTTTTTTAAATGAAGTAATGTAATATTATTAAAATTTATACCTACATATTTATTAAAGTCTCAGCAAAAAATAAAAAATATTCTATTCAAAATAGCCACCTTTGGCGTTTATACAGGCCTGTAATCTGTTTGGCCACGAATCTATGGTTTACACACTGTTTCCAAGGGATATTTCGCCACTGCTTGCTCCAAAGATTTTTTAAGAAACTCAATGTCTCCGTGTCGTTTAGAGCAGGCCATGTTCTCTAAAACTGACCATAATTTGACGTCTAAAAGGTTGAGGTCTGGGTTAGATGAGGGCCAGTCTTCAGCTTTTATAAAGTCTGGAACGTTGGTTTCAAGCCAGGCTTGGGTAGTTCGTGCCTTGTGACCAGGTGCAGAGTCCTGCTGGAAAGTCCACGGTGTATTTTTAAAAAGAGTTTGCTGAGAGGTTTCACAACATGATCCAAGATACACTAATAATACACTTTGGCTGAAGTTTTCACTCCTTTTTCGCAAAAATGTAGTTTTGTGACTCCTTGAAAAGACACGCCCCACGAAACCATCACTGACGCAGGATAATGACCACGTCGTATCTTTCCGACCACTTGAGCAGCTTCTTTAGAACTGTGAGCGTACATTTTATCATTTTGCTTACTGTAGTTTTCTTCAATCATGAAAACTTTTCATCGGTAAAAAAGATATTTCTGTGCCTTTCACGTGAGTATCGCAACAGAAGGCGTTTTGATCGATCCACTCTCTTTAATTGTAAAGATTGATTTAGGGCATGTCCTGTATATCGACGATAAGCACCGAGCTTCAGGTCTTGTTTTATAATACGCGACAGAGTCCTAGCGGCAATCTTCATTTCTCGCGATAAGATTTTTTGCTTCCTAATGGGGTTTCGACGAATTTTGGCTTTAACAGTATTAACAGCCTTTGTAGTTCCAACAGCACGCGGCCGCCCCGATCTTTTCTCGTCTTCGAGAGACGAAGTGTTTTTGTATCTGTTGATAGTACGATATATGAACATACGGCTGATACCAAGCTTTTGAAGTGTCTGGAATATGACCGACGGCTCCATACCCACTTTGTGCAAGGCGATCACTGTAATCCTATTTTCTTTAACACCCCATTCCATATTGTAATTTGGTAATAAACACGAAAAAATATATGAAATGGCGTAAAATCGAAAGAAGTTTTTAAAATAATATACCACGTGTTCCAAATTCAAAATAATTAAAAAGTTGAAAAAAAAGAAAAGTTTTTATGTAACAGTAGTTATGGCCAGACTAGTTATATTAAATAAATCGTAACGTAACTACCATAACTTTTATCGACAACAATAGGTACGAAGGCATACAATGTAGGGGGGAGGAGGGGGGAATGGCAGCTATGTATCTGTTCGTTTGTCTGTTAGACCGTCATGTGAAGACTGTTGAGCAGATTTAAATGAAAGTGGACGTAGCGCTAGCGGATATCGCGGGTCCACAATTAGCATACTCTTTATCCCCACAAATGATATAATTTTAGTGGAATAGGCGAATTTTTGTTTGGTGTCGCAGTTGTAAATCACTAACAAACACATGTTAATATAAAAATAAGTTTAGAATCTATTATAATATGTGTGATCTACATAATCATAAATATAGTAGACAAACAAAGTAAGATAATTGGTACGAGACCCGTTATTAGGGACTCGAACCAACGGAGCTCTTCCAATTTTCCTCGAACTTTTCCATTCTTTTCCGCAGATGTTTTCCGAGTTTTTAACCAAGTAATTGTATTTGCTAGTGTAATCGAATGAGGGTGAAATTGTTGTTTTCGATACAAGTTTATTTATTCGAATTGTTTTTGGAAATTCCTGTGTATTGTTTTAATTTATGGACATAAGAGGCTTTATAGATATGAGCGCTGTGGTAACAGATATATCGAGCTTGGCTGGAATTTGAAATATAATGTTTTATTGTGCAATTTTATTTTCAAAAAACGTATGAATATGATTCAAAATCTATTATTAATAATTATCTTACATACATACATGTTTCACAATGTGGGTTAAGAATCTATACCTATCTCTTGTGTAGCACATGTCTCAATATTTTTAATTTCGTAACACACTAACTCGCACCAAATTTATTAACGCTTATTTTTAGAACAGTGTTACCATAATTAAGCTGATAAAGTATTTTAAAATATAGCACCTTCAGTACAATAAAGGCGTAAGGAGCCAAAACTCCAAAATTGAGTTAAGTATGCCAAATTGTCTATAAACCATGCCTACGTTTGGAGAAACGTATATCAGAATTCGGCTAGATGGCGCGAATGCCTTTGTGGTCATTACCGCTTTTTCTATGAGTTTTCAGCCGACCGAGTCTGATTGGTAAGTAAATTACAGTCACATAAGAATATTTATGACTAGCTTCTTAGAATAGTTTAAAAAAAAGTAAGTTAAAGAACCCCCCGATTTAGAAACATTCTTCATTGGTGCTCGGCTCCTATTAGTCTTAGCGTGACGATGTATAGCCTATAGCCTTCCTCGATAAGTGGGCTATCTAACACTAAAAGAGATTTTTCAAATCAGACCAGTAGTTCCTGAGATTAGCACGTTCAAACAAACAAACTCTTCGGCTTTATATATTAGTATAAGATAAATTTCATTCTCATTTATTGGTACGACAAATACTCATCCGTTTTTAACACAATTCAGGAAAGTTTTTTTTTTGTTATGCCTATTATTAACATTTTATTTGAAATTAAAACACAAATATTTATTTTAAACATTAAAATAACAAAGTATTTTATTGATGGTTTTTTAAATTCACTTGATTTACCAACTCAAGTAGAATTAGTTTTATTAATTGAAGACGTGAGTGGATGAAGCTGATATGTCGCATATTCGGTTTTTTGCTTTTTTTGCGTAGATGAAGAAGGTGATAAGTCGATACCAAATGACTACAGACCTTATACCATTGATATAAGGCACATTAAAAAAGGCGTAAGGCGACTTATCTCAAAAAATAAAAGTAAAACTTTTATCTCGATTTACTCAGAATTGGAATTATGCGACTTATCACCTTCATCCACTCATGTCTTCAATTATTATTTATTATTTAACAAAATTGGGTCGTTTTGGTCTTACGTCAAAATGAAGGTTTGCACTGAAAATCAGCGTTGTGTCGTATATAATTGCGGCATAGCACTATGCTGAGTGCAAACCTTGTTTGCTGAAAATGCGGTGTACAAATTCTAAAAAATATGCTGTGTATAATAATGTATAAGGAGTGTAATTACGTCACTATTTCTTCAAATCGAGTCTTTCTTTCTTTCTTTCAATTCAAAATAAGTTTTTTACTTGAAGCTGTAAGAAGAACCATAAACAAGTAATTTTATAATAATTTTAAACCTACTACAGATAGTAATCCAGATAAGGAAATTATAGCGAAATATTTTTTAAGTCATTTGTAAAATTACAAAATGAGCTGTTACGACTTTATTGCATCGAAGGCGCGATATATTATTTTCATATAAACAAGCTTATCCAAAGAGTTTCTGACCTAATTTCTACTGTAAAGTTTACTTTTCTGAGATAGACAATTTTTTAAACCTAACATTTATAATATCTTCAGTAACACATGATAAATATAAGATGATAGCCGTTGTCCCGGAAAACAGGATAGGTACTTACTTAACTTTACATTAATAATTGACTTTGAAGATACTCCAATCATTTTCATCTGGCAACACACTCACGCACTCTTCCAAATTCGGTCAAGCTATATTTTCTCTTACTTTACAATCGAAAATGGTACATTTAAAATTCATGCGATACCCCGCCGCATCCTCCGGGACCTAATACACAAGTGGTCAAAGTGTTTACCTATGTATATTTAATATGTTGGCAACCCTTCGGTTACGTCGGTAGGGTTGATCGATCAGAAAAAATGTATAAAATCTAGTATACATTTTATTTATTTATGTTATATAAGTATGTATACTTTTATATATGTACACATTTATATATGTACACATTTATATATGTACATATTTATATGTGTACATACATACATACATGTATAACTTGACGCCAGTTCCCTTGCGGGGTAGGCACGAACAACAGAGCGCCATTTAGGCTTATTCTTGCTTCTTTGACATTCATAGCTCTTGTCATGCACGCTCGTCTGTTCTTAAGGCTCCTGACATCACCTTCTGTTAGTACACGATCAATTTGATCATGGAAGGTGTGTCGTGGCCTTCCAACGACTTCTGCATCCATCCACTTTTGCATTGTATATCTGTTTAGTTTATATATGTATACATGTATATATGTACATATTTGTTTCTGCTGTTTTGTATAGTTTACTAGCTGTTGCTCGCGGTTTCGCTGCCATAGATTAGAAATAGTCATAGTTTGAGCAAACTTTCTACTACACCTTTTACCCTCCTTGACGGTTGAATTTCCAAAAATGCCGATACATGTGTATATTTATTACTAACCAGAAGCAGGTGTATAAAATTTCATGCTCCATACCTCAAAAATGACGAATTTTCATACAAACTCTCGTCCCACTTTTCATCCCTGTAGGGGTTGAATTTTCAAAAATCTTTTATTAGTGCGCACCTATAGAATATAGAAAGAACTCGCATGGAAATTTTCACAATTTTAGTACCAAGTTTCATCCGTGCAGGAAAGGAAAAAGAATACAATTTCCTGCGGTCGGGCCGCCTGTCGTAAGAGGCGACAAAACAGCCCACACACAGCCAGGTGGTAGGGTATTTGCCCGACTCGATGGCTGCCACCCCTGGTCTAGAGTATGCCGCCATAACAACCGTGAATTGTGTTCCGGCATTAGTGACCAGGTTCCAGTCTCCCTTAAGAGAGCAGCAGCACATTTTTGGCACTTTTGGTGTTGCAAATGTCCATAGGCGATGGTAACCGCTCTCCATCATGTGGGCTGTCTGCCTGTCTGCTGAAGTCCTGCAATAAAAAAAAGTAGTTTGTGCTGTGCGTTGCCATGTCAGTCAGTTACTTATTCACTCAGTGAGGTCAAGTAATTAATTAATTGTTAGATTATCGTACTATTGTACAGAGTTTGTTTGTTGACAGAATAATATTAGAGGGTAGTTTCTATCGATTCCCCCACTACTTGGCTCGTTCCGTCAGCGCTTGAATATAAAAGCGTGCGGACGGAAGGCCGATACAATATTCTCAGATCGACTTTAGCCGTGTGTAGGCTCACTTTGGCTTTGTTCCGATGCACATGTCGTAGTAGCACTCCACGGTGATATTTTTCTGTTTTTTTAATTACATAAATATGACTTATAATGAAGTAGTAGTAAACAATGCTCAAAACAAAAATTAAAGTTTAAATAAATAAAAAGTGATGATACATATGATTCCACTATCCACTATATTCATTTTATTTTTTTATTGCAGGAGATCAGCAGACAGGCAGACGGCCCACTTGATGGAAAGCGGTTACCATCGCCTATGGACATTTGCAACAGCAAAGTTGCTACAAATGCGCTGCTGCTCTCTTAAGGGAAACTGGAACCTGGTCACTAATGCCGGAACACAACTCAAGATTATTATGGCGACATACTTTAGACCAGGGGTGGTAGCCATCCAGTCGGGTAAATGCCCTACCACCTGGCTGTGGGTTGCTAAGTCGCCTCTTACGACAGGCCACCCGGCCGCAGGAAATTGTATTCTTTCTCCGTTCCTGCACGGATAGATTATAGCTATTTTGAAATAGTGCTTCATATTTCCCAAATTATTAAAAATGTCGTTCTTTCCCTAGCTAGATTAGGTTTCATGGTATTCATAACTTTTGTGATACTTTTCGTCTTGTGACAGCCTGTGTCAGCCCTAAACACGATGACCTTTATACCCTTACTCCATTTTAAACGCGTTTCGCTGACCGGAAGTTATAGGGATAGCTTTTTGATCGATTCTGAAATAACTTCACGCCCAACGTCCCAACGGGATTGGTAGGAATATCTCAGTATATATACCTCCTCACGCTGTACAATCTAGTGGTTTGAGTGTTAGCCTGTTTGTTTCGGTTGAAACCACAAATCTCGATTCCTGATAAAATAAATATTGGAAATTACATTTCCCATATTCCCTCTGATCTGGGTTATTTTTAATAATTGACCCCAACGTGGTTTTCTTCGAGGCTACCTGTCTAACTATTACGTAAGTATTACTTTTTTTCTAAATTAAATTGTAAAAAAAGGTACGGAACTAGAGTCCGTAGAGTTGTTTAAAAACAAACATAACGGTATATAAATTATTATACAGGCATATATAATAACAAAAATATTATCTACATATAAGCCCTCTATTTGTTTACACGCTTGGATGTTTCTATAAAATGGCCCTTTCTTATATCTTACCAATTGTTTACCTTACTATCGATTAAAATTAGACATAAGAATCATACGAGCAATGTTAAAATTTAACCGTTAGTAAGTAAGGCAAGTGAATAAATAGTAAGTCTATGTACCGGCCATTAAAAGAGAAAAGAGAGAGAAGAGTTTTTGGCGGGAATTGAAAGGAGACGTTGTGCTGTGCAATTTTATTTTCTAAAAATGTGTAAAATTACTCTAAAATGAACAATAGTTGTAGGATATTGGTATTTTTGAGTAGTAATTATGTGTTTTTGCGAGAAATGTGAACTATATAGCCAAATGTGGCCTTTCGAGTTTTCAAAGAACTCCATTGAATGACGTCGATTGTAGCCTACAATACAACGGTGCCTGGCTTAAAGGCTTAGTTGCCAAGCCTCAAACATAATAAATAAAAATAAAAAATAGAGAAAAGAGAACCGAACCATAGATAATGCAAAATTCAAATAAAATTCTTAAAACAATTTCGAACAGTTTACTTTTAAACATATCTAATTACAACGAAAATAGTTTTTTAATCTATGCCCCGTTTCGCACTTGACATTTACATGCAGCAGGTGAACTTATACATCTGTTCTGTACCAATATTGATGAAACAGTATCCAAAACATAGATTAAGCACCATTTGTCAAGATATAAGGTACAGGCAATTAGAGAAGTACATGCGTTCGCGTGCAGCCGTAATTGGAGCTTTTACAATGTCAACATTTGTTAATGCCAGTATAATATAATGTAATATTATTTTAATGATAAATATTTATAGGAATTAACATACTAAAGTAGCGTTTGAACCGTTACTTGTTTTTAATATAATAAATATAAATTTTGGCCCAGCTTGCCATACACAACGCGATGCTGGTACCTACGCTCACGTATGGAAGCGAGAGTTGGGTATGGAAGAGAGAGCATGAAAGTAGAGTAAACGCGGTCGAGATGCGAGCATTGCGCAAAATCTGCGGAGTGACGCTCGCAGACCGCGTTCGTAATACCGAAGTAAGAAAGAGAGTTGGTCTGAAAGAGAGTGTCGGGGTGAAGGTAAGGAAAGGAATGCTCCGGTGGTTCGGGCATGATGAAAGAATAACTAAACTGATATACAATGCAAAAGTGGATGGATGCAGAAGTCGTGGAAGGCCACGACACACCTTCCATGATCAAATTAATCGTGTACTAGCAGAAGGTGATGTCAGGAGCCTTAGGAACAGACGAGCGTGCATGACAAGAGTTATGAATGTCAAAGAAGCAAGTGAGGTGTGTAAGAATAAGCCTGAATGGCGCTCTGTTGTACGCGCCTACCCCGCAAGGGAACTGGCGTGAAGTTATGTATGTATGTAATATAAATTTTGTAACGATTTCGTGAAACGAGTAAATCACTTTACAATAATCTAATACAATGTTGATATAAAAGAGCGTGATATAAATAATAAATTATAATAATTCTTACAATTATCTAAAATAAAATAAAACTAAATTATGAAGTACTTTAATATACTAATAAAAATTAACTTATAAATATATACGCAATAAAAATCTACTTTAATGTAATTAAATAAAATGGCTAAGAAACAAACATGTATAATATATAATTATTATTACTGATCTCTTTAGATTAAATTGTAATGCCAAAGTGGTAGATTTAAAAATCCCACAAGGGTAGAGGTAAGAATTATCAAAATGCGTATAATAAACAATAAGGGTGGCGCTGCGGTAGCCTAGGATTATAAATTATAGAAGAAGCGCCAAAAGTAATTAGAGTGAGATAGAAAATTAAGCAAGGACCGAAAGATTTCCACTTTATCTTTTATAATTAAAAATTCACAATAATTAAATCGCTCTACGCGTTTTCTCACAGCATTATATTTACTAAATTATTCTAGACTGCGTAAATAATTAAAGTTTTCTAAACTGCTTTTTTTTTTAAATTTTATTGTACTTCGACAACTTTTAATTCATATCGTAATTTTTCATACGCCAGCACTATTGTGGTAGGTATTTGAAACCCTGTTTTCAGCATACTGCTGGACACATTTTCAACTTCCTCTCCACATAAAATGGTCCTCTATCCTTTACCCTCCACATCCCACATGCTACGACTCTCTTTTGTTTCCTCCAGAATTTTAAAAATAAAAGCACATAACTAACTAGTCAAATCCGACTAGACCGATGTCGCTGCGCAAATTTGAAACGTAGCTAATAGGCTGGCAACATTACCTCTCCGCGTATTGACGTAATTATAATTATTAAATGACAGATAATAAACTCAAATTCCGCTCCATTGGATGACAGCTCACCGTTTTTACTTAACCACACATACAACTTGTAAAACGGATAAGGTAGCCGATTCATTGCGAGCATACCAGCTGTCTGTTTGTCCGTCTGTTTGATGTACGGCCATGTTTTTGTTGTTGTTTAATTATTCTATTATATTGGAATGCAATATAAGTATTTATTGGTCGTATTGAGTTATAATAACGATGTCGTATTAATTGACTGATAAAATGTGGGTACTTCACATAAAATATGCTCAGTGAAATATGAGTATACGGTATATGTAAATGTGTAATTAAAATAATATTTTAATGGGTTTAATATTTTATTTTGGACATTTCAAATACTTTTTAATGGTCTAAATAAACGATAACCGGTGTGTAGTTTTTGATATATGGGGCATTTTTGTTTAAATTTTAAAATGTGGACGCTTATCAATATCTTCCCCTTATCTAGTTGGGTCTCTAGTTACCATTATTTTAGCTGTTAGCCCCCGAAATAAAATAAAAAATAATGATTTTTTTGGGTTCAGTAGCCAAATCACTAAGTGGTGCATGCGTTTTGGTCGATCCTGACCGGAACGCATGCACCACTTGGGCAGTTTTCTGACCTAATGTGCATATCGTTACAATTACCACGTGCTATTAACGGTGAAGGAAAACATCGTGATGCAACATGCACATCGAGATACCCGATGTGTCAAACCTGCCAAGCCGCCTTGGACAAGCGTGGCAGATATATTATCCGTTCCCATATAGTGGGGGAAGCCCGAGCCCAGCAGTGGGACATTTATGGGACAATCGGTATGTGACCTCTACTTGTTGTCTGTGCCTTTGTTGAGGGAGGACTTTCGAGCACTTACCTAATTTGTTCAATCAGCCATTGTCTTTTCTTTAATTAAATCAGTTGCACGATTGTGCGCCTTCTGTACCCAATTTTTTTTTATTGCAGGAGATCAGCAGACAGGCAGACGGCCCACTTGGTGGAAAGTGGTTATCATCGCCTATGGACATTTGCAACAACAAAGTTGCTACAAATGCGCTGCTGCTCTCTTAAGGGAGCCTGGAACCTGGTCACTAATGCCAGAACACAACTCAAGGTTATTATGGCGACATACTTTAGTCCAGGGGTGGTAGCCATCCAGTCGGGCAAATGCCTTACCACCTGGCTGTGGGTTGTTTTGTCGCCTTTTACGACAGGCCGCCCGGCCGCAGGAAATTGTATTCTTTCTCCGTTCCTGCACGGATTAGAATAGTAGTATAGTATAGTTTTAGAATAGTATTTTTTTCTGTAATGGTGTACATTAAAGAGTTCCATCTATGTAATTTCGAAATACTTTGTCTTTTATGTAAATATTTGTGCATGTCTTGCCAATGTATTTTGAGTTTGCCAAAACATGTTTACGACGAAAAACGTCACTTTGAATTAATTCCTACTTTTCGAGGTGTGTCCATTCCGGTAACCGACCAACTTCAACTTCTTGGTATTTCTTTGACATCCACGCCCAACTTCGACTCCTACATTGAAGGTGCAGCCCAGGTGGTTGCGAAAAAGCCGAGTATATTTTCGAAGGTGAGACGGTACTTGGAGAGCAGTTGCTTAATCCGTGCTCAAGTAAGATCTTGCGTGGAGTACTGTTCCCACCTTTGGGACGGCTCAGCTAAATACCAGCTCAAAGCGTTAGAGTCAACGGAGAGCTTGTCAATGCAAGGCTTCGACGCCTAGAGCATCGACACCGGGTTGCTGGCCTATCGGTATTCTACAGGATTAATTTCGGAGAGTGTGCGGTTGAACTGTTCGCCCTAATTCCCCCTACACCAATCCAACTTCGGACGACAAGGCGTTCTGGTCTACGCCATCGTTTCACAGTGGAAACACCTTTTTTGCCTCTACGTTCCTTCTGTGTACGGCAGAGATGTGGAATGCTATACCAAAGTCTGGGTTTCCTGAAAAGTACAATCCGGGAGTCTCCAAGTCTCGTGTGAATAGGTATTTTCTAGCTAAGCGTGCTGCATCCTCATTATATCATCCGCATTAAAAAAACGAGAAAACTGTATCAAGTATGGTATTGCTCCCAATAAGCTTTGTTATCCGTGCAAGAACGGAGAAAGAATACAATTTCCTGCGGCCGGGCGGCCTGTCGTAAGAGGCGACTTAACAACCCACAGCCAGGTGGTGGGGCATTTGCCCGACTGGATGGCTACCACCCCTAGTCTAAAGTATATCGCCATAACAACCTTGAGTTGTGTTCCGGCATTAGTGACCAGGTTCCAGTTTCCCCTAAGAGAGCAGCAGCGCATTTGTAGCAACTTTGGTGTTGCAAATGTCCATAGGCGACGGTAACCGCTTTCCATCAAGTGGGCCGTCTGCCTGTCTGCTGATCTCCTGCAATAAAAAAAAGCTTAATAAATAGTTTTGAAATGAGATGTTCTTGTTCTCTCTGAAAACACTTCCTAGCTTTTGTAATTATACAGCTGAAATTTACTACACAAATTATTTTCCTAAAATTAACGGAGCTATAGCTAACAGAATGTAATACGGTTCCCTCCTATCTACATATTATAGGTTCACAATATATTTACTTCATAAAATAAGATATTAAGAAGCAAAGAGTATGACACCATAAGTTAGCCCGCGCAATATCCTCACAGGCAAAAATCCCGCCGAAACCCGCGGCACTGTTTGATTAATGTATTCCGTTGTCACAGTTATATTACATCGGAAAAACTCATGTTAAGTGCGAAGTTAGCTTCAATCGAGACGGTTCCGTGGAATGTTTTTAGAGTTTTACGTGGTTATTTTAAATTTAGAACACCAGAGGCAAATTTAATAAAGAGGAGCATTCACTATCACGCAGTGAGGTCTTGCAGTGGGTGGAGCTTGCAGGACTCAGGAGGTATTCTGATCGGTGTTGCCAGACGCAATGCAGGCTGCAATAACGTTCACAGTTCTGCATTACGTGGAGGACGGCTAGGCGGATTGTCATACAGGATAGTGAATAGGCCCCTTAAAAGAAATACAAGACGTTCGATGAGAGTTTTTGGCGGGAACTGAAAGGGGACGTTGTGCTGTGCAGTTTTATTTTCTAAAAATGTGCAAGATTACTCTAAAATGAACAATAGTTATAGGATATTGCTAGTTTTTGAGTAGTAATTATGTGTTTTCGTGATAAATGTGAACTGTATAGTCAAATGTGGCCTTTCGAGTTTTCACAAGAACTCCGTTGAATGGTGTGGATTGTAGCCTACAATACAACTGCGCCTGGCTTAAAGGCCTAGTTGCCAAGCCGTAAACATAAAAAAAGACGTTCGATTGCCAAATAATATTTATTCAAATATCGAATCAATAGACAGTTGAGAGAAACGAAGTAATAAGAACTACACACAAATAAGAACAGTAAAGAGTTTAGATTCATTAATTGAAAATGCAATATACCTGCTATGGTTGTGCAAGGGACACTGGCAGATTAAAACATCAGTTGCCCTGATGTACTGGTTTCGTTATGTGTTAGCATTTATTATATAGCAATTGTAATTTTTTTTTTGATAAAAAGTAAAACCGACTTTAATTGTAACTAAAAAGCAAAAAATAAGTATTTCCTACATCTTGAAGTTGGTGCGAAGCAAAACATAAAAATTACCACATTTTGCAAATTTGTTTTTGTTATTTTATTTTTTACTTGGCATCGACTTCGAGACTATGTAGAAAATATTTATTTTTTGCGTTTGAGTTGCTTTTGAAGTCGGTTTTGTTTTTTAAAATTTTATTTTCTATAATTTAGCTACGCAAATACTTGAATAGTTTTAGAAAATAAAAAATATATGCAACACGTTGTATGTGCCTACAATATTCGAAGGTTGTTCTCGATTTTCCTCATCAAATCCTCACTTGGTGACAATGGGACCACATCTAGAGTATACTCTTTCTGATAAAAATTGAAGATCGATCGAATTTACACATTATGTTACAAAGCGGAGCATATCCTACAATCAAAATTCGAATCCCCATAATTCAAATAATACACGAATGATTTACCTACTAAGCTATCACGATTTCGCAATAACAACGAGAGATAATAATTAAAAAAATAGCTTTTATTTACATTATAACGTCCTTTTAACGGAAAATATAAAAAAAAGTTGTTTTCATTTTAATTCTTATGAATGGACCCCCAAAACCCCGTTACGCACAGTGTCGGGGTGCTACGAGCCTAGGGTATATTAAAAAGGGAGGTTAGGCCCTATTTATGTGACAACACACCTGCGCCAGTCCCGGACAGCCGAAGCCTTGAGATAACCGGGGCTTTGCCAAGATATATTATTCCCACCACTTTATTTTTGTGCATACCAATTTTCATATCTCTAATGGAGGCGAATTATTTTATTCTATAACAAACCTTATTTCCGATAGTATCGTTTACAACCATACTTAATATCTTAATATATATATAAATTACGTGTCACGTTGTTTGTCCGCGATGGACTCCTAAAGTACTTGACCGATTTTAATCAAATTTGCACACCGTATGCAGTTTGATCCGACTTGAAAGATAGGATAGCTTACATTTGGACCCGGTAGGTGGCGCTGCAATCGGGTTCTAAATTTTATTTCTTCAAGGCAGAACAACGTCTGCCGGGACAGCTAGTGTATTATAAATACGACAGTGACTGTCGATCTGTTACGCTTTGAGAGTAAAAATACAGCACAGTTGCACACATAGTTGTCATACCCAGATTGAATTAATAATTGAAAAAAAAAAACAAATAACGATATAATCTTATACTAATATGTAAAGCTGAAGAGTTTGTTTGTTTCTTTGAACGCGCTAATCTCAGGAACTACTGGTCTGATTTGAAAAATTCTCTCAGTGTTAGATAGCCCATTTATCGAGGAAGGCTATAGGTTACATATCATCACGCTAAGACCAATAGGAGCGGAGCACCAATGAAGAATGTTTCAAAATTGGGGGGTTTTTTCAACTTACTTTTTTTTAAACTATTCCACTCGGACGAAGTCGCTAGTTAATAAATAATGGTAATAAATATTATCCAAGTTACATAAAATGTACTTAATGAAATAAATAGGAACTAATTATTTAAATAATGACGAGTCAGACCCTACGTACTCGCACACCATTGAAACTGCTAAAATGTACTGAACCATGTATTTCTAGGAAGAACACCTGTATAAAACTACATTTATGCCAGAATAAATAGTCAATTTCAGTTTTTGCTAAAATTAACAGTTGTTAAGCTGCTGTAATTGTAGTCCTCCTGGACGAGGAATCCATCTTAACAATGTCTATGGCGTAGTGCTCCAACTCAACTCAGACATAAAACTTAACTATAACAGCATCTGGTAGGTATTTTATTCGAAATTGCTGTCCACTATCTACCCCGCAGATCGGCGGTCAGACGGACCAGCTCCCCCTCCCCTAACCCCGGGGGAGGGGTCGTTAAGATAACGCTGGTCCGGGATACACCGGGAGCGCATTGGTCACTTCAAAGTGAGGCATATTATTGTATAACACCATGCAGTGTCTTCAAGTTATTTGAAATATATATATATATATATATATATATATATATATATATATATATATATATATATATATATATATATATATATATATATATGTATATATATATATATATATATATGACGTCGATCCTTTTATAGGCAATTTATTTAAGTATAAAACTGAAATTAAAAAGAAAAAAAATAAAAGAAAAAAAATAACGTTCTACTAATTTCATATATACTCGTATACTTTATTTTTATTATTTTGACTTTGATTTCATTAATATATTTTTTTTTTTTATATTATGACTTTTATTTTTAACATGTATCACGTTTTTTTTATGACATGATAATTATGACTTAAGAATGATATAGATAAATAGACAAATTGTAGTTTTTGTTTTGTGTTGTATTGTATTATTTAATTCCTTTTTTATTTTATATCTAATTTTCCAATATTGCATCAAATTTATTATAATTTTCTTATAGTTGTATGAGCCAAATGCGTAACAAGAATTATTTTTTTAGTGGAAACTTAGTTGATATGTGTATTAAGTTTGTTGTTTTATATTGTAAGAATTATATTATATTATATTTATATGTGTGTGTGTGTGTGTATATAATAAAACTACGTCTTATAGTTTTAAGCGTGGTATTTTTATTATTCCGACGTTTCGGTCACTTTTCAGTAGCCGTGATCACGAAAAACAAGATGTCAAAAGTTGTATGTGCTGGGTGTATTTTATTGTGAGATTTTCTGGGGTATTTATTTCCTGCTGAACACGAATTTGAGTTATCGGTTTTGTGGGTTTTCCATAATTATTTGCTAATGGACCACCAATTCATACTTCAGGTTCGTGTTCAGCAGGGAAAAATATAGCAGAAAATCCTAGTCTGACACCCACCACACACAACTTCTTTTGTGGACCTGTGTAATTAGCGGAGAGGCTGAATTGGTTAGAATATGTAGAAGTAAAAAAAAAGTAAGTAAGAAAGTAAAAAAAATATCTTAAAAAAATATATATTTTGAGAATTTGTAAGCGACATTTTCATCAAACAAGGTTTGCATTGTTTAATAAATACCCACATAGAATAAACAGTATAATTCAATATTTTGTTAAATTTATCATTTAAATGTTTTAAGAAAGCAGCGAAAGAAAGGTTCGGGCATGTGGAAAGAATGCATGATGAAAGAATGACTAAACAGATATACAATGCAAAAGTGGATGGATGCAGAAGTCGTGGAAGGCCACGACACACCTTCCATGATCAAATTGATCGTGTACTAGCAGAAGGTGATGTCAGGAGCCTTAAGAACAGACGAGCTTGCATGACAAGAGTTATGAATGTCAAAGAGGCAAGTGAGGTGTGTAAGAATAAGCCTAAATGGCACTCTGTTGTTCGTGCCTACCCCGCAAGGGAACTGGCGTGAAGTTATGTATGTATGTGTGTATGTAAGAAAGCAGCAGCGCATTTGGTGTTACAAATGTCCATAGGCGATAGTAACCGCTTTCCATCAAGTGGGCCGGCTGCCTGTCTACTGAACTCCGGCAATAAATACATACATATATATATAACTCATGCTTGTCTATATTGTAACATGCTTGTATGTATATTGCGCATAACAATGTTAGATGACGAAAGAAAACAAAAATCAGTTAATACAAAAATACTTAATCTACCCTCAGTCTCCCAACCCTTAAACACAATGGCTTGAGGATATACAATCCCAGGGAACGGTCCTAAGTAAATATGCTGTAACTTAGATAATCTATTCCGGGAACCAAACCGGCGACCCGTGCAAACAAGCCAACCCTTTCCATCAAAACATATCAAATTTCTAAGGATTAATTAGGAAAACATTAACACTATCATAATTACTAGTGGTCGAAATTCGACCATAATTAACTTAAATTATAAGTTTGAACATTATTAAGATTCTGTTGTCAAAGACTATACTTCTATAATCACAGATTTTGCCAAGGCTACATTGTTGATTTGACTTCAACAAAAAACAAACGAGTATATGAGTGTGTGTGTCAAACAGTGTGTGTAATGTTTTTTTCAACACACTTGCTCATAAAGTGGCTCTATGGTCACCGCAATTAGGCACAGAATAACACCCATTATCAAACTGTGAGTAAAAAACATTATAACTCACTAGTGAGTTGTAGATTTTTTTTTTAATTTTATTGGTTGAGTTGCTTTGTTCTTAAAAAAATTTTTATTCATAAAAAAAAGATCGTGTTCTATAGAACAAATAAATTAATGTTCCTATTGCTTGCTCATTTCATGCAACTTCTTATTTAAATAGATAATTTTAACTCGTACGTGTTTAACAAATAAAACTTTCACTCATATATAACTTTTTTTATCTACTAAATAAAATGAGTTTTTGTTGTTATTTTATTCACAAGTGTGTTGAAAAACGTCGTATGATACACGTGTGTATTGATGATTACCGTCCTCGGCTCTCTTAAGACCCTCGCCTACGGCTCGAGTCTCAATGGCGCCTCGGCGGTAATCACCAATGTTACACACTAGTACCATAATGTACTATAATGTATTTATTATGCATAATTTAAAAAAAAAATAGCTTTCTGCACGCCTTCTCTATATAAACTATAAGTGTGCGAAATTTCATACTCCTCCGTTCGCGCAATTTTCTTAAAAACGGGTACAAAGTTTTTGCTTCACGTACTAATATAATGATAACTAGCTGAAGCTTGGTTTGATTTTAGTCATTATTGAAGTCAAATTATCGACTACTTTTTGACTTTTGCGGGTGGTACATACAAACATACGGACGCTGAATTTTCATATATTGAATCAAAAGTAATTAAAAACACTCCTCTATTAAAATTCAACGCTATTCAAACATTTCAATTGAATTCATATATCTACTACTTTCAAATGTTTCGCGGATACCAACATACTGAAGCCGAACTTATATATATATATATATGATAATATTTCAAGATAATAATCGGCAGACAAACATACATATTGTACATCCCCAAGCTAAGCAAGTTACGCTTTTTATGGATGATATACAACGGACCACTGTGGGGCCGATCCCAGATACACAGACCATAGTAAATAGCAGAAAGTCCGTTTCAGAAATTTACCATGCGATGAATCGCACCCGGAGCCTCTGCGTTCCAGCGAGTTCGGCCGGCTAAGACTTAGCCCGCTCAACCACAGAGGCCGTGAAGATATTCGATAGCCAAGCACACACATAGTAGGTACATGCTTAACGCTTGTGTTATTGATTCGAGACACCCAGACCATAGTAAATAATGGAAAATTCGTCTATTAAATCTTATATCTTATACTAATATATAAAGCTGAAGAGTTTTATTTGTTTGAACGCGCTAATCTCAGGAACTACTGGTCTGATTTGAAAAATTCTTTCAGTGTTAGATAGCCCATTTATCTAGGAAGGCTATAGGCTATATATCATCACGCTAAGACCAATAGGAGCGGAGCAACAATGAAGAGTGTTTCAAAATTGTGAGTTTTTTAACTTATTTTTTTTTTACTACTCCACGCGGACGAAATCGCGGTCAGAAACTAGTATACTATAACAGTATTACAATCCGGGACCTCTGCCTTCTAGGCAGTTATGCAAATAAGACCTTAGACCCTTCCACAATAAAGGCCATTTTGAAAATTCCTGTTGTATTTTAACCAAAACAGTAACCAAAACACTATGGGTATGTCCACACAAGTTAAACCTAAATCTCGTCTATTATGACAGAAATCATTTCCGGTCCGAAAAGCAGATTTCCTTAAAACTACCCCACTTTTTAACATCTCACGTTTAATACCGGAAACCGGGACTAGCCGGAAATAGAATGCCAGAGAGAGATAGAAGCGTTTAATGTGTGGGCTAGAAAGAGATGCATATAAATTGTTGCAATTCGAAATTTAAATTTCGTAAATAATACTAGTACAGACTGGCCAAATAGAGTAGAAAATAATAGAACTTGCTGAACTTTGTCTAAACTCTAGCAACTCCATTATTATGATAAAAGTTAATTTTGATACTTACTAGTAATTTTTAATATTACGTTAAACATCTTATAAGTATCAAGTTGCTTTATTTATGAATACGCATTTTGTCAACATAACCTATGATTTATTTTAACAATAATGACTAGTAATTTTGTAAGCCAAAGTTTCATAACACCTTGTAACTAATTAACAGGACAATTATTGGATTAAAAGAAGCGAAAGGAACCATTGCAAACCTGTTATTTCGGCGTTTCTTTGATAAATATCGTTAAATTATGCCGAAAAGGTTTTAGAGAATATTGCCAGAAGGCAAAAATTAGTTCATGTTCTAGACATTATGGCCAGGTTTTCTTATACTTCGTTATCCTACTTTAAACTAGAACCTTTCTTACTAATAATTCTGCCATGTATTCCGTGCAAACTTTTCTATATTATCTATGATTTCGAATGTTCAAGGTGTCATAAGCAATGTCGTTAAGTAAAGAATAAACTATTCCAGTATTTTTGTATTTGTTTTCAATGTTTTACTGATTTTCTGTGAATATCACACAATTTTATTTAAATTTTAAAATATCACTATGAGAATAATTTTAATTACATTTTTTATAATTATTAATTCGCTCTGTGATCACTTATTGTTGTGACGTCACAATTTTGTACGCTTGTATAAAATCTAGGATGCTGCGATGTTCTGTTTTTGTTTTTTTTTATTGCAGGAGATCAGCAGACAGGCAGATGGCCCACTTGATGGAAAGCGGTTACCATCGCCTATGGACATTTGCAACACCAAAGGTGCTACAAATGCGCTGCTGTTCTCTTAAGGGAGACTGGAACCTAGTCACTAAAGCCGGAACACAACTCAAGGTTGTTATGGCGACATACTTTAGACCAGGGGTGGTAGCCATCCAGTCGGGCAAATGCCCAACCACCTGGCTGTAACATGTTTAAAAGTACCTCGGTTGATTTCATAGTTATTCTGCTATTTGGGATGGAGACAAATCCAACAAATAATGCTTATAAAATCAGTCCAGCTGTTCTTGAGTTATAAATGGTACAACTAACCCGATTTTCTTTTATATGTATATACGGATGGATCAGAAGACACACCTTCCATGATCAAATTGATCGTGTACTAGCAGAAGGTGATGTCAGGAGCCTTAAGAACAGACGATCGTGCATGACAAGAGTTATGAATGTCAAAGAAGCAAGTGAGGTGTGTAAGAATAAGCCTAAATGGCGCTCTGTTGTTCGTGCCTACCCCGCAAGGGAACTGGCGTGCAGTTATGTAATTATGTATGTATATACGGATATAGTGTAGTTGAAAAACCACTTCAATACTTTTTCTTATATGAATTTGGCAGAAAAAGGCTCTGAAAGGTCTTACATAAACCACTTTATTTTTTCGTTAAAAATCAGCGAAGGTCCCCCTTATTTAGTGCGGATACCCTCGTATTTCCCACTTTGGGTCCTTCCCTTAGCAAATTGCAGGCGAATCCGGGAAATGAGGATTTATTAATATTAGAATAACGTCGCTCGTACCAGGGCAACAAAATTAACAGGTTCTCTATCTGTTGTATCAAGTTTGTTATTGTTAGGTTTTGTTAATCAGGCTCGACATATAAGAAAATACTATTAATTTGGAAAAGAGCTGTGTCTGTCCATTGTTATAAACACGAATAACAAAAGCTAAAATTCAGTTTGATTTATAAGTTATTTATTACATTTTTTACGTTCACATTTTAACAATCTTTATATATATAATTCTTCTGTACGTGTGTTGACAGTGAACTCCTCCTAAACGGCTGGACCGATTTGAATGAATTTTTTTGTGTGTGTTCAAGTGGATTCGGGGATGGTTTAGATTCACAATTGGACACGGTAGGTGGCGCTGCAATCGGGTATCTAAATTTTATTTCTTCAGGGCAGAACAACGTCTGCCGGGACAGCTAGTGTAATATATATTAAAATATGAAATTCATAGTACATAATAATACTACATTTTAACGGTTTTAAGCGAGATAATTTATTTGATATTTATTATTCCGACGTTTCGGTCACTGTTCAGTAGCCTTCTAAAATACGATCGTTTTTGATTAGGTGTCGTATCAATAGCTTTTACAAATACAAAGCACATATACTTCAGTGTCGTATATCGTTATTTTATATATAGATTATAGACATTAAAAAAAAATTAGGATCATTTTATAATGCTACTTTAAGATTGGCTTGACTTAATTCCACAAAAATGAAGTGGATATTCGCAAAAACATTTTTTTAACTTTAAAAGCTCACGAATATAAACCATATTGGGTATCTTTTAAACAAAAGTTTAACATTATTCGAAATGTAATTCATCGCAGGCAGAGTCATAGGCGGTCCTTAGTATATGGGATAAATAAATACAGGTTTATTGTGAATACAAGCAGTTTCCGCGTGCCTTGCGGTCCGCGGCGTTTACAATGTAACATGATAGTGTTGTAACACAACACCGTTTGAGTACACGCTCGAATGTTCCTCTTTACACTTTATGATGTCCTGGTAAAGGAAAATGACTTATAATAAAACCTTGTGGATATCTAGTTAATTGCAAAAATTGCCGATTTAAAAATATGGTTTTAAAAAAAGACTTGATCAGCAGAAATGCTAAGTTTATAAGGGGTATTTTGTACAGTCTCCACTTTTCCTACAGATTCCGGTCCAGTTGAAGAAATATTGGCATAATGACGTAATAAGACTGGTTTTACCAAAATATCGAAGACTACACAAACTAGAATTTGCTTATGAGACGTGCTTGATTACGCAAATTCTAAAAAAATAAACTTGTTAATTTTCGAATCAAAAGTATAGAAAGACTACAAGTATAGATTATATTTAACATCTGTCTATACAAGTTTACATGGCATTGGTAGTATAAGACATCACAAATTTTGTGACATACCCACATATGAATATAAGTGAATCATTCAAGTAATACATTATATATAGGAAGGAGCTAATATTACATATTTTGCCTATTTTTTTAGGTGTTAATTTTCACTTCTCACAAATTATTAATTAGGTTTAAACTATTTTATTATTATTATTACATGATATACATAGATAACACTTTTAAAGTTTTATACAATATTTTGTGATCTTGAGTAGCATGTGCCTGATTGCGGTAAAAAACTGTGTTTTAAACGATAATGTTTCATATAATGTTTTCTAATTATTTTCATAATACTATAACTTGTTCAAACGAAATATTATATATACGCTAGCGGTCTCAGCAGACGTTGTCCTGTGGTGAAAAAATAAAAATGTAGAACCTGATTCCTGCGTCACCTACCGGGTCGAATTGTGATTCCAAACCACCCCGGGACCCACTCAAACACACATAAAATTTTATCAAATCCGTAGAACCCCATTCCAGCGCCAAGTATTTTGTTTAGTTTGATGGGTTACATTATTGAAGTTTTAGTGGGGGATCCCTAATTTTTATATAGCCTACATTAATCAGGAATGTAGCATTCGTATGGTGAAATAATTTTTGAAATCAGTGCCGTAGTTTTTCAGTTTATTTGTTACAAACATACAAAAATACAAATCTTTCTTCTTTATAAGATTAGTATGTATACTAAGATGAAATTTCGTGATCACGGATACTAAAAAGTGGCCGAAACGTCGGAATAAAAATCAATAAGATACCGTGCTTAAAACTATTAAAATGTAGTGTATTATGAACCTAGAAATTGGTTTTCAGAAACCACAAATTAAACCATTACTAAAATGATGAATGACAATTGAACTAACGTCTGGCACGTTCAAAACTTTTATACTTCAAATCAAGTAAGTCCATCTCCAATTTGGAATTAATCCAATTAATCCTAAAGTTAATCCCAATTACGACAACTTTCGAAACTATCCGGATTCGTCGTGCCCTTAAAGAGGCCCATTCAGTATCCTGCTCTGCAGTCCTCCAGTGAGCGAAACTTATAGGACTCGAGAGGCGTTCTGCTCGGTGGTGCAGGACGCACAGCAGGCTGCAACAATATTTACAATCCTGCATTACGCGACCGACGGCTAGGCGGACTGCCATGCAGGATAGTGAAGGGGCCCCTTTAAACTTTATAAATAGAACAAACAATCGTGTTGCTGTTCAAAATTCGAACGGGCCAATTGCGACGACAGTGGCTGGGCGCAGGTGGCGCTGTCATTGCGTTCCATTTCCCGCGGCGTATAATCGAATGAATATTACAAATGTCACTTTGACATCTATGCAGTTAAATTTTCATCGTGATATGTGGGTCGAACGTCGAATGGCTCTTTTAGTAACACTCGTGAAATAAATGTCAATGATTATTGTCATCAAGTTTCATGCCAAACACAAAAGTAGAATTTTTGACCGGAACCGTGCGAAGTCGTATGAGGAGATAAAAATAATAACACCGCAAATGTGCATTTATTGGCAATGATGATACATATTTGTGGCTTTTGGGACCCGAAGCTTATAGTCGTTGTCGAGACCCATCATCACGGGTGATAGAGAACTCATTTAACCAAAAGGCTAGTCTTTATGTGGGGTAATATATAAGCGTTGCCATCCAATGTGGAAGCGGAGCCAGCATTTTGGGAATGTTTCTAGCAGACACTGATTTCGAACCTTTGATTTATTTATAAGGTTTTTTCTTTATTTATATTTATTTTTTAAGTATTATTTTACTAGGTAGTTTAGTTTATATCGCATTTTTATAGACGATGCATTTTTATATCTATGAACTTGAGAAATGATTGGTCTCATCCAAACTTTCATCCTCTATTACAAACAGTCCTAATTTTATTTATCTATCCCCCGTCAATGAAAACTACAAAAATGTCAAAAGGGACAACATCAGCAAGAAGGACAAAAAGGACAAAAAAGAGTCGAAGAGCAAAAGAGCAAAAGAGCAAAAGGGCAAAAGGACAAAAAGAGCAACATGGACAAAAAGGACAAAAAAGAGCCGAAGAGCAAAAGAGCAAAAGGGCAAAAGGGCAAAAGGGCAAAAGGGCAAAAGGGCAAAAGGGCGAAAGGGCGAAAGGGCGAAAGGGCGAAAGGGCGAAAGGGCGAAAGGGCGAAAGGGCGAAAGGGCGAAAGGGCGAAAGGGCGAAAGGGCGAAAGGGCGAAAGGGCGAAAGGGCGAAAGGGCGAAAGGGCAAAAGGGCAAAAGGGCAAAAGGGCAAAAGGGCAAAAGGGCAAAAGGGCAAAAGGGCAAAAGGGCAAAAGGGCAAAAGGGCAAAAGGGCAAAAGGGCAAAAGGGCAAAAGAGCAAAAGGGCAAAAGGGCAAAAGGTCAAAAGGGCAAAACGGCAAAAGGGCAAAAGTCAAAAGGGCAAACGGGCCCAAGGGCAAAAGGGCAAAAGGGCAAAAGGTCAAAAGGGCAAAAGGACAAAAAGGACAAAAAAGAGTCGAAGAGCAAAAGAGCAAAAGGGCAAAAGGGCAAAACGGCAAAAGAGCAAAAGTCAAAAGGGCAAACGGGCCCAAGGGCAAAAGGGCAAAAGGCCAAAAGGTCAAAAGGGCAAAGGGGCAAAGGGGCAAAGGGGCAAAGGGGCAAAAGGGCAAAAGAGCAAAAGAGCAAAAGGGCAAAAGGGAAAACGGGCCCAAGGGCAAAAGGGCAAAAGGGCAAAAGGTCAAAAGGGCAAAAGGGCAAAACGGCAAAAGGGCAAAAGAGCAAAAGAGCAAAAGGGCAAAAGTCAAAAGGGCAAACGGGCCCAAGGGCAAAAGGGCAAAAGGTCAAAAGGGCAAAAGGGCAAAGGGGCAAAAGGGCAAAAGGGCAAAATAACCAAAATGATGAAAATGGCAAATCACAAAACCAACCAAAGCCTGTCTCACTTTTCGGATAATCTTTACATAAATCTATCCCAAAATCTATCCCATTATCCGGGATGAAAAATACCCCTTTTCCACCCTCGGTATTCAAATTACATATGTACCGAGTATCAGCCAAATCGGTCCAAAAGTCTTTCCGTAAAAGGATAACAAACAGAGAGACAAATATACTTTTATCCCGGAAACTATCCCATTTTACGGGATAAAAAGTATCCTATGTTCATTCTCGGCATCGAAAATATATATATACTGAGTTTCAGCCAAATCGGTCCAGTAGTTTATACGTGAAAACGGAACAGACAGACAGACAGACAGACAGACAGACAGACAGACAGAGTTACTTTCGCATTTATAATATTAATAGGGATTATAATTAATTTTTGTTATATACTTCACACTTAAATATAAAAAATACAAATTCCCAATATAAACACGTTATAATCTCCATAAGCGAAACATGCATCATAAAATAATCACATAATCTCGGCCCGGGCTTAATCGTCTCGATTCTAAGCTTAGTGAATCTCATAATACCTAAGACATTCCCTTCACTAAAGAAATATTGAAAGAACAGACGTGAGACAAATCCCGCAAGGTGCGCTCGGATTAGGGGAGCTAAAAATAATTATAGCACATCATTAATCCTTCACATTATTGCGTTTGGGACTTCTTAGATGTTTTAGAAGCCTAGTACATGACTTTAAATGGAAGTAGGGTCACAAAGACAATTTTTAAAAGTGCCTTAATAACAAGACTATTTATTATTATACGTATCTATTGTATATCTTGGTTTTCATGAGACTTATTTAACCAGTTGTTTTGCCTGGGGATAAATAGCTTTTCATATCAATCCCTCAAATACGGATTCATTATAAAATTATATAGATTTTATATAGATATTAAGGCTATTAAAAGATTTTAGGTTATTAAATTATCAAAAGGTGCTTGATAAACCTGCTAAAACTACGTTTTGGAGTCAGCAACAGGATGTACTCACGTAAGCTTGACTCCTTTGTTATGTAATCAACTATAAGTTATAATCAATACTTAACCCCAATTATAAAGTACATGCACGATATTTCAAGGCTGCGATGAAGCAAGTTTAACATGAAATAAACTTAATCTATGCTTATATAATTTCTTGGCCTCACTGATTGATTGACATATCAACGCACGGCCCAAACTACGGGGGCTAGAATTTTTGTACTGTAGGTGCGCACTAAGAAAGGATATTTGAAAATTCAACCCCCAAGGGGATGAAAAAGGGAATAGAAGTTTGTATAAAACTCCGTCATTTTCAAAGTAAAAAGCACGAAATATTATGTACCTACTTTTGTTTAGAAATAAATGTATCGGCGTTTTTGGAAATTCAACCCCTAGTTTGCTCAATTATGAATATTTTTAATCTACGCGGGCAACGCCGCGAGCAACAGCTACTTACTAATGTGTAAATGTGATTTAGTATTATAATACCACCAAATACTAGAGTATCAAAAACATAAGACAGTCGACTGTGTTGTGCAAGTGCACGACTCCGCTGTTGCGTAGTAATTTCTAGAATGGGTTTTCGGGCGAGAGGGGGCCGCGGGCAGGCGGGAGGGGCTGCAATTTCATTACCGGTCCGGATCCAAGCCCATAAATCACCAAGACCGAAGAACGTTCAGCTACGTTCAGGTGACGCTCAAAGTCTCTTGAAATCCCCCGGCGTTTCTGTTTTCGTTCCCCTTCCCCGGGAAACTCGAAACCCGTTTTCTTTACGACTATAAATTCCGCGAATTCAATGCGAGTTACGAAAGTAGCCCCGCTTTTAATTACGTTTTTCGTTGAAACAATTAGGCTTTGTTTTTGGAATTCTATTATAATGTTTTAAAATGTAACCATCTTAATCGTTTTGTTTATATATACTTAATGTTTTGGTAAAAACGTATCACATGTCTTTTTTTAAATTTGAAAGTATCTGGCGGGAATTGAAGCGTCCCCTACGCTGTAATGTGCAGTTTTATTTTCCTAGTAAAATTAATCTAAAATGAACAATTGTAATTACATAAAGTGTTTTTTGTAACAAATGTGAACTGTGTAAGCGTATAGTCAAATGTGGCCTTTCGAGTTGTCACAAGAACTCTGTTGAATAACGTCTGTTGAAAACCTACAATAGGGTAGTTGACAGTCAAATCAATTGATATACTTTTTTCATCTTACAAAACACCGAAGCCGCCTAGATTTTGGACGAACGTTACAAATTATGACGTCATTTCTATATCGAGTCAAATAGCGTATTAATTATATTATAAACAGTAATTAAAATTATTTCTATCGTCATATTTAAAAATTATGATAATGACATGGTATTTGAGCGCCTGATCTTTTATATGAACCTTGTTTCAGAATTTATTGTGATATGTGTCATCTACCGCATTCAGCTGAGCTATGCAAAGACTTATATACACCAGAATTAGCTGTATGGGCTAATATACCTTGCCTGCCATTGTGGCGAATACTTCTCGTTTCATTTGTCTATACTCAACGTTTTGATAAAATGTATCACGTGCATTCTCTTTTTAAATTTATTGTAAATTCCTCGGAATTTCGAGTGGTTCTTTTTTTAAAACAGTCGCGGTTTTAAAAATCGAACTTTAAAAAAGTAACCGTCGCCAAATCGAATTAGGGGCTTTTAACGTTCCGTTTTGCAGCGTTTTTGCGCTGCTCTTGTCCGCGTCCATTAACCGAACGAAATGACTTATAATTGTTTCGCTTAAAGCTAAGTGCTTTCATTATGGGCGCCATGTTGTGAAACTGTGCCCGAGGATGCGCCGATATTAACTCTGTATTGTTTTTGTTTATTTATTAATGTACAAGCCTCGAGTAAAGGGTTACGCAGACAAATTCTGCTCCGTATACAGTTTTCATTAAATATTAGAAAATTTTATTTTATGGAACATGCGTTAAAATGGTAATTATTATTAAAGAAAAGCAACTGGGAGTGGCGAGTCGTTCTTTACTATGTGAAAGATCTACGCAGTTAAATGTTGCGTAAGTAATAATTAAGAGGGCCAATCTGCCGAGCCCATCATTGTACGCAACCACGTCTTTCTTAAACTCGTATGCAGATAATACAATTTGGCTAAAAACCATTGATCAATATGCTTATTATTATAATCAATAGGGCATTTGAATCAATGAACTTCTTAAGGATATATAGGACTTTAAAATAAATGTGTTTACGAATAATGATGCGCTCGGGAGATTTACTCAAGACGCTGATTTTGCTAATGACTAAACACATATACAATCTCCTATTGCCTTTTATTTCTTTTTAACAAAACAACATATTTTTTCCAACATTAAGTGCAATCGATGGATTGGAATTACAAGTTGAAACTTACCGTTAAATGTTGGAACAGCCACGCCCTCAGGATGTTGGTGGCGACCTTTGGAAAGATGCCCCGCTTCTTTTGGTTCTTTTTGCCGTTCGTGTCGTCATCCTCCTCCCCCGTACCCTCCCCGGAGCCGATACTCGCGTTGCTCGCGTCACCTGTAACAAATACGAATTGTTATCGAGTTATTTTCTAATATGACATAATTTAAATCGAGTTATTGACAAATGGTACTACTAATTTATTTTCGGTATTCATGTTTTTAGGTAGACTTTAAAGAGAGTTAGATATGTCAATAATATAAAGAGGTAAAGTTTGTGAGTTTGTGACGTTGTAGGGGGTAATCTCTGGATTTATTAAACCGATTTTAAAAATTCTTTTACTGTTCGAAAGCTACGTTAACAGGAAGTGTCATAGGCTATATATAAAATGACGCTATATACCACGGGAGCGGGACAGAGCGCGGGTGAAACCGCGCCCGGCCGCTAGTTGTTTATATTTAATGCTCGGGCTCTATCTGGGTTAATGTGCGTTAATGAATAACTACATTATACATAAATATATAAACTGTGCAAAGCCATATTTTAGAAAAACCTTAATAATGAAATCTGTTTTGATTTTAATCAAGATCCGATTAAATAATATTTGTATATATTTGTAAATCAATTTGTTTTGGTTTTTAATAAACAGAGATGAAAGTAGGATACGTTTCATACCTAAAAATGCGATCATTCTTGTAATTTAAACTAGATAAGCCGTGCATCTCTTGTGTCATATGATTTATTATGAAATCTGTAATTACTATCGATATTTAGTGGATCTGTTGTTCGTGCCTACCCCGCAAGGGGACTGGCGTGAAGTTATGTATGTATGTATGTATTTAATGGATGTTTAAAAAAGGTTAGAATTATCAAGAAAGCTATTATTGGTTGTAATTGTCAAGCTTACCATTATTTCTATCAAGATTGTATTTTTACTTAATTTTATTATTATTATTATTTACAAATGACTCAAATAAAATCTTGAAAAACCGAAAAAAATAGTGTTTTTTAAACAAACAAACCTAAATCGGCATTTTCGCTTCCACTTTCTGAATACATTATTTAACAGGTACCAGGCGTACAAAAATCCAAAGGAGAACATAAAGTATCTGATTCGATTTGTTTCCCTCACCGATGAATATTTGATTCGACTCAGTGCACACTAATTTGTTTATTACACCCTCCGCGTGAGGCCGTCTCTTTCTGGCTGAATATATAAACAATGAACCACTCAATAATTCAATGTAGCTTCTGAACTGAGAACGGTTCGGAATTTAGTTTTTATTTATTCACTTTTCATGTCTGTTACGAAGGAATGCAAGTCAAATAAGAAGGCCATGTGAAACTTCTCAATTGGCAAGAAGCGCGTTCACTAATACCAGGGGTCCAATTCTGCTATTTCAATATCTTTGCGCGTTGTGAAGATATTTAAAGTACTATCCCATTACGATAGCGTCACAAATTCGTATTCTATTAAATCCACAACATCTTCTCGATATCGTCGCGATGGAATAATAGTAGAAATGAATAATGAAAGCTACCGATATTTTACACATTTATTTGCCGAGTTTTCGATTATAAAAAATTATGAAGATAGAATTAACAGAATACCAAAATCAGACAAACCTACGATTGAGACGCTAGTGTCCGGCGATTTTGACAATACAGTAATAGCAGTATTGCGCCCCTGGATTCTATGTCTTATCACAGAAGACTAATAAACATGAGGTAATGTGATAGTTATTGCCATACCAAATGCAACTTATTATAGCGTTAAAAATAACGCCGATAATGAATAGTTACATTAGTGTATATACATACATACGTCTGTCAATATTTTTAACGGCATTAACAATTAATAAACATATCTAGCCTTTACCGCCGTTTTACCGTAAGCGACATTTGGACCTAAGTATGTATATGTTTTTGTTGCAAAAGGTATTTTAAAGCATTAATTTGTTTTAAGACTTTCAGTTTTTGATTCATTCAGTAGACTCTAATCTAACTAAAACTGAAAATGTTAAAACAAAATATTAGTTTTAAATACATTTTGCAACAAAAAATTTTGCTTAGGTCCAAATATCGCTTACAATTTTTTTATTATTGCATGAGTTCAGCAAACAGGCAGGTAAGCGGCTTCTATCGCCAATGGACATTTGCAACACCAAAGGCGTTACAAATGCGCTGCTGCTTTCTTGAGGGAGTCCGAACTCTGGCCACTAATGCCGGAACATAACTCAAGGTTGTTATGGCGGCATACTCTAGGCCAGGGGTGGTAGCCATCTAGACGAGCAAATACCCTATCAAATGGCGGCAAAGACTCGTATCGCATCTCAAATTACGCGTTAAGCATTCGCTACATCTGAGTGAAACAGCCTATAACTACAACATTAATCTTATATCCCGGTTCAGAACTTAAGATACTTTTTATCCCGGCAAAGTGTAGCGTTGTGGCGCTGGTGCATTTCACTAACAAACACGTTGCCGTTATTGCGACGCTTACGAAGTTTTTCCGGCACATTCTAGTCAGTCATATAAAGTCCTGATTAGCGCGTTTTCAATAATATATTTTTAGTCCAATCTGTTAAATATTGATAAAAAATAAATAAAAAACATTAAAATTATTTAAATGAGAAAATGTTTTTATCTAAATGGATAGACACTTTAGTAGCTAATAGTACCAGGCTATCAGAAATAACGGGATGTCTCCAAGGCGCGATATTTAACCGCGCCTGGCATATTAATCAGATACACGAGGTATTTACTTAATTACTTGCCTCGTTTGCGATATGCATCTCTACGCAAACATCTTTATACGTTTTACATTCCTAGTTTTATAAACATGGAGAATATATAAAATCTTTACAACTGTATGTATGTATGTATGTATAGGATTTTTACCACTTTTTAAAATCTTAAGGTGTATTACATAAAGTACGTAATAGAATGCTTATTTATCCTAGAGGTAAGCACATAGTAAGTAGTAGTATTGTCACCATCTTACAATAAATACACTTTTGGCTGAAAGTAATTCTTTATTTAATCTACATACATTCGTATAATTAATTACCTTGAAGACCCTAGATTTTCCGTTTTGTGGGTATTGGTGGACACCGGTTCGGAAAAAATCCTTTATGCCTGTGTTTACCGATCGCACAGTGGAGACCAGGAGACGACCAGGCTGATAGAATATCTAAGTGAGGCGGCCGATACCGGACAACAAAGGTACCCTACAGCTGAATTGGTTCTACTGGGGGATTTCAATGCCCATCACCAGGAATGGCTTTTCCCATACCAGTGCACCGACCATGCAGGTAGAGAGACGCGAAAGCTTGCTTTAGCTTTAAACCTCACCCAACTGGTCCAGGAAGCTACAAGAGTCCCTGATGTGGACGGCCAAACTGCTAATTGTTTGGATCTTCTGCTGACTACCAAGCCAGAGCGCCATTATGTGTCAGTATCGTCGCCGTTGGGTAGTTCCGACCATTGCTTGATAAAAAGTGTATCCCACTACTCACCCCCTAAGGTCGATCGTTCTAGCACCCGGCGTGTATGGCGGTACAAATCGGCAGATTGGGATGAAATGCGATCATTTTTTGCATCATATCCTTGGAAGCCCATATGCTTCTCTTCCGATGACCCTTCTGCCTGTGGGGATTCAGTTCGAGATGTGATCCTTCAAGGAATGGAATATTACGTTCCATTCTCTGATAGGACCACATCTGACCAAGCTCGACCATGGTTTGGGGCTGAGTGCAAACGCGCTGAAGCTTGTAAACACCAGGCATATCTTTCATGGGTCGATGCTAGAAATCGAAAAACAGAAGACGTCAAAACCAAGAAGAGAGCTTTCAACAGGGCTACCAAATCCTACAAGAGAGTTCTGCAAAAGTCTCGATTTGACCACATAGGCCGGATCGGTACCAAACTGGCTTCTTACCCCACAGGTACCAAAGCCTTTTGGAGTCTGGCAAAGTCAGTCGAATCGAACTTCTGCCGCCCCTCACTTCCACCACTGCTGAAACCCGACGGATCACTAGCTCACACTGCTGAAGAGAAAGCTAATCTCTTTGTGGCTCTCTTTGCGGAATCTTCACATCTAGACAGTAATAACGCAAGACCTCCACGATTATCGCAGTGCTTGGCCTCCATGCCCGAAATACGCATACGCCAGAGCGAAGTTCGTAAAACCCTGCTAAATCTGGATGTGAACAAAGCTAGTGGCCCAGACGGTATTCCGGCCATAGTACTCAAAACCTGTGCGCCTGAGCTCGCTCCGATTTTGACACGCCTCTTTCGCCTCTCTCTAAGGACTGGACAAGTACCACAGTCTTGGAAGCTAGCTAACATACAGCCAGTGCCCAAAAAAGGTAGCCGTGCCGACCCTGCTAACTACAGGCCCATATCAATTACGTCCATACTTTGTAAAAGTATGGAACGTATTTTGAACGTCCGGCTCTTGGCGTACCTAGAAGACAATGACCTTCTGAGTGACCGACAATATGGCTTCCGCCGAAACCGCTCAACGGGAGATCTTCTTGCGTACGTCACCCATATCTGTAATGAGGCAATCGAGAGATATGGAGAGACGATGGCCGTCTCTCTTGACATCTCGAAAGCCTTTGACAGGGTATGGCACGACGCCCTCATAAGCAAGCTTCCAACTTATGGATTGCCTACCGGTCTTTGCGCATGGATATCCGATTTCCTGAGGGATAGATCGATCAGAGTAGTCATTGACGGATGCACATCTGATCAAATGGCTATAAATGCCGGAGTCCCTCAGGGATCGGTGCTCTCTGCAACACTTTTCGTGCTGCATATAAACGACTTGCTGAAACCCGGTATTTTGGGATATGCAGATGACAGCACTGTTGTAGAGAGCTATACATCCAACGCGCGAGCCAGTAGCTCCCAGATTCAGTCACAGAGGGAGACAATGATCACTAGGCTGAACTTGACCTTGAAGGCAGTCTCCGATTGGGGTGAATCCAACCTAGTCAAGTTCAATGCCTCCAAAACCCAGGCGTGTCTCTTCTCTGCCAAAAGGAGTCCGTTTGACTTTACTCCTACTTTCCGAGGTGTATCCGTACCGATAACCGACAGTCTTCAGCTTCTTGGCGTTTCGTTAACACAATCTTTAAATTTTGGCTCATATATAGAGTCTGTTGCTCAGCTGGCTGGCAAAAAGCTAGGGGTTCTATCAAAGGTGAGGCAGTATTTCACACCACTTCAATTGCTGAATCTCTATCAAGCACAAGTGCGGTCTTGCATGGAGTACTGCTCTCATCTTTGGGATGGCTCAGCTAAATACCAGTTAGAGACACTCGATTCAATAGAGAAAAGAGCTAGGAAACTGATAGGCAATAACCAACTATTCGACGAGAGGCTTCAGAGCCTAAGTCATCGACGTAAGGTCGCCAGTTTGTCGGTATTCTATAGGATACACTTCGGGGAGTGTGCCACGGAATTACATGAATTGGTTCCTCCCTCACCATTCTACCACCGGACAAGCAGACGTACGCACTCACGCCACCGATATATGGTGGAAATACCAACGAAGCGGACGAAACGCTATGCTTCCTCTTTCATCATACGCACCGCTGAAGAGTGGAACTCTTTACCGTCGTCTGTTTTTCCTGAAAAATATAATCTAGGTGTCTTTAAGTCTCGCGTGAACAGGTATCTTCTAGGTAAGCGTGCTCCACCTTAGACTGCATTTCCGCCTGACGTCAGGTGCAATGTCAGTCAACAAACACACTCATTGTCTATACTTAAACTAAACGAGTTACGTTTGTTATGGGAAGATACAACGGACCCAGACCATATAGCAAATAACAGAAATATCCTTTACGAAATTTATCAAGCCAGGAATCATACCCAGAGGCTCTGCGTTTTTTTGTTTTTTTTTTGTTTTTGAGGCGAGGGAAAATGCTTAACCGATTTACGCACAAACTGGGTCGTTGCTAGGGGAACGACACGCGTCGGTCGGGGGCGATAACACTGCAGCAATAGTATGCTCTTGGCAGCGCTCCGTCCGCGATCGACGTCACAGAATAGTGTGGAAGACTCCGACCGTTGCTACACGAGCGAGCAACCCCAATACCCACTAAAAACCCCCTCCTCCCTGACGACCCTGCGCTTTGTATGTGTTGGAAAGGCTGAGATTTAGAACATAGTTACGCCCAGCCGTGAGGCTCTGCGTTGCAGTAAGGTATGCAGACAAAGGTGTACCCCACTCAACTACAGAGGTCGTCAAATTGTAGTGTTGCGAATATTCGATATAAAATTTTAAATTCTGTCGATAAAATTTCCCGGCGAGTGCACATTCTAAAAATCGACAAAGCTGATGAATGTATCGTATCTCATGCGACCGGTGGCATGCATTGTGATGGTAATGGGAGCAAAGTAATAAAATTACTCTTAGGCCATTACGCGACGCCCCTAGTGCAACGCCGCCCTTACACCAGATATAGGGTGTGCGCACAATAAAACTGGTGTAAAAAGAGAACATTATTGCCTGTGTAATTGTTTTGCTCCTTCGAGATTTGTTGCTTTTTAAACGTAACGCTCTTGTTTTCTGAGTTTTCTGTCCTAATGTGCATGTGATTCACGAAGGAGCTTCGCAAAATCTTGACATTGAGATTACCTATGTATGAAACACTCAAGCCCGCTTTAAGAATACGTGGCTTATTTTCTGGTTACCCAAAAATTGAAATGCTACTAAACATTTCGATTTTTTGAGGATGCACTGTTGTTTGTTACTCTTTCAATCAGAAACTACTACTTGGATTTTGATAAAACTTTATAGTAATATAGCTTATACATCAGAATAACACATAAGTTATAAAATCTATAAAGATATTGTTCAAATTGGCCAAAATATGGCGATAAGTGTCAAGTACCTAAGTACAAACGCTACCGTTATGAGTCATGTATTCGGCGAATAATACGCGTCATCGCCGAGTGCGCGATCCGAAGATGAATAGAGTCGTCACCTATTGTGTTCATATTACAAATTTTCAAAATTATTGAAAAACGCTAATAAAGTAGCACACGGTTTTCAGTTATTTATGTAAGATTAAAACAATCACCCTGTAGTCAATAATCGTACCAAATCAGGGTGCAGTTGCAGTATGCAACATGATAATCCCCTAATTCATCTCTGGTCCACGCACACACGGTCAGACCCCAAGTTCGAACCCCATAGCCGGTGTGCAAACAAACAGCGCGAGAAGTCAAGAGTATGCTTAAATCTAATGGCAATAAGAGAATTATGGTAGTCTTGAGAGTGCCTTTTGAAATGTTCCAGCTCTACCATGTCATGCAGTTATACTATGCCATGCAGATATACCATGCTATGCAGCTATACCATGCTATGGAGACATATGTATATACATCCGATTTCTGTATCTTACTATGCGTACATTTTTTGCGTCTGCTACATTTGGGATTAAGGTTAGTGTTAGTGACAGTTTCACGCATATTTAGCGATGGGTTTAATGCGTTATTTGAGATGCGACATTGTTAATGAAGTTAAAAATTGTCAGTTTTTTTTATTGCAGGAGATCAGCAGACAGGCAGACGGCCCACTTGATGGAAAGCGGTTACCATCGCCTATGGACATTTGCAACACCAAAGTTGCTACAAATGCGCTGCTGCTCTCTTAAGGGAGACTGGAACCTGGTCATTAATGCCGGAACACAACTCAAGGTTGTTACGGCGACATACTTTAGACCAGGGGTGGTAGCCATCCAGTCGGGCAAATGCCCTACCACCTGGCTGTGGGTTGTTAAGTCGCCTCTTACGACAGGCCGCCCGGCCGCAGGAAATTGTATTCTTTCTCCGTTCCTGCACGGATATCATTAACGTATGTGTATAATATCAGCCCAGTAATGTCCCACAGCTAAGCTCGGGCCTCCCATTATTAGGGGGAACGGACAGTATACCCGCAACTCTTGTTGAAGGCGGCCTGGCAGGTATGACACACCGGTTATCTCAATGTGCAGGTTGCATCAGTTTTCCTTCATCGTTGTTAGCACATGGTATTTGTAACAACGTGGTAGAGGGGGTATCGGTGGAACCACCTCTACTGTACGAAGTGGTACGGTCCTGCTTCCCGGGGTTTAGTACCAAAACGGCGCACTAGGATGTCAGAAGAGTTTAACTACGTTATATATCCTTGGCATTCTTGATATATGTTCTCATTGGGACCTAGGTAGGTTTAGTGGGTAGTTTGTTCGGCCTCGTCCTTTAATGGAGGAGATCCCGTTTAACGTTTGTAGCAAAAGCGCCACACGCACACAAGCGCGGCACTAGGTGGCGCTTTGGTCTTCTCCTGTAACCAAGACCCATGTGTGTGTCACAAGAAAAGATATTCCCCCTGAGTTAACAAAATAAAAAAATACTTATAAACTACTAGTACTATTCTAATTGGGTATAGAAGGCGTACAATCGTGCAACTGATTTAATTAAAGAAAAGACAATGGCTGATTGGACCAATTATGTAAGTGCTCGAAAGTCCTCCCTCAACAAAGGCACAGACAAGTAGAGGTCACATACCGATTTTTCCATAAATGTCCCACTGCTGGGCTCGGGCTTCCCCCACTATATGGGAACGGCCAATATAGCTGCCACGCTTGTCCAAGGCGGCTTGGCAGGTTTGACACATCGGGTATCTCGATGTGCAGGTTGCATCACGATGTTTTCCTTCACCGTTATTAGCACGTGGTAATTGTAACAATATGCACATTAGATCATAAAACTGACTAAGAGCTGCATGCGTTCCGGCCAGAATCGACCGCGCGCCCTTTGAGTCTGGGATGCGTGCGCTAGCCACGCTACCACGACTTCGTATGTGTACCTATACACTAATGTAGTTATTCCTTAACGGCGTTATTTTTAACGCTATAAACAAGATTTGGCCATAGTTACTAACAACATTATCCCAGATGCAACAAGGACATTAGTCATACGTTTGTTATCATTTTCAAATATTACTTGGTTACTAGACCTTTGAGGTAAGCCTGTTTAGATTTATGAATCATCGATTCTTTTTCTGCTTCTACTATATTATGTAATAATAAGTTGTCTGTATTATATTAATATATAAAGCTGAAGAGTTTGTTTGTTTATTTGCTTGAACGCGCTAATCTCAAGAACTACTGGTCTGATTTGAAAAATTCTGTCAGTCTTAGATAGCCCATTGATCGAGGAAGGCTATAGGCTATATATCATCACGGTAAGACTAATAAATAGGAGCGTTTTTTTGAACTTACTTTTTTTTTAATCTAATCCACGCGACGAAGTACCGGGCAAAAGCTAGTCTACCTATAATGTCCCAACCCATCAGCCAACGAAGAGCATTATAGCAGTTTTCCAAAAAGCATTCCTCCGATGATTTGATATGTTCCCCAAGACCCTTTCTTGAAACCGCAGCGGCGCGGACCCCACGGTCTCAACGGACCCCGGGGGTAGCGGTGTCAGGTTGCTGCAATCGGCTTACAAACGCCACGGGAGCGAACACCGTACGGATTACAGCTAATGACGATTTCGTATTACAGAAATGGGCCTCTATTGGTGTAATTGAAATAGATTAATATTGCTATGCTCATAACCCGAACAACTGTATAACGTGTTAGAGCCATGCTGGTATCATTACTCGATTACAGGTCTTACGGCCGGTTCAATAGGTGTGATACCACGCTCTCACAGAATATCGGTGTAAAACTGTACTCTTCAGCTAATCGTGTTTCATATATCACTTATATTCAATTCTTCCTGTCTTCATTCTTCGATAATCTCATCTCGTTCCTTCTCTCAAAATCCATCTCTCCCTGCCGTCCTAAAAGCTAGTAAGAGTAAGGCTGCTCTCCTGGTGTTGCAAACGTCTATAGGCGACGGAAACCACTTTCCATGAAGTGGACTTTCTGCCAGTTTGTCAATTTTGCATAAAAAAATAGAACTGAGTAGAAAGCACTCCATCAACTATATTGGGACAACCTGGAGGTAAGTGGCGAGCTATAGCCGAGGATGTCGGTCGAAGAATTTACACGATTCGCGATATTAAGGCTGGTAGCAACGCCAACGTCGTTGAAGATTTTTTTGTACTGATTTTTCACTACTCAGTTCAATTTTTTTTCAGGAGACGGACAGTATACCCACCACGCTTGTCCAAGGCGGTTTGGCGGGTTTGACACATGGATTATCTCGATGTGGAGATTTCATCACGATGTTTTCCTTCAACGTTGTTAGCACGTGGTAATTGTAACAATATACACATTAGGTCATAAAACTGCCTGAGTGGTGCATGCATTCCGACCAGGATCGAACCCGTGCCCTTTGAGTTCGGGACGCGTGCGCTAGCCATTACGCCATCACGACTATGTTGTGTAGAGAGGTTGAGTTTGTACAATGAGTTTAAAAAAAAATCAAGAGGGCAACAGATTATTCGCACCAGCAGATTCCGAAAATTTTGCTGATCTGTCCGAGGATCGTGTGAAAACTACTGGACGGATTTTAATGAAACTCGACACAGAGCTAGCATATATCCCGATCAACACTTAAGATACTTTTTGTTCCGATAAATGATGTCATCTGAGCAGGATAATCGCTCTTGCAATTCACTAGCAAATACGTCGTCGTGGCAACGCGAACGAAGTTTCGCTGCACTACTAGTACCTAGGATACAATAATGATGGGATCATCTAATCCGTTTAACTTTTACGAAACTAGGACAGTTTCAAATCTCTGCAACATCAGAAAACTTCGGCATGTAACTAACAAACAAGTCCAGTTACATGTTTTTAACGACTTACAAAAATGGACAGTTTCCCTAGCCATTTTGGTACAGACCAAACCCTTATGAAATGGTAATTTTTTTTATTGCACAAGTTCAGCGGACAGGCTGATAGAAAGCGGTCACCATCGCCTATGCATATTTGTAACGCCAAAGGTGCTAACACAGTGCTGCCGGTCTCTAAAGGGAGACTGGAGCCTGGCCACTAATGCCGGAACACAATTAATTTAATGTAGCGGGTAATATAATAAAAGACTATATTACTGCATACATGTATTAAATAAATAAAAAATAATTATGAAAGAGAGGGGGTGAGTTTTGCCTTGGATGTCGTTCAGCTTTTTGTGGCGGTACTGCCCTGAAGTATCGCAGGTCCAGGGGTGGTGCCGACAGTGCTATTAAGACTCCTCCTTCATACATACATACATACATACATACATAACTTCACGCCAGTTCCCTTGCGGGGTAGGCACGAACAACAGAGTGCCATTTAGGCTTATTCTTACACACCTCACTTGCCTCTTTGACATTCATAACTCTTGTCATGCAAGCTCGTCTATTCTTAAGGCTCCTGACATCACCTTCTGCTAGTACACGATCAATTTGATCATGGAAGGTGTGTCGTGGCCTTCCACGACTTCTGCATCCATCCACTTTTGTATTGTATATCTGTTTAGTCATTCTTTCATCATGTATTCTTTCCACATGCCCGACCCACCGGAGCATTCCTTTCCTTACCTTCACCCCGACACTCTCTTTCAGACCAACTCTCTTTCTTATTTCGGTAATACGAACGCGGTCCGCGAGCGGTCACTCCGCAGATTTTGCGCAGTGCTCGCATCTCGACCGCGTTTACTCTACTTTCATCCTCTCTCTTCCATACCCAACTCTCGCATCCATACGTGAGCGTAGGTACCAGCACCGCGTTGTGTACGGCGAGCTGGGCCTTCTGGCTCAGGTTCTTAGCGCCTAGAAGTTTACCTAACGCTCCATTCACACTATTCCCCAAATTCACTCTTCTTTCTATATCAGCGGTGTAACTTCCATCCCTGCTAAAAACACATCCAAGATACACAAACTCATTCACTTGCTCCAGCATAACATCATCGACCATTATCCTTGCATTCGTTCTGGTTTCTTCTCTTTCAAACACCATAACCTTTGTTTTCTTCGCCGGCAATAATGTCGCTGGCGCGAAGAGTAGGTTTTTAAAATGCACAATGGTTTTAGTGCACAAATGATCCTGCACTAAAACCATTCTTGAAGAGATCACAAGTCATGAAGAGCAACCATTCTAAATAAAATAAAAATTACATACATACATACATAACTTCACGCCAGTTCCCTTGCGGGGTAGGCACGTACAACAGAGCGCCATTTAGGCTTATTCTTACACACCTCACTTGCTTCTTTGACATTCATAACTCTTGTCATGCACGCCCGTCTGTTCTTGAGGCTCCAAATAAATTAAACAAATAAATAAGGTACTGCGCATATCGAACTTTACAACTGAGCCCGCCAACAATGCAATTACATCTCAGGGGAGAAATATTTAATTAACTAATTTATTTGTATTAACATTAATCTAATGCATCACTTTCTCACACGCAACTGCTATTACGTCACCAAAATACGCGTTAATGCAGCCGAATCCCAGCAAAAAAAAACCAACTTTACTTCACACATTCGTACATCGATAATGAACTTTGTTACCACGCAATACGAGTTATGTGGATGCGATTTGAAACGTTCAGTTTCGGGTGCCAATTTTAATTAGCCCCTCTCTCGCCCCTCCTAGTATAGGGAGGGCCAGATAAGGGTGTTTGCAAATAGCAGGGTCTGCAAAGAAGCCAATCCATCAAATCGGCGAGCATTACGACACCGCGGTTGTCGCCCTTTAGTGATGTGCGTATCAAAAAAAATATCTTTTTTGAATTTTTTAGAATCGTACGAAAAAGCGACAGTAAAAAGAGATAAACACATAAATCTATAGGAACTAGTGGTCGCCCGTGGTCGAAATTCGGCCACGATTTTATTGAATAAAACGTGTGATAGATATCTTTTATCCCGGGCATCCCAAGGAAATTTTTCCGTGAATGGTTTGTAGTTTTTCGGGTGCATCAAAATTAGCTTATTCCGACACGGTTTTCACTAAAACGGTAGCTTACATCCTTTTGACGGCTTCTGTGGTTGAGCGGGCTAAGCGTTTGCCAGCCTACCTCACTGCAACGCAGAGGCTCCGGGTACGATTCCTGGTATAGTAAATTTCGGAAACGTATTTTCTCCGTTATTTACTATGGTCTGGGTGTCTGGGATCGGCCCCAGAGTAGTCCGTTGTATATTACCCATAACACAAGCGTAACTTGCCTAATTTGGGGATATACAATATGTGTGTTTGTCTGCCGATTATTTATTTATTTATTTTTTAAATGCTGTGGTACATTGTGTCCCGGGAATCCCGCGGGAATCTTAAGTCTAGCGTGGACGAAGTCGCGGGTATATCCTAGTGTAAACATACATACATACGTAAACATACGTACATATATGTAAGTTTATATTTAGTAGTGGTCGCCCAGTGGTCGAAATTCGACCATAATTAATTTAAATTATAAGTTTGAACATTATTAAGGTTCTCTTGTCAAAGACTATACTTCTATAATCACAGATTTCGCCAAGACTACACTGTTAATTTGACTTGAACAATAAACAAAAGAGTGTATATGCGTCGGTGTGTCAAATACATGGTAGTGTGTGTAATGTTTTTTTTTACTTAATATATTTTTATGCATAATTTTAAAAAATATTAGTCTTCGTCGCTTCTTCTTTATATAAACTATAAGTGTGCGAAATTTCATACTCCTCCGTCCGCGCAATTTTCGTAAAAAGGGGTACAAAGTTTTTGCTTCACGTATTAATATATAGATACGCCTGCGAGAGAATGAGATAGAATACATTATATTTCATAATTTAAACACTACGCTCATACAGCTAGAGTTGAAAATGTTTTGAAGTTTTTCATTAATACTTCGAATTTCGTGTTTTAAGGCTTAAACATATTATAAAGATATAATATGTGAAATGTGACGTCACGAAATTTTGAATCCTCCCACCTACTGCGTGTGAACTACACTACACACACACATTCTTATATGATAAATAGATTTGCGTTTGACCACGATCACGCATAATGTCGGACGATGATGCGGTCGAAGTTAGTCGTAGTTCCTATTCAGACGAGCCTTGAAGATACCCGGATTGTACTTTTCGGGAAACACGTACTCAGGTAGTGCATTCCACAACTCTGTCGTACGCAGAGGCGAAACGTTTCATTCGCACTTGTATCCTATCGAAACATATTGACGATGATACGGAACGCAAAGTAATTACTTGTAACGCCGAATATTGTATTACACAAAAAAGTCACGATATCGAAGTACTTAAATTTATTTATTTTAAATACAGTGAAAAATGAATGAATGTCTACATATCTCTAGAATGTGTAGAATTCTCAACATCAGCAGTTACTGACATTCACTTTTACTCCAAAAATTCATTTTATAAAAAGATTCGTTTAGCCCAACAGGACACTTATTAGACAGACTGACGGACAGACTAATTTCAATACCCTGCACATTTTTGTTATATTTATTATTAGAGTCTAAGTAAATAACAGTGAAGAAATTATACTGCAAGTTGTGTTCACCTATAATTAGTTTTTACATCGCATTGTAAACCTTAGCCATAAGTCTAGTAACTGATTAAATGTACAAAACTGTTGATGATACTTATTAAAAAAAAATAAAAAATGTAAATTTCGGCGAATCTGTTTCATTCGCAAATAGGGGTCATCCATTAATCAATATTTGTATGCGGCCGTTCTATTTTTAAATATTGCAACATTTACTTCATTTGAAAATATACGAAACCATTTTTGTTGACTGTTAAAATTTAAACATGTTGAGTAAAATTGACAATAAACTTCAATAATAATAAATTAATAATGCAACAATGATAATTAACTAGGAATTAGACATTAACAAACCCGTTTTCTGTCACCTCGATAATTGAAAGTAAAAAAAAGTTACTTTTGTAACAATGAACGCAAGTGATATTGATATCAAAGAATTATTAATTTACAGTACTTCAAATTAAACTCCAGAGATTTTATTTCAAATAAGCTATTAAAAAACCCTCATTCAAATAGCTATATGTAAAAATAAAATAACGTAAAGTATCGATATTTCCCACGCGTTTCCCATCACTATCGGGCGCGTGCTTTCAGTTGATTGGCGTAACTCGATAGTCCCTGCACTCATTTGCGCCCTGCACTAAACTGAGGGAACACATAAATCTCACGAGAGACGCGGTGTCAGGGACAACCCTGAAATTCGAGAGTTCCAAACATGCACAACCCTAATGGCACAGTGTAATGTCAATAGTTAGACTTTTATCATCACTTCGTTTATACGACAAATATTTCATTATTTTTAAACAAAAACAAAACCATACTGCAAACTAAAAAGCAAAAAATAAATATTTTGTACAACATCTTGAAGTTTGTGCATTTTGTAATTTTGTTGTTGGTTTTTATGTTTTACTTGACACCGACTTCAAGACGTGGAAAATAATTAATTTTTGCTTTTTAGTTCGAATTCGATTTTCTTTTTGTTAAAACATTTTCTACATGTGGCGATAGCTTTATAATATATTAAGCACCTGTAGAAATTGTATTACTACTAGTGTAGGCGCTCTTCAATAAGGATATCCATTCGTTACATCCTGACTTGGTGATAACGGGAATTTCACAGGAGTAGGCTCTTTTGAATTTAAAAAAAAAACAGTCCCCAATCGACAGAGAAATCGCATTACAAATATTTCAATATGGACTTGGCCATAGTTTTTTTAGTGCAAACTAGACTAGAAAAACCATGTATTCCCCGCGCACGCTATCTTGACGCGCAGGGTTACCAAATTCTAAAAAGTAACATCACATAATATTATGTTACTAAATAGGTTATAAATAGCGATTATTACAAAACGTGAATTATTCTTAATTTTTGTTGGAATTTTCTAGTAATTATCGTGATTTTAGGTGTTTTTGACTCTAGCTTTAGGCATTAATATTTTTGATTGTTGGTAACCCTGTGCGTCAAGTTATTGTGAACGTAATGTAACACTCAATTTCTATATATTATCTGTCTATTGTCTTGTTTACTACTTACGTAAGTTTGACTTGATTTGAATATGTTGCAAAAATCAATTTAAGAAAAGAAAACAGCTGTACGTAGTCCATTTATAAAACAACCAAATATCTGAGCCATAATAAAATATTTTTAAAAAGGCAAGATTTAAAATTATTCTGTAATTCAAATTTCGAACGTACTCTTACATAATACAGAGTGGCTGACACCAGCTCGCGATACAACCGCTGCGGAAACGCTGCGTGCGCTTAATTACGGCATGCCGACGCCAGTGAAACGCGTATATCGAGAATTTGATGAGTCGACACTCTTATTGTACACGTTTAATAGGCTTCGTTAATTTCGCTTTGAAATGCGGCATGAGCTGTGTGTATTTCGTGCATTTTGTACTAACGAATTTTCTCTTTATTTATTGTATCGCGATGATGTATCAAACTAAGAATAACAAAATAAAGAGGGCGAAACAAATCGTATAAAAATAATTATTATTTGATTAGTACTTATATTATTTGTAATAATTATATCAGCAAAATTTTAATATACAGTATTACGATTATTTCCATAAGTAATAGTTATTTTTATTTATTTTCAGAACAAACAAACAACGAATCTTGATTATATTATGATAAATAACATTTTCACACAAATAAAAAATTAATGTACATTACACAGCATATAAAAATGTAGTTACATATTTAATTTAACTCTCTCTGATAAATCGGTAAAACGAGTACACTTACCTATTTTATATTTCTAAGATAACTAAATAATGTTTATATGGGTAGTATACGTGTCAAACCAATTCCAGAAACAACTAGACCAGAGCAACTATTAGCAAAAATAATTTTTGAAGTTCATTACCCTGTTGGTAATCGAACACGAACGTCCTGATTTCTATTCTAAATTGACTAAAATGACACTGTAAGCATTTCCCTTTGCCTTCAATGCAGTTTCTGTGAACATATAACATATCGTCTACTGTTATCGTTGGAATAACAACATTGTGATACCGTCTGCAATAGCCCAATTATCAAATTTGAATTTCAAAAGCTTATACGACTCGAGTGATTCGAGTGAGTGCGGATTTCAGATCGAGTCAGCGCACGTCTCCGCGATTACGCAGCATTGAAAATTAGCTTAATATCTCAAATTGACGATTCCGGACGGAACGACCAATTAAGAGGGTATAACACTCGGAACGATACCACTGATAGTCGAGTTATGGGGTGCTTTTATGGACCATTAAATGTGCCGTAACTTTTGAGACGATTCACGAATTTTGTACACACACGTTATGCACATTAAAATTATATTGAATTTACTGTTTCACTTTTACTGTTTGTGTGTTGGGTTCTGGGCTATTTTCAATGATTTATTTACCTTACCAATTTACGATGTAAGACAATATCAAATTATCTTCTTTTTATCAGAAAATCTGAGAATATAAATGCATGACAACTTTTAAACAAAGAGAGTTAAAAAAATTATTAGAAACTGCTATTCTAAAAAGGGTAATGGTGAAATATATTTTAATTCATGGATTCGTAAGTATTTCTTACATTTCATATTTATCTTTATAAATAATAATATGTAAGAAATACGTACTGTTCTATGCCCTGAAGATAGTTTATTTTAAAGAAATTTTGAGGTAATTGAGAACCTAGTTTAACTTAATTCATAAAAAGTAAGAGACCATGACACATAAAAGTTAACGCAAACGAACTCGCGGTGTGAGCCCTAGCCATCAGTAAGAAAAACACATTAATTCACAACAACTAATCCCAAAGACACACATAATATTATTGTCTAACAACAATTACTTAAGGTAATAAAAAGTATCATTTAAAGGCACTTTATCTCAGAGGGCTCGAACCCCAAACCTCTAAACCTTGATCATTCAAGTTTACGACTACACCGCGGATCTGCTATAAAACTTCACCAGCGCGATTTAGGAATCGTTTTAATGTTTTAATAGCTTGTAATATGATCCGTGTGACAGTTACATACCACATTAATTGAGTTGGGTAATTAATGTTAAATGGAGGTATTAACATCTCTATTGTATATGTCATAGATGAACACTGTCAAATGCGTATGTATACATATTTTTTTAAATGTATACCTTCACTGCCAATTGGCTTTGATCTTGCCAATGTCAAAGTCAAAAGAAGAGGCATAAAAGTGTGAAGAGTTTTTGGCGGGAATTTATAAACTGACGTTTTGTTGTGCAGTTTTATTTACAAACAATTTGCAATATTTTTTTTATACAATAAAAGAATATTTAGAAGATAATAGACAGTTGACCTGCCACGCTCGTCCAAGGTGGGTCCACGGGAAAACCGTGTCGGAATAAGCTAATTTTACTGCTATTTAAACTACAAACTGTTTCCCGAGATGCCCGGGATAAAAGATATCTATCACACGTTTTATTGCATAAAATTTGCGTCGATCAGTGAAAAAACCTCATTGGAATTCCAATTTCTGTTTCAATATGATATTTAAAATCATTCCCAGAAAAATTCCAGAAAAACGTAGCGCAGATTTTAAGTCCAAGAATTAGTTGTCGATCAGTGAATACCGCATCGCAATCGGCTCTGTAGTTTTTACGTGAATCTTTTATCTTTATATATATAATTCTTCTGCACGTGTGTTGACAGTGAACTCCTCCTAAACCGCTGGACCGATTTGAATGATTTTTTTGTGTGTGTGCAAGTGGATTCGAGGATGGTTTAGATTCACAATTGGACCCGGTAGGTGGCGCTGCAATCGGGTTCTAAATTTTATTTCTTCAGGGCAGAACAACGTCTGCCGGGACAGCTAGTAGTATATAAATTTCGTTAGAGTTTATCGCAACATGTGTCCGCATCCTTATTGACACACATTTTTTTTTTATTGCAGGAGATCAGCAGACAGGCAGACGGCCCACTTGATGGAAAGCGGTTACCATCGCCTATGGACATTTGCAACAGCAAAGTTGCTACAAATGCGCTGCTGCTCTCTTAAGGGAGACTGGAACCTGGTCACTAATGCCGGAACACAACTTGTGGGGCGCCATAACCTACGGAAAAAATGCTGGTTCAATTTGTAATGGACTGTATGAGGGAAATATGACCTAGATCCTTGCACTAGAAAAGCAGAAGCTCCACCAACCTTGAGATCCGCCCTCTCCTGGCTCGGTTCAGGTTACACACAGGAACAGCACACGGCACTAATCTCCACCTTAGAGCTAACACTTTTAACAAGTCTAAGTACATATAATAAGTTCTTGGCACGGCCAGTAATCACAATGAGTATAATGAATATTATTCAAAAATTATGAGCGCACGGCGCGTTGTAGTCTCGTTAAGACGTCGACAGTAAGTGTTCAAAAAAAGGCTGCTCCTACCCTGTTCTGTAGTGGCCGTCGCCTCTGACAGAAAAAGGGTAGACAGCAAAATTGATGGAGCGATATTCTGCCTACTTTATACTAGGCAAGGACCGAACACAACTCAAGGTTATTATGGCGACATACTTTAGACCAGGGGTGGTAGCTAGTCCAGTCGGGCAAATGCCCTACCACCTGGCTGTGGGTTGTTAAGTCGCCTCTTACGACAGACCGCCCGGCCGCAGGAAATTGTATACTTTCTCCGTTCCTGCACGGATAAACTAGTTTAATACATAGATATTATTCGTCTAAAAGTAAGATTACAAACATCACAAGCCGAAGCATAGCTAAATACTTCCAACCCGCCCGCATCAAAGGATTAACACAGTCAACGCCATACTATGAGCCAGTAAAAGCCAACCCTCAAATGCCGCAGCCATTCAAGCGAGCATTGATTTCAATTTAAATTTTAATTGTGGAATATTATATAAAATTACATTACTTAATATTCACCCCGGAGGTTGATTTTTGCATATTTTTAACCCTCCGCCCGCCGTGGCGCTGATAAAAATCGCATATATTAACGGAGAGGGTCGGCCCGGGCTTTCGCATGCAGATAGCCGGTTTTCATTAAAGCCGATACGGCGAGATAGGTGGCGCAGTTTACGACTCGGCCGCTTTTGCATCTTAAAACTGTATTTAATAAAATTTCCGCTAAATGATATCCTTTTCGGCAGACATGATAAGTATGCCACTTTATTTTGATTGCTCGGTGAGATTTCCTCGAATTCATTGTTCGCTTTTATAATATATTTTTGGAAGGTAGTTTGTTCCGTTATCTAAAAATATTTTGAATATTTTCTATCGGGTGACTAGAGTTATCGTATCAGACCATATATATCACTATCTGACCCGTGACCACTTCGCTAGGCATAAAAAAAAAATCACAATCAAATATAGCCTATGTCACTCAGGAAATATATAGCTTTCTACTGGTGAAAGAATTTTCAAAATCGGTTTAGTAGTTCAAGAGATTACTTCTTACAAACAAGCTTACAAACTTTACCTCTTTATAATATTAGGTATAGATAAATTGTGGTTATTGGTTAACTAGACGAGTGCTGGTAATTCAGAGACTAATTCACGGAGAAATAATACAATTTCCTGCGGCCGAGCGGCCTGTCGTAAGCGGAAACAAGACAACCCATAGCCAAGTGGTAGGGCATTTGCCCGACTGGATGGCTACCACCCCTGGTCCACAGTATGGCGCCATAACAACCCTCAGTTGTGTTCCGGCATTAGTGACCAGGTTCCAGTCTCCCTTAAGAGAGCAGCAGCGCATTTGTAGCAACTTTGGTGTTGCAAATGTCCATAGGTGATGGTAACCGCTTTGCATCAAGTGGGCCGTCTGCCTGTCTGCTGAACTCCTGTAATAAAAAAAAAACTGATCTTCAAATTCAAAAAAAGTTCAACGTTATTACTTCTTTTCTTTCACCTTCTATCAATCACTTGGTGTGGACAGAATACATACATTTTTTCTTCCATACTCCTCTATTCTGGCATCCTTCATCATACCACAAATCATCATGCCATCCTTTACCTGCTCCCTCCATCTCTTTTTTGGTCTGCCTTTAAATTTCTATCCATCAACCTGCGTAAGATATTATAATCATCATTATATTCCATTAACATTTGAAAACTCAAGTCTGCTTATACAACACTAGCTGTGCCCGCGACGTCGTTCGCGTGGAATTTGTTTTCAAGACCCCCGATTTTGAAACATTCTTCATTGGTGCTCCGCTCCTATTGGTCTTAGCGTGATGATATATAGCCTATAGCCTTCCTCAATAAATGGGCTATTTAAAACTGAAATAATTTTTCAAATCAGACCAGTAGTTCCTGAGATTAGCGCGTTCAAACAAACAAACTCTTCAGCTTTATATATTAGTATAAGATTTAAATTATCATTTTGATTTAATAGTCTTGTTAGTATTGTTAATAAATACAAACAAACACCTTATTTCAACTCCAAACCAAACATCTCAATCATTCCGACGCTAACAAGCAAAATTATTACTCTTCATAACAGTAACGACGTGAAGCTCCTTTATTAAAGCAAGTCAATAAAAAGGCACTTTAATGTTAACAGATCCTCAGAATAACTATAATCTCGGCCATCGCGAGCCCATTAAAGGCCGAAATCCCGCGTAACATAAAAAGAGCTTCGACACACCTAAAACAAAACGATTAAAAGTAGCAACAAAAAGATATTAAAACCGCTGACGACCGTTAAATCACTCATTTTCCGGTCGCGCGAACTTTAATCAAACAAAATCGCGACTAGTCGCGAGGCATTACCTTACGTCACAGTGTATGGTGAACAGTGTGGAAAACTTGACATAATTCAGTACTGAATTTATTGTTGAATTTTGACTTAAAACCGTGCAAGAAAAGGTAGGGTATTTGCCCGTCTGGATGGTTAGCACCAATGATATAGAGTATGCCGTCATAACAGACTTCAGTTATTTTACGGCGTTAGTGGTCAGATTCCAGTCTCCCTTTAGAGAGCGGCAGTACAATGGTAGCAGCTTTGGTGTTAGAAATATTCATAGGCGATGATAACCGCTTTCCATCAGGTGGGCCGTCTGTTTGTCTACTGAACTCGTGCGATTAAAAAAAGAAAGTAAAGATCAGGTGGGTTAAAATAGTCATGTTCAAAATAAATAAATTAAGTAGCAAATTCGCATTACAACAAGACCATTAATAAAATGATGTGCAAACGTATGTCATGTATGCCTTAGCTTGAGAATATATAACGTATTTGTCTATCGATTTATTGAAAAAAAAAACTCCTAATATCGCTTTTTATTTTTAAGTTAGATGGTGTTATTAAATAAATTTAATTTTAATTGCTTCTGCCATTACAAAAAAATATTTTTTTATTGTTGTACTATATATACCTAAGTGAACGGAGCTATTATTAATTTTAGCTACCTACGTTTACGTACAATGTTAGTTCATACAAAATTTACTTACTGAAAACACTGTAACATGCATAACAAAATATGCATTGAGTTTTCCGATTCGCAACGTTAATGCGTCGACTTAAATAGGGTTAAAAGTGCAAGGGGCTGCGACATGACGTTTATTAAGTACGTTGATGCGATTTGGTAAACGCGACGCGATTTTGATTTGCGACAATATTAAAATGTAAATGAACGCGCGGTGTGTGGCTAGCTTTAAATATTACAATGCAATTTTTTACAATAAAATGAAATCGGTTAAGCGTGTTTATTTGAACGAATAATAAGGTCCTTTAGAGATGACGAACATATACTGCTTTTAATATTACGCCACGAAACTCTAAAAAAGAGTTTAATAGTAAACTGGAGAATTTTATCTTAAAAACTAACTAGCGTATATTGTTTAAAGTAATTTTGGTGAAAATATTTTTTGAGCTCTATCATATCGTATATTAATCCTCATAGTTTACAAGTTCGAGAAACACATTTGACGACTTTGAAAGTAAAATTCTCGAATGTACTACCTAAATTTCCTGTTAATAATCGGCAGACAAAAATACACACTTTATATCTCCAAGTAAGTTAGCTTGTTCTATCAGTAATACACAACAGACACCGAATCCGAAGCCTCTGCATTGCAAGGTAGGCTGGCAAAGCCTACTAAACCACAAAGGCCGTTAAATTTGAAAATGGAAATTGATTTTTATTCAACGACAGTTTCACGTAGGTACCTTCTTTTTTCAAATATTTTTCAACTAAAATAATCATAAGGATGTTTCTTCAAACAGTTCTATTTTCAAATCTCTCAACCATATACCGATCGTTAAATGTTTAACAATAGCCATGATAGTAGTAAATAAATAATGAAATTAAAATAAAACTATTAAATTAAAATCCAATTTTCCATTCTGGCAAGTATAAATCCGTCAAGCGGCGAATAACTTGGCAATAAAACTTGACGCGCGCCAGCGGGAGGCCGAGACTCCCAGTGGGCATCCTGACTGCAACGGCATCGGTCCGGTTTGATCTATGCATTGCCGTGCACGCATCGTAATTTCACTATATATACGTGTATAAAAAATATACTAAACTAAAATTAAATAATATTAGCACCCATATGCACTATGCGGTTTGCCACCATCCGGTCGGCCGTCCCCCGAAGTGAGAAATGTATATAAAACTAATTTCTATACTCAGCAACTTGCGGCTGCCGTCATCGGTCAACCGAACGATTCTAAACACACTATGCGGTTCAGTGTGTGGCCGGTATTTAATTGCGTGATTCCAGTTGACTGTAGAGTCAACTGTATACTATGCGGCCAGCCGAACTGCTGGCCGGACTCTGACTAGCCGCATAGTTCGTATAAAGCCTTATTTCAGTTTTAAAAATAGATGTTTCTAGCACTTCGGTCGCGCGATACTTGGACTTTAGGTTAATATCTTTTGAACCTTCTAAGACATTGAAATGTAAAGCATACACGAAAATCCTTAAACTTATATATCAATAAATTTCAAATTACATAGAAAAAGTCCCATAAAATAGTATCAAACATTAAAATAAAATAAACGAAAACTTATGAAAACATATTATTTAATATCTAAAATTTTCATTGAAATCTGACGAGCCATTTAAAACATAAAATATTCAAACAAAATTATAAATTCAAATTGATTTTGTTTGCTTAAAACATGGTACATAAATCGGAGGTGACATAAGAATACAAAATTCACATGATTGCCTATGAGGCGTGCAAATTTTCCTCAAGATCCTACTAATATTATAAACGCGAAAGTTTGTAAGAATGTATGGATGTATGTTTTTACTTTTTCACGCAAAAATTACTGAATGAATTTTGATGAAACTTTACAATGATATAGCTTACACATCAGAATAACACAAAGGCTATAATTTATAAAGACATAGTGTGAATTATCCAAAATATAACGATTTTCCATCACCACGTGAGTGAAACTGCGGGGCGCAGCTGGTTATTAAATAAATACATCATCAAATGTCAAAGAAGCAAGTGAGGTGTGTAAGAATAAGCCTAAATGGCGCTCTGTTGTTCGTGCCTACCCTGCAAGGGAACTGGCGTGAAGTTATGTATGTATGTATGTACATCATCACACAATCAAAATCGTGCCTTATTATATATACAATACACACTAAAAAAGTTTAACAACCAGACCATAATTTTATAAAATAAATCGAACTTAGCGTAGGTGTATATTAAATTGAAACTGGCCAAAATTCTTATTTAAATTTCGAACAACACATACATTCGTGATTAAAAAAAAAAAACATTCCAAAATCAAATTGCTAATTATCGTGCTCTGGCGCACCGCGACGTCGATTACGACCTAAGGCTGTCCATAAACCGGGCGTTTTATTGCCGCGCGAGGAGATGCGTTACTTTCATATAAATCAGGTGAAACACAAATATTACTGTCAGACGTTTCAGCGTCATAAACGGCCTGTATACGCGTCGTTTGTATCAACAAGATGAAAATAAACTTTGGCTGCGACCGGCGTCAGACGCGACGCGCTTTGCACGTTAAAGGTGCTTATACAATATTAAATACTGATTTTGTTGACGCTCATGGACATATATTATGTTACTATTAAACGCGTGTAAAGGCATTTCTTTTTACGCGACTGTTATTTTTTCGTACACTTGAAAATGAATGTACTTATTTTTACAATGGAATCTAAAGCTAATAATATTAGACTATTCATTTCTGTATTTTATTTTGGATGAATCAACTTAAATGATCCATATAAACATAAACTTGAATTATTCATACATATTTTGGATGAATCAACTAAAATGATCCATATAAACATAAATTTGTTCATGGAAGGTGTGTCGTGGCCTTCCACGACTTCTGCATCCATCCACTTTTGCATTGTATATCTGTTTAGTCATTCTTTCATCATGCATTCTTTCCACATGCCCGAACCACCGGAGCATTCCTTTCCTTACCTTCACCCCGACACTCTCTTTCAGACCAACTCTCTTTCTTACCATTGGCATTGAATAATTCAATGTCATTGAATACCGTCATGTCCATTTATTTCTGTTGCCTTCAACTAAATTGGTTCAATTTGGTTGATCCGTCTAATATCAGCCTTACAGGTCACTTATTCAAAGTCATGAGTTTAACACTGCTTGGAAAACAATTGCTAATTATAATAATTATCCGTGCAGGAACGGAGAAAGAATACAATTTCCTGCGGCCGAGCGGTCTGTCGTAAGAGGCGACTTAACAACCCACAGCCAGATGGTAGGGCATTTGCTCGACTGAATGGCTACCACGCCTGGTTTAAAGTATGTCGCCATAACAACCTTGAGTTGAGTTCCGGCATGAGTGACCAGGTTCCAGTTTCCCTTAAGAGAGCAGCAGCGCATTTGTAGCAACTTTGCTGTTGCAAATGTCCATAGGCGATGGTAACCGCTTTCCATCAAGTGGGCCGTCTGCCTGTCTGCTGATCTCCTGCAATAAAAAATATATATTATATCTTTATTGCATAATCATTATGTAATATATACATATATATACATCTTCCATGGTGATTGTAAAGGCACCTTAATAATGGTCATTTCGCAAATAATCCGGGCGGATTAACTGGTGAATTAATGCACTGCATTTAAGTGTAACTCTAAATATACTTTGAATAAAGTCACCAGACATTCAGACGGGGTAATTGGTCGCACATCACAGCCTTATGCGTTTAGATGAGCTAATTAAGCCACATATTATTTATTATTAGTGGCTATTTTGTTTTTGTACGTGGTTGTTGAATATGACATGATTATGGTCTCCTATTTATTTAAATTGTTAAGAGGTAAATTATTGAACCCAGGAGTATTAGCTGAAATCAAACTAAACGTTCCAGCGAATTTTGTGCTGAGACGTAGGCAGCCACCAATGTTCGTAGTAGTACCATATGGCAGGACCAACTTGCTTAATAAGGCGCCGATGACACAGGCTTTGCGAACATTGAACAAGATATGTGAACAAATTGACATTTTTATCTGTACTGTGACTGAATTCACAAGAACTGCGTATTATATTATATGTTATAACGACTGAATTTGTATATATATATATCTATAGTGTATTATGTGTACCACGCAAACGTATTGGTGGCAACTGTAATGATAGCGATGTTTGTAGGCTAATAAATAAATAAATAAATAAATGATTGGAGCTTTTTAATGATACGTCCGGTGTTTAATATTCTATTTTGTTTCACAGTATACTTAATTTGACATATTTTAAACTAAATTCTCCTTTTATTAGATTTATGTATCTATAAACAATTGGTCATCGCTACCGGCAGTGTAATATATGTAGTAAACGACTTATTGTATCACATTCATAGCTTGCCTGTATAGTACTAGTGATAGTGGGATGTAATATACACATTGTGACGCCTGTTTCCCATAGAGGCAGGCAGAGACTATAGATATCCACTTGCTACAATCCTGACAAACTTTTCGCTTCATCTACTTCCATTAACCTCTTCATAATAATATATACACATTAATTTGAGGCGCTTTTTACATGATTTTTTTATCAAAATATCTTTAATTGTATTTAGGTGAGTACGTCGAGGTCTCTAGGCACTGACTCTATTATTTACACTTGTTTTGTATTTTTCATCTATTCTCTTTATATGCCTAAACCATTATCATACTGTTCCTTATCATATCGCTTAACCTCATATATACTTCTTAAAGCTCTCATTTGAAATGCGTTTAGCCCGCTTTCATATTTCTTCTGCCATAGCCAACCACGGCGGAACGGAGAAAGAATACAATTTCCTGCGGCCGGGCGGCCTGTCGTAAGAGGCGACTAAACAACCCACAGCCAGGTGGTAGGGCATCGCCCGACTGGATAGCTACCACCTCTGCTCTAGAGCATGCCACCATAACAACTTTGAGTCGTGTTCCGACATTAGTGACCAGGTTCCAGACTCCCTTAAGAGAGCAGCAGCGCATTTGTAGCACCTTTGGTGTTGCAAATGTCCATAGGCGATGGTAACCGCTTTCCATCCAGTGGGCCATCTGCCTGTCTGCTAAACTCCTGCAATAAAAAAATATAAAAAAAAATTGTCGTCTGTTAATGTTTTTATGAAAGTTTTAACAAACAAAAATTTCAGACAGATAAAATAGATGTACAGAAATGGTGTAAAGCAAAAACTACAAATTAATAAAGCGCCCCTTTTTCTTGGAGGCTAGTGTAAGGAATCAACTCCAGCCGATGACGCCGTGCGGCTTTTTGATAAAATCCGTGTTTTCTTATTCATTTTTTCAAAGTATTAATTTACCTTCAGATGTGCTGGGCATGATACGAGCCTCTCGGGTGTTGTGATCTCACCGAGATTGATCTCAGTTAAACTGGTTTCGGGATGCAGGTTCGATTACCCTCCAGTGTGTTTAAAGTATTGTACATACATACATAACTTCATGCCAGTTCCCTTGCGGGGTAGGCACGAACAACAGAGCGCCATTTAGGCTTATTCTTACACACCTCACTTGCTTCTTTGACATTCATAACTCTTGTCATGCACGCTCGTCTGTTCTTAAGGCTCCTAACATCACCTTCTGCTAGTACACGATCAATTTGATCATGGAAAGTGTGTCGTGGCCTTCCACGACTTCTGCATCCATCCACTTTTGCATTGTATATCTGTTTATTCATTTTTTCATCATGCATTCTTTCTACATGTCCGAACCACCGGAGCATTCCTTTCCTTACCTATACCCCGACACTCTCTTTCAGACCAACTGTCTTTCTTACTTCGGTGTTAGGAACGCGGTCCGCAAGCGTCACTCCGCAGATTTTGCGCAGTGCTCGCATCTCGACCGCGTTTACTCTACTTCCATGCTCTTCTTTCTCTTAAAGTATTGTATCTACTACTAATATAGTTTAGTAAATGAAGTCACCACGCCTCTTTCCAAATACGTAAGTTTGCATCCTAGCAGCATTTTTAGAACCTAAGGTGCGTATACAATAGGATAGTAAAAAGAGAAATTAATTGAGATACTGTCGCGGCACGATTTACTACGGGAAGGTACACACCGGTCCAGCCGAGTATGAAATCAGTACGCTCGCGCCGGTGTGTACGCGCAATATCAAAATTGCCTATGACAGACGCTCATTGTCTACGGCCAACCGCCAATATTCGAAAAAAAAAACAAGAACGGAACGACGACGAAAATTTGTACGCACAAGAAATTTTATTGTAAATTTGCAAAATACTAAAATATACGCATTTATCAAGCTAAGGGTGCGTCATTGAAGAATTCCTACGCTTCAGATACATTTTATTATCTTACAAAATATCGTAGTTTTTTTTATTTTGTAAGAGCATACAAACCTCTCATTTCAAACAGAATATGCACGTGTCCAAGTAAAACGACATTTCTACGAAAAAGTATTTTCGGTATGGGTCCACTAATCTATGTATATAAAAGAAAGTCGTGTTAGTTACACTATTTATAACTCAAGAACGGTTGTACCGATTTGGCTGAAAATTGGTGGGGAGGTAGCTTAGAACCAGGAGACGGACATAGGATACTTTTATCCCTTTGGAACCGGTAGATGGCGCTGAGATCGGATTCTAGAATCCTCCTAATCACCTGGAGCGATTTTGGTGATTTTGTTTTGATGTGTTTGAGTGGGTTCCCGGATGGTTTAGATTCTCAATTACAACCGGTAGGTGGCGCTGAGATCGGGTTCTAGAATCCTCCTAATCACCTGGAGCGATTTTGGTGATTTTGTTTTTGTGTGTTTGAGTGGTTTCCCGGATGGTTTAAATCGGTAACCTTAAGAACAAATAGTAACAAGTCGTACAGCTAGTACAATATATAGCACAATGTGTGAGCGGGACGGATGATGTGCAAGCGAGACAGAGCTACTATTAATAAAGTAAACAATTATATATATGTATGTATTTTAAAAGTAAGATGACAATATAGCGATAAGGCCGCTCATTATTCCTGCCTTTGCTGTTTAATGTGACTGCTGTCAATTGTTGATTTAAATGTATATGTGGTGAACTACAAAGCGTTTTCTATCTATATTGATCAAAACTTGGCCAGGTGGTAGGGCATTTGCCCGACTGTATGGCTACCACCCCTGGTCTAAAAGTATGTCGCCATAACAGCCTTGAGTTGTGTTCCGGCATTAGTGACCAGGTTCCAGTATCCCTTAAGAGAGCAGCAGCGCATTTGTAGCACCTTTATTGTTGCAAATGTCCATAGGCGATGGTAACCGCTTTACACCAAGCGGGCCGTCTGCCTGTCTGCTTAACTACTGCAATAAAAATAAATAAAAAATAAACTAAACATTGTTTATTATCATCTTAAATAAATGCCGGCTGCATCCTACTTTTCCAATTTCGCGCAGAATATGCATTATCCCTCATTCTTAATTCATCATCCCCTATTTCGAAATCATTATCCCAAATTTCGAGATTAATATTTCTTATTGCCAATTTATTATTCCTTATTTTTAGTTCATTATTCTTTACTTTAATTTCATTATCTCATATTTTAAGATCATTATCCAGCATATAGAATTTAATCTTTCTAATTGCGAATTTATTACTCCACCTATTTTGAGGTAATTACGCCTTATTTTGAGTTTAATATTCCTTACTTTGACTTCATAAGTATTTACTTTTGTGTTCATTATGCCTCACTGCAAGTTGTATAATCCCTCATTAGTAGATAACTACCAAAAATTAATTTCTTCATAAAAACTTAAGCCCACGAATGAAGATATTTTGATTTTGATGAAGATTTTATAGTTTAATTTTAGTTTGTATATATAGTTTATTTTTAGTTTAATTTATATCTTAATTATGTTGGATGAAAAAAAACCTGTTATAAAATTTAGACAGATATTTATGGAACGATGGTAATATAAAATGATAACGTAGAAGATTATTACTTAGATTAAAAATGTAGTAGCAAGCCAGACAATATCCAGACATTCGTAGAAGTAAACCAATAACTTAACTATCCATAGATTCTGCGAAACATTCAACTGAATATAATAAAATTATCATTAAATAAAATACAATAGGCCTATTAGAGCCATTCTCATTACAATCACGGCGTTATTATATAAATGTATTCACTTAAATTGTCGCGTAGACGACACACAAACTTAATTATCCCAACGAACAATGATACATACATACATACATAACTTCACGCCAGTTCCCTTGCGGGGTAGGCACGAACAACAGAGCGCCATTCAGGCTTATTCTTACACACCTCACTTGCTTCTTTGACATTCATAACTCTTGTCATGCACGCTCGTCTGTTCTTAAGGCTCCTGACATCACTTTCTGCTAGTACACGATCAATTTGATCATGGAAGGTATGTCGTGGCCTTCCACGACTTCTGCATCCATCCACTTTTGCATTGTATATCTGTTTAGTCATTCTTTCATCATGCATTCTTTCCACATGCCCGAACCACCGGAGCATTCCTTTCCTTACCTTCACCCCGACACTTACACGAACAATGATGATTATTCAAAATAATGAAATTGGCAGGCCACATATATATTGTATAACCCCAAATTAAGCAAGTTACGCTTGTGTTATGAGTAATTAGTGGGTTGGATATTAGAGGTCTGGGTGTCTGGGATCAGCCTCAGAGTAGCCTCTGGAGCCGATCGCAGACACTCAGTCCATAGTAAATAACCGAGAAAAATCGTTCCCGAAATTTACCACATCAGAAATCGAACCCGGAACCTCTATGTTGTAGCAAGGTAGACCGGCAAAGGCTTAAACCGCACAACCATAGAGGCCGTCATGAAAAATATAATGTTGTAAAGCAGCTAACTTGGAAAAAGAAAGTTGTTTTGAAGTTATGAGAAAGTACTTAAGGTGCTGGCCCGTTACAAACGCCGTTGGCTACATACTGCGTAACGTGTGACACGGTGCACTTATGCTAAGCCCAGCGTCCACAAGTCGGGCACCACTATAGTGCATTACATACAAAGTATTCGTTGGTCGCGTACAGCGTTAAGCCGTATGAAGCTTATGGCATTTGTAACAGATCATCGCCTTAAATTTATCACTTAAAAGAAATGCAAGACTTGATCAGTATTGCGTCCTCTACTCCGTTAGATTTTAGCTACTAAAATGTATTTATGAGTCTTGTAAATATTCTGACTAGTGAAATATTCTGTTTTGAAGTATAATCATTCTCAACTTTAATATTCCTATGGGCTTGCAGAATTTGAAATTTAATTGAACTGAAAAATATTACAAATTATAAATACTTGCAGTTACAATAATATTTAATAAACTAAACATTACAGCATACACATAAACATAAATAACTACATTATGATGACTATATCATGATTATAAATAGCGATTTAAATCGAATGCTCCGGTGGTTCGGGCATGTGGAAAGAATGCATGATGAAAGAATGACTAAACAGATATACAATGCAAAAGTGGATGGATGCAGAAGGTGTGGAAGGCCACGACACACCTTCCATGATCAAATTGATCGTGTACTAGCGGAGGGTGATGTCAGGAGCTTTAAGAACAGACGAGCGTGCATGACAAGAGATATGAATGTCAAAGAAGCAAGTGAGGTGTGTAAGAATGGGCCTAAATGGCGCTCTGTTGTTCGTGCCTACCCCGGAAGGGAACTGGCGTGAAGTTATGTATGTATGTATGTATGTATGATTTAAATCGACTTTTCTCTTCTTTAATCGAAATTTGTTTGTTGGATTGTCTTAATCTTTTAGGAAGTTTAAATATTAATAAAATATGTACATTTACATGAATGAACTCGATGACGTAATCTCTACAAATAATTTAAAGAGGCTCACGCACAAAGAGTGCGTCGTCTACCACCTCCCTTAATACAACGAAGAAGACGAAACAATTTGTATTCAAAATGTTTGCCACCTCGCTAGTCGATTAGCATCACGTTCAGATTAGTAATAATTAAGTGCAAATTAAGTTTATTGAATGCTTAGAATTAATAACTTAGGTTCGAGCGGAAATGTAGGTTTTGTATTGAGGTTAGCAGTTAGTCTTCACGTGGTAGAATCATGCTGGAATCATTATCTCGATTATAGGTAGCTGTCAGGGCCGTCTTGGTCGGTGTGATACCACGCTCTCACAGAATATCGGCGCGAAACGGTTACCCTTGAGTTAATCGTATTGCGTGCGATTAGTGAGAGTTCCGATGGCCCACTCCTTCCATATTCCAATCCCATATCTCATCTCTTCTATACCTCTTGTCTGATCCTTCTTTCTTATGCCCCTTCTCCTCTTTACACAATCCTTAAGGTTAGCAACGCTTTGTTTTCGCCTCTGGTGTTGTAAACGTCGATCTGCCTCTCTCTGTCTCTCTGCCTGGTTGCCAGCTTCGCAATAAAAAAAGTTAACACTATCATTGCGGGACCTAGGGTTTCATAGCCATTCTGGCCAGAACTGCACCCTCATGTTTTCGTCATATTCATCAATTCGTCTGTTCGTCCTTTATTTGTTGCTAGGATACGCCGGCGACTTTTATAAATGCTGCGGTACTTTGTGTCTTTGGAATCCTGCGGGAATTTCAAGTCAACCGTGGAGGAAGCCGAGGGCATATGCGGGTGTATATATACATATATATATATATATATATATATATGTGTGTGTGTGTGTATATATATATATATATATATATATGTATATATATATATATATATATATATATATATATATATATATGTATATATTACGTGTCACGTTGTTTGTCCGCGATGGACTCTTAAACTACTTAATCGATTTTAATCAAATTTGCAAACCGTGTGCGGTTTGATCCGACTTGAAAGATAGGATAGCTTACATTTGGACCCGGTAGGTGGCGCTGGAATCGGGTTCTAAATTTTATTTCTTTAGGGCAGAACAACGTCTGCCGGGACAGCTTACGTAGCCTTACTTTACTTACGTAAAAACTTAATACTTACATAATATATATACATATATATATATATGCCCGTAGCTTCGCTCGCTTGTATGTAAACCTTATTAAGTTTTTACGTAAGTAAAGTAAGGCTACTTACCAAGGCTTGAGCAGTTATTAATAAACTTGAGAGGCACTGATGGAGGTCAGGATTATAACGGGTGACCAATGAATTGTTATCTACTGATGATTCTTTATAATAATGTTAAGTGTAATAATTCTATAAATACGAGAGGCGAACTACACCCACGCTAGCAGTGTAAGCAACCGGTCGCAGTCGCTCCGCTGTGTGAGGCCTAACCAACAACCTAGGGCTGCTGTGTCCATTTTGATGAACATTACCGACATTTTACATTAGAGACTCGGTTATCCGGACCTGAGTTATGCGGATTCGCGACTATCCGGATTAAAAACCTAACACGGTTTTAAATCTGGATAGTCGCTAATTTAAGAAAACATCTAGATAAATTCGTACGTACGAAAATGTATGTCTCATCTCTTTATAAACATTGATAACAAATAAACAACAACAAACATAGGTAACTTATTGTTGTTTTGAATAAACACATGTTCACGGATGGAGCAAGTCTTTCTAGAGTTAATAATTATGCACAAAAACCGCTTTTATACGTGAAGCAAAATCTTTGTACCCCTTTTTACGAAAATTGCGCGGACGGAGGAGTATGAAATTTCGCACACTTATAGTTTATATAAAGAAGGAATGCAGAATGTTAATATTTTTTTAAAATTATGCATAAAAAATGCATTGAATCAATAAAAAAAATCATTACACACACTACTACTTTTTTGTTTATTGTTAAAGTACCAAATTAACAGTGTAGCCTTGGCGAAATCTGTGATTATAGAAGTATATATAATAGTCTTTGATAACACAACCTTAATAATGTTCAAACTTATAATTCAAATTAATTACGGTCCAATTTCGACCACTAATTTTGAATATGTATGTATGTACACGGACGAAGTAAGTCTTTCTAGAGTTACTAATATTATATATACAAAAATCGCTTTCCTTCATATATACAATTACCGGAATTTTAGATTGTCCGAATGCCTTAAAACAACAATCAGTCAAGTAGATCATCGCATCTCTCACTCACCATTCCAAACACAATTAGCTCATATATCCTTTGAAAACTTTATTTTGTATAAGGATTTGTTTAATCCAAACAAATATGTTTGGGCTAAACAAATTGTTGTAATTACCACGCGAAATTAAACAAATTGTTACAATTACCACGTGCTAACAACGGTGAAGGAAAACATCGTGATGCAACCTGCACATCGAGATAACCGATGTGTCAAACCTGCCAAGCCACCTTGGACAAGCGTGGCGGGTATAATGTCCGTTCCCCCTTTATAGGGGGAACGGACATTATACATCCCCCTTTATTTGAGGCCCGAGCCCAACAGTGGGCCATTTATGGGCTGACATTTGTATTATTATTATAATTTAAACAAATATGAATTCGACCTAAGTTTACATTTTAACGGTTTTAAGCGCTGTATTTTATTTAATTTTGTTGTGTCATCTTGTGCATTTTATACAAAGATTCGTTTAATTATATTATAATATAATATATATCAGCCCATAAACGTCCCACTGTTGGGTTCAGGCCTACCACTACCGAGAAGTGGACAGTATACCCGCCAAACTTGTCCAAAGTGGCTTGCCAGGTTTGACACATTGGTTATCTCGGTGTTTTTCTTTTACCGTTGTTAGCAAGTGGTAATTGTATCAATATACACATTAGGTCAGAAAACTGACTAAGCGACGCATGCTTTCTGGCCAGGATTCGAACCTGCGCCTCTTGAGTTTGAGACGCGTGCGCTAACCATTACGCTACCACGACTTTTGCTAAAATTATTAAAATACATAAAGTCAACATAAGACTGGCAGATTACAGATTCCTAGCTAAGGTTTAATTTTTTTGTTTTTCTTATAGGCTGTTTAAATGGAATCAAATACTCACTACTTAAATTTAGTTCTCGAAGATTACAGCTGTTCACAGGAAACCAAGAAGTGATATAAGAAATAATGCAGTTCTGCAATAGTAGCAACAGCCCTGCGCACTCGCAGTATTTATGAACACCGCTCCCCGCTCATGATAGCCTGGTACCCGGTAACATTACACCGGGGCCCCGGCGTGATTAATATAACAGTTACGCTGGTTTTATTCTCGTGTTTGACAGTGGCCAAGAATATTTTTAATACTTCAAAAGAAAGAAATTATCTAGGTAAGTAAGGAGGACCATCTCAGTGTATCAAAAAGTGTCCGTTGAAAAGAAGATTTTTTTTATGTTTAAGACTTGGCAACTAGGCCTTTAAGCCAGGCGCAGTTGTATTGTAGGCTACAATCCACACCATTCAACGGAGTTCTTGTGAGAAACTCGAAAGGCCACATTTGACTATACAGTTCACATTTCTCACAAAAACACATAATTACTACTCAAAAACTATCGATATCCTACAACTATTGTTCATTTTAGAGTAATTTTACACATTTTTAGAAAATAAAACTGCACAGCAGAACGTCCCCTTTCAGTTCCCGCCAAAAACTCCTTGAAAAGAAGACAATTTAGGTGGGACCAGAGTAGCAAGCGGAAAGATTTTAAAAACGGCGCCAAAAATTATTAGAGTAGTATAGTTATAAATAGATATTAATGGGATGATTTATCTAGGTAAGTTATAAAAGTGACAAATTTTTAATTGAGAAAATAATTAACAAAAGTATATAATTTAATTTTCTCAATTACACAAGCCATTTCATTTTTCAAATTAGCATACTTCACTCTGTTTATAACTGCTGCTAAATTCATATCATTTGCATTTGCTACGCTAGCGCTATTTCGGTGAGTCTTCGAACAATAACTTGCTCTTTACAGGTGGAAACATTTTCAACTTGTCCCCGACACAAGTAGGGTCACTTCTACCCTCCACGGTCTTATACTGACAGAATGTTAATAACTAATCTATGTATCTAATGTCAATATAAAAATAAACCACAGACCCTGCACTAAAACCATTCTTGAAGAAATCACAAGTCATGAAGAGCAACCATTCCAAATAAAATAAAAATTACATACATACATACATAACTTCACGCCAGTTCCCTTGCGGGGTAGGCACGTACAACAGAGCGCCATTCAGGCTTATTCTTACACACCTCACTTGCTTCTTTGACATTCATAGCTCTTGTCAAGCACGCTCGTCTGTTCTTAAGGCTCCTGACATCACCTTCTGCTAGTACACGATCAATTTGATCATGGAAGGTGTGTCGTGGCCTCCTACGACTTCTGCATCCATCCACTTTCGCATTGTATATCTGTTTAGTCAATAAAATAAAAATTGTATATATAATAAGAAGAAGAAGTGTATATATTATAATAACGACTACTAAGAAGATACCAGCTCATTTAATTAAGAAAGCAGGTCCCTCTGAGTCTGTAACTCAAATTGGTAATCGATTCGAATTAAAATCGTAACTTTTGACGGTTTTAGTATTCTATAAAAGATCTCAGCCCAATATTAAATCCATCTTGATTTGACCGAAACTGATTTATTTAATATAAATTTTAGAGATTACGAATATTTGACCATCGTCAGTCGAATGAATCTTGAATTGCACTGGCATGGTTTTCTTAGTGACAGTTACAGACTTGAGGCTCAGAAGTTTTAAGACTGGTTTTGCGTAGACTGACAAAATGACAACGCTTTAGAAATAAGGTGTGTGAATATTTTAATAATATTTGAGGCTTGCAAAAGTGTTGCCAACCGACCTGGAAACGCGGCCAGTATTTTAGGCATGGTCCTAACGGATGGCGACCTGGGTCCCATGATTTATATGAAAGCTTTTTAAATAAACTGTACCTATAACATATTTATACATACATACATAACTTCACGCCAGTTCCCTTGCGGGGTAGGCACGAACAACAGAGCGCCATTCAGGCTTATTCTTACACACCTCACTTGCTTCTTTGACATTCATAACTCTTGTAATACACGCTCGTCTGTTCTTAAGGCTCCTGACATCACCTTCTGCTAGTACAAGATCAATTTGATCATGGAAGGTGTGTCGTGGCCTTCCACGACTTCTGCATCCATCCACTATAACATATTTAAATATCATTTAACATGTCGGTAGTTTAATTTACAGTTCAGTGTTCTTTACTCAAAATATTTTAGACAAAATTATTTTGTTCATAATGCTAGGACATTTATTTATTGTTTTGGAACAAGGATAGTGTTTGTTTTTTAAAATCTTAACTATGTCTAGTAGTGTAATGTGCCTTTTGGTTCAGCATTAAATAGACTAGATACACAAGTTCTACGAAACCATTATAAACAATGGATATCCAATGTATGTTATTAACAGCAGCTGTGCTCGCGACTTCGTCCGCGTGGAATATTTTTTTCGCGGAACCCTAATTTAAAATCAGCCTAAGTTACTCCTTATAAGATCAGCTATCTGCCCGTGAAAGTCCCGTCAAAATCAGTCCCGCCATTTCAGAGATTAGCCGGAATGTCCAGACAGACATACAGACAAAAATTCAAAAAATTGCATTTTCGGTACCTCCTGCTTCTAATTATCCCCCCCCCCTTGATTTTTTTACATTTTTATTTTCACATTACAAACAGACACTTACTTTTTATTTGTCTATATACGGCGACGGCCTCTGTGGTTGAGCTGGCTAAGCCTTTGCCGGCCTACCTCACTGCAACGCAGAGACTCCGGGTTCGATTCCTGGTATAGTAAATTTCGGAACCGTATTTTCTCCGTTATTTACTATAGTCTGGGTGTCTGGGATCGGCCTCAGAGTAGTACGTTGTATATTACCCATAACACAAGCGTAACTTGCTTAATTTGGGGATATACAATATGTGTGTTTATCTGCCGATTATTATTATTATTATTATATAGATTTCAAACTTGTTATTCGACTCAGATGGTAGCTATTATAATTATAGAAACACTAGCCAAAAAACCGCTCTAGTTGTTTGTCTTTGCTCAAACCGGAGTTGATAAAAACGTCATTTTATATATATAATGAAGTGCCAAATAAAACATAACATTGTTCCCGAGAACACATAGTCTAACACTTCCGCTCTTGGCCTTAATCACACCGTAGCGAACGCCGGCGCGACATCTCAATCAATCAGCGCGGCACGCGACGCGTCAACTGACGTCATACGCCCCAACAGCGACCGTGACGTCACTGAATGGCCAGCGACCTTGTTTGGGGATCATGATTTTGTTTTTTATAAATAATCATAGCGCTATATTACGTTATTTGTGTAATAGCCCCCTAAAAATCAATTAGTTATATGAAATTCATCAATATACTTTATGCAAAAGTTTAAACACAGATATGTAAATCGTTAAAGAAATAGTGAACTCTTTTGCTCTCAATGATACTTGTCATTGCGTAATATAAACTGTAGTATTTCACAACAAGTAACGTAAAAAACTTTTATATTTATGCAATGAAATGAAAGAAGATTTATCATTTCGAGAGTTGTTTATATGTTACTTGAATTAATTGAAACTGAAAACTATGATCGTTAGCTAGTTATCGTCAGCTTCTCTATCAACTAAAAGAAAGATTAACAATTATTTTCATCCCACCTCCACTCCCTCCTAGTTTTTATTATTTTTTTTATTGCAGGAGTTCAGCAGACAGGCAGACGGCCCACTCGATGGAAAGCGGTTACCATCGCCTATGGACATTTGCAACACCAAAGGTGCTACAAATGCGCTGCTGCTCTCTTAAGGGAGACTGGAACCTGATCACTAATGCCGGAACACAACTCAAGGTTGTTATGGCGACATGCTTTAGACCAGGGGTGGTAGCCATGCAGTCGGGCAAATGCCCTACCACCTGGCTGTGGATTGTTTTGTCGCCTCTTGCAACAGGCCGCCCGACCGCAGGAAATTGTATTCTTTCTCCGTTCCTGCACGGATGAAAATTAATTGAACTTATTTAATTTTTTATATTATTTCTTTCTCTCCAGGAGATATTAGGTATTTTTTCATTACAATTTTTTACAGTCCTTAGGCATAATACATTTCTATTTTGTACACTATTATGATAAGTATGTAGTGACGTTTGTACTATTTTCTATTACTATCTATACTATACTATCTATTACATAATGTTTCTAATTTCTTATATAACTCACGTTAATATTTAACGCCTTTAAACATTAACAAGCTATTTATAATATGAACATAGTTATATAACTGACATAAAAATAAATAAATATTACGCAGTAATGCGGTATCGAGCGTACACATAAGGTCGATTAGCAGAAACCCTCTGTTAGCCAAAGTAAACAATACATTTTCCGCGTGTGTCCGTAATTACACCGTGCGCCGTGACGCGATGCGACGCGACCGCGTCTCAATCAATCAGGCAAGCGTGACGTCATTCGGGAGGCGGGTAAGTAAATGGGTGGATATTATGGTAAGATGCAGGATCTCATGTTCAAGGTTGCAATTCTTATAATTCGTTTGTATTTTTATTAAATGTTAGCAAAGTTTTATTATTACAAAAGAAAAGATAAACTCTTTTCTTTTGTAATAATAATAATAATGCAACTTACTAAACTTTTTAAAATAAAAATAAATTTATACACTTAACCGTGAATTAACAATAAACTACGTACTACATACATTTTATTAATTTATATAACTGCCTATTCTTTAGTTAATTATAATGTGTTAACTACATTTTTATTTTTTATGAAGCAATAAAACATAATAACTTATATTTTTTTATCAACTATCAACATAATATACAGAACAACCATACATAGGATAAAACTAAATCATTTTTAAATTATTCTGAAAATATGAATTAATATATTATTGTTTGTAAATTAGATTTTTCTATTAAATAACGTTTTTCAAGGTAATGTTTCCTGTAAACATTTCCAAAAGGAGGTGTTAAATGAAAAAAACAATTTCACAAACTTTCATTATTAGAAAGGACTATCTCTATCAATCCTATGTTATATCCCATTAAAAAATAATACAATCAGACACTGCTTAAAAACAAAAAATAACTTACATTTACCATAGACATCTGAGCTGCTTCTCATGTTTAATACAGTGTCATTAAAGTATTTTTATATTTAAGAAGTTTCAAAGTTCGTTAACTGTTGTTCCTGAGAAATTGCGACACTATCAACGCGACTCTAACATCTGCCACCTAGTTCACGACACAAAAACGAAATAAAACAAATTTATGCGTGTAAAATTATGATTTATGCGGTTTGTTGATGAAACGATTCGCAGAAAGAGTTACATAGTCGCGAATGACGCGAGATAAAATTTGTTTACCGTTGGATACGTTTTATGGTTACTGTGTAAATTAGGATTGGTTTTCGTAGAATTAAATCGTGGGGATTATTTTACGACTAAACTACATTTTTCACGTGAATTCTTCTAAGATTTAATATTAATCATTCGTGCATACGTAGCTAGCACTTTAATTTAATTATAGCACTGACCGAGCTAGGGAAAATTGATAAAAGACTAAAAGTACCTACTGTTAGTACAATATTCCTTTTTTTTTAGTATAGCATCACATTGTGGTTAGTTAGTCGCTTTAGTTATAAAAGCTGTTTTATAAATGACGTTTAAGCATGCAGGCAGTTGGCGAGAGTCGAATTAACCTAGCTGCTCCTTTCTAAATCTCAGCCTTTCCAACACATACAAAGCGCAGGGTCGTCAGGGAGGAGGGAGTTTTTAGTGGGTATTGGGGTTGCTCGCTCGCGCAGCAACGCTCGGAGTCTTCCACACTATTCTGTGACGTCGATCGCGGACGGAGTACTGCCAAGAGCATACTATTGCTGCAATGTTATCGCCCCCGACCGACGCGTGTCGTTCCCCTAGCAACGGCCCAGTTTGTGCGTAAATCGGGTAAGCATTTTCCCTCGCATTAAAAAAAAAAAAACCTAGCTGCTCCTAAGTTTTATCCAAATATTCGGTCTTTGACGGATGCCGAAAAGGTATATATCTCGTGGCATCTCGAAATATCACATTTCACTAAACACATAAATCCAGAATTCATGTTTAAGAATGAATTAGGTTCTAACAGTTCAATTTACTTTAAAAAAAATCCTAATAACTTTTTGAAAATGAAAAAAACGCCTCCAATTTTTTTTATAGATAATACTATTTGTTTGGGATTATCTGGAAGAGATCGCTTTTTAGCGATAAGACCGTCCTTTGTACATAACTAGATATAATTTTCGTCTTTAAGTTAATTTTTGTATTGGTGTATAATAAAGTGTTATCAATCTATCTATCTATTACGTTCAAACTTATTAAATTTTGAATACGAAATAACCCAATTTTCCTACTTATTATAATTAACATATATTTTATTATAATATATGTTATTTAATTTACTTATATCTTCGATCAGTTATACAAATCTACTAGGATATCATATCGATAAGAAAGTGCGATTACATCGATATGCCGCACTGTATTGAATAACAAGTATGTCAAATGCAAAGCGAATACACCTTATCAAGCGCCTTATTACGTATGGAAGCCTGGTAGTCGTGCAGCTGGCTTTATATTATCTATCATAAAAAAAATATAGTTTTACTTTTATTTATTTACAAAATAATAAATTGTGATATTATATCAAAGATAACAAACATTATATTGTTCGACATAAGAAAGGAATTTGTAAATAATATGAACAAAATTTTAATCTTTAAGCGTGAAAGTTAATTTCAATGTGAATTAATTTGTACGCAATTTATTGGTCAATAAATTTCATTCACTTTGTACATTTTGCATATTTAATGAAAAAAAATTGGAACATTCATAAAACACTTATATTAATTACTTTAATTTGAGCTTGTGTTACCCAAATTAAGTCTATAATATAATACACGTAATTTAAATATACGACATACGAGTATTAGTGTATATTTGCATATGTGTTCTTTCTTATTGCCAAAAGCTGGCAAACCTGATGGAAAGTGGTTTGTAACACCAGGAGCATTGTCAACTTCGAAGATGGAAGACTAGAACTTGGTCACTGATATCGGAACACATCGCAAGATCGTTATTGTGGCATAATACTCTACAACGAAACAAAATATAAATATGGATTAAAAAAAACATTGCATTTATTATTTATTGTGTATTCATTTCTGTCTTTGAACTTGGTTGAATCAATCAATGTCATGGAATACTGTTGTGTTCTGTCATTTCTGTACCAACTTTTTAAACAAATTGGTTCAATTTAGTTGATCCGTCTAACATTAACTTTAGAATCTTTATCAACTATGAGCGTAGTCATTTTAAGAAGTGAAAACCAGCTACTTTAAATTATACATTCCTAATACATCACCCGTATATTTTTTTCATTCTAAATTCAAAAGCCTAAAGGCATAATAATAATATCTCATAGGGGTTTAACGACCTTTAATTCTGGTACTATCGATTAATCTAATAGATACCGCTATTCACCGCTAGATGGCGTAATTTGTATATAAAAACCCGGTTTTGATCTTATGGATAAGTATAGGCTGTTTATTTAATAAAACTATAAAGGTTAATAGCAATCAGATCGTTTCAAGCGTCAATGTGTGTTATCTGTGGACATCTGTCATCTCTATGACTAAATATGGTTCGTGATTTAATTCTGGAAGTTTTGTATTTAAATGATTACAATATATTAAATGAAACATTCGTACAAGTCTGACATTTTTATTTAAATAAAATATAACTGCACATTGGTTTACTGGCCAGGGTGCAATACAACCAGCCTTCTGCGCACGCTTCTTTCTGACAGTTATGTGATACATAGTTTATAATTAGCTTATAGTTTTATTGTTAATATTTATTCAGTGACTATTAAAAAACTGGCATAGATACTGCGCATGATTTACTTCGTATTATACAGGATTTCCATCAAATAACATTTAGCTCAGAGAATTTTGCTCCAAAGCCATAAAGCTCTAAAAAATAAAATGATTGCTAGAGAGATCTGTTTCCCCGATTTGAGTCATCACAAATACTTCTAAAAGATTGCTAGCCGCGTCCTGTTTTTAGAATTTTTTATCGCTCTGAGCGTTAAAAGCTACAATATATAAATATAGTTTAAGCCGTTGTGGTTTGCGAAGTTATTCTTGTTTAATGGAGTATAAAAATAACAAATAGGTACTAAGAAAGGTTCTGTACACATCATAAGGTTACTGGATTTTGAGAAGCATTTCCTTAGCCTTGAATCAGGTGGTAAAAAGCTTATGGGCACCTAAGACCTGGATCTAAGTATCGTTGTGGACATAATGAGTACCTCAGCTATAGGATAGTTACCTATGTTCAATACTCGACTTGTCAAAAGTACGTTTCACCGGTCTTAGCTCGGTAATAAAAAAAATGCCGCGCTTAAAACCATCAAAACGTAGTTTTATTACATACTTGTCGCGAAAACTCACAAGAATACTGTTCGACTTGTGTTTTGTAGACTTAACGAATTACGATAGGTAATGATCCGTTAAGTATCCGCGCCACGAAAGAAGTCCTACGGAAAATAGAGGACTAAAAATGGCAGCTTCGCTATTCGATAGGATTTTGTTCGTAGTCTGGAAATAAATTTACTGTACTACAGCTACTTTAATTATGGAATATTTTGTATTTATTATTCTGTAATTACCGAAATCGATTTACGAATTAGCAATTAATTACTTTGGTAGGATTAAGTACGGAATCACTTACGGCGATTGCAGCGACTTTCGCATTCTTTTGTGGCGTGGACTCTAGTATATTCGCCAAAATGACAGGCAAAAGAACTTAGTCCATACAGCCTTGTCTAATGTATTAAGTTTTCAGTAAATCTTAGCCAATTTGTAAGCTAAACAACGGAGTTCTTACGACAACTGAAAAGGCCACATTATCACTATTCAACAGGGGCGCGGACATATGGGACGATAATTTCTAATGTTATTATATATATAATAGAACAGGCTTTAAAATAACAGCTAATCATCTAACTTTTTAAATATCGTGATGATAATTTTAATTAATTAGATATTGTTCAAACAATAAAATGAATGAGCTATTTGATTTGATTGAGTTGTAGGTAGGTACCTACTTATGAGGTCATAATTAGGTACGCTCGTACAAAATCGATGAGGTTGCGACGTTAGTTTGATTTGACTGTCCACTCCCCCATTTTCATTTTTTACTGCTATGTAACGAAGTAACGTTGCGGACTTTTTAAGTACCTACGTACCTCAGGCATGCTACCTATGCTCAATATTTGACTAGTAGTTGTGCAGAGTACAGAAACTAACCATAATAAATAATATGTATAAGAGAATTGTATATCGATAATCAAAGCTATTTGAAAATGGAACCCTAAAATTGTAACCACCAATAAAACACGTTGCTAACGAGGAATAGTGTGGGGACATGTTTGCCGCGACCGCAGTTGACACCTATGACCGCATCGCCACAAGACGTTTTAAACTGTCACATTACACAATTCTTTTTAAAACGATGGCCGCAATACGCATTGTATATTCTCAAGCTAAACGTGTCATATTTGAGTTCGTGTAAAATACAACAATAGTTAAAACTGAGGGCTAAGTTAAAAGCAAATATTAAAGAGTTACGCACATCTCTCATAAACATTTTGAAAGTCCCCAAAAATAGGATCCCAGAACGGAAAATGCTAACAGACCTTTTTAAGGAATCTAATTTACTGAACTAAATGAAACCAAGTATGGTGATCCAGAGAGGAAACGTAGCCAGCCCTCTGGGCACCTTATCTATAGAAGACGGTGACCTAGACTCAGTATTCTACTTATAGTCTTGCGAGTCTATGTGTAGAATACAACATAACTAAATTAAGTTTTCTTTTATTGTAATAATTTATAAGATCATTGTACTTGATTAAGATTAAATCAGCCCATTTAATGATCAAAAGCATAATTTTTATTACAGTCAAAACCAAACATGTCATGTTAATATAGAAATTTTAATATATTAATCTAATATTCCATTATTGGTTACGATGTCCCATCACTATTACCCATAACATTTGAATGTTCAAATTAGGAACTAAACTATAAACGTCAAGTGGGTCATTCGAAAAAGGAATCGCATTCAAATTTGGAAATTAATTCGTTCAAATAAGGAATAATGATCAAATACAGAATGCACTTAAAGCGTTAAATGGAAATTATTATAATTAGCCGTTACAAGTCTTTAGAATACCCACAGATTGAGATTTAAAAATATTTTAAACGTATTTATTGTGTGGCCTTGAGGAGAAACACAGTGCTTTACTAAAATAAGCACATTTCGTTAGAATTTTAAAAAAATGTATTGTTTTGCCGTTTTTATAGTGTAATAGATTTTTCCTTCCATAACTCCAAAGGCGATAGTTTTTTTTTATTTGATAGAAATATGGGGCTTCAGACTGGCGTCTATTTCTTTTTCTCCCAAAATTCGAAATTGTATTTATTTAATTTTAATAAAAAAATCGATGGACAACAAGCTTGCAACAAATATAAATTCATTGAAAATTCAAGCTTTAATATCAAATATTTGTCGGACAAAGAAATTTTAAAGATATTCGCAACGAACCATTATATTTCGATCTGCAAGAGGCAACTTTTTATAAATAACTGTCCGATATCTCTTTTTGGTATAATGAGTGCGTTGTAAAAATGTTGAATTTATTTCGAACCCCGGTCCCTACGGATCGGTGACTTTTATATCATCTTATTGCAAAAAAGTCCTTATTAAATAAAATTTATAGAGACGCTACACACTCGAAACTTTTTGGAGAGGTACCGCGATTGTCGCTAGCCGTTTTTTTTTCTTCAATTTGGATTAATCAATCAAAGCGATCCATGTTTTTGTATGCCATGAGTTCAGTAAACAGGCAGACGGCCTACTTGATGGAGAGTGGTCAGCATCGCCTATGGACATTTGTAACACCAAAAGTGGTACCAATGTGCTGCCGCTCTCTAAACGGAGACTGCAACCTGGCCACTAATGCCGGAACACAACTCAAGGTTGCTATGGCGGCATACTTTAGAGCAGAGGTGGTAGCCATCTAAACAGGCAAATACCCTACCGCCTGATTTTGGGTAGTTTTGTCGCCACTCACGACAGGCCGCCCGGCCTTAGGAAATTGTTTTCTTTCTCCGTTCCTGCACGGATAAAAATTCGTAATACGAATCGGAGAAAGGGCCTGCTTTAAGCCCCTCAGATCTGATATACATGTATGTATAGATAACAACATAATTGAATCTTTCAATGTCAGTGAATGCGGTTGCGTCCCTTCATGCCTTTCAATCAAAGTGATTCAATTTGATGGATCCGTTTATATATAAGCATTAGACAGTTTATAGTCAGCTGAAGACATGTCTTTTTTTCATTATTAAGATTATATTAACTATGCGACAACAAAAATCAGTTACTTTCACTAGAGCACAAAGGTTTCAGGTTCGAATTCCAGCAAAGTGAATTTCATAAATAAGCTTTCCAATATTTACTCTGGTATGGGCGTCTTGACTTCACAGTTGTGTGCTGTACGTATCCATATAGGTAGTAGGTATATACATATAATAGGATAATAATTCAATCGTAACTTGATTAATGTGAGAATATAGCATGTACGTATGTAGTTTCTCTGTCGGTATATATTAAAAAAAAAAAATAAGTAAAATTACATTTACTTCCTAATACATTTATAATATATTTACTAATACACAGGTTATTCGTGAAATACTTATGTATGTTTTGAAACGGTTGCAAGAAGTACGCACACACTGCTGCATACACAAAAATACACTAATAAAAGCGCATTTTAAATCTTCCTTATATAAGGACATTATATCAATTATGAAAAGTCAATGAAAACTATATAACCGAAGCGAAGGTAATTGAGGCCACACAGGCTCTAAGGACGCTGAGTGTAGGACATCTCATCTATTAACTGTTATTTGTATTTTTAGTACTTAATACTGCATGTACCCTGTATTACTTATAACTCGATAAGATTTAATTTCACAAAGAGAACTCTTGCGACAAAACGCAGTACTCTGCGACTAAAAGTAGCAGAGTGCGCTCAACTCCTTAACGTACTTTTTAAGACGTCGCGTTCCAGCTCTCTCGTTTTGTCGGCCACAATAAAAATTGGCATTTGACAAGATTAAAATTGTGAATCAAGTATATTTTTTGACATGCATCTTATTGGCTTTTTGCTCAATTATTTATTATTTATAAATCTACAGCAAAATATCACTTTATGTATGTATAATATGTAACTTTAGTTTTCTTTGAGGTTAATGCCGACGTTTCAAATGCTCTTTGATGTTAAGTTATGGGGCATAAAACATGAGCTTATAGAGTTATTCCTTAACTGAAGATACGTGGGGATGTAGATTCGAATCCTGGTTAAGAAATACGCATAACTGTTAGTATACCTAGTATATCCTATAAATATTATAAACACGAAAGTTTGTAAGAATGTATGTAGGGATGTATAGATGTATGGATGTCTGGATGTATGGATGTATGTTTGTTACTCTTTCACGGAAAAACTACTGAATAGATTTTGATAAAACTTTACAGTAATATAGCTTACACATCAGAATAACACATCTATATTTTATCTTATAATCCTATAAATATTATAAACGCGAAAGTTTGTAAGAATGTATGTAGGGATGTATAGATGTATGGATGTATGTTTGTTACTCTTTCACGGTAAAACTACTGAATGGATTTTGATGAAACTTTACAGTAATATAGTTTACACATCAGAATAACAGATATGCTATAATTTATAATAATATAGTGTGAATTATGCAAAATATAACGATTTTCCATAACCACGCGGGTGAAGCCGCGGGCGCACCTAGTACCATTATAATAAGCACGAGCTAACGTTGAAGTTAAACATTGTAAGTAAAGTGCATATCAAGAGTACATATGTGTGAAACCTGCTAATCTGCTTTGTACAATAATGTCAAGCATTAGTGTCCTTTCCTTGAAATGTGAAAGATCAGCAGTGGTACGCTGCTTATTTTCCATTTTTGTTTGTTTGCTTTCTTTTATTGCTGAAGCTCAGCAGACAGCTGACGGTCCAACTGTAATGGAAAGTGGTACCGTCACCTATGAACATTAGCATAACCCGTGGTGCCTTTTTTTTATTGCAGGAGTTCAGCAGATAGGCAGACGGTGCACTTTATAGAAAGCGGTTACCATCGCCTATGGACATTTGCAACAGCAAAGTTGCTACACATGCGCTGCTGCTCTCTTAAGGGTCACTGGAACCTGGTCACTAATGCCGGAACACAACTCAAGGTTGTTATGGCGACATGCTTTAGACCAGGGGTGGTAGCCATCCAGTCGGGCAAATGCCCTACCACCTGGCAGGCTTGTAGGCAAACTGGCAAACGGATCCACTTGATGGCAAGAGGATACCGTCTCCCATGGACATCTGCAACACTAAGGGAGTCGTGGCGTTGCCTACCCCGTTCAGACTTTAAGTGTCTGTTTGCGCCCTCTTTGAAGAGCCCCATATTGTAGCGCTCTGAAAAATCCGTGGGAGGGAGAGTTCATTCCTCAATAGTCAATATTAAAAGTAGCTGCTTTTCCTATTATAGAAATAGTGGTGAAAACGGACTGTAGTTATGAAATGCACTTAACTGAAGTCTATTTTTTCTTACACACGTTGTGATGATTGCAACTTAGCAACCGATGTTGTCTAAATTCAAAAATATTACAAATATGTGACCAACAAGTGGGTTTGTTTGTATGTATGAAAGTATTTGTTTTTTACTACTTAGACTCAATCAACAGATCTATCGTCTTTTTTCAATACTACCTTCAAAATCATCAAAAAATTCCATACATACTTGATCTATTACAAAGCGTTTATTTCTTATACAAAATTGAGGTTTTTTTTTCACTACACCTTAAATAGATGGGCATTTTATTAAATTACAGTTATTTACGCTTCACTTAACTACGAGCTGTCAAAATTGACATACGTAAATCATCTGACAGACCCTTTTTTGTACTAAGGGCTGATTGTACCGTCGTTATTCAATGGACAAATTTTAAACATTCGGTTATATAACTGCAAATTTAATAACCTTCAGATTGACTTCAGAAGACCGCGTAATACATGATTTTATGTGAAAAAGTGTTATTTTTTTATTAATTTTTTTATTGCAGGAGATCAGCAGACAGGCAGACGGCCCACTTGATGGAAAGCGGTTACCATCAGCTATAGACATTTGCATCACCAAAGCTGCTACAAATGCGCTGCTGCTCTCTTAAGGGAAACTGGAACCTGGTCACTAATGCCGGAACACAACTCAAGGTTGTTATGGCGACATACTTTAGACCAGACGTGGTAGCCATCCAGTCGGGCAAATGCCCTACCACCTGGCAAAATCTTATGACACTAAATGTGCTTATATGATTTTATCTTGAAATAAATTTTAAAACTATCTTTTTCAAAGTTATAATGGTCGTGCGGCCTTTTCAACATATCATGTGATTTTCTTATTACCTAAAGATTAATGGTTGTGTGACAGATATCATAATGATTAGTAGTTCCAGATAATGTACACCAAAGTAAAGGAGTATGGAAGAAAACGCCATATTGTGCACACATGATTGGGAGAGGATGAAAAGAAAAAGAGAAAAGTAATTCAGTAATTCAGTTACAATGAGTCTATTTGACATTATAGCAACCTAATGTGAAAATACCTGCATTTTTATATTCAAATTCAATACTTTTTATTCAGACTAAATTCCATTGAAGTTTATCTGTTACATAAAAATGCATTCATTCATATAAAAAAACTTAGTATTGATTCATATTCTATATATTGATGAATTTTCCTAGATATTTAATCGACAACCATAAAATATGTTAAAGTTTAACCGATAGTTACCTATAATGGTGAAACTTACCTTAAAAAATTTGTTTAAGGGCATTTTAAGAGGGCATTTTCGGGATGCCTTCCCGTACCTTATGGTATCATCCTTTTGTATAGGAATGTAAATTGGACAAAAATTACTGTACCGTGCGGGTATTTTGAATATTTTGTTTTCATCGTACATTTTTATTGTTTTTTTTTTATTAATAATAATAATCGGCAGACAAACACACACATTGTATATCCCCAAATTAAGCAAGTTACGCTTTTGTTATGGGTAATACACAACGGACTACCCTGGGGCCGATCGCAGACACCCAGACCATAGTAAATAACGGAGAAAATACGTTTCCGAAATTTACTATACCAGGAATCGAATCCGGAACCTCTGCGTTGCAGTGAGGTACGCCGGCAAAGGCTTAGCCCGATTAACCACAGAGGCCGTCAATCAAACCTTATTATAATCGTCGTCATTATTGCCTGTCGAATTATGAAAATAACTAACATTTTTATAACGAAAAAAGTAGAAGGAGCAAATCTAGTTATTTTCATCAAATTAGATACATCTTTTCTTTCTTGATCTTTTAATGACATCCCCAAAAAATTGTTTCATATTTTTTCCATAAATACTTGTCGCTGACAATGAATGACACATGAGTTAACGTCGTTATTTTTATTTACACATTCAGCCATAGCCTAAATCTTTAACACTAAACCAGTTGAAGCTCCAGTCTAAAATGTGACAATCGGATAGCATTATTTTAAGGTCTAATAACCTTCTATAAACGTAACAAAGTCACATCACTCCTACATCTACTCATAGATAGATAGATAACATTTTATTGCTCACCAAAATAAACAAATACATAAACAAAAATGCATAATTACAATACTTCCTGGTAAAACTACAGGCAGCCTTATCGCTAAAAGCGATCTCTTCCAGGCAACCTAGCTTAAAAGAAATTCTTAACTAATCTGGCGATGTAGGTAGAGCAGAAAAAGATAGGACTTTACTATTAAATATACATGCTTATACTAATTTATAAATTTAATACATACATAAATCCAGAGAAGACATGACAAGAGCTATGAATGTCAAAGAAGCAAGTGAGGTGTGTAAGAATAAGCCTGAATGGCGCTCTATTGATCGTGCCTACCCCGCAAGGGAACTGGCGTGAAGTTATTATGTATGTATAAATCCAGACACATTTATAGAATACCAATATACAATATACGAAATAATCTAAATAAATATATTTATTAACATTATACATGACAAGCATTTTATATTAACATATATTACAATAGATAAGTAAGTAAATGTTTAATATATTAGACATATTTATTTAAATCTAAGTTACTTCCGAAAAGTAGGCTATGTTTTGGCCTCTCTGACAGTAAGAGGCAACGCATTCCAGAGTTTGACAGCCTGCACTGTAAAAGAGTTATCACAAAAGGATGAGGTGTGTTCTGGTGTCAGGAGTCTACGATATGTATCTGATCGCAAATTGTGGGACGTGGAGAGGTGAAGGATTTCAAAACGTTCCTTGAGGTAAGGAGGACTTTATGTTATGTTATGTTTAATATAGATAAATATCTATATCAAGTGGGAAAAGTTCTAGGCACTAAGAACCTCAGCCAGAAGGCCCAGCTCGCCATACACAACGCGGTGCTGGAACCTACGCTCACGTATGGAAGCGAGAGTTGTGTATGGAAGAGAGAGCATGAAAATAGAGTAAACGCGGTCGAGATGCGAGCACTGCGCAAAATCTGCGGAGTGACGTTCGCGGACTGCGTTCGTAATACCGAAGTAAGAAAGAGAGTTGGTCTGAAAGAGAGTGTCGGGGTGAAGGTAAGGAAAGGAATGCATGATGAAAGAATGACTAAACATATATACAATGCAAAAGTGGATGGATGCAGAAGTCGTGGAAGGCCACGACACGCCTTCCATGATCAAATTGATCGTGTACTAGCAGAGGGTGATGTCAGGAGCCTTAAGAACAGACGAGCGTGCATGACAAGAGTTATGAATGTCAAAGAAGTAAGCGAGGTTTGTAAGAATAAGCCTAAATGGCGCTCTGTCGTTCGTGCCTACCTCGCAAGGGAACTGGCGTGAAGTTATGTATGTATGTAAGTGGGAAAAATTGCGGTTTTCCTCTGTATAGTAAATAAGTATTTCATTACAAATACGAGTGCATCTCATTCTCTCTTTATACATAACCACACAGAGGGGGGCATAAATTACTCGCCCCGAAAAATATCAAAAAATCCCCATAATCCATTCGACTCGCTTGTCCCCGTTTGAATCAGATTTTAAAATATTTATGAAAAGGTCACAAAAAGTTACATTTAACAAAAAAAAAACAGAAAAAATGTAACCTCTGCCTCTCACAAGTCCTGAGACAGAATAAAAAATAAAAATAGCCGATTTCATTAGGGTTGGCATAAATTGACTTTGTAATGCTTTCTATCTAATAATTGAATTTGTTGGGTTTGTTTGTTTGTTCCTGATTACAACCATGAAAACTCATTCCATGGTAATCGGAAACAGTAGGTATGACCTAGTAAAAATGGACGTAGTATATGATGAGGCGTGATACCACGCTCTCTCAAATATCGTCCGGAAACGTTTAGCTTTAAGCTAATCTAGTTTTACTCACTGGCACCTTACACGTCAAGTCAATTTCGACGGCCTCCGTGTTTGAACAGGCTAAGCCTTTGCCGGTCTACCTCGCCACTGCAATGTACAGGTCACGGGTTCGATTTTTGACATGGTAAATTTCGGAAACAAATTTTCTCCAATATCTACTATGGTCTGGGCGTCTAGGATCGGCCCCAGAGTAGTCCGTTCTATATATACAGTTTGTACACTTGCTCTCGCTTGTCGTGGTGGATGCTGGAGCTTTGAAAGAAGAAAATACACCTTGTCGCTCTAAGGATTTTTTTTTTTATTGCAGGAGATCAGCAGACAGGCAGACGGCCCACTTGATGGAAAGCGGTTACCATCGCTTATGGACATTTGCAACACCAAAGTTGCTACAAATGCATTGCTGTTCTCTTAAGGGAGGCTGGAACCTGGTCACTAATGCCGGAACACAACTCAAGGTTGTTATGGCGACATACTTTAGATCAGGGGTGGTAGCCATCTAGTCGGACAAATGCCCTACCACCTGGCTGTGGGTTGTTAAGTCGCCTCATACGACAGGCCGCCCGACCGCAGGAAATTGTATTCTTTCTCCGTTCCTGCACGGATAAAAAAAAAATATAAACTAGTGGTCGCCGGTGGTCGAAATTCGACCATAATAATTAATATCAAAGACTATACTTCTGTAATCACAGATTTCGCCAAGGTTACACTGTTAATTTGATTTGAACAATAAACAAAAGAGTATATATGCGTGTGGGTGTCAAATACATGGTAGTGTGTGTAATGTTTTTTTTTATTGATTTAATGTATTTTTATGCATAATTTAAAAAAAAAATAGCATTCGTCGCTTCTTCTCTATATAAACTATAAGCGTGCGAAATTTCATACTCCTACAAAGTACAAAGTTTTTGCTGTGTTTTTGCTTCATGTATTAATAATATAGATATCAATTTAATTTTAGTATTGTATATGTGTCCATTGGTAATGGGTACATATTTGTGGCTTTCGGGGTTGAAACCTTGGGACCGTGGGGGCCTGGACCTCATCACCTCTATCGAGACCTCTCAACGCGTCTAATTGAGGTCTCGCGTGACCAAAAGGCTGGCTTGCACCTAGGGCAACGCATCAGCGTTGCCATCCAACGTGGAAATGCGGCCAGCATTTTGGGCACGCTCCCCGCCGACAGCGACCTGGAGTCTATTTTTTATTTATAGTTTGTTATTTTGTTAGTATAGTTATATTTATATTGTAGTTTAATTTTAGTTGATATTAATTTATAATTCGTTTTATTTATGTTATTGTTTTTAGTGTTTATACATACATACATACATATATAACTTCACGCTGGTTCCCTTGCGGGGTAGGCACGAACAACAGAGTGCCATTTAGGCTTATTCTTACACACCTCACTTGCCTCTTTGACATTCATAACTCTTGTCATGCAAGCTCGTCTGTTCTTAAGGCTCCTGACATCACCTTCTGCTAGTACACGATTTAGTGTTTATCATAGTTCTTATTTATTTTTAGCTTTTAATTATACATAGATCTTAACCTTTCCCTTCCCCTAAGTGTCAGTCTTGCCATAAATATTGAAACAAAGATTTTCCATTTTAGTATTTAATCTATTTTGTATACCACCATGTGGTAGAATGTACTGTGCACCTACAATTTTTTAACATCTCTGTAAACTACATTCTTGCAAACAAATATATTGAAAAAAAACCCCCCTTTCGGTACCCGCTGAAACTTTCCTACCACAATAATCTAAACATTTATTTTCCCAGCCCTATAAAGCGAGCGATTAAAAAAAAAACTTTCAAATGATCGTATGGCCATCTCCGATGTTGTCTTATTTTTGTTTTTTATTTACGTATCCCTCTTTCATTAGATCCGATTCAACTCTTGCCACGGAGTCGGCATTAGACGACTTAGTCCGGTTTAACATTACCGATTTTTGATCCTGATAGTGATGTATCGTCTATCATCTAATTATTTTCATTTGATCCGAATTACCAACATAACCACACCAACTAGACTATAATGTTTAAGTAACCATGTGTGTGTGAGAGAGAGGTAACACTTTATTGCACACCAAAATATAGAATTATAAAAACAAATATTTTATCCGTGCAGGAACGGAGAAAGAATACAATTTCCTGCGGCCGGGCGGCCTGTCGTAAGAGGCGACAAAATAACCCACAGCCAGGTGGTAGGGTATTTGCCCGACTGGATGGCTACCACCCCTGGTCTAGAGTATGCCGCCATAACAACCTGGAGTTGTTTTCCGGCATTAGTGACCAGGTTCCAGTCTCCCTTAAGAGAGCAGCAGCGCATCTGTAACACTTGGTGTTGCAAATGTCCATAGGCGATGGTAACCGCTTTCCATTAAGTGAGCCGTCTGCCTGTCTGCTGAACTCATGCTATAAAAATAAAACCATATTTACAATATTTTCTAGGCAATACAATAGGCGGCCTTATCGCTCAATAAAACATTGCCTACTGTAATATCTAACTAATTCTAACACTGATTAGTTGTTGTAATGTACGAAACTGCTATTCTAAAGTAAAACAATGTATAGATCTCTACACGGCTTATAGCATAGTCTCTTAAGAATAACTAGTGGTTGCCCAGTGGTCGAAATTCGACTATTATTCATTTAAATTATAAGTTTGAACATTATTAAGGTTCTGTTATCAAAGACTATACTTCTATAATAATCACAGATTTCGCCAAGGTTACACTGTTAATTTGACTTTAACAATAAACAAAAGAGTATATATGCGTGTGTATGTATATATACACGTAATATGTATATACACGGTAATGTGTGTAATGTATTTTTTATGCATAATTTAAAAAAAAATATTAGCATTCTGATTTCTACCAAATTTCATACTGCTCCGTCCTCGCAATTTTTGTAAAAAGGGGTAGGTACAAAGTTTTTGCTTCACATATTAATATGATGATGATAAGAGTAATAATTATTATTTAGTTAATATCACAAAATTTTACTATGGTAAAGTGCATTAACTTTAGTAATAGCAACTGATCACTGTTAGGTTGTAAGGCGAGGCGAGGCAACAATTGAACTCTGGGCCCGAGTGGTTCATGGGCGGGCGAGCCGCGAGCCCACGTGTTGGCGCTGCCGGTGACAGCCCCAAAATTAGTCACGTGGCGGCTAACAGCCCCGCGGGCATTCGCTTTTTTTTCCCCGGTTTGTTTACAACAGTTGGTGGCTATCGATCCGTCCGAATATAGACGTAAATACGGTTGTTCATCGCCTTCCGCACCCCCCTAACTCCTGTCTCGGCTGGTGCCCATCGATTTTCCGCGGCCGGACCCGCGCGTGCCGACGGTGCGGCCAGGGTCTCCAGGTCGTTTTAGCAAATTCCCTATAATACATACGAAAAAATGTTCAAAAAATTTCGACAAATATCTTATTGTTTGACTAATGAAATTAGTTCTGTTGCTTTTTCTCTCATATAAAAATTATACAAAACAACAAATTCCGTAATTCAGTTTTAATCCGTTTAAGAAGTTAAAAAACATTTACACCAAAATAACAGCAATGACAACAATGTTTTGGTGAAATGATATTGACATTTGTTTTATCATTGCCATGTAAAAAGTTTACAAATAATTCGGGAGTCTACTCTCGTTAGCCAAATTCTAAAAGTATTTTTTTAAATAATTATTTATTTTCAGTGTTAGTAACATCAAGACGTCGTAGGTTAGTTGTACATTTAAAATTACCTTTTTTTCAATTTCCAAGGGTAAGTACAGCTGTGAAATTTCAATATTTAGCAACTGACATTGTTTTTACATTGAATGCTTGTGTATTCATTGCCTTGCTAGGTGTTTGCTGATGTATTATTATTGTGCATGCCAAAACACGTGGAAACTATATCATGATATCAAATGACTTATGGTTGAAGTTTATGAAATTTTTTAAGCAATGTTGTAATTTTTTTGGGACTTGCTAGGTTTTTAAATTATACAGTTGATTAAGAACAGAACTCATAAATAAAATATGGCTCCCAAATCGCTGCCTGTTGGGAACGTCTTCAAGATGTTGACCACCTTTCCACCTTGGCAACGCTTGTACGTTGCCCTATAATAATTGGATTAAAACATGAATAATTTTAGTATAACCACAATTATTATGCCAGAAGTGACATGACATTGACGTAATTATTAGTTATCTACATACATATGTATATATTATCACGCCTGGTTCCCATGGGGGTAGGCAGAAATGATAGATCGACTTTGACCTGACGAACAACTTGCGCTTAATCTCTTCATGCATGCACGTTTATTTTAACACTTCTGTTATTTGATATTTGATCGTGGTGTGTACGTTAGGTAGCTACTTTCTCTGACTTACATTTGTAATAATAATACTGTATTGAATGGGTTGAATTTTAACAACAATATTTTATTCCCCAAAATGGGGAGAAATGTCTAGCCTGGTGACCCTGGGTGCGGCCGCTATGTATCTAAGGTTCCCGATGCGCTTTTACTTGTAATCGGCGTGTCGGTGTACGCCGTACGCCGGCCTGTGTGAGTGGGCCTCGATTAGCGCGGCCGGCCTCGCCACGCCGCCTGATTGGGCCATCCATCACGGCCGCCCTCCGCGCCCTCGGCCCTCACTGAGGCCTCGCCCGGCGGCACGAAATCCGACCTTGGCACGACGGCGTAAGGCGCCCGATCGTGGTAAACCCACGACTCGCTGCACGGCCGAGGCGTATTTTTAAGACGGATACTTAGTGCGTTACAATATTATACTTTTGTTGTTTTTTTTTTAACGTGTCGGTCGTGTAACCTACACTGCGTGCGTCGTATGGCCGGGTCGACGGCACCGCTCCGGTTTAGTCTTGTGTAGTTCATGTATGATCTGCATTGTACTAAAAAGAAACGTTTCACATTACTAAACGTTAATCAGTCTATCAGCTCATTTCCCAGTCAGCGATTGGACAGTTTTGTGTAGTTCATGAACGATCTATTAGAAACTGAGTCTCTACGCTACTAATGACCGGTTCCTATACCTTGCTATTCATCAACTTACACTACTATCGGTTGAATTTTGATATCAGTTGCTTACTATATGACCCTTGCATCAAATTTTAACCGATAGTAAGGCAAATAAACACTAGGTAAGATATAGGTACCAGCCATAAAAGAAACATTTCATGTTACAAAGCGTTAATCGGCCTATTAATTCATTCCGTCAACACTCAGCGCAGTAGTCAGCGATCCGACCGTCTTGTGTGATTCATGAACTATTTTGAACCGTGATTCGATTGTGAACAAGGTAGACCAAAAAGTTCAAATTACCGAATAATACTAATACTTACTAACGTGGTAGAGCCATGATGGAATTATAATCTCAATGACAGCTCTTAAGGCCCGCTCGATTGGTGCAATACCACCACCCTAATAGAATATCAGCGTGAAATGTTTAGCCTTATAACTGTGTTTTGTGCGAGGAATGTGAGTTCCGATAGCCCATTCTCCCTTCTATTCCAATCCCGTATCCTATTCTATGCAATTCCTTGTCTGATCTCTCTACCTTAGCTCCCCTATTCCATATTTCTTATCATCCTATCCCATAATAAAGAGTGGCAACGCGTTAGCTCCGGGCGTGGTGTTGCAAACGTCTATAGGCGACGGTAAACCACTTTCCATTAGAAGGGTCGTATACCTGTTTGCTAGCTTCGAGATAAAAAATTAAGCTGAACTAGTTCAATGACCGAACTGCACGAGAAAAGAGCGCTCAATTCGATGAACGAATAAGCACATAACTACTCCGGTTATGATAGAGAATGCTATGATATTTTTGATTGAGTTTTTGTTTTATTTGCTACGACGGGCCGGTTGCGTTTCTCGGGCGTTCGCCGCTTGCGGCCGGTTTTTGTTTCGACGCGTCTCATTGTTCGTAACAAGATCGATTTTGGGTGATAAGAGAGCTTTTAATGAAGACGTGGGTGTTTCGCTGCGAATGGAGCAAAGGTCGCGAGCGTTCGGGAGTGACCTCGGCTGTGATCAGCAAAAAAAAACTGGCCTGCATTGGTTACTTCAATAGTACATACATACATAACTTCACGCCAGTTCCCTTGCGGGGTAGGCACGAACAACAGAGCGCAATTCAGGCTTATTCTTACACACCTCACTTGCTTCTTTGACATTCATAACTCTTGTCATGCACGCTCGTCTGTTCTTAAGGCTCCTGACATCACCTTCTGCTAGTACTCTATCAATTTGATCATGGCAGATGTGTCGTGGCCTTCCACGACTTCTGCACCCGTCCACTTTTGCATTGTATATCTTTTTAGTCATTCTTTCATCATGCATTCTTTCTTTAATACTTTAATAGTGTCCTTTAATATTTAATCCCGAAGGTTTATATACAAACTAAATTCTTTTATTTAAGTGAAAAATCAAATCTACTTCCTTAGTCTATGTATCGCTGTTTAGGGGGAAGAAACGGCTAGAATTTCTCCTGCATCTATGGTTCCCAACCGTACTGTAATATATTGTATCTTAAATTTTAACCAATTGTACTACATCTTTTTTTATTGCAGAAGTTCAGCAGACAGGCTGACGGCCCACTTGATGGAAAGCGGTTACCATCGCCTATGGACATTTGCAACACCAAAGGTGCTATAAATGTGCTGCTGCTTTCTTAATCGAGACTGGAACCTGGTCACTAATGCCGGAACACAACTCAAGGTTGTTATGGCGACATACTTTCGACCAGGGATGGTACCCATCCAGTCGGGCAAATGCCCTACCACCTGGCTGTGGGTTGTTTTGTCGCCTCTTATGACAGGCCGCCGGCCGCAGGAAATTGTATTCTTTCTCCGTTCCTGCACGGAATAAATCTATAGGTACTGTATATTTCCATCACTAATTCACTTGTCGCGCTTTTTGTTAAGATTATAGTGATTATTTTACAAATAATAGATCATTAAAGATTCAATAATTAACCAAAATAAACAAAAAATAATTATTGAAAAATAAATACATACATACATACATAACTTCACGCCAGTTCCCTTGCGGGGTAGGCACGAACAACAGAGTGCCATTTAGGCTTATTCTTACACACCTCACTTGCCTCTTTGACATTCATAACTCTTGTCATGCAAGCTCGTCTGTTCTTAAGGCTCCTGACATCACCTTCTGCTAGTACACGATCAATTTGATCATGGAAGGTGTGTCGTGGCCTTCCACGACTTCTGCATCCATCCACTTTTGCATTGTATATCTGTTTAGTCATTCTTTCATCATGCATTCTTTCCACATGCCCGAACCATCGGAGCATTCCTTTCCTTACCTTCACCCCGACACTCTCTTTCAGACCACCTCTCTTTCTTACTTCGGTATTACGAAGACATTTATTATGAAAAATAAATGTCTACTATTTTTCCCCCCTAAATGTCCCAAAAGTACCTACTATATTTTTACGGTTAAATAACAAAAATACTAAATTTTCTTTAAAAACACATCTAATTAAAAATTACTTTACTTCATATTTGTCTATAACAAGCGCTTTTTATAATAAAATCCATAACTACGTACCTACTAATAGAACTTCAACTTCATGATCTCTTTACTTGCATAGACTGATTGATATAGGTACCTAAAACCTGTTCAGATAGTTTTGGAGTATGAAGCGTGGGAATGCAATTTATACCTTCAACATGTCGTGACTCCCCCTGTACATAGGTAGGAATCCTGCTATTACAATGATTTTAGCATGGCCTGTACTGCTTAGTACTTAAGCAATACAAGCAAGAGCTGCATCTTACAGAGATGAATATTCTACATTGGATGTGTGCATACCAGATAAACTACATACATACATACATAACTTCACGCCAGTTCCCTTGTGGGGTAGGTACGGACAACAGAGTGCCATTTAGGCTTATTCTTACACACCTCACTTGCCTCTTTGACATTCATAACTCTTGTCATGCAAGCTCGTCTGTTCTTAAGGCTCCTGACATCACCTTCTGCGTGTACCAGATAAACTGTTGACGATAAAAGCAACTTTTTCCTTAATTAACTTTATTTCCTTATAATATACCACTTTTTAAATCACACATGTTACTCGTTACGCGATACCCACATGAGCTATAAATAAGATTACACCGCTTCGCAACGTGTTATCGCTGTTTAAAGGAGAAGAAGCGGGAAGAAACTCCCCAGCAACAGGTCTAGCTAAAAAATATTGTTTTCATGATAATTATTTATCTATCAATTACTTTCAAAAAATTAATGGAGTTGTAAAAACAAACAATATTATATTGTTACAGTCGCAATAATAACATATCTACTGAAAATTCATACTGCAACATATCTTCATAGATTCTTTACATTTTATACAAAGAATACTAAAGGCAGAAGCGAGCAGCGAGCTGCTATGTTTGGGGCAGTTTTGTCATTTAAATATTCTTCAGTAGTACCCGCCGCTATCTAGTATCCCTTTTTAAGCAAGGTACTTTTCAATTTAGCTTTAAATTTAATGAAAAACAAATTTTATTTTATTTTTAGAATTACGCACAAGTAGATTATTGGTAATATATTTTTATTTATACACGTTCCATTAGCTAAAACTAAATTAAAAAGAGAGAGACCACTATACAGATTAGTGCAAGTTCGAGCGGAGGAGCACTAAATTGCTCAATTTGTGCCCGCCTCGGCTCGCCGTTCTTTTTTCAAAAACTCCAATGAGATTTTAAGATCGATCGCCAGCCATTCCCGCAAATTAGAATATGTTGCATTCGTTATTTGAAATTCGATCATCGCGAACGGCATCTTAAGTTTCGCGAAATGAAGCCTTACACGCGGTACCTACCCACTAGTCAAAGTTTAATTAATCGTATCTACCTTTATTTCTTAAATACTTCATACAAATAAGCATCCTGAGATTTTTTTTTTATTTCCTGTGATAAAAAGTATCCTATGTTCAGTTCAACTATTTAAAATAGGTCTTCATTTGCAAGATCTTAAACAATAACATCAAAACAAAGTTACTTTTATATTTTTATATCTTGCTCTGCTGATCAGCAGAACTTAATAAGTAATAGGTATAACCTTAGGTATATAAAAAAAAACCTAATAATCCTTATTAATATTATAAATGCGAAAGTAACTCTGTCTGTCTGTCTGTCTGTCTGTCTGTCTGTCTGTCTGTCTGTCTGTTCCGTTTTCACGTAAAAACTACTGGACCGATTTGGCTGAAACTCAGTATATATATATTTTCGATGCCGACCTTTTTATCCCGGAAAATGGGATAGTTTCCGGGATAAAAGGATATTTGTCTCTCTGTTTGTTATCCTTTTACGGAAAGACTTTTGGAATAATATTATATAAGTAACAGCCCACAATAACCCCACAGCTGGGCATAGATGGAAATGAGAATTATAAAACATTTTTATTTTAATCTGTCAATCTTGGCTAATTGAGAAATGTGTGTGATGTCACAATTAAAAGAATTACAGTGTGATTACACACTCGGAAATATATTCAACAATAATACTTATTAGGTAACGATACTGTCTACATTATCAATATCATACCTAATCTTAGAACATTACCAAATTGGATTCCATCATGAATATTGCCTAGTTTTACGACATTTTTACTGACATTTATGCCGATAATGCCAATTCGTGGCAGTTTCCGCCAAACGTCTTTATTCATAAGGCAATGTGTGGCATACTTTTAATGGGACGATTTTACGACCAAAACATCTTTATTGGAGATCTCTGCCGAGCCCATAATGGTTATTCACGCTTACTTAAATATGTAATGTAAGTGAGAACTATACTTTAAAAAAATTGTGTGTGTATGCAGTTCACACGCAGTAGAAGTAAAACTTTAGAGAATATAGGTACCTACTCACAGATAAAGAGAGAAAGAGAAAGAGAGTGTCGGGGTGAAGGTAAGGAAAGGAATGCTCCGGTGGTTCGGGCCTGTGGAAAGAATGCATGATGAAAGAATGACTAAACAGATATACAATGCAAAAGTGGATGGATGCAGAAGTCGTGGAAGGCCACGACACACCTTCCATTATCAAATTGATCGTGTACTAGCAGAAGGTGATGTCAGGAGCCTTAAGAACAGACGAGCTTGCATGACAAGAGCTATGAATGTCAAAGAGGCAAGTGAGGTGTGTAAGAATAAGCCTAAATGGCACTCTGTTGTACGTGCCTACCCCGCAAGGGAACTGGCGTGAAGTTATGTATGTATGTACTCACAGATAATTCTTTTCTAACTTTTATTAATATAAAAACAATTCCTTAAGCCTACATCCGTCAACATATTATAATTCAAAATAAACTTCTTAGGTAGGTATCACTTTCAATTTTTGTCTAAAGAATATTGTCATCAGTTTTATTTCGGTCCAAATTGGACTTATGTTATAAATCGGTTTATTGAATCTCCAATCTGTCTTGCACAACGTAAAACTCGTATCTCATTCTCTCGCAGGCATAGTCCTATAGATTTATGTGTTTATTTATCTCTTTTTAGTCTCGCTTTTTCGTTTCAAATCGCAACAATTCTAAAGAAGTTTCACTTTAACAAGGCCCGTTTACACACCGACTTGAATCACCACTTATAACTTATATAGTTTCTAACTGATAAAATAAACAGCCTTTAAATGGAAATATGGGTAAATTATTAAAAACAATAATTAAAAGTTATTTATTCTCAAAAATATTTCATTAGGAAATCATACTTTTCTAAAATAAATACGTAGGATATTTTTTCATATCCTACTATATACATGAACATAAAATTGGTTCGTTCTCAATTACTAATTTTAAATTCAGAATCTGGCCATTAGGCAAGTATTGGTTAATATTACAAATGAGAACAAAAACTGTCAAAACTATACAAATTAATATTAATTAAAAATCTAAAATATCCTATAAATAAACCTAACTTAAAAATATATATACAATAGTAAAAAAAAAAAAAAAAAAACCTAATATTAAAACAAAACCTATATTAGAGCCCGTCCAGCCCCACCAGACCACTGTCGCTGGGCATTGTACCTAGAAGGCTGGCAGCATTACCTCGCTGGATACAAAGGCTAATCCTTTGAGCGAGGTAAGCTCCAGCCTTCCGGTCTCCTGTTTTGTCCATTAAGCGTTTTTTAATTATTTTAAATAATTTGTGGGCACTTGGCCCCCATGGGCCCAAGGTCTCCACCCCAAACGGCTCAAATATGTAACCTGTTCCAAGGGTTACATATTTGAGCCGTTTGAGGTTTTCGGCAGAAGTGGCAGTGCGACCGGCCCCAACTTTGGACTCCTGGAGATGAGAAGGCGCCAGTGTATCGACACAGGTAACGTCCCACACAAGCGGCCTTCCCAAGCTCCAGGGAATTAAAGTCATACCGTCGGGCCTCTTGCCATCGTCGCGGATCAGGCCGTTCGGTTCGAGAACGGCTGGCACGTCGGCGCTGACAAGAGCCCGACGTATTATATCGTTGAGGCCGGCATGTCGCGGAATTCTGCCTGCGCTTCTACCACACGATAGGCCATGGTGGCCAAGCCGGTCGACAGCCCGGCCGCAGCGACAGTTGTGTGGTTCACAGCAATTTGCCCCAAGACGAAGGCAGATTGCTGACCTGAATATTGACTATTGACATAATGAATATTATTAAACCAATTGTTTTTGATAATAATCTAAGTAAGCTTGGTCCCGTAAGTGCTCCTACTTGGTCGTCATGGTAACCGACAACCAACTATGGTAACTAAGTAACTAACATATGTTATAGAAAACAATATCTTACCTATCATAAAATAAGGATGGCAATTATAATCCTCCTATATTGAGTTAAGACATTTCGTGTCGTTTAATAATTGCAAAGATTTAATTATAGTACATACACAAAAATTTACCTTATACCATTCCAATAGTTCTTATATTAGCAAGATAGAACTTACGGACTTTAGCCTTACTAGAATTAAAGTACATTTAAAGACAATTTTTTACTATATTTTCTAAGTAATAAGGTTGACTTTACAATTATCATTAAACATAGAATTCCATGCAACAGTTCCAACAAAATCTAACACACTTACCACCTTTTCGATTTGCAAAAAGAAACAGTGAAATTGCAACTTTAATGTTAAAGCAGTAAAATACTATTCGAAATGGCAATACTCTCAAGAATACCATAAAAGGAGTTAAGGAACTCTTTTTATCTCTTTCGCACGCCGTAAAGACGGCATATTGCTTACTCACTCGTGAAACGGATGCTCGTTAAAAGCGGAATCGATAAACTTAAGTTTTTCTCTGTCTAGTTTTGTGTGTCCATTTACACTGGATGATACCGATCCGTCATTTTGGTATTTGTATTTTTATCGTTCCTAATTTAATGTTTGTAAAGTTGATTTTAGTTTTAAGGCTACTAAGAGGTGAAATTAGATCTTATTTGAATCATGAAGTTGGACAATCCTATACTAATAATATTTACTCTATTAACAAATGTTACGAACTAACATTTTTATTTTTTAAGTGTGAAAAGTTAAGAAAAATATTATTTCTATAAGTATATTAATGTATACAAAAAAATGTTATATCCATAATAGTTTTAAATATATATATACATTATTGGGAATATTGAATTAGTAACATAATACAATAAAATATAGAACTATTCAAATCCCAGTTAAAATGAGATATATCTAACACAATAAAGTGGCCAGGTTCCAGTCTCCCTTATAAGAGCAGCAACGCATTTGTAGCACCTTTGATGTTGCAAATGTCCATAGACGACGGCAACCGCTTTTCACCAGGTGGGCCGTGTCTGTGAGCTGAACTCATGTAATAAAAAAATCTGTATAATTCAATACGTAGATTCAAACACCTATTAACTTACTATTACGAAAGACGTTGATACGTCACGTTAATCATAGCGACCGTCAACCGAGCAGCCGGTAATTGATATAGTGTAATGGAAACAGGCAATAATGCTTACGTATCAATGTTGAAGCGGGATCGCAGTATCAAACTCAGAAAGTGCAAACAAGACAGATATATGTACCGATTTAGTGTAATAAAGTAATACGTGCCTTGAGTTTTTATAATAATTTTGAACTTTAGAAGGATAATTTTAAAAATTAAAATTGAAATACTCATTTTAATTGGTAGTTTTATTAACAAAATTCATTCAAAAGATGGCAGTAGTATATAGATTACTGCCATTGGATCTGTTGTTATTTTTAGGTTATGTTTTTATTTTGGAATTATTTTAATATAAATGATAGAATTGCGATGAAACTACTATAAACAATAATTCCGATCGGTGTGTAGTTTACCAATAAAGTGTAATCTATTGATAATAATATACGTATTTCAAAAATACTCAAATTACATAAAGCTTGTTTTTTATTAGAAAAAAAAAATGATTGAATGGCTTTCAATAGGCGGCTTATTTCCCATTAAATATCAACTTTATATTATCCATTTCTTATATAGTTTGGGGATTAGGAGTGTCAAGTTTTTATGAGACTTTCAGTTTTAAAATTATTCAAGCTCACAATAAAACAAGCAATAAGCTCCCATGCGGGGCTCATGCAAATTGTCTTTGACTGACAATAGACGACGGGTACTACGGTAATAAGAAATATCACATTTTTGTACTTACTAAACAGTATTTTCTTTAACACGAGTCATCCAGATAACTTACTACATTTTTCACTTTTATTCGTATCAATTATTTTTGTATAGCTGAAGTATACCGTTTGCATGTTAAACTTATAAGTGCCAGCGTCTTTGTTTAAGCAGGCCAAGCCTTCGCCGGTGTACCTCATTGCAATGCAAAGGTTTCGAGTTTGATTCCTGACCAGCTAGATTTCATAAGCACACTTTCCCTTATTTAGGTACTCAGGGTGTCTGGGTCGGGCCCTTGAGTAGCCCGTTGTATATTACATAATGCAAGCGTAACTTGCTTAGCTTGAGGATATGTGTGTATTTGTAAATCGATTATTTATCTATTTATATAAAGTCTTGCGTGACTAAAGCGCTGGTCCGCATTTAGGGCAACAGACGTTGCCAAAATACTTGGATACGCAGCCAGTATTTTGGGAACGCTCCGCACCGACAGCGATCTGGATTACATATTTTAAATGTAAATATGTTTATAGCATTATTTTAACTTTTAAATATTTTTATGTAAATAGTGTAGGTTAATTTATTTAATATAAAACTGGTTTTATTTTTAAATTTTCATGGCGTCGATTATATGTTTTGAAGTATGCGTGTATAAATGACAGTTGACAGATGATCGATCATGCGTGTTATCTCATATCTACCATCGACAAGGTCGCGATCTCCGGCTAAACATTCCGGTAGATTTGTTTGTTAACTAACACAATAACAAATATTTGTTATGATTATATTCTAATTAATTTGTTTGGTGATTGTAGGAGGAAGTTGTGGTCTTGCCGAAATTTGGGGAGTTTTATTGGACCTGGTAATAAGAAAACAGTGAAGGTTGAAGGCCAAATTGCTATAGATATAGATGGCTGCGCTGTAGAAGGTATTTCACGCATGATCAGTTATGCGCAGCATAAAATTAAATAAAACGCATTATAGATATACTTATTCTAAACTTAAGCAAGTTATATCTATTAATGATATGTATAATATATTTCAATACAACGGACAACGATAAGGCTGATTCCAGACATCCAGACCAGAGAAAACTGATACCTCTACGTTTTAGTGAACTAAGAAGGGATTTGCCTATTACACCAGACGCCATAAATTCCACAAACTACTTACTGCTAATCTAGGAAGCCTAAAATAATAATTTGGTAAACATTTTATTTTACTTTTTCTATTGGTCTATTGACCGAATTGCTTTTTAGTTATTATTGAAAGTTTTATTGCCTGATGCAGGCAGACAGGCAGACGGCCCACCTGATGGAAAGCGGTTACCGTCACCTGTGGACGTTTGCAACACTAAGGTTATTGCTAACGCGTTGCCAACCTGTGCGAAATTTTAAACGCCCTTTTTAAAGAACCCCATGTTATAGTGTAGAAGAAAAACCGCGGCGCGAAGGTCTCCCCAGATCATTGTTTTACTCGGAATAAATGTTTTAGAGAATTTGGGTAGTTGAGCGTGGGGAAAGCTCAAGGAATGGGGGTGAACATCTTGTCGATGACGAGTGGCGCGGTTGTAAAAATGAGGCTTGCACAGATATCTACAGATCCATCAGAGTCTAGTACAAGTAAGTAGCTTTAGTTATAATCCTGTAATAATAAAAACGTATTCAACATAATAATTCTAAATAGATATACCTAGTACATATAACGCCCAGAACGAAGTTCATAAAAAGAAATAAATTCCTAATTTGAATTTGACAATATCGTCAAATTTACAATCTTTATACTAATAAATTATACAGAGGAAATTTTTTATTTTGTATGTTTGTAACGAATGCAAAAACTACTGGACCGAATTCAAAAATTCTTTCACCATTAGAATGCTAAATTATCCCTAAGTAACATAGGCTATATTTATTACTAGAAAAAATAGGGATCTCCGTAAAAACTTCAATAATGTAATCCAAGGCGTAAATTGTTTTGCCATAAAATGTCTTTCATCGCATGCGCTGCGTAAACTATTGATGGTCGAATTAAAAATGATCTACAATATTAATGAACATATCAATATCTACAAAAAACTTCGCTATACGATAAGCCCAACAATTGTAATTATGTCACTATAATTACTTTTTTACGTTTTAAAAGTTAAACGTTGTAAAAGTTATCCAAAGAAATAATTTCGTATTCAAAATTGTTTCAATACCTGTAGATTACTTTTTTCAATTATTCAAACCGGACATTCCATTTAAAATATATTACGAATTTAAAAATGTAAATCTAAACAAAATACTTGGCGCTGGAATCTGGTTCTAGATTTTTATTTTTGTGGGCAGGACAACATATGCCGGGAGCGCTAGTCAACAATAAAGCAGGTTGCAAAATCATGAAAATTATGGTGATATTTACCTGGGTACTCACCAGGGCTGCCCAGGAACACGGAGGAGTACACCCTCCGCGCTACGTCTGGGGGGGAGGACCATTCACGCCGCGATGGACACCATTTGCCTGGAAAGATAAGAGAAGACGTAATTAGAAAAACATCCAATTAACACTGTTTATTATTTAACTTAGTCAAGTCATAATATCGCCATTTCTTGTTCAAACCACAATACACATTCTTGATATATACATATTCCAAATTCAAATTCAAATACCTACACAAATTATAACATAAAGGTATTGTTTATATCTCTAATACATTTTTAAGTTTTCGCGAATAGTAGGTACACATAATAAAATCTACGTTTTAATGGTTTTAAACGCGGCATTTATTTGATTTTTATTTTACCGTTTCGGCCATTTTTCAGTAGCCGTAAACACGGAAGATAAGTTGTCTATTGTCAATGAGTAATGTTAAGCTTATTATTTAGTCTACCCCTAACTTGTTAATTTTAATTATACAAGTTTAAAATTTGTTTATGGTTAGTAGATTTACTTTATGGGAACCTATGGATATTGTTTATAGTGGTCAAAATAAAATAATAAGTGTCAAGTATAAATGCCGTCGCAATGACTCATGTCTGCCAATGAGCAGAGTGTGCGAGGCGCGGGGGACGAGGCGACTAAAATGCATCATTGGATAAAATGACTAAAAAACTATATACTATAATATATCCTTAAACATGACACAGACACTGCATTTAGCTGGTATAAAAAGTTTGAATTTTTTAACTTCGATTGTAATATGAGCGTTTACTTTAACTACTGAACTATCACAATTCTTTTCAACACAAACACACATTTACAATGATTAATTATTCTAACTTTTATTCTGTTCCAACAAGACCAACAATTCTTTTTTCAAAATACAGCGAAGCAAAACATGTGTTCTTGAATTCCGCCAAAAAGTCCCTACATCATTACGTACCTACTTGCATCTTCCCGTAATTGCCACATACCATCCAACAGTGCCCCTCCAATTCACAAAACACCGAATACAGACTATCAGACGTAGTAACAAACAAAAAAAAAGAAAGCACCAAGTCGTTCCCGCCCATCTAATGGATCCTCCAACTCTCCCAGGACCCAGAGATCATTACTCGAAAAACGCGCGAAAAAAAACGAACAGAAAAAAACTGCTTCGCGCCAAAAATATCTCTTGGGATTGGTTAGGGTTGCCATATGTGAACTTCATATTTAACCATATTTTCATAATCATGTGAAAAGGAGATTGTTTGCATGTCAGTATGTTTGTATAGTCCCTTTTCATAGTCTTTCATGTATGTATAAATAAAATAATCGTAGTCCGTAAACTTTTCACTGCTGGATCTTTTGTTCAGGGGATTAGACGGTAGATCCGTCATGATAGCTTAAGGAGGATAGGTGGGTTTCATACCCAATCTGCAGGAATCCTCTCGACGATTTTTACCATCACTTCATAATGGTACCTAATTATATACTCATTTCATTAATAAAAATTACCAAGCGGTGCACTTGCAGCAACTGTCACAAGTTCTTGGATAAAATAAATATTATGTTTGACTTGCATCTTTTAATTATATTTAAAAATCATAAAAATCGATTCTCATCTAAGGCCGATAAGATAAACCATACAAATATACAAGCATTCAAACATATGAACCATTTAAATAAACTTACTTTTAAAGTCATGACTGTATTAATTTAAATTTTTAAATTTTTGCTTCTAAACAATATTTTCATTATTGATTGTGTAATCCAAAATCAATCACATTCATCAAATCAATTAATAAAGATGATGGTATCAGTCCGGAATATAAGCATGATCATTATGCATCATTTACTATAAATTTGATTAGTTTTAATAATTTCTTAAAGAATTACAAACAAATTCCATATATAAGTTCGAAAATTAAAACTACAGTTAAGCTTTTATTGGTAATTCGAAAATCAAAATTTAAATTCTTTACAAACAATTCATTGACATCTCGGTGATTTAACGTCACACATGGCAACTTTACTCTAAGAAGGTATTGCCACCCTAATTCTCTTTTTACCCCAAATATAGGGTGGCAATATCTTGCACCATTAGCAATTTTTTTCATTTTTTTTAATGGTGTCACAGTGTTTATTACTTTTGTATATTCACAAGTTCATAGGGTGTGCTGTATGAGATATTTCAAGCATATTAAATGTCTATTAATGATTTATTTCGTTAGGCTTTTTACATGTTTAAAAAGAATGTCATGAGTCTAGAGCACTGCTTCTAAAAAAATATTAGATATTGTTGAAGAAGATGTAGGGAAACGAACGCCTCAGCAAAATGTATTTTTTTACTTTGTATTTTGTACAATATGTTATGTAACTACACATGACTGGCATTCATTATATTTTTTTAATTATATTTTAAACTAATGCAAGGCTTATATGTGTGTCTTGTTCTTGCTTATGTGCTCCATCTGGGGTAATGTTAGTAACTGCGTCGCGCAGATGTACCTATAATATTATTTATTTCGGTTTATGGCTTGGCAGCTAGGCCTTTAAGCCAGATCTTAGTTTGTAATATAATTTCTTCATTTTCTTAAGACTATGTGTAGCACAGCTGAACTGTAGGTAATCAGCTAGTGCCATTCAATGGAGTTCTTGTGACAACTCAAAAGGCCACATTTGACTATACAGTTCATATTTCTCACAAAACACATAATTACTACTCAAAAACTATCAATATCCTACAACTATTGTTCATTTTAGAGTAATTTTACACATTTTTAGAAAATAAAACTGCACAGCACAACATCTCCTTTCAGTTCCCGCCAAAAACTCTATACCTATAATAAGGGTCCAATACGTTATTAGTGATGCGACTTGTTATTAATTGTTAATGACGTTTAATTTTGACAGTTATCGTATGTATATACACTAATGTAGATAATAATTAACGGCGTTATGTTTAATGCTTTCTAATACTAAAATTAGCCCAGATGGGGCTCGGACATTAGAAAAGAAAATTTAGAACCTAGAATGTCGGCGACACAATCGTTTGTGTTGTGAACTTTTTAGCTGCCTTCATATTGCATATCCAGTGTTGAGCAATGATAACATTCCGAATTTTCTCACTGGTCAATTCAAGTGATTGCGATTTTTTTTAATTTGTATATACATTTTTTATTGTCTACCTCATCTTACGAAAAAAAAGTTAATTCTAGGGGTTTCGAATACTTTCAAACTAAGAATTCGAAAAAAGAGACGAGAAAAGGGATTTATAAGACAGCTTGCAGCACTGGCGAAATTCCCACCCGATGCGGTCAAGCCGAATTTTATTTTTCGAAAAATCGAATGTTCATTTCGAGTTCGCGCCGAACGTCACCGGTGCCGCTATCAATCATGTACGCGCCATTGCGCACCGCGCTTTTGTCCGAATTATTCGAAAAAAGAACGAAGAACACCACGTTCGAATTACGGCGGTTGGGTTGCTCGTATTATTTAAAAAAAGAATTGTATTATTTATATATATAGATACAGATAGACTGGTGGAGTTTTATGAAAGCTGGACGACATAGTTTGCATATTTTAGTTAGACTTTCCTATTATATCAATGTAGTATTATTAGACCAATTTCGAAACTAGCGGCCTTATTCATATTGAGTTAGAGTTGTTGTGTTGTGTAAATTTTTAGGCTTTTTAAGGTTCTTAAAGAAGCCTATAAACTTACTCTAACTCCATATGAATAAGGCTTTAATTAAGTACCTACAGGTATATGGAAAATATACTTAATCTCTGCTAATAATAGCTATCTGTAGGTACTATAATATTATAATAAATAAATATAGATTATAGTTTAAAATAGCACATAGGCTACTTTTTATTCCGGAAAAATATACGTTTCTCATGGGATAACATTAACGCGAACGAAGCTGCGGCAAAAAGCTGTATACCTATATATAAGTCTAGGGCGCTGATAAACTCTTCTAATTTATTTGTTTTAAACAATGTCCAGATTATAATTTAACTTGACTTGACTCTAGAGACAACAATAGAATTTTTCAAGCAGCAAATTTATATTTATCTATTTATAAATAATATTCAAAATAATCACGCCTTTTTAACTTAACCCCTGCAATATTTATTCTAATAACCATATTTAAATCAAACGTAGCGCATATATTGGCACTTGCAACATTGTAAAATTAAATTCTAGTTAATTAGAAAAAAGAACAACGCCGATCTAAATTACGGCGCTTGCGTTCTTTTAGGTCGAATTTTTGAATTTCGAACACCCGCAGCGATTGCCCGCTGGTTTTCGACCGACGCATTGTAAGTAATAATTATACGTGTATTTAAATATATAAAAGGGATTTAAAATGAACACACTATTTGTTCTTTTTTGGGGAAAATATTGGGGGTCGAAAAAATTGAAATCATATGTCTCTCAATTATAATAATATGAATCCTCACAGCAATAAAACAAACGAAATCTTTTGATGTCGTATTCATATTTCTATATTGATGATGCTTATAAAATTGATTTGTTTTCTATTTACAGTCTTGAGAATAAATTTTCCTACACTTTTGTATTTATTGGTATACCTATGGGCTAAGTAAACGACGTCGCATGGACAGCTTTCATCATCATTCTAGCATAAAATCTTGGTTGCATTCGGAGCGTCTGCTTGGAACCTGAGGTTCTCCTGCTTTTTCTACTCCATTTCACTCCGTGTTTTGAATGTCTTACCCTGAGACTACTTACAGGCAGCGACATTTACCCTATTCTGGAAATTGTAACTCATCACGGTGTATAATAAAGCTGTAGTAAAGCAATATATGACGGTAAAAATAAGTAATTTTCTTGTGCTCGTACCCATCGCATTATTTCACACGGCACCCGTTGATATGTAACGGGAATATTTAGACAATTTCCTCAACAAATCCCCCTCAGGTCTCGCCCTCGAGGGGTAAAGGCCCACCTTCCATATCGTCCGGGGCGAATTTCACCAGGTTATTGCAATTTTTCGCGTTATGAATATTGTCACACGGCGGTCCTAGGGATGTGCTGAAGAGTACTTAAAAAATACATTGACGAAAACGCACAGAATTGCATAAAAGCCGATAAAAGCGCTAATTCTAAATTTGAATCCTTAAATATAACACAATTTAGAACAGGAAGAACATTACCTAAGAGTTTAAAATTACGACAAGTCTAATTGTGTATATTACTTATGCTGGAATATTATAATCCCGAAAGCGTCTTAAACTATTTTTTAAATACGTGATAATGTTTGATAAATGAAAATTTATTGCTCACCAAAATAAATAAAAAATATCTTTGAATTTAAAATAAACCATAATTGTATTATTTACTAGTTGTTTATATAAAAAACGGTAATTTCTAATAACTGTTATATACACGCAGATTTTACAAATATCTTTTAACACGTAGTACGTACACTTTGATGTAATGTATACGGTGGTTTTCGAAATATGACTTCGAATATGAGACAATTTGAATTTGACCGAAAGAGTATCGCACCAACCCTACAACTGCCAGCGTTAATGTCCCCAGCACAAGGGAGTCACACCTCAGCAATTCTACTTTAATTCTTATTTAGAGTGTCGCCTTATTTCGCTCCTTACAAGATTTTTAGTATTTGTTTACGCCGTTAACTTAGCCACGGGACGCTCTAAGGGCCAATTTTCCCCGCGCATTTTTTCGGTTAAATTTTCGACAACGATATAATTTTATGTTGTCTGCGAAGTGCGAGTAAACGCAAATCGGCCATAAGCCGAATGGGGGAGGGTTAGAAGATGCACGGGTTGAGAAAAATTAAAATGTAACATTGGAAACGGATTCTACCGAAAGTTGTTAAACAATAGATTAAGGCTTCCTATTTCATAGTTTTATACATTAACGCTACTAGGTTGTTGCCTTTTTTAGGCTTACTTCTAGGTAAACGTTCAGACGGTCTGCCTAATGATATGTGGCTATCGTAGCCCATGGATATTTGTACCCTAAAAGATCCGATGCGTTACCTACTCATTGAAACTTTACATGTCGTTGGCGTCAGTGTAGTCGACTATATTTTATCGGCGACATTATTTTTTTCGTCAATATGTCACGATTTTGATGAATAAAAGAATTTTACCAAAAAATGTCTATCCGTGCAGGAACGGAGAAAGAATACAATTTCCTGCGGCCCGGCGGCCTGTCGTAAGAGGCGACTAAATAACCCACAGCCAGGTGGTAGAGTATTTGCTCGACTGTATGGCGACCACTCCTGGTCTAGAGTATGCCGCCTTAACAACCTTGTATTGTGTTCCGGCATTAGTGACCAGGTTCCAATCTCCTTTAAGAGAGCAGCAGCGCATTTGTAGCACCTTTGGTGTTGCAAATGTCCATAGGCGATGGTAACCGCTTTCCATCAAGTGCACCGTTTGCCTGTCTGCTGAACTCCTGCAATAAAAAAAAACGACGACGCTTCTATAGAACCCCATATTGTAGCGCTCTGGGAATACGTTTGTCTATAGCTTTTGGAATTACTATTTTACTTTTTTTTCTCGTTATTTTATAATACGTAACCAAATCTTACATATTGGATCTTGAGCGCAATTAATTCGAAAAGAGAACGCCTACCTTACAATCATTCGCCCAATCACTCACTCAGAACACAAAACTAAATTCGAAAAAAGAACGAATAACATTTCGAATAAAGAACCGGAGAACATAAGCAAAACCGCTGATTAAAAACCAATTAGAACGAAATTATAACCTAAAACAATGGTCGTATTTCGCGCCAAAACACGGCAATTAACTAATAATTCTCCTTTTACGAACGTCTGTTAAAAACCTCAGATTTCTATCTTGTTATTTAATAACAATAATAACCGAACGTTGTTAATAACAGTGTTACGAGAGAATGGTGGTATTATTTTTACTAAGCAACAATTATTTTTACTCGATAATTATTGTTTTTAATTGTTATTATTGCCCATTTTTAATTTTGAAAGTGTTTCAACGATTTCAAACAACTTAAATCGTATATATTTTACACCAATTTACTTTGTTACTACTGAGTACGTTATTCATGAAAAATTTTGCGATATTTTGTGAATGGAATGTTTTTAATCTTTTTTTTATGCTGTTACTTTTATGATTACTATATAGTATCGCAGTATTAAGTTAGTTAGTTCAAGACATCTCTATAATTCGCAAGTTTAATATTCGAACAAAATTCTGCTAGTCGTCTTACTCTCATCACTATTAAATTATGACATCACTAGCCAGCATTAAAAAAGTAATTCAACCAATCTTCCATCAAATCTTAATCCATCATTCCATTTTCGAAATTCGAAATCGGTTAAAGTACCGTAAATCGTACCCTAGCACCTGCTATACCTGTACCGACACAAAAAGAACCGAAGATGTCCCTTCACACGATAAATCACTTGTTTTTCTTGGACTCCCCGCGTTTCTGCTCGCCTGGTACGTACCCGAGTTAGGTTTTTTTTGCCCCTTGTTTTTCAGTTTGTTTGTTTGCTTTTTGTTCTCAAATGCTTTCTATAGGTGTAATAGAAAACATCGTCCGTAGATAAGATGCTCTTATTATAAACCTCGAATGCAATGGATGGGCATAGATAAATTCTGAATCATGAGTACTTCTGCTCCTAATTCAATAATTGTGGCCAAAATTTCCGGGGAACCGTATCCAAGACCCTAATGTATACTTATATCAAATATCATGAAAATTAGACAATTTTGTGATAATAAAAAAGGTTTATTATTTAAAAAGGCAAATATTCTTTAAGCCGTGAAAAAGTAACAATCAAACATAAAGAACTCACTCACGTAAATTCATTAATATAATATAGATAACGTACTTAGGAAATGAGTGGATAATCTATTCCATTAAGTGTTCATTGCTGCCCATAAACAACTATCTATAACCCAATATTGTCACACCACTATGTTGTTAAGCTCTAGTTATAAATCTACGATTTAGAAGTTTTTGGCGGTATATCAAAGTTGATGGTGTCCGGTTTTATTTTCTTTTATTATACTTTAATATGGGAAATAGTTGTAGGATATTGATTGTTTATCAGTTACGTTCACGTAACGTTCGTACGTTTCGGGTCAGTTAATCAGTCAACTATCCGCGCAGGAACGGAGAAAGATTACAATTTCCTGCGACCGGGCGGCATGTCGTAAGAGGCGACAAAACAACCCACAGCCAGGTGGTAAGGTATTTGCTCGACTGGATGGCGACCACTCCTGGTCTAGACTATGCCGTCATAACAACCTTGTGTTGTGTTCCGGCATTAGTGACTAGGTTCCACTCTCGCTTAAGAGAGCAGCAGCGCATTTGTAACAAGTTTGATGTTGCAAATGTCCATAGGCATGTCTGCTGAACTCCGGCAATAAAAAAATAAAATTAAAAAAGTCAATGACCTACAACTTGGCTAAGTTATACTAAAAACATGTATCATCATTAGACACGGCTGTATGGATTCAGTTTCTTCTCCTTTAATTCTGACGAAGAAAATAACATTACAGATTCAATTTCGTTGAAACTGTAATTTATTTGAAAATCGAAAACAGGCTTCAATTTAAATAAAAACAAGATAAATATCAACATACAGAATAGAATAGCTGTCTCTGACCCAGTTCTTGACTTGAATATCTTTTTAAATTGTTCCAGAACAGACACTGAGGACATATGTACAGTTGTACATATCTATCAAGTAATAACGTGTAAAAACAAACCATTATATCTGATAGGTATACCCTATCGATCCGTCTGTACCTACGATAAGATATACGTCAATTCTGTACCCACCCTGAAGGCAAGGCATCGACCCTCAGAATCATTTTGGCAATAGAAACTTTATTGCAAAGACCCAGAATGCCATTTCCTTTAACACGTCTAGTCTAACTTAAGACATTGTCAAGTCTGGTCGATTTTGAGAGTAGCCAAAGAAGGTTCTATAAGGCTGTTTGAGGTAAGGCAGAATAGGCTTTATAGTCAAGGCTTTAGGAGTGTACAGGGCGGGCGGCCCGCCCTAACTTGGGCGGGAGCAATTAGGAACGTTTCCGAACGATTTTATACACAAAAAGTGCTTTTTTCGCATTTTCCTTTTTTTGAATTATTACTTTCTTTGCAGGCGTTTGTTTTTAGGTTTTGTCGTATGTATATGTCTGTAGTGTAGGTAGCCTTTGTAATACAGTTTAGTATGTCCTTTGAAATAAAGGTCTAATAGCATAGTTTACTAGGCACTGGGAAGGATGATACGGGTTAAAAATCTGAAGAACATTTTAATGTTCGAATAGCATTTATTTTTTATTGCATAAGTTCAACAGACAGGCAGGCGGCCCACTTGATGGTAAGTAGTTACCATCGCCTATAGACATTTGTAACACCAAAGATGCCACCAATATGCTGCCAGTCTCTAAAGGGAGACTGGAACCTGGCCATTAATGCCGGAAAACCACAGTTTTGATCTCAAATCAGAATCTTTTTGATATAATTCATAGGTATTGATGTTAAAGACAAAACACTAAATCCCTCGATCCCAGAAGTATATGAAACCAATAAACAAACAAAAGAAATATTATCTTAAACAACACCACACGTGTACAATCTGTACAAGAAAAAGCATAGAGCATTTATTTATTTTTTTAACGTCAAAAGTTCAACGACCCGCAACAATGATGGCGGCGCGCGGGCTATCCATTACCGCGCGCGTTTTTCATTGGCTGACAGCCGCTGTCAGTGCGCTGACAGCTGTCAGGCCTGACCTTGACATTGCATGATAGTCATCGATCATGACGTTTCGGTATTGACCCAGAGGTCATAAGGTCGATAGATAAGTTTTTGGTTGAGTTTTAGCATAGTAAAGAACAGTTATGAAAGTAGGTTCGTGAATTTATGATATTTACTATTATATTATGTCTTACTGGGTAAGGCATCTGTCTTATTTCAACAGCGTGGGTTGGCATCTTAGTGCAGTGGGTTGCTTAATAGGGAAGGTTTTCTGGTCAAGGACTGAAAATATAAACATCATAAGAAACCAGTCTTTTTTCCAATGTATATGCGTTTGATTGACATTACATCTGAGGTAAGTTGGAAATGCAGTCTAAGATGGAAAACGCTTATCTAAAAAATACTTGTTCTCGCAAGACTTGAAGACACCTAAATTGTATGTTTCAGGGAGAGCAGATGCCGCTAAAGGGTTCCACTCCTCAGCGGTATTATGAAATTGGGAGAAAAGCGTTTCGTCCGTTTAGTTGGTATTTCCTGGTATTCTTGTCCGGTGGTAAAAAGTTGATAGAGGAATTAATTGGTGCAATTCCGCGACAATCTCGCCGAAGTCTATCCTATAGAATAGGGATAAACTAGCGATTAAGATTTAGGTTACCGTTGTGGGATAGCCGTCGATTCGCCTTGGAGAAACTTGACTGGTACAACATTTATTTCTCTCAAAGGAAGAAGGCCAGAGACCAGCAGTTACAGGTTTAAATGCTGCTGTTGTGGCGGGTAATGCATCAGCCCGTAATAGTCTAACATGAACATTCGAACCCAGCTTTTTACACCGTCACTGAGTTGAAGCGTTTGAAATTAAAAAAATTAATATCTTGTAAAAATTGCCATTCCCTCATTTTCAGTGTAGTTTATTTACGATCAAATTGAGTAAAAGGTACAGTACCTACTGGTTTATAAAGAGGGAAACAGTTTTTGTATGATAAGACTTTTCTAGAAAGTTTCCTCCCTCCGCCCTGGAGATTAACAAATTCTGCCAATTCATGGCAACAACATTACAAACTCTGTGATACAAAATATACCCGCTAGTAAAGAGTAGCACAAACAAATTACGCCTCCTTTCCACAGCAGCAAGTAGGAAATGGCAGCGCGAGTATATAAGTACGTAACTCGCGCTGCCCGCTTCCCTCCTCACTGTCTTGCTTACTGCCTTAGAAGCAGGCATAATACAAGGGCTAGCTTGCAAGAGAATTGGTATAGTTGACATAGTTAAGGCATTTTATAGGCTAGAACTCGGTCAACTCGCACATATCTGTAACACGCTTTAAAATATGTAGAAGTAGGTAGTGAGAGCTAATAGGCTCCCAGTTATCTTATTATTACAATCATCAATCAACAGCTCATCATCTTGGTGGAATGAGATATTAGAAGATTTAATAAGTGAATTGAGGTAACCAAAGAACGTATAGAAACATAAAAACAAAATCACTCTAATTCTATATTCTACGCTTGGACCGTGGGGTCCTGAAACCATGAGCCTCTATAAAGATATTTCAAAACAATTTATTGCTCTTCAGGACATCATAGGCCTGGTTTCTACCTTACACAACGGATCAGTATGGCTATCTAGCGAGATAATGTAGCCAGCCTTCTAGGAACCTTACACATTGACTTCGGTGACCTAGGCTCAGTAAAGTTAAGCTTCCTTTACTCTGCTAGTTTATAGTTCTAATGTATTATCTATAGTTATACTATGGGTATGTAATTAAAAAATTGAAGTGTCAGTTTGTAATGTCAAATTAAAAATGTGAAAAAATCAGGGGGGATAATTCGCACCGTGAGATTTCGAAAATGCAATTTTTAGAATTACAGTTTGGATGTTCCGGCTAATCTCTGAAACGGCTGAATCGACTTTAATGGTGCTTCCACTGGCAGATAGCTGATGTTATAAGGAGTAACTTAGGCTACTTTTTTAGAGTTCCGTGAAAAAAAAACCCACGGGGCCAAGTCGAGGGCACAGCTAGTATCAATAAAATAATTACATTCTAATACAAGTAATAAAAACAACGTTTCAAGGGTTTTAAGTGTGGCATTTTTCACTTTCGACTATTCAACCACTTTTCAGTAGACGTGATGACGTAAAACAAACATGTCTTCCATAAAACGTAGTTTTAATTAGAAGAGATATAGAAGACAAAATTCATGAGGCTACTTAAAATAGCCTGAACCTCAAATACAATACTTTAATCAATAATGCGATCAATTTCGCTAAAATCTTGTTTCAGTGTCTATGCAAGGAATGTTCCACAATTGCTTAGCAACATGCTAACTACATACAATTATAAATAAAGCTTTTGAATAACTTCTTTTAACGAACATATAAACTTTGTACATGAAGAGCTAATGCTTCGATCCTTTTATATTTAAAAAAAACATTAAATAGAAGTAAAATAACCCCAAAGCACTTCCATTCAAAATATTGCTTGTCACGGGGTATGGTAAAGTCACCGTGTTCTATACTTCAGTATAGCTAGCTATATGGCGAATATTTTCATACTTATAGAAGCAAATTTATGCAAAAATAAACATTGTTCTTCATAAGATTAGGTCTAATTTTTAAAGTTAGTAACAAAGTTATGCTAATGAAGTTGCTAACTTATATTATTCTTTGTCTACTAGATATTAAGGTCGACGTTTAAATGTATGTAACATGAATGTATTATGCGCTTTTGGAATTGTGTTCTAAGAGTTTGAATAAATGCGGGACATATATAAAAATTTGATTATTCATGACGAGTTTCAAAAATTTTTACTAGGAAGTATGACATGGATTTCTTTCGCAGTTCCATTTTTTTAAACGGTAAGTCCTTGGTCGTTACTCTATGGTTTTTAGATAACCTATGATGACTGTTCAAAAAAAACTGTTAAACTTTTTTCAGCAATGCTGGCTGGATAATATGGACGGACATATTCTATGTTTCTATTAAGTTTGTATTAAGATTTTATAATAGTAAACTAATAGATATGTCTGTCTGTACTTTGGATATAGAGACTTTACAGCAGTTGGGATTCTTCCTAAATTATAATATGTTTTCAAACTAGTCAAAATAAAATAACCAAATAAATACTAAGAAACCAAATACCAGCCATGTGACATATCGATCGCCTACCAGGCTATTATAAAATACAGGAGATTCAACAATGTACGTTGCAGCGAGGACGCCCCGCGGCGTCTGTCATTTGCAGCCGGTTGAATGCCTTCGTATAGTTACAATACTAATTACTTCCTATACTATCTAATGTATTATGCGATCCTGGTAAATTTGACTCAGTGTTTTACGCCGCAGGTACGGTGGACAAATGGCACATGTTGTATTAAATAAAACTATATTAATTTCAAGAATGTTCAACGAGTAATTTGTCTTTGAAATACATAAGGAAATAACAAATAAGTAAATACGGACACAGACTTAAAAAGAAGTAGACTTACAGTATGGTATTGACTATTAGGTATGTCTACACAAGTGCTTTTTATATTCATATCATATTTTATTCTGGCACATGCCTTTACCCCTTAGCGCCTGCAATAGGCGTGTACATACGTTAAAACTAGTCGAACTTGCGTAGAGAAAAAAGAACTACGTAACTTCTGCTAGAATTCACAGGGATGGTAACCTAGACGACGAAATAACTGGTCTTAGGCAAAGTCAAGAAAGCTGTAAGACATTATAGAGGAGCTGAGTGAATGGAATAGACGTTCTTATACCAAAAGAACAAGAAGAAAAGGAAGTCATCTATGAGAGCTAACAAAAGTCTGAAATGGATATAAAATTAAACGCAGTCTATCGTAAAAGATCTATATAACAACTTTGGCGTGATCTTAGGGATATAAGCCCTCACGTTACATGCGATAGCTTAATAACAACATGCATAACATTATAGTCCAACCCGTGACATGTATACATATATAATACTCGTAATGTGCGTCGCTGCGTTGAGTCGACGGAAAACGCACGTGGTGCCTGTAAATATTTTTGGAAGCAATCGATTTCCGAAATCCATTCTGTACCCTCGCACCGCGCCAACGCCCGGCTACGCGGCGTGAGGTGTATGCGGATAAGACTTCTTTATTTCTCTTGCTTGCCTGGTAGAAATTTAATTATAATATACATTCTACCTTCTTACTATTAGGACTGTATCTATTTATAATGTACAATTATTTATTATCTTTTAAAGGTTCGCCATTTTGCATATTTATGAAATCATCATGGCCGTCCGTCCGTCCATCTGTGTATGTCAAGGTCATGTCAATGCTTTTCTTGGAAACTATTAGGTCTATTATGGTCAAGGCAGTTCAGTCCGATTCTTTCGTCCAACCAAATCTCTACACAATACTAATATCCGTCCGTTTACGGACTGCTGCTGATTGTCACTGATGGCGAAAAATTGTACAAGAAACAATAGTACAGAAGGGTCACGACCTTCAGGAATGAGGAATGCGATTCAAAGACTACAATTACATAGATGAAATTTAACAGGAAGTTTTAGTATGTATACAAACATTTGTAGTGAAATCGTGAAAAACTTAAAGATAGTTAAAGTAATCGTGTGGGGCAGTCAAATAGATCTTGAAAACCAGCCACGTTCTTTTGAATTTTTTAATTAACTCAATAGGTAGCGAGATATTGGCTCCCAAAGTCGTGAAAATTGTGTCAAAAATCAAAATTTTAGAGCTTTCAAAATGTTTTAAACGAAAATTGATTTCTACAATAGTCGTTGGGTGGTTTTTTAAATATGGGATATTTTCTGTTTAATGTTTTTTTTTATGATACCGTAGTTAAGTATTAAATACATATGTCGTTTGTCACTTTCATGAAATGCTTCGTTGTTCGCAGAGTGCTGAATACTTATCAATGTATTATAATATTTTAATATTTAAATACAATTACTTCACGAATTTAAAGTCATATACATTATTTTAAAGGTTGAATAATTAGTTGCTGGCAACTAAAACTAAACTAAAGTAAATTAAAAATAAATAGGAAATTATAAAATATATTATATAGAAAAATACTAGTTTCAAAATAATCTACAAGACTTTGTGCTTGTATTAAATTAAAAATACCAGTGGCATCTAATTTTGAATTTTGTAACTGTTATGCTAAGATGGAGGATATAGCAAGAAGTAAAGATACTTGTTATTTTACAAAAATTGTTTTCGCATCTTTATTAATAATACATGAACTAGATATATAGATAATATTTTATTGCACTTTAAAATATATAATTACAAATACAAACTGCATTTACAATATTTTCTAGGCAGTACAATAGGCGGCCTTGGCGCTTAAAGCGATCTCTTCCAGGCAACCTACATTAAAGTAACTTCTTAGCTAATTTGGCGATGTTGGTGGTGCAGGAAAAAGGGGCAGTAGATACGCATTCAAGAATTATGAATTAGGTACATAGAATATATTTAAAATATTTTTGTACAATTTTTTAAACATCATCATTCGTCTGACATCCTTGGGGAAATAATGGGCGTAATCCTCCAATTTTTAAATACACGCACAAAAGAATATAGATATATTTTGAAAAGAAATGAAGCAGATTATATTTTTACAAAACGTAAAACCGCATCTATACAATGCGACAGGCATTAGCGCGTATCGCACGGCCTGGCGTCATTAATCTACGTGACAGTTCAAAATTTAGTTACAGAGGGTCCCCGTATCCCCCCTCTCGCCACCACCCCTCGAACCCCCGCCCCGCGGCAACTTTTTGAGGGATACCTAAACTGTTTATTTGAGCGTTAGTTAACAAAATTTAAGGATGCATTTTGGTTATGTTCTACCCGTCGTTTAGGTTATGCCGATTTCAACGGCAGCAAGCAAGTATGTGACGAGGCGAGTGGGCTGCGCGAGTATCAAATGTTGAAATAAGTTGTGTTTACATACTGACGTTGCCCATTTCCGTCGCCACTGCCCTGCTTGCTACCGTGGAACTGGACATGAGGTACAGGAGTGGTGACAAATTTTCAATATTTTTGAAGTGACACTTCTTTAGCATCGTTGTGATTTGAAACTCGATGAAACGAAAAAGCGACACCAAAAAGAAAAACACATAAATCTATAGGACTAAGCCTGCGAGAGAATGAGATAGAATACATAATATTTAATAATTTAAACACTAAGTATATATACTCCTACAGATAGTGTTGGAAATGTTTTGATGTATTTTGTTAGTACTTCAAATTTCATGTTTTAAAGCTTAAATATATTATAGCGATATAATATATGAAATGTGACGTCACGAAATTTAGAATTCACACTCCTTGTGATACTTTGTCTCACTTCTACTGCGTGTGAACTCCTCACACACGCACAATTTTTTCTGTACATAATCCATACTAATATATTAGTTATAAATGTGAAAGTAATATCTGTCTGTTAGGTTTTCACGGAAAAACTATGGAACGAACTTCGCCGAAATCTGGTATAGGTATAGTCTCAATACTGAAAATAAACATACGATACTTTTTATCCATCCACTTTTGCATTGTATATCTGTTTAGTCATTCTTTCATCATGCATTCTTTCCACATGCCCGAACCACCGGAGCATTGGATGCATGCATTAACGTGGATGGATGCAGAAGTCGTGGAAGGCCACGACACACCTTCCATGATCAAATTGATCGTGTACTAGCAGAAGGTGATGTCAGGAGCCTTAAGAACAGACGAGCTTGCATGACAAGAGTTATGAATGTCAAAGAGGCAAGTGAGGTGTGTAAGAATAAGCCTAAATGGCACTCTGTTGTTCGTGCCTACCCCGCAAGGGAACTGGCGTGAAGTTATGTATGTATGTATGTATGTATACTTTTTATCCCGGAAAATGGGATCATTTTCACGGGACGAATCGGCAATTTTCACGGGTGGCTAGCGCCTTAATAATTTTTTAGCAACGTAACGTGTACATTTTTGCTCTCAAAATACTATAAAATCCATTTCATTTGGAAAATAGATACGTGCCGAAATTTTCCGCGGGTAACACCTTAGCATATAATAAAAATTCCCACTGCTGGGTCCAAATTTTACCACTTTAGGAGAAGGGACGCTCGTGGAAGCCCTTTAGCGATTTTCACGTCTCAACGTGCAATTCACCTCACGATATTTTCCTTCATACTAAAAACCTTAGTCTTCTTAGCACCTCACTAATATGATTTAAAAACTGGTTTAAAAAACAATAGGTATATTTTGAAAAGAAATTAAAAGTTATTAAGTACGAACATGTGCAAATGAATGCACAGACAAAAGTTCCAGTAGCAATTATTTTTAATTAAAAGATTAAAAAAGAAATTACACACTTCAGGATGTTAAAATTATGTTAAAATATAATATTAATGTTTATATTTGTAGATCTTAATGATACTAGTAAAGATAATAATCCGATTAAAATTAAATAAATTAACGTTAGCAAGAAAATAAAAGACCAATCAAAATTTACCGCTCAAAAATATTAATGTACTACCAAAAACCAATATGGCGACCAAACCACCCCAATATATCAATATAAATAACTCAATAAAGCTATATATTTAAGTAATGGCGACATAATGATTCATGTTATTTAAAACAATTAATAAATTAAAATGTATATTTTCCGTGAAACCGCTCAACTCGTTAAAAACCACGGGCGGACCGCAAGCCGTCGTTATTAGATAAATATTCATTCATTGCATAAAACCGCGACCTAGCACAACACAAAAAAGAAACTAAAATATAAATTATGAAAAACATTACATACACAGCACTAAACGTCATAGCGATCAGCTGATCAAATATATTGCTACTATAAAAAGTGAAAACGCGAAACTCTGCCCCTCTATCCCTGTCCTTTTTACGCTCGAGTAACTTCCCGATGATGGAGTAAGACGGGAATACCGTCGCGTAAAATGATATATTAATGTCAGCTGTGTTTAGGACCTTGTGTGTCTACAAAATAATGGATGGCAACATATAAATTGCTAGTTGAGAGTGCATTTCAGAACGTAATTCGGGCGGTCGTCGACCCAGACATTGTAGAGTTGCCCGCGTAAATCACAATTGATATACGACTCGTGAAGGTCGCCATCTTGTGTGTTCCGTTCAAAATTTGAATCGGCACGCCCGATTGGGCGGCTGGTAACTGTCAACGTGACACTTGAGTTTATTGCGCTTTCGTTTTTTTACGTTATATTTTTAAAATAAGCAGTTTGTAGTCTGACGTTCTATTACGTTTACGTTTAACATATTAATTTGTTGTTTATAAATTCATTTGAATAGTCAAGGTCATTCCAAGTTCTGAGAATATGTTAATTTGGTATTTGCATTGACGTAATAAGAAATGTCGCGTTAAATATCTGTTTTCGGATTTAAAATAATTATACTAGCGAATATAAAATAAAAAATACGTAATAATTAATTATAATTGTTCATCACTTTATGACTACCATAGTTGCTATTGTTAATAAACGGAAATCATTTCAATATGTTTTATATAATAAGTGGTCTAAATGTCTTTATAACCAGACCATTACATGAAAATATCGGATAACAACATAAAACAATTTTTACATTACAATATAGGTAAATTCTGAATTATGCCTAAAATTTGGTACGTAATGTTAAAAACATGTTGTCATTGCGTACCTATTTTTTATAATTGTTTATTGCTGAAGTACAGCAGACAGGCTGACCGCCCGACTGTGATGGAAAGTGGTTACCGTCGTTTATGGACATTAGCAATACCAGAGGTGCTGCCAATGTGCTGCTGGCCTTGAAGGAAAAACTGAAGAAACTATTTGACTTTGAGGGAAACGGCACATCGAGCTGCGAACGAGCTTATAAAATGTGAAACCCGCAAATCCACCCTAACTAAGAGTGCTGGCTATGCCAACCATTTTCTTGGAATGCGAAGGCCGGTATCCAGCTTCGGACTTTTATGTATGATACACATCATCAACGTCAGTGCAGGATCTAGAAACGAAATTGTTGGGTGACCTCATTTTTTCATCAAAATTGTTACATATTACATACCCATTAGGGATGGGCCGAATGTGGTTTGAACCGAACACGAACTTCGGCCGAACATTCGGTTAAAACATAAATTTCGGCCGAATTTCGGTTTGATTTCGTCACGCTTTTTCAAGAGCAAAAAGTCGTGACCTGTTGACAACGTCAACTTGATAACACCGAATTTTTGGCTTTTTTAGACCCTACTACCTGCCTCTAGTAAGTTTGAGTATGAGAAGATGGATAAAATAATAGATTTATAGACCTTTCCTTGAAAAAATATCACCATTTCATAATTCTAAATTCATAATGTTTAATTCCTAAAAAGTGATTTCAATCAAAATTTAAGTTATAATTGCTGATGTCCCTTACACGTGTTTTTTTTATTAAATTCAAGTTAGGCATTATAATTAAGCGGTTGAACTACTTACTGATGTTTCTTAGAGGAATAATAAGATTATTTTATTTTTGTTTTAATTTGATGTCTATAAATAGACATCAATTAGGCAAAGACTCAATCAAGAACTAATTTTATTTATTTTTTATCACATTGCACATTAAGATTTACATGTTCCTAACTAAAATAAATGACCATGAGTATACAGATATCAATTTTTATATTACGGTTATGATAGATATGATCTCTATTAACTTCAGTCAAAATAGTGCAAGTATAGTATTTTACTTTTTCCTTGCACCGAATGTTCGGCATTTACATCGAATTTCGGCCGAATGACGAAGTTCGGCTCAAGCTGCCGAAATTCGGTCAAACCGAATGTAAAACGAATTTCGGCCCATCCTTAATAGCTATTTATCACGTTTTAGCCCAAAACAATAATGTCACCAAAATGTAGTTACTACAGTCTTGCACTGATACCGTCGATATATTATGTCAACTGTCATAAATAAACAAAAATTGCTACAACGTAATCAGTGCATAGAAGTGCTTGTAATAAGATCATTCGATTCAAGCCACTGTCACAAACCACATTATTATATTGAAACCCTATTTCAAAATGACAATTTGAAATTAAAAAAAGTCTACATGCAGTCATAACTTCCTAACAAGCCAAACGATTTAATTGCAAAGAACAATTTGTATTGTTCATAATCAGTTGCAATCACATGTCAATCTGACAGCCCGTTGTTATCAACACTGACATTTGTAATTGCCACTAAAAGCGATTACACGATTCGCATCGTAATACGTAATGGTGTTCTTGTTATTATATGCACACGGCTGACACTTTCATTTGATTGTTTGCTAACGTTGTTTCTGGAATTGTTATGTAAGTTAAAACAATAGCTTAATAATATCCATATCACTATATAAATGACTCTGTTTCATTGTTACCTGTAGTTTTGCTTTCATAACAAGTAATCTATAAACCTTACAGAGTTAAACAAAATAGAATTTAAAAAAGTTAGGTTAAGTACCATTTTTTCACCCAAATTAAACATGGGATATTGTTGCTTGTTACTTGGATTCTTATTAATTTCTTCAAGGTCTAGTATATACCTACATAATTAAAGTTTTCCCCGCGGTGGCAACGCAGATTAAACCCTAGTAAGTATATATAGCTCTATTTTACTTACATAAAGACTTAGTTAGATTTTATATATCGCAATCTAAGCTGCAGGCAAAATATAGTACATATATATAAATAAACTTTCTTTCAAAATTTATCTGATGGCGAAAAATCCGTTAGGAGTAGTTAGTGAATACACAGACAGACAGACGCAGGAAACGACTTTGTTTTATACTATGTAAAGATTGTTCCTACTCGTCCAAATTGAAATTTTATTTGTAGTTTTAATACACCTGTCACTTTTATATAACTGTCACTCTGACATTGACTGAATGAACCCGGAAATGAAATCTCTTGGATTGGAAATCGTACCAAACAAAAATGGTTAAGTACTTTCCTTTATTTACGAGGATGTGGGCTGCCTGCATGTCTGCTAAACTTGTACAATAATAAAAAAGGTGCCTTAAGAAGTATTCACTTCAAAAACTCATTTTAGTCATTTATAGTATTACATTTAACCAGTTTAATGTCACACATAATCATTTATCAAATCAAAACACACCGAGTCTCTTGGTGGTTTAAAATTCATTAATATTTTTCATAAGCCGTGTACCTTATTACGTAAAACAATAGCGGTTCGCCTACCAGTTTCTATATCAAGGCAATCGATCTCTTTCAATAATTAACAAGTTGTAATAACGACAGATAGTAACCGATAGTGTACGCATAGCTATACCATAACTAACATTACCAATTTCACGACTTTGGACTTACGGCTTCGACTATTAATCAACTTTTAAGGTACCGCAAACTAATGTATACAACCATCCACATTAATATATAAACTCATTTAGGAATTTAATATTCGTTTGTCACTTTGTAAATCAAGACTTTGATAATGTAAAAATGTGTGTGATTCACAAAATGTGACCATAACTTGTGATTTATGTTTTGCTCTCAAGATCTCGTCAGCGCGTTGTAATTATTCAATGATGTATGTACAGCGCTATCTTAAGTGCACTAACTGGAAAGTACCTAGTTACAATTTTTGATGCCTTCCCTCTCTTGGTGGTACTAGTTTCTATACATGAATGAATGATACAATTTAACAGAAATAAAATATCACAATACAATGGGCGGATGAACAGATTATCACGAAATATGGGATATATATATTTCTGAAAACAGGGATAAAAATAACCTACTTATAATGCTAAATAATGTATAAGTTTACACGAACCAAACCCTAAAACTTGGTATCTATTATTCCAAGATACCACCATAACGCTTGCGACTAACCTAAGAAAGGATTTTACTAGAATACAGTACCTAATTCTAGTGGGTAAGAAATCACAAATTTATATATATATATAGAAGTTCGGTTGTTCGTGTTTTCTTTTTAATGCGGGGGAAATGCATTTCGCACTCTACCGGGTCCTTTGCTAGGGATTAGACCAAAGCGATGAGAGGTGAGCCACGAATAGGTACCAGAGTCAATCGCCGCGCCAAATAGTGTCTGTCAATCGGGATCTATTGGTTAATTACGCAGGTAGATGTCACTAGGGCACCAATATCGTTATAACAATGTTACTCTTTTAATTAAAAATAATCAATATTTTTATATAATAGTCGATATTTTTATATAATAGTCGATTTTCACAATAACTAGATAAAATATTCCGCCATATTCACTTTAAATGAGGGACGTTACGAATAAAATACTATACCAGTTTCAGTTACGGATATTAGATGTTTTAGAAAATGTAAAAGGTAAATACAATAATTACAAGGCAGTGATTTAACGTCTAGTGTCAGCCCGAGACTAAAAGCTGCCATAACGTGTCGCACTTAACGTTTAAATCTCTTGAATAATAAATAGAATTCTCTCCTAATCGAAATTATTATTTCGGATGTCCGATGGGTTCGATTTCAGCTCCATAACATCCGTGCTTTGAATTAATTGTAAAAAATAAAAAATCGTTCCAAATTCGAAATTTTTCTGAACGAATTTTAATTGCAACTACGGAACCCGAAAATCTTAATTCAAATATCGAATACCAACGTTCTCATTTCAAAACGAAACAAAGGCATAATTAATACCTCGGGCCAATACCTTCGGAAACAAATCAACGCACAGATGGACAATACGTAAAGGTTATATTACACTGGCGGTTAGCCATATTTTTATATATTCTTTATCCAAAATATTGAGAGAGATAAGTGAAAACTAATCATTAATTTAAAAGTTCAATAATCTGAGTAACGGTGGATTAGCTCAATAGAACATTAAAAATGTGTGTGTGTGTGTGTGTGTGCAGTTCACATGCAGTAGAAGTAAAAAAAAAGCGTGATAAGAGGTGGGAGGAATTATAAATTAAAAATATTTAAGCTTTAATAAAACACGAAATTTTAAGTATTAACGAAAAACGTCAAAACATTTTCATTTCTGTATGTGTATAGCTTTTAAATTATGAAATATAATGTATTCTATCTCATTCTCTTGCAGGCTCAGTCCTATAGAGTATGTTTATTTTTTTTAGTGTTGCTTTTTCGTTTCATCGAGTTTCAAATCACAACGATTCTAAAGAAGTTTCACTTCAATAGTGACGAATTCGATTTCCAATAATGTAGGTTTATTATCTAGGACTAGGGCGCTGTATTTATAACAGTAAATAAATTGAAAAGAGTATATCGACTACCCTTATTTGAAAATGATGTCAGTATCCGAATTCCTAAAACGGTTTTTCTGATGTTTTCTTAGGTCTGAATATCACTGGAAACAATGCTATGTTCATTATATATTACACAAGCTTGATTTACGTAATTATATGCAATGTGTGATGGCCTTTTAATTTGAGTAATTTGTTGATTTATATACTAGTATCATAAGTGTATAGGCATCTTTAGACTAATTGAAACAAAAGAAAACCCCACTATCTTTTATCTCTTTTACACTAATATAAAAGAAGGAGAGGAAAAGATTTGTTTCGTTTTGTTATACATACATAAATAGCATTTTAATCTTATTTGGAACATTATATACTTGTATTATGTTCATTATTATAAGTTTAAACGCGTAGGCTGTATACTGGTCCTGAGATCTTATCTGTTCGTACTCTTATCGTACGTGTACGATAGGTCACGCTTACGTACGATGTACGACAAGACATTACAGGCCATTTAATATTAACAGACCGAGCATGTATGTAGTTTTTGCCTTTTTCACTCTAACATTAAAAACTTCAAATGGCTTATTAAAAAAACTGAGCCTAGCTCCTAGTAATCAGTAAAAATAAAGCAAATGAATTGTCCAGGTTAAACTTTATGGTGAACAATAGAGCTCTGTCATTCATTCATTCATGTAGGCTGATGGATGCGATTTCTACTTATTTATCTGAAAGCAAGAGTATATTTCGAAATATGAATTAAATACAACAAATGGCGGATCCCTAACGCGTCGTATTCATGTTATGTATTGTTATTGTGTAAATTTAATTTATTTTATGCACCGAATGTGATCTCCCGCCAAATGAATTTACAGTTTCCGATTTCGAACGACGATTCGACGTTCGAAATTTTGGTACGTTCCAATTTTAAATTTCGAACGCACTGTCGATCTTTTGTTATTCCTTTTTTTGTTGTAATTGGAACAGAATTGGATATGAATACGTCATTCTGTAAAAATTGTATTCTGTTTTATTTTTAAACATTTTTTTTTTAATAGCAGCGTATTAAGTTCTGGTCACGCTTCCTAGTCGTAATGATCTGGTATACAACATTTATAAGTAACTAGCGGATACGTGCTCACTTCGCTGGACGTTAAAGAAATATTATTAATCACAATAAATATAACCTATATCATTCAGGAATAACGTAGCTTCCTACCGGTGGAACAATTTTCAAAATCGATTCAGTAGTTCCAGAGATTACTTCTTACAAACAAACTCACAAACTTTACCTCTACATAAAATTAGTATAGATTTAAAATTTATAAGATATTATTTAATTTTAATAGGTTTGATATATTTTACAAGAATTTATTCAAAAATCAATGGGCCTGCATGAAAGTTTAAAAAAATATGCAATACTAATTAATTTGTGAACGTTCTTCAATTTTAACCAGTTATTGTTTTCATAACTGGAAAATGTCATTGTTTAAGTTTAGGTATAATTCTAATACTTTATTTGACTTCTAGAATTTTGAGACGACCAGAGAGTTACAAAGACTTCATCTTGTTTACGCTATTACCGTCTGAATAGACATAAAATCCTACGGTAGATGACGTCATACTTCGTTTAAAAATATTCGAACTCCGAACACGTGACGTAATTATGACGAAATTTTAATGAGCTATGTAAAATATCGACATTAATTTTCTGATCAGAGTACCCTTACATCGAAATTTCAATCTTATTTAAAGACAATAAAGTCTATTTTGGTAAAAAACTATATAATCGAAGTCATAAAACGTCATAACTAGTATTAATATTATGTTTAAAAATGAATTTTAGCTCCATGTTCTAAAGTTGATTTTGGAATGTGTTGTTCTAAATGAGAAATGGCCGAAGACCAATAAATTAGCGTGCTTTAATGACCTAATCAAAGTTTATGACGCGAGGCGAATCCCTCTGCTCCTAGCGTACGCGGATTGACTTGGCACGAACAGGGTTGACAGGTCAATGGACTTGTTGAATATTATTATTCCATATTTAAAAATAAACGTGTACTAAAAAATTACCTAAATACTTAATGACAGTCCTACAAGTCTTTTGGCGGTAACTGACGGGTAATGTAGTGCTGTGCAATTTTATTTCCTATAAAGTTGTAGGACATCGACAGTTTTTGAGTAATATTTATATCGCACGCTTAATTGACTACTGACACTAAAAAGTTAACTTTACAGGAGAGCCAAAAACATTATTTTAAGTATGAATCAGTATTATTATATGCATTATTATAATACCTTCCTAATAAACATTTGTGTTACTTTTAAAGCAGGATTAGCGCGATTACACGTATTTCTATGTTTTACGATAGATGACATTAAAAAATCAGTGTCATTATTGGATTATGCGTGCGATATATTTACGTGAAAAATGTGCCTTTCGTGTTGTCACAAGAACTCCGTTGTTTGGCGTTAGTTAAAGACCTACAATTTTATATAGGCTTTCGCTTGATTATTCTTAAACTTAAATATTGATGGATACTTATATAGATTTTTATCTATGCAGGAACTTAGAAAGAATATTAATTTATGCGGCTAAGTCGTAGGAGGTGATAAAGCAACCCATAGTCAAGTAGTAGGGCATTTGCCCGTATGGATGCCTACTACCCCTGGACTAGGATATGCCGTCATAACAGCGTTGAGTTGTATTCCGCCATCAGTGGCCAGGTTCTAGTCTCCTCCCTGTCAAAGCTGCCAAATCATTTGTAGCATTTCTGGCAATGCTCATAGACGACGACAGCCACTTTCCATTAGGTAGGCCGTCACTATGTTTGTTGCACTTCAGCAATAAAAATACTGTCTGCCTAGATACACAAAGAGTAGAGAAGATATTTAAAAAGAAAAAGTAACCGATATGTCGATAATATTCATTTCAAGTACTACGTTAACAACCCTAACTTTCGCTTCAAAAGCGCAATATCATATTGTACCTTTAATTATTTTTCATGTTTTATGGATATTGGAATTTTTGTTAACGCGATGGTTTAAGAACCACTTTGATTTATTACCAGTTCCTGCTCGTGACCATAAAGTTACGAGCCCGGAGTACTGAGCATTTGGCCCAAACATGCTGGATGCGATCTTGAACTTACCCATTGCATCTGAAACAAGGAGAAACTATCATTAATAAAATTTATAATATTATAATCACATTAAAGAGATCAACAGCCCATAAATGTCCCACTGCTGAGCTTGGGTTTCCTATTTATAGGGGTATGGGCAGTATACCCACCACGCTTGTCGAAGGCGGACTGGCTGGTTTAGACACATCGGTTGCCTCAATGTGCAAGTTTCATCTCAATGTTTTCTTTCATCATTGGTACGTGGTACTCGTAACAACGCGATGCTTGCTTTGCGGCCAAGATTCGGAACAGAGCCCTTCGAGTTTGGTACCCTAGTCTGATAACCACTAAGCTACCACGGCGTCGCCATAACAATGTGATAATAGTGAGAACAGTATTTCTTTATGGCTGAAAGATATCCTTTTTCTGTATCCCTGACAACGTGTGTGCAATATTTCATCATATTCAATTTAATAGTTAAGGCGTAAAAGCGTAACAAACAAACTGACATTTGCATTAATAATATTAGTCGATATTAAACTTAATTATTCATGAATAATCGACATTGGTTAGATACTCAAATCGTGCTCAGCCACATTTAAAAGGAAATATATATACAAGTCAACTGTGATTAATTATTTAAAAATGCGGTAAAAAATAAGGTTATAAGTAATGCCAAAATATTAACATTTTATTTTAATCAACGTGGGAACCAAACCGGCGACATTTCGACATAAACCGGTATTAATAACTACAAAACCAATAAACATTACGTCATAGCCTATCCTTAAATATACAAGTTTCGATAAGAATAATAATAATATACTATGCTTATACCCGGCTTGCTCTATTTTTAATAATACTGTAGGTACGCAGATTTTTAAAAATAAATCGTTTGACAAATATAAACATTCCCTAACAATTTATGAAATTTACCATATCAGGAATCGAACCTGAGACATCTATGTTCCAGTGAACTAAGTGGGCAATCACAGAAAACATGAACTTAATGAAAATGACACTTGAAAATAAATTGATTAAAGCTACAGAAACCGTAATAAAAAGTCACAAAAGAAATATATCCGGCTTACTTCCACTTATGGAGTTAATAGCGTATTGAAAAGGGATGTATATTTACCTACGTTAATATTTTAAAGCAAAACAGTCATACATTACTATTTTGCTTTAAACGAGTGAGAACCACATTAAGTAGGTCCTAGGTTATACAAACGAAATCAGCGATGATACGTATTTTTGAATTAGTAGTACATATAATTAAAACAAATCATTATTATAATAAGAACATGTCAAATTATACTTGTGCCCCGTTCGGAACAATAAAAACTTGACCTTTTTTTTCTTTCACTCGCACTGGTATATGCTTTATTACTTCGTATGAATAACAGAGCTGTTACGCAGCTTTTATTTTAGCACGGTTTCTATAGTATTAGTTATACTTTGATTTTTAATCACCTGGACTGAAATGACAGCTGCGAACGACCTTTTTATGATTTATAAGTGAGTTGTGCCAGTTAAATCAACAACTCACCACTGTGAGTTGAATCCTACAGAATTTCTATAGAAATTCTATAGGATTCAACTCACTATGGTGAGTTGCTCCAAGCTTGCAACATAAACAAGGGCGATAGCAGCTGTCATTTCAGTCCAGGCAATTAAAAATCAGTGTATAGGCATAGTTCTGAGATGTAAAGATATTATAGAATAGGTGATTTTACAGTCAAAAGTCAAATTAAATTAACAAGTTTTTATCATCTAAGGAAATGTCATAGCCTCCTTCATTTTATATGAAATTATTATTATTATATGAAATATTTAATGAAATCAAATTGATCGTGTACTAGCAGAAGGTGATGTCAGGAGCCTTAAGAACAGACGAGCGTGCATGACAAGAGTTATGAATGTCAAAGAAGCAAGTGAGGTGTGTAAGAATAAGCCTAAATGGCACTCTGTTGTTCGTGCCTACCCCGCAAGGGAACTGGCGTGAAGTTATGTATGTATGTAAATATTTAATGTAGTAAACTATGACGTCATATTATTATTCGTAAAGAGTAAATTAGATTATTAATTAACGTTTGAAGGTAATTAAAATTATCTTTATCACCTGTTCGAAGAGAAAAACATTCCTTTTGATTAAAATATATCTAATGTGGATAATATTATATATGAGGAAAAGCGACGATACAAACATACATACTTATAAATTTATTACACAATTAAAACATTGTAATCTTAAGAAGTTCTTATCGAATTCCAGAAAATCTTTTTGATAATACAATTTTATCTTGTTTTTGAAATGGCTATCTTTTATCTGTGCCCCTATCTGGACATTCTTGACAGTTTATAGTTGTCAAAGTGACAAGTTTGACAGGTGATCCGGTGATCATTCTTGCTGAATGGGGTTAGGAAGAAATGTGGCGAAACACTGCAATATCTGCAAACTTAAAAGCTTTCATCAAACTAAATTCCAGCGGAAAAAATATTTTTAAGAATACAGATACATACTTAAAGATAATAAATATGTAGAGGATTCCAGTTTGTACAATGATTTCAAAAATTTGAAAAATACAGGGGGCTAATTCGGACCAACTTTAGGAAATACAACGTTTGGAATTAAAGCAAAGCTTATTATGTAATATAATTGTCATCGCAACGGTTAATCCAAGTTGTGTTCAAATTATTGCATTCGAGTAAGAAAACGGATATTTCCCGCGTTTAACATTTTTTTCTACAATTTCTATAGATAAATATAATGTTAGAAGCCATTACAAATAGCCCGTTATACGCATGTATGAAAAAAACATAGCAATGTCAAAGTGACAGTTAGACGTAGACGTCAAAATACGGCAGAGTACAGACCGCAGTCTCTTAAATTATTATATATAAGCGGCTTATTAAGATCGACTCCCACTCGATCGGTTATGCACGCAATGTGATTTAGCTAGGTTTACATGACGATAATATGGATTTGGTTTAATTTCTTTTATTAATCACAATTAATAAAAGAAAGTAAAGTATTATGCATTATTTATTTCAGCTTAAAAAATTCTCCAATAGGGTCTGAAATGGCTCGACTGATTTCTATGAATATTTTAGGTAATAAAACAGTAATTTTATCTTAAATATGCATGTGTTTCATTTTTATGTTTTTCAGGGTTTATAAGATATGACAGAAAGTCTAAGTCACAGACACACACAAACATACACATGTCATTGTATTTTTTACTTAATCTTAAGCCTGACTTACTTTTGCATTAGTTAAGTAGTTAGATAACTTGCGAATGAGTCCTTATTATCGTTTAGACAGTCATCTTCTCAACCTTTTAATAAAATGCTGTCCAAACGATGTCAAGGGCTAAACTCGCACGTTTCGCGTGTGAACTCGCTTCTTTACATATTGCTTATTGCAAATTGGTAAGTCTACCACTGCTTTCAAACCAATTATAGTTAATGTTCAAGGCAAAGAATCTACGAAACAAACACCCTTGCACTTATTTTATTTACGTATACGTATTTATACATTCGTATTTTTCCTCAAACCAAGGGAGTTGTCTGGAAGACACTCTTTAAGTCATAAGGCCGCCCCATGTTCAACCTAATTGTAATCAACGAGATTGATGTAAACTACGTGTGTAACATAATAATGTATATCGATTATATCGAAACCCAATTTTTGAGAACCTAATTTTAATTCACGGTAAACGATAAAATGTTTTAATTAATTCATTAATTGGTGTTTTTTTTTTTAATGTGACCGCCATGTAAACCCTGCCTAACGTAGTAAGTGGAAATGTGGGTATATTTCCAAGTAGGGATGTGCGTCACAGCACAATACCGAAGTACAGTTATGCGCACGAGAGAACCAGAGCTTGGGGTAACGGGATCGAATCTGTATCGAGGCAGGCCTTGATCACTATCATGGTTCATTACCTAACTTTTGAGTAAACTCACTTTAACATCCAGGAAAAAAGAACTTTATTTAAAATACTTTTTAAGGTGTCATTACCAAAAATGGAATACTTAATATATCTTCTTTTTATGATAACTCCTTTACAATGCAGGCTGTCAAACTTTGGAATGCGCTGCCTCTTACTGTCAGATAGGCCAATACATTACCTATATTTAATGATTCACTCAAAAAACATTATTTTTCCTTAAATTATGCCTAATTCTTCTTATACTGTTAAATACGAAAATATGTCTATACTAATATTATAAAGCTGAAGAGTTTGTTTGTTTAAACGCGCTAATCTCAGGAACCGCTGGTCCGATTTGAAAAATTCTTTCAATGTTGAATAGTACTTTTATCGAGGAAGGCTATAGGCTATATTATATTTTCAAAAAAATTAGGGATCCTTACTAAAAGTCCAATAATGTAACCCAAGGTGTAAAAAAATGACCCGAAGAAATCCTTACACGGCGTGCGCTGCGAAAACTATTGATTATAGAACAAAACAATGTACTACCACTTTACAGAACATATAATTGTCTACAAAAAATATCGCGTAACCATATGTCTAACTATTGTAGTTATCTCACAATAAGTGTTTTCTTTTATTTTTTTAAATAATTAAAATGCCGTCGCCTCTAAAACTCTTTATTTTGTACTTCGGCATTAATCCTTATCAAAATAAATTACTCCATATTCAAGACGAATTCAATACATTTCTAGAACCTTTTGAATTATTCAATTCGGACGTTTCATTCAAAAGATATCGCCATATTTAAAATGTAAGTATTAGTGTTGTAGCCAAATATACTAATATTGTTTGATTGAACGCGCTAATCTCAGGAACTACTGGTTTGATTTGAAAAATTCTTTCAGTGTTGGATAGCCCATTTATCGAGGAAGGCTATAGGCTATATATCATCACCCTAAGACCAATAGGCGCGGAGCACCAATGTTTCAAAATCGGAGAGTTTTGAAAGCAAATTCCACGCGGACGACGTCGCGGGCACAGCTAGTATTTTATAAATATGTTTTATGTATTTAATTTACTAAGTATAATGTTTATGTATGTGTATTTAAGAGATGTCCTATGTAATGCTTTGCAACACCTACATCGCCAGATGAATTTAAATTATTCTTTAAGTTAGGTTACCCTTTAAGCGATAAGGTCGCCTATTGTTTTTACAATAGACAATATTGTAATCGTTATTTTTTTATTTTTGTAATTCTCTATTTGGTGAGCAATAAAGTGTTGTCTGTCTACGTATCTATATTTTCGTAATCTTCGATCGGTCCGTCTTTCTTTGTATATCCCAATGGTTTTTCTCGAAATCTACTGGTCTACATGAATGAAACTTTATAGAACGCTGGAGACTCAAAATTAAGATTATAAGTGTCCCGATTTATTCCTATGGGATATCGTTAGTCAAATCAATGTTCAATAACACTGGTCCACAAAAAAGGGGACCCTACGTTTGACCAGACCCATATGTATTTTGATGCGCTGAATCCGAAACTCGGGACAGTTTGGTTTAATTTGATTTGATCTTTTGGTCCATAGACCTTCAAAATTCTACATAAGAAAAGGGTCTGGTCAATAGTACTGACCACTTTTTTTTGTGGACCGGTGTAATTATTAATTTAACTAAATCAATGGCGAAATATTAGCTCCAAAATCGTAAAAATTGTTTACCCCGCCCTCTCTAACTTTAAAAAGAATAAAGTAAGGTAAAGTAGAAAATTAGGACAAAAATCAAGGCTGTAGACTGTAGAGTATCAACAATGCTTTCAGTGGAAATTGGTTTGGAAAGTATCGATTATTGAGATATGGGGTATTTTCGATTAAATGCCTTTTATGTAGTTCTGTTGCCAAATAACAAAAACATAACTCTTGTCATCTTTACGGAAATCTTCGTTGTGTGGACAGACAGATATGCAGTTATCCAATCGTTTTAGGGAAAAATAAAATAATATAGGCCACGACACACCTTCCATGATCAAATTGATCGTGCACTAACAGAAGGTGATGTCAGGAGCCTTAAGAACAGACGAGCTTGCATGACAAGAGTTATGAATGTCAAAGAGGCAAGTGAGGTGTGTAAGAATAAGCCTAAATGGCACTCTGTTGTTCGTGCCTACTCCGCAAGGGAACTGGCGTGAAGTTATGTATGCATGTATGTATGTAAAATAATATATATACGAACAATATGTGGGTTTGGAATCTGTAACCTCTGGTATTGTTTTTATTTTTCGTATAGATAATAACATGCCACCCATGCTTAATTGAAAACAACTCATTAATTAATCAAGTAATCAAACGAACAGACAAAAAAGCAAGTAATAATCTTGACGACATTAATCGAATGTACCAGGGCCGCATCGGGGCGTCAGAGCTTATTTATTGCGGAGGCGACGCAGCTAATGCGTCGACCGACGCTGACTGATAGCAGCGCGATATGATACCCTGGTGAAGTTAAGTGCGATCGCTTGTACCATTGATAGGAAGTCCCAGTATGCGACAGGGTACAGGCACTTGTGGGAGACCTTATGTAGGGGTAAATGCCTTTTGGGATTTGTGACACTGTTTCTGATTTAGGCTACTTGAGTGCACCATGCATTGGTTACTCAGACTGCTTATACTAGATCTGCAGTTATTTATAATCATCAATCGTGACGCACAAGTCTGTACCAGTCATTAAATTAATTTAAATATTGATTAATGTAAAAACATTAACAATCCTTAATGACATGTTATTTTAGTTAACAATTTATTTTTAAATCTTACACCATGTTTTGAAAATAAATTATAAAGTCTGTATACAAGGAGGTCATAAGTCGCTAGGAGGTACCAATATACTGAGATAACATTTAACAACATAATAGCTATGTATATATGTGTTCCTAGGAGGCTACTATGCCGTTTCCAAACAGCATGTTACATCATAATTTTGTTAACAATAATACCTAATGAAATCTCAACTGTTTATTGTAATATGACATTTTTAAGTTACTACCAGAACCTCGATACTTGGAATCAGTGAAAGACAATAATTATCAATTTGACTAAAGTTGAACTTGCGTAGGTCCCGCTTTTACATGACGCCTGTATGCTTAAATCAATTCAAAATTCATCAACACTTGATACTAGATAGATTTATAAATCAGGTGAAGCTGTTTAAAAAAAGAATTAATTCTATATGACGTGTTTGGATAAAAGACGGTTAAATAACACCACCGAGTTGAAAAAGTATTTTTATCTTATCTATGTCATATCCCTTCAAATGAACACATCATTATGTTAACATTGTCTACTTTATACCCGGCGTGGTTTAACCATGTTTCTGGTCCACAGTCGTCTCCTTAAACCTTATCTAAATTCTTTTATGATGGTACAAAATCAAATATTTACTAAACGAAAACTAGTAGTCAAGAGTACCGCTCTATACTATCTTTACTGCGTGGATCAGGTTAATCTTAAAAATGATGTCAAAAGCCAACACAATCTATGGTTAAGCTTCTACGCACTATAGTTAGCAACGCGCGTACTTTTATCAGTATTGGTTGACATATACACAGATTCTCATACAAAATCCATTACTAGATAGTCTTTTTTAGTTAATCTGGGAAGAATATAAATCTAGCCTTTATTATAATGTTTAAAAAATCTTAAAGTTGTTATTTAAGAATCGAAATTCCATTAGCTATATCTTCATCTTCTTTTTTAATAATAAAATCCTACTATGATTAGTATGACATCTAAAAAGAGAATTAAAAAATCCATCTAAGTAATGTCATTCAAAATCATCTCTAAACAAACAAGCTCCAAAGGCCACTAAAACAAAAATAACCATAAAAGATAATTTATGAAAATTACAAGGATATTGCACACTTAACGAGCGAAATTCCATCCACTCCCTTTCAGAAGACAGCGCTCCGTTTCACATAAAATTAAATAATAATGAACTAATCGTGTACGGGCTTCGGAACAATGAGGTTTAATTTCTGCCCTTTGTCCGCGCAATCCGGACTCTTTGGACCTTTAGAAAATTTCAAACAAACGCTGCGAACGCCCGGCATTTTAATTTTATTGCCCGTGTTCTAGATTTAAATCATAATCGCACTATATTGAGACGGTATAGATGCCATATGCGCGGGTGTTCGGAAAGTGGTGGTATTCTAATAAGAATTATTTGCACACATCTTTATGAAAGTGAAGCTATGAAAATAGAGATTACAATACGTTGTTGTGTTTTTAATTACGTTAACAGTTCGGAAATATAATGCGTAGCGATATCCAAACAAAACGTGTACCGCGTAAACAATAGGCCAGACATTCTCATTTCATAATGCACACAAAAATTGGCCATCTATTTTGGAATTGCATACGAATATCCGAACGTATTCTGTTTGAATGCCCGTCAGCGGTGACAGGTGACGGTTGACGGTTTGACGGGCGTAACATCGGTGAAAAACAAAAGAGCGGAGATAGTTTCTATTTCGAAAAAAGCACGCGTTACTAGGAAACCCAAAAGATTCGGCGTCGCCTTTGATAGTGCACGGCACAGAGGCGCGTACGCTGCCTGGAATCGCTTGTTTGTTTGTCTTGATGTAAAACTGTTACGAATCGTAAACGTTCGTGTGTGGCCGGCCCTTACGACGAAATCCCCACAGATGTACCGAGATCAAAAGACTGTGAGGCGATAAAAACCACAGCGCTGGGATTAAAAGTAACAACTTAGTATACTACGCAATTGACGTTTCTCGGATTCATTTCAATGACTTTTTCTCAAATTGTTAGAATATTTAAACACAAATTGGCTTATGTCTACATGAGTGTGTACACTTTCTATATTATTATTAAGAACAGGCAAACATCTCGCCTGATAGATAGAGGCCATTGTCAAACTAAAATTTATAAAATCAGGAGCATCAACAGCTTATATGTCTTCAGCTCATCACTTGGCGTCATCTGCCTTGAATTTATAATTTGTTTTTCCATGTTTGACTAAAGGTCTTTTTTAAACTAGTGAAGCGTGTATTTATTTAGTTTTTACTTTTAATTTGCAACACACTTTCTGTTTACTACCGACTGATGCTTATTCATAACACCACCATTTTAACCATATAGATCTAAGCTTTTTAAGGTTCTATAATAATTTTGAAATAATGGAACTCTTATATAAGCGTTGTCATTATATTTTTTCTCGAATATCAATACCGTTCTGCAACGGATCATGGAGCAAAAAAACTCGGTCCCTTTATCGTCAAGAATTTCAACCGTAAGATTTTCACACGCCATATATTCCCATTTAATGTAATAGGGGCTGCGCGGTTCGTATTTCCCAGGTATATCCCGTGAATCCCGTATTGGCGTGGATGTGTACACGGAATCATTAGCTCGACGATCCCCGTTCGATGAGGGAACTATCCGCGAATTTCGGGACATTTTCCTTCATGTTCTTATCTGGCTTTGTGTTCTTATTGACGACTGGAATATTTTATTACGGTATTTTGTAACATTTTTTTTTTTTTCTAAAGAAGTGGTATCGTGTAAACGCAATTGGACATAACTGAGGAGTTCTCATTATGCAAATGCATTATAGTGGGCGTTATTAGACACCTGACGCGGGGCACATATGCACTATGCGTGGCGTCCATATTGGATTGTCAACTGTTTTTGAGAAAAATAACGTATCACATTTTTAAAGTAGGGACAACAATAAAGTATTTGGAAGAAAAAAAATATATTTATTTATTTCTTCTCTTGAAGACATATGTTTATGTGCTTCTGACACACTAAAAAAAATTCATTATCCATAAATTATGGCAAGTTGTCTTTGCATTCCTAATTTAAATAAACAAGCAACTTATTTTTTTATTATAATACAGGTGCTGTTCCTCTCTTCTCGTCATTTTAGAATCGTTACTGAAAAAAAAACTCAGACAGTGAAAGTTCGATCGGTAATAGGCGTTTCATTTTACGGATCACAGTCAATTGGAAATAGAGTATTTTCACATACTTTATTTTAATTTTATAAATAAATATATATTTTTTTTAATAATCGGCAGACAAACACACACATTGTATATCCCCAAATTAAGCAAGTTACGCTTATGTTATGGGTAATAAACAACGGACTACTCTGGGGCCGATCCCAGACACCCAGACCATAGTAAATAAAGGAGAAAATACGTTTCCGAAATTTACTATACCAGGAATCGAATCCGGAGCCTCTGCTTTGCAGCGAGGTAGGCCGGCAAAGGCTTAGCCCGCTCAACCACAGAGGCCGTTTATGCAAAAGTATAATAGTACATTATGGTACTAGTGTGTAACATTGGTGATTACCACCGAGGCGCCATTGAGACTCGAGCCGTAGGCGAGGGTCTTAAGAGAGCCGAGGACGGTAATCATCAATACACACGTGTATCATACGACGTTTTTCAACACACTTGTGAATAAAATAACAACAAAAACTCATTTTATTTAGTAGATAAAAAAAAGTTATATATGAGTGAAAGTTTTATTTATTAAACACGTACGAGTTAAAATTATCCATTTAAATAAGAAGTTGCAAGAAATGAGCAAGCAATAGGAACATTAATTTATTTGTTCTATAGAACACGATCTTTTTTTTTGAATAAAAACTTTTTTAAGAACAAAGCAACTCAACCAATAAAATTAAAAAAAAAATCTATAACTCACTAGTGAGCTATAATGTTTTTTACTCACAGTTTGATAATGGGTGTCATTCTGTGCCTAATTGCAGTGACCATAGAGCCACTTTATGAGCAAGTGTGTTGAAAAGTATATTACCAAAAGTAAAGTAGGATACGTTATTATAAAGTTGGTAATCCTTCGTCCACATGTCGTACGCCGTGTTCACAGATTAAAAAATGATTCCAGTCTGAACTAGTCGCCTTTTGATATCAATTAACAAATCTATCCAATTTTAAAGACAACACTATTGTAGTAGCTTTTGTACGAGAATAGCCAGTTGTGACGTCACAACTTTAACAAGTCACATGGTTTATTAATTCATTGTGGAAATATGTATTAAAATTATTTTTACGATAATATTAATTATATATTAAAAGAAAGATAATTATATCTTACTTCTTTAAACTATTAATACACTGTTTGACTAATTTAAATTATAACGTCACTACCTTACTATTTACTTAGAAAATCCAGGATGCTTCGGCATTTTGTAACATAATAAAAAATATCGAAGTTGACGACCTCTGTGGTTGAGACCCAGAGGCTCCGGGTTCGATTCCTGGTAAATTTCGGAAACTCGAACTTTCTGTTATTTGTTATGGTCTGGGTGTCTGTGATCGGCCCCATAGTGGTCCATTGTTTCCATCCATTCCACCCATAACACAAGCGTAACTTACAATAGGTGTGTTTGTCTGCCGATTTAAAATAAACCGTATCGCAGTCGACACGACTACATAATAATGTAACAATTAAAATTTGCAAAGACGATTATCGGGGCATCTCTTGGCCGGGATTCCCGGTGTTATTAACCGGGATTACCGGATGCGGATCCATCCCGAGGCCGGATACGGGGATTTGCTCGCGATCCCGCTCTATTGGAAATGATATCGAGACGAAGGGACGACCTTACGTGAGTTTTGTATGTAGATAATTGGGAATAGAAACGAGCACTCTTGAATCGAATCAAATCAAATAATTTATTTGCTAAAAACATTAGATGACAATATTTTGATTTTGTTTTATATGTTTTTGTCCTTTCAGGCATGCAAATAGTAACTGAAAGTTGAAAATCAACTATTTAAAAAAACAGACTGTAATCCACTCATGAATTACACAAATATTTGAAAGGCTGACGGCCCAACTGTGATGGAAAGTGATCATCGTCGCCTACAAGCATTTGCAACACTCAGTATTACCAATGTGCTGCCGTATTCGTAGATGGGAATGACCTGGCCACCAATGCCGGAACACAACTCACTGTTGTTATGGTGGCATACTCTAGACCAGGAGTGGTAGCCATCCAAACAGGTAAATACCCTACCACCTTATATTTATTATTTTCTTATCGTGTTATTTTCATGTAAATATCTACTTTATTTTTTTAAATTAAATACTATTAATAAACTAAGTCTAACTAACATCTATTAACAAAAACTAAAATATCCTATAAATAAACCTAACATAAAAATATATATACAATAGAGAGAAAAAAAGTTGGTCTGAAAGAAAGTGTCGGGGTGAAGTTAAGGAAAGGAATGCTCCGGTGGTTCGGGCATGTGGAAAGAATGACTAAACTGATATACAATGCAAAAGTGGATGAATGCAGAAGTCGTGGAAGGCCACGACACACCTTCCATGATCAAATTGATCGTGTACTAGCGGAAGGTAATGTCAGGAGCCTTAAGAACAAACGAGCGTGCATGACAAGAGTTATGAATGTCAAAGAAGCAAGTAAGGTGTGTAAGAATGGGCCTAAATGGCGCTCTGTTGTTCGTGCCTACCCCGCAAGGGAACTGGCGTGAAGTTATGTATGTAAAAAAAAAAACTAAAATTAAAATAAAACCTATATTAAATCCCGTCCAGCCCGAACAGACCACTGTCGCTGGGCATTGTACCTAGAAGGCTGGCAGCATTACCTCGCTGGATACAAAGGCTAATCCCTTGAGCGAGGTAAGCTCCAGCCTTCCGGTCTCCTGTTTTGTCGACTAGATTATTTTTGATTATAACAACGTGAGAACAATCAACAAGAGTTATTTGTTCATGAAATTATAAGAAAAAACACATTCGAGTGTTTGCACTCAGAAATGCCGGAAATGATAAAGAACACTTCAGGATATTTTTCTATATAAACAAACGGACGAGTGTTTGTACAAGCATTGCACTGTGAGGACCTCTGTTCGAATCCGACTCGGTTTATCTAAGCTCGACTCAATGGGATGTACAAATACTTGGGCTGTGTTATTTGTTTTAAAAATATAATCTATCTATCTATACGTGTAATATAATATTTTTTTTGGGGGTGTCGAGTTTTTATATTGTTTATTTATGTATTGTGTTCTAAATGTTTATTAAGAAATCCGTGCAAGAACGGAGAAAGAATACAATTTCCTGCGGCCGGGCGGCCTGTCGTAAGAGGCGACTGGATGGCTACCACCCCTGGTCTAAAGTATGTCGCCATAACAATCTTGAGTTGTATTCCGGCATTAGTGACCAGGTTCCAGTCTCCCTTAAGAGAGCAGCAGCGCATTTGTAGCAACTTTGGTGTTGCAAATGTCCATAGGCGATGGTAACCGCTTTCCAACAAGTGGGACGTCTGCCTGTCTGCTGATCTCCTGCAATAAAAAAAAAAACTAAAGTAGGTATTTTTCTAAAATACAATGCAATGCTAAAAAATAATTGTGTTATAAATGAGTTAATATAAATTATGTAACAAATCGCTGCCAGAGGGAAGCGTGCCTAGAGGACTGCCATGCAGTATTGCCACGCTGTACGGCAATGCGTCGATACATTGAATTTAGAAATGAGAGAAAAATAGGGTGGCTAATTGGGATCTGCAGATTTTGATAATGCATACATACATCTCCTGTTTACCATAGGGGTAGACAGAGACGATAGATCTCCACTTGCAACGATCTTGACATACATCTTTTACATACATACATAACTTCACGCCAGTTCCCTTGCGGGGTAGGCACGAACAACAGAGCGCCATTTAGGCCCATTCTTACACACCTCACTTGCCTCTTTGACATTCATAACTCTTGTCATGCAAGCTCGTCTGTTCTTAAGGCTCCTGACATCACCTGCTGCTAGTACACGATCAATTTGATCATGGAAGGTGTGTCGTGGCCTTCCACGACTTCTGCATCCCTTCACTTTTGCATTGTATATCTGTTTAGTCATTCTTTCATCATGCATTTCACATACATCTTTTGCTTCATCTAATTTCATTAACCTCTTTATAAGTCGTCAGCCAGTCGTAGTCCACTGTTGGTAGTAGGCCTCCCAAGTCGGTGCCACTCATCCCTGTCCTCCGACTTCCTTATCCAGCGCCCACCGGCGACCTTGCGCAGGTCGTCAGTCCATCGGGCTCGAGGGACTCGTCTGCGCCATCGCCATCGGTCCTGACTGCTACTTCAACTTGCTAATTTTGCGAGATATGTCGGTTACCTTGGTTCTCTTTCGGATATCATCATTTCTAATTCCATCCGTAAAAGAAACACCCAACCTAGCTTGCTCCATAGCCCATTGGGCGACTTGGAACTTGTGGACCAATCCTGCCGTTGGTAACACCGTCTTGGCCCACTAGATCAAAATCTCTTCACACATACACGATCATTATAGGTGCTGTATATAATTCTATTTTTTTTTTGTCTGTCTGTCAAAGCATCACATTATTCTTTGTTGCAACATTCACTTGCATTATCGGTTGAAATTTGACAACAACAACAAATGAACGGTAACATATAGGAATGGGCCATAAGCCGGATGTCTTACATTTAAACATCATTAAGGCTTGTAGCAACGCCAGCGTCCTTGAGGATTTTACGGTAATGGTTTTTCGGGCGATAGCGGAGATTCCATAGACGCGGTCGTTTTTCAGATGCATTATTATTTTATTATGAATAAAATAAAGCAGTATTTCAAAAAAATAATAAAACCAAATTATTTATCTCTCTTTTGTAAAGATATAGATATTTTTTTTAATCCTGTTTTGATAAAAATTGAAGAAGTAAAATGGTTTCATGTCAATAATTTGGATGTGATTTGTTGATTTTTTTTATTACCTTAAAATAAGTATAGAAAAATTAAGAGAAAACCAGGTTACATCTCATACCGTGTAGATGCTCATTGCTACTGCATTCCACAACCTTACAGTCTTCATAGTAAAAGATATTAGGCAAAATTGCGTAGAATGTATTGGCGTCATTAGTTGCAAATTTGCCGAGGGTCTTAAGAGCCTGGTGCCTACTACTCGTAGGACGTTGTTTTTGGGCTAAAGAGTACGTTATACAAAAGAGATAAGATAGAAGAGAGAAGGCGGATAGGTAGCCAGTCAAGCTAATTACGAAATTCAGAAATGTGACTATGGGAACTGCATACGTCTAGTCATCGCAGTGGACAACGAACTACTGCCTATGACTAGCGCAACGCGGGAGCGCACATATTAATAGTTCCTCCATCTCGCTCGCACAACATTCGTCCCGCTCACTCATTGTGCTATATATTGTACTAGCTGTACGACTTATTAATATTTGTAATTAAGGTTACCGTTTCCAAAATGAATAAGTTCACATCAGTACTCGCCAGTGAATACCACTCTCTGCCATCTGAAGTATCATTAACCTCTACCTCTCGCTGCTACATGACCATAGGTATTTGTATATATAATATTTCCTATAGAAAACACATGACTATCACACGCAGTGGATATGGCGCCATATTATCTCAAGGCAACGTTAAGGAGCCCATCGTCTTTTTAAGCGTATCTCGGTGGATATTATCCACAAACACTGACCCAAGATAAGATAGCGCCGGATGTGCTAAGATCACGTGTACACAAGACCTGATAACAAAACTTTCCATTTGAAAAAATATATGAGTTACGTGTGCGAGTTTGCATTTTTCAAAATAAGTTCAGTATATTATCTATCGACGTTTATTGTTAGTAATGTTTAGTATAGTTTTAGGTTATTTCATCTTAAAGAAAGCATTATTTGAGATGCAACATTGTTAATCACGTTAAATATTACCTGATAACGTATCTATATACACTAATGTGGCTATGCGTTAACGGCATTATCTTTTAACGCTCTAAGTAAGACGCATTTGGTCACAGCATAAATCTTTGACACTAACGCAGATGAAGCCCCAGCATAAGAGATAGAAAATATTGGTAAATTACATAAAAGAGTACATACTCTGTGTAGGCTTTTGTTGTCAGTATGTTCCAAAGACACGCAATTGTTTTCATAGTATTAAATTTGATTTTATTACGAGAGCGCACTGTACAATAATAGACATGAAAAAGAGAAGGGAAGTAAGAAGTCGATAGGTGGCGTTGCTGTTGCATCGCTCTAGTGATGTATAGTAAACAGTCTGTATATGGCAAATGAAACTCATAATAAACTCCTCCATTAGAATTAAAAAGAACTCATATAATAGAAGATGATTACTGTCGTCGCCTATGTACGTTTGTGACACGAGGGTGTTGCCAACGCGTTGCCGGTTTTTAAGAAATTTTATTATGCCCTTCTTAAACAACCCCATATTGTAGCGTAGAGGAAAAAGCTTAGCATGAAGTTCCCTCCAGATTATTGTCGTACGCGGAACGAACGTTCTAGAGAAACGTTGCGTAGTTGAGCGTGGGAGCTCAAGCAAATCGGGGTCTTTTTTTGTTTTTTTTTTTAAGGCGGGGGAAATGCTATTTACGCACAATACTGAGTCCTTTGCAAGGGATTAGACCATAGTTGATCATGGAGGGTTTACCCTTTAATAAGGGGCAACCCAAACAGTAATCAACCAGCTTGTGTGGAGGCTCAGAGAAGTTGCACGGGCAACAACTATTACCTACTAAAACCACCCTCCTCCCATGTGCCCCGCGCTTTTTATGTAGGAAAGGCTGAGACTTAGAACGTAATTACGCCCAGTCCGATCCAGCGCAAGCAAATCGGGGTACTACAACGCTAAACATGTCAAATACAAATATCACAGATTACATTAATAGATTTTATAAAAAAAAATAAACTAGGATTTACCCGTGATTTCGTCCTCGCTTGACTTGAAACTCCTGCGGGGTCCCCGGGACAATAAATACCGCAGCATTTAAAAAAGAATGTAAGCTATCGTTTTAGTGAAAACTGTGCCAGAATAAGCTAATTTTTATGCACCCGAACCACTACAAATCGCTCCCGGGAAATTTCCCGCGGCATTCCCGGGATACAAAATATCACACATTTTATTTCACAAAATTTGCTATCGATCAGTGAAAAAATCACATTGAAATTCGTTTTTTAATCTGGCCATTTTAAATAATTCCCAGAAACATTCCTGCGGGATTCCCGGGATAGAAAGTAGTTTAATCTAAGAATAGTCTAGTAGATTTTAATCAATCAATCAGTAGTTTTTACGTGAATCCCGAATAACAGACAAACCTACAAACAGACAAGAATTCTAAAAAATATGCATCGTGTTCTCCTTCGTTTATATAGTCTATTCCAATTGTTTTTTTTTTAAATAGCTTCAATGTACAGACACAACATCTTTAGAATTTTATAATATTAGGTATAGATCATTTATCTAAAAATATACATCGGTTTTACGGTGGGTATATTTTTAATCTGAAAATCAGCACAAATACATCACTACACTATGTTCCATTTTTAAATAATTAGAATTTACCCCAAAACTTCCCAACACTTAACAACAACCATATGTCGTCCGATAATCGCATTTTAATAATCGATCCGACAAAAAGTAGGTGCGAATGCATCGATAATCATATTATTATTTGATTATAATCGGTAACGCACCGATAATGTGCCAAATTGGAATTGCAGGGCGGGAGTGTATCGTAATTACGATAAGCACGCGATCTGTCTATCAAAATTACTTTCGTACGGTTGCTTTTGGGGTGGGTTTTTTCTTATTCACCCCCAGGTGAGGGGTGGCCATGGGATCTCACCTATGGACACGCAAACCCCGACAATGTACATAATTGTTTCATTATTCATCTATTAACTTTGCTAAGGGGGATTTATCTTTGAGAATTTCTGTGGTCTTTGCTAGATTTATTCCCGCACCCACAAATAAAGGCGACAGTCTTTTCATTCTTTTATAATTCATTTTCATCAACAGATTAAGCATGATGTGTTTTACATCATACATTTTTTTTTTATTGAATAAAATAAGTAATACAATATAAAATATATCCATGATTGAAATTGCAAACTTAATCAACTTGCAAAATAAACGAGGAAAATTGTCTTTAATTAATGAAACACTAACTGATTCTGAATACGATATTTTCGCGCATATTTTATAGTATGGCAATCATTTTCAAATCTACACTAAAACCGGTAAAACTGAAGTATATATATATATCTGTACAGGAAATTATTCTTGTTTCAATATCTTTATTACACGTTCTAGACAATCTATAATACTTTAACTGCGTAGTGTCAAAGATTTAGGTTGTAGCCGAATGTGTTTTATTTAAAGCGTTAAAAATAACATCGTTAATGCATAGCCACATTAGAATATAGGTATATACGTACTTGTCAATATTTAACGACGTTGAATGTCGCCTTTTAAATGCGCAAACTAGACCTTACCACGCAGATGTGGTAATGGCCACATCTGCGTGATAAGGTGTATGTATACCTATAACTTTATCCCAGATGAAGCCACGCCATAATGATAGTTCTCGAATACTCGGTATAGTACTGTACTTATTCTGATACGAATAATAAAACAACACAATCTCGAGTGATAATCGAGTTTCAAACGTATTCTATGAAAAACGCTTAAAAACCAAGCAAACAAAAGAAAGCAATTGGTCTATTGTGAAGACTCAAAAGTACCAGGGTTGCATAGAACGGTAGGTGCTCGCCGCTAATAAAGACGGCCAGCCATCGCATGCCCGCGCTAAAACGCTGGGCGGTGCTAACACGCCCCAAGTCTCTCTTCGGATGACTTTACTGCCTTGTTTTACGATCTGCGCCCATATTGCACTGCGAAATTAGTATATTCACGCCTCACGTTCAAAGGGCACAGGCGCACAATAATAGAGTTTAAAAAGTAATATGGACAGTAGTCAAATACTCTGAAGGACAATAACAAAAATACAGATAGTAAATTTACGGCCAGAACTAAAACAACAAGTCATATAATATGTCTTCTTAGCGGTCGTGCAGATAGCACCGTCACCGTGCCGTCGCTGCACTGCTATTCTGTTAATTTCTATATATATGCGAAGGTTGTACGCTCTCCCACAATGTCGCTCCACTGCTGACGCCCACCCTACAATGAAAGTGTGGCGACGGTAAAACAGTTGCACCTAGTCTAAACAGATTGGTGTCGTGTATACGCGCGATTATTTTGTCCGTTTTCAGATCTGTACACGTCAATATAATATACTGATCTTCAATTTTGAGGAATATTTAAATAAGATGACCTTATATACTTTTGGCTTATGGGCTAGCAGAGTGAAACAACAGTTTTACAACGCACAGTAGTATATTTAATATAGAGGTTTTACAGTGATTTTTGGAAACTTTTCTGTCGTGGACTCAACGAAACAGCGGTAACAACTTGACAATTTGCCATAAACTTGACAGAGAACTTTTATTTGTGCAGGAACGGAGAAAGAATACAATTTCCTGCGGCTGGGCGGCCTGTCGTAAGAGGCGACTTAACAACCCACAGCCAGGTGGTAGGGCATTTGCCCGACTGGATGGCGACCACCCCTGGTCTAAAGTATGTCGCTATAACAACCTTGTGTTGTGTTCCGGCATTAGTGACCAGGTTCCAGTCTCCCTTAAGAGAGCAGCAGCGCATTTATAGCAACTTTGGTGCTGCAAATGTCCATAGGCGATGGTAACCGCTTTCCATCAAGTGGGCCGTCTGCCTGTCTGTTGATTTCCTGCAATAAAAAAAAGAGACACTACTATTGTTATTCTACTTTTTAATTAACCTCAATGTTGCCAGTACAATATCTACCATATACCATAGCCGGTATTAATGAATGTTAAATCAAAAAGTCTAGCCATAATTCATTATTCGTCATCCCAAAGGTCGAGCCATGAAAAAGTAGTTTGCATAATAGATTAATTATATTAATTGCTAAGTTCTGACGACGGATGGGCGTAGGTAAGCCAATTACATATAGACACGCGAATCTCTTGCCTACTTTGTATAAAGATTTACGGCAAACTAAACTAAGATAATTTAGGCATAATGTGTGATGGTAAGTGATTTAATAATAATAATATTAATAAGAAAAAAGCTGTTGGATCCTTTGAACGACGGGATTACAAAGAAACATCTTAAATCTAGAATTTGGGTTTTTTGGATCGCACACAAGTCGCGAGGCTTCTTTGCAATATTTAATAAACCAATATTAGGTATGTATTTAATTTATCACTCCTCAAGACTAAAGGTCAATTGGCATGCTGTCTTCCATAAGTAAATGGCCCAGAAGACTGGATATTGGGGAAATTGCCAGGATTATCAAAGAGTTCTAGGTAAGATCTCTGATTATATATACGCGGCTCAAAACATCCGCCTGAAGTCTTAAACCATATAGAGGAAGAATAAGAATACAGATTTACGACAGTAAATTACCTGTACTGAACTTATTAAACTAAATATGAAAATAGGTTATTTATACATTATATAAATATAACATAAATAGTATGGAATTCACTGGAAGACAAACTTTTCATATAAATTAGGTTAAGATAACCGGCCAAGTATCCGACCAAGTAAAATAAAGAGTTTGGTCATGGGAAATATAACAACCGTTTCTTTCGTCTGTCTATGGAACCTATATATGTGTGATCGAAAACCGCTCAAAAAACTTAATTTTTTTTATAGATATTATCTTAAGAGACGTTGATTGGTTCGAATTTGAAACATACATACATACATACATAACTTCGCGCCAGTTCCCTAGCGGGGTAGGCACGAAGAACAGAGCGCCATTCAGGCTTATTCTTACACACCTCACTTGCTTCTTTGATATTCATAACTCTTGTCATACACGCTCGTCTATTCTTAAGGCTCCTGACATCACCCTCCGCTAGTACACGATCAATTTAATTATGAAAGGTGTGTCGTGGCCTTCCACGACTTCTGCATCCATCCACTTTTGCATTGTATATCTGTTTAGTCATTCTTTCATCATGCATTCTTTCCACATGCCCGAACCACCGGAGCATTTCTTTCCTTACCTTCACACCGACACTCTCTTTCAGACCAACTCTCTTTCTTACTTCGGTATTACGAACGCGGTCCGCGAGCGTCACTCCGCGGTTTTTGCGCAGTGCTCGCATCTCGACCGCGTTTACTCTACTTTCATGCTCTCTCTTCCATACCCAACTCTCGCTTCCATACGTGAGCGTAGGTACCAGCACCGCGTTGTGTATGGCAAGCTGGGCCTTCTGGCTGAGGTTCTTAGCGCCTAGAAGTTTACCTACTGCTCCATTTACAGTATTCCCCAAATTCACTCTTCTTTCTCTATCAGCGGTTTACCTTCCATCCCTGCTAAAAGCACATCCAAGATATACAAACTCATTCACTTGCTCCAACATAACATCATCGACCATTACCCTTGCATTCGTTCTGGTTTCTTTTCTTTCAAACACCTGACAGTCATCTTTCATCATTGCGACTAGTATTTGCAGTTCTGATGGCGACTCGGCTAAAAGCACGCAAGCAAAGCAAGAGTTTGAAACAATTTTTATATATTGTATAGGTTTGCTTTTGACTGACATTGCACCATATTAGGTGGAAATGCAGTCTAAGATAGAGCACGCGTACCTAGAAAAGATTTCGCGAGACTTGAAGACGTCTTAATTGTAGAAAGTACTTTGTTCCATTGTGAATTTTATTAGAATTTTCCATATTATACTTGAACACTTAGAGGGAGATATATTATAGACACCGACATACAACGACAACAAACTGAATGCGTTTTAGTAATTAGGCAACCGAACCTTTAAAAACAACGTCATTTGCCTGTCGCAGTTTACAATGTAATGTAATGGAGTCTCAAAATAGCAAGGAGTTTACAAGTGCCAAATATCTGACCAGCGCACATGAGCTGTCCACACAATTACCAGGCTCGCATAACTGACGTGGAGCTTTCTTGATCTCTTTGATGTCGCAATTAACACATCGCCATTAGTTCATCATGCCCTGTGGTATCTGTATCGTGTCGCTATTGATTGACCTAACTAATTACGTGGCTTATCGTCTTACTTAGGTATTTTTGAAATTTAAAGGAAAAAATACACCTATGGTATAGGAATGGGCCATAAATGATGCTAAATCAATTGTTCCATAAACTAGAATATTTTCCTTCTGTTTTAAATGTGGCTTTGCAAGACTTGTAAATTTAATTAGTGTCCAAATAGTCTTGAATAAATCACAGATGAGATTTTCAACACAAATATGAAATTAACATATTATTATGTTACAATTATTGTTCACTTTTAACCAATATTACATTTTTAAGAATAAAACTGTACAGAAAAACATCAAGTTCCCGCCAAAAACCCAACAACTTGTCGCAAATTTAATAATGTCTTTAACGATTTTTTTGTCGTCACTTAACAAACCTAGGCTACATAATTATCTTATTAACAAAACTCTTCATTATTTACTTTGAACTAACATTTCCATATATCAAAACGTCATTTAGGAAACGCTCACTGACAGTGACATTTCTATGTGTCACTTCAATACAACAGCGTCTCGAGAACATTAATTAAAAATAAGTTTTCACACGACAGCTATTCAAAATGTAAAATCATCATTCATTATGCTTCTATTTCGATTAACTCTTTTCAAAAAGATGCCAAAACGTATGTCTTTCATGTAATTTAAGTTTGAGTGACACTCTTTTGATTGTGTGAATGTAATGAATGAATGAACGGAGTTAAATGAGTTTTGTTCGTTCATTAGACGCGAGAATGGGGACGGCTGTCATATTGGGCAACATCTAGGACATAATAACTTTCTTGCGATATCCTGAAATTCTAAAACAAAGTTTTTTATGTACTTTTTTCATTAGAAACTGATATATACATAGGTATGTTATAACCAGTCAATATGTAAAATTGAATTCTTTTTTGAAATTGAACCAATGAATAAAGTTTAAATATATGTTTTTAGATGTTTTGTCTGTCGGGAAGTTTGTCTCGAATAGGCTCCGAAAGAGCTCAATAGATTACAAAGACAGTTTTAGCGATTTAAACAGGTATGATATCTTTATTCTTATATCTACCATTTTAATGTCTTGCAGATTTTAAAATACATGAATATGTGTCCAATGTTTTTAGTACATATGTTGTTGGGGAGTTTCTTGCCGCTTCTTCTTCTTAAATAGTGATACATAGTAAAGCGATGTACATAGAATAGGAAGAAATTTTAACTTATAAAATATGGACGACCTCCAAAAAGTTCTTCAGTGGAACTTATTTTGAATAAATAATTTTGAATTTCAGTTTAATCGTACGTGAATGAAGCAAGCACATCTAGTAGTACATATACATCGTGTTTGTTTAGAAGATCATTTTAGTATAATACACATTTACACTATCTTAGCAATCAATTACACTATTTAATGGTGTTTAAGGTCAATTTAAGGAACATCTAAATCTTATCTTATACTAATATATAAAGCTGAAGAGTTTGTTTGTTTGCTGGAACGCGCTAATCTCAGAAACTACTAGTCTGATTTGAAAAAATCTTTCAGTATTAGATAGCCAATTTAGCGAGGAAGGCTATAGACTATATATCATCACGCTAAGACCAATAGGAGCGGAGCACCAACGAAGAATGTTTCAAAATCGGGAGTTTTTTTTAACTATTCCACGCGGACGAAGTCGCGGGCAGAAGATAGTTTGGTTATAAAACTAGAAAACATTTTAACCATCGAAATACATAACTTAACTAAAATTTTACTCAAACTATTTGGCCCTATAACTAGGTACCATTTGCAATAAAAATGTACAAACTGTACGAAGCTATGGAACTAATTAAAAAAAAAAGTAAAACATAAATAACTTGTGATGTATCGTCTGTCCAAGGGAACAAAGGGAACTTCTGGGAAAGGAACCCCGGCACTGTCTTTTGATACCGACACAAACAATAAATACAACATTCAACACTTCCGCCATAGGTTTTCATGAGAAATTGGTTTTTAGAAAAGTTATTTCTTAAAAAAAATATTTATTTTAATTTCATTGTTTTTAAGCAGACAGGCGGACGGCCCCCGTGATGGTGACCGGTTACCGCAGCCACGGACGTTTGCAGCACCAGAGATGTCATCAACGCGCTGCCGGCCTCGAAGAAATTTTATGACAACCTTTTAAAAAAAACCCCATATCGTAGTGCGGTGGAAAGACCACAGCTGGAAACTCATTCCAAATACCAACGGTACGCAACAGAAACGTTGTAGAGAACCGTTGCGTACAAGAACGTAGCAGCTTGAGCGGCTCGGATCCTCTTACACAAAGGTAAGACCCACCAATCTCACTCACTCACTACAGACACAAGTAGCCATACAAGATTAGCTTAGGCGTGTTGCTGGAGAGTTTCTTCCGCCGGTTCTTCTCCTCCAGCTATAACACGTTGCGAAGCGGTAGTAATGATAGACTAGGATCGGCTCCGTCCCCAAATAATCACTTCAGCCTGTTGGCTTAGCTCATTCAGCCTTTTGCGGCTAATTCTCAATATAGAGTCAATCCCCCGCAGCGGTCGAGCCGAGGTCGAACCTCACAGGAGGTGCCTCCGCGCGCGCGCTGCTTCCGGGCTGAACGCCTCCGCTCCCACGGACTCGGGAAGGCCCCAAAATCCGGTATCGCTGAAACAGCCATCTGTGGCTATTCAGCTGGGTCCAGCTCCAAAAAAAAAAGTGGGGATGAACGCTCAGCCGATGGCGAGCGGTGTGGTGGTAGAAAGAAGACGACGGCACCATTCTGAACAGTTTCTCGCAACACTCCTCATTGTGCAGTCGATCGAATACAGAGAGTTTAAGTATGGTGCTGATTTTGCTGTGCAGTCTTATTTTTAAATAAATGAAGAGTAGGTCCAAGCATGCTATCCGGAGTCCAATGTAACCCTGCTAACCCCGAGCAGTAGGGTGTCCATGATGAAAAGCATCTCGAAAAAAATGACCCAACCATAAAAAAAATACAACGACCATAGAGCTTCCACTACAGTAAACACTACAGACATATTATAGTACAGCGATCAAATATATTAGTATTCAAACAGCAGGACCGTATTTGATTTGAATATTTTGAAATACGCACCGAATGCTAATAACACGAACAGTTTAGCAAATTGTACTTCATTGTAACGCAGTATGTTTTGTTATGTATTATTTATGATTGTATGTGTTAGACAGAGATTAGATTAAAAAAAAAGATGTGATATCTCAATGAATAATACCAGGTTTCTACAGTAAAAAAAAAAAATGTGTGTGTGTGCAGTTCACACGCAGTAGACGAGAAATAAAATGTGACAAGCGGTGGGAGGATTCTAAATTTCGTGACGTCACATTTCATATATTATATCGTTATAATATATTCGACGGCCTCTGTGGTTGAGCGGGCTAAGCCTTTGCCGGCGTACCTGACTGCAACTCAGAGGTTCCGGGTTCGATTCCTGGTATAGTAAATTTCGGAAACGTATTTTCTCCGTTATTTACTATGGTCTGGGTGTCTGGGATCGGCCCCAGAGTAGTCCCTTGTATATTACCCATAACACAAGCCTAACTTGCTTAATTTGGGGTTATACAATATGTGTGCTTGTCTGCCGATTTAATTAAATTAATTTAATTTAAGATTTATGCTTTACACACGATATTTAAAGTATTAACGAATAACTTCAAAACATTTCCAACTCTATCAGTATGGACATAATGTTTAAATTATTAAATATAATGTATTTTATCTCATTTTTTCGCAGGCTTAGTCCTATAGATTTATGCATTTATCTCTTTTTAGTGTCGCTTTTTCGTTTCATCGAGTTTCAAATCACAACAATTCAAAATAGTTGGGGGGGGGGGGGCAGTTTTGTAATAATTTATCGAGTTACATTTTTTTTTTAAGTTACTAAAATGTGAACCATTATTTAATAATGTTAAAAGTTAGACAATATTGTTGCCTTCTGAATAAGCCCATAACTCACAAGACCGTATCTTAGACAATTATCCACACAAAAAACGAAATGTCTGCTACATAAAGGGGAAGTCGATTGGATCGTTACATAAGTATTCGAGACCGGATATAAGATAGGCTGTATGCGCACTAAAAATATTTCAATGTGATTTTTTAACGCCAAATCTGTAATCTTTAAAACCCCACAGAAGAGTGCGCACCACGGAATTAATTTCGCACTTGATTTAAATTCAATATGGGGATATTTGACAGTGATATCAACACAAGTAAGAAGTTAAGGACACATAAACAAAGTGTCTTCGCCTTAATAGAGATAATAAGAAAAATGCTAATGTACACTTTCTTAATAAGAATACGTTTAGTTATTTGGGTTATATTAAAATTAATTATTATTTAGATGGTAATAGTAATGTGATATTTTTAAATAATTCATTAAAAAAAAAATTACGAATCATAATATTCTCTTTAGTGATATATGAGTATAATTATGGCGTCATAATTATTACAACAAGTCAATTAACTTATTTTTTATTGTTTAAATACTAATTAAATTTATTTTTATTACGATATTTTAAAAGTCAGATAGCAAAGTATTCCGGTTTCTTTTTGTTTTTTAATTGTTTTAGAATTTACTGTAAAACTAGATGCACCCGTGACTTCTTTCGTGAGTTTTCTATACCTTCTAAAGCCTACAGCATAAATGGAAATTTAATGTTTTTTTTTTAATCGGCAGACAAACACACACATTGTATATCCCCAAATTAAGCAAGTTATGCTTGTGTTATGGGTAATATACAACGGACTACTCTGGGGCCGATCCCAGACACCCAGACCATAGTAAATAACGGAGAAAATACGTTTCCGAAATTTACTATACCAGGAATCGAACCCGGAACCTCTGCGTTGCAGTGAGGTACGCCGGCAAAGGCTTAGCCCGCTCAACCACAGAGGCCGTCAAATGTGAAATTCCTGTTCTGACCTTTGAAGTTTTAAGTTCTTAGACAAACTTTCAGATGAAGAGAAAAAACTTCCAAAATTGATCACTTTGATTAGCAGTTTTTAAATGAAGAACTTAAGCTATTTTATGGCACCTATCTTAATATCACAGATAGATACTTCAATGTTATTAGTAGGTATTGATGTATTACTTTTCATTTATTTGGATTTGGGGGTTAACATAGGCACTTTCGCAGGTCTCTATTACTAAAATGACGTGTTAAAATTACCTGCAAGCTGATGCGATATATCGAGCCTTTGCTGCCGTTTTATCGTAAGCGACATTTGGACCGGTATATCTGTTGGCAACACCTACATAAAATATTTTTTATTTCTGAACTTGCAACATCGTGGTTGCATTTTTGTTCTTCTTCCGTTTGGGTTGTAGCCGAAGGCAGACGCTTTCGTATGTAGAGTGATTTATTACAAGTTTTCACCAACTAACAGTGTTTTAACTTCGACACCTATATGGATCTGGGTATCCTAGGCCCGCCACCATCAGCGTGTACCAAATATATATACTACTAGCGGCCCCGACATACGACCCGACCCGATCCCAGCGCCACCTACCGGTTCCAATTGTAGATTTAAACCATCCGGGGACCCACTCAAACACACAAAAACAAAATCACCAAAATCGGTCCAGGTGATTAGGAGGATTCTAGAACCCGATTTCAGCGCCATCTACCGGTTCCAATGGGATAAAAAGTATCCGATGTCCGTCTCCTGGTTCTAGCTACCTCCCCACCAATTTTCAGCCAAATCGATACAGCCGTTCTTGAGTTATAAATAGTGTAACTAACACGACTTTCTTTTATATATATATAGAAGATATATATATATATATGCGACGAGCTGCGCACATATCGAGCCTTTTATGAAAAAAACATCGTAAGTGACAGAATTTAGGTATTTTACTGTCTTAAACAGGAATAATAGTAAAAGAGATCACTTTGTAGCCGATTAAGATCGCCAGTTGTATATTTTTTCTTTTTTCTACTTCTGTTTGTCTATTCTTTGGTGTACAATAAAGTGTTATACATGTATCTATCTATTTGTATTTAAGGGAAATAAACTTTTTTAAAATACTGAGAAAAATAAAAGAAAGGAAACAATACAATCCCAAAACTTATAAAAAAAGAACTTGAGATATAAATAGAATAAGAAATATAAAGGAAAACAATTTTTAGCTAGACGTGTTGCTGGGGAGTTTCTTGCCGCTTCTTCTCCTTAACAGCAATAACAAGTTGCGAGGCGGTGTACACAGAATAGGAAGTAAAAATAAATTTTAACTTATATGTATGACCTTCAAAAAGTGTTATCCAGTGTAACTTATTTTGAATAAAAACTTTTGAATTTGTATTGAATTCAGACTCAGCCTAAGCCAGCCACTAAAACTAGCGCTGTTCTTTCGCCTGGTACCAGTAGGTGGAGTTAGTTTATTGTAAAATACAGTTAAGGTCGTTTAGATCCTAATACAATGATCCTTAGCCCATATCTATTCTTAATACTTAATAATATTATAAAGAGGTAAAGTTTGTGAGTTTGTGACGTTGTAGGAGGTAATCTCTGGATCTACTAAACCGATTTTAAAAATTCTTTTACTGTTGGAAAGCTACGTTAACAGGGAGTGTCATAGGCTATATAACATGACGTTATATACCACGGGGAACAGAGCGCGGGTGAAACCGCGCCGGGCCGCTAGTCTGCAATAATAACAGAACTATGAACGCACTAAAAAATTCTAAATTCAAATATGATTCTTCAAAAGTAGCCGTTTTAAGGCCACTGGAGTCACTCGAGTTTCAAAGGAATCTCGAGAATCTCGAGAACTGCACTTAACATTGTAACAGAGTATAAATCGAATAATCGGGCACTCGACAAAACTGTGTTAAGTTATTTAGAGACCCCGACGGCACTTGGTGCTGTAATCGAATTGTGGACCACTTGGTTACCCTACAAACGGTTACTTTGTTACCCGATTTTTGGGAGATCAGGGGCTGTTTGAGGGTACTTCAGTTTATGCGAAAGTTGAAACTCAATTTTATAGTGCTGAGTTTTTAACATAATTTTAGAATATGTTAAAGCACTAGGTACCACGCGCGATTTCGTCTGCGATTGTTCTGAAACTCTTACTACTAATTACATATTATAAATACCGAAAGTTTGCGTGAAATTATAGCATTACAGAGATAAATTATAGCACATAGGCTACTTTTAATTCGAGAAAATTTTATGACGCAAGCGAAGCCGCGGGCAAAAACTAGTTCGTAATATGTACACATTTATGCAGGAATGAAGAAATAATACAAATTCGCGCGATCAAGAGGCTTGCCGTAAGCCAGGTGGCACGGCATTTGTCCATCTAGATGGCTACCACCCCTGGTCTAGATTATGCCGCCATAACAACTTTAAATTGTTTTCGTACATTAGCGGCCAGGTTCCAGTCTTCTCTTCTAGGCCGACAGCACGATGGCAGCATCTTTGGTGTTGCAAATGTCTATAGACGACGGTAACCGCTTTCCATCAGGCGGGCCGTCAGCCTATTGGCTGAATTGAACCCCCCCCCCCCCCTCCCTCCCCCGCCTTTGGGGCGAGCATCCGACGGTGACGACTCTTCTCTTCGTTCTCTCTTGCCCTGTCGATATGTTGTGACGAATTTAAACAAACGGGTGCGCGACTCAAAGGCGGGCAGTCGCGTGAGGGCGAGTAATCGTCATTGACGGTTGGGAAATATCCCTCCGCACCAGCTCCGCTTCCGCTGTGCATCGGAAGTTAATCCTGTTATACAATAATAATATACAATTTCCAATGACCAAAGTGTTAATTTATCATAATTAGTCATGATTTTATTAAATTATACAACAGTTACACTTGATTTGAAGCACGGATAGATTCTTTAACGCAATCAGATAGATAGCGTTTCTTTAGAGCCAATTAAAACAGATTTATAAGGTGTCAATGAGTTAACTTCTGTATGGAAAAATACATATTATCACGCATATTGTCTTTTATGGACGAAGCAATGTTTTTATGAATACTTTGCGAGCTCTAGTAACCGACAAAAACATATTCTACATATATTTCACATACAAAAGCAAAATTTTGCTTTATAAAACATATTGGCCATAGTTTGTCAAACCTATGTGACCCCTTTTCTTTTTTTGGCCAGAGGAAATCCGTTTGAGGACTAAGCCGCGACAGGCACAGAAGCCTGGGGGGATATTCGCGACCTGTGTGAGTGTGTGGGATTCGCCAGATCGGGGTTTGCACTAGCGTGCCCGGTCAGAACCGGTGCCACGCTATTGCCACTCCCCAGTTAGGGATACCCACTAAAACCCCTGGGTGTTCCGTCCTGCGCCTTATGCCAGGGCTACGGGAAATGGGCTGCCCGACTCCGCAGTGCCCTGGCAGGCGTGGGCCCCCCTCACTGGGCCTCTTCCTATGCCAGGGGATGTATCCCCCGGCTACTACTTGGTATCATTCTTGCGTGGGGCGGTCTGTAACGCGCCCCACGGGAAGTGAGATGAGCGCGCGCGGAACACTCGCGCTCTCATCTAGACGGCATGTGCGGGTGAGTTAGAACCCCTATACCCCTAGGGGCACGCTTACGGTGGCCGAAGGTCTAGCTCGGACCTTCGGCGTCGGCGCGTCCTCCTTTGGCGGGAGCGGAGAAATGACGTACGCTCACGCTCTCGCTCCGCCTCCTCCTTCGCAAACATGACGTGCTCGCAGAAGAAGGAGACGGCGTCCCATCCGAAACCTATATGACCCCAGCATAATTCTTAATACTACTATTTTATGACGTTTGATTTCGGAATGATGTATCTATATTTAAGATGATTTCAGAGGTTTCTTGTACATTTTACATTTTGTAAAGAAGTACAGTGGTCACTCGATAGTTCGGACCTTAGGTAAATGGATTCGAGATTATCCAGACTGGCACTCATTTCATGATTTAGATTGCAATATTTTAGTAATAAAAATGTGTAGGTAAATTGATACGTACTAAAATGCATGTTTTATCTCATAATAGACGTATTATAAAATTGTAATATCCCACTGCTGGGCTCGGGCCTCCAACTATAGGGGGAACGGACAGTATACCCGCCACGCTTGTCTAAGGCGGCTTGGCATATTTGACACATCGGTTATCTCGATGAGCAGGTTGCATCACGATGTTTTATTTCACTGTTGTTAGCACGTGATAACTGTAACAATAGCATATTAGGCCAGAAAACTGACTAAGTGGTGCATACGTTTCGGCCAGGATCGAACCCGCGCCCTTTGATACTGGGAGGCGTGCGCTAACCATGACGCTACCACAACTTAGAATAACATAATAGACATAGATTTGGTTGATATGTATTTTTTGTTATTTTAAATAAACACGTGTACGCAGAAAAAGTGTATAAGTTACTTTTCTAGAGATAAAAATATGTATCTACCAAAAATGGTATTTCTCGTGTATTCAGTTATCCTGATTTTCGACTATCCGTATGCCTTACGCCTACAAACCTTCCGGTAAATCTCGAGTCTGTAGATATTAGAAGAATAAAACACTACATTGCATTTAATAAAAAAAGTATTAATAATAATTATAAGTACAATGTTGACATAATCAGATTAGTATGATAGGAAATGTATTTGATTTGTACGGTATTTTATACAAAATTAATTATAAGAAAATGTGTTCATATACTAGACTTATTCAGAAATAATGCACTTTAAATATAAGCTTAAGTTATGTGGAATTTGCATGCCTACCTGACAGGAATATGTAATCAATGTAACAACATACCATATTTCGTATAGCAAATATATGAATTAAATTGACTTGAATTTAACGTTAGACGCGTACGACAAATGTAAGGCGAATGATGTATGTTATAATTTATAATAATACATATTATGTAATGATATAATGAGATTTAATGGAATAAAAGAATTGCGTTAATCGCAAATAACGTTTACAAGCATAGAAAAGAGCCGAGCATGTAAAAATAGTCGAATCGGAAAACTGTTTGTGCAAGTGGAGGCTCATGTATTCTGTCTAACCCTACAAAAAGCAGGCATGATAATATGTATGTAATTGAAAAAAAGAAAATATAAGTGATTACTGCATTTGTCATGACTTTCTTTTATAAAGCAATGTACATCCTTTGTATTAGTGCAAGTAATTGTTGGTAAACCAAATAAATAAGTAAATTTCTAAAATTGCGCCTTACACATTTTTTTGTGATTACTCACCTTCCATACTTGGTCAAGTGCCCCCGGGGGCGGTTTACCTACTTTGAGAACTTGTGTTTTAACTAAGTCGCGTTACAGGTGATTGACATTTCGATGTTACAAGGACATTAGGCTGTTTGTTATTCATCAAGTTAGAAATAGCTTAAAAGATCTATAACTGTTACTTACTGACGTACTTGTATGAATACGTAATTCTGTGAGAAACATACTAGTTTACGCCCGTGTCTGCTCTACTTGTAGAATAACTAGTTCAACCATTCCGCAAGATATTCATATTTTGTTACGGTAAACAGTACTACAATTTAATATTTTTAACCGAATTAAAAAAGGATGTTATGCAATTTCTCCGTCAATTGTGGACCGATTGTCAATTTTATTTTTATTGGAAATAGACTCTTTTTAGTTTTGTTTTTGATAACAAAATTGTAACAATTTTAAAACTCATCACGCCCGTTCGGTTGTCTGTCTATGTATATCATATTAATGTTTCTCAGAAGTACTGGGTCCAAAATTATAAATAATTTACTTTTTAGTTGCCTTAAATACTAGAATAGCTTTACTTAATTGTACTACTGACATGCGTATATAAGTTTGCCTTTTGAAATGTATAGGCGATCTTCAACAAGAGTTGATCTCGATTTCCATGGGATTCACTAATCAGATCCTGATTTGGTGATAATGACACCACATTAAGAGTATATTCTTTCCAATAAAAATATTTGACAATCGGTCCACAATCGACGGAGAAATTGTATAACAAACATTTAAAAAAAAAGATACAATCAAATTGAGAACTTTGTCCTTTTTAATGCGACTAAAATACTAAATTGTAGTCGTAATCATAATCGCCCATTAAAGAACGAGATTTTGAAGAGGTAGTTCATTCGTTTCATTCAGTCATTTTTTTGAAATGGTTCATATATCTCATCACTCATTCTCTTCCCTTATCATCGGTAGAAATTTGACATGAGTTACATCTGTGGATCTTATGTCAAATTTTAACTGCTCGTAAGGTATGAATGGTTAATAAGATGTAGGAACAGGCATAAGTCGCTTTTTGAAGTTCTTCCATGATTATGGTAATTTAATAACGTAAACCGATACACCTGTCTTTTATTTTATTATACTAGACAGTTACGCGTTTCCTTACCGCAGTTCATACAATTCATACATACAACAATGTATTTATTCTTTGCAAATTATACCACCTAATAAGGAACGCCGTTGTTACTCATGAAATAGTGGCAATTAATATAATTGGCTTGATTTTATTAGAGAATGGCGTGCTAATTGCAAATTGTAATTATTTTAATTTCTACATTAAACGTACTGTCATATATATTAACACTAACTTCAGCTCGCAACTTTATCAACTTTGATTTATTTTGTACTGGCGGAAACACAAAATATTTTAATTGGACATTACAATCTAAAATGTGGAGATAAATTATAAATATAATTTAAATAATGGAGTAATACATTAAAACTCCTAAATCCTACACAATTAAAGATGGTGCCGTAAGTCACATTTTTCTCTAACTTAAAAAAAATTATAATCATTACCTATTTACATCTATGGCAGTAGAACAGACAAGACAAAACATATAAGCACGGAGAAAGGCAAAATCTTCCCTTACCCTCAACACTAGATACGCAATCTAAGCAGCTTCAACCAGCATAACAAAAGTAGACAACATTATCTCAGTAAACACCCTCAGGTCTTTTTGACACTTTGTTATTCAATACGTACTTTTTAGAATAAATAAATCCTAAACGAAATCTTTGAATTTTTGACTGATTTGGTGAATTTCACTCATCAAATGTTCACGGTTTTCTTACACCATAAACAGATGGAAATTGTAAGAATATTAATATATAGTACATATTGGAATACGAAGGTGCCTTTGCCTCTCAACTATATCTTAGAAATAATGGAAAGAAAGAAAAACATAGAGGTACTTGCGGAAGATCAGCGCTGGTTGTGAAACTAGCATTATACTGAGCGAGAGCCTTTTTTGGACACCACAATTAATTGTTAGATATAATATTGACATTATATATTACTTTTTTGAGATTGGCGTCTGTTTAATAGAGTATAAACAAACAAAAAGTTCTAAATTATTACATATGTTTACCTTAAAAGAGCCGGGTGATATAACCAAAAAACAGCTGTTTCACTTTGACGGTTCAAAAAATAAAAATTCATCGCTCATAAATTAAAAGTTCGAAATTTGAAATTCGAACTCGTCGCAGTATTACAACGCGCAACATGCAATCTCGAGTAACCTCGAGACCTTACGGCCTCGTCGCACGTCCCTAAGCATAAAATCCGTATGAGAACGCGTTAAATAAAGCCCGAACGAGCCGTAAAACACTCATCCTTTACGGCCCACCGTCTTTGTTTAGGGCCAACTAGCGAGCTATCACGATTAATGTTTTTATACATGTTTATTATATGTCTTTTATGTGATTTGATCTAGTCTAAAATGAGTCACATTATGTTGCTAGTTTTATAAATTGACGTTTTATTCGGTAATTAAATTGGTCATTACATGATAAGTCTTCATTTCGTGTGTAAATTTTTTATTACCGTTATGACGGATTCTTTACACATACTAATGCTACCACACTACCTACACATAGAAACATGTCAGTATAATCTTATTTATCACAACTATTATAATTTCTAATGAGCATAATTAATTATCTTGTTTTACCAACTAAACGATCTTTTTGGATTTTAATTTATCAAGTCATGATAGCTTAATGGCTATTAAAACCGAGTGTCGTACAAATAAGTAAGTTCTAAATTTCTTGTTCTTCGTCTGGGGCTATGCTTTGCTTAAGTAGTTTCGCTAACCTAATGTTATAATTAGTATCTACAAGTGCTAGAAGTAGCACGTGGAAACGATGAAGGAAATCATTGTGTAGAAACTTTTTTTTATTTTTTTATTGCAGGAGTTGATACACCAAATGTGCTACAAATGCGCTGCTGCTCTCTTAAGGGAAACTGGAACCCGGTCACTAAATGTAGGAACACAACACAAGGTTGTTATGACGGCATACTCTCGACCAGGGGTGGTTGCCATCCAGTTGGGAAAATACCCTACCAGCTGGCTGTGAGTGGTTTTGTCGCCTCTTACGACAGGCCGCCCGGCCGCGGGAAATTGTATTCTTTCTCCGTTCCTGCACGGATAAAGGATACCTATGTACGTACATCGCGATTACTGATGTTTAAATCTGCCAAATGCCTTAGAAAAGAGTCGTCATTATAGTATCAGTTTCTTCCAAAATAGAGAGACTTGATGTACGTTCTATTGCTGCTGTTTTCAAACAAAGTTTATAATACTCAGGGCCGGTTTTTCAACCAATAGATACAAGTTATTCATGGAATACAACATGGGCAAATTAAAAATGTCTGTGGCGTGAATAGTTTTATTTTTATTTTTTATTGCAGGAGATCAGCAGACCGGAAGACGGCCCACTTGATGGAAAGCGGTTACCATCGCCTATGGACATTTGCAACACCGAAGCTGCTACAAATGCGCTGCTGCTCTCTTAAGGGAAACTGGAACGTGGTCACTAATGCCGGAACACAACTCAAGTTGAATTGGTTCACTTCTAAATTCAGTAAGGTTATAATTTATTCCACTGATAACTTTCATCTGATGATTCAAAAATCGGCCCTTAAAGATTTATTACTTAATATTAAGACTATAACTATAAAATTAGTCACAGCTAAGGTAATTTGCCTATTGACGTCATAACCATAAAAACTCAACAATCAACAACCTTGTCCTTTATTTAATCACAGCAATTGAACCGACCTATCGCCTGACAAATTCGCACGCCCCCAACATCTTGAGCGCACTTAACTTACCCCTTCGACCCTCGGACGGCTCCTATTCTTTTTATATCGCAACTTTATTAACGCATAAAGGTCTGGTGATGGCCCTTTAAGAATTAGGATGCGTCCCGGCCAGTCGTAACGCGCGCTCGAGCCGAACAAATGGAGTGTCGGAACTAAGTGAGTAGGAATGACTCCCGCGCGCTGTCCCATCCCTATTTGCAATTAATGGTGCCGTTATCGCGTTGTTCCTAATTTGAATTTTTGACTTTAGAATGAGCTAAATGTTTAACTCGCGTGTGTTGCTTATTGCTAGAACAAGCAAATAATTTGTGTAGTAGAAATTAATTATAATCTTGTTTTAATTTAAAATAGTTATTAATACATTTACGTGAGCTCTGAATACCAAAAAAACGTTTGACCAACCATGAATACAGTATAATATTCGATTGCAATTTTTTATTAAGCGAAAGGCCTAATTTTCCAAAGCCGTTCGAATGGGTTTTTCGCAGTGCAGCGGAAAAAACGCGTAATGTTTTTCTATTACGAATGTAATACACGGAATAATGGCGTAACGTGGCTTCCAATACGCGTATCGACATCGTGGAAGCAATCGGATTTACATGTCTACCAACGGGCCCGTACTAAAACGAAATCATGAATGAAGCACAGTATAGGAAACCGAAAACATTATCCTTATGCTCCCATTTTACGACCTTTACCCCGTCGAAAGGGTCACGACACTCCAAAGCTATCTCTCTCCCACTCGTTGGCAACGCATAAAAACAGAGAGGGATAATCACTGAGATGAGTCGAAAATTATTTTTTTTATTATCACCATCGGCGGTGCTCTTTTATTTCCTTTTTACGGTCCGAGTACCTCATAAAAACACAATAAACTTACTATTTACAGACCATCAGGAAATTGTTAAGAGAAGAGGTCCCTTTACAGCGTCGCGTTTGGCTGAGTAGAGGCAGCGCGCTTTACGACAGTGCGCGACTATAAAAATGAACGAATGATACATTTTATCACTCAGTATGTGTGTATCACGTCGCGGATACTCCGATAGATATCCGCGGAACGTTTACAGCACTATGAATCGCAAATGAATGGAATAATCGGAGACAGTGAAGCGAATCAAACGGCGAGCTATTATAGCTATTAATGAATGACACGGTTACAACACTATTTCTTTGTATTATTTAAATTATTTCATTTCATTTTAAATCAGCTCTTTAATAAATGTGCTGCTGATGAGGGATCACAGATCCAGGTCTTCTGGGCGCCCTGTCTGTACAAATTGGCAATCGATTCGAATTGGAATCGTAATTTTTGACGGTTTTGGTAGTCTGTACACCATCTCGGCTCAATATTGAAACAATCTTGAATTCACCGAGATTAATGAGAATTTTAGAGACCACGGATATTTGGCTACCAGTCAGTCGAATGGATCTTGACTCGCACTGACATGGTTTTTTTTGTTAAATTTGCAGACTCGCGGCCCTGATATGTACCAATGGCAAAAAGAACTTTTTTAACAAGGCGTCGATAGTACAGGCCTTGCAAACATTCAACGACATATGTCAAGAAATCGAAGTTATTAAAGACTTGGTTTTTCACTTTTAAGTTAAATCTATCCTGAGGTTGAACTGAATCCAACGAAAAAGAATGTTCAAAATCGGTTCCAAAACCAAAAAAGAATATGGCTGAAAAACCAAGAAACCATACATCTTCTTTCTGATTTAAGTTACTTTTCTGCGATATCTTCGGGGCCCCAAGTTCAATAGCAATAAAATATATGAGACATACAAAAAAAAATACACTCCGAATTGAGAACCTCCATTTTGTTAAAGTCGATTACAAAACGGAATAAAACCAAATTAAATATATATAAATAATATAAAAATGAACAAGGAAAAATAATGAACTCTAGTTTTAATTGTTATTTAATTATATGATTAATTATAACATGTAAAAGTTTTTAGTCCAATATTTTTTAAAAATAATTACTTGCAATATAATTACTAATTTCTCAGGCATAATGGATATTAGCAAAGCAATTCAAGTAGTTGAAAAATAATTAGCGCCAATATATGAAACTCATAAAACTGTAATGTATTTGTTGACGAAGAGATGGCTAGGGTTGTCAGGTAAAATTAGTAATCTTCAAAATATTCGATTCTTTAATAATAATAAAATCAAATCAAAAGTAAATCACCCGAGATTTTACAACAAATATTTCACAGCTCATGCAGTGTGCCTGTGAAAATCAGGTAATCTGCGCAATCGCGCAATCTTTTCATGTGTTTAGGGTTGCCATCTCTATGATTTGGCAACCACGACAAAACGCGTGAAAACCCCAGACTTTGGAGCCCAGAACCCGAACATGTCAACAGGTTTTTTTTTAAACTTAGTGAGTTTGGGGCAGTGATATATGCCGCCAATATGGGTTCTCTACCGTGGTGGAGATAAAGTAAAAACGAGTGTATTCTCGTAATATTTTAATCTTGAAATCGGTACACCAATGGGCTGGACTCTATACAATAAAATGGACGGGAAATGGGAAAGATGCACCGCTCCGTACAGTTATGTAAGTGTTGCACTTATATAACTGTATGGGTACGTGTGACCCTACAGTCAGTATAATAAAAAACACTTCAAAATGTCGTAAATCAACTTTTTATTTTGCGACCCACTGCCAGTGTGACTGCGGCGAAGTCAAAGTGCGCACCATGGCAACTGCGACTTAGTAAATCTAGAGCGTCGGTTGACCACGGCGAGGCGCGCGTGTCGCCCGACAGCGGCTCGCGACTTGAAATTTTTAAACCCGGACTAATAATGAAACCTCGCCCGGACGCCCTAAACTAAGACAAATCCGGAGAAACCCGGACGGCTGGCAACCCTACACGTGTTCAACGGACTCGTGAAGGATTATCACCTCGGACTTTAAAGTCAATTATTACATATTGAATAGAATTTCATCATCATCTTGAATAAAAAAAGAATGATTAAAAATGGCCAGATTGAAAATCTAATTACAATGCAACTTTTCCACTGATCGCTAGCAATGATTTTTTACGCCGGGTATCCCGCGGAAATTTTCCCGGCTGTGGTACAAATTAGTTAGATTGCATAAATTTTAATATTAATATATTATAATAGATATATTTTATTAGAACGATAGTTAAATAATTTTTAAGGTGATATGATACTTTATATTCCGGGAATTCCGCGAGAATTATCCCGGGACTATTTAAAGTCGGTATTATACATAAAAAATTGCTGATTCGGATCCGATTGATACTACTAATATAATCCGGGACTTTCATATTTTCCGGGATTTCCTAACTGCGTAACTACATGATATTAGGATCTGCATAATTTGATATTTTCTACGTTTATTCGATATTTTTAATAAATTTAAGTATGCCTTTAGTAACATTACCTATTCCGGGGTTTTTACGGGAATCTTCGTAATTCATGTAATTTCATACTAAAAATCTGTTGCCCTGCTGAAGAGACCCTTTGATTTTAAATACTGGCAAAATAGATATACTCTGCGTTATCTGTCAATCGTGGACGAAGTCGCAGGCAAATCCTGTTTATGTATAAACTATTTTTATTTGAGTTATATTGCAAAACCTACATGGTAACATTTCTTTAGTGCATCCTAAGGTTGTTTGGAACAAATTGCATTTAGTGATAAGTCCGCCTATTGTCTGTATTTAAACTACTTGTACCGTATCTTAATGAATGAAAACTCTTTATTGTTCGCCATAAACTTAAATATAGACAATGAATATGGATCAATTTGCATAAGAACAATGGGCTATAGCGATTTCTTCCAGGCAACCCAGCGTCTAAGGAGATTTTAATGAAAAATTCGATATACATATATAAGTATATGATTTGTAGTGCTGTACTAAACTAAATTAAAAGTAATATAATCACGGAGTACCATTAAAAATATAAAATATATAATCAGATATGTGATGATATTATAAATTTTTTATCCGTGCAGGAACGGAGAAAGAATACAATTTCCTGCGTTGGGGCGGCCTGTCGTAAGAGGCGACTAAATAACCCACAACCAGGTGGTAGGGCATTTGCCCGACTGGATGGCTACCACCCCTGGTCTAAAGTATGTCGCCATAACAACCTTGAGTTGTGTTCCGGCATTTGTGATCAGGTTCCAGTCTCCCTTAAGAGAGCAGCAGCGCATTTGTAGCACCTTTGGTGTTGCAAATGTCCATAGGCGATGGTAACCGATTTCCATCAAGTGGGCCGTCTGCCTGGCTGCTGATATCCTGCAATAAAAAATAATAAAAAAACTCAACGCATCTTGTTTTTGAGATATGGGGTGTTATAGATTAATGATATTTTATGGTTCTGTGATCAAATGACGAAACCAATTGAGCTTTTCCATCTACTATGAAACCCAACCGATTTAGAATAGTTTTAGTTCGTAATTTAATTGTGTAGTTGCATTGTTACAACCTTTAAAATGAAAGTTACAACATTTAATTAAATAATAATTAAAATTATACACTAAAAATTAAATAAATCCAAACTAGAAAGGAGATAATAAAAAATTGCTTAAATAACAAGCAGATGTGTTTTAAAAGTTATTTTTTTTAGTAAAATAACATATTCAGTATAAACTGACCCCTATTATTGAGGAAATATAACAGGCGTGGAGATCTTTTTAAACTGGATAATGTTTCATATTATTCAGTTTTACACTTTAACATTTCCATTGTTAATTCAGCAAAAAAGAACCATTGTAATAAGATCTTTAACTCCATCTATATATATATGTTCATCACAAGCATTTTTCTCAAAAATAACTGACAGTTATGAACTTTTTTGCTGCATAATATATGCTGCTATTTTACTAAGTTTTTGAAATGAAACTTCTTTAGAATCGTGATTTGAAACTCGATAAAACGAAAAAAATAGATAAACACGTAAATCTATAGGACTAAACCTGCGAGAGAATGAGATACGAGTTTTTTTATGTTTAAGTCTTGGCAACTAGGCCTTTAAGCCAGGCGCCGTTGTATTATAGGCTACAATCGACGTTATTTAACGGAGTTCTTGTAAAAATTCAAAAGGCCACATTTGGCTATATAGTTCCCATTTCTCGCAAAAACACATAATTTCTACTCAAAAACTATCAATATACTAAAACTATTGTTCATTTTAGAGTAATTTTACACATTTTTAGAAAATAAAACTGCACAGAACAACATCTCCTTTCAGTTCGCGCCAAATACTCGAGATACGAGTTTTTTTTTATTTAATGGCTTGGCAGCTAGGCCTTTAAGCCGGATCTTAGATTCAATGTAGTTTCTTCATTATCTTAAACCTATGTGTAGCACAGCTGAACTGTAGGTTATCAGTTAGTGCCATTAAACGGAGTTCTTGTGAAATCTTAAAAGGCCACATTTGACTATGCAGTTCACATTTCTCGCAAAAACACATAATTACTACTCAAAAACTATCAATATCCTACAACTATTGTTCATTTTAGAGTAATTTTACACATTTTTAGAAAACATCGTTTCCTTTCAGTTCGCGCCAAAAACTCCCGAGATACGAGTTTTACATTGTGCAGCACAGATTAGAGAGTCAATAAGACCGATGATTAAACATAGGTCCAATTTGGACCGAAATAAAAGTGATAATAATATTTGTTTAGATAAAAATCGAAAGCGATACCTCAGAAGTTTATTATGAATTATAATATGTTGACGGATGTAGGCTAAAGGAATTATACTTATATTAATAAAAGTTAGAGAAGAATTATCTGTGAGTACATTCCCTGAAGATTCACTTCTACTGCGTGTGAACTGCACACACACACATTTTTGTTGTTGTATATACATAAGTGTACAACAAGCATAGCCACGTGTATCAGCTAGTGCCCAGCGATAGCCCTACGAAACAGTAGCCGACCACTTCAAGTTTTATGAACCAACGAATTCCTTGTGCGGCCTAATAATAGTTATTACGCCGGCCCAGCAGTACATAAACGGGGTAAGTGCATTTTTTATGATTCAACGCTGATTTAAAAGATATTAAAGGCAATAAATTAAATAAAGGATTACACTGTAAATTGTTTTATGATATGTTTTAGGTTGTTTATGGGTTGGTTCATTTTTAAACTGATTACATAGTTGTTCTCGATCACTACTGTTTACGTTCGGTAATGGTTATTTTTGTTTCAAATGTCCACAGACAATGGTTATCATATTCTATGAACATATTCTGCCAAATAAAATAATCTTGTAGTAATTAGAAAAGGTATTTTATGTCATTTTTAGTGATGGCTCATCATATAACTGTCAATGTCAAAGTGAAACGTCAAAGGCAAAAGTCAAAGTAATTTGTTTGAAATTAAAATATGGACATTTTTTGCAGATGTTATGCTAAGTGATAAAAGTTACATGTTTCGCCTTGACAGGCATACAAATTTTTTATAGGCTTCCAAGAGTAAATAATAACCATAAACAAAATTAAAACTATAAAATTAAAATGAACAAGTTGGCTGTAGGCTAAAATATAAACCTTTAACAATACTCATTGACAATTGACATCAAGAAAGAAAGAAAAACTTTATTTGAAGAATTAGCGTCGTAATTACATACCTTATACATTGTTATACACAGACCATATTTTGAGAATTTGTACGCCGCATTTTCAGCAAACCAGGTTTGCGCTCAGCATATTGCTGTGCCGGAATTATATCCGAAACAACGCTGATTTTCAGTGCAAACCTTCTTTTTGGCATAAGACCAAAACGGAATCACGGAAGACATCTTCGTCTTCCGTGACCACGGCTACTGAAAAGTGGCCGAAACGTCGAAATAATAAAAATAAAACAAATTACCGCGCCTAAAACCCGTTAAATTGTAGTTTTAAATTTGAGACGGCTCCTTTGTCCCATTTCAAATACTAGTAGTCGTCGTCAGCCATTCGCAGTCCACTGCTGGACGTAGGCCTCCCCAAGACGGCGCCACTCGTCCCTGTCCTCTGATTTCCTCATCCAGCGCCTACCGGCGACCTTGCACAGGTCGTCGGTCCATCGGGCTGGAGGGCGTCCGACACTATGTTTACCGAGACGCGGTCTCCACTCCAGGACTCGTCTGCTCCATCGTCCATCGGTCCTGCGGCAGACGTGACCGGCCCACTGCCACTTCAACTTGCTAACTTTGCGAGCTATCTCGGTTACCTTGGTTCTCTTACGGATATCCTCATTTTTAATTTTATCCATAAGAAAAACCCCCAACATAGCTCACTCCGTAGCCCGTTGAGCGACTTGGAACTTGCCGACCAATCCTGCCGTCAGTGTCCATGTCTCGGCCCCGTAGGTCAGGACGACGACTACAATACTAGTAGTAAGGAGTCTTAAAATCTATACCTGCCATTTGATTGTAGACTCAAAAGCTGACTCCGTAAATGATTGTTCCTACTAATTAACCGCAGTCAGTTTTTAATGTTATTTGCATTTGCGGTTCTTGGTGCAAGCAGGGAGCGGTTCTAATTAAAATCCTTCGGCTATTCATGAGGTTTTAACGTCGCCTTTTGTTCCCTCCGCTGTTCCTCGGTTATTGTTGTGGCTAAGTAATTTAAATGTTAATCACTTATTACTAATGTTAAGTTCGGTTTTTAGTCGAGGTTTTGGGACGGTGGGCTTGGAAGTTGAGTTTTTCAAATTCATTTATTACTTGCTGCACGTTTCATTCGGGACTTACTCTTTGACGGCCTCTGTGGTTGAGCGGGCTAAGCCTTTGCCGGCCTACCTCACTACAACGCAGAGGCTCCGGGTTCGATTCCTGGTATAGTAAATTTCGAAAACGTATTTTCTCCGTTATTTACTATGCTCTGGGTGTCTGAGATCGGCCCCAAAGTGGTCCGTTGTATATTACCCATAACACAAGCGTAACTTGCTTAATTTGGGGATATACAATATGTGTGTTTGTCTGCCGATTATTATTATTATTTACATATATATTTTATTTCCAAATTTTTTACATTTTTCTTATAAAAAATACAAATTTATTTATAAAAAAATATAAAAAACTGATCTTCGCCGGCAGTGGGGCCTAGGGTCCAGGCTACCGGTGGTTAAGGCTCCAGACACAGGAATCTCCTCACAATACGGGCCGTGTCCAACAGAGCTGCCTTCTGCATCCGACCCTTCAACCAGATACCAAGCGAGAGCCTTTCAAGGTGGCGATCAAGGCTCTTCGCTATTAGTCCATTCACTGACACCACTGTCGGTACTATGATTGTAGAGTCCAGGTTCCACATAGCGGTAACCTCGTGAGCCAGATCAATATACTTTATTTGTTTATCTTTCTCGGCATTCACGAGGTTACCATCATGGGGAATCGCGAATTAATTATTATTATTATTACTTTATATTCATATTTTCTAAATAACATACTGGTTAGGCGCCTTATATTACCTACCTTTCCCCTCCTTTTCGCAAATCCGCACGCTGGATAGAGACAGGTGGTGCCACCTGTCGGCTAACCACGACTCGTGCCGGCGGGCGGCCCAGAACGTCGACGGCCTCGCGAGCACCGCACGCGCATAAGTGATTTTGCATAGAACGCTTTTACCTTAAACCCGCTCCTGTTGTTGGTGTGATATACGCAACCCCTGAAGACGTGCTTGCGTGAGTGCCGGTTAAATCTACCCGGCTGTGGATTTTGCCTCCTTCCACCACCAACAAATTCTACCTTTGTCACCCGCACCACCACATACGAAAATTCTACATAATATTCCCGTTGTAATCTATAAAATTTTCATTGAAATCTGTTATGCCGTTTTGTTGTATATTCGAGATAAACTTTCAGATGAACACAAATGTTATAACTAAAATGGTAATTTATCATTAGGTATCTCATATAAAAAGCAGTTTTGGCTTAGGCGTTCGCATTTATTTTAAAACCACAGAGAAGCAATTAAATTTTGTTTATATAGGTAGATAGAGAATAATATTTTTGACCTGGTAAAGCCATGCTGAAGTTATTATCTTGACTAGTGGTCGATCAGTGGTCGAAATTCGACCATAATGAATTTAAATTATAAGTTTGAACATTATTAAGGTTCTACTGTCAAAGACTACTATAATCACAGATTTCGCCGAGGCTACACTGTTAATTTGACTTTAACAATAAACAAAAGTTTTTTTTAAATATTTTTTTATGCATAATTTTTTTTAAATATGCATTCTGCACTCCTTCTCTATATAAACTATAATAATAAAATAATAATAATAATCGGCAGACAAACACACACATTGTATATCCCCAAATTAAGCAAGTTACGCTTGTGTTATGGGTAATATACAACGGACTAGTCTGGGGCCGATCCCAGACACCCAGACCATAGTAAATAACGGAGAAAATACGTTTCCGAAGTTTACTATACCAGGAATCGAACCCGGAGCCTCTGCGTTGCAGTGAGGTAGGCCGGCAAAGGCTTATCCCGCTCAACCACAGAGGCCGTCATTACTAACTATAAGTGTGCTCAATTTTCTTAAAAAGGAGTACAAAGTTTTTGCTTCATTTATTAATATATATATTACAATCTGTTGGGTTGGCTTGATTGGGCTGATACCACGCTCTCACATATCGGCGTCAAATGTTAGCTTTGAGTTAATCTGGTTTCGCATGGCAAATGAGAGTTCCTGTGTCCTACATTTTCCATTCCCTGCTATCCCAATCGTATTCCTCCTATCCCATACGCTGGCAACGAGTTGGCATTGCCTCTCGTGTTTCAAAGCTGGGCCATTTACCTCCTTGCTTGTTTCAGTTTCACGCAATATAGAAAGAAGGAAAAGGATTTGTTGTCGTATATGTGTGTACACACAGAAAATTGAATACGCGTAATAAGATTTTTTTTAAATAATCGACAGACAAACTCACACATTGTATATCCCCAAGCTAAGTAAGTCATGCTTGTGTTATGGGAAATATACAACGGACCACTCTGGGGCCGATCTCAAACCATAGTAAATAACGGCGAAAATCGGTTTCCGAAATTTACCATGCCAGATATCGAACCCGAAACCTCTGCATTCCAGCAAGATCAGCCCGCTAAGACTTGCCTGCTCAACCACAGAAGCCGTCAAAATTATACATGTAAAGCATGTATATACAATTATAATTAAAAATAATACACATACATACATACAAAAAACACGTGCATCAAATTCATGGCAATGAGGCTAGAACTCGACATTATGCTGCGATAAGAGCTGACACAGCGCTAATTTTGCAGTTTATCCAACAGTATTTATCCAAAGAAAAGAATGGCCCAAATAATTGTCAAAATAATAGAAAACAATAGTAGCAGAAACCTAATATATCCAAAGATAACAAAATATTTTCCCAAACTTGAATTGGAATTATCACAAAGAGAAAAGCTACTTTACGCGTGGAAATCACAGCAAAACGTTATCCGACCGTGGTATAATCCCGATGCGTAGATCACATTGTTTGCGGGCCACAACGGGCCCTCGCCTCCATTATATCATACGCAAACGGAGATTTCCCCGATGGTACAACGCAGAAATCTCCATAGAAATTGTTCTTTGAGGAATATCTAAGGTTCAATTTTATCATACGAATTGCCGGACCTAAATAATGGGTGAGGTTATTATCATATTTTTGGTTGGCCGTGCCAGGGCGCGCCTGCCGCGGGTGCTTGCCTCACAACCCGAAAATGCTCGTGTCCTTCTTTATATCGTGCCCATATATAAAAAGCCTTGGTTATTTCAAAGGATTTCACACTTCCAGGCTATCGACGAGTTTCAACCTGAGACACTATTTAATAACATAAGACTAAATTAGCAGACAAACATTATATATCCTCAAGTTAGGCAAGTAACACTTATGATGGGTAGGTATACAATTGAAATCTTGAGTCGATTCCAGACACTTGGACTATTCACAATATTGAAGATCGCTAATACCATATTTTTCATGCCATCTATGCCATATTCCATGCTATGCAGCTAGGGGGGCAAGATTTAGACAATTCAATCAGAGAAGCCATCAAATTATGTGCAAGTAAAATTTAGGAAGTGATCACATATTTGCGATACTGGTATTAAGTCATATCATATCTGCTGAAATATTGAAGGCTAATAATGGCAGAAGCAATCGCTTCTCAGCGTAATAAATAAATACATACATAACTTCACGCCAGTTCCCTTGCGGGGTAGGCACGAACAACAGAGCGCCATTTAGGCCCATTCTTACACACCTCACTTGCTTCTTTGACATTCATAACTCTTGTCATGCACGCTCGTCTGTTCTTAAGGCTCCTGACATCACCTTCTGCTAGTACACGATCAATTTGATCATGGAAGGTGTGTCGTGGCCTTCCACGTACTTCTGCATCCATCCACTTTTGCATTGTATATCTGTTTAACGTAATAAATGACGCTATAAATACAATGTTTATTTAATAAATAAAAACATTAGATAAATTAGATAATCGTATGTATTTATTTTTACGTAATATCCAGTCCTACTACTATAAGTATCTAAATGCAAAAGTAATTCTATTTAATTGTTACCTTTTTCAAGATTAAAACGGCTTAATGGATCTTAACGAAGTTTGGGATGGAGACAGACTGTATCTGACGTAACCTACCTTATGTGTGGAAAAAACAATTTGAAAGGTGGTGAAATATATGGACTAATTCCTCAAGATAGAATTGTGAAAACTCATATTTAGGCTTTATGGCGAGAAATAATTATCACAGCACTTTTACAAAATCATCCTTGAAAGTAATAAACTAGGGGATTACAAATATGAAGTGTTCTTTAGACGCATTCCTTACGTTAGAATATGAATGAATAAATACGGGCGAAGATATGGGTAACAACTGGTATGACATAACAATTTCTTGATATAAATATTGTATATTGGCCAAAGTAAATAATAGTTAAATAAACATGCTCAAAGTAAATATACTGGATAGAGTAAGACCCGAACAAGAAGGGTTGGAAGCCGAAAAACCGCAAGACAATCCCGAAAATTCATTACACGCACTGCGAGAACATCCGCGGAATTCACAATATTGAAATCCTAACTCCACCCACTCCCCACTCCGCTCGCTGTCCTTAAGACGTACAGGCTCGGTTTTGTTATTAAACTGGGAAATGTTGGAATTATTTGAGTTTGCGAAACGTTTAGACATGATTTGAATTATATAAATTTGTTATTTCTCTTTGTACGGAAAGTAATTATCTGTTACCTTAGTCAACAATTCATTTGCACCATTAGAGATGTCTCTTATGGATCGAATGAGAAATAAGGATATCTAAAATAACCGATATAACTCGTAAAATTAAAAATTTAAAGCCAGTCACAGATGTCCTAGAAGCGTTAGCTCATGGAGCAAACGAAATTAGTAACAGAATCCATGTTTTGGAAAACGTAGTATAGAAAGACCTCTAGCCTGATAGATAACCAGGTCAAGAGCTCTGTTAAGGATTGAATGAGGAAAACAGAAGACCAGTATATGTGACGCACTCTTAAGGAGGCTTATATCCACAAGTAGACATCGATCACCTGACAATTAATGGCCGATTACTATATGGAAATGGAATCTCACTAATCACTCATTAAAGTCATGAGTCTAACATCGCTTCCAGAGCAATTTTAATTACTGTTAAAGGAGGAGAAGTGACGAAACAAACTCCTCAGTAACATATCTTTATTTCATATTTATTATTATTCGTTTTTTTAATGTAGTTTAAATACTAATTCAAGGTTTATCAAAGTAATTTTTATAAATAATTACTTGAAGAACTTGGTAGCGATCACATTATTCCCATTCGGTGCGGTCGTCTACAAGTAATATAATAAGTTTTCTCGCACTAACTTAAACATATTCTAATATTCATTCACTTGCGTTACACCATTGGTTGAATTTTGACATTAATTGTATGGAGCTTGTGTCAATTTTAACCAATTGTAAGGCAAATAAACGGTTATTAAGGTATCGGCCATAAGTATATTTGTTTAAACCTTATTCATCGTCTTTATTATATGATATGATTTAAATGAAATTATCTGATTTTAAATCAAGCTATATGATAAATAATAGAGTAATAATAAGGGTAAAAGATGGATTGATAGAAGATGTAATACAGATTCAAAAAGAAATGATAACGAGGTGCTTTGTGTAGAGGCAATGGTTGAAAGGAAACAGATGAAACATATGTACCTATACATGACATTACCGTGGATGATACAGTTAAGGAATTAATAAGACAAATAGTAATCTATGTTGTCTTTTGTAAAAAGAACAAAGAAAGAGAGAATTAAAAGCAATCTAGACTTGTTATTATAGTTATCAAAGAGCAGGTAGAAAACTATCACACGTAAAAATAACAATAAGGCAAGCAAACTATAAAAGTGTCTTTCAGCTAGTTAAGCATCACGAACCGCCTACTGGAGCCCTATCATTCAAACGGGCTATCCATAAAATGCCACTACGCATGCCATCCCAACCCTTGAGGCATAACAAACCCTTCGGAAAGGCGTTATTAGAAACTAACACGAGAATACGTAAATCGCTCACTTTATGCCCCTTTCGGTTTGAGCAGAATCGCAAATGTAAGTTGAAAATTTTTCGGCATAATTTTCATTTTGATTTAAACGATGGGATTGCCGAATGTTTTTTACGATTGCTGACAACACTATGTTCGAGTGATGTGGGGTTATTATTTCGAGGTTTCTTTGAGTACAAATGTTTTTGTAAGAATACTTTTTCGTGGGTTATTTTCGACTGGAAAATATGTGGAACCATGATTAATTTGAATAGGAATCAGCTGCCACAAATAGTCTGGACTAGAGTCAACTTGTGAATAATTCTATAGTTTTGGAGAAGGTTACTTTTACGTTCAAAAGGTCTTGAAGGGGATGATATAGATGATGAAAATTTGTATGAGTAACACTGAGTAACACATAATTCCTTAACATACAAATTAAAAAAAAACATATGTGTGTTTATAAATAAAGAAATAAATGCAAACGAATTCGAGGGTACCAGCTAGTAGCGTAGAAAAATACTGTCTATTGTTTCAGATATTATTTCGTCTAATAGAAAATATATCAAAACGATTGGTAAATAATTAATGAATGTACTGTTTTTTGTAGAAGAAAAAGTAGAAAAACGGACCTCATGCCCCGAATCGGATGCCATGGACGCAACCAGTATTTAACACGCGGTTGATGAATATGATCCTACCAGCAATCTTACCAAACCAAATCAAAGTTTGAGTCTCTGAGACTCAGACCAAATTGCCTAAAATAAATTTTCCTTTATCCGAAGTCAAGTTACTCAAAAACAAATATGCTTTTGACCTTTGTGAACCAAAAACTTTTGTAAAACTTTTATTTTTAATATTCATTAGACCATTGTTATCAGGAGGCCAGAAGCTCGAACGCGTAGACGAAAGCACGCGCTTTGTCTACGTTTCTATGTATGTAAATTAGTGCTACCTTACGTCTTTGTTTTTATGCTAGTCTGGTAGGTACGGTTGAAAAATGGGGATATTTGTCTTTTTGGCTACCGGGTTTTTTTCATTCATTTTTAAGATTTCGAAATGAGTCACATTTATTCAATGCCAACTCACTTTATTTGTAACTGTTTAACCCGCGTCTTTGTTCGTATTTAATATTTTGCTTTTCGAATGAACTTAGCAAAAGCTTCAATATGAATTTGTACGTAATTAGAATTGTCATGCACATTTAATGTTCTCCACCTTCAAGTTTATTTTTGAAGTCAAAATATAGTCTTATATCCTTCTCCGAGATACAGTTTATCTCTCCTTACCAAATTTTACGAATAGCCGGTTTCTCCATCTTTCCATTAATTTCCTTTCCGCTGGTAATGCTTCCAACTCTATACAATAATACCAAATGTGTCATTTTCGCTGCCTCAAGAACTTTTTCATCCAACGATATTAAACATTGGTTAAATACACGGATCGTGTAAAGTCCTATATAACAAAAAGATAAAGAAGATATTATGGAAAATACGATAGTTTCAACTCATAATTCAAAATCGTAACAATATTTCTTTAAAAGAAATCAAACATAGAATTAGATATATAAATACGAGTGATACGCGAAAGTGATGGCGTGAACTCGCACACCGTATCGTTGTACTATTCGATGCGTGTCCTATTATTTTTTTCTGCAATTTAATTCGCAGTTTCAATCACCGTTGTGAATTTATTAGCTGTGGATACCGCATAAAATACGACCGTTAATTCGATTATTGAATTGTTATACGATTTTATCGATATTGATATACGCGTATGTGCACATCGTTAATTATTGTTCTAAATACTAAATGACTTAGGAGTTTTTGGCTGGAACTGAAAGATGTTGTGCTGTGCAGTTTTATTTTCTAAAGATGTTTAAAATTACTGTAAAATGAACAATAGTTGAAGGATTTTGATAGTTTTTGAGTAGTAATTATGTGTTTTTGTAAGAAATGTGAACTGTATAGTCAAATGTGGCCTTTCGAGTTGTCACAAGAACTCCGTTGAATGGCGTCAGTTGATAACCTACAGTTCAGCTGAGCAATATATAGGCTTAATAAAATGAAGAAAGTATATTGTAATTTAAGATCTAGCTTAAAGACCTAGTTGCCAAGCCATAAACCTAAATAAATAACAAAATGACTTAAGCTTCGAGAGCTTATAACGGGAACTTCAAAAGCAGAATTTCTTTTTTAAATACCGCTTTGCACATTTTGTCTATATGGCCAGTAAGAAATCGTCACCGGTCACAGCCTTCTAGATTTTGTACGAGTGTACAATGACGTCATAACTATAACAAGCCAAATAACTTTTTAATTGATGATGAAACTGTGATGAACATTATTTTTAATAAATATTGTATGCCCGTTCTTTTATGTACCTATCTATCAATAATCTTAGAATTTCTTGTATGAACATCAAGCAATACCGGGTGCGGAAAGTCAAATCAACTGAGGTACTTTTTATAATCATTCAAACTGTCCTACTCATACATTTCTTACAAACTTATACTTATGACGTCATACGTATAAACAAGTAAAAGGAGTAAATTATTTAAGGTTATTTCTATCGTGATTTTTTTTAATGCTACACCTGCATTAGAAATAATAACTGTGACCTTACCGTTCATAGCGTTAAAAAATAACGGACAAAAATTTGCTACATTAGAGTGTATACAATTTACATATATGAGTTATCTATTAATGTTTAACGTCATTAACAATGTCACATCTTAAATAAGGCATCAACGTAAACTTGGCTACAGTGTCTGAAGCTAACATTATTATCCCAGGTGTAGCAGAGGCGTTATAAAGTAAGAATATAAGCCGTTATTTTAACACCTGACTTTTTATATGTATTTATTTATTAGGATTTATTGTAACATGTGTCCGCATGTTTATTAGAATGCCACATAGATAATTTTAATATTTTTTTTATTGCAGGAGTCCAGACAGGCAGCGGCCCACTTACTAGAAAGCGATTACCATCGCCTATGGACATTTGCAACACCAAAGGTGTTACAAATGCGCTGCTGCTCTCTTAAGGGAGACTGGAACCTAGCCACCAATGCCGGAACACAACTCAAGGTTGTTATGACGGCATATTCTAGACCAAGGGTGGTAGCCATCCAGTGGGCAAATACCCTACCACCTGGCGGCAAATACAGTCAATACAAACGACGCCGCGAAATTACATTGTTGATTTCATGATTTACAGTACGATACCGCGATGAACTGTCATAGAACATTACACAGACGAGCGGTGACCTCGAAACGATGCACAGAGCAAGGGTAAGATGTTAGCTAGCAAGACGGAAAGCGCTTACGCTTCGTCGAGTAAAGCCGCTTATTTTAAAAGCAACGGCGGTGACTTGTTATCGGTTGGTACTCTAAAGTGCCGTGGTAAGGTATTTTAGAGGGGGGGGGGGGGGAAGAGGGGTGGCGGTCCTACAGGAATTTATTAGATTCGAATTACGTTTACTAGCAGAAGGTGATGTCAGGAGCCTTAAGAACAGACGAGCGTGCATGACAAGAGCTATGAATGTCAAAGAAGCAAGTGAGGTGTGTAAATATAAGCCTGAATGGCGCTCTGTTGTTCGTGCCTACCCCGCAAGGGAATTGGCGTGAAGTTATGTATGTATGTAAATATTTAATGTAGTAAACTATGACGTCATAATTGTAAAGAGTAAATTAGATTATTAATTAACGTTTGAAGGTAATTAAAATTATCTTTATCACCTGTTCGAAGAGGTTTGATTAAACACTCCCTTTGATTAAACATTCCCTTTGATTAAAATGTATCTAATATGGAGAATATTATATAGGAGAAAAAGCGACGATACAAACATACGTACATCTAAATTTATTACACAATTAAAACATTGTAATCTTAATCGAATTCCAGAAAATCTTTTTGATAATACAATTTTATCTTGTTTTTGAAATGACTATATTTTATTTAAACCTAATTAATATACAATGAGAGTTACTTCTTTGTGCCGTTTGCTGTTTAGATGTTTAGATCATAGGTCCTGAGGCCATGATCCTCTATGAAAAGCTTTTAAACGACCAATCGACTCCTCGGGTGATCTGGTTCCTACCTCGGACAGCGGCTCAGGATGGTGATCCAGCGAGGTAACATAGACAGGCTTACTTGTTAAGTCAAAGTCAAAATAATTTACTTTGTGAATACAGTGTAAATGATGTCAGTGTAACAAAATGTGGTGTCACTGTATTCCGCCGCATTTGCAGCTTCCAAAATTTTTGATAATAATATCAAGAAAAGAAAAAGTAATTAACTTATATTAAAAGAGTTTTATTGCAGCTTTTAATGTGAGTTCAGTTTCAAGAAATTTGAACTTGATATAGTTTTTTTCTATCTCATCAACTCCAGGGCCAGTGCCTCCTTATTTCAAAAGTATCACCGGTATATACAATACTTTTGTTCAGAAATTTTGGATTCTATACATCAATATCATCGGGGTTTTCCATGACTGTCAAGAGCTGGTGTATACTAGGTGAGGAGTACTGCCTAAGCTATGTAAACGGGCTACCAGTTCTTAGTCACTGCCACCAAGACTTGCGATATACACGCCACCAAGACTTTACGACTTACTTTCGATGTATGTATGTACTTGCTTAATTAATGTAATATTAAACTTAAGACTATATATACATAAATGTTAAATGTTACATAGGTGATAATATTTGTATCCATCTATGTATATATTGATGGCCTCTGTGGTTGAGCGGGCTAAGTCTGAGCCGGCCGAACTCGTTGGAACGCAGAGGCTACGATTCGATCGTCCGATCCGTTCGATTCCTGACATGGCAAATTTCGGAAACGATCTTTCTGTTATTAACTATGGTCTGGGTGTCTGGGATCGGCCTCAGAGTGGTTCGTTATATATTACCCATAACACAAGCGTAACTTGCTTAGCTTGGGGATATACATTGTGTTTGTCTGCCGATAATTCTGAACATGTTTCTAGATGCACCTCCGAAGGTTTGTCTATTTTCTGTATTGACAGATTTTGTCACGTACATGGACTACTTAGTTGTAACCTTACTAATTATGTAGCAATAAATTATTCTATGTACGTGACGTAACAGTCCACTTGCTTCTCCCTCTATTCCAGTCCCCAATCACCTCCCCTCTATACTCCTATCTTGATCATTACATCCTATTCCTACTATTCTATCCTCACTAACCACTCGCTGGTGATGCAAACGTCAATGGGCGACAGTAGCCGCTTTCGATTATATGGGCCTTCTGCCTCGTTCCCAGTTTTGCAATATAAAAATTACAATGAAGTAGTTTAAGCGAGCAAAGTGACGGTAAAGGCCCAGTTACATGACGTGGGCGAACATACATACACACATATATAACATCCGTAATCAACATACAATCGTCAAGTTATAACTGTTTGCAAATCATATACAGGCGATCCCATTGTGCGGATTAGAGTGCCAGTCATATTTTGAAACTTCGTTGGTGGTCTCTAATATCGAGGGTAGGCATAAATAATTGTAGCGTTCAATCCCAGTTGCGTCCAATATGTCCATTTCGAAGCCCGGGGCCCAATTAGACTACCTTCTGCACTTCTTGAAGTCTTCGTCTTACATATTATGAGACCATTGGTATAAATTTTAATGGTCACACCAAACTAAAGTTTTTTGGGATATGTATGGTAGACAACTTTGTAAACCAGTTTAAAAAGACCCACTTTATTCTCTCCACTTCGCGCAGTTTGGACATCCCTTGTTGTGAAACCGCTAGTACACATGTTATCCTTCACGACGTTAAGCTAACATTTTTTGGGGGTAGTCAGAAGTATTGTTCAAAAATCAGTAATTCTGTCAATCGCGTAGGATGTCTATATTAGCTGCAAACAGCTACTCAATAACGGATTTATGTAAAAAAACCATCTATCATGATTAGTAAACAGTAGATGGTTGAATAACAACCCTAATGTCTGTCGTGTATTTGTACAAAGATCTGTAAGATGTTCTGTTTGCGAATGTGATTTGCATTATAGAATACGCATCTTCAAGTATGTATTTTCTGCATACTCTGTATAAATATTTCGTCAAAATATTTAGTCTCACAACAATCAACTAATATTTATCGTCTGAACTGGGATTGACGGTAGTTTCGCACCGCCATACTTCAAACACGTGACGTCAGATAACTCTGGCCCCCATAACATGACGCGGTTGAAGCAATATTCAAAAAAAAAAAAAAAAAAAAAAAAAAAAAAAAAAAAAAAAAAAAAAAATTTCGGCTGGGCGTAACTATGTTCTAAATCTCAGCCTTTCCAACACATTCAAAGCGCAGGGTCGTCAGGGAGGAGGGGGTTTTTAGTGGGTATTGGGGTTGCTCGCCCGTGCAGCAACGCTCGGAGTCTTCCACACTATTCTGTGACGTCGATCGCGGACGGAGCGCTGCCAAGAGCATACTATTGCTGCAGTGTTATCGCCCCCGACCGACGCGTGTCGTTCCCCTAGCAACGACCCAGTTTGTGCGTAAATCGGTTAAGCATTTTCCCTCGCCTCAAAACCAAAAAAAAAAAAAAAAAAAAAAAAAAAATATTCAAAATTCGAATGCACGCCACCCGCAAAGGCATTCCATATTCGAAATAATATTATTATTTTTTCCTTTTATTCCGTAAAGCATAAGACACACGTTCTATATTTGAAACGTCGCGGGGTACGTGTCTCCCCTTCGAGGTGTGTCGAAAAAAATGTGTGATGGTATGGTGCTACTGTTAGCGTCAGCTTCCATATACATATGACTGCTATAATAGACTTTCTTAATATACATAGATAGATAACACTTTATTTGTCATCATAAACAACAATATAACTCCAATATTTTTGGTCTAATAATAGGCGGCCTCATATAAATTACATGAAATGTAGTGAAAGTGTGTAACTATGTGAACTATTACCAAAATACCATCTTTGATGAAATAGCTTTTTTTTCGTTTATCTGAATTTAATTTAACGTAATTTAAATACTATTTACTTTGTGAGGATGTTTTAAATTGCAAAAATAATGTGCTGTTTTATATATTATGGGGTTATTAATTGAATTAGTTTTATGCATGAATTATCGGGAAAAGATGTAGGTAATCAAAACATTGATGAATTAAAAATTAAATAAGAAGCCTAGTTGAAAGGTAATATTTTCGACCAGTTATAGACTTGGTAAACAAGAACGTGAGAGATAATTAAAATTTTGTTGATTAATTGCAATAATCAAGGTGATTTTTTTCAGTACTTACTGTCTGATCGCGTTAACAGTATCCACACCCTAAAGATCGATGCACACGCTCCCGCCGTGATAAATTACCTTCGGGAAATTAAAACTGTCTTTAAAACAATACCTTCTTTTCCAGTAGCGCCCCCTATTTTCTGTCCTAGCCTCACCTACTTTCTATGCATATTCCCATCTCGTTCTAACAAGGAAAAGGGGCCGGAATACAATGACATTATTTTTGATAAAGCTTCTGTTATTTCTTTTTTTTTGTTTCATTTCTTTTGAAAATTTTTGCGCAATGATCATTGAGGTGAATTTTAATTAAGATTAAATTAATATTTTATAATTATAATGGCGTTAAGGAGATAAGAGTATTATTTTTGTTTGTTTGGAATATAAGAGTTGGACTTTAGCCATCTTATTATTATGGATGCTTCATGAGTGATGCTTTACTGTGCTGTTCTATTTTAAAAAAATATATATTTTATTTTATTGTAAATATTAGTTGTAGGATGTTGAATTATTGACAATTTAAAAAACAATATCGCATTTGAGATCAAAATCTTAAGTGGTTAGTGAAATTCGACTATTCAAGCTACAAGAACTTCCTTAGTCAGTCAAAGATCTACAATTTGGCTCACGTGTTATGCTTGAAGATTATTCCAAAACTTGCATACTCGCGGGTACTTGATACTGGCTAGATACAAAAATCGTGCAGAGTCACATTTAAAAAGAAAAATATACGTATTCAGAAATACTGCTCTATAGCTCAGGCAAGTTCGAACTGCGGTACCTATCAAATTTTATATTATTTTTTCTGCAGAAGTTCATAAATACAAATGACAGGGCTGTATGATCTTGAATTGTGTTCCGGCATTAGTGGCCAGGTTCCAGCAATAGAAGCAGAAGAACAACAACCACGCAACTGCGTCTTCAGAACACTAGGCGCATAAAAAAAATAACTAAGTGGAAACATTCATCTTTCCAACTTTGTATCTTTTAAAAAAGTTATAAAAGAAAAAAAGCTTAATTACTTTTCTACCTATCAAAAGCAAAGATAAGGACCCTATTCGAAATGTTATCAGAGAACCACCCTATTCCGACCCCCGTTTCGCCCCTGTTTTTCTTCCTAGTGCACCTATCAAACGTGATATACAGATAACTAATGCTAGAAGTCATTAACGTAGAAAAAAAAGATAGCGTAATGCATTTTTAATATTTTTTCGAGTGTAAACACTAAGGTAATGACGGCCTCTGTTGTTGAGCGGTCTAAGCCTTTGCCGGCCTACCTCACTGCAACGCAGTGGCTCGGGGTTCCTTCCCTGGCATGGTAAATTTCGGAAACGAATTTTCTCCGTTACTTACTATGGTCTGGGTGTCTGAGATCGGCCCCAGAGTAGTCTGTTGTATATTACCCATAAAATATGTGTAACTTGCTTAATTTGGTAATATACAATATCTGCGTTTTTCTGCGGATTTTTATTTAGAAAGAAAGAAAAACTATTAATTTTATTAAACTATTACATTTTTACGTCATGGTAGCGTAATGGCTAGCGCACGCGTCCCAAATTGAAAAGGGCGCGGGTTCGATCCTGGCCGGAAGGCAAGCGCTTAGTCAGTTTTCTGATCTAATATACATATTGTTACAATTACCTCGTGCTAACAACGTTGAAGGAAAACATCGTGATGCAACCTGCACATCGAGATAACCAATGTGTCAAATCTGCCAAGCCGCTTTGGACAAGCGTAAAATATTTTTTTTTTATTGAAGGAGTTCAGCAGACAGGCAGACGGCCCACTGGATGGAAAGCGATTGCAACACCAAAGGTGCTACAAATGCGCTGCTGCTCTCTTAAGCGAGTCTGGAACCTGGTCACTAATGCCGGAACACAACTCAAGCTTGTTACGGCGACATACTTTAGACCAGGGGTGGTAGCCATCTAGTCGCGCAAATGCCCTACCACCTGGCTGTGGGTTGTTTAGTCGCCTCTTACGACAGGCCGCCCGGCCGCAAGAAATTGTATTCTTTCTCCGTTCCTGCACGGATAAAACCTACTTAAAATACTTTATAAATGAAATGTGAATATAGTAATGTCAATTTTCGAAAGTAAAGTAAATAGGTAGAAAGATATAGGAAAACCTTGCCTCAACGTGTTGAGTAAGTGGGCGTAAAACAAATTTATAATTCCCTCTTCCAGGAACATGCTCCAGATATTAAAGTGACACGCGTTCATTCACAACGTATTAAATCAAAGAACTTTCTTAGAAGTCAAAAATTGTATCAAAATACACAACTTTTACAACGACGCATATTAAATTAACGTTTCGACGAAATCGACGATAAAATATAAATAAAAACATTTTTCCAAAGTCCATAAATTTTCCTGGAAACTCTTAAAAACGGTGCGATTAAGGAAATTATATTTTTAACGATTAAAAATTAAAAAAATTTTCTTAACGGTTTCAACTTTAACTGTGATCATCATAAAAATGTTTTTAATTAAAAAATTTAGGTTATTTTACGAATTAACCTAATATCCAGGGTAGGATTTTACGACATCGTAAAATAGGTACCTTTTTTCAAAAACACCTAACAACCAATCGCGAGCATAAATTTCAAGTTTCTGTCAGATTTATTAAGTAGGTCTTGTGTATATCCGTCGTAAATGTCACTCGTTATTTTACTACCCTCAGATTAATAAACTTTTTTTGTAAAAAATAAACACCTCGTGGCGGGTGTGTGTTTGAATTACCTTTTACAGTTCTTTGGTCAAATCGCAAAAAAACAAATGCTTACATTTCATGTTCGTCTATTAGTGTGTCTGTCTGTCTATGCTATATGCTGCATCTTATTAAAAACCTTCTACCACGAAGAGATCGATGAAAATTATGTTTTTTTTTATTTTTTTATTGCAGGAGTTCAGCAGACAGGCAGACGGCCCACTTGATGGAAAGCGGTTACCATCGCCTATGGATATTTGCAACACCAAAGGTGCTACAAATGCGCTGCTGCTCTCTTAAAGGAGACTGGAACCTGGACACTAATGCCGGAACACAACACAAGGTTGTTATGGCGGCATACTCTAGACCAGGGGTGGTCGCCATCCAGTCGAGCAAATACCCTACCACCTGGCAATGGTGTGTATGTCAAAACCTTTTTGGCTCTATATGGACAACATTTAAAACTATAGATGTTTCATATGCCACTATACACTGTACTTAAATTTAAAAAAAAATTAGGAACATGACATGACATATGACATTTTACACATGTAATTGAGAATCGATTAAAAATTAATTGCACAGACATTTGGAATCTTAAGAAGGCATAACGATTTTTTTTTTCTTTAATTCATTTCATTTCAATTGACGACCGGTTCTATATCTTACTATTCATTCGCTTGCCTTACCATTGGTTAAATGTTGATATTTATTTATTTTTATTTATTTGAAACTTATACATTGATCGGACAGTATTTTTTTTATTCTACTAGCCCCTAAACTAGTCGCCACTGTATTATAGGGGCTAGTGTCCTCTCCCTTAATGTATAATAGCATCAAATACATTTAACACAACATTTACGAAATTTCCAAAAGAGTTTGTGTGTGTGTCCTGTTTGTGTGCTTGCCTACGCGTATGAAGTTTTATTAATATCTTGTAGAATATTATATCTTAACTTATCTATCTTAAATAATTATGTCTAATTCTTTTAGTATCGACTAATTAATATATCTCATAAATATGTTTGGTATTTAATTTATAAATTATGTAGTTTAAGTATGTTTGTTTATAATATATCTAATATTTATTTATTCCTTCAGTTAGGTTGCCTGGAAGAGATCGCTTTAAGCGATAAGGCCGCCTATTGTTTCTACCATGACAATATTGTAATTGTGTATTTTTGAAATTATATATTTGGTGAGCAATAAAGTGTTATCTATCTATATGCCTATTTTTAGAAAAAATTCTACATCATCGTAATTTAATTCTATACATATTACTTGTATGGAGCTTATGTCAAATTTTAACCAATAATAAGGCAAGTGAACGGTCAGCAAGATATAAGAACTGGAGATCAATAGTGTAGGGATCACGCTTGGTCATAGGTCATTCAAACACATGACTAGTGCATGTTCGTTGCCACTGCGGAACCTAGTGCAAATAGACCAACCCCCACTTGACCAAGTATTTTAGATTTTCGGTCGTAAACGCTTACGTGGGGTCAATTTCGACCTATATTGACAAAGGAACGCGCCTTATTCATTTTCAAAAAATTTATAGCCTCGTAAAATGTTTAATTGTAATATTTTTTTCCAGTAACGTCTTCACCTAGTGTGGTACATTTGAATTGGACATCGTAAAAAATTAATGGCCGATTAAGCTAGCTTGCATCGAAATCGGATTTTGAAGGCGGATACAAAAATATATTAAAATTCCAAATCGCCTTTAATAACTGTGACAAATGATCTGAATTTTAAATATCTGTTTAATTTTGATAATATAACCTGTTATTGGAGGCGGTTTATTACTTAACACTAGTCGGAACTTTGCACGTGTCTTCGCTTGTGTAAATTTTGGTGTACTATCCAACTCTCGGAACTCTAAAGTGATATAAGTGTAATGCATGTAATATATTTATTTTTAAATTTATTTTAGATATAAGAGAATGACATTTCTGTTGTTTAGTTACCAAATATATGTATTTTCACCATCGTTGTCCAGCGTATTTTTTCACTATTATAATCTAAATTGCTACAAATGCGCTGCTGCTCTCTTAAGGGAGACTGGAACCTGGTCACTAATGCCGGAACACAACTCAAGGTTGTTATGGCGACATACTTTAGACCAGGGGTGGTAGCGATCCAGTCGGGCAAATGCCCTACCACCTGGCAAAGTGCAAAGCTAGTTTATTGTATATTGGCGGTCCCATGATATGCGTCAGTCTCCCCGATTTCTCAAGATTGTGTTCTATATTACTCATGTCATTCCTATGCCGAGTGAAGTGCGTATGTACGTCACTATGCCTGGCATAGGTATGAAAGTTAAGTCGCACATACACCGCAACTTGAAATATTAGTATACTCGGTAGTGTGAGTATACCCAGTTTTTTAAAAAGCGGCCTTGCTGACTCGCATCTATGCACCCGCACTATTGCGCGTACGGTGAGAAACGAGTATTTTGAAAGTTGCACCCAAAAATTGAGAGGAAGAAGATTAAGGTGATAGGGGCATGTATAATGAGGAGGGATGAAAGTAACGCGACAAAAAGAATGTTAAACTTCAAGATTGATGGGTACAAATGTTAAAGGTAGACCAAAAAAGAGATAGATTGTGTGAAGGATGATTCGTTGTGTGACGGAGGATGTATTGACATACATTTTTTTTTATTGCAGGAGTTCAGCAGACAGGCAGACGGCCCACTGGATGGAAAGCGGTTACCATCGCCTATAGACATTTGCAACACCAAACGTGCTACAAATGCGCTGCTGCTCTCTTAAGCGAGTCTGGAACCTGGTCACTAATGCCGGAACACAACTCAAAGTAGTTATGGAGGCATGCTCTAGACCCGGGGTGGTAGCCATCCAGTCGGGCAAATGCCCCCCCAACGCAGGAAATTGTATTCTTTCTCCGTTCCTGCACGGATAACAGAATAGAGGAGTATGGAAGGAGAAGAGATATTTTGCCGACCCCAAATAATAGGGAGATGGTAAAAGAAAAGAGAGATTCAGTCAGAACTCTGTGCATTTCTGGGATAACTTAATCTCTACTAAATGCATATGAAAGTATATACGGAACTTATATCAAAAATGTATTTATAATTTTTTTGTCTGTCTGTCTGTTCCGGCTAATCTCTGAATCGGCTGGACCGATTTTGACGGTACTTTTACTGGTAGATAGCTAATATTATAAGGGGTACTTAGGCTAGTTTTAAAGTTAGGTTTACGCGAAAAAAATCCACGCGAACTAAGTTGCGAGTGGTGTTTATTTAGATTGTTTTAGTTGATTCATCCATATTGAAAGACAAAATAGGACCAAATAAATACAAAAGCTAAACCAAACCGGACACACGAAATAAAAAGTCAACTTTAACCAACTTCAATAAAACAGGAAATGTTATTTTTAAATAATTTTCGTCAAGCGTGTCCAAGTTAAAAAAAAATATTTTGTCAACGCCTTTTGAATGTTAAAATGTGTTCTTGATTAAATAAAACGCCGTTGCGACTCCTCAGGGTACACTACTCGGTTCGCTTTTGGAATAAAAAATTAGCCAAGTTTTATTTTTTTAATGTAAGCAATGGTTGTTTAAAAAGATTTGATGCCGGAAGAATGGGAATTAAGACGGGGGCCCGAGGTGAGTAAACTCGTGCGTTTTAACTTTGTTTTAAACTAGTATTTTCCCGCGACTTTGTCCACGTTGGACAAGTAACAAAGATTAGAGTTAATTTGCTAAATATATTGGCGTCGCTCCTGGTGTTGCAAAGGTGTGTTGTTGGTCTATAGGTGACAATAACCATATACCATGAGCTGCGCCGTTAATAAAATAAAATACAAAGTGGTAACATTCGCAATATTACTGCTGAGATTAAGTACCGCTTTACAAATTGCACTTGCGGTAATCGATATTTTGGGGTTTTTCACTTATGGGGCTGCATACGTCTAGTCATCGCAGTGGACAACGAACTACTGGCTAGCGCAACGCGGGAGCACACATATTAATAGTTGCTCTATCTCGCTCGCACATCATCCATCCTGCTCACATATTGTGCTATATATTGTACTAGCTGTACGACTTGTTAATATTTGTACTTAAAGTTACCGTTTCCAAAAAAATTAGTTCACTTCACATCAGCACTGGACAGTGAATAATACTCTCTGCCATCTGAAGTATTATTTAACATCTACCTCTCGCTGCTACATACTTTTTTGCAGAAATGGTATCCAAACTTTCCTGTATTAGTGGAATGTATCCAAAGCAACAGCCTTAGAAATAATATTGTTGCGAATTGCAGGACTCGAATTAAAATGCCGTTGGAATTATGATACAGTTTATTAGAACTATACAAATACGTATAACACAGGTACATATATAACTGAACACAACAAAGCCAAACGTCACTAATAGATATTCCCGATATGTACACACGTCTCGCTTCGTTCGTGGTTCTCGCTCGATTGCCTCATCTCTCCATTGGGACACTGCTTTATACTGCACAGATGAAATATGTCTGCTCGGCCCCGTGGACCGAATTTCTTAGAATCAGTTTGTACTTTTAAATCCGAGACACCTGGTTTTGATCACAATACAACAATAAGCCGTAAAAGGTACACAATGGGCTGTTTTTTTATCACAAAATTTAAACACAAAGTATACAAAAGAAGTCTAAATGTCGAAAAGGTAATAAAATGTGTTTCTACAGGTATGCAGGTATGAATTTGTCTTTGTCAGCACCTAGATCGTAATAATATAAATTTATTTGATATAGGCTGGTGCAACAGCATTTTGGCAGAGCCCTTATCAGACTCTGCCAAAAAAAAATCTTACACACGCTACCTAATTGAAATATATGTTGATTGTTAATTATTAAGGCGAAATAGTCAAGTTGTGGCTAAGCCTTTAGGGAGAATAAAAAAAAATGGTATCCAAAGGCGCTAATCTATAACATAAAGCTTGATTTTTTTCATGTTTTTCAGATACACTACAAATCTAGATATCTAAACAACATGCCCACGTGTTGTTCACATATCTAAAAATAATTTTACCGCGTTTATCTCGAAACCGCCATTTTGCTACGTTTGCTATAAGGAGGGCAGAGTAGAATAAGAATACAGATTTGCCGCAAGTAAATTGTGTCAATTTATATCTTCAAGAATGTCGTAATGTGCGAGCGAGATAGCTGACTGTTTTTAGAATCTACGTAACTTCTTAAAGACTTACCAAAACTATCTGCTTTGAATCGAATCGGTTGTTTGTTACCTGTAACAAAGACAAAAAAAACATTAGCAAATTTATATAAAACATAATAAGAGTTGGGTATGGAAGTGAGAGCATGAAAGTAGAGTAAACGCGGTCGAGATGCGAGCACTGCGCAAAATCTGCGGAGTGACGCTCGCGGACCGCGTTCGTAATACCGAAGTAAGAAAGAGAGTTGGTCTGAAAGAGAGTGTCGGGGTGAAGGTAAGGAAAGGAATGCTCCGGTGGTTCGGGCATGTGGAAAGAATGCATGATGAAAGAATGACTAAACAGATATACAATGCAAAAGTGGATGGATGCAGAAGTCGTGGAAGGCCACGACACACCTTCCATGATCAAATTGATCGTGTACTAGCAGAAGGTGATGTCAGGAGCCTTAAGAACAGACGAGCTTGCATGACAAGAGTTATGAATGTCAAAGAGGCAAGTGAGGTGTGTAAGAATAAGCCTAAATGGCACTCTGTTGTTCGTGCCTACCCCGCAAGGAAACTGGCGTGAAGTTATGTATGTATGTATGTATGTATAATACATGACAGCGTCTGTGGTCGAGTGGGATAAACCTTTGTCGGACAACCTCACTACAACATAGAATCTCCGGTTTCGATTCCTGGCATGGCAAAGTTTCGTACACGAATTTTCCATTATTTGCTATGGTGTCTGTGATCGGATATTACCCATAACACAAGCGTACCTTGCGTAGCTTGGAGATATACAATGGGTGTGTGCTAATTTTTTTTATAATAATTCGGTTAAGAGTGTCGGGATCGTACAATGAAATTAAATAGGTTTTGTATAGTATAGAAGAATTTTTAAAATCTTACCATATTGTATATATTACTTAATTCGTTTTCTATACTAATATTATAAAGACGTAAAGTTCGTGACGTTGTAGGGGGAAATCTATGGATCTACTGAATCGATTTTAAATATTCTTTTACTGTTGGAAAGCTACGTTAACAGGGAGTGTGATAGGCTATATAACATGACGCTATATACCACAGGAGCGGGACAGAGCGCGGATGAAACCGCGCCGAGCCGCTAGTATAGTATAATTTACTTGCATACTTCGTTTTTAAAATGTAACACACCGCCTCTTTGTTTCAATATCATTATAAATCCGACATATAATTAAAATCACCCTTTTCCGATTTTAGTTTTTTTCAAAAATGTGGTACGTTTTATAATACATTGTAAATTGAGAGTAAAAAAATTTATTAGTTTCGATAAAATAATTTTTTGACAATTAAAAAAAACTCTCATCTAAAATATAAATTTCGAAGTTAGCACATTATTGAAGCAGTGAGGCGACATGCAACCCTTATTTGTATGTCTCTTATGCAATCGACGAAATATGTTGAACCATAATTAATTTTGAGATCTTTCTATACCATATTTCTAGTAATAGTAGTAGTAGTAGTTTTTGTCAGGTGGTAGGGCATTCGCCTGACTGGATGGCTACCACCGCCACTCCCACCCCCACCCCTGGTCTAAAGTATGTCGCCATAACAACCTTGTGTTGTGTTCCGGCATTAGTGACCAGGTTCCAGGCTCCCTTAAGAGAGCAGCAGCGCATTTGTAGCACCTTTGGTCTTGTAAATGTCAATAGGCGATGATAACCGCTATCCATCAAGTGGGCCGTCTGCCTGTCTGCTGAACTCCTGCAATTAAAAAAGAAAAGAAAATAGATAGCACCACGCTTCCACTAACAACAAGCATAGAAACAATTTCAATTTTAGGAAACACAACATGTAATAACATGTTCAAAATTTGAATACAAAACCCGTCTCATATTTTTCCAAAAACACCATAGAGCATGTTATTTCCGAGCAAATGGGTAAATAATTCTCGTTTTCTGGTAAAAATATATATATCACCGGTTGGTAATGAAAGGGCGAGCATGTTTGTGGACGGACGGACGGACAATGGTCGGGAAAAACTATTGCTCTATATATTAGAGGAGAAATGACCAGCGGTTTTTGGTTAGCATCGTACTACCGGGACGAACGGTTCGCAAAAAAATATTATGATATTTTATTATCTAAATATTAAGAAAAAATATGAAAATTCATGCTTGTTTGGGTGGGATTTATGTATAATCTATCTATACTATACTAAATCTGCAAATGGTTCAAGTTTGTAGTTTGCGTTTAAAAATGTGAAATAAAAATCAGGGGGGCTAATTTGGACCAGGAGACTCCAAAAATGCAATTTTCGTCTGTCTGTTAGAGAATCACGTGAAAACTATTGAACGGATTTAAATGAAACTTGGCATAGAGCTAGCTTATATCCCGGTACGTACATTACGATACTCTTTATTCCGATAAATGACGTTGTTTTCGTGAGATAGACGAAAATAGTGAAAAAGATGGCGCAGCGATCGCATATTTCTTGGAAACTACTGAACATCTATGAATGATACTCGACATAGTGCTGGCTTATAACCGGAGTTAACATTTAGTATACATTTTATCCCAATAAAGGACGTCATTTCCTCATAATTAAGGGATTAGCAAAAAGATGGCGCTGCAATTGCGATGTAGACAACCATCTCTGTAATTCAATGACAAATACGTTGTCAGGTGAATGAAATCCGGACAATTTCATACTTACGTATTAGGTACTACAAATAAGATTGGCTGCAACGGTTCTTTATGTTTTGCTGTGAATTTTTCTACACTATATTGATTTAGTTCCTTTGTAATTGTAGTGAATTGACCAAGAAACGAAAGTATTGAAGGCTTATATATATAAAACACCTATTTATTTTTTATGTTTTTTTAAAATATAAGTATAGGTTTACGTTTGACCACTGTCTCATCTGACGTTAAGTGATGACACAGTCTAGGATGGAGCACGCTCGCCTAGAAGATACCTATTCATTCGTGACTTGAAGACTTCAAGATTGTATTTGTCAGGAAAAACAGACTCCGGTAAATTATTCCACTCTTCGGCATGCACACCAGAAAAGATGAAGCGAAACGCTTCGTTCTGACTGGTGATATAAATGTATGTAACATAAAGCCTACCTAAGGTTTTTGACACGACGTAGCCGCGGGGAAAACTCATTTTTTTTCGATGACTAGTAATCGCAACACTGTATATATTGAACTATAGGAACTAAGAACCTATAACTTTCTCATTATAATAATATGCCAATTAAAAACCTAAACTTTTTTTATTTCTGCCGCGGGTTGTCTGGAACACACGGATTTTTAGTGATAAGACCGCCCTTTTTACACAAGTAGAATAGTACTACTAGTCTCTAAGTTTTTTTTTGTAATGGTGTACATTAAAGATTTATGTATCTATCTATCTTGATCACTAGATTACCATGATATGGCACCTGTAGTCAATGATAATTGTGCCGATAGTTATCACCTTGAAATCTTAAACGGTCTTATAACGAAGAGCTTCGAGTTAGTAAGGCTCTCGCCAGAATGTTGCGTAGAGAGTCAGATAAAGAAGGCAGTAATCTTGGACACGGTACGAATAATGAGGAGGTGGGCGGAGAGCTTGGACCCCGGCTCCGCTGTCGACATAGCTCAAGATTTTATACTTTTAACAAGTATTTTATTTTAGATCTATTTTCTAAAAGCGTATTTGTTATAGTGAATCACTATGGGAAATAAGACTACATTGTTCAAAATATCTACATTATCCGTCTATTTAAATTTATGGCGAATAATGAAGAATTTTCGTTCACTCTTTCATTCAATAATAAATGTGAATAAATAATATAATTTTTCTGCTGACACTACCGGACCCGTACCAGCCAATTGCTAATAAGAGTTCGGCGACTGGAAGGGCCGCGGGATGAAGGGTGCGGGAAGGAAATCTCAAAGCGGAATGCCTACAGGGAAGTATCTTGAGAATGCGGTTATTCCAACTTAAATATATAGTGAAGGGAGAGTACTTCAAAGAATTTAGATGGGAAAACAAAATATTGATTAATAAAATGTATATGAATTAAAATTATTTATTTTACTTAAGCATCTGACTGCTGGACTATGTTTTCAGGTGAATGGATGGATTGGCTGGTCTCGCACATAAGTTATTTTGATATACATGTATCAATATATTTTTTTATCTTTCAGCGCGTGGTAATTGTAACAGTATGCAACTGTGCATATCGACAGGCATGTGCATTTTTTCTCAGGGGGAAATCCTCATGGACTGCGAGTTGGACTTCAACCGAACAAAACCCTTCCTGAAACCTTTTTCTTCTGCGTCCCTGCCTATCGCAGGTAAACTTTTGTCCTCTTCTACTTCTCATCTTCTTCTTTTTGTCTTAATATTTTACTAGCTGATGCCCACGACTTCGCCGCGTGGTGCGGTTTTTAAACTATCCCACAGGAACTCTTTAATTTTTCGGGATCAAAAGTATCCTATATGTTGACCAGGGTTATAAGCTACCACCATACAAAATTTAATTTAAATCGGTCCAGTCGTTTCGGAGATTAGCCGGTACAAATAGACAGACAAACAGAGAAACAACAAATTTGAAAAAATGTGAATTAGTTCTATTTCAATTCTTACATCCCCTTGACTCGATTTTTAGCATTTTTTTTTATTGTACAGAAATTCGACCTCTACAATTTTATTACATGTCTATACATACATACATACATAACTTCACGCCAGTTCCCTTGCGGGGTAGGCACGAACAACAGAGCGCCATTTAGGCCCATTCTTACACACCTCACTTGCTTCTTTGACATTCATAACTCTTGTCATGCACACTCGTCTGTTCTTAAGGCTCCTGACATCACCCTCCGCTAGTACACGATCAATTTGATCATGGAAGGTGTGTCGTGGCCTTCCACGACTTCTGCATCCATCCACTTTTGCATTGTATATCTGTTTAGTCATTCTTTCATCATGCATTCTTTCCAAATGCCCGAACCACCGGAGCATTCCTTTCCTTACCTTCACCCCGACACTCTCTTTCTTACATGTATATAGATTAACATATTTGTCAATTGACCTCCATTTGTTTTTCCCTTTTCATAGCGACTCCACAAAATTATCCACGTTAATGCTTCCCACTTCACTCTCTAGTTCAAGCTTTCCGATGGACCACCTTTGACACAAAAAAGAGTATGTTGTGCATCATCTACTTCATTAGAACAATAAACACATTGATTATTGTTTCTTTTTCCGATTAGGGGCTCCCAATTCTGCTATTACTATCTCGTCAAAATCGCCGGACACTATCGTCCCAATCGTAGGTTTGACTGATTTCGGTATTCTGTTAATTCTATTTATCTTTATAAATTTTAAAAGCGAAAACTTGCGAAATAAACCTTTATACAATTTTTAATAACTTTTGCTGTTGGCAATACTAATTTTTTTCTACTATTATCCCGCCGTGAGGAAATCGAGCAGATATTGTGAATTTAGTAGAATTTCGATAAGCTTCGTGAAGTTTTCTCGTCGACCACTCCGCAATGCTTGAAGACAAAAGTCTTCGAGCAGTGCGTCCTCCCCGTCCTGACCTACGGGACTGAGACATAGACACCGACGGCAAGATTGTTCCACTAGTTCCAAGTCGCTCAACAGGCTATGGAGCGAGAATGTAGAACCAAGGTAACCGACATAGCTCGCAAAATTAGCAAGTTGAAGTGGCAGTGGGCCGGTCACGTCTGCCGCAGGACCGATGGCCGATGGAGCAGACGAGTCCTGGAGTGGAGACCGCGTCTCGGTAAACATAGTGTCGGACGCCCTCCAGCCCGATGGACCGACGACCTGTGCAAGGTTGCCGATAGGCGCTGGATGAGGAAAGTGGAAGACCGCGATGAGTGGCGCCGATTTGGTGAGGCTGTGTCCAGCAGTGAACTGTGATTGGCTGACGACGACTACTATTATTTGAAATGGGACAACTAAGGAACCGTGTCAAATTTTAGAGGTGATTTTTAGTAATAAAACTACGCTTTAACGGTTTTAAGCGCGGTAATTTGTTTGATTTTTATTATTCCGACGTTTCGGCCACTTTTCAGTAGCCGTGATCATAGAACACAAAGATGTCTTCCGTGATTCCGTTTTGCTCTCATACCAAAAAGAAGGTTTGCACTGAAAATCAGCGTTGTGTCGGATATAATTCCGGCACAGCAATATGCTGAGTGCAAACCTGGTTTGCTGAAATTGCGGCGTACAAATTCTCAAAATATGATCTGTGTATAATAATGTATAAGGTATGGCCGATAGAGCAGACGAGTCCTGGAGTGGAGACGGTGTCTCGGTAAAAGTAGTGTCGGACGCCCTCCAGCCCGATGGACCGACGACCTCGCACCGCTCGCCATCGATTGGGAGTTCACCCCCACTTCCTTGAGCCGCTTCGCTCATGTACGCAACGGTTCTGTAGATCGTTTCTCTCGCGTACCGTGGGGATTTGGAATGAGTTCCCGGCCGAGGTTTTCCCACAGCGCTACGATATGGAGTTCTTCAAAAAGGGTGTCATAAAATTTCTTCGAGGCCGGCAGCGCGTTGGCGACATCTCTGATGTTGCAAACGTCCATAGGCGACGGTAACCGCTTTCCACCAGGTGGGCCGTCAGCCTGTTTGCTGTACTCCAGATATATAAAAAAAGACCTATGCAAGATCGCCGGTAGGCGCTGAATGAGGAAATCAGAGGAGGCCTACGTCCAGCAATGTGCGAATGGCTCACGACGACGAGTAGAATACAAATTTTTAACATTATCACAATGGATGCGTACTTTGCATATCTTTACAACGTCAAGATATTGATATAGCAGACTTGGGCCCAAGATTTTGAACCCATATCATTATAATAAGACAAGAATGCATTAGTCACTAAGCTACCATGACTTAAATATATGTCTATTTTGATTATGTTCTGTTCACAAAATAATATCTCCATGTATTTAAATTTATGTTAACCCCTACTTTATACAAAAAACAATAATAGGTTCATTTTATACTAGTCAGTCTTATAATTGTTCAATGGCCAGTGTAACTGGATCTCTCAATTCTGTAAATTTGTGTAGCCTTTTTTATTCTGATGCGTACAAAGTGACGTATTAATATTTATATGTATGTACGTCACATGCGATTATTATTGTAATTCATACAGTTGGATACACCTTTTGCTTTTAATAACTGTCATAGACTAGGATGACATTTATGGTGGGATAATTCGTATTGACAGATTTGTAATTTTAGGGGATATTTACACGAACAAGATAAAACTAATGGATCGTATACTTTAATACATTTTTTTAACTTTATACAGAATTTGTTTATGTGTGTTCAGCCGTAACTCCTATCAGACGATTTGAGTAGTTCTTTTTGTGTTGGATGAATGCAAGATGGATGAATCCAGTACAGCTTTAGTATAGTTTCATAGAAATATCATTGTTATTGGATACGTAACTGAAAGTGGTAAAAAAACTAGAAAAATAGAAACCGACTTCAAAAGTGAAGGATGACCCGTATAGGGTGGAGGAGCGAGATGGAATGCTCCTCCGTCTCAAAGGAAGATCATCCAGCGAGGCTAATGTTGTTCCTCGCAGGCCTAGGCCCATCTGTTATAGTTGAAATTTTGTATATATTCTTTGTATGTTTCGGGAAACGTTTTGTGACATCAATTATTGCACAGCGCCATCTATTGGCTTGTAAGTGTTCCACTACAAAAGTAAAGTAAACAAGTAAAAGAGCGTGCCGTCATAACAACCTTGAGTTGTGTTCCGGCATTAATGGGAAGATTCCAGCCCCGTCTATGAGTCCGGCAGCACATTGGTAGAACCTTTAGTGTTGCAAATGTTTACAGGCGACGGTTACCACTTTCCATGATAATTGTTGGGCCGTCAGCTTGCTGCTGTACTCCAGCAATAAAAAATAAAAAAACACGAAATTTTAACTATTAACGAAAATCACCAAAATATTTCCAACTCTTATCTGTATGAGCAATGTGTATATTATTAAAAATAATTTAAATCTATATATATATAAAAGAAAGTTGTGTTAGTTACACTATTTATAACTCAAGAACGGCTGTATCGATTTGGCTGAAAATTGGTGGGGAGGTAGCTTAGAACCAGGAGACGGACATTGGATACTTTTTATCCCGTTGGAACCGGTAGGTGGCGCTGAGATCGGGTTCTAGAATCCTCCTAATCACCTGGAGCAATTTTGGTGATTTTGTTTTAGTGTGTTTGAGTGGGTCCCCGGATGGTTTAAATCTACAATTGGAACCGGTAGGTGGCGCTGAGATCGGGTTCTAGAATCCTCCTAATCACCTGTAGCGATTTTGGTGATTTTGTTTTTGTGTGTTTGAGTGGGTCCCCGGATGGTTTCAATCCATAATTGGAATAGGTAGGTGGCGCTCGGATCGGGTCCTAGAACTCCTAGATTTTTATTTTTTCAGAGCAGGACAACGCCTGCCGGGGCCGCTAGTTGAAATATAAATTACGGAACTGCTGTTTTAATGTAATAATTTCTTGATGTACCTAAATAGAATTGCAAAACATGTGACGTCACACTGGGTAGGGAGGAGTCTCAAGGATGTGACCAGCTATGTATGACAAGGACGGAGGAGGGCTCAAAAGATCATGAAATTCGATGGCCCTTTACTCCTACACTGGTAAACACTCTATACCTACCATACTCGCCATATTCGCCAGGTGGTAAGGCATTTGCCCGACTGGATGGCTACCACCCCTGGTCTAAAGTATGTCGCCATAACAACCTTGAGTTGTGTTCCGGTATTAATGATCAGGTTCCAGTCCCAGCCCTGTTAAGAGAGCAACAGCGCATTGGTAGCACCTTTGGTGTTGCAAATGTCCATAGGCGATGGTAACCGCTTTCCATCAAGTGGGCCGTCTGCCTGTCTCCTGATCTCTTGCAATAAAAAAAAATACATTTATGCAATACACTATTTGATTTGTTGCCAAAATAACTACGGAACCCTACAAACAAAACTCGTAGTAAACAAAACGAGACCAGCATTGGAAACCCTCTAAGTACTATGACCAAGCTTTACGAATTAACAAATAAAAAAAACCCTAACCTACATCCCTCTTTCGCACCGGCAAAGCGGATTGACATCTGTCAGAACCGGGGTTCGAATCCCGGGTATCGCTTACTGGGGTCTACTGTGACCCTATAGTAATGTTGCCATATGACACGTATTACAACAAATATTTGATTTTTTAGAAATGATAGTGATTGAGACGCCATGTATTGTGATAATTATAAAAGAATAAGTCCAAATCTTTAAAAATGTACTACACAAGTAGAACATTGTTATAAATTATGTATAGGTACAAGAAAAGGCATATCGGTGTAAGCAGTGAACGTTGCCATGAGACAACAGCGTTGCTTTTAATATACCCCGTTAATAAACGATAACATGATGTGCAGGGTTACCAACAATCAAAATGATTAAGCACTAGAGACAAAAACGCCTAAAATTGCAAATATTAGGTACTAGAAACTCCCAAAACAAACACAGAAAAATCTACGTTTTCTAATATTCTTTATGGATAGTCCATAGAAATAAAAAAGTGTGTAAAAATGGAACGACATAGCTTTAAAATATTATGCACCAAGCCATAGTTTACACTTGTTACAAATTTTATTTTACATTTCTTATCTAGTTTTAAGTATTACGTAATAAAGTAATATTCACACAGGCACATACACACATACACAACACACACACACACACACAAGCACGTCTGCGCGTGTATATTATTATTCTATTCCATATATGAAATTTTCACATAAAAGTGAGCTGAACGGTCTCTCACTACGTCAGAGGCCACGCCGGAGCTCTCAAAGCCCATGTATAAAAAAATATTCTTTATTTACAACATCTTTTGTTACTTGATATACAATTAATGTTAATTTTGGGGAATTGGTAACCCTGAGTGTCAAGTTATCGTGAACGTTGAATAGCAACGTTATTGCGTGATTTGAGTTACACAGCAGTCTTGTTGCAAAAGACAACTGTGCGTTGGCGTATGTACTTTTGTTTTCCTAGTAGTGAGCCAAATACAGTCCATGTTGGACATAGGTCCTCCACCTTCCTTATCCAGCGCCTACCGGCGACCTTGCGCAGGTCGTCAGTCCATCAGCTGGGGGGCGTCCGACACTATGTTTACCGAGACGCGGACTCCATTCCAGAACTCGGTTCTGCGACAGACTTGACCGGGCCATTGCCAGGTCATCTTCATAATTTTCCGAGTTACCTTGGTACTCTTACGGATATCCTCATTTCTAAGTCTACCCGTGGGAATTATGTTTCTTGAACGCATAATGCGATGGTTAGATGATGTTTCTGAACAAGCCTACAGCAAGAAAGAGATGACGTATGACTGAAGAGTACAGACGACGAGTTAACGACGTCGCACGTAGAAAAGACTCTCTCAACCAATATAAGTTATTAAGGTGTAAAATGATAGTATTTAATATACGTGTCTACAGGAATAACATCACGCGCATCGCTGCAACTCGTAATACGTTGTTTTACTTGTCTGCCAGCATATCAATTAAAACATTGGTCCCGATAAATATTAAGTGGATGATAGTCTATTTGAACGGACTATATTTTATAATAAATTGCAAGAAAGTTTAATATTTTACTTGATATGTACAAAGAAATTTATTGACATGAAGTAGGAAAACAAAAGTATTTTTAAATTAAATAACGAAAAGAAAGAAAGAAAGACATATGTTATTTAGGACAAATACATATACATACATAACTTCACGCCAGTTCCCTTGCGGGGTAGGCACGAACATCAGAGCGCCATTTAGGCCCATTCTTACACACCTCACTTGCTTCTTTGACATTCATAACTCTTGTCATGCACGCTCGTCTGTTCTTAAGGCTCCTGACATCACCCTCCGCTAATACACGATCAATTTGATCATGGAAGGTGTGTCGTGGCCTTCCACGACTTCTGCATCCATCCACTTTTGCATTGTATATCTGTTTAGAAATACAACATGCAGTATTATCAAACAGTAAAATAACAGAAACAGAATAAGTCCTAAAATTGGACCCAGTCTCAGCATATGCTGACCAATTAATACCGGCGCTGTTCTTCCGCTTGGGACAAGCAGATGAAGTCACGAAGGACCATACAACACACATAATCAATCACAAATAATAAATAAATAAATTTATATATATAATGCAAACATGCCCAAAAAGTCCAAAGCTGTCTCGATCCACCCATGTGATTCCTTAGGCACAATCTATCTCCTTGTCAAATTTTAAAATCTCTACAGCAGTTTAGTCGTGAAAATGTAAAAAACAAACAAATTTTTTTTCATATTTATACATATATATATTTTCACGGACGGTCAAATATAAATTAAAATATTCTTCTTATGAAAATACCGTAATCGACCTGGCAACACTATAATACAGTCCCTATACACAGTGCTGGTAGAATAAATTTTTAATCAAAATATTTCGCCGTCCCCCTCTTTCTGGTACAATGTTAATTTTTCTATTGTCAGCCGGTGACACAAGTTAAGTCGTGATGGGTGTCGGAATGAATAAATTATTATTTGTGTTAATATAGATAAAAGAATAAACGGTTTCGTATTTATATTTGGATCTGTATAACTATAAGCATATAGTATACTAGGGGCTCCGATAGACGTTTTAATTTTGCATCTAAAGAGTTTTCATATATATCGATGCGCGAAACAACATAGCTCTTGCGTTCTATCCAAAAACAAAATGATACAAGATCTTAGTACAACTATATAATCCAGAGCTTGAAAACGTTATCAATTACCTTTAAAAATATCGGTAATTACCGATATTTTCGAAAAACATTTTTTTATTTTTTTTTTATAGCTGGAGTACAGCAGACAGGCAGACGGCCCACCTGATGGAAAGCGGTTACCGTCGCCTATGGACGTTTACAACACCAGAGGTGTCATCAACGCGCTGCCGGCCTCGAAGAAATTTTACGACGCCCTTTTTAAAAAACCCATATCGTAGCGCTGTGGGAAAACCACGGCTGGGAGCTCATTCCAAATCCCCACGGTGCGCAAGAGAAACGTTCTAGAGAACCGTTGCGTACAAGAGCGAAGCGGCTCTAGGAAGTGGGGGTGAACGCCCAGCCGATGGCGTGCGGTGCGGTGGTAAAAAGAAGACGAAGGCACCATTCTAAACAGTTCCTCGGAACACTCCCCATTGTATAGTCGGTAGAATACGCAAAGAGACGCGAAGTCTCTCCGAAGGCCAATATATACTGCCATACCGGTAGATTTTTACCGTTACTTGGTTACTTTTGTGATTTTAACCTTATAATATAACGGTAAAAATCGTATGTATAACGTTATACGTATCCGGTAATTTTTACTTTATCTCAAGCGACGTTGCCATTTTTAAGAATTGGCTTTATTAGGACTGCATGCTACCGAAAGAATCGACAAACACAACTTTGGAGTTTTTGGCGGGAACTGAAAGGAGATGTTGTGCTGTACAGTTTTATTTTCTAAAAATGTGTAAAATTACTCTAAAATGAACTATAGTTTTTGAGTAGTAATTATGTGTTTTTGTGAGAAATGTGAACTGTATAGTCAAATGTGGCCTTTCCAGTTGCCACAAGAACTCCGTTGAATGGCTTTAGTTGATAATCTACAGTTCAGCTGGGCTATACATAGGCTTAAGAAAATGAAGAAACTATATTGTAATCTAAGATCTGTCTTAAAGGCCTAGCTGCCAAGCCATAAACCTAAATAAATAAATAAACACAACTCTAAATTACGCGCGCAGTTAGCATACTGCTGTTTGACAATATTTGCGAGTGATAGAGAGCGACAATGGTAACAAAACATATTTATAATGATAAAAATACCGATGAAAATATTATTAACGTTATATTTTTTGTAAAATGACTAGAAATAACGGTAAGTTTTATTACAATATTTATTTTTTTACCGTTATCTGAAATTAGCATAAATAACAATACCACACTTTTATCGGTATTTTAAACCCTGATATAATCTAAAAAAATTGCAGTAAATGTTATATATTCGACATTAAATGTTATCAACATTTTTATCCGTGCAGGAACGGAGAAAGAATACAATTTCCTGCGTCCGGGCGGCCTGTCGTAAGAGGCGACTTAACAACCCACAGCCAGGTGGTAGGGCATTTGCCCGACTGGCTGTCTACACCACCTCTGGTCTAAAGTATGTCGCCATAACAACCTTGAGTTGTGTTCCGGCATTAGTGACCAGGTTCCAGTCTCCCTTAAGAGAGCAGCAACGCATTTGTAGCAACTTTGGTGTTGCAAATGTCCATAGGCGATGGTAACCGCTTTCCATCAAGTGGGCCGTCAGCCTGTCTGCTGATCTCCTGCAATAAAAAAAAACAACAATACCCGAATTAGTTTCACATATACCTTCAGAAACCTTTTAGTCTACATAATCATACTCAAGACAAAGAAACAAGACTGAAAACCGCCACAAAACCAACAAAGAGGACTAATTAATACTAACTAAACAATAGGTATACGTAAAATAGGAGAAGCAACAAAAAATGTCTTTAGTCAATATAATTGATATATTCTTAAGCAGCGTGAAAATTATGTACATATTGGCATAAAGCAAATACGTTTTAAGAACTTTGTAGTCAAAAATAATAGGTTCAGCGTGATTTCGTTACGGTATTTCGTTACCGTCTGGTGACAGAAAATAAAAAATTTTGAATATTCATTTCGCTCCAGATACATTGAGTCGTATGAAAATGGACGTAACTCGTTTTAGTGGATTATAATACATGTTTAGGAATACAAATACGAGGCGTTGTAGTCTTGTAGTCTACCGAATTGGATTAAAGATTTTTTTCTAATAAGATGTAATTCAATGAAGCACCTTTTGCTCGAGAAGAGAAGCGAAGAGAGAGCATGAAAGTAGAGTAAACGCGGTCGAGATGCGAGCACTGCGCAAAATCTGCGGAGTGACGCTCGCGGACCGCGTTCGTAACACCGAAGTAAGAAAGAGAGTTGGTCGGAAAGAGAGTGTCGGGGTGAAGGTAAGGAAAGGAATGTTCCGGTGGTTCAGACATGTGGAAAGAATGACTAAACAGATATACAATGCAAAAGTGGATGGATGCAGAAGTCGTGGAAGGCAACTACACACCTTCCATGATCAAATTGATCGTGTACTAGCAGAAGGTGAGGTCAGGAGCCTTAAGAACAGATGAGCGTGCATGACAAGAGTTATGAATGTCAAAGAAGCAAGTGAGGTGTGTAAGAATAAGCCTGAATGGCGCTTTGTTGTTCGTGCCTACCCCGCAAGGGAACTGGCGTGAAGTTATGTATGTATGTACCTATATATATATAAATAAAAATGAATCGTAGAAATGTATGCACGCGCATAACTTGAGAACGACTTTATCGATTTTGATGATTTTTATGTATATTTGAGTAGGTCTCCGTATGGTTTAGATTTTTATTCACAGTGGCGCTGCGATCGGGTTTTAGATTTTTATTTTTTCAAGACAGGACAACGTCTGCAAGGACCTCTAATATTTTATAATCCTCAATTCTGATTATTTGGAACCCATAAATTTGTAGAAATCCTTTTTTAATTTTTTTATTGCTTAAGTTCAGCAGACAGGCAGACGGCCCACTGGGTGGAAAGCGGTTACCATCGCCTATGGACATTTGCAACACCAAAGGTGCTACAAATGCGCTGCTGCTCTCTTAAGTGAGTCTGGCACCTGGTCACTAATGCCGGAACACAACTCAAAGTTGTTATGGCGGCATGCTCTAGACTAGGGGTGGTAGCCATCCAGTCGGGCAAATGCCCTACCACCTGGCTATGGGTTGTTTAGTCGCCTCTTACGACAGGCCGCCCGGCCGCAGGAAATTGTATCATAATCAGTAACATCATCATTAATATAACATCTGCAAAAATGTCCATGTTTCAAACAAATAAATTACCTTGACTTTGACACGTGCACATTACTAGAAGTGACAAAAAAATAGCTCAATAAAAGGAGTATTGTGACTTATCTTGCAGAGACTGTTCCATTATACTTGGAACTATGAATTACTCAAACCTCAGTCGCTTTAACACCTCCAATCACATAACCCCATAGATTTCCCAACGGGATTCCCCAAATAGATCCGCATTCAAATCCAAATATTTTTGGAATCGTTTCAAAATAATCTACATATGAAAATAGCCGGAGACAATGGCGTTTGTTTTAATGTGCTGCCAGGAATTTAATTTTCTTAGACACGACGGGTATTCGGCTCGCCGTTTGGTTTGGCACGCCGGCTGGCTTAAGGCCCTTCCACATCTTGCCGCACATGGAAACTTATTACTGAATGCGAAGTAAAAAAAGAGCTTGAGATAGATAAATATGAAGAAAAAGAATTTTTATCTCGACGTGTTGCTGGTGATTTCCTTATCGTCCCATCTTTTTAAACAGGAAATCGTTGTGAAGCGGTAGAGTATACATACAGAAGCGGATTCAAAATTTTAACTATATATACAACCTTCAAATGATCTTCTCTATGGGAACTTATTTTGAATAGAAACATTTGAACTTGAAAAATGTGAAGTATCGTTGCGGATTTTCAAACACGGACGCGTAGTGTTATAAAATGTGTAATCAAATCAGAATTACCGCGCTTAAAACCGTTAAAACGTAGTTTTATCACGTTTACAAGTCGCAAAAACTTAAGAAAATATTATCAAATCAGAATGATCAAAAATGTTTGTATAAACCAATCACTTAGTATCTACAAACTTTTTATCTACCGACTTTATCTTCTTTTCTATTTTATTTCTTTTTTTATGGTCTCGGAGCCATTTTGGTAAAAACCATCCATATCATATCCCATCCATATGAAATCGTAATAACTGACCATCCTGTTTCTGTATTTTACAGTCATTTCTGTCTGACTGGATTTGCATGAGTGAAATTCAATGCGAATATGTAACCAATATGCCACTATACAGTTATGTAAACTGCGGATTAAAATAAACCTTTACATTTTCTTCCAGATTTTTCCATTATATATTTCTTTATCCCATAGCCAAATAACAAAAACATCGGACGGTCTTTACTTGTACGACATCTTTCACCTGATATAGACTAACACGCACTTGGCCGATTTTTAAAAGTACCGCTTATTGCTTTTACGTATCTATCAAGACTCAAATATGAATCTATATATGTAAGTACAACGAACTAAGCATAAGCCTAGCCTAATCTTTTATCTTAGTCAAATTGAAGATTTTTAATAGATGCTGGACAAGGAAGATGTCCTGGAAATCCTTGATTGATTACCATTGAGCTATTTGTATTTGAAAATTGCGATTACAAGTTTATCAAAGACTACCCTCAAAGTATTGACATTATAATATACAATAAGTACGAATGTGGTAAGGCCTTTACACTGCGTTCTAGGCATTTTGAATTAGGCTACCTAGAACTAGAACTTCCCTGTGTTTTACTTTGTAATGAGGTCTTTGTGTCTTCATAATATAGCTAGGTGCGGCGCGCGGATTCATTTGCATTTTGTATGCAGCGAAACAATGCAGCCTTTATAAGACTGCGATTCTACTATTGTACAATGGCAGTGTTGCCAACTTACTAACTTTTTTACTAGATTACAGACGAGTATCTAATAAATCACTATTTATTCGTTATTCATAACGTATCCATGAATGAATGAATGAAAACACTTTATTGTTCACTAAAATAAAAACTACGTTCTTAGAAACGAGATACAATAAATGTTGAACAAAGGGCTGCCTTATCGATTAAAGATATCTCTTCCAGGCAACCCCCTAAAAATATTAAAACATGACAGTGGTGGACAATAAATAATATAAAACATTCAAAATATATATAATATATAATAATATCAGTCCATTAATGTCCCACTGCTGAGCTCGGGCCTCCCATTATAGGGGGAACAGACAGTATACCCGCCACGCTTGTCCAAGGCGGCTTGGCAGGTTTGACACATCGGTTATCTCGATGTGCAGGTTGCATCACGATGTTTTCCTTCACAGTTGTTAGCACATGGTAATTGTAACAATATGCACATTAGATCAGAAAACTGACTAAGAGGTGCATGCGTTCCGGCCAGGATCGAACCCGCGCCCGCTGAGTCTGGGACGCGTGCGCTAGCCATTACGCTACCACGACTTCAAAATATATGAAATAAGTAAATTAAAATCTTTATTATATACCTATACTATATAAGCATATCATAATACATACAGAATAAGCAGCTCTATTATACCTGACAGGACCAAAAATAATTAAAAACCATGATTTTTAAAAGAGGATACTAACTTAGCTTGTCTGATGTTGAGTAGCAGTGAGTTCTCCATAAACGGATAGTCTGTACTGTGAAGGAGTTGTATGCATTAATATATTGTTAGCCGTGCCGTCATCAATAGTCCTGGGACCTAATTCTACTATTATTATCTCGTCAAAATCGCCGAACACTATCGCCTCAATGGTAGGTTCGTCTCATTTCGGCCTTCTGTTAATTCCTATGGCGTGGTAAGCTTTTATATATATTTATAAGAAGAAACTCGCGCAATAAATTTTTAAATCAGTTCCGTGCAGGAACTGAGAAAGAATACAATTTCTTGTGGCCGGGCGGCCTGTCGTAAGTGGTGTCAAAACAACCCACAGCCAGGTGGTGGGGTATTTTCCCGACTGGATGGCTACCGCCCCTGGTCTAAAGTATGTCGCCATAACTACCTTGAGTTGTGTTCCGGCATTAGTGACCAGGTTCCAGTCTCCCTTAAGAGAGCAGCAGCGCATTTGTAGCACCTTTGGTGTTGCAAATGTCCATAGGCGATGGTAACCGCTTTATATCAAGTGGGCCGTCTGCCTGTCTGCTGAACTCCTGCAATAAAAAATAAAAAAAGGGTATTTGCCCGACTGGATGGCTAACACCCCTGGTCTAGAGTATGCCACCATAACAACTATGAGTTGTGTTCCGGTCGCCAAACGTCAAGATGCGAAATAATAATAATTTGTGGCGCCATCTAGTCATAGGCACGAACAACAGAGCGCCATTTAGGCTTATTCTTACACACCTCACTTGCTTCTTTGACATTCATAACTCTTGTCATGCACGCTCGTCTGTTCTTAAGGCTCCTGACATCACCTTCTGCTAGTACACGATCAATTTGATCATGGAAGGTGTGTCGTGGCATTGTATATCTGTTTAGTCATTCTTTCATCATGCATGGCGCTCTGTGGTTCGTGCCTACCCCGCAAGGGAACTGGCGTGAAGTTATGTATGTATGTATCTAGTCATATATAGAATTTAGGAGCTTTTCAAACGTAACGTAATACGTGCAAGAGGTATAACAAACAAACGGAGTGTGTTACATTTTCACGTCTAAACGCATTCAATAGTAAAATCAGTACGAAAACCGTCAAAAAGTAACATAAAAAATACATTAAACATTATAATGCCATACGAAAAACAAATTAAAATTATAAAAAAGTAAAATATTTAAAACAGTTATGTTAATATACAAAACGAGTGTGGTTACCGGTTACACGCATAATGAATCAGTTAAAAAAATTACTAATTCCTAATGATTTATTGCGATCATTTCTGGCCCTCTCTCTTCAACAGACAAACAATCACAAACAGACTACTTAAATGCATATTTCATGTTTGAAAAATGTAAATTTTCTTCACAACAACCAAACGCCCTTGAACCCTCCTACGGTTTCCTTTAAAAGAAAATCGTCTTACATTTACAAAAGTTGTATGAAAACTGACAGGTCATAGTAATGTGGTCTATATTCAATTATGGAAATATCAACCAATTTATAAAGAGCTCTTTAAAATATTGTCTCCAGGTAAAAATGTGTAGTGAGTTTGAAAATGAGTTAAGAGCGAGGGGTCTTAATAAATCGGGCGTGTGTGAAACGCAGGAGCCGTTCGTAATGGGCAGTTGCAAGGTTTGGTAATGTGAGTGTAGATCAAGCTTAAGTTTAAATTTACATATTTTAATATATTATATTATTATTATTAGCTAGGACTCTACACGCGACATAAACTTTGGCGCTCTATTTCGCGGCACTAACCCCATTTTCCAGAATAAAGTTCCTATCCTAAGTTGTAGTAACTACTGACATGGGTCTGAATATATAATAACATCCCATAAACGCCCCACTGTTCGACTCAGGCCTCCTATTTATAGGACAACGGACAGTATACCCGCCACGCTTGTCAAAGACAGATTGGCGGGTTCGGCACATCGGTTAACTCGATGTGCAGGTTTCATCGCTATTTTTATCTTCACCGTTAGCATGTGAAAATTGTGACAATATGTACCTACATTAGGTCAGAAAAATGCCTAAATGGTGCTGCTTTCTAGCCAGGATTTGAACCTACGCCTTTTAAGAAAACGCGAAAGCGCCACGGCTTATCGCAGGTTCGAATACTGGAAGGAAAATATCATCATGTTTACTGACATGTGTATATATATATATATATATATATATATATATATATATATATATATATATACAGAAATATCTATCTCAGGAGCCTTAAGAACAGACGAGTGTGCATGACAAGAGTTATGAATGTCAAAGAAGCAAGTGAGGTGTGTAAGATGGGCCTAAATGGCGCTCTGTTGTTCGTGCCTACCCCGCAAGGGAACTGGCGTGAAGTTATGTATGTATGTATGTATGTATACAGAAATATTTACCGCTATACTTTTCTGTGTAAGAACAGAAAAGTCGAATCCAGCTCAGCAGTGGGATGCTTATGGACTCATCAATATTAACTGTATTTTCAAACATAATCCATATAGTACAGTTTGTAATTTATTTTTAAGTTTATATTGTATTTTTGAACTATCAATTTAATACGTTAATCAGCGTTATCAAAATATGCTTGTACTTTTATATCAAACACACGCATTACATCTATTATAAGAATAATTTACTTTTAAGGAATAAATATTACTGTAAGGCAGCATATTTTTATCCGTGCATGAACGGAGAAAGAATACAATTTCCTGCGGCCGAGCGGCCTGTCGTAAGAGGCGACTTAACAACCCACAGCCAGGTGGTAGGGTATTTGCCCGACTGGATGGCTACCAACCCGGGTGTAAAGTATGTCGCCATAACAACCTTGAGTTGTGTTCCGGCATTAGTGACCAGGTTCCAGTCTCCCTTAAGACAGCAGCAGCGCATTTGTAGCAACTTTGGTGGTGCAAATGTCCATAGACGATGGTAACCGCTTTCCATCAAGTGGGCCGTCTGCCTGTCTGCTGATCTCCTGCAATAAAAAAAAAACGGCAACCACACACGAATGTACAAAATTGGTGTCTCGTGACACAGGTTAGTCCTAGTGCGGGGAATTATTTTTTAGTTTTTTATTTTAGTTTTTTTTTTTTCAAGATAAAAGTTGAATTCTCGAAGCAGTAAAAACTACTATATTTTATAATGTAAGCTACAGAGGTGATGAGGTTAAAGCTACTCGATTCACAACAAAAAAATCTCAAGCCCTCAAAATACAAAATCGTATTGTTAATAAAAATACCGCGAAATGTTTATTATTAACAATCTTCAATGTATATTTTACATGAAGGGTGACAATGACAGTTGACGTAAGTACAAAAAGCTGTCAAAATGACAAAGTGATTCGTCATACGTGACAGATGCGCGCGGGAGAGGGGCATAGAACAAATCGACAATTAGGATGCGTATGCACATTGTTTGAATTTCGAATAAAGATCATTTTTGAAGTAAGAACATGGATATCAAAAATTTTTGCGTTCACAGTACGTTCACAGTAAAACGGGGTCTAAGTGGCCCCGAACGTGTTTCACTTCCAGTATAGCTAAGAAAAACATATACTTCTCTATGGTGCAGGGGGACAACTTCAGTTTGGGTCAGTGTAGAAAAAATGAATATATAACTACCTACATATATATAGGATGTCCTATCAAACCCGAGTTCCGCGGTATACCTACCTTAATACGGAGTTACCTTGACCTACTACCGCACAACACAAAACAAAAATCCATGAACTATTATGTATAAGTCAAAAAAAAAGTTTTTAAATCGTTACAGGGCTCAACAGGCCTCGTGACGCCACTAGGGTAGTTTTAGTACAAGGTCTAAAACGCTCCGTACCACAAGAATGGAAAGTAGCCGCTGTGAACATGTTAAAAAACGCCACAGCCTCATATATTTTACTACGACAGTAAATACTTATGAAGTCATCAGTACGTATGTAGGTAGAGTCAATAAAATTATTTCTTTAAATAAGATAATATAAGTTGTTATTTTAACGCCTGTTCTTTTCTCTTCTTTCTTTCACCTTTTAATTATTTGGGGTCGGCACAATATGGGTTTTGTTTTAACACTCCTCTATTCTGACATACGTCCTATCACTCCAAAAATTCTTATATATATAAATAATATATTTTATTGTAATATGTGTCCGCATGTCTATTATGAAAATAAATAAACAATCGGCCGACAAACACACATATTGTATATCCTCAAATTAAGCAAGTTACGCTTGTGTTATGGGTTATGTACAACGGAGAAAGGTCGTTTCTAAAATTTACCATACCAGGAATCGAACCCGGAATCTCTGCGTTGCAGTGAGCCAAGCCGGCAAAAGCATAGCCCTCTCAACCACAGAGGCCTTCGTATCAGTCGATATATTCGTTTCGTATTTAGAGTATAATAACCAACCATATACAAGCTGCTTACATCTGTTTTGAGATCTAAATTAATAGAACATTTGACAAATAATAACATTTTGGCCAATACTCAAAACGGATGTAAGAACGGGTCCCGTGGTACTATGGAGCTCCTCCTCATCGATATGACCATTAGTCATCAGGTATGGCGAAACAGAAAAAATCTGTCTGTAGCCTGGATTGACTACAAAAAAGCCTATGATTCGGTGCCCCATACATGGCTGGAGAAAGTCCTGGAGCTGTATAAAGTAAATGCAACTCTCCGTGCTTTCCTCAGTTCATGTATGGAGCAGTGGACCACGGTGCTTAGGCATCCAGGGGACAGAGGGAATCTTTCTGTTTTGCACGACCCAATAAGGATCAAGTGGGGCATTTTCCAGGGTGACAGTTTGAGTCCACTTTGGTTCTGTCTAGCTTTGAATCCACTAAGTACTCTACTTAGGGAGTCAAAGTTAGGCTTTCAACTTCGGAGAGGGGGTGAGATTATATCACACCTTATGTACATGGATGACGTGAAACTATTTGCATCGAAAAAGCCGGATCTTTTGCAGTTGCTAAAGATTACTGAAAGCTTTAGCAACTCCATTAGTATGGAATTCGGTGTAGATAAGTGTGCCGTCATGCATGTACAACGAGGGAGAGTTGTAAATTCAGAAAATTTACAACTGTCTGAAAATATATCCCTCAAGACCCTTTCTGAAGGTGAAACCTACAAGTATCTTGGTATGTCAGAGTCGTTGGGTATTCCTGATGCTGATGTAAAGCAGGCGATGAAGGATCGTTTCTTTTCCCGCCTGAGAAAGGTCTTAACGAGCCTTCTCTCAGGTGGAAATAAGGTTCGAGCCTTCAACGCTTGGGTTATGCCAGCATTAGCATACTCCTTTGGCATACTAAGATGGACTCAAACTGAATTAGACGCCCTGGATAGACGGGTTCGTTGTCTACTGACAACACATCGGATGCACCACCCACGTTCGTCTGTGATGAGACTGTACATCCCACGGAAGTGTGGAGGTAGGGGGTTTTTAAATACCAAAGACCTCCACAACCGTGAGGTGTACAATCTCAGAGAATATTTTCTCAAAGTCGGCGAGACTGCGGGTATGCATCACGATGTAGTGTCAGTAGACAAAGGGTTCACCCCGCTATCCCTAGCAAAACAGAACTGGCAGAGACCGTTGGTAATGAGTGCCTCTGATCGTATGGACGTATGGAAGAGCAAGGAGCTGCATGGCAGGTTCTATCAGGCTCTAACAGGGCCTGATGTGGACCTACCAGCGTCGGTGAACTGGCTACGTTTCGGTGACCTATTTGGGGAAACCGAAGGGTTTGTCTGTGCAATTATGGACGAGGTTATCAAAACGAACAACTACCGGAAGTACATTCTGAAGGACGGCACGCTTGACATATGTCGGGCGTGTCACCGCCCTGGTGAGTCTCTCAGACATGTTACTTCCGGTTGTTCTCGTCTTGCTAACAGCGAGTACTTGCACAGGCACAACCTTGTAGCCAGGATCATCCACCAGCAACTTGCTCTTAAATACGGACTTGTCTTGTCGGAGGTACCTTATTACCAATACAAGCCCGAGCCAGTTCTTGACAATGGTCAATATCTGCTCTACTGGGACCGATCAATTATCACTGACAGGACTATTGTTGCTAACAAGCCTGATATTGTGATAGTTGATCGGTCTGCGAGACGTGCTATAATTGTAGATGTCGCGATTCCCCATGATGGTAACCTCGTGAATGCCGAGAAAGATAAACAAATAAAGTATATTGATCTTGCTCACGAGGTTACCGCTATGTGGAACCTGGACTCTACAATCATAGTACCGATAGTGGTGTCAGTGAATGGACTAATAGCGAAGAGCCTTGATCGCCACCTTGAAAGGCTCTCGCTTGGTATCTGGTTGAAGGGTCGGATGCAGAAGGCAGCTCTGTTGGACACGGCCCGTATTGTGAGGAGATTCCTGTGTCTGGAGCCTTAACCACCGGTAGCCTGGACCCTAGGCCCCACTGCCGGCGAAGATCAGTTTTTTATATTTTTTTTATAAATAAATTTGTATTTTTTATAAGAAAAATGTAAAAAATTTGGAAATAAAATATATATGTAAATAATAATGCTAAATGACGTGACTTGATGCCGTTACAGGTGTTTATCACTTCACCTCGTATTTTTACATCTTTTGACAATAAAAATGTATAATAATACATTTTTTTACAATACAGTAAAATGTATAATAATATTTTTATTTATTTTATTGCAGGAGCTCAGCAGACAGGCAGACGGCCCACTTGATGAAAAGCGGTTACCATCGCCTATGGACATTTGCAACACACCAAAGGTGCTACGAATGCGCTGCTGCTCTCTTAAGAGAGACTGGAACCGGATCACTAATGCCGGAACACAACTCAAAGTTGTTATGGCGGCATACTATAGACCAAGGGGGTGGTAGCCATCCAGTCGGGCAAATGCCCTACCACCTGGCTGTGGGTTGTTTAGTCGCCTCTTACGACAGGCCGCCCGGCCGCAGGAAATTGTATTCTTTCTCCGTTCCTGCACTGATAAAAATATTATTTTTATATCACAATAAAAAATGTACAATAACATTGTTTTTTATTTTCATAAGCTGATAAACAGGCAAACATCCCACTCGATGGAAAGTGGTCACCGCCGCTTATGAACGTTTGCAACACCAAGGGCGCTGCCAACGCGTTGTCAGCTTCGATTTTTTTTTATAAGTTCTTAACCCTTAAGACAATTATCGATATACCAAAAAGCCGCAAGACTAACACTATCACTGTCTCGTAATATACCGAGAAAATATACCCATTTCATACAAATCATACAACTCTTATAGAAACAGAGTGAGACAACAACACAATTAACGATCACGTGCACAAACGCGATCTGCACTCTCATCGCGGACACATATGTGCTCATAGTGAGCTAAAGGGTTAAATGACCCCAAGTCGTACCGCTGAGGGAAAATCGTGGCGGAAAGTTCCAAGTCGTTGTATGCGGAATTAGAGAACCGTTGCGCAGTTGAGCTTTCAAGGAAATAAGGATTAATATTTTGCTAGTGGTCTTGGGACCAGATACATCAGTTCTTCGGAACACTCCCCATTGTACAGACGGTAGAATACGCAGAGAGAAGCAAAGGCTCTCCCTAGGCCAAGCGATTCTAAATCATCCATTAAATAGTATCGGATCGTTGACCATACGAAGGGAACGACGCTGGATGGAGTCGAGGGGTTCAGTCTAAAAGCAGGTTATCTGTCCTATATGTGTGACCAGTAAGTACTCCATGTATGCGCTTTGTAGAGCGCAAGCTTGCCGCGGGGTGAAGTACTTCTTGAATCGGTTTGACATGCCAAGCTTTTTGGAAGCAAGTTTGTCTTGAATTAATTCCATCCTTAAATTAAGTGGTAGAGTCATGTTGGAATCATTATCTTGATTACAGCACTTAAGTCCGGCTCGATTGGTGTGTACCCATGCTCTCACAGAATATCGGCGTGAAACCCTTAGCCGTTAGGTTAAACATTGCCAGTGGTTCACTTTCTCCACCCCATTGTTTTTATTGCTGAAGCTCAGCAGACAGGCAGACGGACCAACTGTGATGGAACGTTGTTACCGTCGCCTATGGACATCAGCAATACCAGTGGTGCTGCCAATGCGCTGCCGGCCTTGAAGGAGAAACTGAATCATGGCCACTGAATCCTGGAACACAACTCAAAGTTGTTATGGCGGCATATTCTAGACCAGGAGTGGTGGCCATCCAGTCGGGCAAATACCCTACCACCTAGCTGTGGATTGTTTAGTCGCCTCTTACGAGCGGCCGCCCGGCCGCAGGAATTAGTATTCTTTTCCCGTTCCTGCACGGAATGAAATCCCATCCCTACCCTCATCTAATCCCGCTTATCCAATCGTCCCCCCTCCAACACTTAGCATGGTTTTTATCCCAATAAATGACCTCGTCATCATGGTAACGCTAACAAAGTTTGGCACATGCTAGTAGATAAATAAAGAATGACTAAATACGTAATATCACGGTGGCTTTGACATGACTCAATTGGTACAAATTGCGAAATGTAGGTATACCTAACACTTAACATTTGTAAAATCCCATTTGGAAATGAAGCAGACGGTATCGACCAATCATAACTCAAAAGGAAGACGTAACGCGGATGTATCACGAACCCGCCCCACGGAGGGCCCGGGGGTCCGGGGCCCGGGGTCTGGGAACCGGGGTCCGGGGCCAGGGGTGCGGTAGGGCGAGTTCGACGCCGCGCCGCCCCGAATAATCTAATATTAAACACATTCGGATATTAGATACAAAGCGAGCATTCACAGAATTTAATAATCTCACTCCCGCACCTTGTCACAGTTTGGGGAAATTAAAGGCAAATTATACGAATAATATTTATAAGCTGGCAACACGTTAAATCTTCTTAAAAATTGTTATAATTAAATTATATTAATTATTTGTATTGGAAAACGCGTATTGAATCGTTCTATAATGGCAGAAAAATGGCCAACTCTTATAAGATTCAAAAAAGTGATTTTTTCATAGCCAGAATTGAGGATAACCAAATTTTGTTAAATACATTTTTGAGATGGACGACGATTTGGTCGGGTCACATAAATTATATGTAATTTTGATGATTACAATTTTTTATACGTAATAGTTTTCGAGATGTAATTGCACAAGTTAATACTCGAGGATACTAGTGAAGTAATGCAGGAAACGAAAACTAAACACACCTGGTATTCCTTATGTATTGGAGCTTGAGTCGACTTGGAGTCTAGTCTGGTCTTTGTTCAATAAATAAATAAATGACTTTATTAAGCTAAGAGTTTAGAATCCATCTAATCGTAGACTATTGGTATCCTGGCCTCTATTTATTATTATTCCACGACTTTATAATAAAATAATAGTCTATGAACCATAGATAATAACTCGTGACGACTTTAATTATATTGTATATTTTTATCCGTGCAAGAACGGAGAAAGAATACAATTTTTCTGAAGCCGGGCGGCTTGTCGTAAGAGGCGACAAAACAACCCACAGCCAGGTGGTAGGGCATTTGCCCGACTAGATGACTACCACCCCTGGTCTAAAGTATGTCGCCATAACAACCCTGAGTTGTGTTCCGGCATTTGTGATCAGGTTCCAGTCTCCCTTAAGAGAGCAGCAGCGCATTTGTAGCACCTTTGGTGTCAAATGTCTATAGGCGATGGTAACCCCTTTCCATCAGGTGGGCCGTCTGTCTGTCTGCTGAACTCCTGCAATAAAAAAATAATTCATCATCAATCAACATATTAAGCGTATAGCATGTTTCAAGAAACAAAAAGTTCTTAAAAACTAATAATAAATTTAATTTGATTTTTCGATTTCAAAGTTAATATAAACTGCGTATGAAGTGAGTTTCCCTACTGCAAATCATCGGTACTGCACCCATGAGTCCCTGTCTAACTCCCTGTTGAATTATTAACAACAATTTTATGATTACATTTAGCATTAAGTGTAAGTGCGGTCCAAACGTGACGCGAAAATCTTATAAGTCAGTAGTGATGTACAAAATCCAATCGAGTAACCTGAGTGGAAAAATATTCCTGCGAATCCTTTGGAAATCTTTATAGTTAATCCAGTCATCGTAGTTGCTGCAATAAAACTAAAATACATTCTTATTTTTTTATAAGAACCAGCATAAAACATGAAAACTGCTTAATTTTTATACGATTTGATTTTATAAATTTCTACATACAATATATGAAATTATTTATGCATGTTAAAGCAAAAATGAGTTTCTTGTACTGTGTACGAAAGAAAAAATTGATAATAATATGTTTACTTTATTGTCACTTGTTACAAACTTTTTGAAGTGAAACTTCTTTATAATAATTGTGATTTGAAACTTGATGAAACGAGAAAGCGAAATGAAAAAGCGACACTAAATTCAGTTCAGGTAGTTTTGGTAGTTTTTATAGCATAATAGTTTTCATAGACTCATCACTCTGGTCTACTAAGCGTTGTAGATATAATTATGTTTGCCTATATATTCTCTGAAATTTCACTTGTACTGCGTGTGAACTGCACACACACATATATTTTTTGAAGTGATAACTTCTTATGGGAGGGTAAACCGCTTCGTTACATAACGCGTTACGGCGCCAGTCTGTCTGGCTTCCCTTTTTCTCACGCATACGGCAGCGGTAGGCAGGCTAAGTTATCACTTCTGTCGGGCGCCCCGAGACGCACACAGTTTTTAAATATAAAATAGCTTCGCATATAACCATTTAATCTCTTAATATTATATGGTGATGCGTTACTACGCATCGGTACGACGGAAACATTTTTAGAAAGTACCTACCACGACAAATGAAACACCGGGATTATATTCCTGAGGCTTTACGAACTCCGGTGTTTAGTTAAGTGGTTCCACAACTCTACTGTTCACACGTGAAATATGGAGGCAAAACGTGTCGTGTGATTGGTGAAGCGGCCAGTTGACTCGAATACAAGTAACTCGAGTCACTCACATCACTAGAGAGAACATCACCAAAAATGTGGGCCAGTTAATATTTTATTGGCGTTCGATAGATTTGACTTATAAGTTATAACACTGGGGGCTGGTAATTTTCAATTTTGTGCCTGAAATATTGATGAGCCGAGTCTTATTTACGGACTCTGACACTCGTGTTCGTATACGTTTTGTTGCTTTTAACTAATCTTCCTCAACTGTCTACTTTACGTTACATAAATAACATTTCTTCATCATATAAAACACTGGCTTTGTCTCGCGGCTTCCTTTACTGTCAATCTACAATGTACTATAAATAGTAACCAATTCATAGCATGAATAAGAAAGTAGAATATCTAGGTTAAGAAAGAAGGATGTTATATTAGAATAAGGATCCGATGTAATAGATTTAAGTGATCATTAAAAAAAAAAAGATAAAAAATTAAATTAAAAAGCTAAAAAATAAAACATGAAAATCCCACCTTGTCCGTCCGGTGGAAGGGATTTAAAAACAATGTACTATAAAAGATTTCACGTTTTTTTAGAAAAATGAAATTGGAAATTATTTTAATTATCAAATACAAGAAAAACGGTTTATCGGACTTATCACGATATTGAAGCAAAGAGGCGATATGTCGTGAAGTGGGCATGTCATGAGTTCTCAGAAGTGTCAAATTTAATTATTAAGTCCTGCCTAGCAGTAACAGCTCATAATAAATAATGCCCTGCCAATCCTACCATAGACACAGCATCACCTTGTTGCGAGTTAACCCGGGTTTCGCCACAGTCTGTGAAGCCTGACCGGCCTTTGACCACGATCTTTTTCGCACGTTCTTGTCGTACGTGATCCACTTTTCATCACCAGTTATCAGCTTCTTCAAAAATGGTTCGGTTTCATTACGTCGTAAATAAAGAATCACAAATAAGTACACGGTTCATTAGATTTCTTTCAGTGAGCTCTTGAGACACCCAAATATGAAGCTTTTTTGTGTACCCAGCTTTTTTCAAATGCGCCAAAACCGTTTTGTGGTCAACTCCCAGTTCTCCAACTACATCGTAACTACTAATATGCCGATCTTGTTCTACTTTTTCAAAAATGGCATCAATTTTGTCCGTAACAGGGCGACCAGAGCGACGTGCATCTTTGATATCAAAATATCCGGATTGAAAACGCTTAAACCAAATTTGCGCTACTCTCACAGATACTGCATTAGGTCCATAAACATCACAAATTTTTTTCGCGGCTTGTGTTGTATTTTTACTTTTTTTTTACTTAATTTGGAATTGTCTTCTTTAAAATTAAAACTTTTTAATGATACCAAAACCAGCCAGATACAAATGGAGAGAAAGAGATCTTATTACAAGTTCATACATACTATATGCGAAAAGACTTTTTCCCCAACCTATTATTAAGATAATGACTGAAAAAACAATTTAATACTGTACTTACTGTACGGCAAGTACCCTACCACCTGGCTGTGGGTTGTTTTGTCGCCTCTTACGACATACCACCCGGCAGGAATTAGTATTCTTCTTCCGTTCCTTTACGGAACATATACACATATATTTATTAAATATTACACTAGCTGATGCCCGCGACTTCGTCCGCGTGGTGCGGTTTTTTAACTATGCTACGGGAACTCTTTAATTTTTCGGGATCAAAAGTATCCTATATGTTGACCAGGGATATAAGCTACCACCATACAAAATTTCGTTTAAATTGGTCCGGTCGTTTCGGAGATTAACCGGTACAGACAAACAGAGAAACAAAAAATTTGAAAAAAAATCTAAATTAGTTCTATTTCACTTCTTACATCCCCCTGACTCGGTTTTTAGCATTTTTCTTTCATTGTACAGAAATTCGACCTCTACAGTTTTATTATATGTATATGTATAGATGAAATAATGACTAAACAGATATACAATGCAAAAGTGGATGGATGCAGAAGTCGTGGAAGGCCACGACACACCTTCCATGATCAAATTGATCGTGTACTAGCAGAAGGTGGTGTCAGCAGCCTTAAGAACAGACGAGCGTGCATGACAAGAGCTATGAATGTCAACGAAGCAAGTGCGGTGTGTAAGAATAAGCCTAAATGGCGCTCTGTCATTCGTGCCTACCCCGCAAGGGAACTGGCGTGAAGTTATGTATGTATGTATAAATATAAAAATCTCCGTGATTGTGTAGCTGAGTGTAAAAGGTCTCCACTTTCCATCAGGCTGTACGAGAACCAGCTGGCTATAAAAGTTCGTTTACAACGCCCAAAAAACAAAAAACCCCTTGCGTTCATTAATTTAATGACTAATTAAGAATTGATTTAAATGATTTTAAGTAGTTGTAGCAGAGTGTAATTTATGTCGACATGTTTAAATGGCAGGATTTACAGTTGTTTGTAACCAGTTTGGGGCATTTTTTGTTGTTTTTTACTGCAATAACAAATATATTCATCTATAATAATAATCTTAATCGGCAGACAAACACACACATTGTATATCCCCAAATTAAACAAGTTACGCTTGTGTTATGGGTAATATACAACGGACTACTCTGGAGCCGATCCCAGACACCCAGACCATAGTAAATAACGGAGAAAATACGTTTCCGAAATTTGCTATACCAGGAATCGAACCCGGAGCCTCTGCGTTGCAGTGAGGTAGGCCGGCAAAGGCTTAGCCCGCTCAACCATAGAGGCCGTCAATCTATAATTCTATAATGTATGTAATACTAGTTTTTTCCGGCGGCTTCGCTGGCGTTAATGTTATCCCACGGGAACTGTACATTTTTCCGGGATATAAAGCAGACTATACTCTATCTCTGTATCAAAGTTCATTCACACCAGTTCAGCCGTCCTGGAGTGATTGAGAAGTGCTAAGGATGTTTTACTGGGCAGTTTTATTTTTTTTACCAGCTCTGCCTACGACGTCGTCCGCGTGGAATGTGTTTTCAAAACCCCCCGATTTTGAAACATTCTTCATTGGTGCTCCGTTCTAGGTCTTAGCGTGATGATATATAGCCTTCGTCGATAAATCGTCTATCTAAACGAACGCTCCCACGAGGAATCGTCGACCTCGCAATGTACTCATTGACGAGCCCGATGAAATCACCTGTCTCCTCGCGATCATGAACCCCTCGAGGCTCAGAACATCAGCCTGGCATAACAGACGCAGACAAAACCGACGCCGGAGAGCCCCCGGCTCGGATCCTCTTACAAAGGTAAGACCCACCAATCACACTCACTCACTACAGACACAAGTAGCCATACAAGATTAGCTTAGGCGTGTTGCTGGAGAGTTTCTTCCGCCGCTTCTTCTCCTCCAGCTATAACACGTTGCGAAGCGGTAGTAATGATAGACTAGGATCGGCTTCACCAGCGGAGTCGATAATTAGTCCCCTAATAATCACTTCAGCCTTTTACGGTTAATTCTCAATATAGAATCAATCCCCCGCAGCGGTCGAGCCGAGGTCGAACCTCACAGGAGGCGCCTCCTCGAGCGCGCTGCTTCCGGGCGGAACGCCTCCGCTCCCACGGAGTCGGGAAGCCCTCACAGTCCGGTATCGCTGAAACAGCCATCTGCGGCTATTCAGCTGGGTCCAGCTCCAAAAAAAAAAAGGCTATCTAAACAAATACTTATAGAAAATTGCATGTTTTTAACAAACAATCGTGTGTTGAAAGATTCAACAGTTTAGTGAGCTGTGTAATTTTTTCGAACTGACGAGATACCGCTCGTTGGGCGTCAATAAAAAAACCTAAATAAAATGTGACTAAAGCTTTGATTAAACTATTCAATAACTTGAATATTCATCTATAAGCACTTGAAACGGGTTGGATGCCGAAAATTATATGTAAAAAGAAGCAATAAATGCGTCAAAACAAAGATATCATAAATATGTGTATATGGCGTAAAATAATGATTATTATATCCCATAAATGTATAGCAATAAATTGTTTTTTTCAGACATTATATATATATATGTATAAATAAATGATGCTTTATGTTCTGTAACATAAAAAATTGTTTCATACGATATCTGTTTGTTGCAGGAGTTCAGCAAACAGGCAGACGGCTCACTTGATGGGTAGCAGTTACCAACGCCTATGGACATTTGCAACAGCAAAGGTGCTACAAATGCGCTGCTGCTCTCTTAATGGAGACTGGAACCTGGTTACTAATGCCGGAACAGAACTCAAGGTTGTTATGGCGACATACTTAAGACCAGGGGTGGTAGCCATCCAGTCGAGGAAAGGTCCTACCACCTGGTCGTCAGTCTCTCGGGTTGGACGTTTACCGAGACGCGGTCTCCAGTCCAGGATCCGTCTTCGTCATCGGCCATCGGTCCACTGACACTTCGACTTGCTAACTTTGCGAATTAAGTTCGTAACCTTGGTTCTCTTTCGGATACCCTCATTTCTAATTATATCCATAAGAGAAACACTCAACATAGCTCATATCCCGTAAACCAACTTGGAACTTTAGAACCAATACTGCCGTCAGTGTCCACGTCTCGACCCGTAAGTCAGGACGCAATTCTCGAAGACTTTCGTCTTCAAGCATTGCGGGATGGCCGAAAAGAAGACTCAACGAAGCTTACCGAAATATAATACATACAGCAAGTAATTATTGTTTACCTACTTCAAATTCGGAAAACAATGATTTTTAAGGTTTCGTGACCATTACACATAGTAAAAACATCCATAAAAGTATACATAGTCTAAAATACTACAAATTAGAGCATGCGGATTCACATATGTATTCTGATCATACCTGAAACATTCTGTCAGTAATTCGTGACCAGAATCACTCAAAGGAGGGTAGTTATGACATAAATACAAGAGACAGGGGGGAGGGATAATTTTATTTTGAAGCCCTCCCTTCCCTGGCCCTAACTTGAGATATGAAGGCAATATTCATTATATTCTATGGTACACTCAACGGTTTTAAGTTACATGGATAATATTTTTCTGGAAAGTTGGTAATTATATGGAATGAGTAGTATGTCCCTAAAACCTATATAAATTACCATCACGGTAATAATTTATGTATCTTATATTTAAGAAAATACCAAAATAATTTTTAGGGTAAAATTTAAAGGGTATGATTAGGTTTTTGTAAAATATTTTTTCATAGCCGCAAATAAATTGATTTAGAAAAATATATTAAATTCATACATAATCTAAATAGTGGAGTGCTTTAAATACACATTATTATGCCTGTATTATATTATTTTGTCACACGCCTTTCAATTCATTCACATTCATTAATCTCTTCATACATGCATTGATTGAATGACTGAATGGCGGAGTATGTAGTCGTTTTTTTAAGGGAAGCAATAGGAAATTCGTAATTAATTAACATAGTGTAAATCTTTTGATTTACTGTTTTTTTTTTCAGTTTAAACTCCCTTATTGTTATTCTATTTAGAATGAAGGTAAGGAAAGGAATGTTCCAGTGGTTCGGGCATGTAGAAAGAATGCAGGATGAAAGAATAACTAAACAGATATACAATGCAAAAGTGGATGGATGCAGAAGTCGTGGAAGGCTACGACACACTTTCCATGATCAAATTGATCGTGTACTCGCAGAAGGTGATGTCAGAAGCCTTAAGAACAGACCAACGTGCATGACAAGAGTTATGAATGTCCAAGAAGCAAGTGAGGTGTGTAAGAATAAGCCTGAATGGCGCTCTGTTGCTCGTGCCTACCCCGCAAGAGAACTGGCGTGAAGTTATGTATGTATATATTTAGAATGAATATTGAGGAGGGAGAAGATATTTTATTTAAGCGACATTTTTAAAATTTGCTAGATAAGTTAAAGTTTGTAATGACTCAGAAAAATGCATAACCAATAAATTATTCATATATCTGAAAAAGAAGAATATCAATGAATTTCAATTGGAAATTAGATACTTGGTATTTCCTTAAGACATTATGATAAAAAATCCAGTATGTTAAATATCTCATAAAACATTGCTTGAAACGTTATTTACAAAACTTAAGATAGAATTATAATAAATGAAATTTTAGCAATAAATCTGAAACTAAAAACTACAGTATTCGTATACCACAAACAGAGTCTTGTCGAGAACATTTTAAAAAATTGGGTATACTTACAGTCCCATGCCTTTATATACTGGTTGTCCTCACTTTTCTCGCAAAAAATATTACACAGTTTGAGACGAAGGAAGAAAGAAAAATTAGAGAAGCTACAAGAAGGAAAGATTTAAAAAATAAAATAATGCCATCTTTAAATGTTGACAAGCAATAAATCTGAAACTAAAAACTACAGTAATGGGGAAAATTCAACATGATTATAGACTTTTATCAGTTTTTTGCACACGGCGCACTACAGATAAATAAAATCCACTCTACGACAATTAGCCCCATCGTCCTCTCATCGAGAGCAACGCATAACTGTCAGATGTAATTGAAAAACGCAATTACCGGCGTCGAGCCGTCGGTTAATTAATATTAAATTCGCAAATAATCGTCCAAACCTGCCCCCCTCTCCCCCGGGAGGGAATGATTGAATTATATGGAAATTTTGAATTTTGAATAATTTAATACAAACCCTTCAGAGAAGATAGGGTGGAATTGGAATATGTAAATTATTTTCTACTTTTGTTTGTGTATAATGTGGCGAATATAATTCTTAAGTATTTGAAATCAATGTGATGATAATCATTTTTTTAGTTTTCTTTTTTGGTATGTAGGGGGAGTAAATGAAGGTAGACCGATAAAAGAAGTGTATGCTGACTTGGTGGCGGTAGACCACGACGTACCTACTTACCACGATTAATCTCTGGAATGTCGGACTTTTTCGTAAAATGATGTAAACAATAAAAAATATTATTTATTAAAAAAAAACAAACAACAGTTGAATTCTTAATTATATTTCACAGGAAACGTAATTGGCATTGGCAAAATTCCGGATTTTACAAGTGCCCAGCAGTGGGCACCCAAAATGAGGGTAGCTAAAAAAATCACGACACAGACGGTCGTATGACCGACATTCCAGATTTGAAATCGCAGAAAAGCAACTTAAACACAAATGCAATGTTTCTATGTAAGTAGAAAAACAATGTGTGAAAAAAGGTTGCTAACTAAAAAAACAAGGCATACAATAGGTACCAGTGTTAGACCCGTGCTAAAGGGGCGTGAAAAATCTTAATTTAGTACAAAATTCGCTTTGACGTACATCAACAAGTGAGATAAGAAATTTTATGGTCTAATCTAACGGAATAATTGCACGATTTGTTATTCAAGTCAAACAGAAAAAAATATAGACAAACCTTTTCACAGTACGTGGGAAGCCGATTGTACTAGTTGATAAGAGTCTTTACATTAAAATTAAAATAAAAAAAAACCCCGTTGTAATGTACACTCATATTCTGATTATTAATAATATTTTCTACTACATGCCATTATTTTATGTTAAAAACATTGTAACAGCTCTTGAAACAAAGTGTAGTTAATTTTGTTTTTTTTTTTGCAATAACAACTGATAATAAAATATATTTTTAATGTCTCTATTAAAAATACACATGCTTTATCTAATCGCATGCAAATCTAATCCGTTAAGACGTAGACACATAACTCATTTTAGTTTCAATGTACCTATTTATTTTTTTCTATTAAAAAAATATAGAAAAATGTACAATGATAAAAATGTATTAAATACATAAAGATGTAGAAAAACCTTTTATGTATATATAGGTATAATATTATATGATCCCTATATAAAGGCTTTGCCTAGTGCAGGGTTCTTTAGGAGCCATATCCCGCTCAGAATGTGACAACCAGGATAACGTACCTTAGCACAATCTTTGGTTATAGCTGGAGGAGGGGGTTTTTAGTGGGTATTGGGGTTGCTCGCTCGTGTAGCAGCGCTCGGAGTCTTCCACACTATTCTGTGACGTCGATCGCGGACGGAGCACTGCCAAGAGCATACTATTGCTGCAGTGTTATCGCCCCCGACCGACGCGTGTCGTTCCCCTAGCAACGACCCAGTTTGTGCGTAAATCGGTTAAGCATTTTCCCTTGCCTCAAAACAAAAAAAAAAAAAACTTTGGTTATAGCTTTGTCATGTAACGAGAAGTCTGGTTAAATATATTTGAATATGAATGTATAAACAAACAATGATAAAAATGATTAATTTTGTAACATTAAACGTAGAGAGTTTGATGGGACCTTTAAAATAGATGTGTTTTCTCTATAGTTTTACTTTGCTATTACCCGTGACTTCATCCGCGTAGTATTTAATTTGCCTTTCGGTGCGGCGTGCAGATGTGCCTTTAAAAATTTTCAAAAATAAAGTACCCTAAGTTACTTCTTATAACATCAGCTGTAGCTCAGCCGTTTCACAGAATCATCGGAACAAACAGACAGACATACTGACAAAATTTTGTTATAATTTCCGTATATACTTTCATATGCATTTAGTAAAAAGCTGTTATTTTGACATTACAAACAGACACTTCAATTTTATTCATTTGTATAGATAAGGGGAACTGTGAATCAACTAAATAAACAAAGCTTCAGAAAAATTCTCTCCAAAAAAATATTCGCAACAGAACGTAACACGGCAAAACTAAAATTAAATAAAAACCCAAACGCAAAAACGCATCTCCTAGTTACTGATCAAGGTTTGTCCGCTGGCCAAAATTCAATTTAAACCGAAACCATCCGCACCGAAACGGCGTGTGACGCACAAACAATCACATCCCTCCTTTTTATATGTATATAGAATATGGACAACGCTACACAACGTGCGTCGAAAACGTAATTTCGCGCGAAAAAACCGCGTGAAATTAATGAAAGAGTGAAAAAAACAACATGGCGGCTTTGTTATATTCGCGCGCAAAAATGATGTCCATTTTGACAGTTGTTGAACGCAATGCCGCGTGCATGTCTTTGATACTTTTGATGACATATTTTAGAATTATTATTATTTTGCGAGCGATTATTTTTTGAATTGTTTTATTTACATATATAGGTATAAAAGCTTTCAGTCATAGATACAAAGTATTCTGAAAATGTAATTAAACACTATTTAAAAGAGTTTCTGCTTTTTTCACGGCATCATATCTGAAAATTTTGATTGGTTTTTCTACCGAAACTATTTATTGTATTTTAGGAGAAAAAGTATAATAATATGTTCCAAATATCCGACTTGAAAAACATATACCAGATTTATGAAAACTTATTCATAAAATTTTAAACTGGGAAGACGCGAGACGGAACAAACAAACTCAAATTCTCATTTATATAATTATGTTAACATTTATTCAAGAAAGTTACTAATAATAAAAGCACCATAAACCAGATTATTAAGATTGCATCAATATTTTATATATTAAAATGATTAGTCACGAAGTCAAACCAACGTACGAAATAAAACTTATTTAAAGCAGAAATCTTCGGTTTCATAGATTATCTCATATTCAAATTCCATACACATCTAATCGGCATAAGTATTGTAAACCGGGCATGAGTGACAGAACACTATAAGCTCCTGTCATTGTCTACATCCATCCATCTTTCATTGACAAAGATGACATGGTGCTGTGTAGCCAGTGCAAGAAATCTAAAATACTATATCTCTATTTATTTTTAAACTAAACTTACTAATGGCCAGATACTAAATTTAAAAATGGAATGTTATACTTGTTTTTTGCGTTACTAATTTGCTTTGTTGCCAGACATATTAAATACGATATTTTTTGCGTAGAAATTTTGCATGTGTACTACTTTAATTTACATTACAAATTAGCATTTGGGCATAACTGTTCCGCTAATGGACTAAGGGCTTATTGAACATTATAGTTGCTAATCTTGTTTGACACGCGTTACCTAGTTTTTCATAAATTAATCTCACGTGCTGATTTCTACATCATAATGGGGTAGGTGACACATTTTATAATAAATTCTGAAACAACGTTCGTGCACCTTGCTTTAAAAATATCAGAATCATATTTATAGTTAGTATTTAAATAATTATTGATTTGATAAGTGACTAGTTAAAGTTATAGCATAATTATTTGCTATAGTTATACAAAATCTAGGAGAGGACGTTTTGTAAAAGTGTCTTATTTAACTGAAAACTATCATATTCCATTTACAAGTAACACTGGTTACAAACTATAAGCCTTAGCCGTTTTGGCGGCCATTTTGTGAAAAGTGATCTTAACTAACATCAACCTCGGTTTGCATCTAGTGACATCTCAAAAATTTTATCTGTAATTTATACCTAAAAACTTATACCCTTAGGAATGTTTATGAAATAACCTATTAGGATGTATAGAAATGAATTTTTATTATAATGTTAATTATAAGCCGAAAATAAGCTTTTCGAATTCTTCTCACTCTTTAGTACAAAAGATATGATAATTAGTAATATAATCAACACCATATTTTTAAGAATCTATGTAAATCAAAAAGTCCAGTCCGATATTTCTCCTCAAACTGTTTCGTCATAAAACATTAAAATTTTCCCATATAATTCCAAACGACTGGCAACATCGCACCTTAAAAGAAACAACTCAAACGATCTTGATACTTGACAAAGGACCGTCAACTTTCGAACGTGTTACAGCCAGGCGATGACGTGTGCTTGTCATTGCTTGTCAAGAACTGGTGACACGGTGATGATATACATCGATTCAGAGCTAAGTGATCCGACGTGTTAATTGTTAAATGCGTAGGAGCCCATTGTAGTTCATCTCAAGTATTAAATAATCGCCCTACGTCTGGTGGTCTAAACGTCAATGGCAATTTTTAAAACGAACTTTGTGTAATGTTCTCGATAGTCAAATCAACATATACTTTTTGGCTTATACTTCACTTATCACCAGATGTAGTAAAATATCATCAAAAAATACTTTATATTGCCAAGCATAGTAAGTGATCACCAAAACTATCACCCCATTTAAAGTGGTTTAGTTAGGTAGTAATAGCGCATTAATTTTCTCCTTAAAATTTGGTGATCATTTACTTACTATATTTGGTCTGAATGAAATTTTGAAGTACAGTCAAGATTAAAACAATCAGGACCATTGTAATTATTAACTATTTCTTTTGGGGTACATTTTTCATTTTCTTAGTGTTTAGTATATATATTTTTTTGTTTAGAGAGCTTAGGATCTCGAAGTAGTTTTGGGTGGTCACGACACTTATTGCCATACTTTTTGTCACACAAAGCGGTTTGATTATGAAGTTTTTTGTGCAAACTGTTACACAGTGCTCTGCACTTTTATTTTTAATAAAATGTGTGAAAATTTATTTGAAATGACCAATAGTTGTATGATATTGATTCTTTCTGATCACGAATTATGTTTTTGTAATAAATATTGTTACAAGTTGGGCCACCTGCATACTATTGTTACATACCGAAAAAGAAATGCTGCGCACCTTGTTTATAGCCCCTCCCGCATTTGGAGTTCTTTTGTTTACTTCGTGTTTAAACTTTAAAAACATCTATTGTTATCGTACTTATTTTATGGCTGTAATTAGAGTCGAACTAATCCTTTCTTTTATGGCCGTCGAAGCTTGCTAGGTGTGCGGAATTAACTCGGCAAACGCGATCCATTGTTCTATTATACACTTTAGTATAAAACAATGACCGAACGGAGGCGTGAGGCAGTCAAGCGACGACTACGATACGATTAAGATGTGTGTAGTACTTTCGATTAGCGACATAGTGACGGACTTTGCGCGTGTTGAATTGCATTGAATTGTGCAGTGTGAACTGGTTGCATCCAGTTTTTATTTTGTACCTGTTTTATACGTGTTTGTACGGTTCTAATAAACTCTATAGTAATTCCAACGGCATTTATTTTAATTCGAGTCCTGTAGCTCGTAACAATATGAACCGTGCAGTCATATGTTGCTTTTCAGTTGAAGACGAGTGAGCATGAACTCTGTTGATTGGCGTCAGTCAAAGCCCTACAATTTGGCTGAGTTTATACTAAAGAATACTTCAGATGCGGCTGTGATTTCAGACCATCAAACGTAAAAAAAATCCTAAGACCAGAAACGCTTATAAAATATAAATCATATAATTCATCACAGAAGCTCTTAATTAAACGACTCATAAACTACTAAACATATTTTAATAAATTCATAATGCCCAGAAACATGATACATTTTGAAAGTAATGGACGATAAAACCCACATCATTTTTGTAATGTACTCCATGATTATAATATAATGCAAATGATGTATTTCCTATGCAAACATGGCTAAGTATCAAAATACTTATTCAACAATGTAACGTAGGTACTTTTACTTTGTAGACACCATAAGAAATAAGTAGCTATTCGATAGTTAGCGTCGAGACCCTAGCTAGCTAGCTACATAGGGTTTTAAGGGGTTAGTCCGCCCTAGAATTTTCGACAATTAGATTTTACTTTTAATTTTTTTTAATGGTCCCCTAGGATCTCAAAAATGATGCTGATAGCCAATTGTGTGATGTAAGCATTGCAAATTAAAGGTATTGCAAAATTATTCAAGATTCTCTACTATTCAGCACTGCATACGCGTTTACCTCGAACTGCATTTTTCAAGTTGGTCGGAAACATAACACGGACAATTTTCAACAGAGATACACTTGAAACTATGAATATATCATGAAAAATATTTTACATAAAATTTTTTAACTTCGCACTTTAATAGTGCGCCATTTGGTCTAAAATTAATACATCGAAAAAAGCTTACGTACCTATATAATAAAAAAAATTCATTGGTCCATTATAATACACAATTACACAATTCAAAACACTAGGAAAACTGAGACGTCATCAGCAGAAACGCCGCCAATTTGAAATTAATCACTTCAAAAAAATTATTATATACATACAGTCATTAATATATATGATAAGAACCTTTTTTTATAATCCCAAAAAACGCCTATTTTTCCGCCTCTAGAGTGGCCTAACCCCTCAAGGTGCATAAACATAAATAGAACAATCAAATACTTAGACGACTTTTCACCTTGTCCAGAGGTTATATCGACTCTTACGAGGGCGACACTGATAGTTTTTAGAACGGGCCACTTTTAAAAAATATAATAAAAAAATAAGTTTAAATTTTGAAAATAGATCTCTTTGCTAATATTATTGAGTACTAATTTCATTCATTTGTCATTTGTTTTACGATTTGGCGGCAAATTGAAATTTGTCTGTGTCACGCCAGTATGAATTTAACGCGAGAAAATTTTCGTACTATGATTTTTTATGACTTTCGATGTCATTTAAGTCAACAAGAATGTTATGACAGACTTCGATTGGCCTTTCACGATGAAGCCCCTTCTCGGGCCACTGTTTCTAACTGGTTTAATGAGTTTAAATGTGGTCGCACCAATCTCAACGATGCTCTGCGTGAGGGACGGCCTTCTACGGCGACGACTGAAGATAACATTAGTGTTCTGCGGTGTATGATAGAGACTGATCCAAGAGTAACCTATCAGCAGATTCGGACAAGTTTAGGCATCGGTATGACTCAAGTGCACAAAATCCTCCACGAACATTTAGCCGTTAGGAAGCTTTGTGCCCGGTGGATACCTCATTATTTGACTGAGGCCCAAAAACTCCGTCGTGTTGATTGGTGCCGTGAGATGATACAAATATTTAACGGAAATGACTCCAAAGCTGTGTTCGACATACTTACGGGTAACGAAAGCTGGATTTATTGCTGTGATCCGGAAACCAAAAGACAATCTGCTCAGTGGGTGTTGCCTTCCGAGGAGTTGCCAACTAAATTGAAGAGAGGTCGAAGTGTAGGAAAAAATATGGTGGCCTCATTCTTTGGAAGGACCGGTCATTATGCGACAATTGTTTTAGAAGATTAAAAGTCAGTTACTGCAGAGTGGTATACTAACAAATGTTTGCCACTTCTCTTGGAAAAAGTTCGAGAGAAACGACCTCGCAGTAGGATCCTCCTTCACCACGACAACGCCTCCTCGCACACCGCCGGGCGAACGATCGACTATTTGGCGTCGTCAGACGTGGAATTGCTGGGTCAACCGCCATATAGCCCCGACGTCGCACCTTGCGATTTTTATTTATTCCCGAAAATAAAAGAAAAACTTCGAGGAAAACATTTTATGGACGCCAAGGAAGCAGTGGCTGCGTTCCAGAAGGCCATCGAAGAGACCCCTAAGGACGAGTGGGTAAAGTGCTTTTCTCAGTGGTTCTATCGAATGCAGCGATGTATTGATGTGAACGGAAACTATTTTGAAAAGATATAATAAAAATAATAACTTGCTAGTTTGCTCAGTTTTTGAGTTTCTAAGAACTTTCAGTGTCACCCTCGTATTCTCTTTCTATCGCTTATAGACTTTTGAATGCATTCCCAGATTTTAGTATGGGATACAAGGATTATTCAGAAGGAACAGATAGGACTGTTTTGTTCATCAATAAAGTGTTATTACCTATCCATCTTCTTGAATTAAAATTGCAACATTCGCGAGATTTTAATAATTTTAGTACTTAAATACCTAACGAGTATTTTTTATCATCTTATAAAATATTGAGGCTTCATTGATTTTTTAAGAATGTACAAAAGTGTGACGTCATAATTTTGTAGGAGTGTACAAAAGTATGACGTCATAATTGAGTACGAGTGTACAAAAGTATGACATCACAATTTTTTACCAGTAAAGAAGTTCAATATCGCATTAATTACTATTCAAGCAGTAATTAAAATTACTAATGTGATGACGCTTTAAAAGTAAGATGACAAGATGGTATTTAAAGATGTGTCAGATTATAAAGAAGTTGGTGCAATGTGAATGGTGGACTCACCTGGATCTGTCGCGTCGAGGGTCTGCGGCGGGGGCTGGCTGAGGGGGCCGGGGGTGCCGCCGGAGCCCGGCGACCGGACGTCGTCGTTCACCGCACCACCGTACGATAACGACGAGGAGGGGGGTCTCTGGAATTGAAGAAACACAGTCTTCAGTAACTATTCGTTATTATATTCTTATGTTGGGTACAGACAGAGCTAAGACAAACTGACGGCCTACCTGATAGACAGTGGTTACATGTGGCCTATGAACATTTGCATCACCAAAAGTGCTATCAATGTGCTATCGATCTCTAAAAAGGTCTGGAACCTGGTTATTAATGCCGCGGAACGCAATTGAAAGTTGTTATGGCGGCATACTCTGGACAACGGGTGGTAGATATCCAGAGACACATATGCCCTTGTCACCAGACGTGTATATTTATTATGTCTATGTAAGTTTTTTCGAACGACCAAATGCTTCAATTCCTTTGGTTTAACCACCGTGCTGTGATTGCCAGCGAGCACCAACGAACAATAGTTGGCCTTTATTGGCCCTGTGTGACCACAGCTCAAGAGCTACATTTAGATGTCTAAAGAAATTCGAAAGTCTCTGTCGTTGAATGGGTGCCTTTGCTGGCTTAACTCACTGGAACCCAGAGACTCCAGAGTTAATTCTTGGCATGGTAAAGGTCCCAAACGAACATTCCAGACACCCAGACCATACTATATAACGGAAATTTCGTTTAAATAAATCATACATACATACATAACTTCACCCCAGTTCCCTTGCGGGGTAGGCACGAACAACAGAGCGCCATTTAGGCTTATTCTTACACACCTCACTTGCTTCTTTGACATTCATAACTCTTGTCATGCACGCTCGTCTGTTCTTAAGGCTCCTGACATCACCTTCTGCTAGTACACGATCAATTTGATCATGGAAGGTGTGTTGTGGCCTTCCACGACTTCTGCATCCATCCACTTTTGCATTGTATATCTGTTTATTCATTCTTTCATCATGCATTCTTTCCACATGCCCAAACCACCGGAGCATTCCTTTCCTTACCTTCACCCCGACACTCTCTTTCAGACCAACTCTCTTTCTTAAATGAATCATCATACCAGGAATTGAACTCAGGACCTCTGCGTTGTAGTGATGCGATTTTGAATTTCTGTCGAAGGAATTTATCACGAATCGACTTTTCCTGATCACCTATTCCCTAAAACGTAGAAATCCTAGTTTTCTTTTCAAGGAAGATAAATTTTGTAAAGGCATTTTCCATTATGTCTGTCGTCTAAATGTCTGACATCAGCCGCAATGTTACATTTTTACTGGTCGAAGGTCCATAACAAGAATATAACGCTAATCTGGACAAGATGCTGCAAAAGACCATAATTCCAATCTGTCCATTTCATTTTTGAGCGCTATCTATCCCTTCAAGTTAGTACTCGTGTGGCAATTTCTTTTGACTATTTTAAAAACACTTTAATCAGTATCGAGTAGGAACAGGCAATGACGTGTGACACGACAGCTGCAGCAGACCGACCGTGAACGCATTAAAATGTATTACAATTATTTATTCTCGCACAAATAGACTTCGATAATGTGTATTATTGTTTATTTATAGATACGTATCGATAGGTATCGATTTTAATGTCCTGCTGTAAAAGTATTCGATAGGAGCTGCTGAAGTATTCTTGCCAGCGTAGACTTGTTTATAGATACGTATAACTCTCACGGTCTTGTTCATATTGAGTCAGATGAAGTTTGAAGCCTTTTTTAAGAACCATAAAGAAGCCTTCAACTCTAAATCAATATGAATAAAAGCGCCATAGTCTAAGGTGACTCGAATTACACATTTTTAGACACGTATTGAGAGGTATCAATGTATGTCGTGCTGTAAAAGAAGTCAATCTAAAAGGATATCGAAAGAACTGCTGAACTATTTTTGCCTACGTAGATTGTAGCTTGCTCGTATTTAAATACGTGATACTGTCATGCTCTAAAGTAATCTACAGACAAACACTTACATGTTATATCCCCCTTTTTTAATAAGGGGAGATCCAATTGAGGACTGACCCGCAGGAGAAAAGCAGTAAGGCCTGTGGGATTGGGCACGTTGGGGTGGTAATAGCAGTTCCGGAAAAGTACAATTGCCAGCAGAGTCTGAAACCCCACAATATTCCTTTCTTTGCCTTATGCTAGAGCTAGAGGAAAGTGGAAGCTTGACCAACTCCATGTACAGCAGACGGAGGCTCCGAGGGGCATTCACTGGCAGGGGAGGAAGCATAGCCTACGGCATCGACATTGCATATCGCCAAGGTAAGCAAGTTACGCTTGAGTTATGGGTTACTCTGCGGCGGACCCCAGACGCCATAGTAAATAACAGAAAGTTCGCTTATGAAATTTATCATGCTAGGTATCAAATCCGGAGCTCCTGCGTTGCAGTGAAGTAGGCCGGCAAAGGCTGAGACCACTCAACCACAGAGAGAGATAAATGTAAAAGAGTAAGAAAAAGAAAAGCATTATAACCCTATAAATGCGAAGGAATGTAAAAAAGTAAGAATAATCCTGACAAACTGGATAGTCAGTGGAGGCAGTGCTTAACAAAAATGGATGATAAGGGAAAGGTGACAGCGGAGAAGAAAAGGAGTGTAAGAATGACGGAGACATTTAGCAGAAGTCTTCTTATTTTAAAAAATGTACGTAAAATGAAAACTACTGGGCCAAACTATGTTAAATTTTTAGGAGACTAAATGGCAACTATTCCGCATCAAACTAAATAAGAATCACGTAAATCGGATCATAAATTTCAACGTAATCGATATACATATGGAACGGAATGGAAACATTTTCATAAAAAATGTTCACAAAATGAAAACTACTGGGCCAAACTATATCAAAATTTTAGAGGACCAAATGGCAGCTATTTTGCGTCGAACAAAAAAAGAAACACGTAAATCGGATCATAACTCTCAGAGTAATCGGTGTACATATGGAACGGAATGGAAATTTTTTCATAAAAAATGTTCATAAAATGAAAACTACTGGGCCAAACTATATCAAATTTTTAGAGGACCAAATGGCAGCTATTCCGCATCAAACAAAAAAAGAATCACGTAAATCGGATCATAAATCTCGGAGTAATCGGTGAACATACATAAAAACAAGATCCCGACGAATTGAGAACCTCCTCCTTTTTTTGAAGTCGGTTAAAAATAGAGCTCTGTACAATTCATTTATCTATCCACTGTCCAGTATCTAGATAACCTTTAAGCAAAAGCATTAACTAAATTGTAAGTCTTTGACTGATGTCAAATGATGAAAAGAGTTGATGTTTTCTACACAAACGCACAATCAAAATCCTATACAATTTCAAATAGCACTGCACAGCAAAATATCATACACCCCTTAAAGTCAAACACACCTTACCCTTGACATTTGAGCCAAAACTTTTGTTTTTTGCAAAACCAGTGGCGAAGCCATAGGTGTTGGGATAGACGGCATGGATAAAGGAGACGGGATAGGAGAGGTACGATAGAGGGATCAGACAAAAGGAATAAGATAGAGTCCACTCTAGATGGGATAGGAAAATTAAGATAGGGATCAAAGCCGGCCCTAAGAATTCTAATCAAGATAATCATTCTAATATGGAACCAAGCTAAACTTTACAAAAGGCAAATTGTTTTTCCATTTTCAAACCTCGTTCACTCGTAACGATTCGTGTCACTTCGGAGGCGTTCGGGTGTTAGTCGGTAATGCGCTTGCGCACGGCAATCGGCCATTAGGTGTTCGCCACCTGCCTTTGAACTGCAGTAACGACTCTTGCGCAATTGCTAATATCAAGTTCAAAGAGTAGTCGTTAAACCATTGTCTACTGAATTAATGCAAGTTTATATAACTAAGGAAATGTAGAATTATAAATCATTAAATGTCACACTCATAAATCTTAAAGAGACTTTAGAGACAGAGAGGGGAAATAGTATAAACTATGCTATTAACTGCATATACTATAGTTTAATAGTTAATAGTATCTACATTTTATATATATAAAAGAAAGTCGTGTTAGTTACACTATTTATAACTCAAGAACGGCTGTACCGATTTGGCTGAAAATTGGTGAGGAGGTAGCTTAGAACCAGGAGACGGACATAGGATACTTTTTATCCCGTTGGAACCGGTAGGTGGCGCTGAAATCGGGTTCTAGAATCCTCCTAATCACCTGGACCGATATTGGTGATTTTGTTGTTGTGTGTTTGAATGGGTCCCCGGATGGTTTAAATCCACAATTGGAACCGGTAGTTGGCGTTATAATCGGGTCCTAGATTTTTATTTTTTTGGAGCAGGACTACATCTGCCGGGGCCGCTAGTATATAATAGATGTTAATATAATATAATAATATATAACTAATCATCATCATCATAACAGCCCATAAATGTCACACTGCTGGGCTCAGGCCTCCCCTTATAGGAGGGGAATTTAACCAAGGGGGCTTGGCAAGTTTGACACGTCGGTTATCTCGATGTGCAGAATGTATCACGACGTTTTCCATCACCGTTGTTAGCACGTGGTAACTCTAGCAATATGCACATTAGGTCAGAAAACTGCCTAAGTGGTGCATGCGTTTCGGCCAGGATCGAATCCGCACCCTTTGAGTTTGGAACGCGTGCACTAGCCATTACGCTACCACAATTTATATCTAATTAATAGTAATGATAAATATATAAATAAATGTTTCAAGTACAGAAACAAAATAAATAATCAATATTACAATCAAATACCACTTGTGTTAAGCTTTAGGTCGCGTTGTAAATTTGGTGCTCTTTTAAAAATACAGTGAGTGTAAACTCTATATAACGACACTTATATCTAACTAATAGTAATGATAAATATATAAATAAATGTTTCAATTACAGAAACAAAATAAATAATCAATATTACAATCAAATACCACTTGTGTTAAGCTTTAGGTCGCGTTGTGAATTTGGTGCTCTTTTAAAAATACAGTGAGTGTAAACTCTATATAACGACACTGAAGGGACGATGCATTTTATGGCGTTATAGAGAGTTGTCGTTAAATGTAGAGATTATTTATGTGTATTATTTTTGTCTGACGTTTTTTGCTGCAACAGTAATTTTTTTCTATTTTTTTTACTTATTTTATTTATATCTTGCCATATTGAGGCATCTTGGTGATAAAGGAAGTACTTAGAAATTTCGGAATGCATGATGCCGACATTCGAGTTTATTACAGGCTAGTATAATCAAGCGCTGAAAGAACGCAAACAGCTGCGCATTCTTTACTAATTTTGGCCTTAAAATGTACTTTTTATTACCTAACTGTTTTCGTTATTGAGAGTGAGTGTAATGCTACATAGAGTGTATAATTGTATTGAAGACAAGCTAAACCAACCAAAGCGAAGTGATTTGGACGTTTAAGGGAGTTTGTCGTTAAATCGAATGACGTTACATGGAGTTCACGCTGTCTCTAATTTACATCTGAATCCAGTAACAGATTGCAGATATCTAATGGGCGGTGGAATATTAATCCAACAGCAAGAGCATACTACAAAATTATACATCTATATAATCCAAGCATGTATACATTTGTATCTTTGATTGATGGTCGAGTCGTTTAGTTCAAAATCCAAGTTGTAATTACCGAAAAAACTGTAGCTTTAATTGCCATACAGACGTACAACAATATTGTACTCATATTACGTAATGGCGAAATTGATTGGCCACGCTAACGATCGTTAGGTATATATACCTATATACTCGTATATACGTATTACTTTTGTTACGCCTTGTAAAAATTGTATTGACGTACTAGAGCATTCAACGCGGTTTTAATTGAGTAAAGATTGGATTTATATTCGTTTATTACTAGGATTACCAAAAGTCGTGGTAGCGTAATGGCTAGCGCACGCGTCGCAGACTCAGAGGGCGCGGGTTCGATCCTGGCCGGAACGCATGCAACTCTTAGTCAGTTTTCTGATCTAATGTGCATATTGTTACAATTACCATGTGCTAACAACGGTGAAGGAAAACATCGTGATGGAACCTGCACATCGAGATAACCGATGTGTCAAACCTGCCAAGCCTTGGACAAGCGTGGCGGGGGTTTACTGTCTGTGCCCCATATAGTGGGAGGCCCGAGCAGTGAGACATTAATGGGCTGATATTATATTAATAGGTTATGCCCGAGACTTCATCCACGCTTGACTTGAAATTCCGGCGGGATTTCCGGGACAGAAAGCACTGCAGCATAAAAAAAAAATTAAAGCTATCGTTTTAGTGACAATTGTGTCGGAATAAGCTGATTTTTATGCACAGGAACAACTACAAACCGCTCCCTGGAAGATTTCCACGGGATGCCCAGAATAAACAGTAGCACAGAATTTTAAGTCTACCAATTTGCTGTCGATCAGCAAAAACCGCATCGAAGTCGACCCAGTAGTTTTTACGTGAATCATAAACAAACCGACAAGAAATCTAAAAAAATTACATCGTGTTATCCATTGTTTATACAGTGTATTCCAGTTTCTTTTTAGTAGCTTCGATGTACAGACATGGCATTTTTATATATATAATTCTTCTGTACGCGTGTTGACAATGAACTCCTCCTAAACGGCTGGACCGATTTGAATGATTTTTTTTGTGTGTTTAAGTGGATATATTATAATATTATATTATAATAAAAAATAGATACTATTGACGCCTAAAAGTGTTTTCATTCTTTGCCCGAAAGCACGTTGCTAACAGCTCTGGTGTTGCACATATCCATACGGTAATGACTTACCATCACATGGACCGTCAGCTTGTCTAGTGTAACGTTAATGACGTCATTATTATAATGTCAATAAGTACATACTTAAACAAACAAACACATCGCGTGTTATCCGTAAACCGGAATAAAATTTCGAAAGTATCAATTATCGGGCAAGTGTTTCGATTGTGTGGGCTCGTTAGGCAAATGGCGTCTACACCGCAACGGCCACAGCGTGATGATAACTTAAACTGATATTCGCCAGACAAGGGTTAAAGGTGCTTACGTACTTATACGCTCATAGTAGCTAGGATACGGATAGGCTTAAAAGTAGAGCTGAAAATCATGGCACCAGAAGAAACAGGAGAGACATTTTTGACATGGTAGAGAGCCTTACTGGATTCATTATCTTGATTAGCTCTTGAGGCCGGTTCGATTGGTCTGACATCACGCTCTTACAGAATATCGAAACAGGCTTGAGCTAAACGTGTTTTATGCGATAAGAGTTCCGACTACGTACTTCCCAACCCTCTCTACCCCAACCTCCTAATCTAAACCCTCAATTAGGGTAAGCCTTTTAGGGTATCCTAAAGACTGACAAGGCATTGGTTGAATCACTACTGGTGTTGCAAACGTCTGTGGTCGACGGTAGCAATAAAAAAAGAAAGCATAGAATTATTGGGACTGAGATGATGACGTAGTCACTAAGGAGTGTGTGCATAGAGATTTAACTGATAGTTAAATCAAAATAGATAAAACTATATGGCTAAACAGCGGTTCTTTTATTTTAACCGTCGGTCAAATATCTCCGTACACCAGCCTAAAAGCCCCTAAATCAATTAGATTGAAAAATACTAAATGCGAACTAAGTCGCCGTGGACGTTTGTTGCTCATCCACCAAACCTATCAATGCTGGTTTGTCACAAGGCTACATGCTGAGACCGATACTATTCTTATTGCATATCACAATCAAAATATAATATACTGTTTAAACAACAATTAATGCGCTATTTAATTTTTATTTGTACAAAGTTATGACGTGATAAGTACATTTATATACGCTCCTACAAAATCTATGAGGTTATTATGTTTCGTAAATATTTGAAAAGTATCGCAGTTTTTATAACTGTCCGTTCTGCAATTGAAGTTTTATTTCGAGAGTAACTCAATTTATTGTACTGTTACAACGTCTATTATATTAATAATCTGCGTAAAAGTGCCAAACACCCTTTACCTCCTGGCCAACAAATAAAAATAACAATAAATTCATCAATATATATAATGACAATACAACGTGTTATTCATTTTGTTGGCTCGCACATATGGTGTGAACCGGGCGCATTAGTGCCTCGCTTCCTGTCAGTCAGACGAGCGAACAAAAAAAAACAAAACCGGGGGAGTTTTAGACAAAAACAAGAAATCGAACTGCTATGTTAAGTATGTTGTATTTTAAATTATTTTTAACTAATGTTGTAATACAACGCACCATAGATAGTTATAATAACCTTGGAGTACAATACCACATCGTTACCATAGACAATAAATAATAGTTTCAACACATTTACTTAAAAAGTGTATTTATGAATCTGTATACATACAAGTATACATTGTTCGAAAGTTAAAAAACACGCACCATACAATGGAACATGCGGTAAATTAGTTTCATATTATGAGAATAAACAAGATGAATAATCGAACCTCCTTGGAAGCGCTTTTGACCAATAAATTTATCTCACTTGAATACTACAGAGTAAATGAGATGAAAGATTTTTTTTTTAATTTTCACCACGCACATGTGAAGCCATTTGCAAATGCGCGCCATTTTCATATTAGAAACGTCAAAGAATTTTACGGATTTCCTACTGATATTTAGATTTGTTTCATTGCGTATTAAAATAGAATACATTTTATTGTTCACCACATACACATGAAATAAATAATTTACAGTATTCACATTAAACAGTAAAAGTAAGAATAATAGGCGGCTATGGATTGTACTGTTTTCTCACAAATGTGTTGAAATACGTACTATGACACACGTGCGGTTAGTGGTTTTTACAAACTCGTGACTATGGTAAGCTTCCAACTTCGTCTCGGGCTTACATTACATTCGTCTACTCGTTTGTAAAAATCAACTTACTGCACGAGTGTCAGAAATAACTATTTTAGTCGATTTATCAGATGATTCGATTTATAATTGGACCTATTTATGCAAAACAGAACCAATCCACAAACATGCCAAAATTGGGTGAAGGATGCAGAAGACTTTCAAAATGCACCTTCTATCAACTCAATAAAAATCATAACGAGAAAATATAATATACAATATTCTAAATGTTTTTTCCAAAATATAGACATATTTTTTTGTACGCAAAATTTTAATAAAAAGGGCTTTTTCTCAAAACTGTCAGTATGTGGGTTGGTTCAATTTTGCATAAGTAGATCCAATTAATCCTAAGTTTTTTTTTACACCGGGCTTCCCTATCACTATTCAAGACAGGGATTCTATTTAGGAGTTTTTGGTGGGAACTGAAAGGAGATGTTGTTCTGTGCAGTTTTATTTTCTAAAAATGTGTAAAATTACTCTAAAATGAACATCAGTTGTAGGATGTTGATAGTTTTTGAGTAGTAATTATATGTTTTGTGAGAAATGTGAACTGTATAGTCAAATGTGGCCTTTTGAGTTGTCACAAGAACTCCGTTGAATGGCATCAGCTGATAACCTACAGTTCAGCTGGGCTACACATAGGCTTAAGAAAATGAAGAAACTATATTGTAAACTAAGATCTGGCTTAAACGCCTAGCTGCCAAGCCATAAACCTAAATAATTGTAGGATTCTATTTACTTTTATTTTTCTATCTTTTTTCTATTTACTACTACTATCGGCATTTACTTTTGTACTACTAACTAGTCTACTGTTCATATTGCTATAAATTATTAGATGTGCGGTTTAAAGGTATGTTGGATGGAATATTATACACTTACGTAAATTAAATACGGATGTTTTAATACTACTATATTTTTGTATATACATATACGCCCGCGTTTCCCTTCCCGAGTCAAGACTGCCAACACGATTTGCGTTTGTGTTGGCTGTCTTGGCCCGGGGAAGCTGATCAGGCACATACGTATATATTTCCCTATCTGTTTATATACTATTCATACATACATACATACATAGCTTCACGCCAGTTCCCTTGCGGGGTAGGCATGAACAACAGAGCGCCATTTAGGCTTATTCTTACACACCTCACTTGCTTCTTTCACATTCATAACTCTTGTCATGCACGCTCGTCTATTCATTATAATATTTATACTATACTTATGTCAAAGAAGCAAGTGAGGTGTCTAAGAATGGGCCTAAATGACGCTCTGTTGTTCGTGCCTACCCCGCAAGGGAACTGGCGTGAAGTTATGTATGTATGTATGTATGTATGTATACTTATATATTTATTTATATAACTGGAAGGGTTTGGGATTGGTGAAGGGTTATTTATTTATTTAGCGCTTATAATTAATCCTAAGTTAGATAGATAACACTTTGCTGCTCACCAAAATAACATATTACAGTATTTTGGGCAGAATAAATAGCAGCCTTATAGCTTAGAGCGATCTCTTTCAGGCAACCTAGCTTATATGATAAATGATAACCTAAGTTCTCATTTTTCTTCCTAGTAGTGTCTTAAGTTTCGCGACTAGTACACATAATTAAAACTACGTTTTAACGGCTTTAAGCGCGGTATTTGATTTGATTTTTATTTAGCCGTTTTTATCCGTGCAGGAACGGAGAAAGAATACAATTTCCTGCGTTGGGGCGGCCTGTCGTAAGAGGCGACTTAAGAACCTACAGCCAGGTGGTAGGGCATTTGCCCGACTGGATGGCTACCACCCCTGGTCTAAAGTATGTCGCCATAACAACCTTGACTTGTGTTCCGGCATTAGTGACCAGGTTCCAGTTTCCCTTAAGAGAGCAGCAGCGCATTTGTAGCAACTTTGGTGTTGCAAATGTCCATAGGCGATGGTAACCGCTTTCCATCAAGTGGGCCGTTTGCCTGTCTGCTGATCTCCTGCAATAAAAAAAAAGCCGTGATCACGAAAAACAACAAAAACTTAGGTTTGACATGGTTTTAATTAATGGTATGTTATTTTGCCACGCGCTCTTTTATATGAAAATAATATTAGAATTTATTATAACATGTTAATTTACCTAATAGTGATTCCTTGTTTTTCCACGTCCTGAACTAAAACTGCATGATCTCGACAACACAGTGAAACGGTTTAATTTAGCTCTTTAAAAAATAAAGTAAACCCGCGTGCGCTAACTAGGCAATGCGAGCATCAGTTATTATAAGTAGTCCACACACATCTGTTTCTAAACAATCTAATTTTCTGAACGCATTTCGTTGCTGTAACGCGTCGACTGACTTCTGACGCGCAAATTATAGAATAACTAGCGGCCCCGGCAGACGTTGTCCTGCTCTGCAAAAATAAAAAGCTAGGACCCGATCCCAGCGCCACCTACCGGTTTCAATTGTGAATCTAAACCATCCGGGATCCCATTCAAACACACAAAAACAAAATCATTGAAATCGGTCCAGGTGATTAGGAGGATTCTAGAACCCGATCTCAGCGCCACCTACCGGTTCCAACGGGATAAAAAGTATCCTATGTCCGTCTCCTGGTTGTAAGCTACCGCTCCACCAATTTTCAGCCAAATCGGTATAGCCGTTCTTGACTTATAAATAGTGTAACTAACACGACTTTCTTTTATACATATATAGATAATGGCGAGAAATTTATATCTATATACACCATCTTTACATGGTAGACATACCATTGGTTAGAACTAAACGTGTTGCCACCAGCTTTCGTTTGCGCACCGCTGTCGAATGGAACAATTTGCCGGAGTCTGTATTCCCCGATTCATATAAACCAGTAGTATTGAAGTCACGAGTGAATAGGTATCTACTAGCTAAGCGTGCTCCATCCTAGATCGCATCTTCGCTTAACATCAGGTGAGATAGCTGTCAAACGCAAATTGTCAAAATAATACAATCTAAACCGATTTTGCATACTGCGACCGTTATTGGCTTGAAACTGATTTTAAATCCAGTTGTGTGTTCGCATGTAGTAATATAAGGCACATGCCCTATATTATAGTACACTTAGGAAATAAATAGACATACTTAAGTTTGTAAGTAACTTTTAAACTGAAATTTCTAGATCTGCTAAATGTTATTAAGCATATTTTGTTTGCTTATTAATTTTATTTTATCTTGCTTAATTATCGGTATCATATTTTTGTGTTTACAGGAAAACAAACAGGCAGATGGTATATCTAATAATAAGCAATTCCAACGGAATCGATACCTTGCTTACCCGGTGATTTTTTTAAATTCCCATTTTTATAGTCATTTAATCAATTGAAGACATGAGTGAATGAAAGGGATATGTTACAATTGGTAAATATTGATAAATTGGCCTACAAAGCTCTTTTACTATCACTTTGCTACACATATAACTCCTTCATTACTTACTATTTTCAAAATCAAATTCAAAAAGCGTTGTTTTAAGTTCTAATATGGTTTCCTTGCCTGTTTGCATTACATATTTTACACATTACATTTTACTTTAACGTATTTTTTTTTATGTCACATAACTCCTTCATCTACTCATGTCTTCAATTATAATTTTTATCCGTGCAGGAACGGAGAAAGAATACAATTTCCTGCGGCCTGGCAGCCTGTCGTAAGAGGCGACTAAACAACCCACAGCCAGGTGGTAGGGTATTTTTGCTCGACTGGATGGCGACCACCCCAGGTTGAAAGTATGTCGCCATAACAACCTTGTGTTGTGTTCCGGCATTAGTGACCAGGTTCCAGTCTCCTTTAAGAGAGCAGCGGCGCATTTGTAGCACCCTTGGTGTTGCAAATGTCCATAGGCGATGGTAACCGCTTTCCATCAAGTGGGCCGTCTGCCTGTCTGCTGAACTCCTGCAATAAAAAAAAAAAAAAAAAAAAAAAATTGCAGTGTATTCCTTTATAATTTTGATATAGATTTTACCCAGGTCCTTCTTGAACCTCTATCTTTGCTTCCATGCATTTATAAGTTATATAAATTACTGATCACATTACTTGACACGAACTAAGCCTGTAAACTTATCACGTAAAAACCCCACCAACTTCCGTGGCAAACGCTCGTAACAAGTCAACGAGTATTTTAATGATTATTGAATTCGCCAGTCGGTTTGTTCGTTGTTCTATTTTTGTGTATGATATCTGTCTTGAGCTCTTAATACTTACGTATTGGCATAATTGCGTATTGCCAGCGATCTATTTGATATTGTTGAGTAATACACGCATTAGGGCGAGGTTTGTTTTGAAGAGTCGGTCGGCTTGTGTTGCAAAGGGCTACCAGTCTCTTACGATATACATGCCACTAGAACATTACTGTGAGTTTTTTTTTATGTCAGTATATCCGTACTCTATCCCAGAAGAAGTACAATTTTAGGCCCTAAATAAGAAGGCCCTAGATTAATACGAGAAAATCGTGAAGACTTGGTTTAAATCAAAGCTTTTATGTATGGGACGTAAAAAAATCTACATATCTATTTATCAAGAAGTTGGGGACAAATGCTGCTATATCTTGCCGTTGCGAAGATATTCAAAGTATACGTAGAATAGAATAGAATATATTTATTGCGTAATGCATGTACAAAGATGTTACGGTTCTTGCAGTATCAATGCATTCGGCCCATAATTGGGCGTGCAAAATTAAAATTACAATATTGATTTATAAACTTATTTTTACAAACAATGTATTAATACAATTAAAATTAAAAATTAATAATAATAATCAATAAAATCAATATCTACTATATCAATCAATAAAAAATAACATACAATATAATAATAATCTATAAATATTCTAAATAATAAAATGTCTACTATTATAGCATGTCAAAAATATATTTATTTCAGTTCATAGTGTTTCATCGTCCATACATACATATATACATAACTTCACGCCAGTTCCCTTGCGGGGTAGGCACGAACAACAGAGTGCCATTTAGGCTTATTCTTACACACCTCACTTGCCTCTTTGACATTCATAACTCTTGTCATGCAAGCTCGTCTGTTCTTAAGGCTCCTGACATCACCTTCTGCTAGTACACGATCAATTTGATCATGGAAGGTGTGTCGTGGCCTTCCACGACTTCTGCATCCATCCACTTTTGCATTGTATATCTGTTTAGTCATTCTTTCATCATGCATTCTTTCCACATGCCCGAACCACCGGAGTATTTCTTTCCTTACCTTCACCCCGACACTCTCTTTCAGACCAAGTCTCTTTCTTACTTCGGTATTACGAACGCGGTCCGCGAGCGTTACTCCTCAGATTTTGCGCAGTGCTCGCATCTTGACCGCGTTTACTCTACTTTCATCCTCTCTCTTCCATACCCAACTCTCGCATCCATACGTGAGCGTAGGTACCAGCTTCATCGTCCATAAACATGTTTATATTATAAATAGCATTTAGCGGTCAATAGCAAATTTAATTTTTTCTCAAATAGTGTACATGGCAGTTCTCTAAGAGATTTCGGAAGCTTATTGTATATGAAGGGCCCCATGCAATAGACACTTTTGCGCATTAATGCCGTAATTGAGTTGATGGTGCAGACTTTAAATTCATCGCGTCTGTTACGTGGAAAGACCTTCTAGACGTTGTAGATAGTATGGAATCGCCCATTGCGACAGTGTCAAAGATTCGTATTCTACTAAATCCGCAATATCTTCTCGATATAGTCGCAGCGAAATAATAATAGAAGAAAAATTGGTATTACTACTAGCACAAATGGCGTTAGCCGAAATTAATATTGAAAAACTACAAAAAAATTAATCATTAGTTTCGCGGGTTTTCGCTTATATACATTTAAAAAGACAGATTGGAATTGACAGAATAACAAAATCAGGTAAACCTACGATTGGGACGATAGTGTCCGGCGATTTTGAATAGATAATAATAGCAGAATTAGGCTCTTGTCGATGGAAACTTCTCCAATCTTGTCTATTACGAGCCAGCTGTTTTACTTCTTTGTACGACACCCACCACTTCTTTCTTAATTTCAGCCTTGGCCTTCTCTTTCCTCTGCTTCCCTCTAGTTTGCCATCAACCAATGTATAGGAGGTGTCGTAACTTAATAATAAGCCATCTTCCAATTTTGTTTCGCTCCATGGCTAGCTAAGAGTCACTGTCCATGTCTTGGCCTCGAAAGTAGTTACCGGATGAATGTGATTACCGTAGTTCGTAGCTAGATGCACCATAATACAGTAACTGACGGCCTCTGTGGTTGAGCGGGCTAAGCCTTTGCCGGCGTACCTCACTGCAACGCAGAGGCTCCGGGTTCGATTCCTGGTATAGTAAATTTCGGAAACATATTTTCTCCGTTATTTACTATGGTCTGGGTGTCTGGGATCGGCCCCAGAGTAGTACGTTGTATATTACCTATAACACAAGCGTAACTTGCTTAATTTGGGGATATACAATGTGTGTGTTTGTCTGCCGATTATTATTATTATTATTAACTAACACACCAGTTTTAAAATAACCCATCAAATCACGTTAGGTACAATTAAACATAAGAGTATAATTAAAAAAGTCAATAAACAAATAAACAAACCGTAACACGCGCTAAAACTTTAGTAAAGGGTCAGACATAATAAAAACCACAAGAGGCACAGTAATTTGATTGCGCTCGTGTACTCATTATTTACCAAAATCAATAAACATACGTTCTGTACCCCCATTTTCAACCCTTAAGCACACACGGGTTAAGAAAACAAGGGGGTGCCCCGGGGCAACCGTCAAATGCAGATTCCATAATGAATTAAATTCAAAACAATTCATAAAAAGAACAATTGGCGGCAATACAAGGGTTGGTTTGTTCGAAAACTTTTGAATTTCGAATATGGAGTTTGACGGCGCGTGCGCATTTTGCTTTGAACTGGACCAGGTGTCATGGCGGCTGGGTTATCAAATGACATTTTATAAATATTATGCATTTTGATCATCACAAAAACTATGATGATCAAAATGCATAATCTATATATATATAAAAGAAAGTCGTGTTGGTTACACTATTTATAACGCAAGAACGGCTGTACCGATTTGGCTGATAATTGATGGAGCGGTAGCTTACAACCAGGAGACAGACATAGGATACTTTTTATCCCGTAGGAACCGGTAGGGGGCGCTGAGATCGGGTTCAAGAATCCTCCTAATCACCTGGACCGATTTTGCTGATTTTGTTTTTGGGTGTTTGAGTGGGTTCCCGGATGGTTTAGATTCCCAATTAGAACCAGTAGGTGGCGCTGAGATCGGATTCTAGATTTTTATTTTGTCAGAGCAGGACAACGTCTGCCGGGGCCGCTAGTATTATATAATTCCGGGTTTACTATATTTCCCATGTGAAATTAAAGAAGCATAATGCAATTTTTTGGCATATAAAATTGCGCTTGTGCTATGCATGTTTTCGCACATGAATTTGGGGGCACACTATGCACTATTTTTACGCATATGAAATTACAGAAGCACTGCATTGTCGGTATATGAAATTGCGAATGCACTATGAATGTTTTTGCATATGAATTTGTGCATGTACGATGTGTGTTTTTAGACATGAGTTTGCAGGATTCTGTATGTTTTTAAAAATAAATTTACGGCGCACTATGCATACTTTTACGAGTATAAAATGTCAGATTCTTTGTATACGTTTTCGGATATATCCGTGCAGGAACGGAGAAAGAATACAATTTCCTGCGGACGCGCGGCCTGTCGTAAGAGGCGACAAAACAATCCACAGCCAGGTGGTAGGGCATTTGCCCGACTGGATGGCTACCACCCCTTGTCTAAAGCATGTCGTCATAACAACCTTGAATTGTGTTCCGGCATTAATGACCAGGTTCCAGTCTCCGTTAAGAGAGCAGCGGCGCATTTGTAGCACCTTTGGTGTTGCAATGGTCCATAGGCGATGGTAACCGCTTTTCATCAAGTGGGTCGTCTGCCTGTCTGCTGAACTTCTGCAATAAAAAAATATGAAACGGCGGGCGTGTATGCACATTTTCGCGCATGAATTTGCGTATGCACTACACATACTATCATATATGAAATTCAATAACAGGTACGCTGCGTACGTATATAAGACCATCATCAGCGCATTACTTAAAAAATAATGTAAAAAGATTTCATACTATTTTTAGTTGTCTTCTTTTTATAAAGACGTTTGTGAACGGTCCGAAGTAAAAGCGTCTTGCAAAAATAGCAATCTGTTTTCACCCCCACGGGGTGTGAGGGGGTTGAATGGGGGACAAACCCAACTTTTCCATTATCATTAATTTGTTACAAATGAAACTTTACTACAATGTCATTTTGCGAGCTCTATACGTCTTAATACTATGTTTTTTTTGGCTTTTAGATATTCACCATCGAACAGTGTTGCCATTATCGAATCCAGATTCACGATTGAGACGAATATCTTCTAATGCTGATTATTGCTTGAACGAATCAACCAAATTGAATACATTTGGTTGAAAGAACAGGACGGTTTGTTGTGGTTTATATGGGTCAGAAAGTCAGAATTGAACATTCTAATATCGCTTAATAGACATTTCACTTTCCATCATAAAAGCTTTTTTTTATTACTGTAGCACAGCAGGCAGGCTGACGGCCCAACTGAGATCGAAAATGGTTACCATCGTCTATAAACATTTGCAATACTAGGTGTTACCAATGTGCTGCCGTACTCGTAGATGGGACTGGAACCTGGCCACTGATGCCGGAATACAACTCAAAGTTGTTATGCCGGCATACTCTAGACCAGGGGTGGTGGGCATCCAGTCGGGCAAACGCCCTACCATCTGGCTGTGGGTTGTTTTGTCGCCTCTTACGACAGGTCGCCCGGCCGCAGGAAATTGTATTCTTTCTCCGTTCCTGCACGGAGAGGAAGCTTTAATAGTTACTTCATCATTATAGACTTAAATGGCGATTGCGTTCAGAGCCTCTACTTCAGACCCTGGGGTCCGTTTTACTATTTATCTTTCTTCATTTCACGCGCTCTTCAGCGTTTCTTACTGTTCAACAATAGCAAATTGTTTTTTGGAGACAACATTTTTTGATTTTTAATACAACAGCATATTCATCTCTGTGGCACGCAGCTCCGGCTTTTCGGACAGCGTCACCATGTTTATCTTAAGAGGTAAGCAAACTGGCAGCCACTTTACCTGTTGGTCATTTGTTACTGTCGTCCGTGGACATCTGCAACTACAAGGAAACCGATGCGTTGTTTACCTCTGTATAACTTTATGAATCTATTTAAGCCGTTTTTGAAAAATCCTCAGCCAGGTAAGACATTTGGCCGTCTGGATGGCTACCAACCCAGGTCTAAAGTATGCAGTCATAACAACGTTGATTTGTGTTCTGACACCAGTGTCTAGGTTCCAGTCCTCCCCCCTTCGAGGCCAGCAGCACATTTCTAGCTTGATGTTGTAGCAAGCAATCATAGACTACGGTAACCACTTTCCACCACGTAGGCCGCCAGTCTGTCTGCTGTACTAAGATAATAAAAATACATAATGCAGTATTGTAACATCCCTGCCTACCCCGATGCAGAATTAGCATGATTATATACATTAGAGATCAAAAGTCAGTTATATATTAGGGCGATTCTCACGTAACTCGATCCGGCGCACGCGCCGCAATTTTGTCGCGTTCCCAGTCCGTGTGAAATGCGTTTTTGCAATTACGCCGCGTGCAGATAGCCTTAGGGGACTGGTTTTAGTGTTCCGTAGCGATGTTGGCAGAAGCGGAATCCTTATGAAATCATTATGTCCGCTCGGTCGTCCGTGTGTCTTTATACGTCACAGATAGGATGGAATTTGATAAGAAGATTTAATTAGTCTATATAGGCTACGCTCCAACAGACTCCCAACAACCACGTTTACGACCGCGATTTTTCCCGTCCCACTTGCTTGCGGACGTTAAAATCATAAACTCTAGTGGAACGGATTATGGGGCGTTGATGTCATAAACGACGAAATACACAAATGTCATTGGTCGATTTGAACATCGCGCCTTTTTCAATGTCAAGATTTGAGAGAATTAATGCTCTGTGTTCAACGCCCATTTCGACCCACCTCTTGACATGGGTCGTTGTGAACGCGAGTGACGTTTTCGCCACGACCACAACGACCGCGGGCGCCTTGTGACACGGCAGACAGAGAGCATTTTGGGCGTTGTGAGATACTAAAGGAACGCGTCTATAGTGTATTAAAACCGTAAAACAATTGAAAATCAGGAGTGGCAACCGTCTTACTTTTCTATTATATAAAAGAAAAATTGAAAAAATCGAGATGGTAGAACTTAAATACTTTCAACGAAGATTTGTTTGAACAAGATAGGTATTTTTGATTAAATACTTTTTAGGTATTTTTTACAATATGCTATTTTAAGTAGAAAGTCAACCAAAGCAAAAATGCATCATATTATTAATTTAAACAATGAAAATAAACCATAATAATAAGTAGAGAAGCTATATAGGTACGTTTCATAGTGAAATAACACATAGGTATAGTGAACGCTGGGCTTATTTCTAGGCATATTTTTTTTAACAAAAGTCGGTGCCAAGAAAATATAAACAACAACAAATGTGCAAATTATAGTAATTTTTATGTTTTACTTCGTACCGACTTCAAGATGTTGTAGAACAAATTCAGTTAAATATTTATTTTATACTTCTTAGATTGAAGTCTGATTTGTTTTTGTTAAAAAAAAAAAACTTTTTAGTTGCGCCAACACTTTAGAACTTTAGAAATAATATATTAAGCGCCTGTAGAAATTTTACTTTATTATTACTATCTCACTCTTTGGTGTGGACGTAGGTCAAAAAGGGCTGTTCTTGATTTCCCTAGGATCCACTCATCAGCTCCTTCCTGATTTGTTGACTATGGGACCACCTCGGGAGTATACACTTACAACTTGAGAAAAAAAATTAAAATAGGTACACAATTCACGGAGAAATCGAGTTACGCACATACAAAGAGAAACACACAGACGAATAAAATTGTGAACCTACTCCTTTTTGAAGTCGGTTAAAAACTGTTGTACGTCGACAAAATTGTTGGTTTTTAATTATTAATGTATTTGGTACTCTCATAATATAGTCACTCCTTACTAAACTTATATCCAGGATCAATAAACTATCATATTAAAATTCAGCCACACACGTTACATAACACTTAACCATGTAAAGAATGAAACGGACATCGTAAATTTAATATATACCAATTAAATATTTTTAATGTGTCTACACTGTTTTGTAGTTAGTGCGTATAATCTGTGCTTAATAATAAGGGCTGCCAACCGTTGAGCTTTAAAAAAGTCATGATGCAAATATAGAATCCTCTAATCGTAGTCCTTTAGGAGTTTTTGGCGGGAACTGAAAGGGGACGTTGTACTGCTGAGTTTTTTTTTTGCTAAAAATGTGTGACATTATTCTAAAATGAACAATATTTGATAATTGTGTGATATTGATAGTTTTTAAGTCATAATTATGGATTTTTGCGACAAAACTATATAGTCAAATGTGGCCTTTTGAGTTGTCACAAGAACTCTATTGAACGGCGTTATTTCTTCGTATTTGTTCAATTTTAGCTTGGCATGTTTTGTGCATTCAGCCAGAGTCACGTGTGATAATGGCATAGGTTGTTAGCCTACAATTCAGCTGAGCTATAAGGCACACTGGCTGTATGTACTAAGATCCTTTGTCTGCCTTTGTGGCGAATACTACTACTACGTATTCCTTTATTTTTTTTAATAAGTTTTTTATATTTTACTTTATTGAAAAGACAAGATATTAAATCGTTTGTCGAGATGTTTCCTAATAATTCATTTTTTTAATATTTTGTTTTTTAAACAAATATATAAATTGTTTAAAAATGTCCAATTAAAATCTAGAAAATACTCATTTTAAGACCCTTTTAGTATTTTGAAGTGAGTGCCCCGAATAGGGTGGAGGAGCGTCCGTCTCAAAGGAAGAGCTTCCAGCGAGGCTATTGTTGTTCCTCGTAGGCCCATCTATTATTGTTGGAAATCGTTTGCGACCTCAATTATTGTACAGCGCCATCTATTGGCTTGTAAGTGTTCCACTACAATTTTGCAATTGGTTTTCCAAAGTAATTTATCGCTACACTTTTGAAAATTTCCGAAATCAGATTATAATAATCTTGCCTGTATTAAGGGTACCTAAAGCATAGAAGATGATACACTAACATCTAGATACTTTTGATTGATCGGGGGTTCCTATATCTTATTATTCATTCATTTGCCCTACCATCGGTTGAATTTTGACATTACTTGTACTGAGCTTATGTAAAATTTTAACCGATGGTGGGGCCAATGGACGGTCGGTAAGTCATAGGAGCCTGTCATAAATCGCGTGCTTTGGTAAATGGTATCATGGCTAACATACTACTTTTTAGACGATATGGTGGAAAGCACCTTTAAACTTCTTTATGGAACCGTTTACGCACAAATGGACATGCCTCCACAAACTGTTGTACTCGTTGACTATGATGACGCAGCAGCCCTAGCCAAGGTCGATGTTTATAGCTTTTTAATCTATGCTCGCGCTGTCACATTGTCTATGATCCGTGACCAACATATCAAGAGTTGGCGCCACGCTTTTATTGTGGTTGCTTTCCATACACTCCGGTTTACTAGAACTTGCTCGAGAGGCACTGACCTCTGACGTAAATGACTTCTTTGACATTCTGAATATTTCTACTTGCTCCTTCGAACCGGATGAATGAGCACTTTTCTTCATTGTCACTTTAGGTCAGGCTACATCTAGACTAGGCTAGGCTAATAAATGCCTGTATGCCTGCTTCAGGCATTAAAAAAAGACGGAAGCTCTGGTTGCAACTGGGATTAAGATGATGATGGTGATGTAGAACATAAAAATATTCTTACCTAGATTACTAAATTACAGCTGATAAATTGCTTGTTTATATGGTTAGGTTAGATTCCGTATATTTGTAAATAAAATGAGGAGCCTTAAGAACAGACGAGCGTGCATGACAAGAGCTATGAATGTCAAAGAAGCAAGTGAGGTGTGTAAGAATAAGCCTAAATGGCGCTCTGTTGTACGTGCCTACCCCGCAAGGGAACTGGCGGGAAGCTATGTATGTATGTATGTATGAAACACATGTTAATCCACAGTTGTTAAATTATAACAACTAATGAAGTAGAAGTAGCACAAACATCGTAAGAACATAAAAATTAATTATTTAAATACACTAATTACTGTTCTCATACTACAGATAATTTAAATTTCAAATGGCGTACTAATACGTTTTAATCGAACTTTTAATAAGGCAATTAATTTTACGAGGAAATTAATATTCATAAATGTTTAAATTATTTCGAGTGATATACAATAATGTTAGAATGATTAGACCTGATTGGTACATCACAATCGCCGTGTGCGAGTCGATTTCGCAAATGGAGGTTTCTTCTTTAAACAGAAAATCAGTACAATCCAAGTTGGAATTTTTAGTATTAATTAATTAATCAATCATAACACTCGTCGGCTTACTTATGTAGTATTGATAGATAGATGACAACTTTATTGCACACCCACATATACAATTATAAAAACTAACAATATTTACAATATTTTCTAGACGATATCATAGGTGGCCTTAACTATACTACATATATCTAAACTGGCGATGTGGGTGATGCGGGAAAAAGGGGCTATAGATACATAAATACTTAAACTAATTTAAGAATTTAATATACAAATAGATATCATTATTATCCGTGCAGGAACGGAGAAAGAATACAATTTCCTGCGGCCGGGCGGCCTGTCGTAAGAGGCGACTTAACAACCCACAGCCGGGTGGTAGGGCATTTGCCCGACTGGATGGCTACCACCCCTGGTTTAAAGTATGTCGCCATAACAACCTTGAGTTGTGTTCCGGCATTAGTGACCAGGTTCCAGTCTCCCTTAAGAGAGCAGCAGCGCATTTGTAGCAACTTCGCTGTTGCAAATGTCTATAGGCGATGGTAACCGCTTTCCATCAAGTGGGCCGTCTGCCTGTTTGCTGACCTCCTGCAATTAAAAAAAAAAAGATACACGATAGTCGGCGATTTCATTAAAAGATCATTACAGAAAGTAATTAATGGAGGAACAAAAGAATGACCCCACGTACCACTTTTTAAGTATTGGACTCACAGTGGAATTCTTCTTGAAAATAATGTAACGCCTTTTTTCCACAAAACATATGTAGTTTCTTTTCTTTTCACAGCACTATGTTTTCAATATATCTTTTGTCTTTTTTAATTTTAATACGTTTTTTTATAATAGTGTTACGACTTAGACGCCGACAAAAACATATTCACACCTGCATACCTGTAAAAAACACATTTCATTACCTTTCGGCATTTGGACTTTTTATGTTTACTTATTTATTGGCATGCGTTTACTAATTATTCTAGCGAACACACAACAGTCCATTGTTGTATTGTAATCTTTTATGGCAGTCATTAGCCAGGTGTCTCGGATTTAAAGTACAAACTGATTTTAGGAAATTCGGTCCACGCGGCCGGACAGACATATTTCATCTGTGCAGTATAAAGCAATGCCCCGATTGAGGGACGGGCAGTCGAGCGATAACCACGAACGAGGCGAGACTTGTGTACTACAATCCTGTACCTGTGTTATACGTGTTTGTATAGTTCTAATAAACTCTATAGTAATTAAAACGGCATTTTAATTCGAGTCTCGCGGCTCGTAACAATATTAATATATTTGATTTCCTAATATAATTACAGTATATATATGTACGTATTTTTATATATGCTGTATGTGTTTATGTGTATACGTACTTATATATATACAATATGTATAGAGATGTGAGTTATTGGCTCAAGTGTATGGAGGTTGCCTTTTTTAAAATGTTGATGTTGCTCAATGCTGAGTTACCAACCTCGTTGTCCAAAAAACTCGACGTACAAGCCCTATTATTATAATAAATGTATTAGCATAATTATGTCGTGTTAATCAAATAATCAGATATAGCTATTTGCGGAAATATAGTACTTTATGAGTTTTCTGATTGTTGGCAAGGATTTGGCCTCTGTGACAGTAAGAGGCAGTATATTCCAAAGTTTGACAGATTGCACTGCACAAGATTATCATAAAAGGATGAAGTGTGTGCAGGTGTCTCATGTTTTTGATACCTGCCAAAGCGCAAATTGTGGGCAGTGGATAGGCGATATATTGTTGTCTGTTTTTTTTTCTATATATCATAAATTACTATATTCAAACAAAATCTAATTAAAAATGGTAAATATAATATAGTAGCTGACACGTGCTTGCTTCGCTGGGCGTGACCTAACTATATCAAACGGTTTTGTCAACGCATTAGCCTGTTTTTTTCGGAACTAAAAATACTATAATAAATAAATAATATAGCCTATGTCCATCAAGAATAATTTAGCTTTCTACTGGTGAAAGAATTTTCAAAATCGATTCGGTAGTTCAAGAGATTACTTCCTTCAAACAAACTTTACCTCTTTATAATATTTTTTTACAGCTCCAAACATTTATCATGCTTAAGCAATTTTCATCTAAATTATAAATACTTAAATTGTATTTATATACATAACCATTTCAGTTTTCCTTAAAAATGCTTTTGGTATTTTTCAGTTTTGTAAAAGTTCTATTTTGGTTATTACAACAACAAAAAAAAACTTTAATATTTATTACTATATAATACGAGAGTCTATGAAGTTTTACCTAACAGAATGACATTTTTTTTTTAAGTTTAAGGCTTGGCAACTAGGCCTTTAAGCCAGACGCCGTTGTATTGTAGGCTACAATCGACGTCATTCAACGGAGTTCTTGTGAAGACTCGAAAGGCCACATTTGGCTATATAGTTCACATTTCTCGCAAAAACACATAATTACTACTCAAAAACTATCAATATCCTACAACTATTGTTCATTTTAGAGTAATTTTACACATTTTTAAAAAATAAAACTGCACAGCACAACGTATCCTTACAATTCCCGCCAAAAACTCCTAACAGAATGACAACGGAAAGAAACAATATAGATTAAATAATATTAGGTTGTCTATGGTAAGACGATTTTTCATCAAAACTCAATTCCTCTACATACAGCTTGTCTTTGGCGGACGATAGCCGCACTCAGCCTATCCTATCTATTTTTAGATCGCATTTAAGCCGCCTCCTTTATTTTGCGACGTGTCCAACAGGTCCCATACTATTTATTTAAAACGATCCCGGCCATTCTAAATTGCATTATTAGTTTAATTAAAAGCTAGTGCTGGATAGTTAAATATTCCGTTTCGATTTATAACCTACCTTACTTTATAAGTGCTTCAAATATATTGCAAGTGTACCTATATTTAATTACCTATCCATACATTACTAGTGGTCGCCCAGCGGTCGAAATTCGACCATAATTAATTTAACTTATAAGTTTGAACATTATTAAGGTTCTGTTTTCAAAGACTATCTATATCACAGATTTCGCCAAGGCTACTGTTAATTTGATTTTAACAATAAACAAATGAGTATATCTGCGTGTGTGTGTCAAACACATGGTAGTGTGTGTACTGTTTTTTTGAAGTGATAACTTCTTATGGGAGGGTAAACCGCTTCGTTACGTAACACGTTACGTTACTTCCCTATCTCTCACGCATACGGCAGCGGTAGGCAGGCTCCTCCTCTCTCACATTTACCCACAGCGCTAGCCGTATTTCGGACAGACGCTTACTATATATTTATGTACTATATATATTTATAAATTATTATAATATACGTACATACATAATTTCACGCCAGTTCCCTTGCGAGGTAGGCACGAACAACAGAGCGCCATTTAGGCTTATTCTTACACACCTCACTTGCTTCTTTGACGTTCATAACTCTTGTCATGCCCGCTCGTCTGTTCTTAAGGCTCCTGACATCACCTTCTGCTAGTACACGATCAATTTGATCATGGAAGGTGTGTCGTGGCCTTCCACGACTTCTGCATCCATCCACTTTTGCATTGTATATCTGTTTAGTCATTCTTTCATCATGCATTCTTTCCACATGCCCGAACCACCAGAGCATTCCTTTCCTTACTTTCACCCCGACACTCTCTTTCAGACCAAGTCTCTTTCTTACTTCGGTATTACGAACGCGGTCCGCGAGCATCACTCCGCAGATTTTGCGCAGTGCTCGCATCTCGACCGCGTTTACTCTACTTTCATGCTCTCTCTTCCATACCCAACTCTCGCTTCCATACGCGAGCGTAGGTACCAGCACTGCGTTGTGTATGGTATAAATTATTATAATATATAATTATATATTTATGTATGTTATTAGGTAATAACCTAACGTAACATAACGTTAATAACCTAAGCTTTTCTCAAGTTAAACAATTTCAATATTAAATAGTTCAACTTAGATTAGTTAAAATTATCACTTCTATCGGGCGTCCCGAGACACACTTGTTGGTATTATTTTTTTATTGATTTAATGTTATTTTTATGCATAATAAAAAAAAAATAGCATTCTGCACTCCTTCTTTATATAAACTATAAGTGTGCGAAATTTCATACTCCTCCGTCCGCGCAATTTTCGTAACAAGGGGTACAAGTTTTTGCTTCACGTATTAATATAATGATTACTCCTTAGAAGATCGTTTTGGTGCACCCATGTGATGTCATGAGAAGATTAATAATATGAATATCATGTGACTAATAAGAGGAGGCTATTTTGTGAAGTAGTGTTTTCGGTCTTCATACGGGAACAAGCAAAGACCATAACTCATACGATCTTGTGAAATGTATATTGTTTAATTATGGTGTTTCCTATTTTTACAATAGTTTACATATTTTGAATAAATATTACTATGTGAAATATTCATCAAAACATGTAAACTATTGTATTAAATATTTCCTTACAAGAATGTATATTAATTATTCTCAGTATCAAATCGGCTAATTTTTTGGTCTATGACTGATTCCTAACGTAAGTTTTTATGGCAACACGAAAAAGCACATTTTACTAAACATCAAGATTTTGGACACAAATGCATAATTCTTTTTTAAAAATAATCAATATTCTTCAATTATTGTTCGTGAATTTTTAACCAATATTTAAAGATTTCGGGATAAAAACAGAACGGTTTTAAGCGTGGTATTATTTTAAATTGACATTATTAGTGCTAGACATGTTGCTGAAGAGTTTCTTGCGCCGCTTCTCTTCAAGTCACAAACCATATTGCGAAGCGGTGGATGAACAATCATTGAAACTTGACATCTTTGTCATCCGTGGTCACAACTACTGGAAGGTAACCGATAACGTCGGAATAAAAATCAGATGAAAACCGTTGAAATGTAGTTTTATTATGGGTACTAGATGACCATAGAGTCAAAACGCTGTTGATGACAGGTTTATTTAAATTGTTACTGTTTCTGCCTACCCGTTTAAGAAAACAGGCTTAATAAAGCCTCCGCGTAATAAATTGATTGTACCAGGAGCGCATGAGTCTGCGGAGATCTTGCTAAGATAGCAGGGAAGGGACAGTTTGATTGAGCGAAACGACGAATAAGATAAGAGGCCAACACTATTTGCATATTTAATGAGTCGGTATTAATTTCAACGCAACTCAGCTTTGTATTGGACCGGATTTGAATATAGAATAAATACTTTTTAAATGGAATTCGCAAGTTTTCAAACGAACGTTTTTTTTTCTTGTAACAGAGACCTACTCTAAAATGTTTTTCGAAGTTCGTTGTCATTTTAGAACTTCATTTGCTTCATTTTCTTTATATTTAAGTGCATTTTACATATATTCCATTTATTTTAATGGTATATATACTTTGTTATTGTAGTTCTAAATAAATATTAGGTCTTTCTTATTACTTTTTTCCTTTAATTTTTCGAATGTATAGAACGAAAAAAGGTGTTTGAGAGTAGGCTCCCAGAACGCATATTCCATTTTAAATAAGCCTCTTTAGAAGTTGAACCGGTCTCTAAAATAGGGACAGAGGACCTGCTTACATTCACAGAAACGCAGAGGTCCTAGATTTGATTCCTGTCATAGTAAATTTCGTAAACGAACTTTATCATACTTACTATGGTCTGGGTTTCTGGGGTCGGCCCTCGACCCATACCACAAGCATAATTTGCTTAGCTTGGGAATATATCATGTGTGTATTTATTTGCTGGTTATTACTACTGTATTATTAATATGAATTGATTTCATTTTTTGAACCATGTGTAAAACATCATTGGTATATTGTAACATACTGTATTTTAACCAACTAAAGCAAAAAATGAATGAAAACCAAATTCGTTTCTAAGATTACAACTAAAGTTTACTGACTTTATAGCAATGTAATAAAGATTATTAGATAAGAAATAAATAGGTAATACATTTGACTTATCACGTACATGTTAAATCATCACACCTCCTTTCCCATGCCGGTCAACGACACAATGTTACGAGTTAAGTATAATAAACAAATAAAACGATGTGAAACTGTTGTGCTGATTTTAATGCTCTTTTTTCGTGTAAAGTTATCTTTGGTCATATTTTTCGAATAACTTAAGTATGTAAATTCAAATTCAAAAGATTTTATTCAAACTAAATACCACTGGTGAACTTTTTAGAAGGTCACGCATATAAATAAAATATTGACTCTGTTTCCTATTCCACTGTTTCTCAAAGATTTTTAAGTCGCGACCCACGAAAAAAAGAGTTTGTGGCCCATTCACTACGAAATTATAACAATATTTTAATTAATAGTTTGCTTATGACTTTAATTTGTATATAGACCCCAGATTAAGAATCGATTATAGCTAAAGTTATGAAATTGTACTTGTGTCGCAAAGCCGTGGTAGTTTAGTGTATGAAGCTCTCGAGTCATGAATTTTGCGTTTCGAAAAGGATAGGGGTTCGAACTCTGACCGGGAAATTAGTACTATGCATATTGTTACAATTAGTACGTGCTTACGTTGAAGGAAATCATTATGACAAATTAATTATGTGTCAAACCCTCCAAACCCGCCCCAAACAAACGTACAGTCCGGGACTGGACAGTATACCCGCATATTCGACAAGATGAATCGGCAGGTTTCATACATGTGTAATCTCGATGTGCTGAATTCCACATGATTTTTTCCTGGTGTCAAACAAACTACCCATTTTTGTCCCATTGTATCCATTCTCTTTCCCGCCCTCGAAACTGATTCCACGGAGAATAGAAGCGTGCCGGGTCACCTTACAGCCTAAACAATGGGAATCAAACCCTTTATCCTTTTGTAGTACATCACAATTACTACTTAATCAACCATTCAATAGACATCGACCTGATTAGGCCTATTCAATTATTTTTGTGGAGTAGAGCAGGCCGTTGGCCCACCTGATGGCAAGTGGTTACTGTCGCTTACCAACATTTGCGACACCAGTGTGCTGCCAGGTTGAAACTAATTTTATAACAAATTTGAATAAATCTGGTTAGAGCGTGGGATTGCTCTGCGTCTGCGTAGGCAAAATTGGTTCATGAATCTAGGTCACTCAACGTGCTGACACTCTGGACTCCATCCAGTCGACGATCCCATACTAGCAGGCGGTTTAGAATCGCTTAGCCTTCGGAGACGCTTTGCGTCCCTGTGCGTATTCTACCACCTGTACAACGAAGAGTGTTCCGAGGAACTGTTTGAAGTGGTGCCAACGCCTCATTTTTCTAACCGCACCGCTCACCATCGACAGGATATTCACCCCCATTTCCTGGAGCTCCCACGATCAACTATGCAACAGTTCTCTAGAACGTTTGTTCCGCGTACTACAATGATTCGGAGGGAACTTCCTGCCGAGGTTTTCCCTCTGCGCTACGACATGGGGTCGTTTAAGAAGGGCGTTATAAAATTTCTTAGATGCCGGCAACGAGTTGGCCAGTAACTACCTTCTATCAAGTGGGCCGTCCGCCTGTTTGCCTGCTTTAGATAATAAAAAAGGGCAATTGAGCTATCTTAGGTGTTTCTCTTATGGACAGAATAGAAAATGATGATGTCCGTCAGAGTACCGAAGTAACCGTCGTAGATCATTAGGAGTTGCATACGTCTAGTCATCGCAGCGGACAACCAACTACTGACTAGCGCAGCGCGGGAGCGCATATGTTAATAGTTGCTCTATCTCGCACGCACATCATCCGTTCCGCTCACACACTGTGCTATACATTATACTAGCAATACGACTTGTTAATATTTGTACTTAAGCTTACCGTTTCTAAAATAAATCAGTTCTCTTCAGTTCACATCAGCACTCGACAGTGAATAACTACTCTCTGCCATCTGAAGTATTAGAGGTTAACTCTACCTCTCGCTGCTTCAAAATTAACAAGTTAAACTGGCAATAGGCCTACTCAGATTTCGTATTTGCCAAAATGACTACAGAACCCTACAATCTAAAATCTTCATTCTCTTCCGAAAAAGACCAAATAAAATTCGTGTAAGTGATAAAAGTCGTTACGAGGGACATCCGTCACCTGTTTATTGGCCCGTAACAACTTTCTGTCCCTCTGATAAAAATGTTTGAAAGTTTTTCAACATTATTGATACTTTACAATACTTTTTAAAGTGGTTTTATTGATACTTAATAATATTTACAATCGAGATAATGAAAACCATAGTATATGCAAGTATTTTCGTTGTAAACAAGTCTAAGCAGCAGGATTAAAATCGATGTTGCCGACGGCCTCTTTATCTTCTTTTTTTTATGTAGGGGCTTCATCTGCGTTAATGTTAAAGATTTAGGGTCTTATTCATGTTGAGTTAAAGTAAATGTGTAGGGTTCTTTAAGAACCTTTAATAAGCCTACAAACTTCCTCACTGCGAGCATTCGCATGTAATGTAACATTACGCAGCATGTAACAGATACACTCTACATTAGTATAAGTTTAGTATTAAAATTAGAATAAATTAATATAATAAGTTATTCTTAAGGTACACCAAAACAGAAAAATTACTACATATAATGTCACATACACTAACAAAAATAGACAATAAGCGTGTACGGAGTCTCAAATTTTTCATAGAAATTAAGTATTAAAAAGGGTACGGAACTCGAGTCCGTAGAGATATATATAATAATAAAAATTAAAAAAAATTAACCTTACAGATCCGAGCATTAAATTAAAGAAGGAGGAGAAGCGAGCATTATAGTGCGTAATGTGTAATGATACAATATGTAATATTTTAATACCACATGTAACATCAATACGCATTGTAATTGATGTGGTGGACGTGGAGTACGCCCCGCGCGGAATTGTAGAATCAACTGAATGCTCAAAATCGAATCATAAATATTACCTTACAGGCGAATGCTCGTACTGAGTAGTGGTAGTAGCAGTATTGTAACGTAATGCTCGAAATCGAATCAGACCTGTTACAGGCGAATGTTCGCGATGAGCACCTTTCGGCTGTTGTTGAATTCATCTAATTCGTCTTACAAAATAACGCCGTTAACGCATAGCCACATTAGTGTGTATACATAGTCAATCTTTTTTTTATTTTATTTTTTATTGCAGGAGATCAGCAGACAGGCATACGGCCCACTTGATGGAAAGCGGTTACCATCGCCTATGGACATTTGCACCACCAAATTTGCTACAAATGCGCTGCTGCTGTCTTAAGGGAGACTGGATCCTGGTCAGTAATGCCGGAACACAACTCAAGGTTATTATGGCGATATACTTTAGACCAAGGGTGGTAGCCATCCAGTCGGGCAAATGCCCTACCACCTGGTAGATCATTGACGTCAATCTTTGACGTCATTCACTATGTCGTATCTCAAATAACGCATAAAATCTATAGCCATATCTGCGTGAAACGGCATAAATCTTTGACACTAGCGCAGATGAAGCCTCCACCTTTAAATTACATTGTCACGGTCTTATTCATATTGAGGAGTAAGATTGTAGGCTTCTTCAAGAACCTTACAAAGTTACTAGTGTTATGTTTTAAAATTTAGTAACAAGCACAGGTCGCTAGGTTTTAAACAATATCCAGAAAACAACTAAAAGTAATGTTGCAGGGGAGTTTGTTGCGCCGCTTCTTGTCCTTTAACAGCAACTAAAATTGCTTTGGAAGCGATGGTAGACTCAGAGGACTTTCAATAAGTAATCTGTAAAGCCGAAACCAAATGCGTTAGTTTCTCTCTTTCAATTTGTATAGACACGAGACAAAAAAATAAAAAGATAAAACGAACGAATTGTTCAAAAAGGTTTCATAAGTGACTTATTAACTGCTTTTCGTTTTTTTATTTCATTGTAAAACGTTCAAATTTTTTTTAATTTGTATTTAATTACTAGGTGTTCCGGCGACTTATCCCGCGTAGAATTTTTCGCAGAACCCTAAAAAAGTAAAAAAAAAGTGAAATCAAAAAAGTAGTCTAAGTTATTCCTTATAACATTAGCTATCTGCCAGTGAAAGGCCCGTCAAAATCAGTACTGCCGTTTCAGAGATTAGACGGAACATCGAGATAAATAGACAGACAAAAATTTATTGATATATGTATTTTTTTTAATATATGTAGCGCATATACTTTCATATGCATTTAGTAAAAAGCTGTTATGTTCACTTGACAAACAGCCACTTCAATTTTATTTATCTGTACAGATTTAAACACAGCAATATTTTATACTTTATATACAAAATCCTTTAAATTACTCCAGAATCTAAGAAACATCATTAAATAATAAATAAGCAGTTAAAAAAGTCACTATGAAACCTTTTTTAATAATAAAAATCGTTTGTTTTTTATTTATTTTTTTGTCTCATCTCTATACTAATTGGAAGACAGAAATGAACGTCATTAATGAGTTTACTACTTCTTCCAAAACAATCTTAGATAATATTAAAAGAATATTTTTGTTCTTCTAATATAATAATACTGTTAATTTTTTTTGCTGCCCTGGTACCAGTTTCCCGTGTCTAGTTACTATTAAAGGTACTTTTGTTCTAGTGATACTGTTATTTTTTTTGCTATCCTGGTAGCCACATTCTGTATCCCTTGCGGCACGAGACAAAACTGAAGCCCCCTAAACAGCCGTAACCAAACATCCTTACAATATTTGACACACAACACCTACCCTTTGGCGCAAGAGTGTAATCTCACACAAGTCCATTGTCGAACCCGCTACCCTCGAGCTCACAATCACTACACCCTCACAATGCCTTGTAATAGCCCCACTCCATACCCTTTGTCCCTGCCTACCCCGCAAGGGGATGGAATGATTTTTCCCATTTATTTGTTTTTGTTCGACGCTAATTGTTCGGTTTTCCTTTGAATTGTTCGCGGTTTGTTTTGTTTGCCTGGTATACTATTTAAGAGGTAGAAAAGTTTGTTAGGTTTTTGAGTTTATGTTCAAACTTTTAGACCGTCATTAATAAAAAAGTCAACAATTATAAAACTCCAGATTATAATATTCTAGACGATTCTTTCGCAAACATTTTAAAGAGAGCTCAGGTAAAAAGCACCTCCAGTGTGCTGAAAGTTAAAGAAGCGAAAGTTATTGTCAAGGTCGTGATAGGTGGAAACCTATTGTTTTTGGAGTACCCCTATGAGAATTAGGTGTAATAATATGTACTAGTAAGTGGTCGAAATGCGACCATAATAATTTGTTGTTAAAGACTATACTTCTATAATCACAGATTTCGCCAAGGCAACAACAAACTAAAGAGTATATATGCGTGTGTGTGTCAAATACATGGTAGTGTGTTTCATCTTACTTTATTGATAATTATTTGATATGATGTCAATGATATATGTCTTACCTACAATACAATCAATTACCTACAATACAATTTTTATTCGTGCAGGAACGGAGAAAGAATACAATTTCCTGCGACCGGGCGGCCTGTCGTAAGAGGAGACTAAACAACCCACAGCCAGGTGGTAGGGCATTTGCTCGACTGGATGGCTACCACCCCTGGTCTAGAGCATGCCGCCATAACAACTTTGTGTTGTGTTCCGGCATTAGAGACTAGGTTCCAGTCTCCCTTAAGAGGGCAGCAGCGCATTTGTAGCACCTTTGGTCTTACAAATGTCCATAGGCGATGGTAACCGCTTTCCATTCAGTGGGCCGTCTGCCTGTCTGCTGAACTCCTGCAATAAAAAAAAATAAAAAAAAACAATCAATCTGTAGCAGGTTTCAATTTGTACAATGCGTTTGATTTTTTTTTTAATGGGGGATTCAAATAATACTAATATCCCGGGTCAATACTTTAAATACTTTTTATCCCGATAGATGACGTGGGTTAGATGAATATAAGCAAAACAGTGGCGCTGCTGTCGCGTTTCTTTTTTGTACCACCGTTGCAATTTACTAATGAACACTAAGCCGTCATGGCAACGCAGTAATGTAATATATCTATATACGCGAAGCAAGAACACAGCAAAAACTTTGTACCCCTTTTTACGAAAATTGCGCGGACGGAGGAATATGAAATTTCGCACACTTATAGTTTATATAGAGGAGTGAAGAAATCATTTGTTTTTAAATTATGCATAAAAAATACATTAAATCAATAAAAAAAAAACATTACACGTACTACCATGTATTTGACACCCACACGTGTATATACTCTTATGTTTATTGCTAAAGTCAAATTGACAGTGTAGCCTTGGCGTAATCTGTGATTATAGAAGTATAGTCTTTGACTACAGAACCTTAATAATGTTGAATTTTTCGAATTTCGACCACGAGCGAGCACTAGTTACAATAAATAGACACACGGACAGATGAACCGACGGACGTTATTCATCATGTACCTTGCCAATCGGAAACTGAAAAAATCCACAAAACACTCATAAAAGTTGAAATTACTGAATAGGTTGTAGTATTTCAAAAGCTTTTTTAACAGAAAGCATCTATTGAGCTTTGAGGGTAGAGGACAATACTCGGAGCTTAATTAACCGGGGTTCAAGCTTAATTGTGAGCCGAGTTAAGCCCAACACGTGTTTTAGCATTCATATTGAAATTTTGAAGCTGGCAGATCGGTTTACGTTGTGTTATTAGAATCTGTAATCATATAAATCTATCCAGAAAAGTATTGATCATCAATGTTTTGTGTCTTTTTTTATATACATACATACATATTATCATGCCTGTTTGCCATGGGGGTAGGCAGAGATGATAGATTTCCACTTCCGACGGTCCTGACAAACAACATTGTTTCATCTACTTTCATTAACCTCTTAAATTCCTCCTACAGTAATCATGGCCCCAAAAATAGATAATAAAATCCCAAAAGAACTGAAAGCTCTGAAAATTAACTACTAATGAAAAAAGCTACTACAGTGTAACGGAATTCCTCGATGATAAGTTTTAAATATAGGTAATAAAATAGAATGTTAAGTGTTTAAATATATTTATAATATTTGTACCATATTACTATCATTAGAAATATATCTAAATTTCAATTGTGCGGTGCTGGTACCTACGCTCACGTATGGAAGCGAGAGTTGGGTATGGAAGAGAGAGCATGAAAGTAGAGTAAACGCGGTCGAGATGCGAGCACTGCGCAAAATCTGCGGAGTGACGCTCGCGGACCGCGTTCGTAATACCGAAGTAAGAAAGAGACTTGGTCTGAATGAGAGTGTCGGGGTGAAGGTAAGGAAAGGAATGCTCAGGTGGTTCGGGCATGTGGAAAGAATGCATGATGAAAGAATGACAAAACAGATATACAATGCAAAAGTGGATGGATGCAGAAGTCGTGGAAGGCCACGACACATCTTTCATGATCAAATTGATCATATACTAGCAGAAAGTGATGTCAGGAGCCTTAGAACAGACGAGCGTGCATGACAAGAGCTATGAATGTCAAAGAAGCGAGTGAGGTGTGTAAGAACAAGCCTGAATGGCGCTCTGTTGTTCGTGCATACCCCGCAAGGGAAGTGGCGTGAAGCTATGTATGTATGTACTATCTCTTATTTCATTTGGTCTGGGAGTTTCAAATTAGTTGGTTTCCTACTCCTGACTTTTTTTGTGTTTGCTTGTAGGCAAACTAGTAACGGTCCACTTGATGGCAAGTGGTTACCGTCGCAATACTAAGGAAGCCGATGCGTTGCCTACCATGTTCAGACTTTAAAAGTCTCATTACGCCCTTTTTAAAGAGCCCCAAATTAAAGCACTCCGGGAAAACCGCGGGTGGGAGTTCATTCCATAGCTTGCTCACGTATGCCATAAAGGAGCGTGCGCCACGTACAGCCGATAACTTCCAGGTGTCGAGGAAGTGTGGACTGACTGACCAAAACTGTCTCATCCGTGCAGGAACGAAGAAAGAATACAATTTCCTGCGGTAGGGTGGCCTGTCGTAAAAGGCGACAAAACAACCCACAGCCAGGTGGTAGGGTATTTACCCGCCTGAGTGGCTACCACCCCTGGTCCAGAGTATGTTGCCCTAACAAACTTGAATTGTATTCCGGTATTTGTTACATAGTTAGTTAGTTATAGTTAGGCAGCACATTGGTAGCACTTTTGGTGATACAAATGTCCATAAGCGACGGTAACCGCTTACCATCTTTGCCAGTCTGTTGAACTCGTGCAATAAAAGAAAACTGTATAAATTGTTACGAAACCCAACAAATATAGGCAAAAGAAGTTGAAGTGTGAAAGCATACGTGAGGCACTTCACACCTCTGAGTTGTATAATGCAGTATCATATTTAAAAAAACAATTAGCAAACCGCCGGAAGTAGTTGAGAGGAAGCTACGTCACTGGCCACAGACTATAGAGTAGACTGAGGACTACGACTTGAATTATTTATGGTCGGCCGTTCCGTTACATTGAATGTGTAATGACGGGTCCCGAAGCGTATATTTGCTTAGTTAAATATTAATAAAGGGATGCCATGCCCTCTGTGTCTAGGTTATGGCTATTTATAAAGCGATATTCAATGCTTATGGTACGTAGATTGATGTAAGTTATCGAGTAAGTTTTATAGAGTGTCTGTAATTAAAATGACAGAGATTATTAATGAAGATGATTATATTTATTTCAAAATTGAATCATACAGACTGTTTGATGAATGTCCTGATTCTGCAATAACTTCCAAAGCTGCTTTAACTACTATAAAGGAGTAGAAATAACTCAGCTTGCTTATCCATCAATGGGAAAGTTCTTTCGTGAATTCTGTTTCGGGTTAGGGAGTATAGGCAACTATCGTTTAACTACAGCATTATACAGAACCTAGAAACTCTATATATGAGGATGTAAGACAAGAAATAATTGAAGTAAATTCATCAGTTATGAACTCCTTCGTAGTTATTTCTTGTGTGAATAGGGACCTTCTAGATAAGCATGCTCCATATTAGGCAATATCTCCGCTCAGGAATAGGAAAGATTAAGATTTCTATATTTCGTTTATTGCTACGTGTAACTGAATAAAATACACTAATGTTTCTTTTGTTATATATGATAAAATTCACTGATGTATAAATATGGCTTCGTTTAGATGTGTATTTGTTGCCTTATCACCGCCGTCTTGTGATACTAATACTCTTGATAATGAAGATGAACATTTTATCCTAGAAATGATAATAATGGGTATAGAATTTATCGAAGCAAAGTTGATTGAACCAATTGCTTTGAAATTTTAATAAAGGAGACGAACATAGGACGTTTTGTTATCCCAGAAAATTTAATTTAAAAGACCTAACCTCCAAGGAAACCTTGGTTAAGATTAAAATATAATTTCGATAGCCAAGCAATTTTTTTATATAACCAAAGTCAAATAAAAACCTAAAAATACGTCAGAGTGCGCCACAAGTGTGAATAGACGACAAAATGTCTTTTGAAGACGACAAACGCGCTATTCCCACCGGGGTACGTGCTTATCATAATGCATTCGAGACATTTCCCACCTTCCCTGACAGAGATTCGACCCTCAGCAGCTAAGTTTGACGTGGCTCGGGAGTGAGATAAGTCATAAGCTGTAGCGGGAGCGATTGATGCTAAAAAGCTCGTATGAATTTGTGGACAGCTAAGAGCAGTGAAATTTTTGGTTGCGGTGGTTGTTGGGTCGCTGATTCAGCCTTTGAGTTCCGGACTTAAAGTCAAATTAAAAATGATTTGACGGGTAGCGTCTACAGTGTCGTTCTCTTTCTTTTCCTTATGAAACTTATTGTCAATTGACAAGTTGACAAATATTTTTTGGTTACAAAGTTTGTTCACATTTATTCTTAAAATAAAGTAATTGTCATAATAAAATTAATTTTCTTTTAATCTACTCCACTTCATAAGAGCTTTCAGTCTTACATTTTCAATCCACTGGTCAGCACGTCTTATTTTATAAAATACTGCGACGTATGGCTTTTAATTTATTTAAGTTCTAATTATGAATATTAAATAAATTGTATATACTTATGTTTGCAATTCTGAAAGAAAAAAATACTAAAAATATTTAAAATATACGGAAATTTTGAAATCACAAAACGCGTTATTTCAAGAGAATCAACATAAGCTCATTATTATATTTGATGAAATGCTAATGCTGTTGTTTGATTTCAGCGTCCATGATATGTAAGTGAATCAAAACGGTCGTGTTTAAGCCGCCGGAACCTGTTTATTTTTTTAAATATTAATTTTGATCATAAATTATTTTATGATCATTACTTAATTTATATTTACAACTATTTATTAATCTCATCAGATTAAAATATCAAAAAATACATTCAAATTCAAGTTTGTATTCAAAATAAGTTTCACTGGAGAACACTTTTTGAAGGTCATACATGTAAGTTAAAATTTAATTTTTACGTCCTATTACACCGCGTCGCAACATATAAATATACATACATACATACATAACTTCACGCCAGTTCCCTTGCGGGGTAGGCACGAACAACAGAGCGCCATTTAGGCTTATTCTTACACACCTCACTTGCTTCTTTCACATTCATAACTCTTGTCATGCACGCTCGTCTGTTCTTAAGGCTCCTGACATCACCTTCTGCTAGTACACGATCAATTTGATCATGGAAGGTGTCATATAAATATCATCTATTAAAACTAGTTATCACGCTTCCTCTTATCTCTTGCACCACCAAAACGGAAACCAACGACCAATATCAACTTTTTATTATTGAAAGTATTTATATTATTTCACTTTGTCTTTCTAAAACTTTGCAAGAACTTTTGGGCCGTTTAATACACTTAGGAGGGACGTGTTTTCGAAACTTTTCTTTCAATCATATCTTTTAAAAGTTACACATTTCTTTTCTTTTATAAGTACAGTTCGTATGTTTTAAGTATTATATTTTTGCATGACAACGCTTTTGCATTTCGTGTGCGCTTTTATATATATCGGAAATATTAATGAATGAATTTACTTTTGTTTACATTGCCTTTTGCTTTTGAAAGAAAAGTTGTAATGTTCTTTTGTTGCCCGTATTACTGTGACTGTATGTGTTTTACGTGGTATTATGTTTGCAAAGTATATTTTTTGGGAAGCTTTAAATTTTCTGCGCAATAAAGAATGTACAATCTAAAAATATGACTGACATTTTAACTTGAGAATTGATCCATTTTTTGAAAATTATTAGGATTTTTGCTAAAACTATTTTCCGAGGTAAAAAATCTTATGTGCATTGCATGCAACCCCTTTTCTCGAGAGTACATAATATACCAAATTTCATGATAATTGCCTCATTTCCAAAGCAATAAACAAACAAAGACTAATTCATATTTAATTACTACTGTTTATCAAAACTATCTCACAACCTGCATATAAATATTTGTGGTACGCATTACGAAAAAACAAATTTAAATTCATGTCTAGATACATACATACATAACTTCACGCCAGTTCCCTTGCGGGGTAGGCACGAACAACAGAGCGCCATTCAGGCTTATTCTTACACACCTCACTTGCTTCTTTGACATTCATAACTCTTGTCATGCACGCTCGTCTGTTCTTAAGGCTCCTGACATCACCTTATGCTAGTACACGATCAATTTGATCATGGAAGATGTGTCGTGGCCTTCCACAACTTCTGCATCCATCCACTTTTGCATTGTATATCTGTTTAGTCATTCTTTCATCATGCATTCTTTCCACATGCCCGAACCACCGGAGCATTCCTTTCCTTCACCCTGACACTGTCTTTCAGACCAACTCTCATGTCTAGATGTGTTATCTAATATATCATTTTATAAACAAATATAAAAAATACAAGATACTAACGCATGTCAAAAATGATGATGACAAACTAAGTAAAAAAATTGCAAGCCTCTTTACAAAGGAGTTATTTTTAGTAGTAAAATAAAACATATTAAGTATATGGCCCATATACATACCATAAATAATGCAAATTAAATGTGTATGTATTCATTTTGTCAGAAAATACAAGGAATAAAACCTTTCTACCCTCAAAAGAAAAAAAACGTTAAGAACATACGTTTCATACACACAAGTCATTAGTTTCGTATGAATAAAACAAAACCCCATACACAGTTATGTGGCGGATGTAAAATAATACGAGGGAAGTCGGGGGCGAAACAATAGGGACGTAGAAATCTATCGACGTGTCGAGTTACACACAAACAGAAGGTTTTCATATATTATATTTGTTTATTATGTTTACGTGTATTTCATACAAGGCTTTTCTACAGGTTTGATTCGCATAAACTACGTTTTGCTTATTCGTGGAAACTCTCATTTTTCCGGAAAATAAACTGATATTAATAATCTTAAGCGCACTTTAGATAAAGTATCACAGTAACAAATTTCATTAAAATCGGTACATTTTTAACGGCATAACACAATAAATAAGAATAAAATTTACACATTTTTACTCTTAGTATTGTTTTTTTATTCAATATAAAATTACATATAATCGAATACAATGCCAGAAAACTTAACTTATTTGTATTGTATTCTACTTATAGTCCCTCAAGACTATAAGTAGAATGCTGAGCCCAGATCACCGTCTTCTATGGGTAAGGTGCCCAGAAGGCTGGCTAGTATTGTTTGAGTACCATTTATAGTATTTTTGTCTGTCAGTGTGTCTGAATGCTTGTCCCGAATGTACTGCACAACAGTTCAAAGGATTTCAATGAAAATTTTAAGCCATTAAAACAAGAATTTAATATTAAACTTTCATCTATGTTAATTTTCGATTTATTGCAACATTTTAAAGAAATGAATATGATAAGCCAAGCCACAAACGAAGCAGCGGGCAAAGATAATATCATATAAACGATATAATGACTTAAAATTCCACATCGCTTTATCGGTCATCGTAACACAGGATTCGATAATAACAAAAATCCGTATATATACGTTGGTTTATCATTAGAGATATCGTCAATCTACAAAAATTCCCATGTAACACTAAGATAGCGGTCGTGTACGAATTTTTTATCAGAATTGATACAGCAGTTTTTTACACGAACAAATATTTGCACTTTTTCAAGTTACCGTTGATTTATAGTGCGGGGAAATGATTTTATTTCGATTTGTTGTTATTTATTGCTGCGTGTAAATCTTTATTTCGACATATCTTTTCCACGAGGCTGCGCTTGAGAGACATAAGTTATATTTGTAGTTGTGTATTACATAGATAAATATGCTATAAAATCACGTGGAAGAAACGCGTAAGGAACTCCCGCATCAGTGGTATCCCTCATGCCTATAAAATAACAGATAAAGACTACATTAGATTTGCCTAAGCTACTACGGCTATATTAGAAGGGATAATAGTAGTTGACATCGTATGCGATGATTTACTTGTGGACATTAAAGAATGCGCAAAAATATAGACAAACGAAACCTGAGTTCCAGATTAGAAGCTTCGGAAGCAACGTTGATTAAAGTCCAAGACGACGATCCATACTCCCTTTTACGATACGAATCCGAAGTAATACATTAATAAGAAGACAACTGACTTAACTACACAGAAAGCAAAACAAAAAATCATCTATCTATTTCTATAAATACTCTTAGAGATTTAGAGTGAAAAAATGAAGAGGGCGACCCAAAATAGATCCCTGAGGGACTCCTTACTCCGAAATAAGAGGTGGCTTGCTCGTCTCTGTTTACCTCGCACAGGGAACCTTTTATTAGCTCGCGAGTTTGTCAGCTAGTTATTTTAATTGTATTTTATTGTTTCTTGGCCGAGAATTGACAGAATATCTTAAAATGGAGTCAACTCCGCAAACTGGATTTGTCTTCATCTCAAATAGTTATTGTACATGCTTTAGTTGTTTATTGCTTGTGATGTAGATATTTAATGAATACCTAAATATATTTCTATGGAATATATAACTGATAAAGAACATTTGAACTAATTCTAATTAAGCTAGATAATTATGTCATTTATAAAATCTAATTTCATTCATTGCGAGTACTCTACATGATAATTAAAAATGACAAGTAGGAAGATTTTTTAAAGTATTAGTTTTGGAAATAGAAAAGCTGTCAATGTCTGCAACTTTGGTAAATCAGGTATTGTATAAGTAATCAACATTACCTTAGATGTCTTAAATTATATTAATGAAAACGCTGCAGCGTTGAAATTTTAATAGACTTTAATATGAAAAGCCGAAATCATAAGAAACTTTTTTTTATTTCAGCAATGTCCATTGTAAAGTTCACACAATTTTATAGTTTATAATCATATTTAATACGTTTATAATAATTCCAAGGGATCACTGAGACCTTATCTTGTTTTGATAACTTAATGTAATTTAGTATGGTTTATACTAAAACCAGTTTTATATACATATATACATATTGTCATGCCTGTTTCTCATTGGCGTAGGCAGAGCGATAGACGACCACTTCCGACGACCTCGACAAACACTCCTCGCTTCATTAATTTTAATAATTGATTTAAGGTACTTTTTACCTGACCTTTAAAATATATTTAATTTGATCATGGTGAGTAAATTACGGTCTACCGGCATCGACTTGACCAGTCATATTTACATTTTCTGCCATACACTTGTTTTGCGATTCTGATTTCATTCAAAATCTAACCTAAATGCCTAAACCATCTTAACGTTTCTTTTTCAACTCTTGTCACTGCATCCTCTTTCAATCTATAACGTTCACTGATTACACTGTTTCTTCTTTTTATCTGTATTATACATCTGTTTGGTATATTTTAAGCTCAAATGAGAGCACAATGAGAACTAAATGACCATTCAAATATCATCTAATACCCGTGTTTTCTAAACACAATACAGCTAGAAGACTATTTATTTAGTTGCATCACCATTACCACTCTGGCTATCATAACGAAAATTCATTAAGCGTCCTACCATTAATTACGGCATACGAAACGACGCCATTACTACCATTCCTTACCAAAACAAACAAATCCTCCGATTATTCTCTATAAACAAATTTAATTTCGTATCATATATATCCAAAATAATCTTTATGTTTAATGTGATAAGTCTTATATTGACTGCATTGATTCTAGAAGCATCAAAGCTAGCAGCGACAACAGCGAATACGATCATGTCATTGATGTAAGCAAAAATATACACTACTACTTCAAGAATAAGGATTATTTTTGCTTTAGTATAGGTTAAAAATCTCGATTCCCGTATAGTGCTCGAATATTTGAAGATATTGAAAGATTAGCAGGAGGAATCCAGGATGTCCCATAAATAATACATTGAGGGGACCGTGATGGATAGTCTATCGGTTGTTGCTTCTGTTGTATATATCCTTACGTGATAAATTGCAACATTGATATTTGCAGTGAGTCTTAGTATAACCCTTTAATTTTAGAACAGAGTTTTTGATGCAACTTTATCTGCATTCCTAAACAAAGAAACCCGCAATAGGGTAATAAAATCGATTTTATAGACAACGAATATTTTTGTTATCGTGAAGAAAACAGTCTGACAAAACATGTGATATAAAATGACCACACTACGTCGCAGTTGCCTTAATCTTTGCGGCAATTAGCATTTTTTATTAAGAGACTATTGATTGGCACGTATATCTTTCCTCACAACCTAAAACCAACATTTCTCGGGCTTATCCTATGTCATAACAAGGACTTGGCAGAGATGGCTCGCCCAAACATTTGTTTCTAAACCTTTCTAGAAAACATGGATATGCCAACATAGAAGACTTACAATTTTTGTACTATGTTATGAACATAAAAACTGCCACCGATAAATTAGTTAATAACTCGGCCCTTTCACGTGATTCCTTTCATACATTAAAGCATAGTCATATCCGTAACTTCCCTTTCTTACTCATATCATTCTTGCACAGGCTATACTATACTGCGGTAAAACATCTCTTTTACGCTAAGGAATTTGAATCTGTTTATTACATCTATCTAGATATAATGACATTTTCATAATCCTTAGCGTATTAAATTTTAAATCGTATCCAAAAGTAAAAATACATTGACATTGAATTATTAAAAGGGCCATTTTGCAGTATAATCTATATATATATGTATTTGAAATCCACGTATATAGTGACTCATCACGATATCTCAGGAACTATAATACCTATAGACTTGAAATTTGGCATGGACCTTCCTTTCGCCAAGTAAAGGTCAGCTAAGAACGGATTTTATGGCATGCGAAGCGGGCGGGTATCAGCTAGCAGTATATATATTTGGTAATGTCACCATGCCAGTAGATTAACATTTTAGACAGGCTTCGCACATTAAATCTATTTGACCAATAATCCATACAACAGACATCAAATATTCAAATATTTAGTTATCAGGTCCGTCGTTGTACCGCAGGAGCGTAGAGCATTTCTATTAGTTAGTGCATTCTTAAAGGGTGCTCTCAGTAAGGGTGCTATTATTAGCAGTACCCAATACTGGCTCTACGTTTCATTAATTGTGAGCATTACGCTAAGTCCATAGTCTTGTAAATAATCTCATATAATTACATAGTATTTGAAAATCAGTATAATATTAAAGTTATTAAATAGGAAAATAATAGTATTTACCAAATAAGCGAAGTAAATATTTTGATGTCTATGTCGGCCTCTGTAGTTGAGTGGGCTTGATTTCTGGTATGGTAAATTTCGTAAACGAACTTTCCATCATTTAGTACGGTCTGGGTGTCTGGGACGGCTCCAGAGTGATTTGTTATATATTATTCACAACACAAGCGTAACTTGTTTAGCTTAAGGATATATAATGTATGTGTTTGTCTACCGATTATTATTATTATATCAGATTTGTCGATAGTTGCAGATATGTCAAAAAAAGACAAAATCTATGTTTAAGAACAAAAAAACTCGTCTTACCGAAACGCCAACTAAAACCACTTACCTGCAACAAAAAAGAAAAAACGGAAAATTAAAATATAAATTTAAAAAGAAACCATTTCGTATTCTATTCATCAACTGGTTAATTTAAATATGGCGGACAGGGCTGTCCACAACCGGGAAAAATAAACTTCCTTTTCCGAAACCAGGCTGTAAATTTTAAGATTCATCTATGCCTAAAATGTACAGGGATCGTGTTACTTTAGATAGCCTGCCCAAATTAAAATTTAATTTAACTTTGTAAAGCCCTATGCATTCGTAAATGCTTTTCGATTTATTCGGATCACCATCTCAAATGTCAGTTAATACATTAATGTTGTCCGAAATACGGGCCTTACGGTATTTCGGGATCCAAGTGGTGTCTAATCCATTATTTCTTATGACTAGTTTTATAATGTTACCGTAGGTATATCTGCATGTTAATTAATCAAGATATTTAATAGCGAAAACCTGTATTGCGAATTGGCTTTAAGTTAACAATTTCAAATGTTTGTCCATGTGTTTTTATTATCCATAATTAAATAAATGAAGAAATAAAATATTAAGAAATATTCGAAAACAAAAAATAAGAAAAACATTTAAAATAATTGCGTGAAAATTCAGACACATGGCAACCCTAAAAAGGAATGGAGAAGGCTCATTAACGCACTCGTTACCAACAGATGTAAATCATACAGGCACCCAACGGGCATTGTGTTCGAAATTTGAATGCTAAATCGATCTTTCCACTCGCCGATCGATAATCGATATTTCCCTTTTGAATCGATTTAAAGAATCATCTGATTTGATATGGTTTGATTTTAATTACTTACTTAAGAAAAATGAGTTAGTAATTTGTATAAGATGATTGAATGCTTGGATTTGAAAAAGGAACACCTCAGGAATACCGTTTCATAAGAATCTGTCACATTCTCAAGCCGGATGTTAGGCGGTTCATTTTTCTTTCAATTTGCATAAATAAACCATAGTTCCATATATTCATAACTTGAATCATTCAATGTTCTGTGGCTTTCAACCAAATTGATTCAACCAAACGGTTGATCCGTCTAACATCAGCGTTAGCGCTACTTATTATAGGTACCTATAAAATACGAAATAAAAATATCACAATAAGTAACATTTTCGTTTTATAATTACTAATAAGAGCTCCTTGTTATGGAATAGATAAATTGTTGTTGTCTATGGCTGTGGTCATGCTTAAAAAAGGTGAATAAAAACCATCAGAGTTCGTGCGAAGAAAAACAAAATTTCTAAAGTAAATAGACGTCGTGGTAGCGTAATGGCTAGCGCATCCGTCCGATCCTGGCCAGAACGCATGCACCTCTTAGTCAGTTTTCTGATCTAATATGCATATTGTTACAATTACCACATGCTGACAACGGTGAAGGAAAACATCGTGATGCAACCTGCACATCGAGATACCCGATGTGTCAAACCTGCCAAGCCGCCTTAGACAAGCGTGGCGGGTAAACTGTCCGTTCCCTATAATGGGAGGCCCGAGCCCAGCAGTGGGACATTTATGTGCTGATATTATATAAATAGACGTAGATGACGATTGCGTAGAAGAAAACACACAAAATAATCGTCTAAAAATATCATACACATGCATCTAATATAATCGAATCAAAACAAATTGATGAGATGACTTTCATTCAAACGTGTCGGGGCGAATTGATTCGGTCACATGACTATCAACCGTGTTACTTGTTACACAAAGTTCGAAATATGCAATTTTGAACTTCGAACGCTAAACTAATTAAAAATTTGAATTTTGGAATCTGCTAGTAATGTGACAGAGTTCATAATACTTTGAAAAGTACATAATGAGTGACTCAATTGAAGTGAGAAAGTAAACTATAATCTTCTTGTATGTGAAATAAGGTAGGAATTTGTTTGTAATTTACATAGAATGAAACAAAAGGTTGATCTTGGTCTCACCGACCTAGAATGCGGGTAGCGAGTGCCAAAATAATTGACAAATCCTATGTCATCGCCGTTCAAGCAGGCTGCCAGATACGAATATTTCGCAATTTCAATCTAATTCGAGATTGTAAAGTTTCGTATGGTCGTTGCTTGTTTGGTATATTTATCTAAATAAAATTCAAAGTAAAAATAATTTAATATTTGACATAAACAAATACGAATGGAGTAACTCTGTGTCCTCGCAGAAAAAACAATGACAGTATAAAGAAGTGCCAAGTTTACAACTATTTACAATCATGGCTTGTTTACGTTTAATTTCTACGCGTTTCATTTGTCAAAAATTAACAACCCATAGATTTTTTATATATATATTTTCATGGAGAAGAAAAGAAAATTTATTATAGAGATACTATTGTTAATATTAGTTGTAAAGTAGAGCTTTTGATTTGAAACACATCAACATTTCTTTAATTACCTATTGTAAAACAATTATATTCCATCCGTTTAAAAACACACCAAGGATTGTTCTTTAGTAATACACTCTTTAAAACGATATAAGGCCAGATATAAAAAGCCTTCTCGACTTTATAACCTAATATGCAATTATCTTCAAAAGAACTTATGATAAAGTTTTGGCTGAAGTCTGATAGCCAATTTAAAACACGTATCTAATGCTGGGCTGTTTCACGGATATTATCTAAGTAGCACAATTGCCAAGTGACATGAACAATTCGATCTAAAATTGGAAGTACTAAATTCGTAAATCAACACGACTTGCAGTCGTTAAAAGCCTTTTAAAAACGTCGATCGTTCATGTCACTCAATTATCTGAACTATTTCGTGAATTATCCAATAGAGTTTCGACCCGCATGTATCATTAGTGCCGTGTCGTTTGACAAAATTGTACTGAACTGTGCCATTAGGTTCGTTCAACTTTACAGGCTTTACCTATCGTAATATAGATAACTAAAGCTACTTGAGAATGTTGATTAATTCAACATGAAATACTTTTCTACAAGAAATTTAAATTTCGTATTACCATAGATAATTAATTCTGAATAAAAAGAACTTATGTTTTTTCGACTATTGACAACTTGTGAACGAAAAGACTAACTCAGTTATGTGTCAATTTGTCAGTTTGTTGCTTGTGGCAGGACCACCCGTTGTTTTAAGTGTAAAAATATCAATGTCATTAGTGATTCTATACGCTGAAATGCCTATAGACAATTCCACTTTTCAATTCAAAATTATTCATAACTACCTAAGCTAAAAAGTTCAAGAATCAGAGAATGTTTATCCTATTTGCAGGTATTGAATATCGGTGCTCCGTTTTGGTATAATTACTTAGGTATTAATTATTCATTCCAAATCATAAAAAAACCTAATGGTCCTAGCGTTAACCGAAATATAATCAAATTTATAAAATAACATAAAGAAAATACAAGATCCTTACATTTTTGTTTGATTATATTTGTCTTTAAGATGATTAAAATTACAATTAATACTAATAATCGGACAAACGCTTGGTTGGCTTCGAATTACGAACGGTTCCGTAAAAGATACATTGAAGTGACAGCTATGGGATAGAAATATATATAAGAATAGAAAAAAAAACTGTTTTAATAAGATCAAACAGCTCGCTTGAAAATTTACTTTTTTATTAATATTTAATACATAGGCTGTTCTTAATTCAAATAATTTTTACGTCACGAAATCTCGCTCTTCTGATTAGAGCTAAAAGCAACTAGTGACGTGACAATACATGAATGAAAAGAAAAGTTCATTTTGTCTGTCAATTTGTCAGTCTGTTCGTAGTGAGACCACCCCGTCCGTCAGCGTGCGTCAGGCGAGGAATGGACGTCGATGACGGCGAACGAAATATATCGAAGCACGTCGGCTGGCGATTAGGAACGATGCCAACCGTAGTGTTGACGATGATTCACGTGACACACTCGAATTTTGGAGTCTTCTTAGGGTTCCCTATAGCCATTTTGGCAAAAACGGAATGTTTATAAAATCGTTATGTCCGTCAGCCCGATTGCCCATTTATACGAATGTTTTTGAATGTCAGTCACTTTTAGTCTGCATTGAATAAATTTGCTGGGAAGGTTTAGTCTTTATGACGTTTCACCATAGTCTAGTAAAATCCCGTTAAACAAAAAATTAGGAGTGGCCACAGTTTAAGAAACTGAGGGTTGAAAAATTTATTTTCAAGGTCATCTTGGAAAGCTTTAGGTCGATTCCTTAATTATTATTTTTTTATTTGATTCAACAGTTGGGAATGTATTTTATTTTCCAGTCTTGAAGTTCGTTCCCCTCTATTATTTCAACTATGAAAAGAAAAAGCCTAAAAGAAATCAACGATAGAGTTCAAAAAGTACTTTCAGCGAAAATTGGTGCGAACAAGACCAGTTGAGCAGTTTTTGACATTGGGAACTTTCGATTAATGAATGTTTTTTAGGATTTCAAAGCCATAAGTCAAGACCAACTAGAAGTCGTCGCCACGAAATTCTTCAATGAGCCTTATCTGATACGCACTTGGCCGATTTTTCTTTATTCCTTTTAATTATTCTTCGATAGTTTTTGGTATAATTTATTATGATGTCGAGCAAGGGTATATACCAGGCGTCCTGAATAAAGAGGTGGTCCGCTAATGAACGGATCAGTTCCGATATCGTATTACGTCTCGTTAGTGATAGCCAAGCTCTCGTTAACTTATTGTCTCCTGGTACATTGTGTTATTATATTATGTAATATTTATATCATTTCCCCCACACAAAGTAAATAAAATAACAATTAGCGTAGATAAGAAAATCAAAGTATATAATAACTCCGTTTGTCTATTGATGACATTAAGAAAGAATTGATCCTTATAAGCTACACTATGATTTGTTATAATATTATACTGCGCTTTTCAAAAATCAGCCGATTCTATTCTTGACAAGGGTAATTAAATTTTCAAAAATTAATGAAACCACTTAGTTTTCGTCAAAATGGGACCCAAGACTGTTTTGAGTGAGTGGTATTTCGTATAGTTTAGGATTTGGCCCTGGGGGTCCAGTTGAAAGATTCACCTTGTTTGTTTATGTAAATTATTGCGTGCTAAGATTTGCCCGCGACTTCGTCCACGCTTGACTTGAAATTCCCGGGACAAAAAATTCCGGAGCGTTTAAAAAAGGATGTAAGTTATCGTTTTAGTGAAAACTGAGTTAGAATAAGTAAATTTTTGTGCAACTGAAAAACTAAAAACCGCTCCCGGGAAAATTCCTGGGATAAAAAAGTCACATATTTCATTACATACAATTTGCTATCGATCAGTTAAAAAATCACATTAGAATTCGATTTTCTTTAATGTGGCCATTTTAAATCATTCCCAGAAAAATTCTCGCGGGATTCCCAGCATAAAAATAATACTACATGCGTGACATTTTTCATACATTTGCAGGTCAATATTATAGTTGCCTACTAAATAGATCAAACTAAAAAAATAAATTGCAAAAACAAGTAACAAAACACACAAACAGACGAACAAAAAGCACTACACGCAACTCGTAAGCATTGAAACGCTCAATTTGTATCTTATTTTGTTGCTTTTGTTTTTGTGCAACACATAATGTGCTATCTCGCGAACTATCTTGGGAATAATTCACTCTTGTGGACCGAGCGCGCTTGAAAACATTCCCTGTTCAAATCCAGAACGACGTAAGCCCCGCCCTTATATTATAGAAATTTTAACTTTAGTTCAAAAGAAATAAGGTTTGTTATCGAATGAAGTTGGAATTCCTGTATGTTGTAAATGGCAGACTATAGAAGGAATCCGCCTTCGAAAGATGTCCCAAGCGATGATTTTGAAAATACGACCAGCGAAATACGAATGCAGATAGCTTTTTGTCGCCGCCATGACCGAATAATATCGCTTTTAATTACAAAATGTCCCTAATTAGGCGCCTTGAGAATTAAAAGGGTAGAATGATGTTTCACTTACAAAATCTTATCTCTGTAGGGATTGTAATTTTTTTTTTTAGTGTACTAATCGACAGACAAACACCCACATCGTATGTCTTCAAACTAAGCAAGTTACGCTCATGTTATGCGTAATATACAACGGACCACTCTAAGGCCGATCCCAGACACCCAGACCATAATAAATAACGGAAAGTTTGTTTACGAAAATTATGGCTTGAAACACTATTACAGCTGAGTAAATGTACTTAATAAGTTAGAAACAAATAGGAACTCTGATATTTTTTGTTTAAATTTTTGAAAATTTCAAGTATAATTAAAACTACGTTTTAACAGTTTTAAGCGAGGAATTTTATTTTAGGTGGGTTGAACAATAACTTTACCATTTCTCATTTACACTTGAGGTCTTCGTTTTCTATATTCACACAAATCAACCAAAGAAAATTAAGCGCTTAAACGCGGTGAAACGTAGTTTTAATTATGTGTAGGTAGGTAGTAGTCGCGAAAACTTAAGTAAATACTATTTTTCAAGTAGGCCTCGATGCCAAATGCGAAATTGTACGAAAGTGATAAACACTGCAAGAAGTCCCGAGACCAAGATAAAAATTAAGTTGCATTTACGGTGTGACACAGGATATATGCCAGAATAGAGGAGTATGGGAATACGAGAGAGAGATAACGCTCTATTGCACACCAAAATATATTATATATTTTATCCGTGCAGGAACGGAGAAAGAATACAATTTCCTGCGGCCAGGCGGCCTGTTCTAAGAGGCGACAAAACAACCCACAGCCAGATGGTAGGGCATTTCCCCCACTGGATGGCGACCACCCCTGGTCTGGAGTATGCCGCCATAACAACCTTGTGTTGTGTTCCGGCATTAGTGACCAGGTTCCAGTCTCCCTTAAGAGAGCAGCAGCGCGTTTGTAGCACCTTTGGTGTTACAAATGTCCATAGGCGATGGTAACAGCTTTCCATCAAGTGGGCCGTCTGCCTGTCTGCTGAACTCCTGCAATAAAAATATATAAAAAAAGCGAAAATATAGAATTACAAAAACAGACCATATTTACAATATTTTCTAGGCAATACAATGGGTGGCCTTATCGCTCAAAGCGATCTCTTCCAGGCAACCTAAATCAAAGAAATTTTAATCAGGCGATGTAGGTGGCGTAGGTAAAAGGCAATAGATACATAAATACTCAAACTAATTTAAGAATTAAATATACAAATACATATATATAGACATATATATACACATATACAATGGTACATTTCAAGATAAATAAGTTATTATAATAAATGGGAGTAAATTTAGGAAATCATTTTTGTGTTAAGTATTATGCTTATTTATCTCATATATATCTCTCATAGTTTCACGGTATCAAATTTCTTAACGAATCCCATATTTTGTAAAAATAGGTAAACCATCTATCTATGCAGGAACGGTTTTTTTATTATGTTGATATTTTTATATGTGTAAAGGGCTTAGTTATTTTGAATGAAATAATCGTGTAGTGTAAGTGTTTTCATATTATTAATTATTGAAATTAATTTACATAAATCGATGACTTATTTTATTGTGCCCTTATTTTTAAGATTTCTCATCTTCCAGATGGAATTCAGGGCTGATGTTTTCCATTTTGTAATAAAAAAAATATAGCGTTTTTTTTTAAACCATATCTCATCTCATTACATTTCTTTGGCCCAAAAGTCCCCGTCTACAGCATACCTTCTACCTACCTGTATATACCTTCTTTTAGATATCTTCAGAAATCAATTTTACAACCTGGCAATATAATATCACCTTGAAAACAGATTTGCAATAGCCGACGTATTTGTTAACTTTGACTACAGATCATGGGCATTACCATGAAGTGCCCATTTACAATGTAACTACTAGCAGGTGAACTGATCATAGATAAATATACATCACTTTCTAAACGTTCGATTTTCAAAATAATAAACATAAAATGTCAAGTGTGATCTTGTCATTAGACCATAGACACGGTTTATAGGGTTGTCTCATTATTTTAATGGCTTAGTCAGGACCTTATTAAGGGTCATTTAGATTATTACACATCGTTTTATTATTTTAAATTTTAATGAACAATAAATGACTTAGTTACCATTACCGTTGTATAAACAACGACTCTTGAGAACGTTTCTCTTGTGCACCGTAAGGTTTTGGACAAGGATTTTCACGAGCCCTACGAAATAACGTTTTTCAAAATAGGTGTTATTGAATTTCTTGGAAGCTGTCAGTACGTTGGTAACCAGGGCTTGAAATACCGGTAAAAATATGGTATAGTTATTTATGCTAATTTTAGATAACGGTAAAAAATAAATATCATTATAAAACTTAACGTTATTTCTAGCCATTTTACCGTTAAAAAAATATAACGTTAATACTATTTTTGTCGGTAATTTTACCATTATAACTATGTTTTGTTACCATCGTCGCTCTCTTTCACTCGAAAAGATTGTGAAACAGCACTGTGCTAAGAGCACGCGTAATATTTAGAGTTGTCTTTGTAGATTCTTTCGGTAACATGCAGTCGTAATAAAGCCAATTCTTAAAAATGGCAATAACGCTTGAAATAACGTAAAAATTACCGATACGTATAACGTATTTAACCGTGCAGAAACGGAGAAAGAATACAATTTCCTGCGGCCGGGCGGCCTGTCGTAAGAGGCGAGAAAATAACCCACAGCCAGGTGTTAGGGCATTTGCCTGACTGGATGGCGAACACCCCTGGTCTAGAGTATGCCGCCATAACAACTTTAGGTTGTGTTCTGGCATTAGTGACCAGGTTCCAGTCCCCTTTAAGAGAGCAGCAGCGCATTTGTTGCACCTTTGGTGTTGCAAATGTCTATAGGCGATGGTAACCGCTTTCCATCAAGTGGGCCGTCTGCCTGTCTGCTGAACTCCTGCAATAAAAAAAACGTTATACATACGATTTTTAACATTATATTACAACGTTAAAGTCATAAAACTTACCAAGTACTGGATTACATTAAATACCGGTATGCAGTATGTCTTTCGAAAATACCGGTAATTATCTATATTTTTAAAGATAATTCATAACGTTTTCAAGCCCTGTTAGTAACACCTCCGATATCGCAAGTGTCCATAAGATGACTGTAACCACTTTCCATCGCGCCCTAATGCATTACCAGAACTTTTCATTAAGAAATCGACTTAGTACGGTTAATATTGGGATAGTTTTCAATTAATATCTTTCTATTACCCACACAGAGGTAAGCCTAATACTACATAAGTTTACGCACACAAGTTTTTAAAAAACTAAACTAACTGAACTAAAAAAATTCACGTAGCCTCCGTGTATGCATTAAAGGTCTAAGGGACAGACGAAGAAATGTACAAATCCCTTAACAAGATGGTCGCCTGTCACAGTCCCGAATAGAAAGTGATCATTTAGTTGCGTCAAACGAAACCAAAAGTGGTTCCGCAGGTACTTGGTGCCAGTAACGGCTGATCACGGTTTAATTTATTTAAATTTAATTTAACTATATGTATAACAAGTAACAGTTCCGATCATACTAATATTTAGATGTGATTACGCCAAAACCTACTAAGCTTATGTCGTACCATCGTGTCGTATTGTTTTTACCGTGCGTCGATGACTTTTGTGATTAAGGAAGTGGGCACTGAAAATCAGTGCTGTGTCGGACAACATTTCGGCACAGCAAAACCTGAGTGCCAACCTCATTTCGCAATTTGCGGCACACATTTTCATCGTTATTGTTATTATTATAAATTATTGTTAAGTGTCGCATTTTTAGAAATAAATATTTTCTTTCTTTTATTTCTTCTTTTCTTTACCATCGTCGAACAAAAAATTGACCAAGTCTGTGCAACTCCGCTCAGGAGCGGGTTTTGTATTGACGATAAAGTCCACTATTTTTAATATTTGGCAACGGAAATCATGTTTTAAAAGAAAGTTATATTCATAGAGAAACATATTATAACAATAGTGGTAATTGGCCAACAAGCATACACATTGTAGATCCCCAAGCAGAGAAATTTATGCTTGTGTTATGGGTAATATACAAGGGACCACTCTGGGGCCGATACCAGACACCCAGACCATAGCGAATAACGGAAAGTAAATTTACGAAATTTACTATGCTAAGAATCGAAGCCGTGACGTCTACGCTGCAGTGAAATAGGTAGACAAAGATATAGCCCACTCAACTACAGAGGCAATTATAAACGAGAGCATATGACAAACATGTAAGAGATGAAGTTTTAAGGTTTAAAAATGTTTTGAACAATAAAATGTTGACCAAACAATGACATTTATATTTTGGGTAATAAAGAACAGCCAACTTGTTCGGCGTTGGTAAGTTCGTTTCTCAAACTTACCCTGACCGGAATCGAATCTGAGACCAGATCACGAGGCTAAAGAAGGACTCGACATGTATCATAACCTAATTATGTTTAATGCCCATTAGTGAAATAATACTTATCTACTCCACAGATATTCAGAGTAGGCAACTGCTAAGGACGTAGGTACTGAACTGGTTATCATTCTATATTTAAACGATGCGTATACTTTAAAAAAAATTGACTTGAATAATGCATTAATATGTCAGAAAAACCGTTAAAAAAATCCTCATACGGCATCATAATGCCTCTGTCTAGACAGTTGGACAAAATACATTTTAATATAGAATATTTAAAAAAAATAATGTAAACCGCTAACCCTACTTTTTGAACGTCACCTGTGTTTTTTCGACCTTCGAAAATTCATAATTCGAATACAAAACCAAAGACAACGGAGAAAAAGATTCTTTTTTTAAACTGTATAACTGTCAAACGCCAGGGTATCCGTATTCGATTCTTAAATTTGAAATTATAATTATGTAATATTTGAAATTTTATGAACGTCCGTGGTCAGCGTTTATACTTTTTAATTTTATATGTCGGATGACCTTCGAATTGATGAGATGAGACGGTGTGCTTTTTCCGCCGTTGCCCTGTGCGCTTGCACACGGGCGTTTATAAAACGGAAGTCAGTAAAACAGCTCTTTATCAAATAGAGACGAGGACACATGTTACGGTAAATTCCAATACCTTTACGTACAAAAGCACAAGCATTAAAATAACAGCTGTCATCTAACTTTTAAAATATCATGATAAAAATTACCTAACTTTAAAGCGTTTACTGTGAAAATTTCATTTCTGCCTGACTCTCTGAAATGATCATAAACAGGTTTTAATTTGATGTATTATTTTAATTTAAACTAACTGTGAATACTGATCATGGAAGGCCACAACACACCTTCCATGATCAAATTGATTGTGTACTAGCAGAAGGTGATGTCAGGAGCCTTAAGAATAGACGAGCGTGCATGACAAGAGTTATGTATGTCAAAGAAGCAAGTGAGGTGTGTAAGAATAAGCCTGAATGGCGCTCTGTTGTTCGTGCCTACCCCGCAAGGGAACTGGCGTCAAGTTATGTATGTATATATGTGAATTATGTATATATTTGTTTTAATTATTATCACTAGTTTTGTCGGCATCTATACTTTGTATCTATCCTAAGCAACATGTTTCTTTCGTTCTGTTTTTTTTTTTAATATTATAGAACTTAATATTTTCTTAAGTTTTCGCGACTTGTATACATAATAAAACTACGTTTTAACGGTTTTAAGCGCGGTAATTTTATTTGATTTTGGTTTTTCCGACGTTTCGGCCACTTTTCAGTGGCCGTGATCACGGAAGACAAAGATATCAAGTGTCAACGAGTATTGTTAAAGTTTTATTTAGCCTACCGCCAACTTATTAATTTTAATTATTTAATTTTTAATTTTGTTTATGGTTATTATTTAATCTATGGGAGCCTAATCTAATTTACTACCGCTTCGCAACATGTTATGGCTTGAAGAGAAGAAGCGGCGCAAGAAACTCTTCAGCAAACATGCCTAGCTCTAATAATTTTATATAATATTAAAATGGGTGGAAGGAAAAATAAAAGTAATTATCAGTCAAGTTGGTTTGTGTTCCGTTGTACGCAGAAAGAGCTCACAGTGTCTTGAGGTCTGGCAGCTGGTTTTTACTGGGTTTGGGTCTTAATAGTTTTGATAATTGGATCCCAAACAGGTGGTACTTGCCAACCATCTTCTGTATTGAAATTTGGGTGTTTTTTGATTTCAATAGCCTCACGCATCATTCTAGGTATGAAACGATTCTCTTTCGCGAGGATTTGTGGGTTATCGAATCTGATGTAGTGGTTGGGTTTATCTAGCGTGTAGACCTTGTAGACCTGACATGAAACACACAAGGTCTACGAAGTCTGCGATCAGTGAACACACGCTGGATAAACCCAACCACTACATCAGATTCGATAACCCACAAATCCTCGCGAAAGAGAATCGTTTCATACCTAGAATGATGCGTGAGGCTATTGAAATCAAAAAACACCCAAATTTCAATAGAGAAGATGGTTGGCAAGTACCACCTGTTTGGGATCCAATTATCAAAACTATTAAGACCCAAACCCAGCAAAAACCAGCTGCCAGACCTCAAGACACTGTGAGCTCTTTCTGCGTACAACGGAACACAAACCAACTTGACTGATAATTACTTTTATTTTTCCTTCCACCCATTTTAATATTATATAAAATTATTAGAGCTAGGCATGTTTGCTGAAGAGTTTCTTGCGCCGCTTCTTCTCTTCAAGCCATAACATGTTGCGAAGCGGTAGTAAATTAGATTAGGCTCCCATAGATTAAATAATAACCATAAACAAAATTAAAAATTAAATAATTAAAATTAATAAGTTGGCGGTAGGCTAAATAAAACTTTAACAATACTCGTTGACACTTGACATCTTTGTCTTCCGTGATCACGGCCACTGAAAAGTGGCCGAAACGTCGGAAAAACCAAAATCAAATAAAATTACCGCGCTTAAAACCGTTAAAACGTAGTTTTATTATTATAGAACTTTCTCTGTAAGAGATTAAATAGCAAGCGTTTAAATACCGCCCGTCTGCGAGTACCTTTTGATTTTGCATCCATTGTTTGCGAGCCCGTTATGATGTTATAATATCCATACAAAATTAGATTCTCATTCTATTTTAATTCTAAACATGAATATTTTATTTGTATAATAACATCCCATAAAGGCTCCACTGCTGGGCTCGGTTTTCCCATTATAGGGGAACGGGCAGTATACCCGCCACGCTTGATCAAGGCAGATTGGCGGCTCTGACACATCGGTTATCACGATGTGCAGGTTTCATCACGCTGTTTCCCTTCACCGTTATTACGTGGTAATTGTTTAAAACTTATAGTTCAGCAGACTGTAAATTGCTTAGCTGGTGTATGCGCGTATATCTATATAAAATGGAAACTGCACTTCACTTGGACTATATTTTATATTAATTGAATAGCAGATAATATTTCACATCAACAGTTCAATAGCAACTGACAATATTATTAGACACATGGGTTTATTATAAAATAATTAGGCTTCCATACAGGCAGTGTCTATGTAGGTTTCCTACAGTAATATGTCACAAAACTGCCTAAGTGATGCATGCGTTCCAGTCAGAATTCGACTCCAGAAATAATACGTATGTATAATAATATGTATGTATATATGTATATATCTTATGAGTATCTTGTATATAATTTATTTTTGTTAATTTATTTATATTATACGTTATAGCGTAAAATATCTTTTGCGTACACAACCCTGCCTTTTGCTTCACCCCTTCTCGCTAGACTCATAGGTTTGCTGGAAGAAAACTCTTTTAGGGTTAAGCTCGCCTTTGTACATCACCACTGTTTTATAATTGTGTATGTAACTTTTTGTGTACAATAAAGAATAAAGAATACAGAATGTGTATTTAATTTGTACTAGTGGTCGCCCGTGGTCGAAATTCGACCACAATAATTAATGTCAAAGACACTTCTATAATCACAGATTTCGCCGAAGCAACACTGTTAATTTGACTTGAACAATAAACAAAAGAGTATATATGCGTGTGTGTGTCAAATACATGATAGCGTGTGTAATGTTTTTTTTTATTGATTTAATGTATTTTATATGCATAATTTTAAAATATAATTATCATTCTGCACTCCTTCTCTATATAAACTATAAGTGTGCGAAATTTCATACTCCTCCGTCCGCGCAATTTTCGTAAAAAGGGGTACAAAGTTTTTGCTTCACGTATTAATATATAGATTACATACGCAAAACTTTATCGCGGTATATAAGTGATTTTCATGGGTTGAAAATAAAAAAATGGGTTCATTGAAGGACTAGGCAATAAATCCCGCGGGATTTATACCAAAACTAATTCATATCACGAATATTTTCACTAAACGTGGAAATGTTAACAGACATTTTGAAGACGTGCTTCTATAAAAAGTTCTTGGTTACAAATCCATCCCTCCCTCTTCTCTGACAGTCTAAAATTAACCGAGAATCGAACCCGAGACCGGCACACGTGCGCTCACTTAGATATTCAACTCGAATGCAGTTTCCTTCAATTTTTTTTAATTTTATTTAGTACGTCTCTGAGATTCATGATCACTTACATTAAGTAATTATAATACTTCTTTAGAATCGTTATGGTTTGAAACTCGATGAAACAAAAAGCGACACTAAAAATTGATAAACACAAAGCTATAGGACTAAGCCTGCGAGAGAATGAGTTTTACATTGTGCAGCACAGATTAGAGAGCCAATAAGACCATTGATTAAACATAGGTCCAATTTGGACCGAAATAAAACTGATAATAATATTTTTTAGACTAAAACAATGAAAAATTGAAAGCGATACTTAATAAGTTTATTTTGAATTACAATATGTTGACGTTGACCATCTAGCTCCTTGATAATACAGATTTATTAAGAACACTTAACCCTTTAGCTCACTAATAGCACATATGTGTCCGCGATGAGAGTGCAGATCGCGTTTGTGCCACGTGATCGTTAATTGTGTTGTTGTCTCACTCTGTTTATATAGGAGTTGTATGATTTGTATGAAATGGGTATATTTTCTTGGTATATTACGAGATAGTGACAGTGTTAGTCTTGCGGCTTTTTGGTATATCGATAATTGTCTTAAGGGTTAAAAGGACGAAACAATTTGAGTTAGTATTATAATACTCAAATAATAATAAAGTGTACTGCTATGTGCTAAACATTAACAAAGAATGTGAGGTGTGTAAGAATAAGCCTAAATGGCACTCTGTTGTTCGTGCCTACCCCGCAAGGGAGCTGGCGTGAAGTTATGTATGTATGTATGTATGTATTAACAAAGAACACATGAACAAAGTGTCTTCTCCTTAATAAAGATAATAGGAAACGTGTTATTGGACACATTCTTAGTTTAAGTTATATCGAGTTATTTTAGATCAGATTTAAATTACTCGATTGTAATTTTAATGTTGTATCACTAAGATACATCATCGATGGAAAAAAATATGTTGACGGATGTAGACTAAAGGAATTATATTCATATAAATACTAGCGGCCCCGACAGACGTTGCCCTGGCTTTAAAAAATAAAATCCTAGAACCCGATCCCAGAGCCACGTACCGGTTCTAATTGCGAATCTAAACCATCCGGGTACCCACTCAAACACACAAAAACAAAATCACCAAAATCGCTCCAGGTGATTAGGAGCATTGCAGAACCCGATCTCAACGCCACCTACCGGTTCTAATAATAAGATTAAAAATCTTGCCAAAAAATTAAAGTTTGTAATTAACAAATAAAAAATAGGGGGTGATCGTAGAGTGAAAATTTAGGGTTGTATGTATTTTATAATGCTGTATCCTACAAAAAAAATTAAAAAAATTATCCAAAATTTTTTTTGGGGTGGACCCCCCTTAGCACTTACGGGTTTGAAAAATAGATAGTAGCCGATTCTCAGACTTACTGCATATGCATAATTTTTTTTATAAGAATCGGTCAAGCCGTTTCGCAGGAGTATGGAAAAGAACACTGTGACACGAGAATTTTATATATAAGATAAATTAGAGCCTTAAGAACAGACGAGCGTGCATGACAAGAGTTATTAATGTCAAAGAAGCAAGTGAGGTGTGTAAGAATAAGCCTAAATGGCGCTCTGTCGTTCGTGCCTACCCCGCAAGGGAACTGGCGTGAAGTTATGTATGTATGTATATATAAGTTAGAGAAGAATTATCTGTGAGTATAATTTCTGAAGTTTCACTTTTACTGCGTGTGAACTGCACACAGACAATTTTTTTTCCAAACATTTTGGCCAACGGGTTGATCGTTGTGACCTATTTAGTTCCCAGCACGAATCTGCAGGTACCAAACAAGTACCAGCGTCTTACTCGACTATGTTACTACGATTAAGTTGAAGCGGAAATAAAGAATTATATATGCAGATATGTTTTACGACCATATGACAAACAGGCGTTATTTTTAATGAAACAAGTTTTTAATTGATTTTAGTGTGTTTTTGTATTATTTTTATATAGCTAACCAGACAGACGTTGTCGTGTCTGAATTTGAAAAAAAAAAATATGATCGTTATGTGAAGCTGTTAGAAATTTGTAATCAGTGTAAAAATTATTCAAAAATTCATCCATACAGACCGACCCAGCATCTTAGAAAAAATTAGCCAAATCATTCCAGCCGTTTTCAAGTTTTTGCTTATCCAACGTATACATCATTTTATATAAATAGATAACACGTTTTAACAATTTTCAAACTGTGAAACATACATAGCAACTAAAATATATCATGTACTTTATTTTGTAGAAAGAGAAAGAACATATGTTGTACACATAGGATCTATGGTTATGTGTACAATAAGTCAAAACTTTAACTAGATAAAACAACTAGGCCTTTAAGCCAGGCGCCGTTTTATTGTAGGCTACAATCCACACCATTCAACGGAGTTCTTGTGAAAACTCGAAAGGCCACATTTGACTATACAGTTCACATTTCTGTAAAAAAAAATAAAACACATAATTACTACTCAAAAACTATCGATAGCCTACAACTATTGTTAATTTTAGAGTAATTTTACACATTTTTAGAAAATAAAACTGCACAGCGCAACGTCCCCTTTCAGTTCCCGCCAAAAAGTCCCTCTCCTTCATTCAACATCCTCGAACCATAGACAAAACTAAAATGCCATTTAAATCATTATATAAAAAACCGCGAAAATTACGCCATGGGAACGTACAATGAAACAAACGCGTTCAGAATAAAAATAAGTATATTTTTACATGTTTCTACAGTAAAATAAGATGTTGAACACTCAAACGCATGCATAACCGTTTTCTGAATACAAAACACATTATAAAGTGCACATCTATTTACATATTGTTATTATATTTTGTGTGGCAATTCAGAAGTGACCTAAGGCGTATCAGAAATATTTCCCTGCAGAAACGGCGAAAGGGTCGAGTCGCAAGAGTCGAGAAAACAACTCACAGCCTGGCTGTATGGCTACCACCCCTGATCTACAGTATGCCGCCATAACAACCTTGGGCTGTGTTCTGCCATTAGTGTCCAGGTTCCAATCTCCCTTTAGACAACGACAACACATTGGTACCACTTTTTGTTACAAAATTCGAGAAGCAGGAAAACAGGCAGACGGCTCACCTAATGGTAAGTGGTTACTATCTCTTATGGATGTTTTTATAATGCCTTCTTAAAATAAAAAACCCCAGGTCATAGCGCAAAGGGAAAACCACGGCAGGAATTTCCCTCCAGATCATTGTTATACGCGGGATAAATCTTCTAGAAAACTGTCGCGTAGTTGAGCGTGGGAGCTGAAGGAAATGGGGGTGAACATCTCTTCGCTAGTGAGCAGTGCAGTTGTATAACCCAGATCAAACAGTTCCTCGGAACGCAGTCCTTTCGCAGGCCAGCCAATTATAAACCGCGTGTTAGTATGGGATCGTCGATGATACGAACGGCGCGACGCTGGATGGAGTCGAGGGGATCAGTCTGTTAAGCGGGTGCTCCGGCCAATAGATGTGAGCAGTAATCCATATGCTGTCTGATTTGCGCTTTATACAGCGCAAGTCGTTGGCGCGGAGTAAAGTCCTGCTTGGACCGGTTTAGCACTCCAAGCTTTTTGGAGGCAAGTTTAGCCTTGCCTTCCAGATCACCCCGAAACTGCACGTCGTTTGTTATGTCGACGCCAGGGATCCCGATACTAGAGATAGTAAGATGGGTTCCTTGGAACTGTGGCGCAGGGACAAATGAGGTATTTTTGGCAGAAAATGCGCAGACCTGTGTTTTCGTTGGGTTAAACTGGAGAAGATTTTGTCGTCCCCCTTCACACACTAGCTCCAGGTGGTTCTCTGCTTCAGACAGAAGTCTAACCCGACTCTCTTCTACTAGCAACCGAGGGACATTAAAGCATTACAGCAACTGGTGTATCTGGCTTCACCGGTACTGTCATCCGCATAGTAATTAATGTTCTCTATAGATTGTAACTGATTTCTACCAGCTGGGTAGTCTGCCTGTCTGCTGAACACTCGCAATAAAAAAATGTCATTTTTCGGTCGAAATACATTTTATTTTATTAAGTATTTCTGCCGAAGAGAGACCAAGAGCTGGTGGATAAGCCAAATATAACAGACAAGAGCAAAGCACATCGCTTGCGCTGGCTTGGCCACCTACATAGAATGGATGAGGATCGTGCAGTGAAAAGAGCCTATCTGGGCAGACCAATGGGACGGCGACCAGCTGGTCAGTGACGTAGTGGAAGCTGATCTGCGCGAGCTTCAAGCCTATGACTGGCAGGAGACAGCGCTGAAAACAAAGGAGTGGAGTATTGTCATTTCGGAGGTCGTTGAGCCGCAGTATTTAGTTCGCTCTTTCTGCCATCTAGTGGACATAATGAAAAGCTACGCAAAAATTTGGTCTAACAATAAATTCTGAGAGTTTGACAACTGAGATTCATTCAATTTTGTTTCAACATTGTTTCGCTTTTCGAGATAAAATAAAATGTGCTGCATGTCCAATTCTCTTCAAAAGAAGTCGCGGGCACAGGTAGTCTTATCATCAATTTTAAACGATTTACAAGTAAATAGTCCTTTAAAATATGGATACAAATGCAAAGGTAGACCAAAAAAGAGATGGATGGATAGTGTGCAGGATGGCATGATGATTTGTGGTGTGACAGAGGACGTATGTCAGAATAGAGGAGTATGGGGAGTTTTTGGCGGGAACTGAAAGAAGATGTTGTGCTGTGTAGTTTTATTTCTTTATAATGTGTAAATTACTCTAAAATGAACAATAGTTGTAAGATATTGATAGTTTTTGAGTAGTAATTATGTGTTTTTGTGAGAAATGTGAACTGTATAGTCAAATGTGGCCTTTCGAGTTTTCACAAGAACTCCGTTGAATGGTGTGGATTGTAGCCTACAATACAACTGCGCCTGGCTTAAAGGCCTAGTTGCCAAGCCTTAAATATAAAAAAGAGGAGTATGGAAGAAAAAGACTTATTGTGCCGACCCCAAATAATTAGAAGGTGAAAAAAAAGAGAGAGAGCCTTTAAGTTTAAAAGTGTAGTAGTCAGATTAAAAATGAAATTTTAATCAATATTATTCACATTATGTATATTATAATAGGCATTTAATTAAATAAATTAGAATTGTTAAAATGATACTGAACTCTATATTTTTAAGAATAACACCTGTTTCTAACTACATTTATGCAAGAATAAATATTTCACTTCATAGCAAAGTAAAGTTTCAATGTTCGAAAAAAAAGAAAATTCTTATAAAATCAAAATATATTCTAACCAAAAATAGTAAAGCTGTAGAGGACAACTAAAATAAGGTTTTGATTAAGGACATAGTCGTATTGAAATCCCAACCCGCGATATCTCCTAATTCATACCATAGACAAGAAACAAATGAGCAATAACAATTTATTTCATGTCACAACGGCGCTTGGTAGCCTTGGATTAAAAAAATAAACGCGTACAGATATTATCTTTGATTGACGCTAGTATTGGGGGGGCGGCGCGAACGGAGGTGGTCTATGGTAAATGTGTTTGCAGTTTGACATCATTGTCTTTGGCTTTTTTTTAATTGTCGAACGGATACATTTACACGGTCCATAAACGGATGACGTCTGAATTTTAAATTATTTTTTTAAATTATGTTCGAATGTTCGGCAATAATTACGTGTAGATTTTAAATTGGTCACTAATTATCTATGATTCTGCCAATGAATTCTAATGTTTAATACATAGCTTTCTAGATTGTTAGCGTCGTGTCTAGAATGCTAATTGAATGGAATAATGCATTACATAATAATTAAGATGCGATTTGCGCATAAATTCATCAAAAGCATAATTTTAATCATGTATTAAGTTAAAGGCTTGATTTCGTCCAAGAAAATGTACCTAAGATTATCAATACACAAAAATATGCCTTACTAAACTATGCACTGTCTTCTTATGAATTACACGCCTAATATACTTATAATAACAGCCCACTGACGTTCCCACTGCTGGGCTCGGACCTCTCCATTTTTACAGGAACAGACAATACTTATATTCGCTATGCAAGTCCAAGGCTGCTTTTTGGGTTTGAAACCTCGATGTGCAAGTTTCATCACGATGTTTTCTTTCACAGTCAGCCAAGTGGTACTTGTAAGAACATGCTAATTAGATCATACTTTTCAGCTAGGATTCGAACCTGCGTAATTTGAGACGCGACTGCGTTGACCACAAAGCTACCAGAACTTATTTATATAAGTACTTAGAGTTTTCCCCGCGGCTCAAACCCTAGTGAATAGTTCTATGTCACTTCCATAAAAACTTAATTAGGTTTTTATATAGTGGGAGCGAAGCCGCAGGCAGACACTAGTATATAGAAACCTTCCTTGATAAATTACCTAACTGATAGTAAAAACAGCTTAAAAATTCGTTAGGAGTAGTTAGCGGATAAACAGACAAACAGATGCGGAAAGCGCCTTTTTTATACTATGTAAAGATGCGTCTCATACGTAAACAATGCCAGGTGGTGGGGCATTTGTCCGACTGGATGGCTACCACCCCTGGTCTAAAGTATGTCGCCATAACAACCTTGAGCTGTGTTTCGGCATTAGTGACCAGGTTCCAGTTTCCCTTAAGAGAGCAGCAGCGCATTTGTAGCAACTTTGCTGTTGCAAATGTCCATAGGCGATGGTAACCGTTTTCCATCAAGTGGGCCGTCTGCCTGTCTGCTGATCTCCTGCAATAAAAAAAAAAAAAATACCACGTGTAATGGATTAATAATATACGAATAAAGGACACAAATAACACCCAACTCGAAAACCAACTATTTGCAGTTATTTCAAATTGAACGGACGGTCGAGAATGGACCCAGAGACACCACTATCGTATTTATTATGCAAACAGGTCTGTCTGTCTCGTTTTGACTTCTTAAAAATACTATTAAGATTTGTTAGATTGTGTCAAAATATACGCTATAAATGAAAGAAACGTAAAAATAAGCTTTTTTAAATACAAGCTTATGAGATCCTGGATATCATGAAGCAGCAGAGTCAAGACAAGCAAAACGAGCCCAAACACGACGGGTCTATCTTGTTTAATACAGGAGTTCCTATGGCCACCTTCCGACTCCATTATCAGATCATCTCCATAGTACCATATTATTGCATTGTCACGCGATATACATACGCGTGTAAAATTTCAGCTCAATAGGAAACCGGGAAGTTGGTCAAATTTAACTTGCAAGATTCCACCCGAACTTACATACATACATAGGTACGTCCATTGCAAGTTAAATAAAAGCTTGTAATAAAGATCATTTCTTCATATCCCTACTCCATCTGGGATAATTTTATAGATAGTGACTGTCTTGTTTATAGGGTTAAATATAAAGCATTAAATCCATTCCTACATTTGCGTTAAGTTAATTAATTACCGGGAAGTTAGTCAAATTTAACTTGCAAAATTATACATACATAGGTACATCCATGGCGAGTTAAATAAAAGCTTGTAATTGATTACATAGAAGGTATATTAAAAACATAAACCAATTCTTTAAAGTTCAAACAATTGAGTTTTTAGAACGACGCAACACCGCGAAGGTGTCCACGCGTTGACACGCCGAGTGACAAAAATCGTGAAAGATTCCTTAAAATGGTCATTTGAAAGATAAATGAGCTAGATAAAGCGATAACAATAACACGAAATGACAAACGAAGTGTTTTAATCCAAAGAAATGTAATTTATTCACATTCAGTCCTATACAAACGATACGAGTTTGCAAAAGCATAAAAAAAGAGATTGGATCTCCGATACGTCACTTTTACGACGACAATTTTGTCGTTACGTGTGAGCACGCCATTATAAACCGTAGCGTTTACGCAATAACTGTCATGTACTAGACTAGATTAATAAGTTTGGAAGTTAATTGTATTCGGATCTCGTACGACTGAGCTGCGATTAAAAGTCGTTTAGCTGCCATTGTTTGTGTCACCAAATGTTTGAAGCTAGATTTTTTATATCAAAAACGTCAGCGGTAACGCCTCGTTTACACTTGACAACGCATATGTCGCATATGTATATTTAAAAGTAGAATGTAAAATGACACGTGTAATTAATTACTCAAATTTTGAGGTATCTACAATTTGTTAATATTATAGCAAAATTATACGTGTGAATATTGTATTTGATATTTGGAAATATAAAGACTACGTTGGTTATATTCTAAGAAAAAGTGCATAACATGTTTATTCAAATACAGAAAATATTTTAGTTTCTTGTTACAGATGTTCTTGTTACTTATTTTCGTTAAAATAGCAATAACACGTTGTAAAGTGGTATATGTATGTAGAGATTGTAATCTTATTCAACACATTAAACAACTGTTCTTCTAAAAACGTAGTCTTATAAATAAAAAAAATGGAGCAAATATATAATACCCAAATGTAAATACATATCTTTATTACTCGTAAATCTGTGGCTGTTTGAAATTCAATTCAATTAAAATTCGATTCCTTCTTTTTTTCTATCCTATTCGATTATCCGTGTTCGATTCCTGGCATAATAAACTTCATAAACAAACTTTCCGTTATTTACTATGGTCTGGGTGTTTGAGAAAAGCCCCAGAGAATTCCGTTGTATATGACCCATAACACAAGTGTCGCTTTACTATGGGATGTACAAAGTGTGTGTTTATTGTTTGCCGATTATTTATTTAAAATAATATTTGTATAAATTATTTCCTTAAAATATGTTATTAACTAGTTAGGTAACATACTTGTTTAGTTTAAAATGTAATACCAAATGGTGTGTTAATGTAGAAGCAGAACAGTGTACGTGAAGAACTGCCTACTGAAGCCTACTGGTAAAAAAAACTCATAATCGCGACGTGTGGACGTGTCCTTAAAACGGGTTGCATTCCATTTCTTTGAGAGAAAGATTTTTAATTCCTTTTCTCCAACATAATTATGATATGCTTGTTTAGTTAATTTATACAAAATTTAATAAAAGTATGTATACTTGTTATATTATTTCTAGACGAGAGGATTTTTTAGCAAACTTGCATACGTTGCTTTAGAAATTTCTCTTAGTTTATTGAATAATTACAAAAAAATCTCAATTTTTGCAAATTATCGAAATTATGACTAACTCTGTGGTTTGATTTACAACAGATAAATAAATCTCTGAAATAATCTTACGTCTTCATGTTCTACACTGAGTGTTAATGGGGCTGGTCTCAATGCTTTCCGATATACAGCAGATTAGATCTTTCATGAAATTAATTTTATAATATTATATGTAACAGATATTATAAAAATTCTGAGTTTGCCTGCCGCATGTATGTATGTGTAGGTATTATTAAGAAACTGCAACATATCTCAGAACATAGACAACATTGCATGCAATAAAGCGATAAATCCTCGTTTGGAAACAATTTTTATTAGTCAATAAACTTGTAATCCGATTATCCAAAAACCTCGATACCACATCCTGGTATAAAAAACACAACTAGACCATTCGAAATTTGAAAACTAAATTCAGTCTAACAGTTTCTTGACGTACAATCTGGACGATATAACATTGTAATGCGGTTCGCGATTTAAAAGCGATACCAATCGCATCGTGTACTGCATTGAAACCGCGTTAGGCGTACGGTACACTAAATACATAATGTATAGATTTTACAATGAATCGCTTTCGCTTGTTCTCATGCACGTTAGAATTTAGACGTATTTTATTCCGATTTAGACGGCGGTGTTAATGCATTGAGATTTGTTTGTTGCAAGGTGTATTGTTATGCGCAACATGCTTTTGTGCCTTTGGAGATTTTTATTTAATATATTTAAATCTTTCATGTAGTGTGTGCGTAGAAAAATCTTGCAATTATGAGGCATTTCCTTCTAATTACGTGAATTCTCCGGCAGAAAATAGTGTTGATAAGTCTTACTGGCATATAATATATTATTTTTTTATATTAACATAATTGCAAAATGCTTATGGAAAACTAGCACATAGAGATTGTCGAATAGTGAAACCCGCGAATCCGCCGCTGTTAAGCTTGCCATCCATTCTCATGAGATAGTAGTGACCAGGACCCAGCAGCAAACCACATATAGACTTTTATTATATTGACGTATATCTTCTCTTAATATTTGTTATTGATAAAAGAAAAGTACATATTTACGTATAACTTGATTATACATGAAAAAGGAATTAATTAGCAACTTCCAGACAAAGACAAAGGGTTATTTATGGTATTAATAAGGCAAATGCAAAGATTATAATATTTTTTTTTTGTTATTGTTCAATAGGTATCGTTAAAATTGTCATACTTTACTATTCAAAATAACACTTGCGTCATAGTCAACAAATGCACAACATATGACGTGAATGAGATGCGTATACAAGCGTAGTTTAACATACAAAAGTATACACCTTATGTTTATATTCAGTCCTCTTGGATTTAAACCAACTTTTATTATAAACGTTGTAAATCGTTTTTAAGACGTTCTAAAACATATACACCAAAATGATGTATTACGTTGAAATATATTTCAGTCTAATTATCGCAGGTCCCCCTTACAGGTTTGCGTCGGCCAGCCGCGCCAGGGCAGTGTCGTCATCTGTCACACGTCGCGCGCCGCGTCGCGTCGACTCCCGCGCACGCTCGCTAATTATAGATCCTTCTCTCATGCTAATTAATTGGGAGTCGGAGAGAAGTTTCTTTTTTTGAATATTTCCCGTGATACCGTGCGCTTGAAATTTGATTTGAGAGTTAGGTTTTAGAAGCTGAATAATGTATAGCAATTTGGAGCTTTGATTTTATAAAAACTTTAATGGGATTATATGTTTGTCAACGAAGAATTTTTTTATTACCAAAAGCTCAGTTAGTATTAACACGTTTATCAGATACATACCTGATAATGCTAGAGCTTCAGAATTTGGTGAGTAATAATTACTCAATAAACAAAAGCAGGTTTCTTGGGCAGGAAACTATGCCTGGTTCGACATTTTTGGTAAAGGAATTTTATTTTAAGTCCAAGTTGAGTACACAAAAAAATCCTGCTAACATTATGGACAAAAATGGCAACCATTGTCAGTTAATTTATAATACTTTAATACAGTCATCTAAATTTAAATCAAATTTTGTTAAAAAAAAACCAAGATATTCTGTTGTAAGTAGCATGTTGATCCATTCTCAAAACAACGTAAGGCATTTCCTGCAACTTGGTGCGCGACAAATAATATATAAACACGGGGCGACGTGTCATCTATTTCCGAGCAGTCGTTTTAAGCCGTTGGAGCGGAACGGCTCTCAATCTAAATTAAATAAATTAACAAGACAACAACAAAAAGTGCGTTGAACTTTAAAGTGCAATTTGCGTGAAATGCTCTAAATCCCATCAGATAAATAGACACGTCATCATTAGACGAGCTCCGATGATATACTGCCCATTTGTGGTGACATCGCGAGACAGTGCGAGATAAACTTATAATGAAAAGATAGATCGAAAAGGGATGACACTATCCGCGAAGTATAAAAACCGGGGCTGTTGATTTTATAATTTATTTGTTACACATTTGTCGTACCGTGAAGATCGTAGAGATACATGAGCTTTTTGTGGTAGAGGGAAATGCGCATCAGATGTGATTTCAGAAATAATTTATAGTGTTTGTACGGCGTCCGCCTTGCACATGACGACCATAAACAAGTATACACTCCGCGCGAAGACGACGCTACGAGATCATATCGAGCAAATATGCGCTAATCATTTTAAATTACGAACACGAATTATGGCAACGTTTATTTTCGTATTTCGAATGTGTTGACATTTGTCTTATTTGAATTAGTTATAATCAATGAATGGAACTTTTTTGAAGTAAAACTTCTTTAGAATCGTTGTGATTTGAAACTCGATGAAACGAAAAAGCGACATTAAAAAGATAAGAGAGAATGAGATTACGAGTTTTATTTACATTGTGCGGCACGGATTAGAGAGTCAATAAGACGGAAATAAAACTGATAATAATGTTTTTTAGGTTAAAACAGTGAAAAACTTAAAGTGATACTTAAGAAGTTTATTTTGTAATATTTTCTTAAGGTTTCGCGACTTGTTTTGTTGAACAAAATTAAAATTAACAAGTTGGCGGTAGGCTAAATAAAACTTTAACAATACTCGTTGGCACTTGACATCTTTGTCTTCCGTGATCACGGCCACTGAAAAGTGGCCGAAACGTCGGAAAAACCAAAATCAAATAAAATTACCGCGCTTAAAACCGTTAAAACGTAGTTTTATTAAGTTTATTTTGAATTATAATATGTTGACGTATGTAGGTTAAAGGAAATTATATTTATATTAATAAAAGTTAGAGAAGAATTATCTGTGAGTATATTCTCTGAAGTTCCACTTCTTCTGCGTGTGAACTGCACTGCACACTCTCGTCTTAGGTATTTTGACCCTTATTCGTAATAATTCAATCTAAATTACATTTTAAATCACTAGCATAAAGTTCAAAATTCAATGCATTGTTACGTAAATTTTTCTTTGATCTACGTATAAAAGAATATCTGCCTTAAGAATATACAGATAGAGCTAAAATTCATCGGAAACCTTTTAAGTGAAAATTAATACTAGCGGGTAAAAATAAATGTGTTTTATTTCGAATAATGTTGAATTTTATGTATTTATCCCTTTTTAACCGACTTCAACGAGGATTTCTCCTTAAATTGTGAACCAATTTTCAAAAATTTTCTTTTAATCGAAATAGATATACTCCCGAATAGGTCTCATTGTCACCATGTCAGGAACTGATAAGTGGATTCCAAGGAATTAGTGAAACTCATGAAAATTTTAACCAACTTCTTCTTAACACGATATCTCCGTCAATTCTAAGCCGATTAAAAAAAAAATCTTTACTCGTAATTCTATACTCCCGAGGTGGTGCCATTTTCACCAAGTCAGAATCTGGTGAGTGAATTCCAGGGAAATCGAGAGTAACCATTATTTATTAAAGAACGCCGTGCGCCTAAATTCTTGGAGAAAAGCTTGTATACGCGTGTAGCTATTACATTTTCTATAGGCGCTTAATATTTTTATATCCATGTTACGCAATTTCTCCGTCAATTGTGGATCGAGTTTGAATTTTTTCTTTTTATTCGTAAGTATTACTCCCGATAACTGGATTCTAGAGAAATAGAGAGTAACCCATATTAAATAACGCCGAGAGCCTACTTAAAAAAAAGCTTATTTATATACGCGTGCCAGTATTACACTTTCTACAGGCGCGTAATTTTTTTGTTACGCGATTTCTCCGTTAATTGTGGACCGATTTTCAAATAGTTTTTTGTAACTCCCGAGATGGTCCCATAGTCATCAATCAGGATCTGATATGTGGATCGTACGGAAATCGAAAGCAACCCTTGTTGAAGAACATATACACCAAAAAGTGAGATGGCAGATTTGTATCTACAGGTGCATAATATATTAAAAGAACAACAACAAATTTTGAAAATATAGTAATTTTTATGTTTTACTTGACACCGACTACAAGATGTTGTAGAAAGAAGTTGGTTAAATATTTATTTTTGGTTTTTAGGGTGAAGGCAGTTTTGTTTTTGATAAAAAAAAAAATATTTTTAAGTTACGTAAATACTTCATTGAGCTTTAGATATAATGTATTAAGCACCCGTAGAAATTGTACAACTGGCAGTAGGTTTTGCTTGTGTTTAAAAAAATACTAGTGTTGCTTTAATCGTTCCATCGAGTTTTAAATCACAACGATTCTAAACAAGCTTCAGTTCAAAAAAAGGTTAATATTGCTTTTGGAAGCCATTTTCGTGTTAGTGGGAAAAAAATATAGCTGAGTTCACTATGAACGACTATGTCAGGCAACATCAGTGATTTAAAAGTATCTAAAATATATTTTGTTCTTTGATCAGTTATTGAGATTCCTTAAACGGCATATCGTAATAGTAAATATCTGCAACAAACATTCCGCCATGTATCAGTGCAAAATCAATCATACGCGTATTAACCGAGTTTCGGTCTGCCAAGTGGCTGTCGGCCGCGACACGGCGGCCATATTTCAAATCCAGCATAATATACACAGAGGCGTTTTATCGAAACATCGTCGCTCCATCCCGATGATATAATATCTAATTATTGCACTTGTTAAATGTTATTTTCACGGCACATTCTCTCGTGTCGCGTCGGCCATTTGTATTTCGAGAGGTGCCGCTTCAAATGGGTGATGTCATTGTGAAATTGGTATCGCGAGTGATGATACTGTCTATCTCAAATACAACGGTGCGGCTGACATAGCGCATAGGACGTAACTTGTAGCAATATCTGTTACTTGACCTATGAATTAGACACAAATTTTAATTATATAGAAATACTAGGATATGCCCGCGACTTCCAATGACATAAAGGACTGCAGCAATCGTTTTAGCGAAAACTGTGTCGGAAAAAGCGAATCCGGGACAAAAAATGGCACACATTTTATTATTCTTTCTTTCTGTCTTTCGATTACATAAAATTTGCTATCGATCGGTGAAAAAATAAGATTGAAATTCCATTTTTTTTCAACCTAGTAATTTTAAATCATTTCCAAAAAAAAAAAACCGCGGTATTCTCAGAATAAAAAAAAAGTAGCAGAGAATTCTCTGCTACTTAAAACCGCATCTAATCCGGCCCAGTAGGTTTTATATGAATTCCGAACAAACAGACAAGAAATCAAAGAAATTTATGTATTCCAGTTGTTTTCACTTGTTGTTGTTATCACTTCAATGTATAGACACGGCATGTTTAGAATTTTATAATATTATAGAAATTAATACTTAATATTGTTTTAAAGTGACATCATATATAAACTCACGATGTGTTTCTCTTTATTTACGTAAATTTGATGTGACATTCTATTATTTACCTGATGTTTTAAAGTTACGTTCTAAGGGCATATTTTTCACTACTCTCGATGCCTGCGATACAAATAATTCCTGAAAATAAATGATTTTGATTTGATTTGATTATATTTGGGACAACGACCACCCAGTATTTAAAACATTAAAGCAATTATTTATTTAAAACATATTCTATATTAAATATATACAATAATGGAAACTCAATTAATTTAGTTCTTAAATTAAAAATATAAACACAACTCAATGGACTCTCTACATACTCGCAAGAACGCGAGAATGTATGAGACTACTTAGATGGTGCCACAGGTCACTCATCTGTTACTTTCTGTCATCCATTATATAACACAAATTTTAAGATCACATCAGACACAAAAAAAATTATAAACATTTTTTTCCATGTCTGAGTTTCTTAAGGCAACGCCAGAATTTTCGAATAAAATTAATCCCGGCGAAAATAAAAATGGACGCGGTCTACCTGATACTTGACCCATTCTTATCGAGAAGAATTTTATAAAAATTCTCTTGCTTCCGGTCGAAAGACTACTAAAAAAACCAACTCCTTATTGGAATTAAAACAGACAAAAAAGACTTCACTAGATAGTAATCAAGAAGCGCAAAATAAATGGCATCAATTTATTAATTTTGTATGTCTGTGTTCACGTGTGTTAAGAAACGTCTTATTACTAACAAGCTTCATAAACATTCCCTTAACGCTAATCATATGACGTCATCCACTAATGAATTTAAAAAAAACTCTAAAACCCATCAAAACACTGAAGTTGAACGTCCTTATGATTTGGAGGAGCGAATTCTGATTCTGACAGTTTACGTTGCGAGCTGGGCCCGGGATAAAATATGGCTCGCGCTCAGACGGATGTACGCGGCGCGATTGCTACAGAATTGCCAGGTATTAAGGAAAGCCGGGATATTAATGTATTTTTAAGGTGGATAATTTAAAACGTTTATTTTTTTTTATTGCAGGAGATCAGCAGACAGGCAGACGGCCCACTTGATGGAAAGCGGTTACCATCGCCTGCAACACTAAAGTTGCTACAAATGGGCTGCTGCTCTCTTAAGGGAGACTGGAACCTGGTCACAAAAGGTTATATAAGGATAAATAAAATTTAGTGTATAAAACTGCATAATTTTCATGATTAGGGCATAACTGGGCTGGTATAATGTCAGTGCCACTAAAAGCCCTAAACTAAATATGATAAAAAATTTGGTATATCCCAAACACATTTAATATAACCTTCTACTAGTCAGCTTTATCTTAACCAAGTGTGAAACAACTTCCTAACTGTGAATTCCTCCGGCTTAGGGGGTAGCCCGTCTTCTGTTATCTATGGGCCCAACTTTTAGGGGGTCGGAGCATTGCATTCATTCCTACGACCCTGGTCCATGGTGAACCGAGGAACACCGGAATGTTCAATGAATTTATTATATTACCTGGGAAGCTATTAATAAATCACTGCAGGTGAGGACCCTGTGATACTTGAGGAAGTAGGGGATATTTTTATTATTGCATGAGTTCATCACAGGCGGACGGCCCACCTGATGGAAACAGTTATCGTCGTCTATGAATATGCTGCTCTCTATAGGAAGACTGATGTTATATACGAGTATATAAATTTTATTTTACCTCACCAAAATAGATAATTTTAACCAGAAGAAACTTTCACCCCTGGATTGTGTAACAAACAATATCTGCAGCAAACTTCGAGGGTTCTAAAACTTTATACGTTGTGGTCTGTCTTAGTTATGTTAGGTGTAATTATAGCTAATTTTTATCCTTTGTAGAGTATTTTAGGGGTTTTTTCTGATTATTACCAATAAACTAGAGCTTTTTTAACGGCCTCGCTTGCGTAATCTTGGTATTTTTATCTCGAGGGAACAAAGTAACATGACGGCGACAAACGCATCACTTCACTATGGCATTCACTGAAAAGTTATGTCTTATGCACGACCGAGGTTTTGTGTGACAGAATACCCGTGATATGTACGCATTTTTAAAAAGATAAAACTTGCTTCATATAATTATCTGTGATATGATACGCCTGAATTTTATTTATTCACATTTTTCCTTTAATTAGAATACCAAATCACAGCACAATATGCATATATAATTAACACCCTTTTGAAGATATTTAGTCTATGACACGTAAATTGAGACTAGCGGCTGCTTGGGCTCATAATTGCGCGGCACGAATATTATTATAACTGCTATCTGTAGTAATGGTACAGCGATAGAGGCGTGATTTTCTGTGCTCTGTAGCACTTATCGTCAACCGCTTTATGGCCAAGGCTTTGAAGAAAAATCAAATATACGTTTAAGTATCGAAGCATAGAAATATCCAAACACAAACACTTGTATATGCACATAATTATGTATAACATAGAGAAATGTAATATATCTCGTAATAAACTTCATTCTTATTTAAAATTTTATTTAAGCAGGCAACACCGGCAGTGGCGGGAAGCGGAGGGGAAGACGTCCGCAAATAGCAACCATCGCCGACGAACAAAACAATACCAGCATGATATTATAGCACCACGTACTGAGTGATATGAAATTGTGTTTTAAATATGGCTGACTCAGTTCTCTTTTTGAATTTTGAGAGAACACACCTGCGTATTTATTCGATTTATTGTAATCGTCAATTCGACAGATTAGTGAGGGGATGATTTAAATTTATATTTTCCGAAAATAGTTATTCTGCGTTCCTCCATTGTTATGCGTACATATTTTTTAAGTAATGTAATAATGCTTTACATTCACATGTATTTTTTCTTATAGATATTTATGAAATACGGTCAAACCATCTCTATATATTCAAGTATTTCTACTTTCTTATTTATATTAGTTTAACTCTACAATACTGTATGACACATATACAGTAGTTTTTAATTCTTATATGCAGTATCAGCGTTTTTATATACAAATGCCTTACGGGTGAGGCAGGTATTGCAGTAGCATGACGAAGCGCATTTTTTTTAAAAGAGAACGATTAAAACTATCTTAATACAAGGAGTCGTAATTATCCGGCAGCACATTTTGGCCCTGTTCAAATATAAATGCTTAATATAATAAAGTAAAACACGTTGAGACAGAGGGAGTGACATGCGACAGCCGCGAGACGGCCTATAAATAAATAATGCGCCGCCATTATTATTATCATAGAGTTAGCACGTGCGGGGACATTCCAACTTCAAACGTACTCGGTTCTAAATTCAAAATCATACATAGTTTTAGGAGTACCTACGTCTCGTTCTTTGTTTGAATTTTATTCTTAAAAGACTTTTTGTGGCTTGGGTTTCAAGACCTTTTAGCCAATCATAAGACTATATCATTCATTTAAAGCTGGTTCTTATAACTTATTAATCATTGTTTTGATTCACTACTAATTAAACATGAACTTCGTACAAATATCAATTTTCTTACAGTACTAAAAAAGGGAATGATAGTTATATGTAGGAATAGTAGGGAGGAACTGGATGTAGTAGGCATTGACGAGTACCCTCCTATACTTCTTCCAACGCATAATGTTGTAATAAGTAATTATGAATTGTTGTAATTTGTAATTAGTAATTTTTTTATGATTTATTCTAGTTTTGAAAGAGTCAACACGAAATGCTATTTGTTATAGGCACTTTTTGGATCCAATTACATAAAAATCCTCCGGTCTTTCAGTGTATTATAATGTGCATAATAAAATCGTGTTGCTTGTCGGGGATTTTCTTTGTTTTGTGTAAGACATTGAAGTTATTGTAATTTTACAGTAGAGTTATTCTGGATATATCTCTTTCATAAGTTTATTAGTTTTGGAGACAAATATGGTTAGATATATCAACCAGTTGCTTGTTTCAGAAGAGTGAAGTCGAAAAACCTATCTTATTGGTGTCTCATTCCACTTAAACTGCGTTGCTGAATTATTAAAGATAAAAATAATGGCAACTCGTTTTTGGCTGCCATTAAAAGCTCTAAATGCGTCTAGAGAAAACAATTTCAAAATATTGGCAATGAATTGATAACACTTTTAAAAACTTGGAACTAAATGCATAATTCGTGGAATTCGTAACGGATTTCAATTCTAAATTCAAATAATTTGAGTTTTTTTTTTTTATATTTTTTTTTTTTATTGCAGGAGTTCAGCAGACAGGCAGACGGCCCACTTAATGGAAAGCGGTTACAATCGCCTATGGACATTTGCAACACCAAAATTGCTACAAATGCGCTGCTGTTCTCTTAAGGGACAGTATTCTGAAGCTGATAGTTTATGTTCACAAATATTAGATTTAGTGCTTACATTCATAATGAAAACATTCAGTTTTGACTTGCTTTTTATAAACAACATTTGCTATTAGTCATCTAAGTAATTAAATACACTAGCTGAAACTTACAAATGAGGTAACAATAAAAATTCTAATTTAAACCTAACAACGAAAAATCTAAATTCAAATAAAATTAGGACCACATTCCGTAACACCTTTTTTATGATTGGTGTATTTGTTCAAATTCTCAGTACATTAAACATTTTACAGTCGTTACAGATTGTAAAACGGAATGACTGGAGTCGTGTTCTTTCACTTTTAATTGCTTTTATAAAGTGATATTGGGTTAATCCAATTATATGACACGTTTTAAACATCTGGTTTCTATTACTTTTGAGAGGAAGTTTGGTCCATCTTTATCGTATACTATATCACTAAATTGACTGTGTAATAGAGATGTCTATGTAAGCATTAACGGTGAAAGTCAATGCGTGGCTGTTGAAAATATCTAAAAAAAACTATTAGTAATGACACTATTACAATAAATATCAACTCTAATAAAATTCGGATTCGTATCAATATAATTATATCGGGTATCTTGTTACGTTAGAAGTAAAAATTTACGGTACTCCAGTTGTTCGATCGAGCTCCAGTCACACAAAATGTATGTTTAAAACTTTCTGCAGACAAAGTTTCCTGAACAAATATCTCTCAAATATTCAAATTTAAATACCGAACCGACGTTCCAGGGCGTCGTAAAATTCTAAAATTAAATTTAAGAATTTCCTTTTCGAAAATTCGAAAGCTGATATTCTGAGAAATGTTACTATTTCGCGGCAACCGTTAGCGGTAGTCGCCTCATTGATTATTATTTTAACGGACAATTAAAGTTTGATGGCTATCCTACTCCAGTCACTTTCAAAATTAATGTCAATTTAATACCAACCTTATTTTTTACCTGATGAAGTATTGTTTCAATTCAACAGTAACATTACGTTTATGATCTTTCAACCTGAGAATATCTTTATAGGTCCAAGGAACAAATTTAAAAAAGCAATAAATTCCTACTTTAACCTTAGCTCAAAGAGTTGTTATTTGAATGACAACGTCAGGAACATTTACAACGTTTATGTTATGAAATCTGGCCACATGAGTGTCGAGACTAAATCGTCAATAAAAATAGTCGTAAAATGAGAAAACTTCTTTTGAAAATTTACTTTACTTTTCAAGATATAAGGTCGAATTTTGGGTACGAGAATAAGACTTCAAATATCTCAGTAAGTGAAGTGTGAATCAAAATCATATATGCACACATTATTTAAGAATTGACACTTATTAAAGCTAAGGAGTTATAATTCCTTTTAATTGGAATGACGACATCGTTCTAACTGAACGTTTTAAATGTTTGACAGCGGGTGATTTGGCTTTTCCTTACTTTATTCGTTTTAATTGGATGAACACACATATTTTACATTTCTTCCATAAATACCTTTGTATTTTAAGTTGCCAATATTATGTGATTGCTAGAGTTAATTTCGATATTGTTTCTCCATAAAAAAATCCGATTATATGGTAGTTACAATTACAAGAGAATAAGGTATTGTTATCTATTAATAACATTATTGTTAACTTGCTGCTTAATTATTACATGACTAGTTGCATAAAAGTGTTATGTATATTTATTTCTTTTAATCTTTTTTTCTGGCAACCCTAGAGTAAAACTAAGGTTTTCTGATAATTCTTTAATTAAAACGAAACAAATCTTGTTGTCTATGACCATATAGTTCTTTTTTTCTCATACACATACTGGCTGGAACGCAACCGTTCCAAATTCAAATTGCCCGATTCTGATTTCGAATGGCGTGGCTCGGGCGCGTGACCAATCGCTAATTAGGAAATGTGTTCTGTATAGTGTCTGACCAATTCGGCTTTAATTTCGTTAAAAACTTTCTGCTACTAGTAGCACTTTAATAACACATTTGACACAGAAATCTTCTCAATTAAGTCACGCCTCTGTTTTTGGGGGCATTTTGTTGTAAAGATGTATTAGGTATATGAAGTATGCCCACTATGAATTCATTCGCCTTACTACTTACTGGTGTTTACCATAAACTTCATACAAGTAATATCAATTTTCTACTAATCCTATTGTAAAATACCTAATATAATCGACAAACACACCTGCATATCCCGAAGCTAACCAAATTACGCTAGTGTGTTATACATACATACATACATACATAACTTCACGCCAGTTCCCTTGCGGGGTAGGCACGAACAACAGAGTGCCATTTAGGCTTATTCTTACACACCTCACTTGCCTCTTTGACATTCATAACTCTTGTCATGCACACTCGTCTGTTCTTAAGGCGTCTTAGTGTGTTATGGGTAATATAAATATAACGAACCATTTTGGAGCCGATCTCAGACACCTTTGCCTATAGTAATTAAAGCAAAGTTGGTTTACGAAATTTACCATAACAAGAATCAAACCCGGAGCCTCTGCGTGATAGTGAGATTGGTTGGCAAAGGCTTAACTCACTCAACCTTTGGCCATCGAAAAAAGTGGATAGAATGTCTTCGGCTTGCGGCTTCATTTATGCCAATTTGCTATAAACCCTATAATTAATGAAGCCGAAAGCCGAAGATTAGTCCCCGCACTATACATTGTGTTCGACCGTTCTCTTACGGAAGCTGATCAGTGTTCTATAATTGAAGTTTGAAATTTTAAATTTCGAACGCACTATTTCCACTCCTGGTGTTACTGTATCCAATATTTTGTTCTTAAGAAAGAATAATCGATAAAGGCATGGACACAATAAACGTAGTATCGCGAATTTTGACTATAGAAAATTTATTATAAATTTATATACCTATATTATTAAATATATATTAAATGAGGCGTAAAACGTCTTAAATTGAATCATAGAAAAGTGTATTTTTTTATTTCCTTGTATTTTCGCTTTCTAATCAAATTAAATTATTTATTTAAACTTCCCAATGCTGGGCAAGGCCGTCGGCATATTAAGAAAATAGTCATCAAAACCACTGCGCTTGTCTACAACGGATTAGTAGGTTTGACACATGAGCTATCCCGATGTGCAGGTTTCATGGCGACTTCTTCAGTCACCGTCAGCAAATGACACTTGTAACAACATGCATATTAGGTCAGAAAAAACTCTATTGGACAGTTCCTCTTATATATCTTACAATTCATTCCCTCGCCATCGATACTTTGACATTAGGTTTTGGAGCTTATGTCATATTTTAACCGATAGTAAGGCAAATGAATGGTTAGTAAGATATAAGTACTGGTTAAAAGTGGTGCATGTTTTCCGGCTAGCATTCGAACTCAGGTCATTTGTGTTCTACCTACGTGGTAATACATTAACAATATCTGGCTACTTTCGAATTATATACGAATAATTTAAATATACATGTCTGGCATACTTAAGCTTTTCACACGATTATCACTTAAATACCAAAATAAACTATTTTACTGTGCTCTGCTGTGTGTAATTTTAATACCTTTCACACAAAAATTTGAAAAGCGAATTTGAGATTGGTTTGCTTGCTTTAACTACCACAGCTAACGTCCGGTTTCTAAATCTTACCAACTATTCATTTGCCTTACTATCGGTTAAAATTTGACATAACCTCCATATGTCAAAATTCAACTAATGGATTAGGCAAATGAATGAATAGTAAGATTCAGATAACACTTTATTGCTCACCAACAGACACAATGAATTAATTACAGTATTTTTAGATTTAGAACAATAGGTGACCTTATCGCTTAGAGCGATATCTTCCAGGCACCTTAACTTATAGGATATTTTGAACTAATCTGGCGATGTATTAGGTGCATAAATTAAGATGTTCGTAGATTTTTAAATAAATATTAAATTTTTAAGGTAAATATATACATACATACTCATGAGATATATTTTAGTGATAAAAAGTAATTATATATTACAACACAAGACGTAGGAGTTGACGGCCTGGCGGCCAACCTCACTTCGACGCCGAGGCTTCGGATTCGATTCCCGGCATGGTAAATTTCCGTTATTCACAACGCTCTGGGTGTTTGTGACTGGCCTCAGAGTGGTCCGCTGTACATTACCCATAACACAAGTGTAATTTGCTTAGCTTAGCGACCTACAATATGTGTGTTTATCTGTCGATTATTATGATTATTACGCATTATTACAGGAACCGGTCATAAGTAAAATAAAATAAATCCTAATATATGTAACAAGCCTAACAATAAAAGTAACGGAGTGGCGCTGATTGGTTCCCAATCTAAAACCACCATTCTCATGAACATTAAAATAACTAATTAATGGAATCTATTTAATGCAATTATTACTAATTAAAGTGATTATATTTCGGCTTGTTTAATTGATAACGGATATTGGATTATTTCACATAGTTATTTAAGTGGGCCACACGGATTCTTTGAAAGGAAAATTGGCGATTATTAAATAGTTTAAAATGTTATTTTCTATTTTTTTCATTGCATAAATTCAGCAGACCGGCAGACTGCTACCAGTGTACTTCTGCTCTCGAGAAGGAGTCTGGAACCTGGCCACTAATGCCCGAACACAACTATGTATATATATGCCTTAAGAACAGACGAGCGTGCATGTCAAGAGTTATGAATGTCAAAGAAGCAAGTGAGGTGTGTAAGAATAAGCCTAAATGGCGCTCTGTTGTTCGTGCCTACCCCGCAAGGGAACTGGCGTGAAGTTATGCATGTATGTATGCATTAGAAACATTTTAACCTAAAATATTTGATTTTTTTATTTTAAATATATATTATACTATCCATCAAATTTGAAAGTGAAAATACATTTTCTAATCTCAAACTAAGATCGGAAACGCCCGTACCGGAAATAGAATCTTGGATGTAACACACATGAGCGGTGGAACATTTCCTGCGGCCATCGCGCCGTGACGCGTACTGGACGCCCCGCGGCGGCCATTTGTTGGAAAACCGAAGATTTCCGTTGACTACCCTCTTTATTATAGTTCGTCCTTACAATACTTATCCTCCACATTAATACATATAAAAGTAACTGTGTATATAATAGAACTACGTTTTAACGGTTTTAAGCGCGGTAATTTTATTTGATTTTGGTTTTTCCGACGTTTCGGCCACTTTTCAGTGGCCGTGAAGACAAAGATGTCAAGTGTCAACGAGTATTGTTAAAGTTTTATTTAGCCTACCGCCAACTTGTTAATTTTAATTTTGTTTATGGTTATTATTTACTCTTTGGGAGCTTAATCTAATTTACTACCGCTTCGCAACATGTTATGGCTTGAAGAGAAGAAGCGGCGCAAGAAACTCTTCAGCAAACATGCCTATCTCTAATAATTTCGACGGCCTCTGTGGTTGAGTGGGCTAAGCCTTTGCCGACGTACCTCACTGCAATGCAGAGGTTCCAGGTTCGATTCCTGGTATAGTAAATTTCGGAAACGTATTTTCTCCGTTATTTACTATGGTCTGAGTGTCTGGGGTCGGCCCCAGAGTAGTCCGTTGTATATTACCCATAACACAAGCGTAACTTGCTTAATTTGGGGATATACAATGTGTGTGTTTGTCTGCCGATTATTATTATTATTATTAATTTTATATAATATTAATATGGGTGGAAGGAAAAATAAAAGTAATTATCAGTCAAGTTGGTTTGTGTTCCGTTGTAAATAATAAAATTACCGCGCTTAAAACCGTTAAAACGTAGTTTTATTATCGATACAAGTAGCGAAAACTTAAGAAAATATTAAGTAACTGTGTATGTTTGTTACCTTTTCACAACTAAGTAGTTGGACGGATCTTAACGAGAAGCAAGACTATTTTTTTGAAATTGAGTCGGGGGAAGACTTTCAAGTTTCAAATTTTCCAAAAATAACACATTAATAAACTATAACATTATCAAAACGGCTCATTGACTCTGACAACGGATCAGTATGGCAACCCAGCGAGGTAACGTAGCCAGCCTTCTAGGAACCTTACCCACTGACTTCGAGGACCTCAGTATTCTACTTAGTCTTGAGGGACTATGGGTAGAATACAATATAACTAAGTTAAGTTTTCTTTCCTTGTGTCAGTTTCTAGTCATTGTAATAAATATCTATTAAAATAAACTACTAATTTTGAAAAATAAAAACATCTATAGATGAAGTTGGAGACGTTAGCATGAAAAAAACCATCATGTCAACTCTGTCACAAAGGTCGCATAAAACAAATAGCTTCTTATCCTACGTTAATGAAATTTGGTAACAACATAAATATATACCCTTACCTAATTTACGATGCCTAAAACAAACCTTACAGGTGGCCCAAAAGAGCAAGAAATGATACATAGAGTCGCCAAATTGGCACATTTGTTTGAACTCTAGCAACCCCAACATTATGATAAGAGTAATTTTGGCACTTATTAGTAACTTTTAGTTTTTTTTTTTATTGGACTTGACTTTATGTTGTTGGTCCGAAGACCTTACAACTTTACCGGGGTTTTTGGGGCGAGTGCCTTCGCGAAGCGAAGGCACTCGAAGCACTAATTGAGAACGGGCGACGGGTAATATAAAGCCCGAGGGGAAGGATCCCGGCGGGCCGGGATCGGCGGTTCGCGGCGGCCTACACTATCTTACTGCCGTTTCGTAACGTGTTATGGCTGGGAGAGAAGAAACGGCGAAAGAAACTTCCTAGCAACACGCCTAGTCTATCCTGTGGGGGGGCTATGTCTCCTAACGTCCCTCGCAGGGACGTGGAGAGATCTTGATTGGCGGCGCCTGAGACGCCGCCGTCTGTGTCTGTCTGTCCGTGCCTGCCAGCCTGCCGTCCTAACCGCGGGCGGGCTGATCCGGGCCAGCCGTTTTGTGATAACGTCGACCCTGTCCGTGAGGACGTTACGCGGCCGTCGTACGAGAGCCTTTCGCCGAGGCTTATAATCGGACGCGTAACTTTTAGTGTTACGTCGAACATAGTGCAAGTAACAAGTTGGTTTATGTAGGATATTTTTTTCTATTGTACTATAGGTTCGCGATTGAACACTATCTCGCCCTATGTGGAGCGAAGATATGGTCTAGGATGATGCACGCTTACCTAGAAGAGGTACCTATTCAAACGGGACTTGAAGTCACCCATGTTATAAGTATCGGGAAAGGCAGACTCCGGCAATGAGCACCACTCCTTTGCGATGCGTATGATGAAACTAGATGCAATATGCACTAGATTTTTATCCGTGCAGGAACGGAGAAAGAATACAATTTCCTGCGGCCTGGCGGCCTGACGTAAGAGGCGACTTAACAACCCACAGCCAGGTGGTAGGATATTTGCTCGACTGGATGGCGACCACCCCTGGTCTAGAGTATGCCGCCATAACAACCTTGTGTTGTGTTCCGGCATTAGTGACCAGGTTTTAGTCTCCTTTAAGAGAGCAGCAGCGCATTTGTAGCACCTTTGGTGTTGCAAATGTCCGTAGGCGATGGTAACCGCTTTCCATCAAGTGGGTGGGTGGATATATGCCTTTTTCCAACGTAACCTATGATATTTACTTTAATAATAATGGCTATTTTGTAAGTCCCAGCTTTATAACACCTTATAACTAATTAACAGCACAATCATTTTTGATTAAAAGAATCTATACGCCGTTACAAACCAGTCATGTCAAAAGATTTTTGCTTCAAATTCCACTAGACATACTTGGTAAACTTCAAAAGTCACTGCTCATGTAAAACTTAGTATTGATACATCCGTATTTAGTTATTTTTGACGGCTTTTGCACTCGGATCGACATTAAAATTAAAATAACATAGATAAATTGAACTTTGTTTATAAGTCACTGACATAAGGCAGAATGTTGCCAGCAGGCAAAAAAGTAATTCACATATTTATTCACGCACATACAATATGCGTTTGTCTGCTGATTATTTTATATTATTAATGCTCACGTTTCCAGAAATGGATAGGTTATTAATGGACACAATATTTTTCGCAATATTACGTTTCATATATATTATTTCTTACAATGTTTTAGAGATATCTTATTATCGGTGCATTGTTAGAGAGTTACCATCAATTGCGAAGCCGTAAAAGGGTTGTAAAGTGATGTCACGCCAACTGGCCTTTCTGCCCACTCGTCGTAACATGTCCCGAATGTTGGTAGAGTACATTTTTATTGATTTTTTATTGATTATCATTAAAAATGGAAGTGGCTCTACTGGAAATATTGTTGCAATACATAGCTCAGTGACAATTACACGCGTGTTTCAAAATTCAAATGTAACAATTCCGAAAAACAGTTGTTTCGGATAATCGAACTGTATTGATTCAGTCATACATATTTATGTATATATGAATGAAAACCTTATTTACATATTGTTACGACCTAGACGCCGACAAAAACGAATTCACACCTGCGGCTGGACTTCTTTTGTTTACTTATTTATTGGCATGCGTTTACTAATTATTCTAGAGAACAGTGCATTGTTTTATTGTACTCGTGTATGGGCGTTGCGGTCGACTCATTAGCCAGGTTGTTAATTTTAATTATTTAATTTTAATTTTGTTTATGGTTATTATTTACTCTATGGGAGCCTAATCTAATTTACTACCGCTTCGCAACATGTTATGGCTTGAAGAGAAAAAGCGGCTCAAGAAACTCTTCAGCAAACATGCCTAGCTCTAATAATTTTATATAATATTAAAATGGGTGGAAGGAAAAATAAAAATAAAGAGCTCACAGTCTCTTGAGGTCTGGCAGCTGGTTTTTGCTGGGTATGGGTCTTGATAGTTTTGATCCCTAACAAAGGACCCGGTAGTGTACGAAATGTATTCCCCTGCCTCAAAAAAATCTACCTCCACTGTATATGTCAAATACTACCCGAGTTTCCGTTTTTGCCAAAATCGGTACATACCCTAAAAAAATTAAATAAAATCCGCGAGCAGAACTCTGAAATGAATGGCGATCCATTTCAAAGAAATCTCATGTTTTTCCGCGATATTAGAAACAATTTATCCGATAACAGGACGGCAAATGAAGACATCGGCGCCCCGCTGGTGGTAAATGGTACGTGGGGTATAAGAGGACTGCCCAGCAGGGCACTGGTGCCATTATTACTTACCCATTACCGCTGGGGTAATCTTAAATCTGGCATTTTTATTACTGAAACACAAAATAAGATTTTACACGCAAATTCGCTTGCGTGGTAAGCTTGTTTTTGTTCATGGTCCGTTTCTATTATATTAGTATTTCGGTTCAGCTTCATATAAGTAGTGTTGCCAACTTTTTTTTTCCAAGACATAGAGGATATCTGATTTCAAAGAAGGTAAAATAAGAGTACCGACTGATAAAAAAAATTTGAAATAATTTTTAAAGTATTTATCATTTCTCATATTCTGATAGTACGCTTGGAGTTGCCTAATCACAGGGATGAAAACAGCACCTTTCGTCCCAGGGAAGCGATTCTCCCTAATGTCAAAATTTTTTGAAAACTATGCGACTCATGTCCCAATTTTTTCTACAGCCACTGGAAAATAGCGGCTCAAATGGGCATAAAAAATATATCAACAATTTAGGAAAATACTTTTATGCTTATAAATTACTTTTCACTAAATTATTATTAAATTTACATTTTGAGCTAATTCTTTACTATCATCAGTGACAAAAAAATACTGGCTGGTAGAATGCCACAGAAAAAAAAACTTGACATTTCATGTCACATACATGGTGAAGTTTTATCAGATTTAGATATGGATTTAATGACTGATTTTATTACAGAAGTAGTTATTGGTTTTACTAATCAATTTTTTTTATTTACTTTCCTCGTAGTCGTAATGAAAAGCAGAGTGTTAACCTCGGGTGAAAGGCCTATTTCGGCACTCGAATTATTAGCCAAACCATCTCGTGCCTAAATATGTCACTTTCACCTCTCGTGTAACAATCTACTATTTTCGTACTTACAGCACATACGGCTATTTGGCTTATCACATTATGTAAAAAAAGTGTATTTTTCAATTTAGCGTAGGCACTCTATTAGTCTTCTAGATTATGAAGTATACCTACACGATAAAGAGTACAATAGTCTATTTTAAAGTACGGCTGGCAACCCTGCATACAAGAAATGTTAAAATTCAACCGATGGTAAGGCAAGTGAATAAATAGTAAGGTATAGGACCCGACCATCAGTATGACGGTCCGACTACCTATGGTTGAACCGGCTGTCTTTGTCCAGCGAGCAGGCTTAGGCTCCGGTTTCCATTCTCAGCATACGTTCGTAAACAAACTTTCCGTCGTCTACTATGGTCTGGGTGTCTGAGACCGGACTAAGAGTGATCCGTAGGATATTACCCATAATACAAGCGTACTTTGCTTAGCTTCTGAACATATAATGTGTGTTTGCCTGGCGATTTAGGCATATCAAAAATTCTGGTTTTCCGATAAGAAAATCGTTTTTAATTACACCAGTTTCATCAGTTTTACAAAAATCAGTAAATAAGCAAGATATAAAACATATTAATGTAGTTAAAAGGGATCATGGACTAGCAAAAGTAAGAGATTTTAAAATATATTAAAGCTTGTATTGTTAATGCAACGTATATATATAGTCAGGGTTAAAACCAATAACAACCAAACCAGAGTACCTGAAATATTCTCAATTACCTACAAGACTATATAGTATTTATTATCAAACAATTATTCATGGATGAAAAAGTAAGGCTTCTTTATATTAACAAAAAACTGTCCCCATTGTAGATTACAATTTAATTGTAATTTATATTAAACACACACAATGCATATTTGTTAAATATACCTATATAACGTGCCGTGTTTCATCATAAAGTTGTCTTTATAGTGATCATATAAATCACTGTCTTCTACAACAAAGCAAGAGCAAAATACACAAAAATGCTTGCATTCAAACGACCGTATTATTCATGAAACATCGTTTGCACGACGTCAAGCGCATTCGCTAGTGTATCGCCAATAAAGTGTTCGTATTCAAACAGGATTCCAAATTCAAAATCATTACGACCACAAACCGAACACGTATAATTCTGGATTTAAAATTATAATACAAAAGTGATAGCCGTTTAAAATCCCATTCGAAATTTGAATATTCGATTACAGATCGAAGATAAATATTCTTTTTTTTTTGGGTTTATGGATTGGCAACTAGGCCTTTAAATGAGGGATGAAAGTTAAAAATCGAACTTCTTTTTAGTGATTTTAGTGATATGTGTATTTAGTCGAATAATAATAATAAACATAGTCTTGCCATAAATATTGTAACAAAGATTTATTTTTTCTGTTGCAAATAACATTTATAAGTTTTACAGTGTGTTAACTTTATTTAATACATAAATGTAAAACAATTTAAAATATAAAAATCTTATTCGAAGTGATCTGGCCATTGGCTGCAATACAATCCTTTAAACATTGAGGCCAGTTATCAATAGAAGCACGCACTCTTGCCATAGGAATATTCTTCACTGCCAATCATATGGACTGTTTTAGGGACTCCAAATTATCATGGCGTTTAGAGCAAGCCATACTCTCTAAAACTGACCATAAATCATAATTCAGCGGATTAAGATCGGGACTAGAAGACGGCCAGTCTTCAGCTCTGATAAAGTCCGAAACATTCGTTTCCGACCAAGACTGCGTGGACCGAGCTTTATAACCCGGCGCCGAGTCTTGTTGGAAGGACCATTCTTGGTTATTGAACATGGTATTGTTAAGGGGCTTAACTACCTTTTCAAGAATGGTATCTTGATACACTTGTGCCGATGTTTTGATACCTTTTTCACAAAAATATGGCTCAGTCACTCCTTCATAGCTAACACCCCACCAAACCGTCACTGAAGACGGATAATACCCACAATGCCCACGTTGCACTCTGTCGACTAATTAAGAAGCTTCCTTAGAGCTTTGAGCATGAATACGGTCATTTTGTTTACATTTTGTTTACGTAAACAAAATTTTTCTGTGACCTCCCTTTGCGTACCGCTTCAGTAGTTGTTTCGATTTTACCACCCTATTCTTTTTTAAATTAGAAGTTAAGAAATGACCAGTGCGTCTCTTATAGGCTGCAAGTCTTAAGTCATCTTTTAAAATACGCGACATGGTTCTAGGTAATATCTTCATCTACTGAGATAAAATCTTTTGCTTTCGGACAGGATTTCTTCGAATTCTTTCCCTTACTGCTTTGACCACCTTTTTCATATGAACTACTTTTTCTGTCACAAACAGAGGAGGTCTCATTGTACCTATTAGTAGCCCGGTACAGAAACATTTGACTAATACCAAGCTTATGGAGAGTTTTAAAAATTGCATTTGGCTCCATACCTACTTTGTGTAATGAAATCACAGTGATTCGGTTCTCTTTATCGCCCCACTCCATTTTAATATCGCAAAATGTTTTACAATGTATTGGCGCCAAAATGAGAAAACACACAGATTCCAAATTCAAATGTAATATTTTGTTTCTTTTTAATTGTAACAGTATTTATGGCCAGACTAAGTATAATATGCAGATAGTATGTAATCGGATATACTCAGCTGTACTATATCTGCAATTTTATTATTAAAAGATATATGATATTGGATAAAAATAAACAATGTTTTTAGAATATAAATTATATTTGGCAAAAATTACATTTGAGGTGAAAAACTTAACTATTTAGTGATAAAAAAAACTTAGCTCAAATGTGTATTTTCGAGTTGTCAAAAGAGCTCGCTGCTATTTATGGCTTCTGTCATAAACTTTTAATTTGATTGAGGTAAACAGGAATTTAAAAAAAAACGTATATTTTATCATCTGTTTTTTTATTGTGACATTGGCAAAATGACAAAATCAATGCCAAAGGCATTAGAGTCAGGAACAATAAAAATAGAATAGACTTTAAAAATTGATAATTCATGTTTACTTGATACTGGTTAGATATAAAATCATGCGTCATATTTAAAAAAAAAAACAAGAACTATGACAAACTTTATTGTATGTCAAAGTAGTTAAATGTGAGGAACATTAAAGTATAAGTGACGCATACCAGTCTGGAGTGTCAATTAACCCACGACTTTTAATCGCAGCGGCGTCTGGGTGTCGCAGAACGCGCGCGTCGCGAATAATGATGTTATTCCTAAAGGAAATAATTACCTTGCGAGCACAAACGATAAATTACATGGAACATTTACGACTAATTTATTAATAGAATATTTCGCGGGCGAAACCTTATTGTCGTAAATATACGTGGCCAATGGCGCGGCTATAAAATTTGTCCGCGTCATCTTATTGGTCAGCTGGTGGCCAATGGGGGCGCGTTCCATATTCGAAAGCGGTTTACGAGTTGCGTGCTTTTGGCGCCAAAATTGACAGGTCCGAGTCGTAAGTCGTGGCAGTGCATCGACGCGACAATGTTTTGGCAGACCCTTTGGCTGGCTGAAAATATATTCAGCATTAGCTGATTAAAGATCGCGTTGAAAAACGCGATATATGACAGGAACATGTTTTTGGCGGGAACTTAAAGGGTGATATATTGTTGAACAGTTCTATTTTTAAAAATCTTTAAGTTTGATTAAAACTTGACGGTAGTTGTAAATTATTGATTCTTTGTTATGCATCTGCTACACCTGGGATAGTATTAGACTTAGTTACTGTATCACGCAGATGTAGCCAAGGATTTGTAGCGTTATTTGAGTTCTGACATTGTTAATAATGTCTAACATTGATAGATAACTCATGTATATACAATGATGTAGATATTCGTTAACGCGTTATTTTTAACGCTACAAATAAGTCGTATTTGGTCACAATCACTAGCACTAACGCACAAGAATTGTGTGTTTATGTTGAAAATCGCAGCTGGATACTGAAATGAGCCTTTTAAACTGTGACCTACAACGCCCTCCATAAACCCGATATCAGTCTGAAAAGACTTCAAACTTGATTCGTATTTGCTTTAAGATTATTCCAAAACTTGAATATTCAAGAATATTTCGCACTGGTTATGTATACAAATCAGGCACAGCCGACAAAAATCAGCCTGTAATGATTAAAATGGTTCATCTCAAAGACATGTTTAGTATTTTACATTATAGCTAAGAAGTCGCCTGTCCCTATTAACAGAGTCAGATCTGCAAATCAGCAACTTTACAGGAGAGCGCTCTGAACTTTGAATTGCTTATATTTTTTTTACTACAAGAATTAAATTTTCAAAAAAATATTATATGTTAATATATGTTCGAGAGCTTATTTGCAATGCAATTAAATAACATTTTTACTTATCTAAATGTTTGAAAAGCTAGTAATGGCTTTGTTATCCGTACATGGGTCATCATGATTTGTAGGATCTGTCACATCCAACAAAGTTACATGGACAAACATATTTATTCTTTGTAAGAAGTGCCACATACAACATTGTCATTAGTAAATCCTGTTTAAGTTTATGTCGTATTTAAATTGATATTAAAAATTAAATCCAATTTTTAATAAATTTCTTTCACAAATAACAAATAATCAAACACAATTGACAATTTAGGGACAAAATGAAAACAATCTTTGCCATAAAATTTGTTAAAATCATTAATTATAAAGTCTACCTGTATGAATGGCACTTAATAATCACATTTCAGGTTTCATTAGCTTAGATAATCAGTCTTAGTAATTTCTTTCTTACAAAAATATACCCCGCATACCCCCCTCGCGCCCCGCTAATAACGTCGGGAGTTAACATTCGTCATTGTTAATGGGAGACGGTGGCATATATGACATTGTTAATGTGGCTATTTTAAAAACTATGAGGAAAAATTAACTTTCTGTTGCTGCTATTGAAACCAAAATGTCGAAAATTGCATATCCTACATTGTTAATAGGGACAGGCGAAGTGAGTACAGACTGTCAGACGGCGGTCTAATGAGCATGCTGGTCTCAAGTTCAATGCACGTTGGCGGCATAAAAATTACCTCTTACTAAGTAAGAGGCGTTTCCAATTAGAATATCGTACAGTCTGTCTACGACCTAGGCTGTATTTAAATAAGCTTTAAGCTCTCTAGTTTTTGTGTCGAATAGTAATACATCTATAAGTAGTACGTACATATTGTCACGCCTTTTTACAATAGGGGTTGACAGAGATGATAGATCTCCGCTTACTACGATCCTGACAAACACTTTTCGCTTCATCTACATATTATCATTAATCTTTTAACACGTGCACGATTGTTTGAGATGATTTTTACCTGAATCTACTTCAAAATATCTGCGATTTTATCATTTTGGATACGTTGCAGCCTACCACCCCAATTCTACCATTTATAGTTTACACTGTTGTCACACACCTTTTATGATTCTGCAACATTCCATACTTTACAAAGCACACATGCCTTATAAGTAGATAAACTACGGGCTTAGTTTATTTGAATCTAAGAAGAAGACTGACAATCGTGTAGAAGATAAATCGGGCAAGTACTTGAGCTGGAGCCAAACACAAGAAATGTTATGTTAATTATTGAAAATACTCCATATCTCAAAAACTAAATGCATCTCTAGGTTTTAACGGTTTTAAGCGCAGTAATTGATTTGATTTTTATTATTCCGACTTTTCAGTAGCCGTGATCAGATAAGACAAAGATGTCAACTGTCAATGAGTATTGTTATATTTTTATTAGTCTACCGCCAACTTATTAATTTTATTTATTTAGTTTTAATTTTGTTTATGGTTAATATTTACTCTAAGGGAGCCTAGTCTAATTTAACACCGCTTCGCAACATGCTATGGCTTGAAGAGAAGAAGCGGCGCAAGAAACTCTTCAGCAACATGCCTAGCTTTTTAATATGCCTAATTTTATATAATATTAAAACGAGTGAGAGGTAAAATAAAAAGAAGTTGTCAATCAAGTTGGTTTGTATTACTGTGCACGCAGAAAGAACTCAGTACCTTGAGGTCTGGCTGGTTTATGGTTTTGGATCTTAATAGTTTTGATGATCGGGTTCCAAACAGGTGGTAAACTTGCCAACCATCTTCTCTATCGAAATTTGGGTGTTTTCTGATTTCAATAGCCTCACGCATCATTATTGTAGTAGTTTTATTATGTATACTAGTTGCGAAAACTTAAGAAAATAATAAATGCATCTCGATCAAACAAATTTTAGTTGAAAGCATTTTTTGAACTACAACCACATTTCTGTTCAAAATTTCTACTCCATAGTCAAAAGGGGTCTTAATTAATCTTGTTACGCTGCACGATTTTCTTCGTCATCAGCACGTGGTAATTGTACATACCTACATTTTAAATATGATTCCTAATATAATTTACAGTATTATCGAAACCATGGAATTTCTAACCTAACCTAACCACAAGAAAAAAATAACTCAACAAAACACACGGCGTGTTAATATTGCATTTTTATCATGTCCCGGAAAATCCCAAAGCGGGGGTGGGAAAGCCGGAAAATTGTTTCTTTACAACACCCCTAGCGCTAATCTTTACCTCACTTTTTGGGGGAAAATTGCCGATTTTATTCCCTTTTCCTTCCAGTCAGTGTTTTATATTTTTTTTATTTATGTTTGATCGAGTTATTGATATCAAACGCTGGGATTGAATAATGATTTCCTGTTAACTCTCTAAAGATTACTTCGAATTGAATTGATTTTCATTCGAATCCTGCTAGGAGGAGGATTGGTTGCACTGATCAGATATTTATGGCCTACAACTGCTAGCATTTATGCTACTAACAGGGTCTTCAGATTGAGAAATTATATCCCCAATTATTTTTTGGGATTTAAAATTTTTGCCTCTGCTATGTATCAATTTGGGCCAAGCATTAAAATGTGTCTAATAATGATGATGGTCCGAATTTCATGTTATTTCTGGCATAATAAATTCGAGAAAAATTCCAAAACTCAATCTGAGGACCCTTGGTACTTGGTAATATGGAATCCTTCAGGACTACAAACGTATATGTTTTTATAGTAGGTTTGCTTTGAACAATGTCTAAACAGGAGTTCGTTGAATGTGATATACATGAAGTAGACACATTTACTTAATAATATATTAGTGGTGAAGGTAAGAAGGTACATTCAAGTGTTAAAAAAATAATAGTCGAAAGGGATTCAATTGATGGCGATACTAAAGCAAGAGGGTAAAATCTGTAGAAAATGATTTTAATAAATAAAGGCTAAAAGAATAACTTTAAACTAATGTCAAATAATTTAGACGTGGAATCATTATATTGATTACAGTTCTTAAGGCTGGCCCGATTGGTGTGATACCACGACGATATTTTCACAGAATCCCGACGTCAGACGGTTAGCGCGAGCTAACCGAGCTGCATAGGATGAGTGAGAGATCCGATGACCCATTTACATCTCCCTCTATCCCAGATTCCCTATCGCATCCCCCTATTTCATGCCTTAGGTTGGCATTGCCTTGACTTCACCGCTGGTATTGCAAATGACTATAGACGAAAATAACCACTTTTTATTACGTGAGGCGGCTGCCAGTTTGCAAGCATTGTAATAAAAAATATTTAAAAAATTACAATAATTAAATTCACACTGGACGCTGAACAATACTCAAAAATGGTAAATCATCAGAATAAAAATGAAGTAATGAACTAAATATACACAATGTAAATCTGTAGTTTAAAATTAAATTAGTGTCTATAATATTGGTTCCTAAAAGTCCCACTGCTGGGCTTGGACCTACTTATTGCTTTAAGGTTTTAATAAAATTGGCGCGTTTCATACATCGGTTATCTCGATGTACAGGTTTTATTGTGATATTTCCTTCGCCATAAGCTCCTGATAATTGTAATAATATGCACAATAGATCAGAAAAGCCGATTATTAAGGGCCGATTTTTCAATCACCATATAAAAGTTATTCTATAGAATAAAACACATAATGGGAAAACTAAAAATGGCAGTTGTATGAAAAAACAATTGAATCGTTACACTTTTGAATTTAGTCAAGTTATAATTTATTCGGCTGATAATTTTTATCTAATAATTGAAAAATCGGCCCTAGATAAAATTAAATACTAGGATATACCCGCGACTTCATCCACGCTCGACTCTAAATTACCGCGGGATCTCCGGGACACCCTACAGCAGCTACCTACTGTTTTAGTAAAAACTGTGTCGGAATAAGCTAATTTTTATGCGCTCGAACAACTACAAAGCGCTCCCGGTAAAATTCCCGTGGGATTACCGGAATAAAAAATAGCGCAGATTTGAAGTTTAAGAATTTGTCAATCAGCGAAAACCGGATTCAATTCGGCCCAGTAGTTTTTACGTGAATCCCGAACATACAAACAAACCGAGATACAGACAAGATTTCTAAAAAAAATGCATCGTGTTTTTCCATCGTTTATACTTTATATAGTCTATTCCAGTTGTTTTTTTAATAGCTTTAATTCACAGACACGTCATATTTAGAATTTTATAATATTTTAGATTTCAACTCTGCACACTTCTCTCCTTAAGCCTAAACTAGCGCTATTGTGATCAAATCTTCAACTATTTTTACTGCGTTTCCTTGAAGACTTTTTCAGTAGGTCGCCCATACCCGATGGTCTTCATTACCTTGATCCCCAATAGAAATAAAAATTACTCGTGAGATTATAAATATAGGCCTAACGTGGTTCTATTAAAAGTAAATTACATTTACTTGTTTCTTTTTATGATCGCCTAGTAGCTCAAACATATATATAGAAACACCTTCTCGACTCGTGACTTGAAGAAGATTTTCTACTAGATCATGCCTAGATAAAGCTCAGCGTGGATCTGCTACAGTCGAATTACGTTTACTTCTTCTTTTTTATGATTGCCTAGTATCTTCAGCAAAAGAAATATCTACCACTCTATGACTTGAAGATTTCTAGATTAGATTATACAAATGTACATAATACGAGTAAATACAACCCAGCGTGGTTCTGACTACAGGCGAGTTCCTTCTTTCTTCTTGTGATCGCCTGGTATCTCAAGTATTGATATTTCACCCGCTACAAGATAATCGCGTATCCGAGGGTCTTGTCTGTGCGTCCTAATCCAAGCCAGCGAGGCCGTCACACGTTCCGTGACGAATCCGGGACGAATTGCCTCGTATCCCCGCAAAGCCCGGCTTTGTGCCCCCAAACATTCTATTATTTCCACTCTATGCCCTTTCCTGTGTTACATTATTCATTGCGGTTTTATTTTTTTATTATTTTTATGGGCTATGGGAAGATTCGCGATTGATACACGCTGGGAATGCTAAGAATCTACAGGACTGCTTTTCGGTTTTCATGGTTCCGTAGCTATTTAAGCAAGAACGAAATCCATAATTATTATCTATCAATATCTTTCTATCTACTAAATACTTCATATTATTTAATTTTTTATGTCTTTAATAAATTACTCTCAAAATATCTGAATCTTCAAAATTCTAAATATATTAATGTGTATGTATGAATTTAAGGGTTACTATTTTAAAATCAAAACTCCTTTTTTTAATTTCAAACAGAACATTTTATTGTTTATACCGTTTAGAGAAAAAAAATAATAAAAATAATTTTTAAAATTAATTAATCACAATGACATACAGATGGACGTACACCAAATAGCGTTATACATACACCAGTTAATATTTTTTTTATTAAAAAAATTAAGTTTCAAATTGATTCCAATCAAGAAACCTACTTTTTTCTCTACAACCTAACTTAATTTCAACTACACAATTTTTATGTTAAAAAAAACTCATATACAGACAAAAAATAACTAAAAATATATTTTTTAGTTTTCCAAATACGCTCCCGAACTTTAATCACACTCTTAAATTAGTTAAGTATGGCTTTTAGTTAACAATAATGTGCGAAATAATATTATTTATATATAACACAAACAAAACAATTCAGTCTCAACGTCCAAAAAACATATCCCTTAATAATAAACAAATACCGTGGACAGACGCTTGGCTATGTTGAAGTCAGATATAATAAAAAAAATAAGTTAGAACATAACTGTTACGTTCATAAATTGAAATAGAAAAAGTTTGATTATACCCAAGTAAGTAGGTAGGTATATAAACGTCATTGCCATAAACGAATATTTAAAAATCGATTTCATCAAAAATCGGTTTAAAATAGTAATTAATAATAGAAAATATATGTTTGTATAAAAATACGGCAATCAATACAAATTTTATTAAGATTTTAAATATATTAGAAGAGATCACGAAAACTGGCTCGCAAATGAAAATATTTTATCTGTAATTTCGATCACGCCATGATTACTTTTCATCTGTGTCAGTAACTATTACTATATAAACTCACATACATATATTTTATCATTTAATTGTTAATTGCCCGGAAATATATTTATTTTTCATTCGTACATTAGGCTAATTAGGCTTTAACAACTTTATTTCAGTATTGATATTGACATTCAGGGTATGTATGAACTGGTATCCAAAGACACATTTAAAAAATAAACTGATGCTCCTTTATTTGAAATACAGAACATTCTATCTTGGATAAAGGGAATATTAATTCCATTTTTAAAAATTGTTTCAACAACGAGTCTAATTTAAAAATCGAACATTTACGAGTTGAACCGAACGCAACTCGTGCGTTATCCTTTTTTTCCGAGTGCCTAAAACTGCTTAGTACGAAACAAGCCTTTCACACAGATTATACACCTAGCGTATACTTTATACGTATTTTAGTTTAAACTTTTTAACTAACTAAATATTCCGTGCTCTCTATCTCATTAGTAAACGTAAAATTAAACTATTTACGTACATGTTTTTTTTTTAATTATTTACTAGCCAAAACAATATAACACTAGCATCTACCACCTTTTAAACAAACTTTTACAATAATTTAAAATTCTTAAGTAAACCTTATTATCTCACTTAGGCAAGTTAAAGTTGTGTTTTACGTATACTTCGTTTTCCAATAGTTTTTTTTTTAACGAATTAATCTAGATTTTTAGTTTTCTCGTTTCTCCCTAAACTCACGTAACGCTAAATACGTTGGAATCGATTCTGCCTCATTAGATCATTGTCTTCAATGTTAATTACTTAAATTACTCAGTATACACATATTACATTAACGTTATACGCATGTTTTTTTTCATTTCAAATCGTATACATAAATTCCGGTGCAAAATAAAAATTTGGATAACGCGTTCGACCATGCGGTAATTATAATACTATAAAAACAAAACGCGTATACTCGCGTTTAAAAAACGAACGCCAATGTTGTTCTCTTTTCAAAAATCGCACCCATTTTTCACCCCTTCACTGTAACGTTTCATTACACGTAAATTTCGGATTGGATTCTTTTTTTAAATTTCTGAATTTTTAATCGTACAGTGTTAAGAGGTTGGCCAATTGCAAAAACGAAGATTTGTTCTAAAGGAACTTATACACTAGCGGTGGTTTCCTTAAGCTTACTGGTATTTAAACCGAAGCCCTCGGAAACACCGACTGCTTGCTTAATTCCGTTCTTATCTACTAAAACCTCTACTTCAACCACTTTGTCTATGGTACCACAAAAAATGTTTTAAACTAAATCTTACCAATCTCTAAATAGGAGATGGTTATTAAATAAATATAAGTTACCATAGACAATGTGATTGAAAAGAAGTTACTGCTTTTTAAAAGAACAGGCTTTTTAATCATCAATGTTACTTAAATACCATTGTTAATCAAAGAACGTTTTCTTTCTAAAAAGGCAGTTTGAACTTAATACTGACACTATACTTAAAGCTTAAATATTCCATGTCTTAAGTAAAGTTTCAGTACTGAGCTGTAATAAGCCTTAAAACTAAAGGCCTTAAAATATGCTGCCCTGTTTAGAAAATATCATTTTAAATCTTGACTGCCATTTTGAATTCAATATCAACAAGATGGCCGGATTAACGGTTTTCATTTTACCGGTATGTATTTTATACGATTTTTAAATAATTAATATGTTTACTCTTAAGTGAAAACCGTCAATCGCGACTTGTATATGGCTGATTCATATTTCCAATCTGATAATGCACATTTTCTTTTTTTTTTAACTTTTACGGACTTTGTAAACTTTTATTTTTAAATACCAATTCAAAATTAGAATCAGTGTATATAAATTATTTCGATGAGACTTAAGAAACCTGTGCATTATCAAACGTATTCCTTAAACATCTAAACAGAGCAGAACAGAACGGAAGTAGCATTACAAAGCGAGGGAGGCGGGTTATTCTACAATTTAATTTAATTTAAAGAAAAACTTAAAATAAATGCGAGCACCCCCTTTTTATACTTCGTTTTTGCAATGGCCAGACTAAGAGCAGGGGTGCACGAGGTAATTCGTGGTAGAACTGGGTGCAAGTTGGGGATCACGCCTCTGTATCAGATGGGATTTGGTGAAGGGGGTACTCACAATGTCCGGTGTCGATGCGCCGTCGTGGCTGCTGTCAGGCGCCGACCGCGGCTCGCCGTTCGCGTCCGGCGGCCGCGCGGACTCCCGCTCGTCGATCACCAGGTCGATGGGCATCTTGCCCTTTAGGCAACTTATGTAGCGGTGGCAAAAGTTGTCGCACAACTCATGTACCTGGAAAGACGAAATGCTGGTTAGTGCCGGCTCTAACAGGTTTATTTCAGCTAGAGCATGACGATGCCGGGGGATGAGTCCCCCGGCAATGGCAGAGGCCTCGTGAGGGTGGCCCACGCCTGCCAGGGCTGCAGAGAGGCTAGGTCATATACCCGTAACCCTGGCATAAGGCGGAGGACGGAACACCCAGGGGTTTTAGTGGGTATCCCTAACCGGGGGTGGCAACAGCATGGCACCAGTTCTGACTGGGCATGCTGGTGTCACCCCCGATCTGGTCGCGAATTATCCCCCCGGTTCTGCCCTTATCGCGGCTTATGGTCCTCAAGCGGATTTCCCCTGGCTAAAAAAAAATATTTCAACTAGTTTGATTTGGTTCCACCGTAGCCCTTTTATCATTGCATGAAGAAATACGAAAGCATATCGCGTATTATTATCTTCTTGAAGAGAGAAGTCTTAAAAGTTCAGAATATTTTCTAATCTTATTACTATTATAAATGCTAAAGTTTGGATGGACGTTAGCTTCTCAATCACGCCAGTACGGATGAACGGATCTGGATGAAACTTGGCACAAACATAGATTATATTGTGGAATAGCATATAAGCTACTTTTATCCCGGAAAAATGTACGTCCCGCGAAATAGATTTTTTTGTTTTTAACAGAGGACGTGTGGTACTCCACGCGGTCGTTCCTCCACTCCGTCTATAAAATTTACATTAACGCAAACGAAGCCGCGGGCAATCGTTAGAAGTCAATAAATAGTCTTCCCAAAGGAACGTTCAGAGAACATAAAAAAATTACTAATGAAACCTTAAGTTTTTTATTATTAAATTACTGTAGATTTTTTATCCAATGAATGGGTAGCAGTTTTACGATATTAAAATCCAAACATTCATTCGATATTTAAAAATGCGATGTTTTAACTTGATCAATCGATAAACGCTGTTCGAAATTTGAAAAAAAAAGAGTAGGATACACACAGCGCCAACTGTCGTTTAGGAAAAAACTTACTAAAATATTTTTTTAGGAACGTATTAATTTGATTCAAAAGGGTCTTATACGTTTTCATAGGCATAATTAGTTTAAAAATTAACATAAAGCAATAAAGTGGGTAACGAAATTTTTAGATAGTTTACACGGTGAAATGTAATAAAATTGATGGCAGGTGCGGCTCGCGCCGGTCGGGCCGTACGTAAAAAAAAACAAAAATAAATAGATGAACAGACATACTGTCGAAATGGAATTCGATATGTCGAGATTCTTAGGTCGACGTTAGATAAAGGCCTTTGTGGTTTGTGATACAGAGTGCATGGAATTTTTAAGAGATTATTTCATATCTATTTTTTTTCACTATCCATAAAATATCTTCCCATAGGAGTTATAGTACAGCTGGTTGATATATAAAAAAAGATAATAAACAAAAAACCTTGTAGACCAGATTACTTATCATATTAATTTAACCGAGTTTCGGGTCAATTTCTTAATAAGGTGAATTATTTGTATCATACATTTGCTTCAAATCGCAGACTACTACACAATATTCCCTTACTAAGCAAAGTTACGCTTATGTTGTGGGTAATACACAAGGGATAATTCTCGGGGCCGATGAAAGAAACCCAGACCAGAATAAATAATGAAAAGTTCGCTGTCGAACTTCACCCCGCCAAAATCCGAATTCGGGGTCTTTGCATTTCAGTGAACCCTTTAGACCACTAGACCTGGAGATATAGAAAAAGTGAGGTAGGTAGATAGTAACATTTAGTTTATGAATGAAACTTTAAGGAGTACCTACCAACACTCGCGCCTTTTGTCAAGCCATTTATTGATATCAAAAATAAAACAAAAATTAAAGCAGTCCAAAAACACAACGTAATATTTTACTTCTAGCATCCATATTTAAAATCAATATTACTATAATAAAAACAAAATGGGACGTCATGGATTTTGAAAAAAGAACACTGCGTGCTTATGGCGGATTTGAAAATAGAACTCGTCCCAGGAAGCGGAAATTGTGAACCCTCCGTTGACAGCTAATTATGTCTTCTAAGTCCAAATTTTACTAATCGATATACGTTTGTTAATTAATCATGGAAACTGTAATATTAATAGATATACAGATTATATAATAATAATAGCTTCAAGTCGATTTTTTAAAGTTATTGTCGGGAATTTAAAGGATTGTTTTTTACAATGCAGTTTTATTTCCAAAAGAGGCATATTATTGATTAAAAGTGAACAATAGTTGTAGAAAATTAGCATCAATCATTTTAAGCCATTACTTGAAAATAATTTTAAACCATAAATATTCTTGGATATTGGCTGTACATACAAATCGTGCAAAACCATATTTAAAAAGTAGTTATTCTTGTAATGTAGCTAATATACAAGACGAAATATGTGAACTTTTGATTCCATTCCGAAGCCCATTGAATACCGATTACAAGCAAGCTCTATGGTGTCTATAAATATAGTATACATCCAGAGATAAAAGAGATTTGATACTAACGATAATCGCTTCGAGACGGCTCGGAATGCCATAATGTCTCATTAAGAAGTGCCTTTAACGGATATTTTAGAATTTAGACGAACAGACAGTGTTACGACAACATTCATTATGGCGTGTGAGTTCTGAATTGGAATTAAAAAAAAAGAATATCTCATGAGTACCCTGATTGAATATTGGGAGAATTTGTCCCTATTATTTTAAATAAAAATTGATATACATTGATCCAGCTACTCACATCAAAATATTGGTAGCGCTGTACTGACTACAAATCCATTTACACGATGCCTGTTTAAAGTCAGCACTGACTTCCTTCAAATTTTTGAAGCCAGTAGTTGGGTCAATGTAAGTCAGCCTTAACATATATTGTGATGTATTATGGCGTGTAAGTTCTAAATTCGAATAAATAAAAAAAAACACTATTACGTGACTGCATCTGAGTTTTACCTGACTGAATTACTTAGAGGGATTTTGCCATATTATAGGATGAATTATAACTTAATGTTATTTATATTATAATATCTACCGATAACACTTGCGCTGTTTGCTTAGTGTATCGTATCCGAACGTATACATTTAATCAAAACGTACCCGAACGTTTTGAAGCCTCATCCCTGTTCGCTCTTCGCTACACTAATTCTGTGTTCTCCATTCAAAAATGTAAAAAAATTAAGAATAATAAATTTATTTATGAGTCTTTGGCGGGAACTGAAAAGGGACGTTATGCTGTGCAGTTTTATTCTCTAAATATGTGTAAAATTACTTTAAAATCAACAATAGTTGTAGGATATTGATAGTTTTTGAGATAATAATAAAGTGCTTTAGTGAAAAATGTGAACTGTATAGTCAAATGTGGCCTTTCGAGTTTCCAAAAAACCTCCGTTGTATGGCGGCAGTTGTAGCCTACAATTCAACTGCGCTACCAATAGAAGACTTATACATCAGAATCGGCTGTATGAACTAAGATTCCCTTGCCTGCCTTTGTGACGAATTCTATGACTACTCATTTATTTAAATATATTGTACTAGTTGGGAGATTAACAAACAAAATAATAAATATTGAAAATATATATTAATATAAACCTAAAATGCTCTATATTCAAGATTTTCATAAGAGTATAGCTTGCGAGAGTGCGTTATATCGCATTATGCCGATAGTGGTGCGCGGGCGCGAACCAATCGCTTTCTCATTTGAATTTCGAACGAACCGGTTGGTTTTTGTTTTTATTTAAATGTTTCTGAAAAACGGTCGACGAAATCCACTTCGAGTGGATGTATGTGTGATATATTTATTTCACTTTTAGTATTATGGACTTATCCTTCATTAATGCCTAACTAACCAAATGACAAGGTATATATATATATACACTTAAACATAGATACTACACGATAGAACGAGGCGTGGCGTGAAACATTTTAATTTTATCGCTTAACGCTATTATTACACACACATACAATTGAAAGAACCACAAAAGACCCAAGTACGAAATAAACTAAATTTTTTATTGGTTATATAAAATTTTTGTATTTGTAATATCAGAGGTGATTTAAATGTGCTGCCGGCCTCGAAGGGGGGGATAGAACCTGGCCACTAATCCTGGAACACAATTCAAGGTTGTTATGGCGGCGTATTGTGGACGAGGAGTGGTGGCCATCAGACAAAAGCTCTATCATCTAGCAGGACCCACCTACTTGCAGATCATACAGACATTATTTCCTAAATGGGGAACTCAGATATGTCAATGCTGGCGACAACCGTAGCATATTTATGATGTCCATCGAAATATATAACAAATTACCATTAGCCATAAAGACATGCCGCGAATTTGCAACATGTTTACATACTTAACGGACAGGACATTTTATTCGATACAGGAATTCTTGGACAGTACCAATAAAAGACTAAAATATTAGATAAAGGTTGTATATATATAATTCTGACTAAAGATAAATAAAACACTGATATCAAAATATTTAAGGAATCAATAAAAACATGCGTATCAATATTAGATTACTTTTTTTTACATTTAATTTTTTTAATAATTGTAAAGGTGGTTGGAAGATTCGCCGGCGGCGATTATAATTTATGTTAAGTATATTTTATTTCAATTGTATTTAATCATTGTAAAGGTGGTCTGGAAGATATCGCCGGCGGCGATAGCTGCGAACTGTTGCGATAAGTTTAAATAATAATAAATCTACTACTACGATCTTATAGCGAAGAGCCTCGACCGTCACCTAGAGAGGCTCTCGCTAGGAAGCTGGATGAAGGGCCAGATACAGACGGCAGTACTCTTGGACATGCCACGAATTGTGAGGAAGATCCTGTCTCTGGAGCCCTAAACACCGTTAGTTTGGACCCCATGCTCGCTGCCGGCGTGCTCCAGTATTTTATATTTTTTAAATAAATGTTTAAAAATCTACTACTTCTTTCCGGCTGTCGCAACCCTAACCAAAATCCTTCTGATTTCGGCTAGGATTGTGACAACAGAGTATGCTTTCAGATCCTCTGTGCATTTAATCAATTTCAAGAATCGATTTTGCGTCATCCTTGCAAAGGGGCCATGCTAATCTTCTCTGTATCCGTTCCAATATTAGTATATACACTGCCGAAACAAATACAACCAATTTCAAGAATAAGCTTAACCCAAAATTAGCTAAGTCTACAAAACTTAAAGGTGGGGAGATATTTCCTGTCAGTTATAAACAAGTCCCCAGTATATAATTGTTGATATATACGTTGAAAGTTTTTCACAAAATTCAATATTTTTTAAAGTTTAAAAACGATCCGTAGACTACTTTGTCTATCTGTCTATCTACTTTTTGATATACGAGTATTTTCGACATAACGCATAAGGATTTCATCGTCGAATGACGAATGACAGTGAACGTTACCTACCTCTACGGAATCCTGCCTTGCTCGTGCACTCACAAGCACTTGCCTAATTTATTTCGTATCGCATTTACCATACACTGACATAATTCATTCCTAATCCCGCAAGATATCGCTACTGGGAATCCCTATTTAACTCGATTCGGAACGCTAAATATACATTTGTGTACAAAATAAATCCTTGGATTCCGTCAAAACATATATACTGGCAACCCTCACCGTGACACAGATCCTCCGGCCCACACTCCTGGCACGACACGCAGATGACGAAACATTAAAAAAAAAACAAATATTTTATAGCATACCTGCCTAATGGACGAGCGGAATGACTGTTCGATTTTCAAAAAAGAAATCACCGTGAAAAGTGTTTATTCTTGGGAGTGTCATTTGAATTTCGAAGTGGGACAGTGTTGTAATATAACTGAATAAAAAAATAAGCTATTATTTTTTATCAAATATTTTTCTGATTTTAATATATACAGTTACTATGTATAAATATATACACAGGTTTGTCATTAATTTATTATTCTATTGTCTAGTATTGACTTTTGTAAATGGTTTGCACTACTAACATGATTTAAATTTTGGAATTTATTATGTTTAAGTTTTTTTTTATGTTTGCAAGTAAGCAGCCACTTCATCTGATGGTAAGTGGTTACCGCTGCCCACAGACATCTGCAATACTAAGAGCGCCGATGCGTTGTCTACCTCGTTGGGAGTCTGTTTACATCCGTTTCGACGAGGCCCATATACAGAGTGAATTTTTCAAACGGGCCTCCAGGGCCAAATCTTAAACTATACGAAATAGCGTAAAATACTCAAACGAGTCTCAAGGCCGATTTTGATGAAAACCAAAATGGTAACACTATCTATATTTTTGAAAAATCATTTATACCATAGTCAGGAATCGAATCCGCTGATTTTGAAAAAAAAAAGAACTATCTACACTTGTAACGATCAATATGTGTGAAGGAATATCTACTAAAAGATATAGTTCATCGGTTGAAGAAAGGTGAAGAAAAATTAATTCTGTATATATCATACACATATAATGTATATATCACACACACATCTGTATATTTGAAACACACAACTGCACACTGTGCCTGTTTGTTTCATACTTTGTCCGTCCACTCGTAAAACGTTATCTCGCACAACGTGGCTAAGTGATTTACGATATGGGTCAGATTTGTTGGTTTTACAGGGCGAGCCCGAGCGTCGAACCTGCGTCTCTTTACGACGCCATCCTAACATTTTACAATATATAATCCAACCACTGGATTACCTACAGTTTGTTGGGTTCCGTGTCTAGATGTCTGAGACTGCGTACACTTTACATCACCGCCAATATTCTTTTTTTTATATTGTACTAGCTGATCCGGCAAACTTCGTACCGCCTCAGAATCAATAAATAAAAAAGCCGAATGATAATTGCAGAATGTTGCAACTTTAGTAAAAAATGTTGTCAAAACTTAACCGGAACGAACATCAAATGTTTGATATTCAAAACCAAAAAAATGAAAAAAAAACTTCACTTTTAAATTTATTTTGATCTTTTTTACTATATTTCAAGGATTTTTTTCGTATCTTTTTAAACCTTCCCTGGACTTCCACAAATAATTCAAACCCAAAATTAGACAAATCAGTCCAGCCGTTATCGAGTTTAAGCGAGACTAACGAACAGCAATTGATTTATATATATATTTTAGGAAAAACAGACGATGGCAAAGAGTTCCACTCTTCAGCAATATATATGATAAGGGATCTATGAGTTTAGTATTCTTGATGGGCATTATTTTAGCATACGGTACCTATGGCCTTAGTTTTGATCATTCTTAGTTATTCTTATGCTCAAGCTCGAATTGCGTTAGTGGCTATGACCAAATGTTAACGTTAATGACGTTATACAATAACACGTTAACTATTAGCTACATTAGTCTATATACAAAAGTATCTGTCAATGTCGCAATTCAGATAACGCACATTCACTAAAACTAGCATTGTCCCAGGTGAAGCAGAGTAGTATATGCATATAGAGACTTATTCAGAACTGATCAACTAACCATCCTTAAGGTGCAGCTTCATCTCCAATAGTGTTACAGATATAGTATTAGCCGTTTGACGCAGGTGTGGCGTAATGCGTTATTGGAGAGACGACATTGCTAATGATGTTATTAAATATTGTCAGATAACGTATGTATATAAACTAATGTTAACGGCGTTATTTTTAACGCTTTTAATAAGATGCAGTCGGCCACAGTTTAAAGGTATTGTTACAATTGGGCCACCTGCATACCTGTAGACAAAGCACATTTATTACCTGCCGGCGTTTGAGCTACTAACATTGAAACTATTTATGACTGTCTTCTTTTGTTTACTTTGTGTTTAAAATTTGTAATTAGAAAAACAGTCCATTGTGTATTGTAATCTTTTATGGCAGTCATTAGACAGGTGTGTCGAACTGATTCTAAGAAATTCGTTCTACGCGGGCGGGCAGCCCAAGAGAGAGATCGGCAGTCGAGCGAGAACCACGATCAAGGCAAGGCATGTGTACATTCGGTGATCTATTTAGTGACGGACTTTGCGCGTGTTACTGAATCGCGCATTTGTACTTGTATTATACGTGTTTGTATAGTTCTAAATAAACTCTATAATAATTCCAATGGGATTTTAATTCGAGTCCTGTAACTCGTAATAGTATTATTCATATTGAGTTAAAGTAAATTTGTAGGCTTATTTAAGAATCTTAAAGAAGCCTACAAACTTGCACTCTTCTCTTCTTAACACTAACGCAAACGAAGCCGCAGCATTACCTAAAATAATAATAATGGAATTTGGAATGCCGGACATTTTAAATTTGAATTTAAAAAAAGAACCAATACCGGACCAATCGCGGTGCGTTCCGAAACGACCCGAACAGTTCGCCGTCGGCCATATTTGGGAAATATTAAAAAGCATAAATCAAAAAATGTTATTGGATGTTTTGTGTTTTAATGTAAACATAGTTTTAGTTTCGGACCGTTTGGAACGGTCTTCAATGGTTATTTTTACTTTTTCTCATGTTTACCGAGTTTATAATATACGAGTATTATTTACATATTACAATAACGACTTGATGATTTTATTCTTGCCTAGTAATTAAGATTAGATTACCGAAATAAAACTATTTGTTCTATTGTTTATGTTCTTTACTTTATAATAATACTAGCGGCCCGGCGCGGTTTCACCCGCGCGCTGTCCCGCTCCCGTGATATATAGCGTCATGTTATATAGCCTATGACACTCCCTGTTAACGTAGCTTTCGAACAGTAAAATAATTTTTAAAATCGGTTTACAAGATCCAGAGATTACCCCCTACAACGTCACAAACTTTACCTCTTTATAATATTAGTATAGATGCAAATAATGTCTTATATGACAGTACTGGCAACAAGTATCAATCTAAGAGATACTTTTTCAAAAGAAATATTATATATATATTTTTTTTATTGCAGGAGATCAGCAGATAGGCAGACGGCCCACTTGATGGAAAGCGGTTACCATCGCCTATGGACATTTGCACTACCAAAATTGCTACAAATGCACTGCTGCTCTCTTAAGGGAGACTGGAACCTGGTCACTAATACCGGAACACAACTCAAGGATCTTATGGCGACATACTTTAGACCAGGGGTGGTAGCCATCCAGTCGGGCAAAATATAGTGATTAAGAGTATTTATTCCTAATCTCATAATGCCATGAACAAAAAAGGATTAAAAAGAACAACGGTTTTTTTTTACATTTTGGCGGCGAGTTAAAGGGCTCTGATAAGTTGTATTTCAAGTAAAAACCAAGTAATTATTAAAAGAAAGATACGAAAAAACAGCGCACTTAACGAGATCTCATTGTAAGGCGGAGAGGCATTTATTTTTAGTTTTAGGGATGCGTAAGAAAAAAAAATATTTTCACCGACTAATGAATTGTAGTAAATAGTTTGAAGTTGAAGATATTTTGAAAAATGCATCATGGCTATCCGATAGAAGAAGTTATATTTGTAAGACAATAAAAATGGAAATAAATAAAATTAAAATATACAGGATGTATTTTCCAAGTGGCCCTTCAGGGTCAAATCCTAAACTATAGGAAGTAGCGAAAAACACTTAAAGGAGCCTCGAGGCCGATTTTGACGAAAACTAAAGTGGCATGCATCGTTAGATTTTTGAAAAATCGAAACGGCTGATCTTGAAAAAATTAACACATTCTGTGCTGTGTACTAAATCATAGCGTAGCTTGTCAGGATCAATTTCTGTGAAGGAATGTCTAACGACAAACTAAGAGAAATAAATGGTTGTTTTTGAATAAAATGTGTGATTTCAAAATGAATAGTATTTAAAAAGAAAACTAATATATGTATATAAATGATTATTTCTACAATTTTGAAAAATTACAACGAAAATTTTATATTTTAAACCAAAAAAGTATCTGAAATATTCGTGCACATGTTTCATCGTGATATTCTTGTAGGGTTTAGGTAATATCTTATACTAATATATGAAGCTGAAGAGTTTGTTTGTCTGTTTGTTTGAACGCGCTAATCTCAGGAACTACTAGTCTGATTTGAAAAATTATTTCAGTGTTAGATAGCCCATTTATCGAGGAAGGCTATAGGCTATATATTATTACGTTAACACCAATAGGAGCGGAGCACCAATGAAGAATGTTTCAAAATCGGGGGGTTTTGAAAACAAATTCCATGCGGACGACGTCGCGGGCACAGCTAGTTAATTAATATAAAATCAAAGTCCCACGTGAACGAAATTAAGGGCACAACAGTAACAAGATAACATTTAAAAAGGAATCCATCATATGACTTAGTTTCGCAGAACCCGATTGTCAACAAAAGAAACTCGCACTTGGCGTTATATTTTTAATTATTATAAAAGCTCAAGGGAGCAAAAAACTATCACCTGTGAACGGTGAGTAGTGAAGCGGAAATGGATCGAACTAACGGAGTTTTTTTACGTTCTTATTTCAAAAAAACACACGCCATAGACAAGATACGAAGTAATACGAACTGACACGTATGGGATGTGAGCGTATCAAAAAAAGGAATAGCTCAGACTACTTCCATGTGAGACTGGCAGCAAAAAGACCGTTTGGAATTTGTTTTTGAAAAAAGAACTATTTCGGAACGTGTAGTTTTACCGGTTTCTTTTTGACCAGATGTTGTTGTTCTTCACTACGCTTGTCTTTTTGAAAATGTTACTAATATTATGCTATTGTCATTTATATTTTTAAGTATATATCATTTACATGTCCACATCTCTTTACATAAATGTAAAACATGAAGGATGATTAATTTAAGACACTATATCTCTCATCCTTCGGTTTGTATTAGCTTCACATAGCTTCTAATATGGCTTTCAGAGTATTAACGTTAAGTCAGTATTGCAATTTAATCTTGAGTAATAAATTCAGCAAGGAATCAACAACATTCAAATGTCATATATTACTGCAGGCATTTCATGAGTTTAAAATTATTTTTTAATAAACTTTAAGTAGGCTCAAATTATTGAGACCTGCATGAAGTCTTGATTTAGAGCTATCTCTGTTTTGTTATTGTGTATTCACCTGCGATAATGTTATGGTTATTGGCTATGGCCAAATGCGTCTTATTTATAGCGTTAAAAATAACGCCGTTAACAAATAGCTACATTAGTATATATATATATCATTGATTAATATAATCATAACATTATCCCAGATAAAGTAGTAAGGTAATAAAGATTTCAAATATTTCAGCCAAAAATTTTGAAAATCGAATGTTATGTTAAACCTAGATACACCGCAAAGCTTCGATTATCTACGTCCTTAAACTTTCTCCCATGTGTTCAATGCAACCATCTACCTAAAGCACTCTTTGCCTCGACGTGACTCCCCCTTTAAAATGTTGAATGTTGTAACGAGATAACCTGTAATGTGATACCGGTGTACGAATCTCGAGTCCCGAGGACCAGATAAAGGCCACGAAAAAAAAAAGACCAATTCGAAATTCAAAATATCGAGCCCCGACCACGAGCACCGACGACGCCGACACAAGCCGATTCCTCAATCGAAATTTAAATTTGAATTCGGAAGCGTTGTGAACGTTTTTATTCTTTTTTTATATGTTAAAACTTATAATTATATTTGGACGATATGTTTTTATTTTGAGAGTTAACTTGGCAACTAGGCCTAAAGGCAGAGACAAAACTATATACATATTTATAGAAAAATAAGGATTTCAAAGTGTTTAAAAATAACAGAAAGGATTTCGAAGTAAAATAGATTACTAATTTTGGTGTTATATATTTAGGTAGTTTGATTAGAAATTATGAAGAAGTTTGGTTTGTTATTATTTATTAACAATTAATTTTTATAGTCAACAGATAAACACATTTGGATATTACTTGCGTATATACTCAAACCTCTATTGCACTAAGATTATTGTACACATTTTTTTTTGTCACATCACACAAATTATACGTAACCAGGGACAGGTGGAAAGGCTTGTTTTTCACCACACCCAGACTAAGAAAATACGTCGATGACAATATTAATATGTTTTGCCATATAGTTGTAAGCTATTAATTAGTCTTGTCAATATTATGGGCATGTAACAAGAAAACTCGTTTTACTAACGTCTATATCGTGAAGATTGATCTGGTGAAACCAGATACATATCGAAGCCAGCGTTGGATTCCGCTGTTCGGAAACCGGTAACATTTCGAATTTAAAATTGAAGAAAGAATGCTTACTACTGACGCGTTACATTTTTATATGTATCTACTGTTATTACGATTTTGGTAAAATGAATTGTAAAAATAGAAAAAGTGCTACTTTTGCCGTTGAAAATAAAACTAGTAAATTTATTGTTGCAATACTCTGTTCCATGTTTTTATGGTTAGGTAAATACATCAGGTAAAATTTAATAGCACTTCTTATATAGGGAATAAATAGTTGAAATTATTGCAAATCTTATGGGCGTCGTTACATATGCTGGAAAAGGCCTGACAATCGCTAAAAAATAACTCATTCAAGTCAAAATACAAGTCTAAGTGATAATATGACAAAAAAACTTTTAAGAAGAGAACTCACAGCACATAATACCTGATGAATTTATCAGGAAAGCATAATCCCAAGCTAAATAATCTACGTTTGTGATATTATGTAACATACAACTAACAACTCTATGGTTATCCCAATAACATGTAGATCAGAGTAAAAAATGAAAAGTTACCCTGGGTTCATTGAGATAAGCGATCGACGCTTAGAGCGCTACTGACTAGATTTTCAAAGATTAATTTAAACTACGAAAAACATACAGACTTGTAGATAATATTTTCGGTCCCAGTCTTGTGTTTAAAACAATTTGTGTACTTGTAAGATCATCTGCAATTTTATACTCTTTCCCATCCCTATTAGTGAAGTTCTTTTTTCAAATATCGCAAATGCATGACCGAGTTGAGTAAGTGATTGGAAAATAGCAAAAAGCATGTCCCCAGTGGTATAACCGTTACATTTAGTGGCGGGACGAGGAATGGCGAGAATCGGCGATGCGAGGCACGCAAGAAGCCGACAGACCGGTCTCGAGTCGCGAACGGGACCGCCGAAATCGGCGTATAGGGGCAAAACAAATACACGAATCTGCTGGACGCAGACGCGGCAGAGCTCATTCACCAGGTTTTGCGCTTCTAGGGCTGATATACGAACTGATGAGTGTTTTATTTCAAATATAATTCGGTTTTTTTTTTAATTATCATATCTCACAGGACAAGGTAATTTGGTTTTAAGCGCGGTATTTGATTTGATTTCTAGAATATAGAATAAAGGTGATATCCTAATTATAGAGCCTTGCTTGCTTTGCTCAATATTAATATGACTAGAATCTATTAAATAAAAATGGCATAAAGATTTATCCCTAAATGTTATACATAAATTTATCTTAGCATTGACAGCATAGTATTTAATATTCTTTTCAGTAGTAAGCTAGAAGATAATAAAAATGTTATATGCTACAATTGTTTGTTATATAAGTAATGTTCACACCACCAAGATTTAAAGCTTAGCAAAAATTCTGAAAAAAGAAACAAATAAGTACAACCCTAAAATCACCTGACCTCCGAAATAGTTCGAAATTCGAAATTTAAACTTGAGACCGGTCGGCCGGGCGGCATGCTAGTGTGGGTGAGCTGCGTGTACTCAATATCGATACGATATCTCGACTGAGATAATAATCGAAAGGTGTTATTTTTAAACCGGTCCGATATCGATTCTTTATGTACATCGATAAGTCATTATACTCACTTTTTCCAATTCTAATAGGTGAAACCGTAAGACTTGAATCGCCTGCACCATCTGGAAAGAAATAAATTTGTTATTAGTTGAGTGGACAGGGAATATAATTTACAGTCAATCTATGGGGTTTAATCAAAACTAATCTAAGATTTGAGGTAAACAAGAGTCACATAATTTAACGTTAGAGTCGCAATATACATAAATGGGACGACGTAAAGTCGCACCATAACACAAACTAATTAAATGAAATTCTTTGAAATGTGCATGTATGTAACCTCTTCGAATTTATTGACTCATTTTTATAACGGATTCAGAATAATCTCTATAAGAATTTATGATGAAAATACAATTCCTTCGTTTCCTAATGCATTCGAATGGAAGTAAGTGAAACCAACGATTTCTAAATCCATAATCTCGAGAGACATGACTTCATCTGCTCACGGAACACGCGCCAGCCGTTGTGTAGGATGAATCATAGCGTACGTTTGGTGCATTTCATGTACAATGTCATAATACGAGAATGCGACGTGTATCGAAATCGGGGCTCCATCTCACAAAGGCAAGTGAGCAACAATGGCCTGGACAAAGTACAACGGTGCCCGCTGCGCAGTGACGATGCTCGCCTGTCGATACCGTAGCACGGTTTGATTGATTCAATCATTTAGAACGTATTGTTTTTTGCATCTCTAATACTGTAGCGACTTAATTTGCCTCGATTATTCTTTCTTGTTATCGATATGATAATGAACCTCGCACTATAATTCGAATCGTTTTTTTTTCTGTTCATTTTTATGGCTTTTATTATTAAGTTTTTATTTATTTTACCATAGTTATTTATTTTTTATTAAAGTTTAAGGTGCATTTATGTATTGTTTCATTTTTTTTTATGTTAGTTGTGAAATAAATAAGCAATTCTACTACAAATATGTAGTACTTATGAGCATAATACCTTAAGCAAAGCACAGTCCTCCAATCGCACCTAATTTCATTTTTTACCCATATTTTAAGTTAATACTCCAACTATGAGGTGAGATTTATTTCCAAATAAATTTTCCCGACATATATATATGAATTTATGACCCCACTTAAAAAGTCCACATCAAAATTCAACAGTCGTACACAAATCATCAATCAATAATATAAAATTGCCCGCTGACTTTTTCGAATTCATACAGCGTCTTGTACAGCAATCAGAAACAAATCAAGACGTCATTAAAACGGCATTAAACTACGGTTTTTAGATGCGTATCAATTGAAAAAGAATACGATTAGATCGAAAAACTTATATGAACAATACAATTGATAAGCATCTATTGTATTGATGGTAGCTTGAACGACGATTTGTCAGCGTATTGACCATTGATCGGTTATGTAAGAACTTCCGCAGTGTTCGAGTACCTACTCTAATGAAATACTTAGTGGAGTTTTTGTTGTGCATGGTCTATTTTCAAAGAATTTATATTATCTATGGTTTAAACATTAACAAAACTTTTTTTTTATTGCAGGAGTTCAGCAGACAGGCCGACGGCCCACTTTATGTAAAACGGTTACCATCGCCTATGGATACTTGCAACACCAAAGGTGTTACAAATGCGCTGCTGCTCTCTTAAGGGAGATTGGAACCTGGTCACTAATGCCGGAACACAACTCAAGGTTGTTATGGCGGCATACTCTAGACCAGGGGTGGTCGCCATCCAGTGGAGCAAATACCCTACCACCTGGCTGTGGGTTGTTCAGTCGCCTCTTACGACAGGCCGCCCGGCCGCAGGAAATTGTATTCTTTCTCCGTTCCTGCACGGATAAAAACACACAAGAAAACTTGTAGAATATGGAATGTTTTTTGGTAAGAATTGTATTTGTATTAAAATTACAACTGTTTAGTTAATTACTGCTTTTACAAGCTACCATAAAAACTTGGCGTTGCTCAAAGATCTATAACTTGCCTGAAGCTTTTGTTAAGTTGGCCCGGCTTCTGCCTAATGCATATCTGCTTGAAGATTATTTTAAAACTTAAAAGTTTATTATTACAAAATAAGTGGTATTTATGGTCTTAAACTTCAGAATTTAGATGTTGGAGGCTAAGATTATTCTGCATTCTATTATCTAATCTATTTAATCACTGATAGTCGCACAAGATACTTGGATTATCATTAATATAACCTTCACATTCAAATAACAACAACCCCTATTTATAATAATAATGGTAAACAAAATAATAATAAACAAGTATCAAGTACCAGGAGCGCATAACATCTGCGGAGCTCATCATCTGCAATATCAATTATACCAACACCCTCTATTGACACAGGCGTGGTTGAGAGAGACGTTGACATAGTCTGTGCTCACAGAATGCCAGATAAAAATATGTTTGACTTGTTTAACTTTTGCCACCGAGTTGTTTGCAGAGGGGGCTGACGATCTATTAGTTTTTCTAATGTAATCCTTTTTGGGAGTTACGTTTCGAGTGTTGTAAGACGCTTGCTGAGTCAGTGTCAAGTTTTTGACTTCACTTGACAGGTCTCTTGTTTCATAGACTTGAAAACATGGTCGTTTATTCAAGCTTCGTTTTTTGTTATTTACATAACCTTTAGCAAATATTCATAACAATGCATAAATGTGAATGTAAGTTTGTTTGTTTTTTGTTCACGACCTTGAGAATGAACAAATTGTCATGAAGTTTAGTATACACCTTGTCTTTTAGACATCAGTAATCAATACAGGATACTATTTATCAGTAACAATGAGTTTTTGTGCTGTGATGGCTCCAGTTAAATATATACTTTAAAGTTGACATGAAAAATTTAACTGTTATCTGTATATATTCAAAAAGTTGCCTAATAAATAAAAAGTTTCGATCTACAATTTCCTCATAAAAAACTGCTTTTCAATCCTGCTATAAAATTGTTAACTGTAACCAAAACTTTATTGCATGTTTATATAAGCAAGCCAAATCCATCATAACAGCTGATCCACTATTCGCTATATTCCCTAAACGTTTTGTATGATTCAGTAAACCATTTTAAACAAATGCATTTGGTTAACACAAATAGCTAAACATCACATACATACAACTTACTAATGACTTATAAAACGCACGAGCGCTGCCGTACCATATTTACAGACATTACAACCACGAGCATGTTTAAAGAAGCTTAAACCTCTAAAAAGGCTGTGACAGACCAAACACAGATGTGACGTAGGCAAACAGCCTCCGTGACCAATCGGCTCCAGCCAAATGGGACAATAATACTCGAGTGTTGGTTTAAAAAAAAACATCGTTTGTTTACGCAACGCCTACAACACTACTCTTAAACAAAAGCGCGTGGTGCGAGAGCATTCGAAAATGGAACAAACATTTTATTTTTGAAATTGGAATCTTCCAAATTCTTTTCAGTTGACACTATGGTTGCCAACGATAATTTAACACCGAGCTTCGTCACAGCTGGTATAGAAATGAAAATTAGACTGCGTCTACACTTATGTCTTGACGATTAGGATCTTCTTTACGTATTTAATTTGGAAGTTATCCCAATTTTGTTGCTCATGAAATCATTTCTTTTATTTAAATCCCGTAAAAAACATGCCTATAAGTAATAAAGGTTGAAGAACAATACTTATGCCCGGTTCCTATAACTCACCGACCCTTCATTTGTCCTACTATCGGTAAAAATTTAACATAATCTCCATACTTACTAGTAATGTTAAAATATAATCAAGATGGTAATGCAAATGAATAAATAGTAAGATATAGGAACCGGCCATTAGAAATTTTCTCGAATCACCTCCAGTTTTATTCCAAGCACGGCATTATGTTCGAATTGCATGATAATCTTTATTATACTGAAGTGATTATTTATATTTTAATTTAATAATAAATATTTATAATACTTTTTTAATCAAGATAAAACACAAACCTTTTTCAGGATTTGCCAATAACATAATTTAAAGAAATCAGTTGCAACAATTTAAATTCAGAACGGAGGGAAAAGAACGCTAATTTGAATATAGAACGTAATTTTAAATTTGGATCTCACGTACCTACTTAAGTGATGCAAACGATCTTAATATGCTGATATATCCAACTTTATGAGTATTAAGGTCCGGGATTCGAATAAATTGTCGGAAAAGTAAATTATTTAAATGTAGCACCGACGTATGAGATTCTGTAGTCTGTGCCAAATGCAAAAAGGTAAATAATATACTGATAAAGTACGTGACACTTAATTTAATCCTTCCCATGGGTATACCGTTTTAAAGTCATGGTAGCTCTGTTGGTAAAGTAGCCGCTTCACATTCCATGTAGCGAGATCCAAAAATGTTTTCTGATGTGCATGTTATTACATATCTTTTCTTTGAGCTTTCTCCCTATTATTTGGCGTCGTACCAATATGTCTTTTTCTTCTATACTCTTCTATTCTAGCATACGTCTTCTGTCACACCACAAGTCATGATGGCATCATTCACACAACCTATTCATACATCTCTTTTTTGGGTCTATTTTTACATTTGAACCCATCAATTTTTAAATTTAACATTATTTTTGTCACGTGACATTCTACCCTCCTCGTTAGATGCTCATACTACCTTCTTCTTCTCCATCTCAATTTTTCAGTCACGGATGCCACCTTTCAAAGATCCTCTTATTTGTTAATTTTTCAACTTATCCATTCTTGTAACACCACACATCCATCTCAACATTCTCATCTCGGTTTAGTGGAGACGTTTTTGGTCTAGAACTTCAGAAGCCCAACATTCGGACCCGCGAATTATTACAATCACCACGAACTAATTGAGAATTAAGACTAACGATGTGTGCAACATACCAATCCGCCGTTGAAAAGCATGGCGACACAGTCGATTCATAAAAGCTATATTCAATGCAAACGATAAAAAAGGCTTTATATTATTATTATTAAAATACAAACACTCGCCTGTCATCTGCCTACACAGACAGCCCGCGGCTAAAACAACTTAAGTATCAAATTATTAAATAAATACAAGTTAAAGAAAGAACCATAAAACGCGAAATTGCGACAAGACTTAACGATTGGATGACATGTGGCGGAATTTAGTGTTTGTACACACTCTAGACATTAATAAACGATTATAATATTTAATATAAGGTGTACTTTATCATCCTACAAAATGTCGCAGTCTCATAGGTTTCACGTCATAAGTTTGTACAAGTAAAACAAGTCAAATAGCGTAATAATCATTGTTTAGACAGTAATCAAAATTATTTCTATAATCTCTATCTCCTATAAATATTATAAACGCGAAAGTTTGTAAGAATGTATGGATGTATGTTTGTTACTCTTTCACGCAAAAACTACTAAATAGATTTTGATGAAATTTACAATAATATAGCTTACACATCATAATACACACTATATCTTTACAAAATTTCTAAAGATATAGTGTGAATTATCAAAAATATAACGATTTTCCATCACCACGCGGGTGAAACCGTGGGCGAAACTAGTGATTTTATAAATATAATATGAAAAATATTTCACCGCCTGTTCTGTTATATATATTTAAATATATTAGAATTTATTGTAAAATGTGTCTTCAATCTACATCCCTATTGCCTACAGAAAAAATATTAGACCAAGTCTTTTGTTGTATCGATATTGACATTGAATTGTCGTTTTAGAACTCATACTTTTATCTGTGCAGGAACGGAGAAAGAATACAATTTCCTGCGTTGTGGCGGCCTGTCGTAAGAGGCGACAAAATAACCCACAGCCAGGTGGTAGGGTATTTGCCCGTCTAGATGGCTTCCACCCCTGGTCTAGAGTATGCCGCCATAACAACCTTGAGTTGTGTTACGGCATTAGTGAGGCTCCAGTCGCCCTTTAGAGAGCAACAGCTCATTTGTAGCACCTTTGGTTTTGCAAATGTCTACAGGCGATGGTAATGGCTTTTCATTAGGTGGGCCTTTTGCATGTCTCCTGAACTCGTGCAATAAAAAAACAAACTTAAAGTGCGCCATTTTGTTTGATTTTTATTCCGACGTTTTTTTAATAGGTGTGTTCACGAAAGGTAAAATCAAGTGTCAATGAGTAATGTTAAAGTTATTATATAGCCTACCCGCAACTTATTCAGACGCGCATTTAATTACGTATACTAACGAAAACTAAGAAATTACACTTAAAATTTAAAAACTGCGATTATTCGCAAGAAAAAGTCTGGAGTGTGCACAAGAGCTTCAAACTCAATAGCCCGGTTCAATTGAATAATTTTAATTGGCCAAAGATTAAATTGTTGTAAACGAGACCACGTTAAAAGCTCAATAAGGCATACATTTCTTTTCATACTTTTGTATGAGACCATGTTTTGTATGGTATTAAGTGGAACAGGTCAACCGCAAAGTTTTAAACATAAGCCGATAGCCCGCGGCTGCCTTCGCTTTTCTTGCATTAGTTATTAAAATTACAATGTTTTTGGTGATACAATGCCAATTTGTTACTTGTTTCTTACTAAGAATATAAAGCTGATTGCATCAATAATATTGAAATATTTCTTCGACTTTCATAGTCATTTTGGTAAAACACAATCCTTAATAACTCGTCACGTCTGTTCGTCTATCTGTCTTTGTTTATACATCATTTTCTCAAAATCTATTGGTTCAATATAACAAAATCTTAAAAAGTGTTTCAGTCGAATTCACTACGAAGGTGTCTTGGTACTTTATTTAGGCCCAGTACCTATATCTTACCGACCGTTCTTTATAATAATAATCAGCAGACAAACCCCCTTTTTTATTGTAGTAGTTCAGCAGCCAGCCAGACGGCCCACTTGATGGAAAGCGGTTACCATCGCTTATGGACATTTGCAACATCAAAAGTGCGACAAATGCGCTGCTGCTCTCTTAAAGGAGACTGGAAACTGGTCACTAATGCCGGAACACAACACAAGTTTGTTATGGCTGCATACTCTAGACCAGGGTTGGTCGCCATCCAGTCGAGCAAATTCCACCTGGCTGTGGAGTTGTTTTCTCGCCTCTTACGACAGGCCTCCCGGCCGTAGGAAATTGTATTCTTCCTCCGTTCCTGCACGGATGCTAATAGGTATTATAAGGAGGTTTGTATTTTTGTGTTTGTAACGAATAAACTCAAAAACTACTAGACCGATTTCATAAATTATTTCACCATTAGGAGGCTACATTATCCCTGAGTAACATAGGCTATATTTAATTTAGATAATCGAGTTTTAAATATTTTTCAAGGCAAGACAAAGTCTGCTGGGACCGCTAGTATTTAGTAGAGTAATAGATAACGAATTACTTCATATATACTTTTTGCCAGGTGGTAGAGCATTTGCCCGACTGGATGGCTACCACCCGTAGTTTAAAGTATGTTGCCTTAACAACCCTGCGTTGTGTTCCGGCATTAGTGACCAGGTTCCAGTCTCCCTTAAGAGAGCAGCAGCGCATTTGTAGCAACTTTGCTGTTGCAAATGTCCATAGGCGATGGTAACCGCTTTCCATCAAGTGGGCCGTCTGCCTGTCTGCTGATCTCCTGCAATAAAAAAAATATATATATAGTATTTTCTAAATTTTCGCGACTAGTACACATCCGAACAAAAATTAGAAAAATACTTCGCTTGAAACGGTTAAAAAGTAGTTTTATTATTGACACAAATAAAATATTGGCTGACAGACTACCCTAGTATCTTTTCTAATATTACTTAATAACAATATGCACATATGTGAAGACACAACCAGTGGCACCACATGCTAACAGCGAAAAAAAAAAACAAAATGCACATAATATTTGAAAGTGAGCCGAGTTTGTTTTGTGCCCGGATGTCGTCGTGTGTTTGGCTTTCTTATCTGTCGACTGGATGAATGACGCTTATCACGGTCCTAGCAGGTACGGCTTGACGTCTCGAGTTTATCACAACACCTAGCTACTGTTTTTTTGTTGTAATTTTAATTTGTACTTTATTTATGTTAGCTTCTCTTCATTTGACAACATATTTAAATTTAGCTACATGTACATATTATCACGCTTGTTTCCCATGGGGGTATGCAGAGACTATAGATCTCCACTTGCGACGATCCTGACAAACAATTTTCGCTTCTTCCACTTTCATTAACCTCTTCAGACATGCACGTTTATTTGATATTCTTTTTACCTGACCTCGTTTTAACACTTCTGTTATTTGATCATGGCGTGTAGGTTGTGGTCTACCGATACCAACTCTACCATTCACAATACTATCATACACTTGTTATATGATTCTATTTTCATCCATCCTCTCTTCTTGCCCAAACCACCTTAACATTCCTTTTTCTACTCTTGTTATAATAAGGCTCGTGTCCCTTCATTAATTGGAGGAACAGTATACCCTCTACGTTTGTCTAAAACGGCTTGGCGGGTTTGGCTCATCGGTCATCTCGATGTTTCCTTCATCGTCAGCATGTGGTAATTGCAACAATATGCACATTAGGTCCAAAAACTCCCTCATGCTTTCTAACAAGGATTTAAAGCCAAAATGCGAGTTTGTATTGACAACGTTACAAACTAAGGCTATTATGGCGTATCATCTTAATATACGTAGTTCAAAAATTAGAGTGATGGAGAGCAGGGTGCCTACAGCGGCCACTTTTGAAGAATCGATTGGTGAAATTGACATGGATCTAGAGATACTGGAAGTAGTATAGAGCGCCCCACAGGCGCGGCAACGTAGTTCGTCTGGCGCGCCGCCGTCACGCACACGGCTCGTACGGTACAGCAGTTAGACGTTGGTCGAGTTGTAAACAATTTTCATGCTATTTTTATATTTATAGTCAATTTGTTTATTCAAAAATGACCGAGCTCTCTAAAACCGCTTGTTGAATTGTTTGTTAGCTTTGGAACAGATGGACGATAGTCTGAAGGGACAGGTAGTGTTCGCATCTTTGAATTCTGTCTAACATTTTTAGGTGACTTAGTCTTATTTGTGTCTATTTTTCGAAGCAAACATAAATAGAGTACATTTAAATACAGTAACTTAAAACAGCAATTGCCACGCCGCCTATGCCACGCCGTTTCTCAACGCGGCACACATGACTAACTGGAAGGTGTTGAGACATAGGACAATGTTTCATTGAATTTTGACACTTGCCATATCGACATAAACTTACTTAAACCGCTTTAGGTTGAATACACACCGCCTCTAATAATTAGAAATGAGGATATCCGTAAGAGAACCAAGGTAACTGACATAGCTCGCAAAATTAGCAACATGAAGTGGCAGTGGGCCGGTCACGTCTGCCGCAGGACCGATGGCCGATGGAGCAGACGAGTTCTGGAGTGGAGACCGTGTCTCGGTAAACGTAGTGTCGGAATCCCTCAGCTCGATGGACCGACGACCTGTGCAAAGTCGCCGGTAGGTGCTGGATGAGAACGCGCGACTTGGGGAGGCCTACGTCCAGCAGCGGACTGCGAATGGATGACGATGTCTTTTCATAACCCTACTAACGATACGCTTGTGTACACTCAAAAAGTCCCCTAAAAAGGCTATGCGATACACAAGAGCAGATCTCGTGACAGCAAACCATCGAAAGTGACATTCGCGCGTGACATATTTGATAAAAATTTCAGTACCTATAACAAAGTTAAAATATCCGTAGAGTGGCCACCGGCCGCACGATTCGTAATGCTATAGATTTTATTTGTTAAAAATCGGTTAAGTACCCGTGGCGAACTGCGGCGGTGGGTGGCCGGTTCAAAATCTTTTTATTTCGGTTTTTGTCCCAACCTAGCCACGGGAGGCGCACTGCGATTCGGCATTTTATGAGTGACAATATAATATTCTTATTTTACTCATTCCGAGAATTATTTTTACCTGCGACTTTTAATCTTTTGTATTATCGAACGGCTTGATTTGGGACGCGGTTCTCAAAGTGCAGGCCAAATTATGCCTCACAGAGAACAGGGATATGCGGACACATGTTACAATATATTCTAACATGTTTACTTAGATGTAAAAGAACAGGCGTTAAAATAACATCTTATCATTTAACTTAAAATATCGTGATAGAACTATTTTTAGTTACTTATTTCACACCTTTACTTATGCCGTCATAAGTAGATACATACGTACAAAAGCTTTGAGGCTGCGATGTATGCTAAATTTATAAAAAGTATATCAGTTGATTTCATTGTTCGTTCCTTTATTTTTATTATTGGTGGTATATCACAGTCGGTTGTCAGTCAACACTTTAGAGTGACATGTACCCAAATATTTGTATGACCATGTGTAGGTCATATACAGTGAAAGCAAATGATTTTATTACCATCTTATGTACAACTATTACCTGTATACCTACAAATAAATATTCGTTCATTCAATATAATACAGAATATTAAAAAATTATAAATACTGCGCAATCTCGTAACAAGTTGTTTCACAAAACAAAACGTCAAATTAATTCTAAAACAAATTATAAATAGATGATTAAGAACAATCGCTTTTCTTGCATGAATATGGATTACGAAAACAAGTTCTTTGCGAAAACATGGTGTTATCCTAATCTAAGTTTAATAGAATTGACTGAATATTTATAAAACATCTCTACGATGTTGTCTCTCGATTTTAGATTTTATATTAATAAAATTATTTATATTTTATTAATATAAATTATATAATTTATAATAGTATTTAATATTGGCTCTGTTGTTCGTGCCTACCCCGCAAGGGAACTGGCGTGAAGTTATGTATGTATGTATGTATGTAATATTGGCAACTCACAGGACCTAAACGTGTTTCAGTTTCTAGTCCCAATAATATCAAATTATATTAGTAAAATAATATTTACGTTTACGCATAAAAAACTTTTTGTGTATCTTTACATTTATTTTAAGCTCAAACAGCTATTAAAGGACACCGGGGGGCCCACGGCTATAAACTTTAAGGACCGCTGCCTTAATCAAGTCGTAAATTAGCTCTCGATTTGAACAAAAGTGTTCACATCTTTATGGCTTATTAAGACGATCCCTTTTATTTACCTTCTTGTCTCTGGAATGTTTGCTGTACGGTATAGTACCATCAGGATTCCACCTATCTAGCAAACAGGCCAACGGGCTACCTGATGTAATGTGGTTACAGTCACCTATGAACATTTGTTACACCAATGGTGCTACCAATGCGCTACTAGCCTCGATGGGGGGGGACTGGAATCTGACCTACATACATACATACATACATAACTTCACGCCAGTTCCCTTGCGGCTCAGGCACGAACAACAGAGAGCCATTTAGGCCCATTTTTATACACCTCACTTGCTTCTTTGACATTCATAATTCGTGTCATGCACGCTTGTCTGTTCTTAAGGCTCCTGACATCACCCTCCGCTAGTACACGATCTGTCTCTGTCGTGGCCTTCCACGACTGTTGTAATTTATAATGTAATCTGACCTCAAATGCCTAAAAACAACTCAAAGTTGTTATGGCAGCATATTCCATATATTTTAGCAGATTCGTATGATGAATCTGACAAGTATCAACATGAAGTTTAATTTTATGCTGTTTTACAACTACCGGTATATCTAGACATTTGTGTGACCGTTTTAGGTCCTCAGGAGTGGGGTAAGTTGCGATCCGATCATTAACTTTGGAGCTTGGGAGCCGCATTTTTACTCAAGTACAGCACAGTACCAGGTAAACAAAAAAAAGTATGTTTGTGCAGTTTACACGCAGTAGAGGTGAAACATTAGAAAAAATACTCACAGATAATTCTTCTCTAACTTTTATTAATATAAATATAATTCATTTAGACTACATTCGTGAATACTTTATAATTCGAAATAAACTTCTTAAGTATCACTTTCAATTTTTCACTGTTTTGGTCTCATAAATATTATTATCAGTTTTATTTCGGTCCAAATTGGACCTATGTTTAATCATCGGTCTTATTGACTCTCTAATCTTTGCTGCACAATGTAAAATTCGTATCTCATACGCTCGCAGGCTTAGTCTATAGATTTATGTGTTTATCTTTTTTTAGTGTCGCTTTTTCGTTTCATCGAGTTTCAATTCGCGATTCTAAAGAAGTTTCACTTTAAAAATATAGCTGTTAAAATCCTATTGGTACATAACAATAAGTTTTTTTTATTGCCTGAAGCAGGCAAACAGGCCGACGGCTCACTTAATGGAAGGTGGTTACCGTCGCCTATAGACGTTTGCAACACCAGGGGCGTTGCCAACGCGTTGCCGGCCTCTAAGAAATTTTATAAGTTATAAGCGTATTTTTTAAGTTACAAGCAATTTCTACGGATGTGATATTCAAACATTCATTTTTTTTTTTACATTTGCAACACTAAAGGCTACAAATGCGTTGCTGCTCTCTTACTGGAGATTATTGCAGTCATTTCGGACAGTTCTTACTGCTTCTTAATAAAATCTTTTAATTGATTTGTACCAAGTACGGAGTCGAACCTGCTTGTTTTATTACACTATAATGCCTGATATTACAATTAGACAAGTAATATTGCAGACTAACGGCACCGAACTGAAAGCTCACGACGGTATTCAATGACATTGAACGATTAACGTTCAGGTTTATATGGATCATTTTGGTTGATTCATCCAAATTGAAAGACAGAAATGAACCATCTAATACTATATATATATATATGTATATATAATATACTATACATCTAACACTGGCTTTATATGATGTCTGACGCGTGTGTGTCTGAGCGTTGTGACGCGTCTGGGATTAACTAACAAATATGCAATGATACTTACTAATGAATCGACTTCGGGGTCTGCTATGTAATAAGGTTTTTCCTGGCGTATCTGTGGACAAGAAAAAATATAATTAATAAAAAGTTTATTTGTTTGTTGCGCATCAGACAGGCTAACGTCCCACCTGGTGGAAAGTGGTCATTGTCATCTATGGCGATTTGCAAAACCAGAGACGGCTTTAAAATAATTTCATGACACCTGTTTTGGAAAATTCTATAATGATAAAAATTACGTATGATGTGTGAAACCCGCCAATCCGCCTTGGACAAACGCGTGACGGGTATACAGTTTCACTCTAATAATAGAGGCTTGTGTGTAGTAGTGGGACGCTTGCGAGCTGGTATTACGTCTAAAACATAATTGATTCCTGAATTCAACTCGAAGCGGTCTCTTCGTTTCACGTCATAGGTTCGATTACCGTACAAGGTATAAAAATGATTTTTACGTTCCAATTTAAGTGCTACTGTTTGACAGTTATAATTTGAATTAAGATCGATGACCTCGTTAATGGTTTGTTTACTCATTAATTCCGTATTTGAATTTTATTATATAAATGTAAAAGTTGTCCGTCTGTTGCCAGACCACCAAAGAATAAGACAATATGCATATTTTTTTTTTTGCAGAAGTGACATTCCTTTAGGTTTGTTAATAGAGTAATCTCTATTAACGATCTATCTATTATATTAATATCTCTATGTCTAAGTAAAAGTTATTTATTATTTTGAAAATGCTATTTTACTTGAACATTTTTGAAGGTATTTATAGACTGCCGTTCTTTAGTTAAAATTTACAGGTTTTAGGTCAAATTATTTTCACTAAGTTAAAAATTAAGTCTCCGTTCTATTCTGTGTACACCGCTTGGCACCATATTACCGTTCTTTAATTAAAGGGTCAAAAATAGAATAATGTCCTCAACGATACGTTTAGCTGAGATTGTTTTATTTTATTTTTAGCTGTCTATCCCTTTTTTCATATAAAAATGTTCAATAACTTCATAGAAGAAGTTAAAATAAGTTGAAAAGTGAAAAGACTTAAATGTAAATTATTAATTTAAATAAATCAAAATAATAAAAATATAAGCTAATGATAGAAATAAACAGCGTAATAAAATGATTTCATGAATATCAAGCTCGATGGGCAACAGTTTACTAACAAACAAATTTTAATATATTCAAAGAAAAACGGTACGAGCTTAATGTGTGTCCGAGGAATGGGCCCTATACATTAATGACGGGCATACCCGGGATGTGACGCTAGTCCTTAGCTAATAAAATGCTCGCTCGCTTCGTTGCGCGTGCTCACTCGGATCAAAGAATAAAAAACAGACTGGTCAATGCCTCTTTTTATTCTGTATTCTTATATCTCTGCGCGATTTTTGTGTCTAACCAATGTCAAGTATTAATAAATATTCACATTCTAGTTCACGTTAGTATTCTAGACAACTTTATGTTCTTATTTTAAAAACATAAATAACTGCATAGCAAACATCATTCTTCAAGTTCCCGCTAAAAACTTTTGATTACTGTACTTATTGATATTTGTAATTATTTTTCATTGTAAAATTCGTAATACACACGAGCCGTGATTTATAAAAGGTTTCTAGTTAATAAAAACGTTTCTTCGAACTACTAGGCACGAAGAAAAAAAAATACCATATTAATTATGGAATAATTAAGTATGACAGTTGTATATTAAAACATTAGTTTTCATACTACATATTTCATTCAATACCATTTCCCATAGGAAATGACACCTCTGAGTATATTTAATCTTTGTTAAAGAATCACTTTTTCGACACATAAAACCCAAGTTACCGGATATGTGATACGATCAGGTATACGTTTGGTTATTTTTTTTTAAATTTAACATTAACACAGAGTAAAAACGGATTGTAACTACCCAAAAACTACTCGGCTTTTAATTATTATAATAATTGTGTACTTATTAAACGTAACATGATATAACACTTCTTTCCTACATTAATTATAGTGTTTCCCCATTTTTAAATTACTTTATGGCTTCACATAATTCTTGTATTTGGGTAATGAGAGTAATGGATTACTGTTAAATTGTAGACTGGAAGCAGCTTTGGCAATATTTGATATCTCTTGTACCCAGACACAGAATTGTCTTCCCAGGTACAGAAGAATTAGCTATATGGACAAGCTATGTCGTTTTAGACAACTAATAATTCCTCCCGATGTAGCTGCAAAGTAGACCAATTTTAGTAGAGCATAACAGTGTGACAATCGTGTAAGTGAAATAGAGTTAAGAATACGTAGCAAGCAACACACTACCATTTTTTTTTTTATTGCATGAGATCAGCAGACAGGCAGACGGCCCACTTGATGGAAAGCGGTTACCATCGCCTATGGACATTTGCAACAGCAAAGTTGCTACAAATGCGTTGCTGCTCTCTTAAGGGAAACTGGAACCTGGTCACTAATGCCGGAACACAACTCAAGGTTGTTATGGTGACATACTTTAGACCAGGGGTGGTAGCCATCCAGTCGGGCAAATGCCCTACCACCTGACTGTGGGTTGTTAAGTCGCCTCTTACGACAGGTCACTCGGCGGCAGGAATTGTATTCTTTCTCCGTTCCTGCACAGATAGAACCATTTCCGCTTGCAAATAATGTTCAATATGTTTATATTTACATGTCGGAAACAGGTCTGCACTTTTCTAAGCAGATGAAAATCCCGATCGGAATTACAAGTTATGTGGCGCCATCTAGTCTTGTAGATTTCACTATCTTTTCATAGGCATTTATACATAGCGAAGCCGGGTGGGTCGTGCCCAACATCAAATATCATGGAAATAATTATCTACAGTATACTTAGTTTTTATTATATACTACTAGGATACGCCCGCGACTTCGTCCATACTTGACTGGAAATTCCCGCGCGATTCCCGGGACACAAAGTATCGCAGATTTTAAGTCTAAGGATCATCGATCAGGGAAAACCGTCTCGAAATCGGCCCAGTTGTTTGTAATGTGAATCCGGAACAATCAGACAAGAAATTAAAAAAAAAATACATCGTGTTCTCCTGTGTTCATATAGTGTATTTCAGGGTTTATTTAATAGTTTTAATGTACAAACACGGCATGTTTAGCATTTTATAATATTATAGATTATACAGAACATTACATTTAGTTAGTTTTTAATACACAACGTACTAAGATGGAGTACAATTAAATTTCGCGCCAAAACTCGTTCGTTTCATGTTTTGAAATAACCTCCATATATTAAATGTCAAAATACGAAACGAAAGCTTCCGATCTGTCACAGTTAGATTTTTGAAGTAGAACTTCTTTAGAATCGTTGTGATTTGCAACTCGATGAAACCAGAAAGCGACACGAACAAGAGATAAACACATAAGTCTATACGACTAAGCCTGCGAGAGAATGAGATATAATAATAATTACAGATAGAGTTGGAAATGTTTTAAAGTTTTTCGTCAATACTTCAAATTTCGTGTTTTAAAGCTTAAATATATTATAACGATATAATATATGAAATGCGACGTCACGAAATTTAGATTCCCTCCCACCCCTTGTCACACTATGTTTCACTTCTACTTCTACTTCTGCGTGTGAACTGCGCAGACGCACTTTTTTTTTTAGTGGACGCCCAGGCAACCCCTGAAAAATACATACATACATACATACATAACTTCACGCCAGTTCCCTTGCGGGGTAGGCACGAACAACAGAGTGCCATTTAGGCTTATTCTTACACACCTCACTTGCCTCTTTGACATTCATAACTCTTGTCATGCAAGCTCGTCTGTTCTTAAGGCTCCTGACATCACCTTCTGCTAGTACACGATCAATTTGATCATGGAAGGTGTGTCGTGGCCTTCCACGACTTCTGAATCCATCCACTTTTGCATTGTATATCTGTTTAGTCATTCTTTTATCATGCATTCTTTCCACATGCCCCTGAAAAATACCCCTAGATACGCCAATAACTATTGAACTTCCATGACACATACAAATGTAAGCAGCGTGTGTAATCAGCTTTACTTTGTTTCTGAATTCCAGACACGGGCGAACGCTTCAAAGTATGTTATTAATGTTATACTATCTTTAAACAAGAGAATTTTGATAATTTATTCATAACTTTTTTGTTACGTTACACTGTACGCAATTTAGAAATGCGTTTACGAAACTTATGTTTATTGCATAAATTCATTTTATGGCAGGTCGATTAATATGATATGTACAAAATTTAAAGAAATAAAATAAAAAAACTTCGTCAATAAAAACCGACTTAAAAAATTAAAAAGTATAAAATAACTTATTCCTAAAGCTATTATTATTAATATATATTATCTAAAGCATCTTAAAGTCGGTTTTTTTAAACGAAGTTTTTTTAATTTAATTTGTTACTTTTTAGTGTCTAGCTATGTATGGGTAGACCTACGAAAGGTGCCGCGCTCCTTAAAAAATATAGGTCCCAAGAAACGGGAACAAAAAAATGTTCGTAAAATGAAAACTACTGGGCCAAACTAAGTTAATTTTTTAGGGGACCAAATGGCAACTATTCCGCATCAAACTAAACAAGAATCACGTAAATCGGATCATAAATCTCAGCGTAATCGGTGTACATATGGAACGGAATGGAAAATTTTTCATAAAAAATGTTCATAAAATGAAAACTACTGGGCCAAACTATGTCAAATTTTTAGGGGACCAAATGGCAGCTATTCCGAGTCGAACGAAAAAGAATCACGTAAATCGGATCATAAATCTCGGAGTAATCGATGAACATACATAAAACAAAAAAAAGTTTCCGACAAATTGAGAACCTCCTCCTTTTTTTGAAGTCGGTTAAAAACTGTCAATTGTTAAAAAATGGTTTCATGAGTGGTGACTTTTTAACTACTTTCTACAGTTGTAATAAGTTCCAACGATGATACGATGATTTGTGGTGTGACAGAGGACGTATGTCAGAATTGATGAGTATGGAAAAGAAAGACATACTGTACCGATCCCAAATACTTGGGAGGTGAAAGAAAAGAGAGAAGTTATGCATTTATACACAACAATAGTTTATACGTTAAATACAAATTTGTCCTTGAAAATCTGTACCTACTAATATTATAAATGCGAAAATGTGGATAAATGTTTGTTACACATTAAAGCCTGAACGGCTAAACAGATCTGGATGAAATTTGTCACAGAGATAGATTGTAGTCCAGAATAGGACATAGACTATGTTTTATCGCGGAAAAATGTTCGAATACCATGGGATAACATTAACGGAAGCAAAACTGCGGCCAAAAACTACTTTTCCATAATCTAAGACACATCGTTAAATAACAAATAAGCAGAAAAGAAGTTAAAAAGTCACATATGAAACGTTTATTAACAAGTTTATTTTTTTTAATTGACAGTGACTCATTTCTATCAAAACTGAACCGTCAATTTTTTTATTGCATGAATTCTGCAGACAGGCAGACGGCCCATCTGATGGAAAGCGGTTACCATCGCCTATGTGCATTTGCAACATCAACGGTGCTACCAATGCGCTGCCGCTCTCTAAAGGTAGACTGGAACCTGACTACTAATGACGGAACACAACTCAAAGTTGTTATGACGGCATACTCTAGACCATAGACCTCTATAGACCACCCGGCCGCAGGAAATTGTATTCTTTCTCCGTTCCTACACGGAAAAAATATTACATACATACATAACTTCACGCCAGTTCCCTTGCGGGGTAGGCACGAACAGCAGAGCGCCATTTAGGCCCATTCTTACACACCTCACTTGCTTCTTTGACATTCATAACTCTTGTCATGCACACTCGTCTGTTCTTAAGGCTCCTGACATCACCCTCCGCTAGTACATGATCAATTTGATCATGGAAGGTGTGTCGTGGAAAAAATATTATACGAATATTTTCCGCATACAGATTATAAATTGCAACTCATAATTCTACCACCACTTCCAAAGCATATTTTGTTTACTATAATGACAACACTCGTAAAAATTATCATATAAATTACAAAAGAAAAAAACATATGTAAATATATAAATTACATGTGCTCTTGGATAAATTTATCGCTTAATAATAGTTTGTATACATCGTTGAAATACTTTACTTACTGTTAACTTATTTAAGTTAAAAGTTAAATTACTACCTACGTAATAAACTTTTGCACGCGTTAAAAACAAATTTATGACGACATTTACACTAGATCTTGAATTAAACAATTTACTGCCAAGAAAATTATATTATATAATATAATAAAATTAATTTTTAAAAACATGTTCATTATGTTTTTAAAAATTAATTTTATTCTTTTTTTGGCGGGAGCTGGAAGATGATGCGTAGTTTTATTATTCAAAAATGTATAATAATACTAGAAAAAAATCTAGAACCCGATTGTAGTGATTGAGAATGTAAATCATCCTAGAAATCACCCAAACACATACTAATAAAATTTCATTAGTATCGGTTCAACGGTTTAGGAGTCCAGTGACACGCATACAGAAGAATTATATCGTCCCACTGGTGATTCCAAAACTCCCAATATTTAGAGGGAATGGATAGTATACCCGCCACTCTTGTCCAAGGCGGCTTTGGCACACCGGTTATCACGATGTGCAGGTTTCATCACGGTGTTATGCTTCATCGTTAGCACATAGTAATTGTAACAATATGCATATTAGTTCAGCAAAAACTGCCTAAGAGGTGCAGGCTTTTCAGGCCTACATTGAAACTCGTGTATTTTACAAATACTTATAACTAGCGGACTCGGCAGACATTGTCATATCCTGAAAAAATAAAAATCTAGAACCCGATCCCAGCGTCACCTACCAATCTAATTTTGAACTAATCCAAACCCCCCCCCCCCCCCCCCCCCCCACACACACACAAAATTTTATAAACATCGTAGAAGCCAATTCCTGCGCCAAGGATTTTGTTTATTTACATCGATGGGTTACATTATGGAATTTTTAGTAGGAATCCCTAATTTTTATATAGTCTATATTAATCAGATAATGTAGCATTCGAATGGCGAAGGAATTTTTGAAATCGGTCCAATAGTTTTTGAGTTTGTTCATTACTAACGTACAAAAATACAAATCTTTTCTCTTTATGATGTTAGTGTAGATGTTGATTAAATACTGACCCATCGTTGTAGGATATTGAATATTTGGGTTAAAAACCTCAATGGCTAAGTGAAAAGTGGCTTTTCGAACTACCAAAACTTACTCGTTTCCCGTCAGGAAAAGACCTCTATAATCTGGCTGAGACTCCTATAATTATAGCCCTGCTTTTGCCTTCTGTATATTTTTGCTTAAAGATAGTCTAAAAACTGGGTGTTCAGTCATATATGGCACTAGTTAAATACAGAAATCTTGTTAATGCATATTTGTGAAAGAAGACAATAACTAAGCAAAATAACTTATTCAAGTAACTACATGCATCACTTAACACTTTTAATTTAAAACTTCCAAGTTCAACCGTGTTTCCATAACGGTTTTGATATTATAAAACTTATTACTGTGTTAAAATTATTATTTCCCTATACAATTGACACTTGTATAAAAACTAAGCAAGACCAGATGTTTAGGTAAGCTGCCACTCTGTTTACCACTTTAATTCAAGGACTGAAGGTATATTATTGTATGTATAAAAAGAAACGCATTGAAACTGACTCCATTAAAATGTATGTAACAGATCCCAATCACGATATTAAATATAATATCACGTCCTACATGATCAATATAGCATCAGTTCATTTTATCATTGTTCAAATGGTTTAAAGAAAATTAATTGGTTTCATTTAAATTTGGAATAGTTAATTAATTATATTTGTTTATAGTTAAGATTAAGTTAGCAGTCTTAAATCAAACTTAAAAATGGGTATGTTATAAATTATCCACCCAAAAAATAAAACTTTCAATTGCATGACAATTATTGCTTCATTCTAATTATACCTATCTAGCTTTATAATAAGAACTTTAAGGACAATCTTTTGGGCGACAAAATTCGCGTAACAGTAACTTTCATTAGTCATATTAAATCTCATATTTGTACGAATTGCACATGGTTTGACTCTGGTCTAGATTAGAGTTGCCAAACGTCCTGTTTCCCCAGACATGTCCTAGTTTTTATAGTGTCCTGGGATGTCCTGGATAGTTTTTAAGCAGCGTCCTGTGTTTTTAAAGCGCCCTGATAAGGTCATGTATTATAAAATTCGCACGTCACTTTTACAATTCTTACGTTAAAGGCGGCCTCGTGGCTCACGAATTTCATTTAACCTATTTTCACTACATATTAATAATTAATTTAACTATTGCAGTTCTATTACTGCGTCCGACGTTTAAATAATTGTAGTAGTACTTTTGTGATACCCGTTTATAGCTCCAGAATAAGAAATATCTTTAAAAGGTAAAATATTTCAAAATAACTGTCATATTAAACACAATGGATGTTAATAAAGAAATCACTTATGTAACTTGAAGTTCAATTGATTGTTTAATTTCTCCATCAATTTCGCTGATTATACCGATCAACACGATACGGTATTTTGGTACTAATACATTTAATTGTTAGGAATAATACTAATTCCATATTTAATGAATGAACATATAAACGTCTATCAAATGTAATCGACGAAGTCTTTCAAGGCTATTAGTAAATTCAACAATTAATTTAATAAGACAAGTATGTCAATCTAATGAGGTAGCAAACAGCAGGCTTTTGGGCGCTTTATATGGTAAAGACTTTAAGCTCAGTACTGTAATTATGGTTTTTTTTGGGTAGCTTAGACCACCCCTGGTCTAAAGCATGTCGCCATAACAACCTTGAGTTGTGTTCCGGCATTAGTGACCAGGTTCCAGTCTCCCTTAAGAGAGCAGCAGAGCATTTGTAGCGCCTCTGGTGTTGCAAATGTCCATTGGCGATGGTAACCGCTTTCCATCAAGTGGGCCGTCTGCTGTATGCTGAACTCCTGCAATAAAAAAATAAAAAAAAAGCTTTTTCGGCAAATACGATATCCTTGTGGTATCATTATGTTAATCCGTACTTGTCATTGACAAAGTAATTTTTTTCAATAATTATTCAGTCTTTATATGCATAAAATTTAGTAAGAATGCGTAATATAGTGATTGATTAATATATTGATATTTTAATTGAAATCAATACAGCCATTTCGGAACAAAAATTCCAAAAATGGTTATTTACGTTCATACGTTCACGATTTATATAAAACAAAGTCGTACTAGTTACACCATTTATAACTAAAGAACGGCTAGACCAATTTTTATGATTTTTGTATTTTTGGAATTCTCTTCGTCCGGGATAGGATAATAAGTATATTAAAATATAATATCCATCAATAAAAAAAAATATCATTAAAAAAACGTCCAGTCTAGCCATTCATTTGTTATGATCTTTCCCGGCCAATTTCGGCAATGGTGACTACAAACACATTTTCATTTGTCTCATTTAGGTGCAATTATTTTTGTGTGTGTTCAAGTGGGTCCCGGGACGGTTTAGATTCACGATTGGATCCGGAAGGTGGCGCCGCTGAACACCTCTTTAACAGTGGGACCGATTTTGATGAAATATTTTGTGTTTTGTTCAAGTAGATTCGAGAATGGTTTAGATTAACAATTGCTCCCGTTTGATGGCGCTGCAATCGGTTTCTAGATTTTTATTTTTTAAGGGCAAGACAACGTCCGCCGACTACAGCTAGTATTATATAAACAACAGTTTTCGTTAGAATTTTAGTATTCGTTTTGCACAGACGAATGCTTCGTCTTATTTATTATTAGATATAGGAGATACTGACACGATTTTAACTATTACCTAGAATCTAGGTAACTCTTAATATTTTATGTACGACAAAATAATAATTTCAGATCTCCCAAGACATATAATACACCACATACCAAAAATAGGTATACGAATATAATGAGCGGCTAGAATGATAATCATTAGTCAGTGGGCGGGTTCGAACCCGCTACCTCGCGATATACACCTCTTATTACGCCAGTACGTGATTTGTGATACTATAATTTCACTATCTGGCCAATATTGTAATTTTAGACACTAACATCGTCACCGTCATGTGAAAATTAAATAACTGACAATTTAGCGAAATCGATGTTATTATATTATTTTAAAGCTGTAATGTTTACTAACTATTAGTCTTTATTTAACGTTTATAAATTCTAGATAATAACAAAAAATGTACTTAATAAAAAAAATTGTTAGAAAAAATGTTGAAAAAAAGGCCATTATCAGAGATTATGCATATATCATATTATGATATTGTTATAACTTAGACCCCCGACAAAGACAAATTCCACGAAGCACGCTATTACCTGTCGGGATTTGAACCGAATTGTTTGCAGACATAATTAGTCAGGTGTGCGGATTACGTTTTCTAGGAAATTAAGTGAACGATACGGCCACACGTGTATTTGTGAAGTATAAAACGACGTCAGGATGGAGAGAGGTGGCAGTCAAGCGACGATTACGATACGAGCAAAACGTGTACATTCGATAAGCTATATAGTGACGGACTTTGCACGTGTTACTGAATCGTGCAGTTTGTACTTGTTGCGGCCAGTTATATTTGTACCTGTGTTATACGTGTTTGTATAGTTCTAATAAATTCTATAGTAATTCCAACGGCATTTTAAATTCGAGTCCCGCTCTCGGAACAAGATATATGGAAAGTGTGGTCCAATATGTATTGGACCTATGTTTAAACATCGCTCTTATTAACTCCAATCTGTGCTGCACAATGTAAAGCTCGTGCCCCATTATCTCGCAGACTTAGTCCTATAGATTTATGTGTTTCTCTTTTTAATGCCCCTTTTTGTTTCATCGAGTTTCAAACCACGATACTAAAGAAGTTACACTTCAAAAAATTGCAAGTAGTCACGCCTCATACAAGCTGTAAAATGCACACTGTAACATAAGAGCATCAGTCCGAATCAAAAGTAAAAAGATGCGTATTAAAAAACAAAGATAAGCAGCGTACATAAGACTACATATAATGAGATAACTACGGCCCAGCGGGGCTCTCGTAAAAAAATTAAAAAAAAAAATCATAAAAATTCGAACGTTTACCGGCACGGTATCGGTCGATCGTCTTATTAGCATTTAATTCGTGGTGCCCAAGAGGGGGGTTTCATGGGTCGATGCCCCCCGAAATTGGGCACTTCCTCGCCTCAGGGTGAAGGCAGGAGGTACTAAGAATTCCAAATGCACCACAAATTGGTTATTTCGTCATTGGCCGACATCAATTGGGGGGAAAGGGGATTAAGAACTTTGAACCTTCTGATTGGCTATAGGCATGAGAGAACAATACTTTTGACGTGGTGGAGCTATGCTGGAATCATGAAATGGTTTCAGCTCTTAGAGCCAGCTTGATCGACGTGATACCTCATCCTCGCAAAATACTAGCGTGAAACTGTTAGAAATAAAAGAAAAATATTTAGTGTCGTAAATAAATCCACGCACATAAAATACAAGGATTTTTACTAATAAATAGATATAGTTTAAGAAATGTACGTACATATGTTCGTGCCTACCCCGCAAGGGAACTGGCGTGAAGTTATGTATGTATGTATGTAAATGTTCGTACATAAAATTCACGGCAATGAGGCTAGAAACTCAGCATTATGCTGTGTTAGGAGCTAACACAGCGCTGATTTTCAGTTCCAGACTCCATCAAACCAGAATTAACCCAAACAACCTACTATTTACATACATACATACATAACTTCACGCCAGTTCCCTTGCGGGGTAGGCACGAACAACAGAGTGCCATTTAGGCTTATTCTTACACACCTCACTTGCCTCTTTGACATTCGTAACTCTTGTCATGCAAGCTCGTCTGTTCTTAAGGCTCCTGACATCACCTTCTGCTAGTACACGATCAATTTGATCATGGAAAGTGTGTCGTGGCCTTCCACGACTTCTGCATCCATCCACTTTTGCATTGTATATCTGTTTAGTCATTCTTTCATCATGCATTCTTTCCACATACTATTTACATCATGTAGTTAATTTTAAAACGGTTTTAAATACTTTTAATAATAAAATTATCTTACACGTATCACAAAAATGAAGCCTTGAGCTTCCTCGCCCTCTATAGGGTTTATAGATATGGTCCCTATCCCATCTCCCTATTTCAATCCTATATCTCATCCCTTCTATTCAACCTTCGTTATCCCACCCTAAATGCTGACAACGCATTGGCTTTATCCTTGGTGTTGCTAACGCCTATAGGCGACGTTAACCACTTTCCATAAGCTCGCCATCTGACTGTCTTGCCAGCTTCGAAATAAACAAAATAAATAAATAAAACTCATTAAATTGCCGTCAAAAACTTCTGTACACTCTTATGCCTTGTTAACTTTATGATTACTTCCATGGCAGCAATCAGGAAAGCGGCGAGAAAGTCGAATATGACATACACTCGCGCTGTTCATTTCCCTGCTTGCTGTTTTTTTTATGTTTAAGGCTTGGCAACTAAGCCAGGCGCCGTTGTATTGTAGGCTACAATCGACGTCATTCAACGGAGTTCTTGTGAAGACTCGAAAGGCCACATTTGACTATACAGTTCACATTTCTCACTAAAACACATAATTACTACTCAAAAACTATTAATATCCTAAAACTATTGTTCATTTTAGAGTAATTTTACACATTTTTAGAAAATAAAACTGCACAGCACAACGTCTCCTTTCAGTTCCCGCCAAAAACTCTCCTGTCATAAACAAAGAGTTAAACAGATTAAACATTTAATTTGAAAATAGAACAAACAGGCAGTAACTACGCGCTAAATTCTGACCATAGACTACATTAATACATTTTATTCGTCCTTTTCAAACAGTGTGAATACGATTTCTGATAGTACCGAAATATCTTTGTGGAGCACAATGCAGCCCTTTATTCATAACATTTACCTGAATATATATTATTCGAGCCATTGTGCATTTCCAGGCGAAATAGTGCATTGTCTGGATAATTGAATAATGCGAGCGAGGCCATTGTTGGGTACGCGTGGATACACTCAGCGGGTGCTCCGTTGCTCACTTCAAAGTATGAGGGCGATGAATTTTAATTTTAATTTCTTTTCGTTATTTTTAATAAGCTTTAAATACATATAAATAAATTCGTATACACCAGAAAGTTATTTATATGCAAATAAGAAACTTATTGTTTTGTTTCGCGTAACATATACACGATAGCACAGTACCGTACATACAATTCAGACCCTGAACTACGTATGTAGAAAAGGTCGTTGAGAAAGAGTTTAAAGTTTATTTAATGTAAATGTTAAGCGGGTGATAGACGTACACGTAACTTTCAGAAGTGAAGAAGTTTGTCGAGGCATAAATATGCGTTATTCACTCGCACATCTATCACCCTTTTTACAATATAATAACTATTGTTCACACAGGAGAAACGCAGTGACCAGTATCTTCCTTTTTGATTACGAAGCCAGCAAACAGGTAAACGGAAAATAATGATTGTCACCTATGGCGGTATGCGAAGTCAATGCGTTGCCAACCTTTGGAATAAGTTAGAGGGTTCAAACAGGACAAACGCTTTAGAGGGGCTGGGATACGAAATGGTATAAGGAAGATGAGAGAGCGGGAGGAGAAAACGAACCATCTGACCTGACACAACGTTCGAAACACAATTAACTTAAAGGTGCTGTATCACCGCGAGTATTCGCCTGTAATATAAGGTTACAGATGAGCATTACATCAGTAAACGAGGACATCCAATGATTACAGTGCGCAACCTGTAATGATACAATGTGTAATATTTTGATACCTCTTGTAACACAATGACCGCTTTGTCTACATTGTGGAATCAACTAAATGAAAATAGAATCATAAAATGTTACATTACAGGCGAATGCTCGCAGTGAGGGAGCAACTTTAGATTAAACGTTTCACGCCGATATTCTGTGAAAGCGTATCATATCGATCGAGCCGGCACTAAGTGCTGTAATAAAGATTCCAGTATGAGTATACCACGTCTAAAAAAGTATTAACTAATCTCTTTTATTATAAGTATCGGCTGCATTAGATCGCATTATTTTGTGTTTGTAGTTTTATTAATTATACTTTTATCAAAATAAGAAAATAATGCGATGTCGTAGTTATCTAAATGCCTATATAGTGCAGACTCATTCTTGAATCTGAGCCATATATGAGACCTCGTAATAGGAAAAATGTTAAAAACATTGCCGTTTCAACGTTGTCTTAAAACCGAATATTGGCCACTGCGTGTTTGTACGCGCTGATTGAAATTCCGATAGCTCGCTACCTGAGCGACGGATAAAAACCACGGAACTCTTCATTAAATTCATATTGGGGCCAAACCGTAATGCAAATTACACCTTATTAATTAAGTAATAAAGTAGAATATTACTTGTCAAATTTTACGGTGCTTATTGCATTACGCCACCATCGTGTCCCAACAGCGCTACCAAACGTGGTACCCTGTAATTTGTAATAAAAAATCTATTTATAAGACAAAATAAAGCACAGAGACGCTACCTATCGATCCTCACTTTCAATAAATCATCTGTCATACAATTTTGACGCTTGTCAACCGTAATCGTACGATTTAAAATCGCGCGACGCGATCGGACGCGATTTGTGGTAAATTTTTATAATGCTTAGAGATCGTTTGTAATTTTGTTAAGTCCACTCCTTTTTAATAGCCCAGACGGACGGCAGGTGTTTTTTTTTATTTAACAAAAAGCCATCGCATCAGACCGCTACTGAAGAAGTGAAGTTTTAAATTATAGTGTATTAAAGCAGCGTTCCTGTTATGAAATGTTTTTATTTATAGCGTACGCGTGCGATCGCGGGACGATGGAACGCGGTGGTGTGTCGCGTCGCGCCATTATGGCATCTGCTTTATATTCGAAATTCGAACGGGGAAACTTGCACCATTGCACTGTCAAACAGACAAATATGTATCTAGTACAGTAGGTACTTATAGAGCTTAAAAATCAATTATTAATTTGAATTATAGCAAGAACAGTGATCATCATCAACGTTAAGGGCCCATTCACTATCCTGCATGGCAGTCCGCCGCATAATGAAGGACTGCGAATGTTGTTGAGGGCTGCATTACTTCCGGCAACACCGAGCAGAATGCCTCTCGAGTCCTGCAAGCCCCACCCAGTGCAGAATTCCACTGCAGGATATTGAATGGGCCTCATTACCTGAGCGGACAGATAAATTAATTGTGATATTCTTTACTAAGTTACAAAACATCGCTGCGTCATAAAACTATACAACCGTACAACCTTATGACGTCACATATATGTACAAGTAAAATGAGTCAAATAGTGCATTAGTTATTGTCGTAAATTTCTATATCATGATGTTGTAAAAGTAAGATATCCTAACGCCTGTTCTTTTATATGTCAATAATGTAAAATTTACTGTTACTGTCCGTATCTCTATTATAATCCATACAATTAATAATACAACTTATTTTAATAAATAATCTATACTTATATCTATTAAATAAGCAAAAGTAACTGTAATCTTTTTACGACCAAAAGTCCGAACGGATCCTAATAAAATTAAGTAAGGAGATTGTATCCCGAGTAAGAACATAGACTGCTTTTTGTCTCATAAAGCAATCTTGAAGGAATGTAATCCCGAAAATTTATATAGGCATATGAAAAAAGAATCCACGTGTTCTAAAGTTATTGTTGCATTATTATTTCGTTCAGAAATTAAAAAAATAAATTCGCTCAAACCCAACGTTTTAATTCAAAAAATGTGAAGGTTAATACGAGGTATCGAACAAAAATTTGCGCAAATAAACTTGTACAAAGAGGCCTTAATATAAAATATTAAAGCCGCGTGCGAAAACATCCAACCCGTTTACTGCAGTATAGTAAAAGGACGTAATGAACAGATGTCTTTACGACCACACTTGTATATTGGTAATTTCTCCACGGGCCGTACAAAAAATACCATAAATATCCCTAACAAAACGGTCTCCTACTGAATATTGCGGCCATAAACCCTTAAGACTATAAAACTAAGATCGTTGTTAACTTTTGTTTGACGTAACATAGCCAGTCTCGACGGTTACCTTTATTTGGTTAGCGTCCTCTAAATATGTAATATGAATGAGCCAAATATATTCCATAACTAGAATTTATAAATATTTTAAAAAGAGAATTCTTTAATTTAGTTCTTTGTTGTTTGAAGAACAGACAAAGATCCCAGACTATACAGCCTCATCGTTTGTATAGAATTCGTTTCAACTTTTTTTGTGACAATTCCTATTTTGAAGTTGACATTTTTTATATTTCTAAAGATTACCGAGGGCTTCGCTCGCATAACTTTTTATCCATACTGATACAAAATGATTCAATTTTTCTAGAAAAAACAAGCCATATATTATAATTATTATTGCTGTTGACAAAAGTAAGTACATGCATAAATAAATCGTGCAAAAGTCACAAAATAAACATTAAAATCACTTTCAAATTTATACATTATTATCATCGAATAAAATAATGTAACCATATTATTATGTCGTCTAATATCTACTGCTTAATAGTGTTTTTAAGCAAGCCATCAGTTCGTCTATTTATCTCGCTGGCTTACATGTCATCTCCATTAGAAGACGCACTTCTCTCCTCTAATGGCCGGTTCCTATATTTTACCGACCGTTCCTTTGCCTTATATCATTTAACAAGTAATGTCAAAATTCAACCGATGGTACAAGTGAAGGAATAGTAAAATATAGGAGCCGTCCACAAGAAAATACAAGTAGCTTCTGAGTAGTACCTATTGAATTTGATGGAACAACTGTATTTTGTCTATGGAAGATATGCCGAAATATTCATTCAGAAAATAATCGAAATTAAAGCCTTTAAAAACAACACTAATAGGTAATTAAAATACAATAATTTAATTTCACATAACATTTTTAAATTTCGATTCTTATTTCAAAATTCATTTTGCACATTGATTTTAAATATAAAAGGCGTTCTAAAAATTCAAAAATGACGCTTCAGTTTCTGCCCGTTGAGCGTCATCCCCATTAGAGAGAGACGAAACACGATAAGAGCGAAAGAGAGGCAAGGAATGAAAGGAGCTCTTTTTCGTGCATTTTTTGCCCCGAAATCCGTGCGTTCAAAAATTTTATTCTAATACAAGAAAAGTATTCAAAAGATACGAGGGCAGGTAGACGGTCGCCGGCCGGGGGTGTTTGCTTTAGTTTTTTTTCCCCTCTAAACACAAAGAATTCAAGTTGATTTATGGCCTGTAGTCTGTGACGATTTGTGACCTGTAATTTTTGATGCCACTTTTGTCACTCGACGCTTCTTATTTTGATTTATTAATTTATACCCGTCCGGTTATGGACTTAGCCGGTTTTGACAGTTGTCAGCATAACCTACAATTTTTAAAAACGGTGCGTCGCAAATGACATGTAATTTTGTTTATTATATATTACTTTTTTTATTCATAAAGACATTATCTGTTAGCGTTTGTTTTGCGGTTTTCTTTTATTGTAACGCCTTTCCCTTGTTCTTTGTAATATGTTTAATAATGAAAAATAACATAATAAGCGTTCGCGTGTCGTAATCACGGCGAACGGTACGAACTACCTACCGCGGCGTCGCGTGCATTTTCAACCACCTGGTATACCCTTGCTGCTAAATACTGACTTCATTTAAACCACCTTAATGACATCTTAGAAAACTCAGCAACTCGAGATCTTTAAGTAATTGTCTCGTGTCGTAAGATTCTTGGCATAATGTTTTCGCCAGTATTACACACAATAAAAGTATGTTTTGCCGGTTTCAACCACGGTTTTGGGTATTAGCGGTTCTTAACGTCGGAATAAAAAACCACGCTTAGAACCGTAAAATCAATTATTTTTCTTCTGTTTAATTATGGCTTTGCACGATATGTGAATATAGCCAGTGGCAAATATTCATGAATATTAAAAATAATAAGGGTTCGATTCCGTTATTTACTGTGATCTCAGTGTCTGGGATCGGCCCCAAAGTAGTTCGTTCTGCATTACCCACAACACAAAGGTAACTTGCTTCATTTGGGGAAATACAATGTGTGTGTTTGTATGCCGATTAATAAATAATTTTCAAGCAAATAGGAAACAGTAAAAATCCCGGTCCCAGGTAAAGTAGCATCAGCCAAATTGTCGATCTCTGACTAACTCCAAACAAGATCTTAAGGCAATTCAAAAAAATCACATTTGACTAAACAATTGATTTCCAAATAAACAAATGTGCATTGTTTTGAAACTGAAACTGCATAGCAAAACATCAGCTCAAGTTCCCGCCAAATTTCTCTGTCTATTACTATATTAATTTAATTTACATATTAAAAGCCATTACATACAATGAAGATACTATAATATTATTACAAGAACATATATAATATATCGTAACAGCCTAATCTAATACATATGATTATTATAATATAACAGTATTAATCAACAATATTATAAATTTATACAGTAATCTTCAGTTAAATTGTATTCTACCTATAATCCCTTAAGTCTATAAGTAAAATACTGAACCTAGATCAAAGTCTTATAAAGGTATTGTGCCTAGATTTATTTGTAATAAAGTTTATATAGTATATTCTTTTCATGACGTTGAATAAACACACATTACTCCATGAGTTACCAACAAATAAACTGGCGATATTTCTAATTTTAAAATCCATATAGACATTTATTTATCTATAATATCAAAAGCCTCAAATAATTCATTCTGTTACAATAAAACACAGAGCAATATTAAGTATTTTGGTCATGCGTTTTTCTTCATTCAAATATATGCCTGGTGATATCGTGTAGTAATTATGTGCTTGTTCACGTAGGAACGCGCGGGCGCGGCGGCGGGTGCGGGCGCGGTAGACGTAGCGAGTTCGCGTTCACATTGGCCGCCAGGCGTTTGCGCGAGTTTGACATGTTTTTAGAGATTGAAAACATGGACGACGATCTTTTATTTTTAACCGAAAATTCATACCTAAAGCGGGAGATGATAAAAATTAGAATTGGTGTGCATGAAATTAATAAAGAAAGAGAACGGTATGGTGAATTTCATACTTTATATAGTAATTTGAGAGATCATCCTTCAAGATTTTTTGGATATAGCAGGATGACTGTCAACTGTTTTGATTACATATTGGATTCAATAGGGAGTGAGATTTCAAAAGGAGTTCTAGCCTGAACAGCACTAATGAACTCTTCTGTATTGAAAGACATGATATCGTTTCTAGCGACAAGTTCATACTGGTTGAACTTAGCTGACGTCGCGAGTGAATCGCGCGCTTCGCCGCTAGTTCGACGTGAACACACACATACAACTGACGCGTTTGATATTGCCGCGAGCGCAACGCGCGCGCCAGTCGCCAACTTGCCCGCTACTTAGACCGCGCGTGCGTTTCGTACGTGAACACTTGGATATTACGCCATGTTTAATATTTCGTGACCGCGCCCGCGAGTCAACGTGAATGAACACTATATCTTATAAAGATATATAATTCACTTCACCGTGTGTAAAGGCCTTAAAACGCGTAATTTTTTTGTTCTTTTTTTAATAAATCTCGCAAATATTATATTGAACAAAATATCTATTGTATCTATTTTGTTATAGCGATGTTATACATTTTTACATTCTTTGATAGGCAAACATTTAAAACAAAATATAAATGTATGGCATTAATTTTACTATACCGGTTATATGTATTTTGCTTAACGCGATTTGTAATTTAAACTAGTATTTTAATGGCTTTTTTAATGTTGAATCTTCATTATTTTTACTACTTAACTCAATTAGTAATAACATATACAGTTACGTATTGCCTTAACGAGGTAAAAAACAAATCAAAACGGTAGAACTGGAACAAATAGAAAAGAATTTCGACGTAATATTTTAAAAAACCAAGATTCATAAACGTCTTCTGAATGTGATTTATTTGCCGAAACAGAATATATGTTTTATTATTAGTTCATAAAATGTTCATACATACATATAATTAGCCAAACTACTAAGTAGTTTGTCGGTAGCTTGCTCGTTTAAAATATTTTAGTTAGAATTACTTAATACATATAACTTAACATTGACTTTTGTATAGAATGTATGGGAACTTTCCGACGCGGTTCCCCCTCTGCGCGCATGGTTCGTCAAGAAGGGCGTTATAAAATGTATTAAAGGTCGGCAACGCGTTAGCGACGCCCCTGGTGTTGCAAACGCCTTGCCATTAGATGCACCGTCAGCTTATTTGCCTGCTTCGGGCAATAAAAAAAATGTATATATTTATATCATGTAATGATAGTAACATAAGCAGGGTCTCCCCAGATTGCGTTTTATAAATTTCTCCAATTCGATGTATCTATTATGCCTGAAGTAACATGACACCCAGACCGTCGTCACTATTAGATACGTTTTAGTGCTTTGCTCAAATATTTGGAGAAACCATACAAAAATTATTACGAAAAAGCAACGTGTGAAGAAGTTACGTCTTTAAGTATTAAGTTACTTGGTACTGAAAGTATCCATGAATAATCAAGTATCAAAATAATCTTCAAACAAATAGACACCCTGTGAAAAACGATTTTATTGAAAAGAAGCCGTACCAAAGCTCAAAAAACAAATGTCACAGCGTTCAAGATTTTCAACACAAACACCCAATTTTTATTGAAAATAATCAATATCCAAAAACTGTTATCCCATCGGAGCAAAACTTAGATATTATAACTATTATTAGTTCCCGGCGCGGATCTCGAGTAGTCGGCGGAATAGTAGGGTTCGCTTTGTACTTAAGCGTAGTCAATATGATTCCATTTGTCGACATAATATCACTATCATCAACAAACTCAGCAAGTCGGATTATGTTGACATTGACTTGTTTGTGGATAGTCTAGCATCTGTAAATGAGAATTTAATCAAAGCCTATTTTAATAATAACTAGTTTCCCCGTCACAAAAGCTTCCTATTATTGTTCTTTTTTTCTTCTAAAATTATTGTATTTGATACTTTATTTTTATTTCCCTGACATCTGTGGAGGTTTATAATTAGCTGTTCTTTAGCTATTTCTGTAACGCTAGTTTGTAAAACTTTAGTTTGTAAGGCCACAGCTGTTAACCCCCCAAATAAAATAAAATAATAAAATTATTATATTTTTGTCCTTTTCTGGAACGGGAAAATATTTCGAAAACCAGCAAAATTTCACTGTGCGACGACAAAGCGAGTCAGGGACTATATACCATAACTTATTAAAATTCGTATACGAATATTTAAAAATAGAACTTTGATAACGTCCATAGCCCATTGACGCTGACGGTTCTAAATTTAAATTACTTAGAACTGAACTCCCCAGCATTTTAAAATCCGTTTAACTCCATGAAACCATAGATTGTTGTATTGAAAAAAAAAACAATTAACTCATAACAAACAATGATGTACATTGTTAATATTTAAGTTACAATAATTCTTTTATGTAATAAGCGCTTAAGGTCGCTGAACTATAAAATAAAATATGACCAGTTTCAAGGATTTAAGTAGATTTAGTTCAGGAATGTGATAAACTTTCATTTCATTTTGTAAATGGTTTTAAATCTTAATGAAGAACATGAATCTATTAATATTTTTAGGGTTTCGTAGTGATTTTTATAAAAAATAAACTCTTGTATTATATTCTTTATGTCCGTTTGTCTGTCTACATTTACTTTTTTATTTACATTTAGTACTCTGTCTATATACATTTACCCACAAAAATAAAGTAAAATTTTATGATATACAAATTGGATGCAATTTTTCATTTTGGAAGAAAAGGAATGTTTAATTGTAGTAAAAGTAACTATCAGCATTATTTAAGACACTTTCTTTTCAACCACGGCCTTTACTTTCCAACTTGTGTCGAGTGGTTAACCCTACATTACCTTGCAATTTTTCTGTACTACCTCCAAATAAGCTCACAGTGCAAAGTACACGTTTCCCCATATCGGGTACTTTGTTTACGCTGTATAAAATCAGGCAAACCCACGTGAATTACTCTAGTTTAATTTACGATTTTTCTGTACTACCTCCAAATAAGCTCAAAGTGCAAATCACACGTTTTCATAGTGGTGCAGTTAGCTCCTTAACCGGCCCCTTGGGAGGCATTTAGGGGCCGGCAGGTCAGTTTTTGGGGCCATTAATGCGATCACAGACCTGACGGGGAATTAGAACGCGGCAATAAAGGTAGGAAGATAATGACTCACTCTGGGACAATCAGCTAAATAGTGTCCCGGATAACTGGAATAACATATAATTTCTAGTTATTTGTTATTCGTTTACTTTAGTTCATTCTTAAATAAGTAAAAATTAATGTTCTATTATTTATTAATTTTTTAACAGGGTAGTTGACTGTTAAATGAATTGAGATATTTAAGATATTTTTATCATGTTACAAAACGTCGCTGCCTCTTAAATTTTTTCCCAGTATACCAACTTATGAGGTCATGAGCATGTACAAATAAATTAATAAGCTGCTTTTCAATATTATGAAAGTTACGCAAGTGTAACTTAATAAAAAAAAAAAATCGAAATAGATTATTTATTTTGAAAATAAAAATCGCTGCCAGAGGGAAGCGTGCCCAGAAGGCTGGCTGCGTTGCCACGCCGTATGGCAATGCTGATTCGTTGCGCGAAATACGAACCAGCCTTCTGATCATGGGTATCAAAGAGTTTCTTGCAAATTTCTTTGAAGAAACCCTTTACCTATGGACCTCACGGACCTAAAGTTTCCACTCCAAACGGCACAAATATGTAGCCCCTTCCTAGGGTTCCATATTTGCGCAGTTTGAGATCTTCAGTTGTAGAAGCAGCATTGCCAGCTCCTGACTTAGTCACTGGAAGATGTGATGCCAGAGTTTTTTTTTTTTTTTATTGCAGGAGATCAGCAGACAGGCAGACGGCCCACTTAATGGAAAGCGGTTACCATCGCCTATGGACATGCGCAACACCAAAGGTGCTACAAATGCGCTGCTGCTCTCTTAAGTGTCAACGCATATCGCCTCCCACACAAGCGGCCTTCCCATCTTCCAAGGAACAAGTAACATTCCATCCGGCCTCTTGCCATCGTCGCGCACCAAGCCATTTGGCTCTAGGATGGCTGATATGCCGACGCTGACATAAGCTCGGCGGATGTCATCGAGGCTGGCATGGCGAGATCTTCGGCCAACACTATGTAAGCATGATAATCCGATAAAAATGTTTAAGTTTAGATTTAAGTTTAGATTGTTAAAAGATGAAAGTGATTTTAAGATATTTTTAGTATGTTGAGATTTTTTATAATTGTAGTGGGTTTACTTATTTTAAATTAATTAATCCCGTGGTGTATGTGTTTTTATTTTATTAATTGTTGAAATTCATTCGTGAAAAACAATTATGGAAGTCAATAACTTACTTGTGACCTTATATTTAAGATTTCTCGTCTTCCAGATAGAATTTAGGGCTGATGTTTTCCATGTTATATTGTAGAAATATAACGTCTTTTTCAAGCCATAATTCATTACATTTCCCCAAAGGCCCCGTCTCCTTTTAATCTACGAGTAAAACGTCCTAATACAACGAAAGCTAAAATAATAAAATAAAAATTCATAGTTCCATGTTGACGTTTCAACGTCACCCCACACGATCGCACATCCGACCCCCTCCATTTCAATTGTAAAACAAACATTAAACTTTGTACGTTTGTTTGTTACCCATACGAGCATTTCCAACGTTAATGCATTGCAAACGCGATAAAATACGCGAAAAAACAGTCCGTCCAATGAATTTAAATGTTCGAATTAAAAGTTTTTTTTTTCGAGCCCATTGTACGAATGCTCGTTTGTTCGGGATGACCCTTAATCCTACAGCTGGCTGCTTGTAAATAGATAGATTATTTTTTTCTTATTATAAATAGTTTTTTATTAACAAAAAATATCATCTTTGTATAGATTAAAAAGGATCATGACATTTACAAGACTGCAAGATGTTTGCTTGCTTTGTTATGACGTTATGAATTTAAAAATCGAAGCAGACAATTTAAAAGAAGAAATATTTTGTTTATCTATTATCGTTCGATTTTTAAATATAGCTCTGCACGATTTGTGTCTTTATTTAAAGGCGCCCATTCACCATCCTACATGCCAATCCGCGTATCCGTCCGACACGCAATGTAATATTTGTGTATATATGTATTGTAAATGTTGTTACAGCCTGCATTGCGTCCGGCAACACCAAGCAGGCAGTTTCTTGAGTCCTTTAAACTCCGCCCACCGCAAGACTGCCTTGCAGGATAGTGAATGCGCCTCTCTAGATAGATCTTTAACTAACACTTAATGCTAATGTTATATGGTTCACGATTAAATTAAAAGGCGCAAGACTGAAGGAAGATACGACATTGAGTAATTTACATACATACATACATACATAACTTCACGCCAGTTCCCTTGCGGGGTAGGCACGAACAACAGAGCGCCATTTAGGTCCATTCTTACACACCTCACTTGCTTCTTTGACATTCATAACTCTTGTCATGCACACTCGTCTGTTCTTAAGGCTCCTGACATCACCCTCCGCTAGTACACGATCAATTTGATCATGGAAGGTGTGTCGTGGCCTTCCACGACTTCTGCATCCATCCACTTTTGCATTGAGTAATTTAATGTTATATTTAGATAGCCTGGCCTGTGCCCACTTCGCTGGGTGTCATTAATTTTTTTTTTATTAATCGCAATCAAATATATCCTTTAACACCCAGAAATTATGTAGAGTCGGTGCGAGTTCAGGAGATTACTTGCTACAAACAAACTTTACTTACTTTTTTTTTATTGTATGAGTTCAGCAGACAAAGAGACAAAGCAGTTAGCATCGCCTATAGACATTTGCAACACTAAAGGTGCTACAAACGCGCTGCTGCTCTCTAAAGAGAAATTAGAGCCTAGCCCCTAGTGCCGGAACGCTACTCAGTGTTGTTATGGCGACATACTCTAGATTAGGGTTGGTAGACACCCAGACGGGCAAATACCCTACCACCTGGCAAAACACGTCTTTATAATATTAATATAGATGAATCACTCTGGTTACTTCATCGGAATTAAAATAGAGAAATAAACCGTATTGTATATCAACTTAAGGAAATTCTTGACACAGCTCAAAAAGGCAGTATACTAAACTCAAACATCTTACAACTATTGTCGGTTTTTTTTTTTTTATTGGACTTGACTTTATGTTGTTGGTCCGAAGACCTTACAACTTTACCGGGGTCTTTGGGGCGAGTGCCTTCGCGAAGCGAAGGCGCTCGAGCCCGGGGGGGCAACTTGCTCGAGGGAGCTCCCTAAGGAGTTTTACCTCGGCTGGACTGTTGCCATGAATGGGGAATGAATTTAATGATGCCCACCATAGGGCGACACAAAATACTAATTGGGAACGGGCGACGGGTAATATAAAGCCCGAAGGGAAGGATCACGGCGGGCCGGGATCGGTGGTTTGCGGTGGCCTACGCTATCTTACTGCCGTTTCGCAACGTGTTATGACTGGGAGAGAAGAAACGGCGAAAGAAACTTCCCAGCAACACGCCTAGTCTATCCTGTGGGGTGAGCTATGTCTCCTAGCGTCCCTCGCGGGGACGTGGAGAGATCTTGATTGGCGGCGTCTGAGACGCCGCCGTCTGTGTCTGTCTGTCGGTGCCTGCCAGCCTACTGTTCTAACCGTGGGCGGACTGATCCGGGCCAGCCGTTTCGTAATAACGTCGACTCTGTCCGTCAGGACGTTACGCGGTCGTCGCACAAGAGCCTTTCGACGAGGCTTATAATCGGACGCGGACACGACGAGCGGATTTCGATGGTGCGGCGCGAGATCGAAATACTTACGCGAGAGCGACGTAATGTAGTTTTTGATGGAGGGAAGCTCCAAATCGCGGTGGAGGTCGACGTTACACATATAGAGGGAAACACCGACGGCTCTGCGCATGAATTTATTCTGCACGATTTGCAGTTTATCTAAAAGGGCAGGCTTGACATGGCCGAATACCACACTCGCGTATGTCATGATCGGGAGGATACTATTGTCGGTGCCTACCCCGCAAGGGAACTGGCGTGAAGTTATGTATACGTATTTTTTTTTTTCTTTTTTTTTTCAAATTCCCCAAGTTGTCAAACTTGCAACACTATAGATGATTTGTATCATATGTTGATAGAATGTGTCCAGAATAACACTTTTAGGCAAAGTTGTGGAGTCAATATAAGGCTATTAGGTCAAATTAATAGTATCCTGGCAGACCCATCTTCGAATGACGCCAGAATTCTATGTAAGAAATTAGTGATTAGGTACTATGTTTTGTTACACTACGTAATTGTACTTACCAGGGTAGCATGGTCGCTTAAGCGACAAAGCCCTTTAATTATGAATTTAATAATTAAAAAAAAAATATATACATTCATTTCAGAACCAGGTCCATAAATATCACAATGAAAAAAGTTAAAACCTGTTAACGTTACTACAGCTATTTCTCAAAAGTTAAATATACTAGCGAAATAACTGAAAAATATTACGTTTTTTTTTTTTGAGAGAAAAAACTAATTTATTATGTGTGCTAAAAACAACTATATCATATGTAATGTTATAATCATTTATTTATTTTAATTCTAAAGCTAATTATAGTTATTGTAAAATTATAACCTGAGACGATCGTGATCTATATTTTATGGTCTGTTCCGATGCTTTACTTTAGATAAGTAGAATTATGGCAATGTATAATAAACCATTAGTGATTTAATTGCTTGAAGTTGATATATCTCAACGCACTTTAGCGGAAAATCTTACGGACACTTAAAAAGGTTGAATTACGTTAGAAAAAAAATTTAAACAGCATAAATTACGAAATTTAATCCACAAAAAGCTATATTTGAATATTAAAGTCATTGGAAACATTCTAAAGGAGACGAAGACTTTTGGGCCAAAGAAATATAATCTGTTGAATTGTGGCTTAAAAAAAAAATAGTTTTCTATAACATTTTTTTTATTGCAGGAGTTCAGCAGATAGGCAGACGGCCCACTTGATGGAAAGCGGTTACCATCGCCCATGGACATTTGCAACACCAAAGCTGCTACAAATGTGCTGCTGCTCTCTTAAAGGAGACTGGAACGTGGTCACTAATGCCAGAACACAATTCAAGGTTGTTATGGCGACATGCTTTAGACCAGGAGTGGTAGCCATCCAGTCGGGCAAATTCCCTACCACCTGGCTGTGGGTTGTTTTGTCGCCTCTTACGACAGTAAATTGTATTCTTTCTCCGTTTATATATATCTATTTAACTAATGTTCAATTTTAAAAGATACTACACATTTTTAGACAATAAAACTACACTGTATTACCCTCCAAGTTCCCGTCAAATACTTCTTCATAAATTTTATTAATATAACAACGAAAGAAGGATTATTGTATGGTAAAAGTAAAACACACTTGGAATGTAATGTCATAATGTTGATATTCGGAATCAATTCGGTTGAAAGGTACAGAAGTGAAAGGGCACGACAGTTTCAATGACATTGAATGGCTCAATTTGGTATTTATATCGATCACTTCAGTTGATTAATCTAAATTGAAATATAGAAAGGAACCATCTAATACCGGCTTAACGTTATTCTAAATTAGAAAATGTATAATTGAAGTATTGCATATTCTAAAATTTATAACCGAACTATTCCATATTTGAATATTTGAAAACAAATATTATACATACTAAAATTTATATTCGAAACATTCCATATTTCAAAAATTAAAAACAAATGTTAAACATTCTAAACTTTCAATCGAACTATGCCATATTTGAAAATTCAAAAATAAATATGAAACGTTCTAAAATTTATAATCGAACTATTGCATATTTGAAAATTATAAATAAAAAAAATCGAAAATTTATAATCGAACTATTCCATATTTGAAAATTTAAAAATAAATATTATTATTTTTCTAATTGAATAATTCCATATTCGAAATGTTAATAATCTTATTTAAAATTCGAATATACGCGTACGGTTATGAATATGTAAAAGCGTATTCAACACCCTTATTTCTACTTTTTTAATTTTAACCCTCTAAATCCCCATGGGGTTTAAATTAAAGTGTAATGGTGCGTTGTTTAATAAGTTATCTGCGGGTTTGCTTGTGTTATGTTATTGTTAATGCTGTTTTTTTGTTAGTCCATTTTTGTGGGGTGAACGAAGTCAACAGGCGAAAGGTTTAACGTTAGCTGGAATAATACGAATTATTATTAGCCACAATCTCCATTCCACGGAAGAAGAATTCTCGGAATAACTAAAACCTAGTAAAAAAATATGTAACTAAAAAGTACATTACTTATGACGTCATAGTTCATTATATTCTAGGGATGGGTCGAAATTCGGTTTGACCGAATTTCTGCAGCTTGAGCCGAACTTCGGCATTCGGCCGAAATTCGGTTTAAATGCCGAACTTTCGGTGCAAGAAAAAGGTAAAATACCTACTTGCACTATTTGGACTGAAGTTAATAATAGAAATCATATCTATCATAACCGTAATATAAAAATTAGTATCTATATACTCATCGTCGTTTATTTTAGTTAAGAACATGTAAACTTTAACGTGCAATGTGATAAAAAATTAGTTCTTGATTGAGTCTTTGCATAATTAAATAGACATCAAATTAAAACACAAATAAAATAAACTTATTATTCCTCAAAGAAACATGAGTAAGTAGTGCAACTACTTAATTGTAATGCGTAAGTTGAAGTTTGAATTGAAATCACTTTTTACGAGTTAAACATTACCAATTTAGAAGTATGAAATGGTGATTTTTTTTCAATCAAAGATCTAAAAATCTATACTTTTATCCACCTACTCATATTTAAAATTTACGGCGTTATCAAGTCACGACATCAACAGGTCACGACGTGTTGCTCTTGAGAAAGCGTGGCGAAATCAAACCGAAGTTCGGCCGAATCTTTTTTTTTTACCGAATGTTCGGCCGAAGTTCGTAATCGGTTCAAACCACATTCGGCCCATTCCTATTATATTATTATTTTGGCATTTTATAATTAAAAGTATATTTTAGCAGTAAAAGACTTTAATGTATGAACAAATATCTTTATATACGTTATAATTTTTTCATATTTTTTTTTCTTTTGTATATCTATTCTATTTTTGTACAACATTCTGACCACAGTGCCATTAACTACTTACATGTTACACTACTTCGCAACCATTTAAAATCTAGTATATAATTTTACAACTACTCTTTTATCTTTATGAATTCATTTCTACAAGTTTTATACAATGAATACGTGTATATTTTAATATTTATTACCCCATTGTTTTATTACCTTTTCAGCCAGTGCATGTAAGATCCAAATAGCACCTTAAAATATTTATGAAAAAACATCCAAACTTTTGTAACTCAAGCAGCTATCAGTGAAAGAAGTGTACAATTATATGTATATATTTAATATATAAATAGCTAGCTTGTAAACTCTATATAACGACAGAGAAGGGACTGTGCATTTAATGGCGTTATAGAGAGTTGTCGTTAATGGAGAGAAGTCTATTATTTCTGTCTGGGGTCTTTTACTGCACCAGTAATTGTGTTGTATTTTTTTACTTATTTTATTCATTTCTTGCGATATTGATGTATCTTGGTGATAAAGGAAGGACTTAGAAATTTCGGTATGCATAATGCCGACAGTCGAGTTAAATACGGGCTAGGGTAGTAAAGCGATAAAAGAATGTATACTGCTGCGCAGTTTTTACTAATTTTGGCCTTAAAAGGTACTTTTATATTACTTAATTGTTGTCGTTATTAAGAGTGGGTGTAATGCTATATAGAGTGTATCGTTGTACGAAAGATAAGCTAGACCAACCAATTCCAACTGATTTGAACGCTTAATGGAGTATGTCATTACATTGAGTGACGTTACATGGAGTATATACACTGTATTGTTGAATAACCTCAACCATCTATCATTTTAGTATTTTCGTCATACATATAGAAACATATCCCTCTCTCGCAATGAAGTGAAACTCACGATATCGGTTGCCACGCTGAACGAAACACTAGTAAGATATCCTTAAGATCCCTAAATCTACTAAACTTGTTAAAGGTGTACACAAGGTCATGCGTTTAAAACCAGATTGTAATCAGATGTTGATGGAATCGCTGTTTTAATAGGAAATTCGATTTACCGTAACGAGGTTACTGATATAGAGGAAAAACAGTGTACCATACTCAAGTAAACAGTAATATAATTCCCAATCAATCACTGGCTACTACATCTATTGTAGGCTAATCCGGTAGGTGCCAACATTCCAAACAGAGATTCCCAAATTTTGTGTCTCGTAGACCTTTTAAAATGAAATATATTTATGACTAGCTGATGCCCGCGACTTTGTCCGCGTGGTGCGGTTTTTTAACTATCCCACGGGAACTCTTTAATTTTTCGGGATCAAAAGTATCCTATATGTTGACTAGGGATATAAGCTACTACCATACAAAATTTCATTTAAATCGGTCCAGTCGTTTCGGAGATTAGTTTGTAGCGACAAACAGACAGACAAACACAGAAACAAAAAATTGAAAAAATCGAAATTAGTTCTATTTTACTTCTTACATCCTCCTGACTCGGTTTTTAGCAGTTTTTTTCATTGTAAAGAAATTCGACCTCTACAATTTTATTATATGTATAGATATGGTTTAAATCGTAAATTAGAATAACATATCCATAACCCATAGGCATACAAATAAGCAAATATTATTTTATTTACATTTTATTCATAAATTAATTCAGAACAGTAACATGATTCGTTATAATGATAAAAACTTAAAGTTTCGAACTACAAACAAACATAGTTTTAAACTTTATTATGTAAGATAATTTCGAGGATAAACCTGTATTTTTTTATTGCAGGAGTTCAGCAGAGAGGCAGGCTCGCTTAATGAAAAGCGATTACCATCGCCTATGGACATTTGCAACACCAAAGGTGCTACAAATGCGCTGCTGCTCTCTTAAGGGAGACTGGAACCTGGTCACTAATACCAGAACACAACTCAAGGTTATTATGGCGACATACTTTAGACCAAGGGTGGTAGCCATCCAGTCGGGCAAATGCCCTACCACCTATATACTGGAAGTTATTATAAAAATAATATAATATAATATATATATATATATATATATATATATATATATATATATATCGATAGATCCCCATTATTATCTAACAAACATTTTTTTTGTAAATTTATCAAGTTTAAAATAGTTTGACTATTAGTATATAGCGTTACTCCTTTTATAAGATATACTATACAGACTTTTTTGTTCTTCTTAATCGCTGTCCAAATAAATCGCCATAGGTGATAAGACCGCCATTATACTTGAATATTAATGTTCTTGATTTCATGTAGCATTTTATACAATAATAGTACATTATGGTACTAGTGTGTAACATTGGTGATTACCGCCGAGGCGCCATTGAGACTCGAGCCGTAGGCGAGGGTCTTAAGAGAGCCGAGGACGGTAATCATCAATACACACGTGTATCATACGACGTTTTTCAACACACTTGTGAATAAAATAACAACAAAAACTCATTTTATTTAGTAGATAAAAAAAGTTATATATGAGTGAAAGTTTTATTTATTAAACACGTACGAGTTAAAATTATCTATTTAAATAAGAAGTTGCATGAAATGAGCAAGCAATAGGAATATTAATTTATTTGTTCTATAGAACACGAATTTTTTTTTTGAATAAAAACTTTTTTAAGAACAAAGCAACTCAACCAATAAAATTAAAAAAAAAAATCTATAACTCACTAGTGAGTTATAATGTTTTTTACTCACAGTTTGATAATGGGTGTCATTCTATGCCTAATTGCGGTGACCATAGAGCCACTTTATGAGCAAGTGTGTTGAAAAGTATATTATATTTTATTATCATATACTCTCATAACCCCCTATTTTTTCCGCTAAAGTACATTTTCGTACCGAAGCCTTGGGGGTCGTAATAGATCACTTTGAGTACCATCGTTTTAAACTTTTCGTGAATTTGTTATTTTTGTGTACGGTGCGCGGCTGATTTTTTCATATGTTTATTTTTAAATGGAGCGTGCATGGAGTGCTCTCGATTCAACAAACACGCTACGTATATGTTTGTTTGTTTATTTGTCTGGTGCGCAAGAGTGGTTGCGTTCGAGGGTTAATAAACCGTCGACCGTAAGAGATTTTTTTTCATTATTATAACGTTATTATTGTTGAATTCAAGTGTTTCGTGTATAAATATAATTTGGTGTTTTTGCCCACAACTGATTGTATGTATGAATCATAACGGGTTTTTTGGACCATGAATTTCAACAACGTGTTGAGTTGATAAACTACATGATATGAATTGTGTGTAAATACATTTTGATGAAAAATTCCTCAGCAATTAAGATTTTTATGTTTCGAATTTCAGGGATTATTTTACCTTAAATATAGTTATTAGTTATGCTGGCAATCAAACTCTTTCTGCTTCTACTTAAAAGCAAAATATGAGTTTTTTTATGGTGAAAACTAAGTATTGGCTCATATGTTGTTGTTCAATTATTATTTTTTATTGCAGGAGATCACCAGACAGGCGGACGGCCCACTTGATGGAAAGCGGTCACTATCGCCTATGGACATTTGCAACACCAAAGTTGCTACAAATGCGCTGCTGCTCTCTTAAGGGAAACTGGAACCCAGTCACTAATGCCGGAACACAACACTCAAGGTTGTTATGGCGACATACTTTAGGCCAGGGGTGGTACCCATCCAGTCGGGTAAATGCCATACCACCTGGCTGTGGGTTGTTAAGTCGCCTCTTACGACAGGCCGCCCGGCCGCAAGAAATTGTATTCTTTCTCCGTTCCTGCACGCATAAAAATAAAATCAAATAAATCAATTAGATAATATAAAAACACTTAAACCAAATATTTCTAAGGATTTTAATCTTAAATTATTGGAAAGATTATGAAATATAAATAGATAGATGTAAAACAATATATTATTTTTACTTAAAAGGGCATTTCGAGACAAAAGACACGCTTTTCCAACAAATTACACTATTATATGATGTTTAAATTTCTGAGACAACATGAAGAACACTTAAAGTTTAGTAAAAACTAAATGAAAGAAAATTAACCCCTAAAACACACAATTTAACTACAATTTTATTCAAAAATTTATCTCTAATAAAATGTAGGTTATACGTATTTATTTTACAGAAATGTACCATACGTCTTATATGTATGGATAAAAAACAGATAGTAAGAAACAATATTCAAAAAATTCAGAAAACTGATTTAAAAAATATACTGTGATCATCTATCGAGTACAACTCTAGTCTTGGGCATTTTATCTGATAAAACCTGACAAACGAACACTATCAAAACCAGCGTTATATATTTTCCAATCAAAATTACACATCAGCGTAACAAATTCACCGTAATTAACCCTTGCAATCATCTGGCATTGATGAAACAATCGCATCGGTCCCCCGTACCACGGCCCCAGGGGCCATCGGTTTAGCCGGTTTACTGGACGTAATCTTGATTGATCAGCTACAAATAACGGTGGTTTTTGCGCGTGACGAAATCGGCCCCCGGATGTTTTCCTTTGTAGCGCACGCAGCGAGAGGGTTAAATGTACATTTCATGGCGGGGACGCGAATTCTTGTAGTGTTAATTTTCTAAGATAAACCTTTAGTGTGGGTGAGTACGTCTAGAAGAAAAGTTGACTTTGGACCGATTTATCAATCATCAGAAAAAAGTTATCCATCGAATAAATTATAACCTTCATTTTGAATTGTATCCTGTGAATAACTTGTATCTGGTGACAGAATAATCGGCCCTTCATTTCATAAGTAATCAATATTCCATGAGCATTGATTTCAATTTAAAAGAAGTATTAGACACATAGTATTTTCTTAAGTTTTCGCGACTATTATAATAATTGTACATACATAACTTCACGCCAGTTCCCTTGCGGGGTAGGCACGAGCAACAGAGCGCCATTCAGGCTTATTCTTACACACCTCACTTGCTTCTTTGACATTCATAACTCTTGTCATGCACGATCGTCTGTTCTTAAGGCTCCTGACATCACCTTCTGCTAGTACACGATCAATTTGATCATGGAAGGTGTGTCGTGGCCTTCCACGACTTTTGCATTTTGCATATAATAATTGTAATTGTATAATAATAACTAAAACTAAATGTATACATTAGAAATAATAACTGTATCATTGACACTTGTCATCTTTGTCTTCAGTGATCACGGCTAACGAAATGTCGAAATAAAAATAATATTCAAATAATTGCCGTGTTTAAAACCGTTACAATGTAATTTTAATTATGGTACACGCTAGTAGGCGCCGACTTTTCATGTCAGGAGAAAAAACGCTTGTCAGTGAATAAGGACACACAGTTTGGGTTTCAAAATAATTTTTTCATCGTCATTACATTGTAGGTAAGTGTAGTAATATGCACACTAAGCTCTAACATCTGCCTAGGCAGTGAATGCACGCTACAAATATTTAAATTATCGTCATTGGAGTGAGACAAGCAAACGAACTGTATATCATTTACATCCATAAAGAATCAAAACAAATTTATTTATTTAAATATTTATAATGTTGAAACAAATTTTATTTATATTGTTTTTATAAAAAAAAACTGATTTTGTTCTAGGTTATGTTATGAAAATAATATTCTATTATAAAGTTGATTAAGAGCTATACATTCTGTAATAATATCTTAAAATTCGAAATTCTAAAACTATTTCCAATTGTCATGCAATAAATTGTTGCACTATTAAATGCTGCAATATTAAACACACCATTTTCCCTAATAATAAGGCTGTACCATAATTATAAGGTATTACATCCTATTCCCCCCTATATAATTTAGCCAGGCTATCCCCTTTTTCAACCTTGCCTGTATTTAATTAAAGGTATTTGATCTAGACTAAAGGTTCCCAAAGGGGTCGTGGTGCCCCCAACAACAGAAACAATCGTAACTATCTACCGTTTATCAGGTAAAATTGTATAAAAAGCTTGTTTTATTTAAAAGAAAGCAATTAGGATAGCTTTGAGATTATATTTTGAATCAACCGCCATTATCAATGCATGAACAATGTGCTTTTATGAAATATTTCCAACTCCATTGACTGAGCGACCCGAAGTGAGTCTTGGCCTCCAAAACGAGAGCACGTCAATTTCCTTTGTGCTGTAAAGTGCTTTGCTAGTTGTAGGCTTGAAGTTCAGTCAAGTCAGCTTCCATATCACCTTTTCAATGATACTTGGACTACTAACCGGTTGCCGATCAACTGGTCTCCCAAAGTATACTCTTTTCACACTCTGACCCTCCTCCACCCGTTCTACGTGACCTAACCTGAGGAGACGGCGAGCCTTTATCTCTCCAATTGTGTTGGGCTAAGTCAGGTTTGAATAAAATATTTATGAAGTAAAAATAATAACACAAACATTATCTACAATTCGACTGTTATTATAATGTCTAAAAGACGTCCGCTTCGATCGGAAGTCAAGCAAGAAGTGAAACTAAAGCATCACATTTTATAATAAGCTCGCCCCCACCACACTGATCACGCCACTCGTATTTGAGATGTCACCGTTAGACTACCCTCGTTCTTGCAAATTATTCATAACACTTATTTACATATATTTTTATCTTGTTTACTTTTAAGTTTAAGCTCTCATTGACTGCGCGCGGTTCACTGGTTTACAACGCGGCGTCCACCCATGGAAGCGGACACTCGGCTTTTTTAATGACACATGACCCTAGGCTTCTTAGACAAGAAGAAGAGCGCACATTCTCCATATTTGCGAAACCCTTCACTGCGAGTGCATTGATATTAAAAAGTACATTTTTCACTGCTCACCTTTTCATTAATACAGACTTATTGGTACACAATGATTACCTTGTGGTTATTTTGAAGAAAGATCAGGTAAGAAGCAGTCTAAACAAACATGTATATATATGAAGAAATTTATGAAAGTTGATGAAACAAAAAATGTATGTCAGGATCGTAGCAGATGGAGATCCATCGTCACTGCCTACCCCAATGGGAAACGGGCGTGACAATATGTTTGTCTGTGCTGGTACACGATGATATTCGCCAGGTGATAGGGCATTTGCCCGACTGGATGGCTACCACCCCTGGTCTAAAGTATGTCGCCATAACAACCTTGAATTGTATTCCGGCATTAGTGACCAGTCTCCCTGAACAGAGTAGCAGCGCATTTGTAGCAACTTTGGTGTTGCAAATGTCCATAGGCGATGGTAACCGCTTTCCATCAAGTGGGCCGTCTGCATGTCTGCTGATCTACTGCAATAAAAAAAAAATCAACAAACCCTCCATTATAAAGCAATAACTACAAAAATACCTACGGCCGACATTACAAAGTTGAATGATACTATTCCACCCCAAGGGGCTTTCCCGAACACTAATATTATGTTATTATGAACAGAAAACCGTCTTGTCATTCTGCTAACATTAATTTCAATAAAGGTACCGCGGGGATGGCTTTTGTCTATCTTGTACTGTCATTAAGACGATTTGCTGGTAGCGTTAACTTTGGCACGAGATCTTGTAATTTTTTTTCGAAATGCATTTTAATTATATCTTCCAACGTCTACTGCTGGGCTTTGTCATGTCACAAAAAAGGTATTCCCGTAACATCTGTCCAGAGCAGATTAGACGATTTCATAGATCGGCAATCTCGATGTGGATGTTTCGATATTTTCCTGTCATCATATGGTAATTGGACTTGAGTAGTGCACGTCGGGATTTGAACCCAGGCTTTGGACTGGGTCATTTGGTCGTGAAACTTAAGCACTACGAGTTTTCAAAGAGCGCATAACAGAGTAAGACGTTAAAATCTATGAACAGTAGTTTTCAAACTACCCTCAAAACAACACTAATCAAAAATTTTATTTTCTAAATTATTTCATATCTATCGAAGAGGTGACTTTCAAAATTATATTTACTTATTGCAGTGTACGTCACTTAATTTCATCCCCACAAAATAATTAGATCACGAACCAGGGTTCAAAACCCGGACAATAAAACATTTAAATACCCAATTAAAGCAAACTGCTCCCAAAAATTCATAATACCTACCGCGAATGTAGGTATTAACGAAAAAAATACGTGTGTACACATTCTACCCTCTGTCTGTAGGTGAAACACCCCCTAATCTACGTCAGCTGCTTGTGACTGGTCGCTCACCCCCTATTTACTCGAGATTCGCACTGACCCACCCTGCCTTCTAATTCCTTAGGAACAAGAGTTCAAGATATACCGGTTGGATTTCATTACTGTCCAGTGTACAATGACCCATGCGCTTGGTTGCCTTAATTTGCTCGATGAAGGAAGGTGTGGATCTTGTTTCACTGGTCGTGAGTAAGGGCCCGAGCCCTCCTGTCAAACACATAATGAGTATTTTTTATTTTTTTCGGCTATGTGCGATCGATGTACGCTTTAATGGAGCCCTGACTTGGACAGATTTTCCGTTGTGGTTTCGATTATTTTTCATTTCATTAATTAACTTTGTGTTAGAAGAATATACTATCATTTCTGTTGTGTTGTGATTCAAGTATTTAGTTATAATAAACCGTTAGACAAACATATTGCATACTATATGCTCCCACGTGAATACGCGTATCTTCCGAATGGACCTTGCAAGATCAATGATCGAAAGGTACTATTAGATTGAAGCTATTAAAAAAAAAACAACTTGGATAGACTGTAAAATATGAATAATGATGGAGACACACACACAAAGCAATTTTAACTGACTCAAAAATAGGAAGTTCTCAAATCTATTATATGTTTGTAACTCGATTTCTGCGTCAATTGTGGAATGATATTCAATTTTCTCTTAATTCGAAAAGTATACTCCCGAGTTGGTCTCATCGTCAGCAAGTCAGGATTAGATGAGTGAATCCCAGGGAATTCGAGGCAACCCTTGAATATGACAGGCGTGTACAACGTGTTGTTCCATATATTTTTTTATTGCATTATTTCAGTAGACAGGCAGACGGCTCATCTGATCGAAAGCGGTTACCATCGCTTGTGGATATTTGTCCAATGTGCTGCCGCTCTCTATGTCACTAATGCCTGAACACAACTCAAGTTTGTTATGGTTGTCTACTCTAGACCTAAAAGCTAAAGCTATTAAGGTATTTGCGTAACTAAAAAGACACAACAAATTTGGAAAACATATCAATTTTTATGTTTTGTTGTAGTCAATATGTATTTTTTGCTTTTTAATTATTTTGGAAGGCGGTTTTGTTTTATGTTATATATTTTTTTTAAAGTAGATATTAATAGATATATCCGTTTCTTTAAAAAAAAATAGACATAATACATAAGCCATACCGCCTTGCAAGCAAACTGTCTAAATACCTGACGGTTACCACAGATTATCCGGCCATTTTTGGGCCGCAAACCAGAGTGGACTGCGCGATGCGGTCCACGCAAAAAGCATGGCGGCCGCGCCAGACGAGCGGCGCTTTTTGTCACCACCTCAGAAGATTCAGTATAAAAATGGTCGCTAAACGACTATTAATTCGCGCCGGTTAATAATGACATAAATACACTAGGTGCGAGCTTCTGGTGCACAGGGTGTGATTTGCCTCGAGCCCTATAAAGTGCGTGATTTTTGTGTATAAAATAATAATAGCGACTCCATAGACGTTTTGGGCCTTCCCATTTCACGGACGGCTTATCCGCTGCGTTAAGTACTTTGGCGGGTTTCACACATCGGTCAAATCTGTGTGAAGGCTTCACCACGATGTTTTCTTCAATACCGGCATGTAGTAATTGTAACTTAAAACAAGAAATTATGTCTTTAGAATCAGGTAAGCTTTAACACTGTGACAATATTTACGAGTTTTATTTATCTGAATAATTTCGAGTTACACCAGGCTCGCAAACTAGTCTAAAATGTTCTAACAACTTATTTAAATATTAATTATAAATTCCTTGTATAATAATAAAAACAGCAATAGTATCTAAATAATTATATAACTATTATATTCGATCAATTGTAGTGTTTTATAAATTTGCAATAAATAATGCATATATAGTCAATATTGAAGAATACAGCCATTTTAAAAATGTCCCTTAATGAAAATATTTCATTTATACTAGCAAATGACGCACGTATGATAATTTTAAGTTTAAAGGAAATAAATCAAACTAAGACATCCCCCTGTTTATCCCTGAATGTGTAATTATGAGGTGCGCGGGCGCATTCCGGGCGACACGACGCCGCGCCGCGGTTCCGTTGCGACAAAGACGCGTTGCGTGCGAATGCTGGCCTACATCGCCGTTTTAAATGAAAATAATTAATATTGATTTCTCATCTACATCGTCTTGACATTAACATTCTTCTGTTTCGATACTCTTCAATGACAACTAATCTTATCGATGTATAATATAATAAATATGTAGGATGGTGTAATTTTCACAGTAAAATTACATAAAAATTAATAATAGAAATATATTTTTGTTATTTTCTGAGTATTTTAGCAAATCATAATTATGATAAGTACAGATTAACATAAAGAATGATCATTATGACAAAGACTACTGCTTACCCAGAAACGCACTAACTTGTAAGATTAAATAGTAGTTTATAAATATAAGATAAAAGGAATCCATTGCTGTAATATCATCATAGAAGTACCTAAGAATTCTAATTTTGTTTTTTAATACATACATCAATCTATAGAATGATGTATGTATTAAAAAACTATCTTTATTGATTTGTCTTTTAATTTAATAATTTATCATTTTACATATTGGATAAGTAAATCGCATTACAAAAGCAATACAAACAGTTTAAAATGCACATGACTTCAACAATAGCTAACCAATCACGTCGCCGCGAGACACGATTGGTGTATTCAAATTTCGAACCCTCAATCAAATTTGGAACGTCCCCGCGATTTTGAAAAGTGTACGACGATTGAAACTTGTCGGGGCAACTTTGCTTTTATTTTAACCGTCTTTAAAAAAGATAGAAGTTTCCAATTAGCCTGTTTAGTATATCCTTTCTTTATTATGTGCTTCGACAACTATGTTAATAAGTTAAGACTGATACGGGAGCCTTTTAGGCTAAAGAAATATAATGTGTTGAGATGTAGCTTGAAAAAAGCGTTATATTTATCTATTACAAAGTGGAAAACATCATCATCTAAATTCTATATGGCAGACGAAAAATCTTAAGATTAAGGTCACAAATAAAATAAGTTATCGATTACCATGAGCGATTTACCTGTGTTAATAAATTTAACAATTACTAACATGAAAATACACCACACGATTAATTAATTAATTCAAAATAACTAAGCCCACTTGAATTATAAAAAAAGCAACATAAGTTTCTATAATTCTAGTGGGATTTTAAAATCACTGCCATCTTTTTACAATGTGGGGCCAAGAATGTTTGAAAGCGTTTCCGTCTCCTTTATACTACATATTTTAAAAGTAATATTAAAAAATAAAGACAGGCAAATCAAGCTAGACGAACTTTTACGTGTATAGACGTCACGGTAGTGTGAGTCGCGGTCTATCAGCATTCGGCATATTAATGTTGCCAGCACAAAAACTATGACCGGGTCCGCGTGTCAGCTGTTAATTGATCAGCGCACGCTATAGGGGACACGGTTCTAAAAGGTTATAGGTTTAAACTCGTGAAGCGTCGCAGTTGTTTTCGACTCAAAATAAAGTTCAAGTGAGGTTATCTTTCGATCAGTTTCTAAGTTTTACAGTGCCTAGGTTTTCCGCTAGGTTGCCTATCACGTAGACAAATATATTTAACAATCTATCAAACTAATATAGCCCTGCTTATATGTATACACAAACTTATTGTACTACTAAAGATTTTTTTACATTCATTTCCTTATCTGTCATGTTTGAAGTTTCAAGTCAGAGATCGTTTTTTTATGTTTTTGTTAGGTGTTCTTTTCCTTTAACAGTATTTTACATTACTGAAGATTGTGGATGAGCTGTACTTAACTTTTAACTTGAAATTACTACCTTCAAAAAATGTTCTCAAGTAGAATTTACTTTAAATAAAATCTTTTGTATTGAACAACTTCAAATCTTATTAATAATAGAAAGCTAAATTTAAAATATAATATAATAATAATAAATTAATATGCTTATAACACTCGAATAAGAAATAAAAGATTTTAGACAATCAGTAGACCAAGCATACCAGAAGGCAAGGAGCTACCACAAAAACAAAAGAGACTGGTATAATACCAATACGGTTTTAAACAATTACGTTACTTCACTATCAACAGGCGGTGATTGTTACTTTCTGTACATTAGGTAAGAAAAACTATCTAAATATTCCGTGTTTCCCAACCCCGTTTCTAATAAACTAGGACATAATACGAGACGACGCGTGTTTCCATAGGCACTAAACTACCACAACTTCATTTATTAAATTACACATTTACAGATATAATAATTATGTCAATGCAAGCCTAATAGAATATAAAATAATTAGCAACAATAACCGCCTGCTAAGTTTACGTTGTACAGAGATTTGTGCCGTTAGCATAAACGCAAATAAATGGCTTATGATCGTAGATTAATTTCAAGGCGATTGAGTTGTAAAATGTTTTAATAATAACGATTATTTAAGTGCTATGCCATAAAAACCTTTGCATAAAGACTGTGATATAATTTCTTACTTAACATTTTTTGAAGGTAGTTCGTCAGCTAAGCGTTGTACACTATATATTCTAGATTTAAAAAGTGTTGTCCTCCTTTTTGATGGTTGGTATTCGCTACTACAATAAGATTCCGACTGAAATGTTAGATCTGCCTTTTACCAAATTCAAAAATAAATTAAAAAGTAGTCTGCCTTAAAAGGAATACTATAGGAATACTATACTATTGAAGAATATTCCAATGACAAAAGTACATCAAATTTGAATATACATGAAAAGGTTTTTATTTAAACTGAGTACTATTGTAGACCATTTTATAAAGATGATAGATATAGGTTAAAAATGAAGTTTACTTCTTATTCTATTTACGCCGTTTTGCAATTCATAGTTGTTTAAGGAGAAAGACAAAATCTTCCCAGCAATACGGCAAGATAATAAATAATTCTTTTTCTTCATATTTGTCTGTCTCAGGCTCTTTTTTTAAAGTACATACAAGACATGTTATACAATTATTAAGATATAAGACTTATTTCGATTCTCCACTATCAGATCATACCCAGGCCTGGATTGGTAATCTAACGCAAGTCTTCGGTCGACAGGGCGATCTCTACTCCAGGACTCATCTACTCCTCCGCCCTTACTGTCACTACAGCTTACTAGTTTTAAGACCTATGTCATAAAATTAAGCAAATCAGAGTTGACGGTATCTAAAAGAACTATCTCTTACGAATACCCTCATTTTGTATTTTACCAACTTGATGTAGATTTTCAATAGCAGTGCATAAATCCGAAAATTCTTTGTGAAACTTAACAATACTTAAAAAAAGGGTATTCTTGCGCCAAAGTGAATCACAAATTCAATTGGTATCGTCTTCACTGCATTAGCAATTAAATTGCAATCGTTAATGGCGTATTGTCATGTGAAACGATTTTTAACGTAAATCAGTTCGTTGCCGTATATATACCACGATGGAGTGGGCAAGACATTAGTGTCGCTTGGGTGGTCGATGTGATAGTATGCTTTAGTATCGCTTCTATTAATGGCGCCACTGACAATGATTAACTTTATAAAACTGAAGTCAAATAAATTGAACAAATTCTAAAAGAATTATGTACAGTTTGATAGCAAAATTAAATGGAAGATAAAATACAAACCTGAAGTTTGCTAAAAAAGTGTTTTTAGACCGAATCAAAAACTAAAGTATTAATAAGTTTTCTTTTAACTTTTTTTATTAAGTCTGAAAAATACGTTTTATAAGTATACGTCAAAAGGCTTCAGGCTTTGAAAGTTATTTAAAAGTTTGGTATAATTGTACTACTTCCAATAACAGGGATGAATTTGGGATAGTTACTATACCGTATAATGAAATAGTTTTCATAAATATAGAGCTTACCTTATAATACCTACGAATAATCTTTACATTGTAATAAGTTAATGTTTTATGTACATACAATAAAGCGCATGCGTAAATCGTTTTTTAATACTATAGTCATTCTGATGAACACAGTAGTTGCCTGCTTAGAATTAGTTGTGTAGGTATGTATGAATAATAAAAATAAAAGCATATAAAATATTATAAATGCGAATGCCTCTGTGGTTGAGCGGGCTAAGCCTTTGCCGGCGTACCTTACTGCAACGCAGAGGTTCCGTGTTCGATTCCTGGTATAGTAAATTTCGGAAACGTATTTTCTACGTTATTTACTATGGTCTGGGTGTTTGGGATCGGCCCCAGAGTAGTCCGTTGTATATTACCCATAACACAAGCGTAACTTGCTTAATTTGGGGATAAACAATATGTGTTTTTGTCTGCCGTTTAAAAAAAAATAAAGAATAAATTTGGCCTCCGAAGCGACTTTTTTTTATAGCTGGAGTACAGTATACAGGCTGACGGCCCATTTGATGACGTTTGCAACACCAGAGGTGTTACCAACGCGTTGCCGGCCACGAAAAAAATTTGAAAAATGCCATATCGTAGCGCTGTGGGTCAACCTCAGCTGAGAGTTCATTTCAAATGCAAGAGACACGTTCTGGAGAACCGTTGCGTACATGAACGAAGCGGCTCGAGGAAGTGGCGATGAACGCCCAGCCGATGGCGAGCGGTACAGTGATAGGAAGAAGACGAAGCCACCAATCTGAACAGTAGTTACTCGGAACACTCCCCATTATACAGTCGGTAGAACACGCAGAAAGACGCAGTCTCTTCGAAGGCTAAGCATATTTAGATCTATGAGTATGGGATCATCAACAACGCGAACGGCTCGACGTTGAATACAGTCCAGGGGGTTAAGCTGGTAGGCGGGTGCTCCGGCAACAAAGAACAAGGCGCTGCCACTGTGTGAAGTACTTCTTGGAGGCAAGTTTTGCCTTACCTTCAAGATAGTCCCTGAACTGCACATCGTTCGCGATGTTGACACTAATCCCAATACTCTTGGAGGTGGTAAGGGTGGCTCCTTGGAACTGAAACGCTAAAAAGACTTTGCATTCCTTTGCGATTTTTACCGTCTGTACAATGTTGTGTGTTCCAAGAAGTTGTTTAGAATGGTACTATCAGTTTTATCCTTCCACCGCACCGGTCGCCATCGGCTGAGCGTTCATACTCATTAGGGATTTGGAATGAAATTTCTGAGATTTTCTCGCAGTATTACAATATGGGATTTATCAATAAATGAGTCTTAAAATTCCTTCCAGGCCAGTAAGTCAGCAAATTCTATTTAGTGGGTCGTTAGCCTGTCCGTTGTATTCCAACCATAAAAAAAATATTAATATTATAACGCCTATTTGCAATATAGGTAGACAAAAACGAAATTGCTTTACACCATTTCTCTTCATCTCATTTTATTTATCTCCTTATACATGGTCTGGTGATAAATGGTTTCTGATTTGTTCAAAAAATGATTTTTTACTTAAATATTTGTGTATGTTCTATTTCAGTATATCGCAGGGTCCAAATTTATTTAAATTTATTCCCTAAATATATGCCCCTCGAAGCGTTCGTATTAAGAGAAACGCGACCTCTGTATGACGTAACTTTGGAACGGCGGCGTCTCCATAAATTTTATTACCGATATCGATATTTTAAGATCACTATTCGCATATTAACCGGATGTCAAAATCACGTTTGTTATGTCAATCGTTTTATTATGGCATTCGGTTATATTACCATTTTCCGTTGTCTTGATGCTTTACGTTAAGTATTTCTAAAGTAGTAAATACCCGTGTACCATTTTTAACTTTATGGCTTTTGCAGATGACTGCGCAATATCGCATCGTTTACGAGAAGGCGTCTATACCTCAGCCACTTATTTATATACTAAAAACGATTATAAAATTTGGCTTGTGAAATAGAATAAAATACTTTAAAGTCATATCAAATGAAACACTTTTTATTATCATCGAGAAAAAAGTCACAACGTCCTTGATTTTGTAGCAGTGTACTGCGTTATGACGTCACGGTCCTAACTAGTTAGTTTGTTCATTATTCTTTAAACAGTAATTAAAATTATTTCCTTGATGACATTTTCAAAGTAAGATGACGCTAAGTAATTTAAACATATGCCCTGTTTTATGTTCTTACTACGTTTTAAAATTGAATGTAACATATATGGAATATTCAATTACATATTTGGGTATTGATTTGGGCTTTGAAATCACTTTTACTGGGATAGTTAGAGAGTTCGAAGGAGTAATGCTGATTAGGATATCGTATTCGTGTATACATTTCATGTTACTTGTAGACTACGAGGTTTGACAATTCAAGGTACAACAATAAAATTAATTGGACCATTATAAATCAACAATAGAACTAAACAGTTTTACAACACCGACTTCTTTACAACACATGAATAGACAAACCCAATTTTCCCATGACACAAAACGAGTGGCTTTTAAAATCAAACCCAAAAGATGCGTACAGCATGCCAAACGGCAAAAACCACTCGATGGGGACGATAAAATGAAATCGCCGATGCGTTGTCTGAGCAAAAAAAAAACGCAAGTGCTGCGTACGAGGGAGACAACAAAAACGTAACATATTCCCGTTCTGCTCTAACGCGCCTGGCGTAATGAACGCGACGCAGCTGCGTGAACGCCGATCCGCCTGCCGCCATTATTTATTTTATTTTGGCGCGAAATTTGGATCATGGCGACAAAGAGGTTAAATTGCCCGTTCAAATCCACTAACAATCGTCAATTATTTTGTTAAACGTAACACGGACAGATGTAAACAAATACAATGCCAGCATTTCATGTACAACACAATGCCAAAGGAGCAGTCTAGTGTTGTGGATCGACATTTTTTTTCAATCTTTGATACGATTGTAGATTCTCAGATTATTACTGTATATTATATTAGATACATCACATGTATTCTAATCCTTTCCTTTATACTTATTATTGTGAAGTATTTTAAATACAACTAAACCTTAATACCAAATCGAATAACTATGCGCCATAATACTTTACAGCATTATTCTATTATTTTAGATTATTATATTGACAAAAAATATTATAGAACTTATTTGAAGTATCTCACAGATAAATTAGGCGTGTCTAGTCTCCGCAAAACGGAGACTATTTGGACTGACTCCCATTTTCAGGGGTGTGCCCGTTACATTGACTGATAGACTCCAGCTTCTTGGCATCTCTTTGACTCTAATAATCATTTTAGGCACGTAGATAGAGTCTTTAGCGCAAATGGCGGCCAAAAAGCTGGGTTTACTCGCAGTCTTCACGTCGGAACACCTGCTGAAGTTATATCAAGCACAAGTTCGGTCCTGCATGGAGTACTCTTTTCATCTTTGGGACGGCTTAGCCAAATTCCAGTTACAGGCGTTGGAATCAATTGAAAAAAGAGCCAGGAAGCTGGTCGGCAATGACCGTCTTTTTTATGCTCGACTTTAGAGTCTAGAAGATAAATGCAAGGTCGCGGGGCTAACTGTCGTCGATCGGATACATTTCGGGGAGTGTTCCTTAGAATTGCACGAGCTGATTCCTTCATCCCAATTTTACCATCGGACAACCAGAGACGCACCGGTTTGCGCCACCGTTGCATAGTAGAAACACCACCAGTCAGAACCATGCGTTTTGCTTCATCTTTTCCGGTGCGCACTGACGAAGAGTGGAATAATTTGCAGGAGTCTGTTTTTCCTTACAAATACAACATTGAAGTCTTTAAGTCACGAGTGAATAATTATCTTTTAGGTAAAGAGTACTCCATCCTAGAGTACATCATCACTCGACATCAGGTCCATCCATAAAACGAAAAAACAAAAATTAAAACATACAAAACACGTAGTGTTTTAAGGCATTATGTAATTAATGTGAGAAATAAAATTTATATTTTAATGGATATATTGATCTTAGCTAAATGATCCACAGTGACTTGAAAGCTTTATAATAACAGTGATCAACAAAAAGAGAATTACGGCATCGCTGCAACACGTAGGTACTCAATTAAATTCGAGATGGTATCACCACAATGCGCGTGAGTTTGATACTATGCTTTTTCCGCGACGCTACCCGCTCCGGCTCATATAATTACCAAAGAACTATACTAGACAACGAATGGATAAACTTTATTGCGATATAATCTGACATTAACCGATAATGGGTACATTGTTATTCAGTAAACGGGGCTTAATGGTTATAAGTTGGAAATTCATGCGTGTTTGGTATCTTTTGAAAACCAGATAAGGTTGTTTGTTCACACAATGGTCAGAAGAAGCTACAAAATATATTAAACATTTTATTCTAAATACTATATATGGTATTTTGAAAACCCATAAAAACATTCATTGACCAAATTAAGATGAGTCTCGTGTTGTACAAAGCAGTAAATCAACTGCCCGATAGATATTAGAGAAAGTATAGCTGTGAACTAAGGAAGTATAAGATACATTTGCAAACAAAAAAAATCAAAATAACTTGAAAGTGTGTTAAAAGATATCACTACACTTAAGCACTATTTTACATAGATTTTAGGAAAAGTGACTTTATGTACCCACTGCAGAATCAGGGATATAGTGAACTAAAACACATGATGGAAAGTATTCATCACCGCTTAAGAACAATAGAAGTGCTATCAATTTGCTACCATGAGAATTGTAGGTCTCCAAAAGAATGTTATTTACGTCTATTTAATTAACAATAAATACACAACCTTTAAGCTTAAAGTATACTCTTGATAAACACAGAGGCACGGACATTAAAATTCCCTCAATTATGTTTTAATTATTTCTTACATCGCGTCCCTCGTTATAAAAATAACATGATTTAACCACTTATCTACTTACGGAGGCGTCGTATCGCAAATTTCTGTTTAAGAATTCATAAATTAGGATTCCGTTAACAATTTTCAGTATGAAAGTACAAAAAAAAACCCATTAAAGTTTAACCCTATCAGAGAGGCAATAAAGAATAATTAAAAAGTGGAATATTAATAAGCGTAATAGATTTATGGTTTCAACATGTCATAATTTGCGATATTCGGTTGTTGACTCGCATTTTAAATTATGTTTAAAAACCCTACCGTTAATAAACATTTATCAATTACATTAAGTAATTTTTTCAATTACATAATTCATCATATTTATACGGTTGTAATATATGTGATGATAAAGACTTTATATTCAAAATTAAATTAAGAACAATTACAATGGTCTAAAAGAACGCCAATCTAATGTTGTAGCTTTTAGAAATTGGCACATCGTTAACGTACAGTTTTCGAAAATGGAATAAAAAAAGAGACGCCAATGCTCGAACTCGATTAACAATGACAAAAAGAGCGGGGACTAATTCATCGGGTGTCAACGTACTCGAATTCTTGGACGAACAGTCACTTTGTGTATAGATGTGTGGGTTGCTGTAGTTGGTATAAACAATGATTTGTTTTTGGTAGACGATGAGATGTAGGGAGCAGCTGGTCCGTGAATTCTGGGCTATGTTATGACTCATTGCTCTAAAGGGTAAGTAGGGCCGTGATTTAATTTCTGTATAAATAAAACTTATTAAAAGAGCGAAAGTAATGAATTATTTATTTCATCCGCTTAGATTCTTCTAACATCAGTTGATAATAAAACAGCTAGCAGCTGTAGGTATAATTTCTACATATCATCAGCAAAAAAGATATTGCTACTTCGCAGGTGATCATTTCGAATCCTATATTAATACATGACACTGAGTACATCAGCTCGATGGCAACAACTGTAATTATTATGCCAATCGCGGTATCAAATAACATACATCTATGTTGTACTTCTGAAACAAATCAAAATAGGAATTATGATTAATTTACCGAATATTATGCATTATAGCTCCTTAAAATGAAATCTGAGCAAACAAAAAGCTAAATAGTTAACATTTTGGTCCAGTGCTTGCAGTCACAGAGTTCTTAAGTTGACCAATCAATAAATGGCGCCTAACATACTTCAGCCATGAATATCAATGCATCTATTGTCAATATTTTAAACTGGATGCCACTCATCGCTACTCCGCTATGACAGTATCACACCAATCGCTCACTGAGAGCACTTTATCAATCAACCACTCACACAATCACGATTCAAACACTTAAATAAATTTACAACATATTAAGTACATTTCAAAATAAACAGTTTACGCGTTATGATTTATTTTGTGGCACTGTTGAATTATTGCCGTCACTTAAAGATGTTCGACTGAGATAGCGTGCACAGACACATGTTTTGTCTCGCTCCAATGCCGATTTCGAGTGCTTCGAAAAGCCGTGAAACTGCCAGTCTAATATTTAAATATCATATAGTGATTAATAAAGCGCGATTATAATTCAAATTTAAGCAATTTTGAGTTATTTTTGACGTGTTATCTTAATAAAAACCAAATAACGTAATAACCTACTAAACTACACTATAAAATTAATAATTCAGTAATATTGATCCATTAAACATCGAATTTTAATAAAATTAGAATAATAATTATCTAAAAAAACAGTGTTAAATATCTAGTAAATTTAAAGAACTCCAACCATCTGGCAACACCAACAGCTACCGACGTGCGATAAATTTTTATTGGTATAATTAAAACGCACCGATTAGCTTTTGTACGTGCTGTGTGTCCAAACATATGATAAATGTGACAGTTTACAACTTGGCTAATCGTAATAGATAATATTTATCGGAATTCAGCTGACAATAATCGGGAAATATTGTTTTTAGAACATTTTTATGGCGAAAACTGGAACGCCGTTACAAGGTTTCTGCGTACGCGTTTTTATTGCATGTCACTTAGCATATAAAGGAGGTTTAAATGTTAGTACTTACTAGAAATAGGTGCTTCTTTATCGAAACTACCATGTTTTTGTTCCTCGAAAACAAGTTATTAAAATAAGAAACACTATCTACTACTAAAGGCAGATTTTTGACTGATACAAGACGTAACATCTTCCGGTCCGATATTATACATCTAATAAAAAATCAGCATGAGAGCATTAATCGACTATTTTATATTATGTTTGAATAAACACATTAATTGCACATTTTTATCTCTTTATTTTAAATTGACTTTTATCTACGAAAGAATATGTCAGTCCAATTGTAACTTATGGTTAAAACAATCAAATTATTACACTTAAATCTATTAACATTGTTTCGATGCTCTCGATTTTATGTCTGACAGAATACTATTAAATAAAATGCCTATATCAAACCTACAAATAACGCTCTTCATAATTTAATTTTGACACATTCTGCTAATAAGTGCGACACATCCCCAACAAGGTTGCAACATTTTTCTAAGAGTGTACAAAAACTTTATACGCACGTAAACATTTTCGGCATCGGCATTCTGTTCTTCCACGCAGGTTTGTAATTATAGGTTTAATTACTATAAAAATTACCATACATTAATCCTCGTTATCGAAAATATGTAGAAACAAATTTTCATGGTAGTGGAATTATTCCAAAAGGTGTAAAGAAGAAATTAATATTTAACTTTGAGACTTAGATACTTGAACATATTTTTTATTTAATACTCTATGAAACACCGGTGCCTGAATAGACAATCCAACTATTGTAAATTAGAAAGTATTTCCTTCTTTTTCTGTCTTCGTCATTTGAAGATACATTTTAATTTAGGCGTATAATCATGTCAAATATCAGTTTGGATTTAAAAATTAAGCTAAGATATGGAATCTAATTATAGTCCACATCAAACATTATTAGCAACAATTGATACATAATAGACGGTTTTGAATAAAACATTAAGTATTGTGCAGCATCTTGCTGCTAATCAGGAAAGGTCATAAAGATTCGTGCGAAATAATCCTAACTACAACCTTAAGAAAGTAAGATCAAATGACAAAGTTATGGATGCAGCTTAATCAATTTTAGATTTATCAAAAATAATTTAAAATGTCAACAGTACCGATCAACATTGTCGAGGTGCTTTACAATATTCCGTGGTAATTCTAACCTCATACCATACTCGCCAACTAGACCGTGCGGGCATCGTAGCAACTGTCATTTATCACTTAAATTAGTCTGTCTAGCCACAAAATTAAGGCCGACGGATATTTCGGTGTTTCCTCACTTTAAAACGGTGATTTGAAGCATTTTTTTACAAGCGGTAATGCTAAAGTAAACAATGTTACGGATTTTTAACGATTTCGTTCAAAAATATTTGTATAGATGACAGTTTTATTGTATAATTTGTTTGTTTGAAACATTCATATGTTGGCTGTTGATTGAATGAGTTGCGTGTGAATGGACACAATGACCATAGATCATTTTGGTAAAATAGACATAATTTTTGCTATTAGTTACACACTACACTATTCAGTGATGTTTAAAAGTCTAATTACCGGGTTCTATTCCTACCTCACGAGCCGTTCATTTGTCTATCGGTTCAAATTTGACATAAGCTCAATACAAGTAATGGTGTTAAGGAAAGTAAAGGAATTGTAAGATATAGGAACCGGCCATTACTTAAACTAAGAAATATCTAAAGTTATATATTAAATAAATTTAAACATAAATTAGGTAATACATTGTAAGACATCCGTTATCCATTCACGACCCAGAATCTTACAGATTTTTATTATTTTATATCCTAATATCCAGGAAAATACAATATAATTTAATTTACACTAGAAAATTGAAAATAGATAGCCCTACTCCGATACAAAAAGCCGACTATCATTACATAATTAATGTATTACTTAATTTTGCATATAATAGAATATCTAAAAGATAGCAAATCTTAGAAAGCACTAGTAAAGTCAAGGAAATAACATTTTATCGTCGTCCATAAATAGTTCTCTGACACTGCCTGTCTATCAAAGTTATCTCAGATAGGTCGACAAAGTTCACTGCAATATTACAACCTATAAATACAACATAATTTCAATAATGAAGTCTTTGACTGATAACAGCTCAATAATATTATTATAGATACCTTTCTAATGTACATATGAAGTGTAGTGTATGTTCTATAGCATCGCAAGGAATGCTGGAGGTTTTGAGATTTAAAAAATAAAAATTAGGCAAGTGCATTTCAGTCCATGAACTGTGAAAAGTTCCGTAGGGATAAAAAAAAATTCTACTGTATTAGTATTTAGCTACAGAACCATAAAAAACATATCGAAAATACCCCATATCTCAAAAACCACTCAACGTATCATATTCAAAACCAATTTTCTTTGAAGGTATTTTTAAAGTGGTCTATGCCAAGATTCAAATCCTTGTTTGAAGTACGAATGAGTTATTCACTAAACCAAAACAAATATACGCACTCACAAATTACTGTTACTATACTAAAAACATTTCATTAGTAAAGAAGGCTAAAATTAAAAAACTAATTGAGTAAACGATAACAAAAATACCAGAAATGAAAACGTTTACACTAACAATGGGAAGCTAATATGCAGGTATTACGATTATTGTTGTAATAATAAAGTGAAATTTAATAAACGACGTCTTTACAACGTTACTTCCGCCATGAAGCCATTTTAAATCGGAGTGAAGACATTGGTTTTGTACAAATTACATATTGTTGTGTCTGTCAACGCCATTGTGGAAGTTTTTTTTTTAAATTAGGAATAAAATAAAACTTGAAATATTTTGCATCATTGGTTCTGTAGTTTTTATATATAGTTATATAAAATATATAGTTTACATATAGTTTTTATAACATTTTAAAATACTTTCATTAATACCTAATGCACTATTACACCGTATGCCAATTTAATTAATTATACATTTCCGTTGCACCCAGAGAGCTTAAAGAAAGTTTAAATTTAAGAGCAATGATCATTTGGAGATATTGCTACAATATTTTTAAAAATATATTTCAATAATGTTCACAGTTTGTTTTGGACTTTGCTTTTAAATGAATTAATTTAGAGGCCTCAACCGACACTACTATACCTATAATTAATAAAAGAAGTATTTTTGTATGTCTGTTTTTTTTTTCTTCGCAGTATTGGAAATAAAACTGCCTATTATCATGAACTTTGTTTTCAATAACGACGATGTATCGTTTCCGTTGAACGCAAAGTTTACGCAAGCGAAGCCACGTGGAACCTCGTATTAAAATAGTAATATTGGAAAATCAATTTACACTATTTAAAATTAACGGGCCATTACCTGACTCTGGGTATGCCGATTAATGTATCTCTCTCCTTAAATGTGCCTCTGCACGATTCGTATATCTAGCCACTGTCAAGTTTCCATGACTATTCAAGTTTTAGAATAATATTCAAACAAAAGCATCGGCCCAATTGTAGGTCTTTGATTGACCCTAAAGGAGGTATTTCTTAAATAAAACTCATTATTCATAATTAAACTTCAATCTCCAACAATAATTGTATGCTTTTAATCGATAATGTACATTCTTTGAAAATACTACACAGGAAAACTCTACCCTTCCAGTTCCCGCCAAAAAGTCGTAATTTCTGATCTCTATTTTTTTTTTCAACAGATTCTGGCTACGTTCCATTTGGGGGGAATCACAACGACCACGTTCACGACCGCGATTTTTCCCGTTCCACTTGCTTGCCGGCGTTACAATCGTAAACACAGGTGGAACGGTTATTCGACCCATCTTTTAAGATGGGTCGTTGTGAGCGTTGTGTGATCGATAACGATGACGTCATTAGTGAAGTTTTCGCCACGACCACAACGACCGCGGTCGCCTCGTGGAACGGCTAACGGAGCATCCTGGGCGTTGTGAGCTACTAATGAAACGCGCTGTATATGGACTCTTGTTGCGATCCTTTTTTCAGTTTAAAGTTAATTGGTAAAGTATTGAAAATTACACACTGATTATTTTGTCCTTATTTTTGTGTATCACACATATTTTTGAGTGTTTGTATATGTATTGAGTTGTAACTTTAAAGTTAATTTTTACCCTAATTGTATTTCTAATTTATATTACTACAATACTTATTCTAGTGTGGAGGGTTGCTCTTACAGTGATGTGTAGTGAGATTTGTGCATGTGGAGTGTGTTGCTTATGGCTAGTGATATATGTGATTTTTTCCATATTTTTTTTTATTATATAGAACATCATCTCTATTATTACTACTTACAACTAAACCGGTTGTTGACAAGTACATTTTCAATTTGAAGCGCCACTTGCGACATTATCTAGAATTAATATTCTTTTTCTACATTTTTTTAAATGTTTTGCCTCCACCTTTCATTTGCGCACCGCTGTCAAGTTGAATAATTTGCCGAAGTCGTTCTTCACCGATTCATATAAAGCAGTGGTGTTCAAGTCACGAGTGAATAATATCTACTGGGTAAGCGTGCTCTATCCTAGATAGGATCTTCACTTAACATCAGGCAAGGAAGCTATCAAACACGAGCATATGCCGTGAAAAATAGTACCAACGAAAGTAGCTTTTTAGTTCACCGGGACTCTCGCAATCAGCGCCTTGACTATCAGCGCCAAAATGGCGGCAATCAAACAAGCAGGAAAAAAACAAATAAAAGCAGCCTGTCCAGTGATAACAATAGAGGTAAGTATCTACTGTGCTCGTAATTCAATTTATAATGATATTCCATTTTCAAAATGAGAATAGCCATCATAAACGTTTATTTATTCTGCTCAAACATTTTGACAGTTAACACGTCTGCCCGAATGTCATATACAAACACTTAAATGTCAGTTGAACCCTAAATAAACATATCAAAAAACCGCAAATTGCGGTATAATAAATTTGAGACATAAATTACTAGTCCCTCAATCGTCGGTTTACAGATTACACGTTTTTATTGTAAACCCCAAATTGTTACAAAATTACTCTATTTTTAGCTTTTTTTAAATTAGCAGCTTTTTGTTGAGATATTACCAACATTAAAATACACGGTAGACATAAATACAAATACATATATGTATAGTTATAGATACACCTGCGCGACCAGATCAGAAGTGAAACTTGTCTACAACACGGTTTATCAATCATAAAAAAATATCGACATCTTTATAAAGGAGAGACAAAAAATGTGGTTTTATTATTACTTTAAATAAGAGTGCATCTAAAAAACAACGAATCTCGCCCGAAAAATCAGTATCAAAAAGTAATCAAGGACGTTGGTTGGCATTGCTACAAGCCTTAAGACTTCAAATGGTGAAAATTTAATCTATCTATAGCAGAAGTCCGAATGGGATGACGTTGGTGCCTTGGAAGATGGGCCACATGGCTGCGTCCCATCTTTCACGTACGTGCGCTACCGCCGACTCTGATGCAGCCACACAGGAGGCCCTCAAGCACCACAAATATGCCGCCATCGGAAATGGTTACACATTTGCGGCTTTTGTGGGGGAAACTCTGGTCCGTGGGGTTCTAGCGTCCTAAAGCTTTATCGAGATGTCGCCAAACGTGTGGTAGAAGCCTCGAGCGAACAAAAGGCTGACGTCTATTTTGCTCAAAGATTAAACATTACTATATACAACGTGATAACGCCGCCAGCATTTTGGGAACGTTCCCGTTAAGTGACAGTGGTTTGGGACCAATATTTTATCTATATTTATACCTTTTTTTTGTTTAGTTTACATTAATTTTAATTTCTTCCAATAATGACGCTTTATTATCTATCTATCATTTAGAGCCGCCTCTCGTTGGTGGTACCTCCTCCAATCTCCTGTATTGTATACATTATCATATTGTTTTCACCTTGCCCTTCCCTTCCTTCTACTTCACTTCTATGTACAAAACAAATGGTTAAATATCTTCCCCCTTCTTCTCTTCAACATACATAATTTCAGGCAAGTTCCCTTGCGGGGTAGGCACGAACAACAGAGCGCCATTCAGGCATATTCATAACTCTTGTCATGCACGCTCGTCTGTTCTTAAGGCTCCTGACATCACCTTCTGCTAGTACACGGTCAATTTGATCATGGAAGGTGTGTCGTGGCCATCCACGACTTCTGCATCCATCCACTTTTGCATTGTATATCTGTTTAGTCATTCTTTCATCATGCATTCTTTCCACATGCCCGAACCAGCGGATCATTCCTTTCCTTACCTTCACCCCGACACTCATTCAGACCAACTCTCTTTCTTACTTCGGTATTACGAACGCGGTCCGCGAGCGTCACTCCGCAGATTTTGCGCAGTGCTCGCATGTCGACCGACCGCGTTTACTCTACTTTCATGCTTCTCCTCAAGCCTTTTTAAAATTTCGCGCTTCTCCTTTTTGCGCCAAAATATTACAAAAGTGCTCTAAGTTGTTAGTTTAATATGCATAATAACGTACTACGACTGGCATGTCTATTAGTTCAGTCCAATACCAAGTTTTAAAGAGCAACATGTAAGATGTCGCTCCCGTCCACTTTTTACTTAAGTTATTTCAAACTTAAACAAGCCTTCTTATCTTCAAATCTGCCTCTTAAAGATTTTTAATTAGACGTCAATGTACGTCGTCATTATACAAAAGCCTATATATAAAAATGGGGATGCAATGTTAACAAACTACTTTTTACAGAAACTTGACCTTCTTATTCTTAGAAATGGGATGTAAGAGAAAAAACTTCAAACTTTTTGCGCTATCCAGAACGTAACTAAAAACCGTTTACTTTCGAAGCCATTTTTTGCTTTAAAACTTTTGAGATAAATAAATCAGCCAGAGTTCGATAAGTTCAGTAGTTTTTTTTTTTTTAAATAACACTTGACATTTTTGTTATCTAGAAAGAGGCAGTCTATGAATATTGACAATAATATTGAGGGATGTGTTGAGTGTGCAGAATATAGAATTTTCTTTATTCATGTATTTAGAATACGCAAACATCACCTCACACAGCCTCGCCATTTTGTTGTGTCATGAAATATTGCGTAAGAGTCAAAAAAGTTAATCATAAAATTTTTATGTACATAACATCAAAATTAAATTTAATCCATAACAATATATTATATTCGTAAATAACTTTATCGTGATAAAGAACTAATCTCAATAAAAATCAAAGCATCACATCGAATTCAATTAAATGCGGACGCCATGTCTAATCGATTACAAAAGAGAAGAAACCGGCCCGATTGTTTTAACAAATCGATAAAGAGCCGTCGCGAATATCGCGTAAACAATCTGTTACGCTGGAAGCAGGCCGAATGAATGTAATACCATCACTAATTACACTTTATAGTTATTAAACCATTATACCGAAGAACTTGCCACCACTGATTTACGACCGCCATTTTGCAAGCGACATTTTAATATTCGAATGCGTCGCGGGCGTTTTAGTTTTCATTTTTAAAGATGCAATTTTTTTTATTGCATGAGTTCAGCAGACAGGCAGATGGTCCGCCTGGTGGTAAGCGGTTACCATCGCCTATGTACATTTGTAACACCAAAGGAGACTGGAATCTGGCCACTAATGCCGGAATACAACTCAGGGTTGTTACGGGGGCATACTTTAGACCCGGGTTGGTAGCTATCCAGACGGGCAAATAACCTGCCACCTGTCAAAGTTGTTTGTAAGTGGCTACGGTTTCAACTGCATACTGCAACGTCAAACATAAAATTAATTGTACTTTTTTAAGAGTATTCTGAAAAAAATATCTTAAAAAAATGATGTGTGTGTGCGTACAGTCCACACGTAGAAGTGAAATTTCATAGAATATACTCACAGATAATTCTTCTCTAACTTTTTCACATTACTTCCAGACAACCTTCTGGTGATAATTTTATATTTGTAAAAACGGGTCGGTATTCAGTGCGCATAGTTTAAAATATATACATACTAGCTGTCCCGGCAGACGTTGTTCTGCCCTAAAGAAATAAAATTTACAACCCGATTGCAGCGCCACCTACCGGGTCCAATTGTGAATCTAAACCATCATCGAATCCACTTGAACACACACAAAAAAATTCATTCAAATCGGTCCAGCCGTTTAGGAGGAGTTCACTGTCAACACACGTACAGAAGAATTATATATATAAAGATATTAATAGCAAATAAAGCTTATATTAGAGCAATTCGTTTTTTTTTATATGCACGATTGGTTTTGAACCAACGAAAATCAAATTTCATGGCATTAATTTATTCTGTATAAATATAATTATTTTTGAAAATATCCATTGGGGTAGGCAGAGACGATGGATCTCCACCTGCTACGATCCTGACAAACACTTTTCGCTTCATCAGCTTTCATTACTCTTTTCATACATACACGCACTTTTTATCTGGCCTTTCTTTAAAACATCTTCAATTTGATCATGGTGAGTACGTCTCGGTCTACCGGCACCGACTCCAGTCACATTTGCTTTATAACATAACTAGCTTCTGCCCGCGACTTCGTACGCGTGGAATAGTTAAAAAAAAGTAAGTTAAAAAAACCCCCGATTTTGAACATACCTCTCCTATTGCTCTTAGCGTGATGATATATCCGTGGCTGGCGGGAATACATTGATATCTCGACATACATCTTTTTTTTTATTCGTTTAGACGCTCCCTACGCCTGTGTTTTTAAGCGTATTTCTTATCATAATTCAATGGATTGTATAACTTTATCCTCAAGTCAAGTGAGACATGTAAGTAAATTCGATAACACGATTTATCATTACTAGTCAAACTTAAAAATTGCGCCCCTGTAAAATTGACATTTTGAACATGTCAACATATTCACGCCAGCCACGGATATAGCCTATGGCCTTCCTCGATAAATGGGCTATCTAACGTTAGGGCGTTCAAGCAAACAAACTCTTCAGCTTTATATATTAGTATAAGATACATACATACATACATAACTTCACGCCAGTTCCCTTGCGGGGTAGGCACGAACAACAGAGTGCCATTTAGGCTTATTCTTACACACCTCACTTGCCTCTTTGACATTCATAGCTCTTGTCATGCACGCTCGTCTGTTCTTAAGGCTTCTGACATCACCTTCTGCAAGTACACGATCAATTTGATCATGGAAGGTGTGTCGTGGCCTTCCACGACTTCTGCATCCATCCACATCCATATCTAGTATAAGATATTATGAGAAAATCAATCATTTAATTTAACAAAATCGATGCTGTACCTGTTAAATATTAAATTTCAAAATCTACTTGAAAGTCAATTTACAGATATAAAGCCATCATTAAGTTACAGTATTCCGTCCTTTTTTCAATGTGATTTGCGTTTGTCCGTCTGTGAATGGCTTTTATGTATGGAATCGGTGAGAGCGTGTAAAAAAAGCCCCCGGATTGCGGAAGCATGAATTTTTATTAAAACCTTTTTTTTTATGACGTTAATTTTTGTTTTCTACGTCTCTGCTAGTTGTTTTTTATTGCCTATTATGAAATGTTGATGGCTTGTGTTTACTCTAATAACGCTTTTAAAAGATTAATTGTGGCAAAATGGACTTTGTATGTCATATAAACGAGTGTACCGTGACGCTTTGATAACATAAAGCTTTATGAATAACTTAATTTCTCACGTTACGGTTTGATATTAAACGTCTTAGAAATTATACTTGAAACATATAAATTGTATAGCAGAATAGATATTTGCAGCGTGATGTAATATTTACAGCTATTCTGTTATCATAAAGATTGTGCGGGTCGATCACGGAAAAACTATTAAACGCATTTTGATGAAACTTTCAAATAATATAGCTTATGCAACAGAATAACACGTAAGTTATAACTTATACAATATACATTGTTTACATTAGCAATAAGGTTAAACATAAAGTAGAAACGTCTCCCTCTACGAGTAATGTCATGGCGTCCCGAGAGCGTAGTATAGACGAGGCCAGCGGTGAGACAAATAACACGCGTCATCACCCAACGCGCGGCTCGAAGGCGGGCAGACTTCAGTAACTGTCGTGTCCATGTTACGAAATTTTCGGACAAACGCAGATAGTGTCGTGCATGTAATAAGTAAAAGAGTTACTAACATTCATGTATCTTCACAAACTTTTTTGTTATATAATAGTTATTATTATACATAATTACAATTATTATAATAAACCCGCAGGGGGGCTTTGTGGCGAAGCCTTAGGTGAGTAGCGACACCTCGTACCTGATTCCGGGGGTCAAGACAAGGCCCCCACCTCCGTGCTTGCCTTAGCCAGCCGTCACGGAGTGGAAATCGCTAGGGCTAAGACTCAAGCTCCAGGGGTGGAAGTGATAAATGTCATCACGTCAGAAGTAGCTTCGGTGAACCTGCAGCCCACCTCTCTACACCCCTTAGCCACTCACACCCATGTTGCCCCTGCCTTCTATGGCATTTTTTGGGGCCCATGCAGGGAGTGGCGAGTCACCGTCTGCCCATTTTTCCATGTTCTCCGAACATTGCGATGGGCAGACCCCATAGTCCCCATATTTCCAGACCTCGAGTACCACTAGCAGTTCACCCCAATAGCCGGGTACTTTTTGTCTTCATTTCCCACAATAGTCCTACACTGGCCGGGGCTTGTCCTTAGGTGCATTACTATATGGTGTAGACAGGGATAATCGCCGGTCAGTGTCACGCCACATTTACATTAAATTTGTCAAGGGGCCTCTACGTGTTGGCCTTCCCATGGCGTCACGCAAGCCCTCCAAAAGTCCGGGCCATTTTTATGGCCCGTGGTCTACAAAGACATACATTAATAATTATAATAATACATAATAATAATTATTATTATTACAATTTCTTTATATATGTATATATATATTTTTATAATTATAAGTTCTCATTTCCTACAATAGTCCTACACTGACCGGGGCTTGTCCTTGGGTGCATTTTTATGTAGTGTAGACATGGCTAATCGTCGGTCAGTATCATGCGTGTTGGCCTTCCTATGGACCCACGCAAGCCCTCCAAAAGTCCGGGCCATTTTTATGGTCCGTGGTCTACAATGACATACAGTTATAAATTATTATAATACATAATTATTATTATTATTATGGAAAATACGTCAATGAACAATAATATTCATTGATCATTTACTTATATCCAAATATTCCGCACCCAGCAAGTGTGTTTTCATATGAGCTTATAATTAAAATTATGCAGAAAGAAAACGGCAATTTCACCAATTACGGATTCAAAATTGATTCTTTTTATATTAGCCCTTAACATAGTCAAGGTTCTTATTTAGAGCTCTTTTTGTCAGGCGTTCCTTTCTGAACTATGTACAATTGAAATGTTAGGACTCACCTGTTTACTGAATACAGCGATGTCCTCGTTGAAGGATTCTGAGGAGCACACGTCTCCCCCCGCCACGCCGGGGTCGCGGGGGGTACACGTCGCCAACTCACATTTCTCAAATATCAACGCCAGTAAGGGGAAAAGGGGGTGCCTGCAAAAAGAAAATTATCAATTAAAGTTGTTATACAGAATAAATGAAAGTAACACAAATTATTACCTATTATTAATTTTAATTGAAATAATTGTCTATAACCGGCTTAGCATTGTACGATTGTTTTTTTTTTAATAATCAAATTAATCAAGTTACGCTTGTGTTATGTCTAATATACAACAGGACTACTATAGGGCCTATCCCAAACACCTAGGTCATCATAGTAAATAACGGAGAAAATTCCTTCCAGAATTGGTATGGACCAAGTATCGAATCTGGAGCCTCTGCATTGCACTGAGGTAAGCCAGGAAAGACTCAGCCCGCAACCACAGGGACCGTCGTTATTGCACGTATTCTTCAATAAGTAGTACTTATTTCAGTGAACAGCACTAAATGCCGCAGAATTGCGTACTGTTTGACTGAATATCAAATTCAACAAATAACAATAAATTCAGTATTGAGTATCCAATTCAGTAAACAGTATTAAAAATATGGCTGGTTCCTACATATTTCTATTCATTCACTTTCCTTACTATAGGTTGAATTTTGACATTATTTGCATGCAGCTTATGTTAAATTTAAACCGATAGTAGGGCAAATGAACGGTCGGTAAGATATACGAACGGGACATATCGCTTATTTGGTGGAACAATGACCTAATTGTAATTTTATAAAAATTGAGTTAGGTATATCAAAACACCTGTGACAAGCCCAAATAACAGGTCTAGTGTCTATATCTAAGGCGTATGTTTACCCCTAAACTTAATTTCCGTTAATCTGATGACACTCTCTGTAAAAGTTTAGCCAGGGCCTCCATACATTCGGAGGAATATCACGATATTGCATTGGTAATATATATTTAGTATAATTATAATCCTACCTAAAAATATCAAGAAAAAAACACTTGTTAAGGTGGATTCCTGGTCTAGGAGAGCTACTACTTGGTAAAATAACTAAAAGAAAATTTGGATAAAATTAACTAATATATTGCAAAACCGAAACTTGACATAAGAGTGACATGTCTGTATAAAACTTATAAAAAGAACTACACGCTAAAAAGGATCGATACAAACAACACTAATCACTCTCTTGTAAAAATGCAAAACTGGTAATTACGTCAATGGTCTACCAAATGAGCGATATGTCAACAGTACTAAATACAATGTACTAAATTCAGGTCACAGTATCAAACTCAGTCAACAGTACCAAATTCATCAAACAGTACTGAATTCACTTATTGTTTGCAAATTTAGTAAAAAGTAACTGAACGTCTGCACCCTAACTACGGCCAGTAAACTTACACCACGCATAGCCCTTTTAAAAATCCAAACAACCACTTCGAAAAATACCACAAACCTCTTGACAGACAAATACGAGCCTTGTAAAGGCTTTTGTCCCTTAGAAAAGTATTATTTGTGGCGTAATTGAGAAGCGTACGGCGTGCGACGAGAGTTGATCGAAGATAAGATTCAGATAGTCAAGACGTGATGCAGATTATCAAGTTTAAACTGTTGATTACGGGTGGGGTGTCAGTGTTGGCGGGCTGGAAGTATCGTTCGATGCTATCTACCATTTTGACAGGGGATTTATTACTGTGAGATTATATGTAACGGAATAACTGGTAGATTTAAATTTAGAATTTAAAAGGTGTTATAGAATATTAGCGATTTAATAAGGGCGTCTGAGGTATATGTCGGCAGATGGTACTTTGTGGACATGGCAGTTCTAAGAAATCTCTAAGAAATTAAATGCTATGAAGTGTTGTTGAGCTAGTAGGACGTTAAAGTAAATAGTGTATTAAAAATCAATGAAAATGGACGAGGTAAGGCTTAGTATTTGCGGCTGAAGGCAGATTCTGACAGTGATTAGGGCTATATTTGTTGAAGGGGAGCTATCTTATACCACGTACAATTGTAATTGTACATGGTTTTTTCGCTTATATTATTGTACGAACGATAAACTGCTGGACTCGAGTCTCCCACCGTTTCAGGGTGACCGACGGATATATAGGTTTCGTACAGCGGTAATCACAATTTGCACATATTTATCACGATTAACATAAGGTATTCACCGTCAACATGTAACAGTTGTAGCGATATTAGACTGAAATACTTGTCTAGGCGGTTTATGTTCACCAGTATTTAAAACCAAATAATTGAAATTATATGCAGAACGTTCAAGGTACCTACTTTAAATACCAAAAACTAGTTTTTCATTATTTATATCTAGTCTGACTGTTGTTGAGATTAGTTCTAGTAGTCTGTTACAATGTTACTTATAATTTAAGCGTAATTTGCTTAGCATTATAATAAGCAAAATAATATGTTTCATTGGTTAATTAAGTATTTTCTATTTGTAAGATAAAATATTTAAGTAAAGTTCTTCAAATAGAAGTATTTAATAATAGATTCCAAAAAATATTTGGAAAATATTTAACGGTTCAAGAATATTAAGTTATGACATCGCAGGGGCATTATACTGTGTATGCATATGAAATAGCTGTCATAAAGTTACAAAATATAAAAAACGCATTGTAATTCATAGTTTAAAATGACGAAGTAAAGTGGTGTGACCTTTCTCAGTCTGTCACATATCAAAATGCGAGTTTGGACGTGACAATGATATTATCTGTATTATTAACATTTCTGTCTTGGCTAGTATGTGATGGAGCGGCAGTGTGAGCGACTTGATACTACAAATTCGTTTTATATAAACATACATAGAATTAAATATATAATTACAATTTAGGTTAAAGTCTGACACAATTTACATATAATTACAAAAGAGTGAGCGCAAATTACCAAGACGTTACATTACTTCGAAAATTATCGTGATAACAATAATTCTAACTACTATTTGAAGAATTATTAATAAGCTTTTGACACTTTATAATTATGACATCAAAACTTACTATGCTCATACAAAATAAAGGAGGCGAGTGATTTTTTTAAGATTATAAAAAGAGTCTCTGCATATAAGCTTCACTATCAACTACTCTTAAATGTTGCTTTTTCAAACACCAATTTATTGTTAAACATAGACATTACACTAGAACGAATATCTTTACTATCTGTTTAGAAATATCTGTTCAACCGCTGTCCAGTTACTATTCCTTGGGTAAATATTATGATTTTTAGATATTATTAGATAGTGATTCTAGAACAAATTATTTAATTAACATATCATCTATTATTTTTAAGATATTAACATCATTAATGTGCTAGATATTCAAAGAAACAATGCTATGAATAATATCCAACGCTACATTTGCTGAAAACAGCCATGCGAAACACTTACAATGCATTTCTGTTTACACACTTTCGACTTCCTTTTAATTAATTATTTTTCGTATAGAAAATTGCATTTTCTAACAATTAATTGTAATGCTTAGCGTGTTACTAACTTGCTATGCAGTCTGTTATTATGATTTTTTGAAGTAAGATCAATTACTTATTCTGCCAGTGGTGTATGACGGCTGAACATTAGCCATCCTTCATGCACTTAGCTGGCGAGAATTAAAAAAAAATAAAGCGTATATTATCTTCATATATGAAGTGGTTCTGCTGTTTCTCCGTCAATATTTTTTTGATTTGTGTATCCTGGTCACTAACAAAATTTCAATCTGTCATACAATCATAACCAATTAAATCTTTTTTTTATTTATTTTTTATTGTAGGAGTTCAGCAGACAGACGACCCACTTGATGGAAAGCGGTTACCATCGCCTATGAACATTTGCAACACCAAAGGTGCTACAAATGCGGTGCTGCTCTTTTAAGGGAGACTGGAACCCGGTCACTAATGCTGGAACACAACACAAGGTTGTTATGGCGGCATACTCTAGACTAGTGGTGGTCGCCATTCAGTCGAGCAAATACCCTAGCACCTGGCTGTGGGTTGTTTTGTCGCCTCTTACGACAGGCCGCCCGGCCGCAGGAAACTGTATATTTTCTCCGTGCCTGCATAGATAAAATCTCAAAGAAAACTAAGTAATACAGTAGGTATCATTAAATTAAAAATATTTTTCACATACCAGACCCGAAAAAATAATCACCGAAATCTCAATTATTACCTTATTACTTAAATGATACATGACGTACACAGAGTATTTAAAAACAATGCAGTAGTTTTTGCTGTTTTAAGGTTATATTTTTGAATTTAATTTTTTAAACTATTTTGTCGGAATGGAACTCTAAGACCAGTTTCTGATGTAAAACACTACTAATATAGACATATAAATTGCTTTTTAATTGCAATGCTTTCGCGGCGTGGCCGCAGGACTGGTGTAAAAACAACAAACGAGGTGCGCGAACCGATTATAGACTATTGACCTTTACGCAGTTAAGTAACCGATGTATTTTGTTATTACAACAATAATGAGGGGAAAGTTCCTTATTGTTACTCGGTCTAAGAAGTCAGGATTAAAACTTATTAAGAAATGACTGTGTAATTTCTGACGCATATTAAGACACACTGACACTGGCAAAGCGACTGCGATGCTAATGTAAAATCTCTAAGCAAACATCACGTACAACGATGGCCATTTTATCAGTTTCTTATAGCTAAACATGTGTATTATCATTAATTTATTTCTATTACCTTTTTATAGACTGAAATTCAAATATTTATTCGTGTTAATGCCAAATAGACAAATATTAATGAAACAGAATTGCGGTCAGTTGATTAACTTTGGAAGACGATGTAGATTATACATCTGGAGTAGTTCAAGTAGGAATACAAACGAACAACTGCAATTATAGAAGACACATAGAAAACATTGCTGTAATTAACTCTGAGTCTGAATATAGAGGGAAGCAGAGAAATATAGAAAAAATATTATTTTATTTTTAGTTTACTGGCTATAACTTTAATGATTACTCACATTCAACGTAAGCTAAGTAAGTAAGCTCTTAATAAGCCTCCATATATGATAAAAGAAATAAAAAAATCACTAAGAATAACGAACAAAAACTATACTTATACATATAATAATACACTAGTGTGAGTTATTGATTAGCAAGTAAAACAACCAAATTTGCATTTAATAATGCTTAACTATCTGTAAATAGGTCGATGTACATATAATCCAACTTAATTAATTTATTAAATTGATTGACTGTCGTAACTACGAAGAAGTTACGATGCCAAAACGTACACGTCAATGATGAGTGTACTAATTTTCTATGCCAAATATGACATGAGGGAACGTATTCTAATGTAATTACTCGATTTGATCTGGTACTATTTTTTACGAAGTATGCTTATTAAGGATATAAGTAATTCATATTTTGAACTAGTTTTTCGTTCACGTTACCATGACGACTATTTGTAATTAAATTGCAATAATGCCACTACAAAACACAACTGCAATATCATTTTTCTTGTTATATTCGTCTATTCCATGGAAACGAAGTCATTTTTCGGAATAAAAGTATCCTAAGTACCTGGGATATAAGCCAGCTTCGTATTGAATTTCATTTAAAGCAGTTCAATTGTTTTAACGTAATGTACTAACAGACAGACAGAGAAAAATCTTAAAAGTTGCTTGTTCGGAATGGGCTCGTTCGAATTAGACGGCCTCATATTTATTCTTTTTTTTTTAAATCATTGTACAAACTATGCAACGATCACAGATTTATTGTATTATATGTTATATATAATCATAGATTTATTGTATTATATGTTGAATATGTTTTGCATATTCGCGCACAATGAGACCACGCCAAGACGTACAGGAGCACTCAAAGTTCCTTGACAAGTTTTGATCAGATAGGGTTAAGATCGTGGCAAATGGGCGGGCAAGTGGCAGAGGTCGGGCGTTATTGCCCATATCTAACATCTAAGAGCACTATGGAGTTATTTAAAATATAAAAGATTTACGAAAAATCAAGTGGGCCATTTACGTTAAGGAGGTATTATTTTTGATTTACTGCAGCTTAGTGTTTTGATCGGATTTTTTTTAAACTCTTATTAAGGTAGTTTCTATTTAATTTTAGAGCTTGGTAGCCATTTTGGCCAATATTGAATCGTTATCCATCGTACTATGAGAGGGAAATTTCCGAAAAAAAATATGACGGTAAATACCTAAATCTATTTCCTTTTAATTTAAATAATAATAGGGTTGTTAAACAGAGATCGAGAGAGTATAAATATATAGTAAAAGAGATGAAGAAAAATAATAAAAAAATATTATGTTAAAAAACAATTAATATTTCCTGAATAATTACATACATACATATATACATAACTTCACGCCAGTTCCCTTGTGGGGTAGGCACGAACAACAGAGTGCCATTTAGGCTTATTCTTACACACCTCACTTGCCTCTTTGACATTCATAACTCTTGTCATGCACACTCGTGTGTTCTTAAGGCTCCTGACATCACCTTCTGCTAGTACACGATCAATTTGATCATGGAAGGTGTGTCGTGGCCTTCCACGACTTCTGCATCCATCCACTTTTGCATTGTATATTTGTTTCCTGAATAATTGTTGCATTAAATCTTGATTATATTGACTAATGAATATAGTGTTTAAATCTTAATCGAAATTCAGACTAAAGTAATGGGATAATACAATAAATTTCAGGTCAAAAGCCCATTAACATTTTATGAGTGTAGTAATAATAAAATATGAGTTTACATAATTATTATTATCTACTTATAATTATTATTACATCATTCTTTTTCTTATACATTATTAAATCGACCAAACATATAATTGCATTATTTAATCACAATTCCATCTCTAAAGATTAAATCTATCTTGATTATATTCTAATTTAAAAAAGCAAAGTCCAATTTTATACTTAGAAAATAATCTTGAAAAATATTGTAATCGGACTATAATGATTTATTTAAAAAAAAATGAATGGTATCGCCCATCGTCAAATGATATCAAATAACACACATTCACGTCAACTGATAACGAATTATTTCCGACTTATCTCATATATAAAATTCTCATGTCGCGGTGTTTGTCACCAAACTCCTCCGAAACGGCTGAACCGATTTGTATGAAATTTAGTGTGCATATTGAGTAGGTCTGAAAATCGGCCAACATCTATTTTTCATACCCCTAAATGATAAGGGTGACCCACCACTAAATATATTTTTTTCTCTTTTTGCCAAAATTTCTTATTTATATTTTATTATGATTTAGTATTAAAAAATACATACAACCCTAAATTTTCATCCTTCTACCACCAACTCCTATTTTTTAATAGCGATATAAGTACTCTAATAATTTTCTACTCTGTTCAAGTTGTTTCGAGTTTAGATTAACATTTGGTCCCGGTAGATGACGCTGTAATTGGGTTATAGATTTTTTATTTTTTAAAGATAGGACAATATCTGCCGGATACAGCTAGTACTATATAAACTTCGTGTAAGTGAAATTCGTGTGACGTTACTTGTGGATGGCCCCTAATTAGCCGATCTCCGTAAAACGTGGCACGTGTCACGGATATGAAGACTGTCACGGACACGGGAGTTTTAGATGTGGTTTTTCAGCGTGACTCCACACACCCAATAACCTAGTCGATACTATTTCACGTGATAGAGCCAAGGCTGACTCGATCGGTGTTTATGTTGTTAAGTAAGAAAGAAAGAAAACACTTTGATTTGGTCTTCACATAGCGAGTCACGTGGCGATGAATCGTACGATGATATATACCAAAAAAAAGTCTCGCGATGGCACCAAATAGGTGCAGTTGAGCATGTGCCAGGCGACAGGTGCCAGATGCATAATAATATTTATTTATAAACAGAATATTTGTAATGTTAGGAGCCTTAAGAACAGACGAGCGTGTATGACAAGAGTTATGAATGTCAAAGAAGCAAGTGAGGTCTGTAAGAAAGAATAAGCCTGAATGGCGCTCTGTTGTTCGTGCCTACCCCGCAAGGGAACTGGCGTGAAGTTATGCATGTATGTATGTATAAACAGAATAGTGTTGTAGAGGCAGAAGATAAAATTATAATATATAAGAAAGATTAATGTTTTCTATCTTCCGTTGCTCATCTAATGAATATAGAGAAATAATCTAATATGAATATAAAGTGAATCTAAAGAACAAATTTTATAATTTTAATACGCTACTTTATTAGCGTCATACTTGATTTTGCAAATATTTTAAAACACGTCTTTCTTACCTAAAGCCGAAACGATTTTCAAAATACCTAACTTGATGAATTACAATTGTCCGTACAATTTTCATGTTGTTGTATTATGAATTTCACACCTAGCCTATTTTTACAGAAAAAGTAAAAGTGTTAATTTGTTTGCCCGTGGCGCTGTCATCGCGCCAGTTGCCTTCTCCACTGATGTGTCAATGTGACAAGACGATCTGTGTTTTTTCAACTTAAATAATAAATATGCGTGCAGGATGGCTACCACTCCTGATCTCGAGTATAGCGCTATAACAACCTTGAGTTGTGTTCCGGCATTAGCAGCCAGTCTCTCGTTAGACAACGGCACATATTGGTAGCACCAATAGTGTTATAAATGTCCATAGGCGATGGTAACCGCTCTCCATCAGGTGGGTCGTCTGCCTGTTTGCTGAACTCATGTTGTTTAAAAACTCAGACAAATAATAAAATGTATCCTGAACATTACGTAAATCTTTATATTAATACGTGAAACAAAAACACAGCAAGAACTTTGTACTCCTTTCTACGAAAATTGCGAGGACGGAGGAATATCATATTTCGCACACTTATAGTTTATATAGAGAAGAAGTGACGAATGCTATTTTTTTTTTAAATCAATAAAAAAAAGTACACATACACTACCATCTATTTGACACACACACGCATATACCTATATCCTCTTTTGTTTATTGTTCAAGTCAAATCAACAGTGTAGCCTTGGCGAAATCTGTGATTATAGAAGTCTTTGACATAAATTATTATGGTCGAATTTCGACCACGGGCGACCACTAGCTATAATGTCACTTTCTAACAGTAAGGAGTACTAATTTATTTATATATTATCAAAATTTGTATCTAATACATAGGTCAAATATAGAACATTGCTACAAGTTACGTTCTATGGCTTGTGTCAGTTGTACCGTGGTATATGAAACGCACTGTAAGTTTTACTCGTATTTTTTTGAAGCACAATAAAAGATTCTTACGTAATCCTTAAAGTGAACGTGCGCGTACTCCGCGTTCAATCCTACAAGACATAGCTATAAGTGTTTAAAATTAGTGTCCACTAATTATATGCGAATACAAAGATAAAAATCTTTCACATTTTAAGTCTTAAATTACCTTGTAAATATATTCCAACTAAATTATGTTGAGATTATTGTTTTTTTAAATATTATAATTAGCTTTTAAAAGTTAGATAATGAAAAAGATTGTATGCTTTTTAGGGTTTCGTAGGTTAATTTTGGCTAATATTAAATAAATAATACATACATACATACATAACTACACGCCAGTTCCCTTGCGGGGTAGGCACGAACAACAGAGCGCCATTTAGGCTTATTCTTACACACCTCACTTGCTTCTTTGACATTCATAACTCTTGTCATGCACGCTCGTCTGTTCTTAAGGCTCCTAACATCACCTTCTGCTAGTACACGATCAATTTGATCATGGAAAGTGTGTCGTGGCCTTCCACGACTTCTGCATCCATCCACTTTTGCATTGTATATCTGTTTATTCATTCTTTCATCATGCATTCTTTCTACATGTCCGAACCACCGGAGCATTCCTTTCCTTACCTTCACCCCGACACTCTCTTTCAGACCAACTTCAGTCTTTCTTACTTCGGTTTATTACGAACGCGGTCCGCAAGCTAAATAAATAATTTAAATAAATAATCACCAGACAAATACACACATTGTATATCCAAGCTAAGCAAGTTACGCTCGTGTATGGGTGACCTACAAGGGATCACTCTGGGGCCGATTTCAGTCACCCAGACCATAGTAAATAACAGAAAGTTCGTATCCGAAATTTACCACGCCAGGAATCGAACTCGGAGCCTTTGCGGTCCAGCGAGTTTGGCCGACTAAGACTTAACCCGCTCAACCACAAAAGCCGATTGTATAGTCGTCAGGTTCGTCTATGAACGGAATCTTTATGTAATACTCTTGTCGGGCTGTCCGTCTGTCTGCGTGTCTTAATATTTTGCCAAATGTTACTGCATATAGCAGACATGTTTATTCCAGTACATGATATAACAATGTAATGAGATTGGAAAACATAAAACAATGGGGGTTGCAAACTAATTTGTAACTTAAATAGGTTTTTTTTATAATAACTTATAATACAAATAATTAAATTAAAAACTTATCTAACATAGACTAAAATATTTTTTATGTGCATAGTCATGTAGGTTATCGTAGTTAGAAATTTCGCTGGCATATTATAGTCAAGTTATAAATTGAAAGTCCTAATTGAATATTAATAATAACAGCCCGTAAACGTCCGACAACTGGGCTTGGACCTTCCACCATAGGGCACGGACAATATACCAGCCACGCTTGTCCAAGGGCGTTTGAATGGCTTGACACATCGGTCATCACGATGTGCAGGTTTCATCACGATACTTTCCTTCGCCGTTGTTATCACGTGGTAATTGTAACAATATGCACACATTAGATGGAAAAACTGCCCTTTGAGTTCGGGATGTGTGGGTTAACCATTACACTATCACGACTTTGAAACTCCTAATGATCTCCTATTCAATTTCGTAAATTTCATCCACCGGAACCCTTAATAGCGCGTGAACCGACACGCACTTGCCAAGTCTTTACTTCTTTAAATTAATTCAAAACATTTTCATGGCGCCCAATATTTTCCATCTTTAAAATAAAAACTTACTGTTATTATGACATCATAATTATACTAAAAACTTTATTATCCGTCACGTAACTCTTGACGTTTTGAAGTGTTCTGACATAATACAACTTTATAGTTTGACTAGTATTCGCCCGCGATTCCGTCCACTTTTGGCCACATAGTAAAGATCAAAACTGTTTTGGCAACATTAAAAATCAAAAGGGGATAATGGGTTTTTAGCACGAAAATATATGACTCCTGAAAGTTCTAGTAAAAACCCGGGATAAGTAATATTTCCAAAAACATATTCAATCACAATTGCGCTATTAGACATATAAAGAATTTTTTTTAAATAATCCTAATTAAATTATTTAATAAATTTTGTCCTTGTAGGAATGGAAAAAGAATACAATTTCCTGCGACCGGGCGACCTGTCATCAGAGGCGACAGAGCAACCCACAGCCAGGTGGTAGGAGTATTTGCCCGTCTGGATGGCATCACCCTTGATCTAGGCCCTAGACCAAGGGTGGTAGCCATCCAAGCCTAGGGTATGCCGCCATAATAACCTTGAGTTATGTTCCGGCATTAGTGGCCAGATTCCAGTGTCCCTTCAGAGAGAGGTAGCCAATTGGTAACATCTTTGGTGTTACAAATGAGCATAGGCGATAATAACCGCTTTCCATCGGGTGGGCCGTCTGCCTGTCTGCTGAACTCATGCTATAAAACAGAATTATATTATTTCTACAACTGATTAAGACTTGTAAGGTCGTCGTCGACGATCCCATCCTAACAGGCAGTTTAGTATCACTTAGCCTTCGTAGAGAGTTTGCGACTCTGCGTATTCTACAGTCTGTACAACGGGGAATGTTCCGAGGAATTGCTTAATCTGGTGCCAACGCCTCAGTTTTACAACCGCACCGCTTGCCATCCACGGTATTTTCACTCCCATTTCCTTAATCATTTTATCCGTGCAGGTATGGAGAAAGAATACAATTTCCTGCGGCCGGGCGGCTTGTCGTAAGAGGCGACAAAACAACCCACAGCCAGGTGGTAGGGCATTTGCCCTACTGGATTGCTACCACCCCTGGTCTAATGTATGTCGCCATAACAACCTCGAGTTGTGTTCCGGCATTAGTGACCAGGTTCCAGTCTCCCTTAAGAGAGCAGCAGCGCAGCACCTTTGGTGTTGCAAATGTCCATAGGCGATGGTAACCGCTTTCCATCAAGTGGGCCGTCTGCCTGTCTGCTGAACTCCTGCAATAACCCCCCCCCCCCCCCGGAATTTCCCGCCGAGGTTTACTCTCTCGCCCCTGGTGTTGCAAACGTCCCGAGGCTACGGTTACGATTTTGCATTAGACGGGTCGTCTCCCTGTTTACCAATGTCGCAATAAAGAAAACAGAATAGAAAGAATTAAATATTGTATAATCGTCAAACATTACCACCGGGACTCACCCGTATATCGCGTCCTTGTCTCTCTTGTGGACGAGGGGCTCCCCGGGCAGCGCGTGCGCGGGCGCCGCTGGCGGGGGATAGTGCACCGGCGGTAGGTGGGGGTGGGACAGTCTGTGCTCGTGGTACATTGCACCACCCTCCATGTAGCCCCCGCCGTGGAGGCTCTCGTCGTACTGGAATTACAAGTAAAAGGTAAGTTAGGTAAGTAAATACATAGTGTTATTGAAAGAAAATCATTCGTCCAACATCTTTATTTTCACATATTAAATTATATTTGTAATATTTGATACAAGTTGAATGTGTTATTACACTAGATATGTAAAGTAATTTTAGTACGTCTTGTTGTATAAAATGCACAAACGGAAAGGGAAGTGAATCAATTTAGAATAGAAAACACTTTATTGCCCACCAAATAAACAATTACAAAATAAATAATTACAATAATTTAACAGCAAAACAAAAGGCGGCCTCTTAACGCTCAAAGCGATCTCTTCCAGGCAACCTAAAAGAAAGAAATTTGAATCAGGCGATATAGGTGGTGCAGGAATGAGGCAATAGATACATAAATACTCAAACTAATTTAAAAAATAAATATGCAAATGCGTACATATATACAGTCATATATATACAATAATACAGAAGTTATTAAAATAAATGAATTTATTAATATTAGATAAGTATCTCAAAGGTAAGTAATTAATCATACGAAGGTAAATTAAGTGGCTTAAAATCTAGGAATTGTTCACATAGATAAAAAATAACAATGTAGATTCAAAATTAAATTAACAAATAAAACCTTTATAGACACTGTCTTTGAAAGAAATTAACATAAAAACAGTTGCCAAATACTAAACACATAGTCTGCGCCAAACTCATAATCTAGTAGTGTACAAACAGTGAGATTTGATCGGACCGAGAGTGAACCGTGAACGCCCTTATGGTATGAATCGAGTAATTTTAATAAAACTATACCTACAGCAAAACATCATCTTTCAAATTTCCCATAAAACCTTCAAAATGTATATACCTGTACGCATACTCCGTCCGTACCTACACTCATTAAACAAAACATTACATATTAAAACGATTAATTCCACAAAAAAATCATTAAAAGTTGAAATTCTTAAACAAAAGCAGTGGAGAGAAGCGCGCCTGTCAAATATATTTTTTTTTAAATACTCTAATCTACTTAAAAGCTAAGGAACACATTTTGAAAGGCCGAGCACTTAATTGATGGTCAGTGTTGCCCGATAGCATCACCCGATGACTTTTTAATGAATATTCATAGAGCATTAAGATTTTTATATGTTTATTTTTTTAAATGTAATTGTAGAAAATTTTACGCCACACTACTTTTATAGGCTTCAAGATGAAATATATATGTTGTGAATTCAAAATTTTTATACAAATACAAATTACTCATTGTTTGCGATACCAACTTGATATATTATTGTATGCTTTGTCTTTGCATTGAATAGTTTTATGTGAATGGGGAGAATGTAGCAAATAATATGGCCAAGTGCGTGTCGAATAGAACTGCTTACATTGGTTTTTGTATAGGCGAAAAACCTGCATTGTTTTCATAATTTAACTATGAAACTCTAAAAACACGTAATCGTGTTAAACTAATTTTTTTTTTGAACCCGTGTCATTCCACCTCATTTTGGTATTTTCTATTGCATAGTTTAGAAGCTACAAGGGAGGGCGGTGAGCCAAAATTCCTACGAGTGTAAAAGAAAATTTCTCGTCAACTATATTGACTTAAATATGTAAAAAATTCAATATCAGTGTTATGATTTTTCACAATCTGGGTAATCAGAAAAACTTATGTACAATAAATACATTTTTCAAACCACTGCTAAATATACGAGAGCTATACCTAATCATTGTTTTTTATCGAATTTACCACTTAATTGTGTAGCAACATGTAGATTACAGCATTCTTTTTCTTCAGCCAATCGATAGCCACTTTTGGACGTATACATCTCTAAGCCTTCACAAAATATCCCGGTCTCGCCTTCCTCATTCAGCAACCTCAAGCAGGTCGGTCGGCCACCGGGCTGGAGGGCACCTTACGCTACGCTTACCGATAGATCAGATATTCCTACTAAATTCCATGCACATAAATCCAAAATTTTCTGAGAAAAATCCAATAGTTTTGAGACAATGGCTGTGACGTTCGAAAACAAGCGGCCATACAGATGAACATAACAATTTCACAAAACAGTTTTCTTAAGATAGCTACAGAACCCTAAAAAACTCCAGACCGATTATCCAAAATCCTATCCATGGTATTCATACACCCCAAGCCAGCGTAAAAAGTGAAACATCATGCATTTAACTTTGAATACAGCTACGTGTGTATGATGCATTAATGACCGTGTACATGGATCGATCCGGCCAAATTGCGGAGTCATGGTATTTGATGGCAACTCCGGGACGGGGACGGCAATTCAAAATGGCCGTGATATTGATATTACGTGTTTGAAGATGGATTTTAATTTCATGTTCCGAGCGGCTTCGTGTAACGTGTGGTTATGACGACATGTCTGATAAATGCTTTGATGGAATTTGATTAAAGTATTGTAGGCAACTTGGACCTTAAACTTGTCTAATAATAATATAAATGAACGCTACAAAAGAATAATATCAGATTTTTTTGTTTTTCGACAGGTAACCTTTGGAGTTAAGGGAGAACGGTCATTTTTGACCTTATTGATAAACACTCGAAAAAAAAATAGAAATTGCAATATTTTATTTGATACCCCATATCTACTGCTGATATTATACGGTGCAACCAAATTGATATAGAACTGAAAGGACACGACGACTTTCAATGAAATTGAATACGTCAATTTTAAGATTACACGGATCACTTTGGTTGCTTCATTCAAAGTCATAGATGGAACTCGCCCTCTAAAATTGCCTTCAGTTTAACTTTTAATGGAGATGTTGGCGAGAACTGAAAGGGGACTTGGTGCTGTGTAATGGATCGGATGGGCAACGCCCGTTCGGTCGCCCCGAATACCGGTCGAGGCTATGTGAGCTTTTTTTTTATTGCAGGAGATCAGCAGACAGGCAGACGGCCCACTTGATGGAAAGCGGTTACCATCGCCTATAGACATTTGCAACACCAAAGTTGCTACAAATGCGCTGCTGCTCTCTTAAGGGAAACTGAAACCTGGTCACTAATGCCGGAACACAACTCAAGGTTGTTATGGTGACATACTTTAGACCAGTGGTGGTAGCCATCCAGTCGGGCAAATGCCCTACCACCTGCCTGTGGGTTGTTTTGTCGCCTCTTACGACAGGCCGCCCGGCCGCAGGAAATTGTATTCTTTCTCCGTTCCTGCACGGATAAAAAGCTTCTAGCACATAACTGGCAAGAAATCGCACAGAACAAAAACAGATGGCGTTTTCTCGTTTCGAAGGCTAAGACTCATTTTGGGCCACTTAGACACCGGAGTTCTGAAATCAAAACAGGAAACCAATAGTCGCTTCGCGTGTTTGTAGGACATATAAAACATAATAAATCTTGTAAATGGATTATACTAACCATTTTGCATTTTTGTGAATTAATATCAACATGCTAGATAATCTTTAATTTTATCGATAGTACACTAAAATACGTTTTTCAAAATTCCTAATGAATTAATAGGAAACGTGACTGAGTTGCTTAATTATATTCAAACGAATGAAAAGCCATTAGCTAAAAAGATATATTTTAAGTTCATCTACATAAACGTAAGAGCATGTCTAAAATATTCTTAAAGTGTGTTCACACTCGTCCGGAACCGTGACCAATAGACTAAAGGCCGGAAGCGGTAATTATCTACAACAACTGAAATTCATATTTACTTGTAATCGTTGTCTAGAATAAATTTCCATGATAATAACTTAATAACGAGTTTTAAAAATGCAGTCATTAATTTAGAAATATATTTTTAATCTAAATGAGAATAATGTAGTCCAGATTACATTTTTTCTTGTAAATATGTTTATAGCAGTTTTTAATTATTAAGTTTTTTATCAATATAACAGGAGCTGTATGTAATACTAACTTAAAAATTATAAAAATATTGTGACCTTTTTTGATTATGGGTGTTTCTTCTTTAAATATTGATACAAAAACAAATCGCTGTCTTTAATTTCTACAAATTAACTTAGATTCACATTTTAGCTATAACAGTATTTTCCATATTCAAAAGATATACCTAGTCCAAAGAACGACAGCGAGACTTTTTATAGCTAGATATATCTTAAATCTACTTTGGTTGACTGACACTGTTTCAAACTGTATTTATTACCTTTAATTTATAAGATAGCATGAAACTTTATTTAGAACAAATTATGCAGGCACAGATGTCGAAAACTAAACTCTATTAGATTTGTACATTAATACTAGGATATGCCTATGTCTTCGTCAACGCTTGACTTAAAAATCCCACGGTGTTCCCGGGACACAAAGTACTTTTAAAAATGTAAGCTATCGTTTTAGAGAATACCGTGTCGGAATAAGCTAATTTTTATGAACCCGAACAACTACAAACCACTCCCGGAAAAGTTTGCGCGGTATTCCCAGGACAAAAAGTAGCGCAGATTTTAAGTCTAAGAATATGCTGTCGATCAGCGAAAACCGCATCGAAATTAACCTAGTAGTTTTTACATGAATCCCGAACAAACAGACAAAGCGACAAATTGCCAAAAAATCTAAAAAAAATTGCATCGTGTTCTCCGTCGTTTATATACTCTATTCTAGTTGTTTTTTTTTAATAGCTTCAATGTACAGACACGGCATGTTGAGAATTTTACATTATAGAAAGTATAAAAATATAAAAAGGATTAGTTAATTAAAGAGATATTTTTTGCATTGGGCTCACATTTAAAGCTAATTTTGGTACTGATTACGCTACTTGTATTTATTTTGGTTTTCTTTTTCAAATCACATCAAATTTATTTTTGCCTAAAACCTAGTTTTATAGCTCAGTTATGACGTACACATGTTTCGATCATGGAGCATGCAAATTTTATTGCATTCAAGTTTGAATAAATATTAGGTTAGGAGAAATAATGCACATCCGTAAAAACTAACTGAAAAGTGAAGTGTAGAATCCTGCTAACAATAAATATTATGCTCAAGTTTTCAAATTGAACCAATCCTTATTTCCAGAGACAGTAAGTTGGAAATAGAACAAACAGTAAATAAGACAATAAGGCATACAAGTTAATGTATATTCATACATTCAACAATAAGTGTATTATTAGATAAAACTAAATGTATAAAACTTGTATTTGCAACATTATCATATTAATGGCAAATATTTAAACAAAATAATAAACAATTTTTATATATGCCAATAAATTTTAAATTTACTATTCATAAATGACTGTGTTCAGATTTTTGAAGTGAAAGTTCTTTAGAATCGTTGTGATTTGAAACTCGATGAAACGAAAAGGCGACACTAAAAAGAGATAAACACATAAATCTATAGGACTAAGCCTGCGACAGAATGACATAGAATATATTATATTTAATCATTTAAACCCTATGCTCATACAGATAGAGTTGGAAATGTTTTGAAGATTTTCGTTAATACTTCAAATTTCCTGTTTTAAAGTTTAAATATATTATAAAAATATAATATATGAAATGTGACGTCACGAAATTTAGAATCCCTACCAGCCCTTGTCACACTTTGTTTCACTTCTACTGCGTGTGAACTGCACACAAACACATTTTTTTTCTGTCAATCTTTATAAGATTTATTAAAGCCACGTTTAACGGTTTTAAGCGCAGTCATTTATTTGATTTTTGGTTATTCCGACTACTTTTCAGTTGCCGTGATCACGGAAGACGGCCACTATTCAGTGGCCACGGCCAGTGAATAGTAGCCGAAACGTCGGAATAACAAAAAATAAAATAAATGACCGCGCTGAAAACCGTTAAAACGTTGTTTTATTATGTATACAAGTCGCGAAAAGTTAAGAAAATTCTATAAGATTTTTTTTTAATTATTTATAAATATTAAAACAAGAATTTGATTTACAAGAGCATGCCCCAGCAAACTTCGTTTGCGTTGCCAATACAAGGACGTATTTGTTAATAAATTAAGGGCACCATTAAAAAACGCGACTGCAGCGCCACTGTTTTGGCGTTCGTGTATCCCACGAGAACCACTATGAGTTATAGAAATAAAGAGTATCTAATATGTTTAAATATTTTTTTCTCTTTCTTTCTTCTGTCTTTGGACAAAACATCATGTGAGACACTGAGCAAACGCAAATCTATACAATCATAAAAGAGTTTATTTATTTAAGAAATTTTCCAGGAATCCAACCCGGAACCTCTGTAAGAAACCTGACATAAACTTAAAGCCTTGTGTTTTTAATTTTAATAAAAATATTAATTTTTAATAAAAGAATATTGTTAACATGTATTTTTTTCATAATAGTTTTTATATTGATATTTTTAATAATATATTTTTTTGTGAAATGAATAAATACTTGTACCTACAAGATTACTTTAATGAATTATCTTATTTTATTTGAACCATACAATATTACATTAACTACAGGAGCCATTTTATATAATTTATGTAACCTAAGCTTACCTATCAGTGCAGTGAAATGGTACATCGTATAGAAAAACATCAACTCGATAAAACCATAAAGCTACCAATTGCAACTTTTTAGATAAAGACTTTATTGGCTATCCTAACCACTTTCTACGATATACTACGTATAATAATTTCAATCAACCAATCACAATTCCAATAATACAAGGTAAACAGTTAATAAATCTTGTTTTGCAGACCGTACCGTGTTCACTTTTACTGCGCATTCAATGCCTCTTTATTAGTTACATTGCCGGCGTTGATTCCATTGTAATTGTTTTTGTGGTGCGAAACGAGGCTGTGGTCCACGTTTTATTTGCTGACCGTCCATGTAAAGCTACTTTTGCATAAATTAAAACTATTTAACGGGATTACCCCCAAATTTTGCATCTTTGGCTTTATACCTGAATAATGAAATAATTATTATTATACGATGTATTTATTTCTAATCCAAAATATTAAACATTTTTTAAAGTCATTTTTTTTAACAAGAAAAAATAAAAAGCAATTATTTTATTTAAAAAAAACTAAAGATCTATCAGATTAAAATAGGTTTTATTGGTCTAAGTTAAAATGTTGAGTCTACTTCCTATCATACACACCGCTTTACAAGGCGTTTGCTGTGTTTTAAGAAGAAGCGGCCAGATTTTTCCCAAGAACACATCTAGCTAAGATCATCTATGTATATACACATATATACATATGTACTTGACCTCACTGACTAACTGACTGACATATCCACCCACAGTTCAAACTGGGGCTGGGGTCCAGGCCGTAAAAAATTGCATTCAGTTTCTTTTCATATTATAAGAGCGCACTTAGAAATGATTTTTGAAAATTCAACCCTTAAGGGGGTGAAAAGAAGGATGAAAGTTTGTATGAAAACGTGTCATTTTCAAAGTATGATACACGAAATGTTATGTATACTTCGCCATTTTTGGAAATTCTATCCCTAATGTGGTGAAAAAGGGGTTTGATTACTTTTTTTGGACTACTTTTATCCGTGCAGGAACGGAGAAAGAATACAATTTCCTGCGGCTGGGTGGCCTGCCGTAAGGAACGACAAAACAACCCACAGGTTGTAGAGTATTTACCCATCTGGATGGCTACCACCCCTGTTTTAGAGTATACCGCAATAACAATCTTGAGTTGTATTCCGGTAATAGTGGCCAGGCTCCAGACTCTCTTTTTTTATTTTTTTATTGCAGGAGTTCAGCAGACAGGCAGACAGCCCACTTGATGGAAAGCGGTTACCATCGCCTATGGACATTTGCAACACCAAAGGCGCTACAAATGCGCTGCTGCTCTCTTAAGGTAGATTGAAACCTCGTCTCTAATGCCGGAACACAACTCAAGGTTGTTATGGTGGCATACTCTAGACCAGAGGTGGTAGCCATCCAGTCGGGCAAATACGCAACCACCTGGCAAAACCCCTTAAAAGAGGGGCAGCACACGGCACACTTCCATCAGGTGGACCGTCTGCCTGTCTGCTGAATTCATGCTATAAAAGAAAACTAAATCAAACTAAACTATTTATTTTACGAGTGAAACGGCAAACAACAGCTCGTCACTTAAACATATAACACCACGCCACCACCCAAAGGAGCTGGGTAGTAATTTAAAGCAAACCAAACTGCGGGACAGCATCTAGTTGTAAATAATATCAAAGATAGTTTCACAAAGTATAAAAGGAGGTTACATACATAAAACATGACGCGCCCGTATGGCGGGAAAACATTGCAATTCTCACAGAGACGAGCAGACATACAAAAAATGTGTGCGACCTAATTATCTGTATTTGACTACATAGTTGCATAATTGACTTTTTATGCTGCCTATACTAGTAATTAATGTTTTAATTACATAATTAATTATCTTTTCTTATGGCTTGTTATTGTATGTATGGTTAGCGTGTCCGCGTCTCTAGCTCAAAGGGTGCAGCTTCGAATCCTGGCCGGAAAGCATGCATGGACAGTTTTCTGACTTAATATGCAGATTGTTACAATTATCACGCAGTAACGGTGAACAAAAACATCTTGATGAAACCTGCACGTCGAGATAACCGATATGTTAAACCTGCCAATCACGTTTCAAAATCTCAGACATAATTAAGCATTGAAACACGAAATTTGAACTGTTAACTTAAAAACTTTAAAATATGCCCAATTCTATCTATAGAAGTACAGTCTTGCTCAAAGGTTAAGTATTGGCTATTCAACGTGGTAACGCCGCCAGCCTTTTGGGAACGTTCGCGTAAGAGTGATATAGTGGTTTGGGACCAATATCTTATCTATATTTATGCTCTCTTTTTGTATTTAGTTCCAGTTTTTAATTTTAGGTTACTTTTTCATACTGTAGTTTAGTTTTAGTATTTAATTGTATTTTACTATTGAATAAAACTATTATTAATTTTTAAAAAAAGTATAGTGTTTAAATGATTGAAAAATAATATAACAAGAAAATAATGCTATGTCCTACAAGTACGAGCGTTCGAGCGTGCATGACAAGAGTTATGAATGTCAAAGAAGCAAGTGAGGTGTGTAAGAATAAGCCTGAATGGCGCTCTGTAGTTCGTGCCTACCCCGCAAGGGAACTGGCGTGAAGTTATGGCTGACTTACAAGTACCAGTATATTGAGACACGTGTCAATTTCACTAAGCTATTCTCCAAAGGCGACCACTTTAGCCCCTTAGATTTATTACATTCGAAAACAGCTCCTAAATTAATATAAATTCAAAGAGTTTCAATGTTATCTATTTTTTGATAAGAAACTTTTTTAAAAGTTCAAGTTACTTAATTATGTATCTTATTTAATCTAATGTACTATATCGCAACCTTTTGTCGCTGTGCTAAGATTTATCACTCTTTCTTTATCTTTACTTTTAAATTAAAGATTAGAAATCTTAAATGATTACTAGAATCTCATATTGTAGATATTTTGTTTTATTTAAGTGTGGTAGTATTTGAATATAAAGCTAATTTCATCTATAAAGTGCTTGATTATCAAAATCAGCGTTAGCTAGCCCTCCTGACCACTAAGTACCAATTGACCCCTCAAGTAATGAACTACTGTTCAACAATATATAATTATAAAAAATAGGGCAAGTTAGTTCACATAAAGGACTCCGTAGAGGTGAATAAGATCCACAGTGTTTGTCTTTTGTCTACAAAAGTCTAAAATAAAAATAAAATTCCATATTCAAAAACTATTTAAAGTTTAAGTATTTAAAATATTTATTTGAATATGGAATATTGAATAAAATTTATCTTCTATAATATTTAATAAAACTACGTTTTAACGGTATTAAGCGCGGTAGTTTATTTGATTTTTATTATTACGACGTTTCGGACACTTATCACTAGCCGTGATCACAGAAGATAAAGATGTCAAGTGTCAATGATTATTGTTAAGTTTTATATTTAGCCTACCGCCAATTTGTTCATTTTTATTATTTAATTTTGTTTATTATTTACCCTATAGGACCCTAATCTAATTTACCACCTCATCGAAACATGTGGCTTGGAGAGAAGTAGAAAGCCTTCTCTTATCACACACACAAATAAACATACAGACAGACAGACGTGACAATTTCGAAAAAGTTTCATTGGTAAACTAAACAACCCTAAAAATTACATTAAATATTAAATACCTAACCGCATAATCGGGTGTACATCATTAATATTTTTTAAATTACAGAGCTGCCTAATCATACTTACGACCCCTATTAAAACAGCGGGTCTCTGCATAATGCATGAATCTAAAGTCTAGGGCTAGAAATATGTAATCTAGATATTCTAACGTTTGCTGCCTTTTAATGTCTAAAATTAAGGAAATTATAGGCTACCTTACAGAGGGACTTGAATAAATGATAAATTATCAGAATTTTACAGTAATTGTGGCAATTTCATTATTACTATGTATTCAGACACAATACCACATTTGGCTTTATGAATAGTTGTCATCGACAACAACATCATTCGACATACGTAAACGTCACCTTAACAGTGACAGATAAAATGTCACTACTGACTTAATGTCTGTTCATTACATTCGTTCAAATTTATACCAGCGTAAGGATTATGGTAGAAAACGAATTTATGCAAAAAAAAAACGTGTGCGTCTCGGGATGCCCGACAGAAGTGATAACTGAAACTAATTTAAGTTGAACTATTTAATATTGAAATTGTTTAACTTTAGAAAAGCTTAGGTTATTACTTAAATTTTATGTGTATTAATATGATAATGTAAGGAGAGGTTATTTATTAATAAAATCTTTTATTGATTATAAAATATATTTTATTCTTAGTTACAAGTCTTGAATATGTACATTAATCTAATTACCGAAATACGGCTAGCGCTGTTGGTTAGCGTGAGAGAGGAGGAGCCTGCCTACCGCTGCCGTATGCGCGAGAGAAAGGGAAGTCAGACAAACTGGCGCCGTAACGCGTTACATAACGAAGCGGTTTACTCTCCCATAAGAAGTTATCCCTTCAAACAACCTGTCATTTTGGATATCCTCCGTTCTTGTGACTACACTATGCTTACATTTAGAGACGTGGTAGTTTTGTGGTTAATTCACTTGTGTGTCAACTCACACATAGCTCGGGTTGGAATCCTGGCCGGAAAGCATGCAATGCTTATGAATTTTTTAACGTATTTGCGTACTGTTACAATTATCACGTGCTGAGATTGAAAGATATCGTGATGAAACCTGCACATCGAGATAACCAATGTGTCAAACCAGCCAATCCGCCTTTGTAAGCGTGGTGGGTATGTTGTCTGTTCTCCTATAAATAGAAGACCCAGCAGTGATTATCCCTGCATAAAGATACCTTTTATCATCATACTTTTAATATACCGTTGTATTAATAACTAAGATTGGCCGCTACTTCGTCTATGCTTGACTTAAAATTCCCGCGGGATTCCCGGGCGCAAAGTACCGCAGCATTTAAGCTATCGTTTTAGTGAAAACTGTGTCGTAATATTGCTAATTTTTATGCACCCGAATAATTACAAACCGCTCCCAGGAAAATTCCGCAGGGATTTCCGGAAAAAAAAAACTCAAATTATTACATAAACTTTGATATCGATTAGTGAAAAAATCACATTGAATTGGTTTTTTAAAATCCGGCCATTTAAAATCATTCACAGAAAAATTTTAATTCTAAAAATTTGCTGTCAATCAGCGACAACCGCATCGAAGTCGGTCCAGTAGTTTCTACGAGAATGAAAAAAATGCACCGTGTTCTCCTCATTTATAAAGTGTATTCCAGTTGATTTTTTTTAAATAGCTTCAATGTACAGACATGGCATGTTTAGAATTTTATAACATTATAGATATATTGCAATTGCTGCTTAGAGAATAATAAATACACTGTCTGAATCGTTAAAGATGGTATCGTCGGATGGATTGTCTTAATCGTTGCCAGGTGGTAGGACATTTGCCCGACTGGATGGCTACCACCCCTGGTCTAAAGTATGTCGCCATAACAACCTTGAGTTGTGTTCCGACATTAGTGACCAGGTTCCAGTCTCCCGTAAGAGAGCAGCAGCGCATTTGTAGCACCTTTGGTGTTGCAAATGTCCATAGGCGATGGTAACCGCTTTCCATCAAGTGGGCCGTCTGCTTGTCTGCTGCACTCCTGCAGTAAAAAAATAAAAATAAAAAAAAAGAAATAACTTCATAGCTTACTATACTCATATAAAATTTCCCTGATAAACCGATAGACAGATATGAAGATATCATAAAGATTTTTTTCTTCAAAATGACTCCGCCATACCCTAAAAATCCTACCTAAAATACGGAACCAGTTGATTACCCGTGTAAAATACGAAATAATAATTATTATTATCATTCTTAATACGTATTGTAAGTACGATTAAATAATAATTACATGTTTATATCTGATAACGTAAAAAGGACTACTAAATTGATAAACCGCTTATCGTGAAACTATGATTCACAATCTGCTTCATTAACTTATTTTGATTAAAACGGTGAAGCGTGAAGAGGGCCTATATGGGACGATCGGATGGACGACGTGTGGTCGGTCTCCCCAAGTACCGGTGGAGAGACAGAGTGGAGGCTGACCTGTGTGAGCTTCAAGCCCTTCACTGGCAAGAAATCGCACAGGACAGAAACAGTTGGCTTGTTCTCGTATCGGAGGCCAAGACATATTTTGGGTCGCTGAGCCAATGGAGTTAGTTTAGTTGATTAAAACAGACTCCGGCAAATTATTCCACTCTTAGGCAGTCTTTGTCTTGAAGGGTGATGTTTCAACCATTTAACGGTGGCGCTAAGCGGTGTGTCTGGTTGTCAGATGATAAAATAAAGACGGAGCGACCAGCTCGTGATGTTCTAAGGAACACTCCCCGCAATGTATGCGATAAAAGACAGATAGGCTAGCAAGTCCTTACGTCTGTGCTCAAGACTCTGCGAGCATTAAAAAGATGGTCATTGCCAACTAGTTTTCTGGCTTTTTTCTTAATTGATTCCAACGCCTTTAATCGGTATTTGGCTGAGCCGTACCAAAGATGAGATTGTTGTAATCCAAACTGACAGCATTCGGACTGGTCAAGTTATACGGGTTCGAAAGTTGGGTCACTAAAGTGATAGACGACAAACTTCACTCAGCTGAGATGAGAATGTTGAGACGGATGTGTGGTGTCAGAATGAATAATATGAGAAACGAGTACATTGCGATCTCTGAAAGTTGCAACCGTGACTGAGAAGTTGAGAAGCAGAAGACTAAGGTGATATAGATATGTAATAAGGAGGGATGAAAGTCACGTCAGAAAAGGAAGTTTAAACTGGAGGATTACCGAGAAAGCGGCCAATTCTGACGGTGGCAAATTCAAACTTCACAGACAAATACAGTGGGCCGGTCACGTCTGTCGCCGGACCGATGGCCGATGGAACAGACGTAAACGTAGTGTCGCCCGACGGACTGACGACCCGCGCAAGGTTGCCGGTAGGCACTGGATGAGGAAGGCGGAGGACCGGGACGAGTAGCACCGACTTGGGGAAGCCTACGTCCAGCAGTGGACTGTAATTGGCTGACGACGAAATAAATACACATCTCATCATTAACGCAACTTTGACCACTGATACGTTCAGTACTTTAAGCACACAAATTCTTTTCGCGGGGTGCGTAGACATAATTTATAAACCACAGACGCCAACCATCAGTCGACGTCTGATGGCTGATGATAATGATAAAGGCAAATACAGGCGAGCGGGAGCGGCACTTTTCAGTTCCCCCCCTTTGAAAAAATTCAAATTCCGGGGCTGATAAACCGGTACAAATGTAAAAATCAACGAAGAAATGGATGGATTGTGTGCAAGATGACATGCAGATTTCTGGTGTAACAGAGGACAGGTGTCAGAATAGAGGAGTGTGAAAGGAAAATACATGTTGTACCGACCCCAAATAATTGGGAGAAGATCAAAGAACACAGAGACGCCATAATCCAAACGAATGATGTGTTAAAATGTAATTTAGATAAAACAACAATTCTCAGATTGAAGGTCTCACGTCAATTCATGTTACAGACAAACATACTTAGATATGTTATGAATATGTATTTAATCATAACGTTATGTTAATCTATCCACTGACGCATATCGGCTACTGTTTTATTATACTTAAAGCAAAGTTTTATCGGAATCCGTTTGGCATGCCTAATGACTTCTGTGGATTAACAATAATTTGTTGTTATTCTTGTGACCTTCGTTATTCCCAGTTTCATATTTTCGGGTCAATTTACACTGACACAGAATCGAAGCGTCAATATAAAAATTGACATAACATATTGACCCCTACCTCCATAACGTAAGTAAATACCTACATTTCTATCAAGAAAAAAAATATTTTTATCTTGACAGACATACCATAGCGAACTGTAATCTCTCTGTATCTTTTAAATTCTTAACTTTCACAGCAAGCAGTAGGTAGAGTTTACGCCTAACTCTATGGGGAGGGAGTTTTTGACGGAAAGGGACCGTGGTACTGTGCAGTTTTATTTTCTAAAAATGTGTGAAATTCCTCTAAAATAGACAATAGTTGTAGGATATCGATAGTTTCTGGGTAATAATTATGTGTTTTCGTGAGAAATGTGAACTGTGTAGTCAAATATTTCCTATCGAGCTGTCACAGCAACTTCGGTGTTTGGCGTCAGTCGTAGACCTACAATTCGGCTGAGCTATACGAATACTTATTATATATCATAATAGACTGTATGGACTAAGATCCTTTGCCTGCGATTATGGCGAATTGTACTACTACCTACTAACTCTATGACCACTTTAAAATAACAATAAATGACTGTACAAACATACAGTTTTTTAATCAAATTCTTGTATTACGCAGCCTTCTGTAACTAATAGGAAAAAGTAATAAAATTTGGCATGGACTGTAAAAGAACCCTATTAGCGGTTTTAAAACGCAGTAAACAAAACACGCACTATGGTCGCAATCATTCTGTCATATTTAAAAAACTATATGAAATGTCTAAGCTGTTAAAAAATAATTTTAACTTTCTACTTTATTATTAAGACGCTAAATTCTATTTTTGAATGTCTTAAAACAAAACTACACGATAAAACAAAATTATATTTGCAGTCGTGTAAACAATCTGTAAATGGAATTACAACTAGATTTCAAAGGAGTTAAGAGTCAAAGGTTATGTTGTGTAATTGTATTGTTATATTTGTATAATTGTAATATGGAAAATGGCCGCTAAGTATGGTATTTTTATTGGAGCGTAATCGAAACAATGGTTATGTGTATTTTAAATGTTTGTGAACTTGTTTAGATATTTTGTTCTCGACAGTCTTACTTTTAATTTTCTCTAAAGCACTCACGTCGTATTCTAATGACACAGGTTCGTATCTTGAGAGATGATCCAGAGAGTATAGGTATTGTTTTATTTAATGCCAAGCTGGCAAGCAGGCAAAGGGCCCACGAACTGGAAAGTAGTTACTGTCGCCTAATGTGCTGCCAGCGTTAAGGAAGGAATAGAGAGGATGGTAGAATCAAACAGGAAGAATCGAATATGGATTATATTGGGATGGAATAGGGGACAGGGAGGAAGTGGGTCATCGGAACTCTCACTCGCCGCACTAAATACAACTAGCTATAGGCTAACCGTTTGACGCCGATATTCTGTAAGAGCGTGGTATCATACCCATCGGGCTGGCTCTAAGAGCTGTAATCATGATACTGTTTTTTTTTATTGCATGAGTTCAGCAGACAGGCAGACGGCCCACTTGATGGAAAGCGGTTACCATCGCCTATGGACATTTGCAACACCAAAGTTGCTACAAATGCGCTGCTGCTCTCTTAAGGGAGACTGGAACCTGGTCACTAATACCGGAACACAACTCAAGGTTGTTATGGCGACATGCTTTAAACCAGGGGTGGTAGCCATCCAGTTCGGCAAATGCCCTACCACCTGGCTGTGGGTTGTTAAGTCGCCTCTCACGACAGGCCGCCCGGCCGCAGGAAATTGTATTCTTTCTCCGTTCCTGCACGGATTCCATCATTAATCTACCACGTCATATATGTAAATAATTATGTACAGCTTAAGCAATTTTTATGGCTTGGTGAGAAGCCCATTTAGTTATACATGTAAATACAAGGAAGTCTCCATAAATTACAACAATCTAAATCTTTATGTATGTTTAAGCATATATTTATTGAATTCCTAGATATGTAAGAAATCAACTATGCGCGTTATTTATTTTTTAAATATAAACATTCTTGTTACGACAGCGCTCCACTGTAAACGCAATGACAAATTCACTAAAAAATGGCGTCGTTTCCCGCCCATTTTTCCAAAATGGCCACCACAGTGAAAAGCGTTTCATTCATTACAATTCGGTTTATGTCACGCACGCCACAGACTATATTTAACCTGATAAACCGCCTTACGTTCTATTTTACGTGAGGGGTTGCAGTAATTTCATGCCAAATATGGTTCCAACATTGTCACGGATTAAAAGTAACCATGCTGTTTGCTTTATTTACCTTCGCCTGTAAAAAGAATTAAAGTTTACTGCCTTAGTTTATAACTTAGACGGTATCGTTGGAATATTTTATTATTTTTAAAATAGTTTACATTTGCTATAGCCTATGAAGTGAAGGGACTAGCAGACAAATCATTTTTAGCGTCCCTCAACATAAACTAACTTTTGAACTAAGTACAAAGTGTAAAATTATGATAAAATTCAAAATGTTAAAATTTAAACATATTAATAACGGAAATTGTTTTCTACAAAATCCGTTAAGTAGTTTTTGAGACTTGAGAGTGTGACGTAGCCGCTTTTGGTGAAATGGACACGCGTCAAGATATATTACTGGTTGTTGTAGGACATAGCATTAAGTTCCACTTTATTTTCATACTTGTCAATTTCGTCATATGAATCTGTGAAAGGCAGATTAGCTCCCTCTGGTGTATTTTCGTTAATCTGCACGACGAACAATGCTCGCCGACATCAGTATCCCACCATGACGATAATCTTCTGAAGAAATAAAAAGAGAAACTCAGTAAATACTTAGACATTGTTCACCAAGTTATCGCTACGTGGCGTCTGGAGTCAACAAGCATAGTGCCGATAGTTGTCACCGTCAACAGTCTTATAGCCTTGACCGTCACCTAGACAGGCCCTCGCTGGGAAGCTGGGTGAAGGGCCAGATACAGAAGGTTGGTCTCTTGGACACACCACGAATTGTCCGCAGGTTTCTGTCTATAGAACCGATAGTTTGGGGCTCAGGCCCTGCTGCCGGCTACATCAGTATTTTTTTAAATATATGTGTTTTTTATATATAGTTTAAAGAATAATGTAAATCACTTGAAATTAAATAAATACCTACATACATACATAACTTCACGCCAGTTCCCTTGCGGGGTAGGCACGAACAACAGAGCGCCATTTAGGCTTATTCTTACACACCTCACTTGCTTCTTTGACATTCATAGCTCTTGTCATGCACGCCTGTCTGTTCTTAAGGCTTCTGACATCACCTGCTGCTAGTACACGATCAATTTGATCATGGAAGGTGTGTGGCCTTCCACGACTTCTGCATCCATCCACTTTTGCATTGTATATCTGTTTAGTCATTCTTTCATCATGCATTCTTTCCACATGCCCGAACCACCGGAGCATTCCTTTCCTTACCTTCACCCCGACACTCTCTTTCACACTCTTATGAGTTTTACAATGTTAGGTATCCGATGGTTCTGGATTCCAATGAGCTTGGCCATCTCAACCGCACGTCGTCACCTTAGATTATAAATTATTATCGAACTCATACCAATACCCAACACGTCGAAGATAAGTGAATATTCCAACAAATAATAGATAAAAAAAAGGCTGTGAAAATCGAAAAAACAAACATTCAAACAAGCTTACTTTCTCTTTTATATAATAGTCTGAATAACTTATATTAATCAAACAACAACCAGAAAAGGTAAATCAACTCTGTTCACAATAAAATTGTCATTAAAATCATAATTCACACAAAATTAATTATTGTTAAAAAACGAAACTATGGTAGCCAGAATGGCAACCATGAAGAATTTAATTTATTACATAATACACTACTTAGTATAATATTGTGAAAATTTAATATTTAAATTTCAATCAAACTAATTGACAATAGAAGATAATTTGTCAATTTAACAGGTATAAATTATACAATTTATTATACAACATAAAATATATAAATGAGTCAATCAAAAGATTTTTCTATTATATAATTTTGAATAAATTGTATAAATTATTAATGTTAATAAGACTTTCGTAAAATATATTCTCTTTTTAACACGTATTTTTTAAATTATTCATATTAGCTTGTAAGCAGATATAATATAATATAAATTAGTACATTTATTGAATATAGATGTAAAAATTGCATATTAGGCAATAAAATTTCCTAATAAGTTAATAACAATATGGAAATGTTACAGCGTGTTATGCTAAAAAGTATTTTGTTTTTACTTCTATACGTAGAGTTAGCTTTGGGGATACACGGATTCGGTTTAATTTTGTCAACATCAACTTGTATTTTCGAGTTGTCACAAGAATTTCGTTGTTTAGCGTTAAGCAAAGATCTACAAAATTCTATAATAATATATCTGACAAGGCTGTATGGAATCAGTACTAATAATTATTTTTGTTGGTACTTTCTTTATTTTCAAACGGTACAGATATATTTTCAAACATTTATTTCTGAACGATGCATTAAGCTATTTCCTTAATTGAATAGTAATTTTGGTATATTTCATTTATTCAGTTTTTAACGTCAATTTTATATGGAGTAATTTCCGATAATTTATCATAATTATAAGTAACAGTAATTATTTCAATAATTATGTAGATTATAACTCAGTCTCATAGTTTACTGTAGACAATTATGACCATAGAGAACTTGCAACATTTTAGTTTCATGTTGGCAGAACCGCTAGATGTTTTTCAATGTGTTCGATTTATTTCTAAACATAATTTAAATATTATATCTTATATAAAATAATAGGTATCTACATTTCTCAAACAGTAATGTAACAAATTCTTTGTCACTTATAATATTTTCTTATTAAAATAGTTTATCAATGATTTCAATCTACTATCGGTTTGCCAATCACAAAGAGAATACTTAGGTTTCCTGAAATGTAAAATAGTTAGCGGGAAAGTGTGATAGAATTTTAGTGGAAAATGTGTTAAAAATGTGCATCAGCCCAGTGTGATTATTGTATTTGAGCCGTACGGTTCACTTATTACAACTATAGTAACCAGTTGCTGTTCTTTTCTTGCCCTAAACCCTTCTGAGCTGTTCTAAGTGTTACAGTAACTTTGCCTGCATTCTGTCAATTATTTAAAAATAACAACCTATCACAGGCGGCACAGAATAATAATTTATATATAACAACGTTTCCAGCCAGCTAGTTTTATTCAATTCATTACGTCATACATGGTACGCCATCTATCAAAAAGGCGTTGTTACACTTTTATAACCTTTATCCATACAATTCCATGTATTAATTGATCGTGTACCGGTTCCATAATTGACGACGAGGTGTGAACTGTGATCAGCGTAGAATTTTAATTACCCCCATCCCTACACGTGACGGAATGCATCGGCTTCGACCTAAAAATTTATGGGAAAATATAACAAGAATAGCAGTTATTGTTATTATAATAACGTAACCTTTGTAACCTGTTATGTTATTAATAAAGTTATTTTCCCATAAGAAAGTTAATGTCTTTTTGGCGAGAACTTGAAGGATACTTGCTGTGCAATTTTATTGTTAAAAATATGTCATATTGTATTTTCTTAAGTTTTCACGACTAACACACTTAGCTAAAAATACGTTTTAACGGTTTGAAGCCGCGGCACACAATTTGTTAATTTGAATTTTTGTTTATGGTTATTATTTAGTCTAGGGCAGTGGTCGACAAACTTATTAGCTAAAGAGCCAAATATGAACATTACAACAATTTAAAAAAAAATTGGGACCCAAATCTGCTTGTTTAGTAAACTTTTATTACACGAAATAAGTAGTACAGTAAATAAAACTAAATTTCATACTTAATCAATATTTATTAATGCGAGCAATGTGCTTGCATCTCCTTGGAAAGTTTGAGTAAGTCAGGTTTGTATGTTGTTGTTTTTAATTTTAGTCATGATTCCAAGTTCTCATCAATAAGATTTATTATTATATTAAGGAGCCAAAGAGCCACATGCGGCTCTGGATTCGCACTTTGCCGATCACTGGTCTAGGGGAACCTAAGTTTAACAAAACGCCGCGCTCAAAACCGTTAAAACGTAGTTTTGTTGGACTGAATTGTAATATTAATTATATACATGATATATATATAGATATTAATTGGGCTTTTTCAAGTGTACTTTTGGAAATCTAGTGATGTGGCTTTTCGAGTTCCACAAGAACTCCGTTGTCGTTCAGAAACCTGATGCTGATAATGAGACATTGGATTATATGCATATTTACATATGTAAATGCATATAACGTGATATTTGTTGCATTCTTGCATAATTTAGCACTTTTTGTCGATCGTGATTATTTTGCTAGAAGGGTGTTTTTAAGCGTTGTTTAATCATACTTGTAATATGCCAACTGCAGAAATCAAACCTTGCATCAAGAGATGGTGCCAAACTTCAAGTTAATATTGAATGGCATAAAATTTATAGTTTAAAAAAACTAATAAAACGCGCTTTAAAAAAACTAACTAAAAAATAAGTATTAAGAGTTCGTTCACAAAACTAGAATATGGCATTCGACGAATAATTTATAGTTAACCTGTTTTATCCCGGTGATCCTGGCAGGACTTGATGACAAAGATGAAATGATTGTATTATCCCGTCCCTGACACGTGTGCACATTTTAAAGTAATCCGACCTAGTTGCGAAGCCATAAACATAAAAAAATAATCCGACGTTTCGAAACTAATGAAGATCGCGTTATAAAAATCCGTTATCTATGTACGTACCAACATACATACAGTTCAAGCTAATAAAAGCGTTTAAAGAAGATCCAACTTTGCTATAGAATATCTAGCAAAATATGCAATCATGTGTTGTCACATAAATTATGATTAATTAATTAGCAAAATTAAATTTGATCTCAGTCATTTTTAATCGTTTATTTTACAGAACATCTGAAGTTTGTTGAAGTTGAAGTCTAAATACACGATTCAACTAAAACTACATTCAAAAATTTATGTCGACATTAAAACAAGTTGTGGATAAAAACAATTTACAAAAATACATCTTAAAGAATGTTTGGTTAAGCGAATAATTATTAAGAAAATTTGAAACTAGATAATGCTCAAAAGCTCAACTATTTTAAAATTCATAACAACTTTTTCATATAACAAACTAATTAGTTCATAAATAGTCTAATAATTATCGTGACGTTTGTTATGAATACTTATGACAATACCTACAACACTAAATTATCATTTCCCACCGCATTACAACATATCAGTCATTGGCACAAAGGAAAAAATACATTTTTATTTTTTTTCACTTCCAAGAAACGAAGGCTAATCTCAAAACCGCAACATAAAAAACGACACCCCGGGCGTTTTAAAACGAAATTATGAATAACTGATGCGATTAATAACAAACGGTTTAATTAGCGCAACGGGGCTTCGAAATCATTAACCTTAGCTCACAATTAAAAAAATAAAACCATAGAGAATTTAATCAAATGGAAGAAAATAATGAACTATATTTTATTCCATAGCCTTGCGTATTAAATTTTCACGTCTTTATAAAAATGTTTAGGAATCATATTTAATTCTGAGTTATAAAGTCATTTTGTACAGAAAATAGTTATCGAATAAAAATGAAAAGTATTTTAGTGACGATATTTTTATAACAAAACCAATTAAAACTACTGTCTAAAAGTTATTAATGGCGATATTTATTTGATAATCTATATAATATTTTTTTTAAGAATTAACGAAATATATGAATCCAAAAAGTCCCATACATTCAGACTCTTCCAGCTAAAACCACAAGAATGTCATTTCAAAAAAATTAAAAAGTTTAAAACGTACGTGGTTTTTTCTTTATGGCAACCCGAAAGGTTATCTCTGAAAAAAGGCGGGACAGGGCGATTCCATTTTTAAAACATATCATTTAATTTCAGAACTGGCTTTCAAAACGTCAAAAGGTAGTGATTACATATTTTGTGTGCAGTGTTGCTTAGCGCCCATAGATTATGGAAACATTTATGAGTTATGGACTCGTAAAAAGTCGGCTTCATGACTGTAGTCAAGTTATTCAGATATCAAACTGCTTGAAGGCCGTCACACGCGCTGATATAGGTAAAAATAAAGACGAATTATAAAGCGTTTAATTCAATGACTGCGCCGAATCAATTGGCATGTTACTTGATTGAAAATGGCGGGCGTCTGCAATACAGCTCTCTAGAGATATTTTACGCATTCAAATTACAACATTATACATTATGTTATTACCTTCATCAAAATCACAAATAAAAAATGTTGGTGAAACGTTTAATATAATATTTAATACAATATTTATATAACTTTATGGAATTCTATAACGGTATTTCAAACTCGAGAACCACAACCTTATTCCACGGTTACAAAATATTAAAAACATTCAATGCTGTTGTATGTTATTGTCGTATTATATCCGTCGGGGTTATTTAGAGTGCTGCATGTCGTTTTGGGCGTCGCGCTCGGTCACTTGACCGGCAGGGCGATGACCAAGTTATTGCCAAGAACAAGTCCCGCGCCCGATCCGCTGATCCCGACTCAATGTAAATCACGATAAGTTTAAATTAAGAAAGAAAAAAACAACGCGACTATTTGTCGCTTACCCGGGATTCAGAAGTTATGCCCCGAACGTAAGCCGCCGAATTCTTTACAGCTTGGGAAATAAGCCGCTAAGTATTCGAAAATTTTCAAATAAAGCAACATTTTCAAATATCGAATATTATACGAACTTGGAACATTTTAATTTAAAATTATCGGTTTTTTTTTAAACACAACAGGAAATTGAAATCTTGTTCTCAAAATAAGCCGCACAAATGACATATTAGGTACAAACCAACTATATGGATTATAAAACTGACATACTCATTTAGATGACGACTGATAATTTTAAAATAAGTCATGAATATTTTCTGGTCTGAAATAAATTAAAATTTCATCAGTTTAAAAGTTCCCAATTCAAAGGGAACGGGGCTTCGTTGGTGTATTTATATCCACGTTAGGTACACAACAACATAAATCTGCTGCGAGATATTTGTAAATACCTAAACTCGAACCGAATCACAGTAAGAGACAAGAAAATTCCACTCGGCACCGTTCAGAAATGCGTCACTAACAGAATTTGAAGTTTAAATAGTCAATCATGAGTGTCGGTGTGGCTAATCTCGCATTCACAACCACAATAGAGGTAACGAACGGACAGACCGACAGACGGGTTAATAAGACGCGCGTGGGCGGCTTTATGTCAACGTTATTTATGATGAGATACCTTTTTCTAATTTTTTTCGTCTCGTTGGCAACACTGAACTTTCGAAATTCGAATTCTTGCTTCAGTAGATATTCTAAATACTTTGAAAATGGTATTGCTGTTTTGAAATTTGATTTATTAATTTTAACGAATGAAATGTTCTAAAATTAAATTTTAAACAGAATATTAAAATTTGTTTTTGAAAGATTATTACATTCAGATTGTTAGAATACCTACAGTACCTAAAGTTCACATTTATGTATGTATGTTATGAGTCAAGAATGTACCTAAGAAAACAAAACATTACCATATCACGTATACAAACAGTAACGTTCACACTCACAGTCAGATAATGGTCAATTAAGTAACAAGAAACTAAAGTCCATTTCATTGAAGTCTATATATTAGGTTCGGGAAAAAGTTTCTTCGCATTTTATATAAAAAATTTTCAAAAACGGCATCAATTTTGTCCGTAACAGGGCGACCAGAGCGACGTGCATCTTTGATATCAAAATTTCCGGATTGAAAACGCTTAAACCAAATTTGCGCTACTCTCACAGATACTGCATTAGGTCCATAAACATCACAATTTTTTTTCGCGGCTTGTGTTGCATTTTTACCTTTTTTGTAGTAAAATTTTAAAATGTATCGAATTTCTTCATTAGATTCACTCATTTTAACAATAAGAAAAAAAAAGAAAATCACACATTTTCCTAATTTGAATTTGAAATTGTCTTCTTTAAAATTAAAACTTTTTAATGATACCAAAACCAGTCAGATACAAATTGTATAGCCAAATAGATCTTATTACAAGTTGATACATACTATATGCGAAAAGACTTTTTCCCCAAGCTATTATAATAATACACCTCGGTTAGTAATCAAAACATTTGGATAATTTTAAGTAAAAATGCTTATGAAAGAATATACTAAATTGTTGTTTAATGACGACAGAGTGGAGATGTACGACAAATATGTAGATTTTCCCAAACTTATAAATATAGTTATTGAACTTATTAAATGTGCCACTTAAGAAAGGAAGCATTTATCTTAACGGCAAGAGTGTTTACCTACGTGAAATCTGTACGAGACCGTCTCGGCTGACTCAAGATAGTGGCTATCAGCACTGGGTTCATGGGCCAGCTATCGACCTCACTGTTTACACTCCATTACAATATCAATCTATATAATTTGCAAAGGGAATGTATCCGTAGGTCTATCTATACTAATATTATAAAGAGGCAAGATTTTTATTATTGTATGTTTGTAACAAATAAACTCAAAAACTACTGAACTGATTTCAAAAATTCTTTCACCGTTACAATGCTACATTATCCCTGAGTAACATAGGCTATATTTAATTTAAATAATCGGGTACTACATTTTTTTTTCAAGGCAGGACAACGTCTACCGGGACCGTTAGTACATTATATTTATAAAACTTCGGAATAGTAGTATTAAGAATATATAAACGTCCCACTGCTGGGCTTGGTCCTCCCAATTTTTTAGGAGAACGGACAGTATACCCGCCGAGCTTGTCCGGTTTCCCACATCGGTTATCTCATAACAAAGTTACACGTCAATTTCTATACAATAATAATTATGGTCACAAATAAAATTAAAAATCTTATACTAATATATAAAGCTGAACAGTTTGTTTGTTTAAACGCGCTAATCTCAGGAACTACTGGTCTGATTTAAAAAATTCTTTCAGTGTTGGATAGACCATTTATTGAGGAAGGCTATAGGCTATATATCATCACGCTAAGACTAATAGGGGCGGAGCAGCAATGAAAAATGTTTCAAAATCGGGAGGGCTTTGAAAACAAATTCCACGCGGACGGCGTCGCGGGCACAGCTAGTAAGATATATAGGTCATAAACTCTTCATGACTATAAAAGGTGTTCTCGAATAAACATTTCCTGAGCCGTATTTTAAATGAACCTAACGAACTACCTACAAATCCACTGGATTTCATAACGTTTTCCTTCATCATCAGCACGTAGTAATTGTTACAATATGCACAATGCCTGTGAGGTGAGACAACTGTCTGAAGGTGCATACTTTTCCGGCCTACCACCTACCTACCTACCATGGTTTTTTCATTGTCATGAAGAATTCCAGACGCGGTCCCTAATTCCAAAGTCAATCGAGTTCTGGATAACAATTAACATTTACCTATAGGCAAGTCTCAGACCAAATCATAAAACTCTCGGATCAGAGCTACTATCCAAACATTGACTCTATGGCAGAAGCGACCCAGTGGTCAAAAGGTCATTTATGAAACTTGCCTTAACCAGAAATCGAACCAGGAACCTCTAGACTACTAGCACGCTAACACTATAAAATTTCATCGAGGCTCGCCGTTGCGCGTTTGCAAGCAGCCTAGTTGTAACAAACGTCCATAGGTGGCAGCAATCAAAAAAAAAATGTTCTCATGAAATTACAAGAATATCTTTAGACACAAACTAGTAGTACATTAGTGATAAACTTGTAGATATAGTTTAATTTGTTAAGCCAAAAGGTTAGGGTTAATATCATATAATTAATTAACTAAATGCTAATTACCGATAACCCCATCGCATTAGTCATGACTAATGTAATTTGATTAAAAAAATCATAACATAGTAATAATAAAATGTAAACTTTGTCAAAATCAAATAATTTATGCACAAGTTCATAATACTTTCATTTTTAGTTTATGTCTTGGCAGCTAGGCCTTTAAAGCCGGAATAATAACACAATTTATTGACAAGAACAGAATAGTAAAATATGACAGGTAATTGTATGGAATTGAGCCTTAACAGCCAAGTTATTTTTTATTATTATTATTCACATATATATTTAATTGTCTAGTTTTTTTAACTCTTTCTTATAAAATATGTACATTAATTTGTAAAAGAAATATAAAAAACTGATCTCCGCCGGCAGTAGGGCCTAGGGTCCAGGCTACCGGTGGTTACGGCTCCAGATATAGGAGTCTACTCACAATACGGGCCTTCGCTATTAGTCCATTCCCTGACACCATTACCGGTACTACGATTGTAGAGTCCAGGTTCAACATGGCGGTAACCTCGTGAGCAAAATCAATATTTATTTATTTAATTTGTTTTATGTACTTTATTTGTTTATCTTTCTCGGTATTCATGAGGTTACCATCATGGGGAATTTATTATTATTATTTCAGGCGTGGGCTGATACTGGTGATCTGTAATATCCACGCTAAACCTAGGAAAAGGGACCATCAATACATCACGTCACGCGTTAACTGTGACATTGTGTGACAAACGGTGGCAGGGGGTCGTAAATATCCTGACGTCACAATTCAAAGTCTAATATTAAGCTTGACGTGAGGCTCTTCAGCTTTAATAAGTCCTTTAAAGGCGATTGAAAGAAGTCTCGCGTGACCAAAAGGCTGGCCTATATTTAGGGCAACGTATTAGCGTTGCCATACAACGCGGGAATGCGGCCAGCATTTTAGGAACGCTCCCCACCGACAGTGCTCTGGACTGCATGTTTTACTTGTAAATATGTTTATAAAAGTTATTTTTGGAGTGTAACTTATTTATAATTTAATTTATTTTTAAGTATTCAATTGTAATTCCTATAAAAATATTAAGCTTTAAAACACGAAATTTGAACTGTTAACTAAAATCTTCAAAATATTTCCAACTTTACCTGTATGAATATAAGTCTTTAAATAATTAAAAAGTAATTTAATTAATATAAAACTAATTACGGAACTGCTGTTCTAATTGAATAATTTCTTGATGTAAAATTGCAAAATATGTGATATCACAGTAGGGAGGGACGACTCCACGAGACCAGCTGTGACATGGACGGCTGAGGAGTCAAAAAATCATGAAATGGATTTGTGGATGGTCACTAATTTTATTGTTAATGACTGTGTCAAGTAGATGTTGCCAAGTATTTAATGCGTTATTTGACATACGACCTTGTTAATAACGTTAAACATTGACAGATATCTCACGTATATAGGTAAACTAATGTAGGTCATCATTAACGGCGTTATTTTTTAACGCTATAAGTACGTCGCATTTAGACAGGCTCACTAACAATAACGCAGGTGGAGCAGGCCATTAATGACTGTGCCTTCGCTGAAACTCCATTTGAGGTTAGTCAAAGACGTAGAATGTAGCTGTGGCTTCTGTTACATGGGTCTAGAAATTATTTGAAGGTTCTTTTAAATGTTTATTTAATTATGGCTATAGACAGCAGTCAACACACTAACACCAACAGCAGCCCCAGTGGCGTAGCTTGTCTTAGACGAGCCTGTATCAGACTGTGTTGGGAAACCCAAAGGACTTATCCGTGCAGGAACGGAGAAAGAATACAATTTCCTGCGGCCGGGCGGCCTGTCGTAGGAGGCGACTTAACAACCCAGAGCCAGGTGGTAGGGCATTTGCCCGACTGGATGGCTACCACCCCTGGTCTAAAGTATGTCGCCGTAACAACCTTGAGTTGTGTTCCGGCATTAGTGACCAGGTTCCAGTCTCCCTTAAGAGAGCAGCAGCGCATTTGTAGCAACTTTGGTGGTGCAAATGTCCATAGGCGATGGTAACCGCTTCCTTAAAAAAAAGGAAGGGTTAAGTTTTTTTATAAAAGAAACAAAAAATGCTCGAATTTAATTAAAATAATTATATTAATTAAAAGTTATTACTTAATCCTCCTTTTTTTGTTTTTGTCAGCGCTGGGGGACTGCATTTGTGCATATCCTCAGGCCCCGGGGAGACCATCAAAGGGCATGTGGGATTCCTAGCTGCCGGTGTTGCACACAATCTTCACATTAAAGCTTGCAAGCATCGACCGCCAGACTACCCACTAAACCTTTCAGCGTCCCTTCGCATCACGATGAGGACCGTAACCATGGGTATGACTGCCGTGACGCCTCGATGCAAGGCGACAAAGCGGGGTGTCCCTGGGGATAGGACACTCCACGATGGGTGTGGCTCCCCGAGGTCCTCCGATTTCCCAGTCCCACTACGTTTTTCGGAGGAGTTGAGCAAAGCGCCACCTGCGAACCCCTGTTCACCGTTCGCGACAGAGGTCAGGCTTTATGATCCTAGGACTAAGTTAGACAAACAATTCAAATCAAAACTACACTTTTCTCGCTATATTTATCAAATGATGCGTAGCTGAAGATGATATCGATTTTCTGCCTCTATGGACAATAATGACAAGTCTGGTGGCCGTTCCAGTTGGCCCAGCAGTTATTCTCAAAAATGGTAATCTATAAACGATTGTGGATAACATTTTAGGATTTTTTATTGAACAGCCCATGAATGTCCCACTGCTGGGCTAAGGCCTCCCATTACTGGGGCACAGACAGTATACCCGCTGCGCTTGTCCAAGGCGGCTTGGCAGGTTTGATACATCGGTTATCTCGATGTGCAGGTTGCATCACGATGTTTTCCTTCACCGTTGTTAGCACGTGGTAATTGTAACAATATGCACATTAGGTCAGAAAACTGCCCAAGCGGTGCATGCGTTCCGGCCAGGATCGAACTCGCGCCCTTTAGGTCTGGGACGCGTGCGTTAGCCATTACGCTACCACGACTGTATACAGTTTAGGATATTTTGCTTTTTTTATGTCTGCTTATAAGCGAACTGGCAGACGGGTCCACTTGATGGCAAGTGGCTACCGTCGCCCATGGACATCTGCAACACTAAGGGAGCCGATGCGTTGCCTACCTCGTTGAGGCTTTAAAAATCTGTTTACGCCCTTTTTGAAGAGCTCCATATTGTAGCGCTATGGGAAAACCGCGGTAGGGAGCCCATTCCACAGCTTGCTCACGTATGGCATAAAAGATTTTGGGCCCCTGTAGTCTATTATTGATACGGCTGATACGTCAGCAGCTACGCTTCTAATTAGCTCAGGTGTAACATCGCCATAATACAGATATGTATTGATCTACCATAGACACCAATCTTACATTACAGGTATTTTATTATCTGTATATATTTGCAATGTTTTTTGTGGGAAAAATGAATACAGTTTCTATTCTATTACATTCTTGGTCAATGAAGCCTTCCTGCAAGATGCAAAAAAAGCCCTGAGCATGAGGAGGTATAAATATCTATAGTACGAGCAAAACATAAATGTCTCCTTGAAGTTCTTCATTTCGCAAAGCAGTAGAGTTCACCTGGTTGTAAGTAGAGGGGAAGAGTTGCTGAGTGAAAGTTCAGCAAACAGGCAGACGGCCCACTTGATGGAAAGCGATTACCATCGCCTATGTACATTTGTAACACCAAACGTGTTACCAATGTGCTGCTACTCTTTAAAGGAATACTGGAACCTGGCCAGTAATGCCGCAACACAAATCAAGGCTGTTATGGCGGCATACTCTAAACCAGGGGTGGTAGCCATCCAGTCGGGCCATTACCCTACCACCTGGTTGTGGGTTGTTTTGTTGTCTCTTAAGACAGGCCGTCCAGCCGCAGGAAATTGTATTCTTTCTCCGCTCCTGCATGGATATATATACATAGGCACTGATATTATTTTAGATCTAATTAAAGTTCAAAATTGTATAATAAAAAAACATAACGCTTGTATTATTTCACTGGTCATAAAATTTCCATACCTTATATGAAAATCGATTACATTAGACACAACCGGTATTAGCCCTAGCATGAACACGAGTGTCTAACAAGCCGTTATCTATACAAATACTCCGAAACAGTCAGCTGATTCAGACCGCCGCGTAGATGTTTATTGCGTGTTATTTTAAAGAGTTCAAATTAAAATAGGAATGAAGAGTAAAACTTTCATCCGCGGCCTTAAAACGCATTAACAAGCCCCCTCCACCGTCACAAATAAATCCGCTCGCGAATCGCTTGAATAACGCTATGTCCGTCTTACATCGCTCACTTGTTCTATTATTAAAATTAAATAGGTGAAGTGTAAATTCGATTTTTGAAACATTTTAAATTTAGAATATGAATCGATTGCGATTCGAAATTTAAAAAGCTTAGTTACTTTTTACGTTTTTACAAGCCATAAGCCAGTATTAGACCGTTCATTACTGTCTATCAATTTGATTGAATCAACCAAAGTAATCCTTTCAGTTATGTGCCATTCAACGAAATTGATTTGATTTTTATATCCTTTTAATAATAGTATTAGAATTCAAAAAATTAAATTATTTACAAAATATGATCACAGCAATAAAATAAAATAAAAATTCAGTTTTAGTACGATTTTTATTGAAATATAGATTACGAAAAGGTAGTTTACAAATATATTGAATTCTGTATTTGAAATAAATTTTTTAAATAGCGTTACCCTCGAGGTGTGACGTTTAAAATAATTTTGAAATACATATTATGTCATACTATAAATTCAGAATATCGAAAGAACTTACAAATATTTAATAAACAACTAGAATTCGCCCGTGACTTCGTCCACATTGGACAGATAACGAAGACTATAGATATTTTGCACATATTTAAAATCAAAGCGTATTTCCAGCAGGGAAATGGATTTTTTAGTATGAACATAGTTAAATCGTGGAAATTCCCATTAAAACCACAACTACAACTATTATAAGTACTAAAGATGTCTCAAAAATATAGAAAATTGTCACAGTAAGCAAGTTCAAAAAATATAAACAGTCACAGACTGGTGAGATTCAGTTATTATTCTTGTGTACTGGTTATACATATACAACTAACAGCACTAGGCTATTTGTTACACAGAAATAAACATATATATTGTATATGTGTGTATGTAAGAGCGGACCTCACTTAGGCCACATCTGCGCTGTCCTTAATGACGGCCGGTCGAGGCCACAGCATCGTGTTATCCAAATCCGTCGCTGGCCCTACCAGATTCGATATTCAAATATAGATCGCGGGAAGTGTTGCCAGTAATTAAGGTGCGGGTTCGCCCGCGCGATCGGTGTTATTGACACGTGAAGTGGCGTGCAGGGCTGCCAGGTTATGTGGTTGTGCCTATTTCTGTGGTTAAGCTCTGCTTCGAAAAGGTGCGTTTCCAGTATTAAATCTGTTTTACAATCATGTAATATTTGCAAACGGTAATAACGTGCCTAATTATTAAGTTGTATAATATTTTAATCAACCACCACTTACTAAATAAATTTAGTATTCCTATAGGAATTCAACTTTTGAACCTGATTTTATTGCCTATTTAGCGCAGAAATTGCCCTTAAAAACTAATATTGGACACAAAATATTTCCAGATCGAAAATAAACAAGCTATAACCCTTTGTATAAACCAAAAATGTTCAATTTTGAGTTGTTATCGAAGCAGTGTACTGATTCAAGATAGATGCCACTGCAATTACACCAACGTTTATAATTAACTTGCAAGTATTAATCTGTCTTCTTAATCAATTTACTCCAATAATCCATAAATAACGTCAAAAGTATTACGAACTAGTACCGGACATCAAACGTCATCTCGACAAGTCCTTGTGTATTTAAAAAATTCCATGTTTATTTCTAATGTGACTTTGTACGATTTGTGCATCTAGCCAGTACCCATGAATATTAAAGTTTTAGAATAATCTTCAAGCAGAATTCTCAACGAGGTGGGCAATGCATCGGCTCCCTTGGTGGCACAATGTCCAACAACAAACTAGGGAATTCTTATAGCAGCTTGATTTTCAATGAATATCCAAAAAAATATATTATTTGCTTTTAACCAATAGCAATAGCACCTACAAAAGTTTGAAAATCGAACCGCACGGCCTAACTTCAATGTTGAAGTTCCCGCCAAAATGCATGTCCCTGAAGTAAGGTGAGAGTGGCAGCCATGCGGTCGCCCGGTGTCCCCATGCGGATGAACAAATGGGATAATAGTCGTCTGCGCCCGCATCCGGCGCGGGAGTCGGATCCAACTCTTGCAACGCTCCATATACAATTTTTCAATTAAATCGACCAGACAGAAGAGCCCTAATAGGTGTCGTTACTCGTTAAGAAGTCGTGTGCCCGATTTTCCAACTGTCGCCCAGTAACAAGAACATTTTATTAGTATTTATGGTCGTGAAACAAACGCCCATCTTAGTTCTCTTACGCCGTACGTATCATGAATGAAAAGGAATTTATGGCTAGCGCCTCGTATAATGCAACCAGTTTAAATATCACTATTCGTAGTTCACACTGAGCTGCGGCGCACATCTCTACAACGGCGTATTATAATGACGTATACATTTTTCAAAGTTTTACGGTCTGTGGGTCGCAGTAAAATTCGATACGAGGCTCTAAAGACGCTTGATTTACATCTATCAATTTAAGAAAAAAAAAACATAAAATACATACACCTGAGTAATGTTCTAGTCGGCTTTGAAGTTCGGTTTTATTGTGCCAAAATTATTTAGTATGCTACAATTTACAAGTACGTTTTATAATGGATAAGTTTAATATCGTATAACGCTTTATTTACTGTTTTATTATTGCCTCTTTTGAGTACTTCAAATGAAATTGTTATTGGTAGTAAATCGTTTTGATGCAGGTGACGATGTTTCAATGCTGTTTTATCGACTTTCCAGTCATGTAGGGAACTTTTTCTTTATAAGACAAGAACGGGCAAAGATCTATGACTACACAGCCTCATCGTTTCTGTCTGTAATAAATTTATATGGCAAAGCTAAACAAATAAAATATTAGTTTAAATTCATGTGTTTCTGGGATGCTATTATATTAGCAATAAAATATTAAATATGATAGATTATTATTACATCTTCAAACATCAAGTGCAAGAGTTCCCAAAAGTTTATAAATCATTATGAATAGTATCTTTTAAATTAGACATTGTTGAAACGATTCTCACACAGACATATTATTAAATAATAATAACTACATTTCTACCCTACTTTGTAACTATTCTACCAGTTATTTTCGACAATCGACTGTTACGAACGGTCCCCTAATGCGACGAAGAGCGAGAGAGACTGATGTCTTCAACATGTGTTAGATAAAGATGAAAGATAAGGGTGTGTTCATATACCGGGCCTGATGTTCCCTTTTGGAAACTGGTATTTTTAATGTCCTATGTATCATCGCTTATATTAAAAAGGTATGTTTATCATTCAAAAGTTGGTTACATTCAATTTGTTGAGACTATCAAATTGAAGGGGTATGTTTACTTAGTAGCTGTTATAAAAAGTAACAATAATTTCATTATTATCATATTTTTCTGCTGCAAAGACAATTCTCATTACATAAATACAAAAATATCTAAATATATACGGTAGACACCAATAGATATTTTTAAAAAGAAAATCTAACAACCGACACATCACTAAATATTGGTAATAGTATATTTTACTAATGGCGCGTGACTAGTACTATTAATAAAACACGAATAAAAAATATAAAAGTGCCGTGTAGTAAAGCGCGCGCTAAACAACCAGTAACGGACCGCCGTGATTCCAATTTCAAACCTCGTTATCGAACGCCCAATGATACCCGAAAAGATTTCAAACTGTTTAAAAATTGAACGTTTGATTTTCAAATTTAATTCAGGGTTGCCAGTTGTCAATTATAAATTTACTTTTACATTAATTGTCGAGTTAGGTACTCTATTACATAAACGAAATTTATTTATAAATAAGGTTAAGCGTCTTTTATTGAAATTACAAAGTAACCAATGAATTTTGGATATGAACCTTTGACAACAGCGTTAATTCATAATGCAATAGTCAGATTGTACATACACATCCTTGAAGTTGTGAGTAATGTTTGAAGGCCATATCACTGTTGGTCACATTGGACGATTCCGTCGGCAAGCGTTTGCTAACCGCGCCGGCTCAATGGCGGCGACTGTCTAACTCCTAACCCTTCTTGTCCATTACCGCTGACTCATCCCACTTCAATTAATATTATTTAATCTGTATCAAGATCCCGTCGGCGTATTAGACGAATTATATCGTTTCGGGAGTCGATCGGCGATAAACCAACAAACGGCCCGTGTTTGATCAGGGAAAGAAATAGCGTGACATGAATATGCGAGCAGGATACATATTTCGATATTATGCGTCCAAATAACTGTCGCCAGGCGGGATTATGCCTGATTTATGGGCAATGCGTTGCGCGGTGGGCACGTCATGTATCGCAGACAACGTTTTAGTGCGGCCCATCAAGATGCACAGGGTGTAACACTAAAAAGGATGTTAGACAATCGCACCACAATAAACCCTCAAATTAGCGAGCGCGCGAATTAGCGCTGAATCCAAACTGCGCAATTAAGGCACGTCTACAAAGAGCTAATTTGAAAATGAACAGCGATATTCAAATTGAAAAAAGGACGCGGTGCGAATAAAACAATGAGGTGGTTGTGCGCGGCCGCAGCGCGGGAACCGCGAGGAGCGCGAAAACGAATACGAAAATGGAATGGAACAGCCAAATTTAAATAACAAATTAGTGGGCGCGTTTATAAAGCGCGTCGACCATCAGACTGATCCGAATTGGTTTTGATGCTCGAATTATAATTCTTATTTTTGCAAAGCTTGCTTTATAAACTAACGTACCTAATGCTTTTCAAATCGATATCAGATCAAATTACATAACATTAGATCTAAAGTATTCTAAAGATAGTAAGTAAATGTTACAGTCGATTTGCTGCATATCACTCGTATAGTCAAGTTTTTAAGCGACTGATCGGCATCTATTGCCTGTTTTATATCATTAAATTCTCTACCTTAAAACTATATTCGAAAATTGTTTTCCAAAGAACTTTATATTTTTGCCATCGTACGTGCAACAACTTCAATTTTATATTTTATGAAGTAATAAAAAAGACATTTCAACGTTGGCAAAGTATTCGGGATTAGCGTACATTTATTTAAACACCGGAAAACGCAGCCGTAAACACACGTGAAAACCAAATCAAAGTACAATAAAAAGCTTAAAAACAAAAAAGAGAAACAAATGTTAAATTCACACACTTTTAAAAAATAAAAATTATCGGACGCTATGCACATCCCATTAAGTTAATCTTCTAATTTACGTATTTGATTTCCTTGTACGGCCATTAGGTGGAAAAAAATACATTCGACTCGAAGTTAATCTACACCCACAGTAAAAAAAAAAACAGTCTTATGTGCCGTATCTTTGCCTTCGGGCCGAGTTGAAAAATAGTTGTTTCTAATCACTACAAGAGGTTAAAACGTAATGTCGCCGGACTGGTCGACTCCATCGATTTTATTATATCTATATATCATTTTTGATATTCATTCTTATATATAATAGATCAAGATGTAATTTATACGTTCGAATGTGAGTGCCGATGACCGTTTTAAGTGTCTTTTATCGTTTACTAAAATGGAATTGAAATTTCTTCGTGTTTCTGATGTGATGGGTCGGATTTTTAATTTGTACGCGCTAATGCGTTTCTCCTTGGGAATCGTTTTTAGTTTTTAATCATGTCTTCTTAAATTGATGTTTTGAGATGTGTTCGCGGATGCTTGCCGTTATTTCTGAAATATTAATTTTGTTACGAACCGGCTTTAAGCTATTATGTATTAAAACATGAATTAAATTAATGCATAACTTATCATTCGGGAAAAGGTGTTCAATAAAGCACATTTGCTATTCTAATGATATATATAAAATTAATTATAAATATAAACAGAATATAAAAGCCTAAATAAACAACATTGGTATTATTTCTGAGTATATAATATAGCAATTTATCAAAATTTATTAACAAAACTTCGTTCAAAACAATAATTTTATGGTTTTCAAAGTATACGATCATGGCCGCCATTACAATTTGATTTTGACGTTTATATTTTTTTCTAAGACGTCGGCGTCAATCTGCGGGTGCGTTCGGAAACATTAAACCGATTATTGGCACTTACTTTCAACAGTAAAGATAACACCACTATTGTATAGCCAATTCTTTTCGAATTACACGATAAAAACTACGTTACGATTTTTAAATGTACGGAAAAATGCTATTCGAACGTTGCCGGCGTGGGCGATAAGATGGCAACACTTATGGGAGCTTTTAATTTTTATTGCTGGCAGTGTTTTGAGGTTTACATTAAAAATGTACCCGCATTGTTTATTTTACGCTCACATAAACATTTTGAGAGGAGCTTGTCGATACATCGTTTCGTAATGCAATGAATGCAAGTTTATTCACGGTTTTCGATTACGTTATTGAAAAGTTCACTTTTTCAATTGTCACAAATGAACGTCCTTTTATCAAAATGGAACAAATACCTATAAATTTATTCAAAGCATTGATTATAAATTCAATTTTTAGAACAATGCGGTTTCCTTACTCTAGCTATACCGGTTGTTATATGGTAACAAGGCTAACTTAAGTGAAACATGACTTTTCGGGCTTGTAACAAAAGTCCTTTACTTTGCTTCAATCAAAGGCCTACAATTTGGCAGTGACAGGTTGCCCGACTTTCTTATACCATTCATTCTCTTGAATATTTTTAGAATTGGCTAAATAGCAAAACCGTGCGAAACCTTATATAAAAATTACTACGTCACTTAACATCTGGCGAAATAGCAAATATACTCAAACTATTACAGTGATAAAAAAGTTACAAATATATCTATTGGCGAAAATCTTCTAATCATTATTACTATGTCACGCCTTGTTAAAACATGTACAGGAAGTGGTGATACTAAAATGTAATTAAGTGCTTCCACTTACAGTGTTTTTATCAGTACTTTATGAACAATTATTTTTGCATTAATCGCGTCAATAATGTGCAAAGTAATGTTATGAGTTTTTAATCACTTTAACCATAAACTATTTAAAATAAATACGATCATATTTTAATAACTTTGAAATCAAGGCCTTATGGAGCTATAATGTGCGGTATTTTGCATGTAAAAATAAAATCGGGCAAGTGCGTATCAGATTCTAAGGCTTCTGTAGAAAATGAAATGAGACAAAAATTGATTTGCATATGACATGCTACATCTAAATTATACAGGTCCATAGAAGTTGTAGCTACGGGCTCAGGAATCAATCTATTAGGTAATTCCCATCCCTCATATCACAAAAATTCAGTACTTCCTAAACATATATCATCTATACTAATATTATAAAGAAGTAGATACAGCTCGTGAGTCTGGATGTTCGGGGAAATCTCAGGTATTACTGATCCATTTTTCAAAGTTCTTTCACCAGTAGAAAGCTACATTATTTCCGAGTGACATAGGTTATATTTAACTGTTGATTATGATTAATTAATCAAAGAATTAAAATGTTTTACGCCCAACGAAGTGGGCACGGGAACGCCTGTCGAATATGTAACAGCAATAACGTTCCACTCAAGAAATGCGCTTATCCTCGTACGTGGCACTGCAAGTGCTTTCTGCGTTTTTTAATTTATTAAAGGTTCCAAAGTTTAATTAAAACTTTATACGCGTGCGTGCGTGCGTGCATGCGTGCATGTGGATTTAATAATGACGCCCAGTGAAGTTGGCACGGGTCAGATAGTTTAAAATAAATTACGTTTAATGTATTGTTGAAGCGCTAAAACTGATTTTTTCAGCTTTTCCATTTCAAATTCAAAATTCAGAGTGGGGACAGTTTTTATGACTTTGGAATCTAATGTCCTTAAAGACTTAATTATAATATTAAGCCATTGTTGGGATTTACAAAATGTTACTAACAACACCACACACGACTATATAGGTAGGTATATATTAACCAAAAAATCTCAACTACATGTATGGCGGCCTGTTTAAGTTAAAGTTTGGCATTTATTTTGGAATCACGACAGACCAAATGTGTATTTTCAAAACCTAGTAAATGCTTTCTAGAGAAATTTACTTCACAGCACGTAAAAATGATAAGAACTTCAACTATATGCTAACTCAAAACTTTTTATTAAGCTTACTGGGAATAATATCATATTTTGATACAGTTTTCATAAGCAAAATACATCTTGCACATATATTCATTTTAAATCAATGTCAGTTGCTAGATTTTTGCATTATATAGGGGAGATACATCAATAATTATAGATATATAGATGACGCTTTATTATACACCAATACAAAAATGAACTTAAGACTAAAATTATATCTAGTTATGTACAAAGGACGGTCTTATCGCTAAAAAGCGATCTCTTCCAGACAACCCCAGGAATGAATTGAGATGATAATGGCGACGGTGGTATATGTAGCATATAGTACGAACTACTTACATTTTAATAATAAATACATAATTTATATATATATATATATATATATATATATATATATATATATATATATATATATATATACATACATACATAACTTGACGCCAGTTCCCTTGCGGGGTAGGCACGAACAACAGCGACATTTAGGCTTATTCTTACACACCTCACTTGTTTCTTTGACATTCATAACTCTTGTCATGCACGCCCGTCTGTTCTTAAGGCTCCTGACGTCACCTTCTGCTAGTACACGTTCGATCTGATCATGGTAGGTGTGTCGTGGCCTTCCACGACTTCTGCATCCATCCACTTTTGCATCGTATATCAGTTTAGTTATTCTTTCATCATGCCCGAACCACCGGAGCATTCCTTTCCTTACCTTCACCCCGACACTCTCTTTCAGATCAACTCTCTTTCTCACTTCGGTATATTAGTATTCTGCATATATATATATATATATATATATATATATATATATATATATATATATATATATATATATATATATATATATAAATATATATATATATATATATATATATATATATATATGTATGTATGTATGCAGAAATTTTATATATTACATAGATATATACATATCTAAAAAATATATAAATGAATTTAAATATAATATTCCAAAGACAGGTAGTATTTTTTTATCATAGTTAATAATTATGTTAGTATACTGAATATTTAGTTTTATATTACGACATCATAATCATGAAAATATAATAAATCGGATTCGTTTAATCAAATAATAACGAATGGCGTATCCGAAATAACTTAGCAAGAAAAATAAAAATTTTACGATACCTTATTAAAATCTTTATTGGATTAATATAAACGGGTATACTTCTCGTGTTTTCGCGAGCACATCGCCGATCCGACAGATAACGCTGGTTTTAGTTTTATTATATATCCAGTTTAATTTATTTAATTACATCAAAAATGAATTCGTTGGTTAGGTACGTCGTACCTACCGTAAGAATTTTACCGACGGTGATTTTTGAAGATGTTTTTTTAATACAGTAGTAGGTAGTACCCGCTATACTTTATTATAATTTTCTTCATTACATTCTATGCAAGGGTCGTCCGGAAAAAATCGCCATAAGCGATAAGACCGCCGCGCCGTCCGGTTCTACTTAAACGTATGTAGCGTTTGTGTATACTTATAATAAAGTTATTTTAAATGAAATCAGATACAAATTACAAAGGGCGCGGGTTCGAATACTGGCCGGAACGCATGCACCACATAGGCAGTTTTTTGACCTACTGTGCATATTTACACAGTTACCACATGCTAACGGTGATGGAAAGCAATCATCATGATGTACCCTGCACATGGAGATAACCGTTGTGTCAAACCTGCCCAGCCGCCTTAGACAAGTGTGGTGCGTACACTGTCCGCACCCTTATAGTGGGAGGCCTGAGCCCAGCAGTGGGACGTTTATAGTTTATTATTATCTCTATATATACAATTGAAACCCACGTATATAGTGACTCGTCACGATATCTCAGGAACTATAATACCTATAGACTTGAAATTTGGCATGGACCTTCCTTTCGCCAAGTAGAGGTCAGCTAAGAACGGATTTTACGGCAAGCGAAGCGGGCGGGTATCAGCTAGTTACATATGTAATAAATGTCATATCAACATTTTTACTAATGTGGTCTAAAATATATTTATATAATAACAAGTTATAAAGCGAGTGACCCGTGGCGGTCTAATCAGTAGGTTTAAAGTAGCTTTTAAGATTTGCATTTTTAACAAGGTAGTCATTTCTAGTATTCTGCTATTTTCAAATGAATATAAAATGCACTTAAAAATCTATTTTGAATTTCTGTTAGCAGCTAATTTTCCAGCTATTTAAGTCTTGTCTATACTAATATTATAAGAGGAAAGATTTGTATTTTTGTATGTTTGTAACGAATAAACTCAAAGACTACTAGACGGATTTCAAATACTCTTTATATAAAAATTAGGGATCCCTACTAAAACTTCAATAATGTAACCCATCAATCTAAACAAAATACTTGGCGCTGGAATCGGGTTCTATGATTTTGAAGAAGATTTAAGTGTGTTTGAGTAAGTCTCGTAGTGGTTTAGGTTCACAATTAGACCCGGTAGGTGGCGGTGGAATCGGGTTCTAGGTTTTAATTTTTTTCACGGCAGGCCGTTTGCCGAGACCGGCTAGTACCGAACACAAATATTCTTTTATAATTGAACGACATTACAATTTCGCCGATTGTTTACAGTTGAAAAAGTTTGACGATGGCAGTCGAAGCGCCGACGGAAAAATATTTTTATATAAATGTCAATTTCTTGAAAATTCGATAATAACACTTCATTCCTTCTTTCTGGATACTGTAATTATTGCGCACAATTATTTCTAGTACTTTGGGAATTAATTAAAATTTTAATACCTACATTTAACTGCAAATCCTTCGCTGTGCGGGCTGTTTGCCTTTGCAACTCTTTACCCGTAGATGTCAGAAAAGCTTAATCACTTGCCATATTTAAAAAATTGTCACAAATCTTAGTTTATAATAAAAGATATTTTTACTATTTTTCTTAATTTTGCTGTTTACTGTCCACATTGTACTGTTCCACTTTAGATACTGTTCTTCCTTGTTTATTTTACTTCTTTTTCATTTAATTGTACATAGACATATGTGGCCTTACTTATAATCGTTTGTTAAATTTTAAGAAACTGCTCAGCAACTGATTAGTGGAAATCTTACCCATAACCTCCTCTTTAGTCGAATATTTCGGGTACCACCTACGTTAATCATTCAAATTTCGTTTATCTGTGCTCCTCTTAGGTAAACAATAGGTAACACACGTCTGTAAGTGAAAAAAAGATATTAATTGATTAGGGTCTGATTCTGATTCTCTTACTTAAGAGATGCCTAATCGTTTCTTAACGAGATTATTATAAGTAAGGCCGATGTTGTTTAAAGTACCCTTTAAGTCAGGTCGCCTGGAAGAGATCGCTTTAAGCGATAAAGCTGCCTTTTGTTTTGCACTATAGTTATTGTAATTATGCATATTGTAATTTTTTATTTTGTTGAACAATAAAGTGTTTTCTATTCTATTCTATAGATTACCTATTATTAGAAATGTGTAGAACAAAAAATATTTTATTAGCTTATGTATAAAAAACGGTTATGTATATATATAATTAACGACTGTATTTGTTAATCAAAAATATCCTACATCTCAAAAAGTATTCGACTATTTTTTTATTTTTTTTTTATTGCAGGAGATCAGCAGACAAGAGAGAAAAGCGGTTACCATCGCCTATGGACATTTGCAACACCAAAGTTGCTACAAATGCGCTGCTGCTCTCTTAAGGGAAACTGGAACCTGGTCACTAATGGCGGAACACAACTCAAGGTTGTTATGGCGACATACTTTAGACCAGGGGTGGTAGCTATCCAGTCGGGCAAATGCCCTAGCACCTGGGTGTGGGTTGTTTTGTCGCCTCTTACGACAGGCCGCCCGGCCGCAGGAAATTGTATTCTTTCTCCGTTCTTGCACGGATAATCGAATCGACTAATATTGTTTAAAAAAATATTGTGAGTATTTTTAAAGCAAAATTGGTCCAGCCGTTTCAGAGATTAGCCGGAACAAACAGCCAAAATTTAAAATTAGATTTTTTTGTATAATATATAATGTCAAAGAAGCGAGGGAGATATGTAAGAATAAGCCTGAATGGCGCTCTGTTGTTTGTGCCTATCCCGCAAAGGAACTGGCGTGAAGCTATGTATGTATTTATATATAATAATATAATATACTTTCGTATCCATTTGGTAAAAAGCTACTATTTTGAAATTACAAACAAACACTTCAATTTTATTTGTATACATGTATAGATATGACCGCCACCCCTATTCTTTAATCTTTCGCTACTTGAATATACCATTGTCATAGATAAATATACCTACTATATATAAAAACCATAGTAAAGCGCTAAATAGGTTACACCTTCCTATCGTATTTTATCCATTCGTAGGTATTTAAAAAACAAGATACGATGATTTTCTTAAATCCTAAATAAAATATAGGTACGTATAAACAGCCTTAACTGTTTTTTATAATACATATTATATATTTTAAAGCTTTCCATTTTCAGTCTTTCATTAAAAAAAAATCAAAACTATAAAAGTTATTAACTACGCAAAACGCAAATTTTTAAACACTACGATTATTAAACATTATTCATAATTTTATTACATATTGTTATGACCTAAAATAGATTTTAATCGTGACGAAAAACCAATAATTTTTGTGTACACAGATAAGATATAAAGGTTTAACGATATCAATGTGACCAGCGCAAACAGCTGATCGCTACATCATTCTGCGAGTGGAAAAAGGATATTTAAAACCACCATCGCCCTGTTAAAAAACTATATCTAAAAACCCAACACCTTTGTGACTAGCAGACGGTTCCTATAGATTATAAGTAATCCATTCGCCTTGCTAGTTATTAAAATTTAACATAAAGTAAGTAATATCAATTTCCTACTAATTATAAACAAAAATAAGGCTAATAAAATATGGAGATCAGGCATTCATAAGTTTGTTTATATATTTAAACTGTGAAATACATACATAGCCGTGTCTATATCACTATAATCTCTCTCAATTAAGTCTATAGTTGGTATGAACTATAACTAATTGGAGTTTTTGGCGCGAACTGAAAGGAGACGTTGTGCTGTGCAGTTTTATTTTCTGAAAATGTGCAAAATTACTCTAAAACGAACAATAGTTGTAGGATATTGATAGTTTTTGAGTAGTAATAATGTGTTTTTGCGAGATATGTGAACTATATAGCCAAATGTGGCCTTTCGAGTTTTCACAAGAACTCCGTTGAATGACGTCGATTGTAGCCTACAATACAACGGCGCCTGGCTTAAAGGCCCAGTTGCCAATCCTTAAACATGAAAAAAACTATAACTAATTCATTTTTTGAATATTATATTTTTAAACTCGGCAATAATTAAAAAAAAACAATGATAAGTCTGTTCCAAACGCCCTTGTAACCAGAACCATAGAGTATGAACAAAAGTAACCTTTTAAGTTTTTTAAAGTGGCGGGAATTTGAATAGTGAAAACTCTTTATTGTTCACCATCAATTAAAATTAGTTGTTAAATTGTTTTATTATGTATTTCTATATTCAAAATTCTCGTAATTTGTCTAAAAAATCAAGAATATTTGTAGGATATTGATCCGTTTTATAAGCCTCAGTTAAAGACCTACAATTTGGTTGAAGCTTCTGTTACATGAGTCCAGTCTTTGCCTGATGCCTATTCGCTTGAAGATTATTGTAAAACTTGAATAGTTATAAGTACTTGATGGCTCAATGGCTTAATCGAATGATATCGATTGATAAAATCGTGCAAAGCCATATTTAAAAAACTATATCTAACAACAACAAAATTTGTTACAAGCAACCTCCACGAAATATTTATACTGATAATTAAAGTGTGAATAACAAACACTTAAAAAATAATTTTTATTTTTAGCAACACTTTCTTCATCAACAAAATTAGTAAAAAAAGGTATTTTGCTTTCGCAATTTTATAATTATGCTAAAAATACAATAATCTGCCTTTTAATAAAACAGAAATTCAGTTATTGCATTTAATTAAGGACTTAATTGGACAATGAAATTAAATATAGGTGAATTAAAAAAATCTTTAAGTAGAGCTTTTATCGCGGCTGTACTTGCCTGTTCCAAATTCATATCCCGTGACAAAAAATCCCATATACCGAAATAAAAATTACATACATATTTATATACTAAAATTTTGACTGAATATTTTAATAGGGAAGCGTACTGTCAAAATTGAGTTTCTTTTTAAAAGCTTACAAAACGTCGCAGTCTCATAAATTTTATACGAGCGTAAATAAAACTACATTTTAACGGTTTTAAGCGCGGTATTTTATCTGATTTTTATTCGGTCATTTCGGGTACTTTTCAGTAGCCGTGATCACGGAAGACCAAGATGTCAAGTGTCAAGTGACCAATAAGCAATGTTAAATTTTTTATATAGCCTACCACCAACTTCGTCTTTTAATTATTTCGTTTAAATTGGTGTTTACATTTATTATTTACTCTACGAGCATACCTACTTATAACGTCATAAGCACTTTAATAATTAATATTTGAAAGTGATTATTTATATTATCCGTGTAGGAACGGAGAAAGAATACAATTTCCTGCGGCTGGGTGGCCTGTCGTAAGAGGCGACAAAACAACCCACAGCCAGGTTGTAGGGTATTTGCCCGTCTGGATAGCTACTACCTCTAGTCTAGAGTACGCCGCTATAACAACATTGAGTTGTGATCCGGCATCAGTGGCCAGGGTCCAATCTCCCTTTAGAAAGCGGCAACACATTGGCAGCGCCTTTGGTGTTACATATGTCTATAGGCGACGGTAACCGCTTCCCATCAGCTGGGCCGTCTACCTGTCTGTTCAGCTCATGCAATAAATAAAAAGATTAAAATTAATTCTATCATGATATTTTATTATATTTATATGTAAAAACATTAAAATTTATTATAACATCTGTCCGAGTCCCTAAGTGGTGGTGCCAACTGCGGCTGGCGTGTTACTAGTTACATTTTTCCTCGATTTCATTACTTAGTTTTATTCTTAAATGCTTATGTTGAGAGACGAGTGAAAAAGGTCATCAAGCCAGTACGGTCTATCACCCGATTTGTGGGTGCCAAATTTCGTATGCCGTTGTAGTTTCTGAGAGAATCAGCTGTGATACACGTAGAGACAGACATCGGAATAAAACCCTACAAATAATCAATCGTTTCAAAATGAGCATCAATACGAACGAATTAAAAATCAATTTTAAACCTTCTCGTACTGTATTATACTATGCCTATTTTTTACGGTTGTCAGCCATTTATTTCTGACCATGGACGTATAACCTAAGGCGTTAAAGAAGATTAACTCGATTGGTCAGAAATCCCATTTGAATTTTACATATTTCCAATTATGAAGCGGAGGTACACAACACTAATTTGCTATTTTTGTGTATGGTAACATTTTTGTTTGTGATGATTTTCTTGAACAAAATATCACGTTTATAAAGTTTGATTGAATTATATAATAACATTAATATTGTATTTTATTAAATATTATCTTCTCATGCTTATTGCCTCTACTTCGCTTACACAGTGTAAAACATATAAATACAATCTTATATGTAGTACATTTTAAAATGTAAACTGTATTTTATATAATAAAAAAATAAACATTAACATAATGTTTTTAAATTTTGTAATGTTACTGGTAATATTATTAAAAACATATCATATTAAAATACTGTTATTAGCCCTAGTAAAACTGCTCATACAAATTTCTAAATTATATTTTTAAAGCGCTTCTGGTTTTAAGTTACAACAGGTACAATTAAAAAGAAACCCATCACTTATTTTAGTGTTGGCCAACATACTCACAGATTAAAAATATTCTTTCGATATTTGAATTATATTAACGCTAAAAATTGCCAGTAGGTACCTGATATTAATTCTAAAATTAAAACTTTTCTTTAGTTTAAAACATTATAAACATTTCTAAATTTTACCTAAATTAAAAGGTGATTCTTTTCTGCGATTTAAACACAGGAATTAATAAGTAAAAAACTGCTGCAAATAAATATTTTCTACACTTATCATTCCTCATTAAATATCGACCACCGAAAACCGATATTTATCGGCGATTAGGATACTACTAGACAAATTGATACACGTTATCGGTTATGTCGTAAAATTTACGATAGGCCAGTGTACAATACGGACAAGTTCAGTGCAAATATAATTTGTGGTTTAATCACGTATTTCGTGTAAAACAACGACCGGGAAATATGGGGCATTCAGAAGTAGCCAGAATTGCTTACTATTTGAAGTATAATCGAATTAAACCCAAAAGTTTTTATCTAAACTACGTTCTGACTGAGGATTTTTTTTAAAATATTTACATATTATCTAAACAACGAATCGTAAAGCATATTATTCTTCCTTTTAAGCTTTTCAATATGCAGTCACTGGCGTAGTGATCATTTGATAGCCATATTCAGAGAGTTTAAAAATGTATTCATTTATGGGTCATTTTTAGTTTATTCTAATATCATACAAGTAGAATAAAAGAATGAAACGATGAAAATGATGAAGTAATCTAAGATCTGAATTGAAAACGTAATTTTCAAGGCATAAATTTAAAAAAAAGAAGAATACAAAAACCGCTGGAAAGCTCGAAAAACTTAATAGCAATAGCTCATTCTTCTGTCGCTATTTGAGGTCTTATTATTAAAAACACATTTAAATTAGTCAAAAATTATAATGTCTAAAACTTTTTACGGTCTAAGCTGTTTATGAAGTTTGTTCCATTAAATTGGTATTTTTTATATATATAGTAGCTGTCCCGGCAGACGTTGTTCTGCCCTGAAGAAATAAAATTTAGAACATGATTTTAGCGCCACCTACCGGATCCAAATATAAGCTATCCTATCTTTCAAGTCGGATCAAACTGCACACGGTGTGCAAATTTGATTAAAATCAAATAAACAACGTGACACGTAATTTTTATATGTTAAGATAATAGGTGATATATATTAAATATAGCACCTATTATATAGTTTTATTTACGTATAAATATCGAATTTCTTTCTGATCGGTTTCCTATATCTTACTTTTCATACACTTGCCCGATCATCGGTTGAATTTTGACATAAGATGTATGGAGCTTATGTCAAATATTAACCAATACTAAGGAAAAACAACGGTCGGTAAAATATAGAAACCGGGAATCAGTGAATAAAGTCTCGAAATGAAATTAGACGAATCGAATCATTTATTACATTTATGTTTCATAATTCCCATCACTATTTCACAGAAGCTGACAACTTCATTGCAATTCTAAACGGGAAATAAGCATAATTTTAAAATGTTGATTACTAACATAATTAGGCATAAAATCTTTAAAAATATCTCTACATTCCGAGTACATTATTCATTAAAAACATAAATGTTAAAATGAATGGTTTGCAATTAAAATGTTAATAGTGGTGTAATACATAGGTATCATATGTATGAACAACTATATATTGTATTTTTTAAGTTTTCGCGACGAAAATCTATATACAGTCGACTCTCGTTAATTCGAAACTCGAGGGACTCTTAAAATATTACGAATTATCGAGTGTTTGAAATATCAAATGGTTCGAAATTTTTGAGAGAAAAGAAATAAAACTTTGAATTATTGACTGTTGATAATTAATTATGTATTACATACATATTTATTAACTTCTATTCTTTAACAATTACAACAAATGACAAAAATTAAGAGGTACATAGGGTACATATTCATAATGTGAATTAATTAATTAAAAAATCTGTTATATTGGTTTGCTTCAAAGAACTCGATGGATTGCTCGGGCTTGTTTGTAAGAAGATCTGATCCTCTACGAATTGTCTAGTGTTTGACGCCGATAAGTTCGAATTAACGCGTCGTTTTGTTACGTAGCGATGATTTTTTCGTGCGAATTACCAAGTGCATAAATATATATTGATTTAGTTCGAAATATAAAGAGATTTTCTGGAGAACTCATGATAACTTTGAATTATAGAGAGTTTCGAATTTATCGCAGGTTTGAATTAACGCGAGTCGACTGTATATAAAAATCAATTGCTGTTCGTTAGTCTCATTAAAACTCGAGAACGGCTGGACTGATTTAGCTAATTTTGGTTTTAAATTATTTGTGGAAGTCCAGGAAAGGTTTAAAAGGTGAGTAAATATGAAAATAAATCTTAGAATATAATAAAAACAACAATTTAGCTTTCCCTTAGAAACTATTCCTACCTGTCAAACAATTGATGTTCGTCCCGTCGTTTAGAAATCAATTACATTTAAAAGTCATTCATAATGAAATTAAATTTAAAAGTGAAGTTTTTTTTTCATTTTTTTGGTTTTGAATGTCAAACGTTTGATGTTCGTCCCGTCGTTCAGAAATCAACGTTTTTTTATCTATTGATTCTGAGGCGGTACGAAGTTTGCCGGGTCGGCTAGTTATATATAATTATTTTCGCATTTGAATAATTTTATGTTTTATAAAATAATTAAATGAAATATAAAAATTAATAATATGCAAAAGAATGCTGCAATTTTATTACCGGATCTCTTTATTAAAAACGGACGTAAAAGTTTTAATGATTTCGTGTGTTTCACATTAAATACTAGTTGTTGATCAATCTAAAATTTGGAAAATTATATAAAATTAATTGAAAAAACATTACATAACTTCACGCCAGTTCCCTTGCGGGGTAGGCACGAACAACAGAGCGCCATTCAGGCTTATTCTTACACACCTCACCTGCTTCTTTGACATTCATAACTCTTGTCATGCACGCGCGTCTGTTCTTAAGGCTCCTGACATCACCTTCTGCTAGTACACGATCATTTTGATCATGGAAGGTGTGTCGTGGCCTTCCACGACTTCTGTATCCATCCACTTTTGCATTGTATATCTGTTTAGTCATTCTTTCATCATGCATTCTTTCCACACCAATTGAAAAAACACCGATACTAATCTGTGATACATATAGGCACTTTAAACGAAATTGTTGGATATAAATAATGAAATCTATATACACACGTGTCCTGTAAGGATAATTTTGGAATAGATAATATAACTTTACCTTTTGGTAAATAGAATTTTAATTTTATTATAGCTTAGAGGTTCTGTGCCATAGACATAAACACTCTTCTACTAAAAAATTTTTTTTTTTTAAAAGCACGTTATTGAATAGCCTCAAATTAATCAAGTTACACTTGTGTTATCGGTAATATACAACGGACTAGACCATAGTAAATAACGGAGAAAATTAGTTTTCGAAATTTACCATACCAGGAATCGAACCCGGAGCCTCTACGTTGCAGTGAGGTAAACCTTCAAAGGCCTAGCCTGCTCAACCAACGAGGCCGTCATATACTCTACTAACTGGGTGTGGGTTGTTTTGTCGTCACTTACGACAGGCCGTTTCTTCACGAATAGAAATATTTTATTTTATCCGTGCAGGAACGAAGAAAGAATACAATTTCCTGCGGCCGGGCGGCCTGTCGTAAGAGGCGACAAAACAACCCACAGCCAGGTGGTAGGGCACTGGTCTAGAGTATGGCGCCATAACAACCTTGAATTGTGTTCCGGCAATAGTGACCAGGTTCCAATCTTCCTTAAGAAAGCAGCAGCGCATTTGTAGCACCTTTGGTGATGCAAATGTCCATAGGCGATGGTAACCGCTTTGCAGCAAGTGGACCGTCTGCCTGTCTGCTGAACTCGTGCAATAAAATATATAGATAAGGAAATAGCCTATATGTATATATAATTAGTTTACTATTGTCAGTTTTCTGCAAATGGTACCTAAGGTCCGGATGGGCGGCCAGTTTCTATCTATCTTAACTATTCAATATTTTTTCTGCCTTCCTTCTCTTTCATGTCTTTTTTTCACAACTATGGGAAAAGGGGGTCTTTATTTTATTTTTATTTTTTTTAATTTTATCATCAAAATACATAACTCTGTTACGATTCTTACTAATATATACATTTTTGCTGTTCTACAGCTTGTTGTTACAAGTTTTCTATGATCTATCTATGTAGCTGTTAACTGTTCAATTGCCTTACTGGTAGTTAAAGTTTGACTTAAGCTCCATACAAGTAATCACAAATTTCTACGAATAAATATCAAGGCAAGTGAATGAATCCTATGATATACGATAAACTCATAAGTAGTATGGCTATACGGCTGATAGAAACTGAATTTCATATATATGTATAGCGAGGGAAATGGGCAGCATGAGTACGTCCACTTCCCTACTTGCTGCCCCGGAGTGATATAAATAAGGCGTAAATATACTTGGCGCTAGATCCACAAGCCGTTCAAAGTTATCGGCAACACTAACATTGCTGTGTATTAAATAAAAAAATAATCAATTAATATCTTCTATATTATAGCACACCCGTTACACGCCTAGACAGAGAGAAGAGAGAGCATAGATAACATTTTTGTCTTTGGTAAAGCGCGAATTAAATGTTTGGATACATTGATATTAAATTTATCGTTGGCATACGACAAACAATATTCAATCGACTTATTGATAATATTAGTTACATATTAGTATCATTAAAATAAATTACTAAATATCCCTCGCAGAGATATTTCTACTACTTTTAAAATTTTCTTTACAAATATGGACGGCTTATGTTCCAATTATATCGTTCTTATCCGGATTTAATAAAGAAAGTAACTACTTGGCGCGGAATATTCTTGGCAAATGCCGTGAAATATTCTCGGCAAATAGTTATTTTCAAATAGAGTTCTTTATGAACAAATACCATAGGTTATAAGTTAAGTTTTATAATAAAATCTAATGTACTAGTCCAACTTGACCTTACATAGACTCATTAAGTGCTTAAGGAACAAGTGGGTTACCGTGGCAGAAATTGGACACCATTCGTTTTATGTTTGTGACACGTAAATTATTATCTTAACCTGAAAGCTCATATATTTAATGGATAACGTCAAAGCCTAATAATTTGAAAAGGGAATAATAATAAGTAAGATGTTTTTATACAATGGTTTTTAATTATTAATATTGAATTGTTGATATAAACTAACAGATGTATAATAGATAATATAAAATAAAATTGTTTATTTCTGTTTTAATAACCCGATAAAAAGTTATGTGGTCGGGACCTTCTATTAAATAATAATATATGCTTACAATGTCATCAAATTATAAATTTATAAGTTATAATTATAAATTATAACTTCATATAAATTTTATTATAAAATCGTAGTTTTAATGTTGGTTAAGTTAGCGTCGGCTTTAGATTAAGGTGATGTTTTGTCAGTTACAATTTCAAAAAGTGTAGGTATATAACTGGTTAAAATTATTAATAGTAGCAGAGTATTCATTGTTTGTAAGCAAGAACTGTTGGTATTGAAACTCCCTATTGTAAAGTGAAATATGCCTTGTCTGGTGGCCTTAATTAGAGCCCTGTAATTTTACCGAGTTATCTGCTACATAAGCTCGGCTTTCGTCTATTGCCTAATTCGCTTGAAGATTATTATAAAATTTGATGACGATTGATTGATTTTATTAATGAATACTGGCTAGATACATAGACCATGCGGAGCCATAACCAGATAAAAAAAACTATAAGAAAAATTGTCTATGATATGAATATATTCTACAGATAAATGCAAATAATATTGAAATTAACATTCGATATTTAAACTTACTCGCTTTACTTTATATGTAGCACAATTAACTAAACACAAAATGTAAGAGTGCATCGTAAAAATAATTCAGTTTAATTATCTTTTAGTAATACCTAAAGTAATTTAGTTAATTATAATTGTTTAGATATCTCTAAAATTCATCATACAACATAACGAAACATGTCAGACATGCCAATGTTTAATAATGACGATATTAAACCGCCGTCGGGAAACAAAACATCTCATAAAACGAAAAAATTACTAATAAACAGACTAGAGTTATCCAAATTTTGTTCTTAATTAGTTTAATTATAAAATAATTATTCGTTACTATCATAAATCTAGAAAATAATTTGTTTCTACTAAGCTTTTAAAATGTTTCTTGCAATTCCGGTATGAATTTACTCCGGTTTCTTTTTGTTAATCTTGTTTTTTTCCATATATTTATATTAAAGAACTTTTTGTTTTTTGCATTTATTATCATACTGCGAATAATGCTTTTACAATAATAATACAATAGTTTATTACTCTCTATTTAAACTTTACGACTATAAAAATAATTAATCTAAAATAACACAAATATTCTTTGGTTGTGTGTTTATAATATTTTTAATAATATTGCTGATAATGAAGGAAATTCCCGAAAGTGTTAGCTATAATAGAGCCAATTTTTCAGGTCATCAATGAAGAGCATAAGGAAAAAACAAAACGCAAAAAACTACACAAAAACGTAATAGCTAGATTTCATTAGAAATAATTTATTTCTGTTTTTTTTTTATAAAACGCTAAGAATTACGTCTGATTTATAGTTTATTACTTTTAAATCAAAAAATATAAACCAAACCATAAACACAGAAAAAAACTGACATGGCATAACGTCACTGTCATTAAAATAATCTGCATTCTATTATTATTTCAAAACTTATTGCATTTACCTATTACTTACGTAAAATAATCTATGTACGTAAATTATCACGACCATCGAGATTGTTTCCCGACTCTACTTTCTGCTTATTAATTTTATTAAATGTACCAAAACAATCATTATAGATATGATAATAACCGTCAACGCATTTCATATGATTAAGTTTCCATACATATAGATAAATGATCCAATAATTTAATTTACAAGATTGTATATTGTTAAATGCTCTTATTATACATTTTATTTTGGCTTATATTTACCTAGTTGATTTATTGTTAGGGCCAATAAATTACGAGTTATTGTCAAATAGTCGCTAACTTTATCTTTTGTGTCACAACTTTTCTTGTCTTTTGTTTAATAAATACAAGTCTTAAACAAAGAAAGATTAAGATTTCTATTTCCTAAACACAAAAACAATAGGGGCCCCTAAATCTTTAGAAAGTTGTCCCTGTAGATTCCGTTAGGGACATTTGTGGTGCGCATCAACAAAAAATCCTTTTTCTTTTGTCAATTGAATTTTATTGTTGGTTTCTTAGATACACTCTTTTGTGACAAACCGGGCGTTTAAAGCTGGTTGTAACGCTACAGATTGCACCCTCGGGCCTACAAGAGAGCAATACTCACAATAGGCACCCCGTCGTACGCCGTTTTATCCTATTTATTGTCACAAGCTTCGAACACAACTCCCTATTCGGTCAGGTGTCCAAAATATGTATAACATATTCATGTATTCATCTAAATGCGATTCGTCTGCGATATGCAAATACGTCAGCCGTCACAGGTCTACCGATTCCGCGAAACTTGTGTATAAATCCATTTTTATTGCACTATACATTACAGGGTTATTGTATTAATAGTAAATAATTTTCATGTTACGTTGTGCTCTTCGTTTTCATTATCACTGACTACGCGTCGGTGGTTGACACGGGTATTGTTACACGTAATTAAGTATTCGTCGAGCGTATACCATGTTATAACGTGTACGGTGGCGTCGGAACATAAGTTACGTACCTTCAAACCCTTTTCGGGCGCGTCATAATCCTAATTCACTTTTGTTTTCAAATTAATGTTCAATCCCGCAATATTCGTACCTGTTGTTCGGGTAATTACGGCGCCATGTCAAAACGGCGCCTAAGTTATCTTTACTCCTAATATGTCTACCTCATATTTGTCTAAAGGTACTCATAAGTCATTAGACTCTAACCTATCAAGATTCGGGTATGCAGAATTGCATGTCAGCAATACCCTTAACACGTTATCACTATTATTTCGTTATCGTAGTTAGATCAATGGGCTAGGCTATCGACTCTCCATAACGTAGTTGGTGTTTGTTTGTGTATGTGTCGTGTAGTGACTGTGGGTCCCTGGTGCGTTTAGTGAACACTGTACGTACCCTAGGCTGAGCCATGAAAGCTCGGCCCGAGCCCGGGTGCAAGGCTCCGCTGGCCACCACGAACGTTTCTCTGTCACGGGCCAATCTAACACCACACACAAGCACGTGAACACATACACATGAATTATCGACACCGTCACAGCGGCCCGCTAGCTCACTAGTGTCATAATGCACTCGCGACGGTCGTCAGATGGTTATGTCGGTTCGGGATTCGATCACGGGGACGCGGTTGTGGCCGAGCGAGGCGCGGGGAAGCGGGAGGCCCGGCGCGCTCGGCAGTCTGGCGGACACTGGCGCGCCGCCGGCGAGCGGGGCCGTCGCCGGGGCGTGGCGGAACTCCCTCTCGGCGCGCGCCAATCGCCGCTCTCCCGCTGACTCCCACCGCTTTCCGCGCGCTCTCCCTCCGCCGCTCTTCGCCGCGGCCACTCCGCCACACTACACCGCACCGCGCAGCTCCGTGGACGGTCGTGCGTGCTTTCGCCGCGCCTTTTTGTGGCAATTAACAGTTTTCCATTCCGACTTTTCTGTACCTAATCAACATTGCTGAGTTGCTCTCGGATGGAACACAAACGCGCCAAGCTCAATCGGCACTATTGCAAACTTCTTATAAACAACGCATTACGCCAATAAGGGTGGAGTCAAATGATAGAGATAGGGACACATGTACGGATGGCGCGGGCCTGATCGTTTATGCTGTGTGTATGCTATGATCAAAGAATGTTTTCTATTTGAGTGTTCTTGTACCCTTGTAGCTGGACGATCGATTGATAGGCAACACTCTGTAGGTATATCGGTTCATTAATAAAAACAAGTGGGCACGGCGCATGCGCGTCGAGGTGGGGCATAACAACTGTTTAATGTGCAAACTTTGCCACTGCGACAGTGACCTGCAAACATTTATCTCGCATCACGGCGTGCATGTGAAGTTTCTTAACAAACTTTTATGTAAAGAAACCTCCATTTTGAGGAATCTTCACATAGCTAAGTACCTAGATACCTAACTACGTCGCCTACGGCTGTTTTTTGAAATCATCATGTTCACGAACCTATCGTTATATCTAAAAGTAAAACCACACAACAGACAACAGCTAAAATAATTTTATCACTCTTGTGAACTGCAAGAAATCGTCGTTAAAAATTATAAAAAATATTGCCATTTACTTTGAAGTCGGAGTATTTGTAACGATCCTTCTTAGTATGTAGTTCTTTTGATAATGTTTATACAGTCATTTCTACGTCAAGTTTTAGTTTTTTCAATTTTCTTGTATTTATTTCACGTAGTAGTAGCTCTTCTGGACTAGGAATTCATCTTAAACCAAAGATACATTTTTATTTTTATATTTTATAAACAGCCCAAATAGTTTATTCTAACAAAACACTATAGGTAGGTACCTACATACTGTATGATGCAAGCGCCGTCTACACCGCTGTTGATAAAACTTGCGATGTATTTTCTAATCACCAATTGTATTACTATTCTTGCAATCTTACCGCATATTTTGAAACAAAATCCGGTGCCCGATCGGGTTATGAGTTGCTATTTCATCCGATACGTGTCGAAAGCCGCCGAGCGTAAGAGATATTAATACAGTAATAACATATGCACGAATGAGAAGCGTAAGCGCCAGTGAATGCAATGGCGCTTTCGGCCTTTTGATCCCTAGTTAACTTATAGAGACACTAGTAATAATGTTTGAACAGAGCGCGGAAACGCCAATGAATTCATGGCGCTTTTGACTGTGTCTAAGAAGTCTACGCCACTTAGTACAGCAAACACAGAAATGCATTTGGTCTAGTCAAAAACAAGCTAATCATCATAATAAATCGTGATTTAACCTTTATATTATACAGAGAACAAAAACAAATAATCTAGCAGGTTATTTATTTAAAATCATGGATGGTTCTGCCAAAACTTCTATGTAGGTACTCTTTAAGGTTTAAGTAGGTATCCCCTAAAATTCAAGAGTTTTCATTTAACATAAGTTCCACTGTAGAACATTTTTTGAAAGTCATACATATTATCCGTGCAGGAACGGAGAAAGAATACAATATCCTGCGGCCGGGCGGCCTGTCGTAAGAGGCGACAAAAGAACCCGCAGCCAGGTGGTAGGGTATTAGCCCGACTGGATGGCTACCACCCCTGGTCTAGAGTATGCCGCCATAACAACCTTGAGTTGTGTTCCGGCATTAGTGACCAGGTTCCAGTCTCCCTTAAGAGAGCAGCAGCGCATTTGTAGCAACTTTGCTGTTGCAAATGTCCATAGGCGATGGTAACCGCTTTCCATGAAGTGCCGTCTGCCTGTCTGCTGATCACCTGCAATAAAAAAAAATTATAATAATAATAGCCCGTAAGCGTCCCACTGCTGCACTTGGGTCTTCCATTGTAGAGGATGGAACTGTATACCTACCCACCATGCTTGTCCAAAGCGGCTTGGTAGGTTCGACACATCGGTTATCTCAATATGCAGGTTTCGACTCGATGTTTTCCTTCATCATTATCACGTGGTAATTGTAACAATATACACATTAGGTCAGAAAAACTTCTTAAGTGGTGCATGCTTTCCAGCCAGGATTCAAACTTGCACCCTTTGAGTTTGGAATGCAGGCGCTAACCATTAAGCTACTTCATCTTGCTTACTATCTTGCAAATATACTTATATTCTGAATTTGATGGCCTCTGTGGTTAAACGGGCTAAACCTTAGCAGCCGGAACTGGCTGGACACAGAGGCTTCGGGTTCAATTCCCGGCATGGTAAATTTCGGAAACGAGCTTTCTGCTATTTTTTCTTTTCTTTTTTATTTTCTATTATTTTTATCCGTGCAGGAACGGAGAAAGAATACAGTTTCCTGCGGCCGGGCGGCCTGTCGTAAGAGGCGACAAAACAACCCACAGCCAGGTGGTAGGGCATTTGCCCGACTGGATGGCTATCACCCCTGGTCTACAGTATGCCGCCATAACAACCGTTTGTTGTGTTCCGGCATTAGTGACCAGGTTCCAGTCTCCCTTAAGAGAGCAGCAGCGCATTTCTAGCAACTTTGGTGTTGCAAATGTCCATAGGCGACGGTAACCGCTTTCCATCAAGTGGGCCGTCTGCCTGTCTGCTGATCTCCTGCAATAAAAAAAATATATATTTACTATGGTCTGGGTGTCTGGGATTGGTCCCAGAGTGATTCGTTGTATATCACCCATAACATAAGCGAATCTTGCTTAGCTTGGGGATATACAATGTGTGTTTGTCTACCGATTACTATTATTATTAAGTTTATTCATGTAAAATCGTTATAACGTTCATGTCTGTCTTTCAATTTGAATCAAACAACCGAAGTGAACCGTGTAAACAAGTATTCAATGCCATTGAATACCGACATCTCGTTTCAGTTTGGTGACTTTCAATTCGATTGATCCGTCTAATATCAGCGATATCTATATTAATACGTGAAGCAAAAATTTGTACCCCTTTTTACGTAAAATTAAGGGGACTGAGGAGTATGAAATTATAGTTTATATAGAGAAGAAGCGACGAATGATAATATTTTTTTTAAATTATGCCTAAAAAACATTAAATCAATAAAAAAATCATTACACACACTACCTTGTATTTGACACACACGCATATATACTCTTTTGTTTATTGTTCAAATTAAATTAACAGTGTAGCATTGGCGAAATCTGTGATTATAGAAGACTATAGTCTTTGACATTAATTATTATGGTCGAATTTCGACCACGGGCTCACCACTAGTTCATATAAAACCGTTATAAGGTTCATTTCTGCTTTTCAATTTGAATTAAACAATCGAAGTGAACCATGTAAACAAGCATTCAATGCCATTGAATAATAAATAATAAATATCAGCAATATTGTAATAATACCAACGCTTATGAGATAATAAAACTACGTTTTAACGGTTTTAAGCGTGGTAATTTTATTTGATTTTGATTTTTCCGACGTTTCGGCCACTTTTCAGTGGCCGTGATCACGGAAGACAAAGATGTCAAGTGTCAACGAGTATTGTTAAAGTTTTATTTAGCCTACCGCCAACTTATTAATTTTAATTATTTAATTTTATTTTTAATTTTATTTATGGTTATTATTTACTCTATGAGAGCCTAATCTAATTTACTACCGCTTCGCAACATGTTATGGCTTGAAGAGAAGAAGCGGCGCAAGAAACTCTTCAGCAAACATGCCTAGCTCTAATAATTTTATATAATATTAAAATGGGTGGAAGGAGAAATAAAAGTAATTATCAGTCAAGTTGGTTTGTGTTCCGTTGTACGCACGTTATGAGATGTTCAGGTCAAACATGGCATATGTTTTTGTAGATTGCTCATGAAGGTCATTTTTATACATTACACACAAGACTTTTGGAATCAATTCCACTATTTAACGAAGTGTCTTATGGCCTATTCCTATATCTTACTTACCCTTTACTTGCCTTAAGTATCGGTTAAAATTGGGTGCTAATTAAACAAGCTTCTTTTCAATAGCATTATTCGCCTCTAAAAATTTATGTTGCCTTCTAAATTACTAAGTCAGCCACAATTAAAGAGCATCTATCTTAGCCACTAGTTATCTTCTATGTAAACCAATCTAAATTCAACTCAGTATGATGGTTATTTTTTAGCATCTAAATTTGTAACATGCATTCTAACAGTAAACTTCTAAAATAGTAATATATGACATCACAAAGTATATTTATTTAGCTTATAATCTTTTAACTCAGTACGTTTAAAATGTAACTCGTCTCACATTAATTGATCGTCAAAATTTTGCTAAAAATATCTTCAAATAGTTAGTATACTATTGAGGAGAGACAAAATAAAAGACTTTATTTTTAAAAAATCAATTCGTTTCTTGAATTGCCATCATTTTACTTATAGTAAATAATAGAAACATATAAAAAGAATGTAGGTAGGTACCTAAACAAAAAAAGAAAATTAAACCATTATTGGATTATTACATACATACATACATACATACATAACTTCACGCCAGTTCCCTTGCGGGGTAGGCACGAACAACAGAGCGCCATTTAGGCTTATTCTTACACACCTCACTTGCTTCTTTGACATTCATAACTCTTGTCATGCACGCTCGTCTGTTCTTAAGGCTCCTAACATCACCTTCTGCTAGTACACGATCATTGGATTATTAACGCTGTAAAATCCGTGGCCGAATTAATAAATAAGGTGGCAATGTATAAATAAGAAGGACAAGTCACAATAATTGATGATCTTTACTTGACGCTTTCTATAGAATATTTAGTTGGCGTTGTAAAAGAGACGAATTAGTTTATTAGAGGCTATGTCATTTTTCCGTTGCTTAGTTATAAAATTAGAAGTTTAATCACGTGGCCAATAAATAATTTTGTGGCTTGACTTATAATATCTCGTTAAAATTTGACATAAGATCCATACAAGTATTGTTAGATTTGGACCGATGGTAACGCAAGTGTATTAATAAGAAGGGGCGGCTCGAGACGGCAGGCAAAACTGCCTACGACGGCAAAATTGAGGCGCGGCAAAAACGCCTGCTGCAGAAATGTTTGCAAAAACGCTTGAACTACTAAAGCCCAAAAAAAGCACAACACCTGAATAATAAAACTATGTTTTAACAGTTTTAAGCGCGGTAATTTATTTGATTTTTATTATTCCGGCGTTTCAGTAAGCGTGATCACCGAAAACTTGTTCATTTTAATTATTTATAGTTTTAATTTTGTTTATGGTCATTATTTACTCTATGGGAGCCTAATCTAATTTACTACCGCTATGCAAAACGTTTTGGACTGAAGAGAAGCGGCGCAAGAAACTCTTTAGCAACATGCCTAGCTCTTATAATTTCTTTATATATATATAATTCTTCTGTACGTGTGTTGACAGTGAACTCCTTCTAAACGGCTGGACCGATTTGAATGAATTATTTTGTGTGTGTTCAAGTGGATTCGAGGATGGTTTAGATTCACAATTGGACCCGGTAGGTGGCGCTGCAATTGGGTTTAAAATTTTCTTCAGGGCAGGACAACGTCTGCCGGGACAGCTAGTAATTTTATATAATATTAAAATGGGTTGGAGGTAAAATAAAAAGAAATTATCAATCAAGTTGGTTTGCGTTCCGGTGCACGCAGAAATTGACATTGAGACTGTGAGCTCTTTCTGCGTGCACCGGAACACAACCGACCGGAACCAACTGGATTGACAATTTCTTTTCATCAACAAGTACACACGAATAGAACAGGGTTCTGGTAGAAGAAAGCTGGATAGGAGACTTCTTTTAATTTTCTTAAGTTTCGGTGGGGACGACATTTTTCGAGTTTGCCTACGACGGCAAAAATGCTAGTAGGGACGGCCCTTTTTTTATCGCATGAGTTCAGCGGAAAGGCAGACTGCCCATTTGATGGAAAGCGATTACCATCGCCTATGGACATTTGCAACACCAAAGACTCTACAAATGCGCTGCTGCTCTCTTAAGGGAGACTAGAGCCTGGTCACTAATGCTGAACCACAACTCAAGGTTGTAAAGACGGCATACTCTAGACGAAGGGTGGTAGCCATCCAGCCGGGCAAATCCACCTGGCTGTTGATTATTTTGTCGCCTCTTACGACAGGTCGCCCGGCCACAGGAAAATTCATTCTTTCTCCGCTTCTGTACGGAGAAAGAATACATTGTCCTGTTTTCTAGTCGTATGTGACTAGGTATTTTCTAAATAACCCTGCACCATCTTCAACCGCATCATTATCTGACATTAGGCGTAATAAAAAAACACACTATACCTACTTAAATCACACATGACACTCGATCTTACATTCGTCACATACATCTAATATAAATTACATACATGCACCGTATATATTTTTTTTTTATTGCATGAGTTCAGCAGACAGGCAGATGGCCCACTTGATGAAAAGCGGTTACTATCGCCTATAGACATTTGCAACACCAAAGGTGCTACAAATGCGCTGCTGCTCTCTTAAGGGAGACTGGAACCTGGTCACTAATGCCGGAACACAACTCAAGGTTGTTATGGCGACATACTCTAGACCAAGGGTGGTGGCCATCCAGTCGGGCAAATGCCCTACCACCTGGCTGTGGGTCGTTTTGTCGCCTCTTACGACTGGCTCCCGGCCGCAGGAAATTGTATTCTTTCTCCGTTCCTGCACGGGTAAAATTAATAGGTATATAATAAATATGCGGTTTTTCTGTGCAGGAACGGAGAAAGAATAAATACAATTTCCTGCTTTATGGAGGCCTGTCGTAAGAGGCGACAAGAACACCCCACAGCCAGTTGGTAGGGCATCAACCCTGGTCTAGAGTATGCCGCCATAACAACCTTGAGTTGTGTTCCGGCATTAGTGGCCAGGTTCCAGTCTCTTTGAAGAGAGCAGCGGCGCATTTGTAGCGCTCTTGGTGTTGCAAACGTCCATAGGCGATGGTAACCGCTCTCCATCACGTGAGCCGTCTGCAAAAATACTAAAGTTTGTGAAATCATCATCCATCAAACGTCTGGTGGATGTCTCACGTGACCAAAAGACTGGTTTATACCTCGCACAGCGCATCAGCATTGCCATTCAGAGAGGCAATGTGGCCAGACTTTTGGGCACGTTTCCGACTGAGAGCGGTCTAGAACTAGATTTTATACTTTAATTTTAGTTTGTATGTATAGTTTATTTTTAGTTTAATTTATTGTATAGTTTAATTTATTTATAATTTAGTTTATTTATAATTAGATACACATTAATTCGCGAAATAAAAGACAGCATATTCAAAGAAAACATTATCTTTCTGTAGGTGATATCAAATAATCCGCTATGAGATATTTACTTTAACTTAATAATACATATATACATACATACATAACTTCACGCCAGTTCCCTTGCGGGGTAGGCACGAACAACAGAGTGCCATTTAGGCTTATTCTTACACACCTCACTTGCCTCTTTGACATTCATAACTCTTGTCATGCACACTCGTCTGTTCTTAAGGCTCCTGACATCACCTTCTGCTAGTACACGATCAATTTGATCATGGAAGGTGTGTCGTGGCCTTCCACGACTTCTGCATCCATCCACTTTTGCATTGTATATCTGTTTAGTCATTCTTTCATCATGCATTCTTTCCACATGCCCGAACCACCGGAGCATTCCTTACTAACTTAATAATAGTCTGAAAATATATAAAATATAATTTTAAAAAAATCAAACAAATTTTTTTCGACAATCTACGTTTTAACGGGTTTAAGCGGGACATTTTTTTGATGTCAGGAGCTTTAAGAACAGACGAGCGTGCATGACAAGAGTTATGAATGTCAAAGAAGCAAGTGAACTGTGTAAGAATAAGCCTGAATGGCGCTCTGTTGTTCGTGCCTACCCCGCAAGGGAACTGGCGTGAAGTTATGTATGTATTGTATTTTATTTCGACGTTTCGATCACTTTTCAAAATCCGTGATCGTACGCTTAAAACCGTTACTCAAAACGTTGTTTTAATTATGTACACTGGTCGCGAAAACTTCAGAAAACACTAAATATTGTGTTGTATAATAAATTAACTACGCTACACTAACAGTGAGGTACCAAGGTGTATAAGCAAACCAAATTCTACTTTCCAAGTCTTATCTATTGCTAATTAACGATCGGAAATATAGGGCTAATTTACGTAAAATTAGAAAGAAGATACGAAGTTAAGTGAAAACACGAAATTTTAATTAATTTACCGTTTCCGGGATTACACGTTCATGTATATTTTTAACCGACTTCGAAAAAGTCTCAGTTCGGCGTCTAGTAGGTATTTTTTATGCAGATACGTTCAGCCAGGTACGTTTTTATCCGTGCAGGAACGGAGAAAGAATACAATTTCCTGCGGCCGGGCGGCCTGTTGTAAGAGGCGACTAAACAACCCACAGCCAGGTGGTAGGGCACTTGCCCAACTGGATGGCTATCACCCCTGGTCTAGAGCATGCCGCCATAACAACTTTGAGTTGTGTTCCGGCATTAGTGACCAGGTTCCAGTCTCACTTAAGAGAGCAGCAGCGCATTTGTAGCACCATTGGTGTTGCAAATGTCCATAGGCGATGGTAACCGCTTTTCATTAAGTGGGCCGTCTGCCTGTCTGCTGAGCTCCTGCAATAAAAAAAAAAAAAGCCAGAACTTTTTTGTTTCTGAACCGATGATCTGATCTGATGATTTTTCTTTATTACGTTGGATTGTATATGTACCTAAATAGGTAGAATTAGATAAGCGACATTGGCAAATTATGTACCTAAAAGATGCAAGAAAATACAAGCATAATTATTAGTACAAATAAGAAGTAATGTAATGTAATTATAATGATTTATAGAATATTCTCTTTGTATAATAAATAATCTTTAATGTTTTTTTTTAAGTTTAAGGCTTGGCAACTAGGCCTTTAAGCCAGACGCCGTTGTATTATAGGCTACAATCGACGTCATTCAACGGAGTTCTTGTGAAGACTCGAAAGGCCACATTTGGCTATATAGTTCACATTTCTCGCAAAAACCCATAATTACTACTCAAAAACTATCAATATCCTACAACTATTGTTCATTTTAGAGTAATTTTACACATTTTTATAAAATAAAACTGCACAGCACAACGTCCCCCTTTCAGTTCCCGCCAAAAACTCCCAATCTTTAATGTCATTTAACACAAATATTAGGGATGGGCCGAATGTGGTTTGAACCGAAGACGAACTTCGGCCGAACATTCGGTTAAAACAAAAGATTCGGCCGAACTTCGGTTTGATTTCGCCATGCTTTCTCAAGAGCAACACGCCGTGACCTGTTGATGTCGTGACTTGACAACTCCGTAAACTTTAAATATGAGTAGATGGATAAAAGAATAGATTTTTAGATCTTTGATTGAAAAAAAATCACCATTTCATACTTCTAAATTGGTAATGTTTAACTCGTAAAAAGTGATTTCAATCAAAATTAAAGTTGTTTTGTAATTCAACTTACGCATTACAATTCAGTAGTTGCACTACTTACTGATGTTTCTTAGAGGAATAATAAGTGTATTTTATCACGACAGATATCCCACCGAGGATAACAGAGTCCGACTCCGCGAACTAGAGCGCGAGGTCAAACTACGTATCCGGGAAGTCAGGGAACAACGTTGGGACAGAACGTTGAGGGATATCGAGCCAACTCACCAGGCATACTGGAAGCTGGCTAGAGCTCTCAAATCAGACACCCTTACTGTCATACCCGCGCTAGAAAGAGCCGACAACACCGAGGCGTTCGATGACGAGGAGAAGGCCGAATGCCTTGCTCAGAGTCTAGAGCTTCAATGCTCCCCCACTACGCAAAACGTCGACCAGTCACACCTGACGGAGGTAGACTCCGAGGTCGAACGTAGATCCTCCTTACCAGCGGAAACCACACTCGACACGGTCACGGTCGAAGAAGTGCAAGATCTGATCAAGTCTCTCAAACCGCGAAAGGCCCCAGGGACCGATGGCATCAACAATCGCGTTTTAAAACTCCTACCCGCCTATCTAATTATAATTCTAGTGAGCATCTTCAATGCCGCCATAACAAACTGCTCCTTTCCCGCGATCTGGAAGGAAGCAGATGTCATCGGTATTCACAAGCCGGGAAAACCGGCTAATAAACCGTCTAGCTACCGTCCAATCAGCCTACTGAGCGCACTCAGCAAGCTTTACGAGAGGGTCATCCTCTCTCGACTTAGAGATTTTGCCTTCAGCAAACATCTAATACCCGATGAGCAATTTGGCTTCCGTGCCAGACACTCATGCGTCCAACAGGTGCACCGCATCACGGAGCACATATTATCTCACTTTGCCCATCGCCCCCGCCCTATAGGAACAGCCGCACTGTTTCTAGACGTAGCAAAAGCCTTCGACAAGGTCTGGCACAACGGCTTGATTTACAAGCTGTACCAGTTCGGTATGCCAGACAGACTCGTGCTCATCTTGCGAGACTTCCTCCTAAGTCGTAGCTTCCGTTTTCGAGTGGAGGGAACGCGCTCGTCCCCTCACCCACTCATAGCCGGTGTACCACAGGGCTCGGCCCTGTCGCCACTACTCTTCACGCTGTACACCAGCGACATCCCAAAAACTCCAGATGTGGAGTTGGCCCTCTTTGCGGATGACACCGCACTCTATACATCAGATCAAAACCGACAAATGGCTTGTATCCGGCTGCAGACAGCTGTCACAGAACTAGGCGAATGGTTTCGCAAATGGAGGATAGAGGTAAACCCGGAGAAAAGCGCAGCAATGTTCTTTTCCCCGGGCACGCTTCGCTCCCCCAAACGCGCTAGCCTTCGCCTAAAAACCATTTCGCTCTATGACCAACAAATCCCCTGGGCAAAGTACACCAAATATCTTGGTGTCACCCTAGATCGGAACTTGCGCTTCAACGAGCATATCACTATAGTCCGAAATAGAGCGCGATTTGTGATGGGTCGTTTAGCACCCATGATAGACAAACGAAGCAAAATGTCCCTCAGACACAAGCTTACTCTGTATAAAACATGCATCCTCCCGATCATGACATACGCGAGTGTGGTATTCGGCCATGTCAAGCCTACCCTTTTAGATAAACTGCAAATCGTGCAGAATAAATTCATGCGCAGAGCCGTCGGTGCTCCCCTCTATATGCGTAACGTCGACCTCCACCGCGATCTGGAGCTTCCCTCCATCAAAAACTACATTACGTCGCTCTCGCGTAAGTATTTCAATCTCGCGCCGCACCATCGAAATCCGCTCGTCGTGTCCGCGTCCGATTATAAGCCTCGTCGAAAGGCTCTTGTGCGACGACCGCGTAACGTCCTGACGGACAGAGTCGACGTTATTACGAAACGGCTGGCCCGGATCAGTCCGCCCACGGTTAGAACAGTAGGCTGGCAGGCACCGACAGACAGACACAGACGGCGGCGTCTCAGACGCCGCCAATCAAGATCTCTCCACGTCCCCGCGAGGGACGCTAGGAGACATAGCTCACCCCACAGGATAGACTAGGCGTGTTGCTGGGAAGTTTCTTTCGCCGTTTCTTCTCTCCCAGCCATAACACGTTGCGAAACGGCAGTAAGATAGCGTAGGCCACCGCAAACCACCGATCCCGGCCCGCCGTGATCCTTCCCTTCGGGCTTTATATTACCCGTCGCCCGTTCTCAATTAGTATTTTGTGTCGCCCTATGGTGGGCATCATTAAATTCATTCCCCATTCATGGCAACAGTCCAGCCGAGGTAAAACTCCTTAGGGAGCTCCCTCGAGCAAGTTGCCCCCCCGGGCTCGAGCGCCTTCGCTTCGCGAAGGCACTCGCCCCAAAGACCCCGGTAAAGTTGTAAGGTCTTCGGACCAACAACATAAAGTCAAGTCCAATAAAAAAAAAAAAAAAAGTGTATTTTATTTTTGTTTCAATTTGATGTCTATTTAATTATGCAAAGACTCAATCAAGAACTAATTTTATTTATTTTTTATCACATTTCACGTTAAAATTTACACGTTCCTAACTAAAATAAATGACCATGAGTATATAGATACCAATTTTTATATTACGGTTGTGATAAATATGATCTCTATTGACTTCTGCCAAAATAGTGCAAGTAGGTATTTTAGTTTTTTCTTCCACCGAAAGTTCGGCATGAAATTCCGTCAAACCGAATGTAAAACGAATTTCGACCCATCCCTAACGAATAAGCATTAAACCCATCGCCACATCTGCATAAAATGATCAACAACACAAACATTACCTCAGATCTACATCTGACAATGACAGAGCAATAGACAGGAGTTTTTGGCGGGAGCTGAAAGGGGACGTTGTGCTGTGCAGTTTTATTTTCTAAAAATGTGTAAAATTACTCTAAAATGAACAATAGTTGTAGGATATCTCAAAAACTTTGAGTAGTAATTATGTGTTTTTGCGAGAAATGTCAACTATATAGCCAAATGTGGCCTTTCGTGTTTTCACAAGAACTCCGTTGAAAGACATCGATTGTAGCCTACAATACAAGGGCGCCTGGCTTAAAGGCCTAGTTGCCAAGCCTTAAACATAAAAAAACCCATCGCCACATCTGCATAAAATGATCAACAACACAAACATTACCTCAGATCTACATCTGACAATGACAGAGCAATAGACAAAATTAAATTTCAGCCAAAACTTTTTTAGGCTTTTCGGTAAGAAAGTGTTACTTTCATTAGTGATATTTGTATTGATGTAGCTATTTAGATATTAGTGACGACTATATTAACAACGATCAATGTTTACGGAAATCACATCAATTATGTTATTAACATCAATTAATAAACAAAATTGATGTGAATATAAAATTTAAAACGCTTTAACGAAATACAATTATAGATAATTTTTTATCACTTAAAACTCATTAACTGTCGATAATAGCAGTTAATAATTGTTACAAATAAAAAAACAGCAATAAAATATTTTATATATAAACTCACCTGTTTATACATACGCAATTAATACTTCGTTTATATTACAGTAATATTATTAGAATTTAATGTATCTATATATAAAAACATATTAATACAACCTGTAAATGAAACTGACTGACAATTGTTTAAATGATAAACTTTAAGGGCCTTACTTATAATCCTTACTTAAATCTAAAGAAACTGCTCAGCAACTGATTAATGAAAATCTTACCCATAAACTCCTCTTTAGTCGAATATTTTCGGTACAACCAACGTTAATCATTCAAATTTCGTTTATCTGTGCTCCTCTTAGGTAAACAACAGGTAGTAGACGTTTATAAGTGGAAAAAAAAGATATTAATTGATTAGGGTCTGATTTTGATTCTCTTACTTAAGAGATGGCTAATCGTTTCTTAACGAGATTATTATAAGTAAGGCCGCAAAAGTATAATCATTTTATTTCTAATATACCTACCTATAATTGTGCAAGAACAGGCGGCCTGTCGTAAGGGGCAACAAAACAACCCACAGCCAGGTGGTAGGTTATTTGCTCGACTGGATGGCGACCACCCCTGGTCTAGAGTATGCCGCCATAACAACCTTGGGTGGTGTTCCGGCATTAGTGACCAGTTTCCAGTCTCCCTTAAGAGAGCAGCAGCGCATTTGTAGCACCTTTGGTGTTACAAATGTCCATAGGCGATGGTAACCGCTTTCTATCAAGTGAGCCGTCTGCCTGTCTGCTGGTCTCTTGCAATACAAAAAAAAAAAAACAATTTCCTGCTTCCGGGCGGTCTGTCGTAGAAGGCGACAAAACAACCCACAGCCAGGTGGTAGAGTATTTACCCATCTAGATGGGATGGATAGACAATCTTGAGTTATGTTCCGGTATTAATAGTCTGGTTCAAGTATCCCTTAAGAGAGCTGCTGCGCATTTGTAGCACCTTTGGTGTTGCAAATTTCCATAGGCGGTGGTAAACGCTTTCCATCAGGTAGGCCGTCTGCCTCTGTGCTGATCTCAAGCAATAAAAAAATATCGCTATAATATATCTGAGCTTTAAAATACGAAATTTGAAGTATTAATAAAAAGCTTCAAAACATTTCCAACTCTATGTCTATGAAAATAGTGTTTAAATGATTAAATATTATGTATTCTATCTCATTTTTTCGCAGGCTTAGCGGGTTTATCTCTTTTTAGTGTCACTTTTTCGTTTCATCGAGGTTCAAATCACAACGAATCTAAAGAAATTCCACTTCAAAAAAGCGCTTTTTTATTTCCTGTAGCAGGCAAATCGAGACTGACCCTCTCGATGGAATCGAGAGGGTCAGTCTGCTAGGCGGGTGCCCCAGCCCATTATGTCCGTGCGTATTATAACAGAATAGAATATACTTTATTATACCACAATAATAGCAGCCCATAAATGTCCCACTGCTGGGCTCGGGCCTCCCACTATAGGGGAACGGACAGTATACCCGCCACGCTTGTCCAAGGCGGCTTGGCAGGTTTGACACATCGGTTATCTCGATGTGCAGGTTGCATCACGATGTTTTCATTCACCTTTATTAGCACGTGGTAATTGTAACAATATGCACATTAGGTCAAAAAACTGCCTAAGCGGTGCATGCGTTCCAGCCAGGATCGAACCCACGCCCTTTGGGTCTGGGACGCGTGCGCTAGCGATTACGCTACTACGACTATTATACCATACAATTAATTAAACAATAGACAAAAGCAGCGTACAATTAGGTACAAATGGCGGTCTTATCGCTGACAGCGATCTCTTCCAGACAACCTTGGGATGGAAAGACAAACATGGCACAAATGTTGGCGCAGGGTTTTGATGCAAAATATTTTTAAAAATAGATATTATAAAATTATTATATACATACATCCCATTTATCAAACACGTCTAGTCAGCCGGTTCGGCGGCAGAAACAGCCGAATCACTCACGGCGCTTATATGTTTGTGCCGTTTGCTGTCGAAACGCTTGGACCGTGGGGTCCTGAGGCTATGAGCCTCTACCAAAATTTATCAAAACGACTCATGGACTCTTCAGCTTATCAGAGAGCTCGTGCTTAACTTGGGTAATGGATAGTATGGCGATTCAGTGAGTAAACGTAGCCAGCCTTACCCATAGAAGACGGTGATCTAGGCTCAGTATTCTACTTATAGTCTTGAGGGACTATGGGTAGAATACAATACAAAGTTAAGTTTTATTGTATTACATTATTTATCAACTTCCTTATATACATTGATATACTCATAATTAAATTCATTATTAACTAATTACTGTTATAAAAGCAATTAAAATTATTTCGATAATTATATTTTGAAAGTTAAACGATAGATGTTATTTCAACACCTGTATACTTTATATGTCAAAATATTAGAATTTATTGGAACCTAATATACACATCCCTGCCCGATGCCCTAGTTTAGAATAATATTAATTACATTTTTTTATCAACGAATTTGTAAATTTATTATTTGTCCTATTTGCACCACCTTTTCCCTGTAATTAATATGTTTGAACTGTGTCAGTTACTATATTCTTTTGACAACCCAACGATTTACGGCCGGTTCCTATCTCTTTTTATTATTCAATAAAGATCACACAGCTTTACCTATACTTTTTTTTTTATTGCAGGAGATCAACAGACAGGCAGACGGCCCACTCGATGGAAAGCGGTTACCATCGCCTATGGACATTTGTAACACCAAAGTTGCTACAAATGCGCTGCTACTCTCTTAAGGGAGACTGGAACCTGGTGACTAATGCCGGAACACAACTCAAGGTTGTTATGGCGACATACTTAAGACCAGGGGTGGTAGCCATCCAGTCGGGCAAATGCCCTACCACCTGGCTGTGGGTTGTTTAGTCGCCTCTTACGACAGGCCGCCCGGCCGCAGGAAATTGTATTCTTTCTCCGTTCCTGCACGGATACATAACAATAGGCGACATATTTTAAAGACAGCACATGAGCCAATAATGGATCTTATTTTGTAAGCCAAACTTATATAAGGAGAACGAAATAATTAAATTTAATTTATATTGAAATTATGCGATCAAAGATAAGTCAAATAAAAACAATTCAAGTAATCAATATATAGATATAAGTAAAAAAAAAAAGCTTTTTTCCCGACAACCCCAAGAATGAATAGAGATGATAATGACGATGGTAGTATACGTAATATATATAGTACGACTACTTATATTTTATTTATATACTAATAACATTATAAAGAGGTATAAAGTTAGTGAGTTTGTTTGTAGGACGTAACATCTTGAACTGCTGAACATATTTTGAAAATTCTTACATCAGTAAAAAGTTACATTATTCCTGAGTCGTATAGGCTATGTTTAATTGTGATTAATAATATTTTTTAATAATACTACTACTTTTTTTTTATTTTAAGGCGGGGGCAATGCTATTTACGCACAATACTGGGTCCTTTGCAAGGGATTAGACCATAGTTGATCATGAAGGCTTTCCCCTTTGACAAGGGGCAATCCGAACAATATTCAAGCCAGTTTGTGTGGAGACTCAGAGAAGTTGCACGGGCAACACCCACTACCCACTAAAACCACCCTTCTTCCATGTGCCCCGCGCTTTTTATGTAGGAAAGGCTGAGACTTAGAACGTAGTTACGCCCAGTCCGATCCAGCGCAAAAAGTGCCTGAATGTGCCCCGGGAATCAGAACACATTCACTTCGTCAGCGGGGGTGATGAATCCTTTGCTCCCTTGATAGCTAAAGGCCAGTAATACTACTAGTTACTTTAGCTTCGGTGTACCTGCAGCCCATCTCTGCACACCCCTTAGGCACTCACACCCATTTTGTCCCTGTCTTCTATGACATTTTTAGGGGCCCATGCAGAGAGTGGCGAGTCACCGTCTGCCCATTTTTCCATGTTCCCCGAACATTGCGATGGGCATACGCCACAGTCCCCATATTCCCAGACCTCTAGTACCACTAGCAGTTCACCCCAATAGCTCAGTACTTTTATTCTCATTTCCCACAACAGTCCTGCACTGGCCGGAACTTTTCCTTGGCTGCATTATATGGTGTAGACAGAGATAATAGCCGGTAAGTGTCACGCCACATCTACATTTTTGTCAAGGGGCCTCTACGTGTTGGCCTTCTCATGGCCGAACGCAAGCCTTCCAAAAGTCCGGACTATGTTTATGGTCCGTGGTCTCTAGAGACTAGATAGATAGATAACACTTTATTGCTCACCAAATATACATACATACATACATAACTTCACGCCAGTTCCCTTGCGGGGTAGGCACGAACAACAGAGTGCCATTTAGGCTTATTCTTACACACCTCACTTGCCTCTTTGACATTCATAACTCTTGTCATGCAAGCTCGTCTGTTCTTAAGGCTCCTGACATCACCTTCTGCTAGTACACGATCAATTTGATCATGGAAGGTGTGTCGTGGCCTTCCACGACTTCTGCATCCATCCACTTTTGCATTGTATATCTGTTTAGTCATTCTTTCATCATGCATTCAATTATATAATTTTAATATTATATTCAATATTATATACCAAATATACAATTGCAAAAATACATAATTACAATATTGTCATGGTAGAATATCGCTTAAAGCAATATCTTCCAGGCAATCTAACTTAAGGAATAACTTAACCTGATCTGGCGATGTAGATGGCGCCGAATATTAGGTATATCACAAATAAACATACTTAAACTATAATAAAACTACGTTTTAACGGTATTAAGCGCGGTAATTTATTTGATTTTTTTTCCGACGTTTCGGCCACTGAAATATTATGTATACAAGTCGAGAAAACTTAAGAAAATATTATACTTAAACTACATATTTTACAAATTAGATACATACAAATATAGGTATATATATATACATATATATTAGATAGTCTTTAGTAGGTATAAGACTATTAAGCATAATTATTTAAGGAAAATTAGTAGTGCTTTTTGAGTGCGTTCTTAAATGTAGGCGATGTTTTGGCCTCTCTGACAGTAAGAGCAGCAGGCCGAGACTACTACTTACATTTTATATATTAAATACATATATACTTTATATACGTAGCATAACACAATAACATAGGTATTATCATTATATATATTACGTATATATTTTTATCAACTTTATGAATTTAAATCGCCATGCACATGCACAATAAATCGAGTGTCCAATGCCATTAAAGATAATATTTAATTAACGTGTTTCAATCATCAGTTAATCTAAGGCGGATATTGAAATGAATACAATCATATATTTAATCGGTATTAAATACATTAAAAGTAACGCTTCACGCAATTTGTATTCAATTCAAATTATAAATAATTATTTTTCATTTGCAAATGATATCCGTGAGTATAAGCTGTTTTTATGTTATATGTTTTTGAATAAAATTTTAGTTGAATTGTGAGTTCAATAAACACATTTTCTATTTTAATATCTAACTTTAGAGATCCTCAAGTTTACTAAGATATTTAAAGTCATTCTTAGCATGTTGTATGCAAAAAATGTGGGTGTGTGTCTTATATTGAATTTCTGAAGAATAACAATTATTTTATTTATAATTTTATTTCAGAAAAACATCTCCCATACTCCTAATACATATTACATTATACAAATCATACAGATTCACATTAATACATACAATTTTAAAAAGTAAAACATACATACATATTCACACTTATTCACATATATACCACAGGTTATGCTTTCATTATACTATTAGGCATGCATATCGCAGCAGTGCCTAACGTAGGTGCAGTCATATAACTTAACTGAAATAAGAAATTCTGTTTTCTTAATTGCACATTTTTGATTTTGAACATTGAAAAGAATTTTATTTGATTTCCAATTCATGAATGATTTGTGTTTTTTTATATATTTAGCTCACCTTTATTATAGCAAAGGTGTATACTAAAAATGAAATAAATTCCTCGCCTCCATGCTTGCCGTCGTCAGCCGGCATAGAGTGGAAATTACTAGAGCTAAGACTCAAACTCCAGGGGTGGAAGTGATAAATGGCATAACGTCAGAAGTAGCTTCGGTGAACCTGCAGTCCACCTCTTTACACCCCTTAGCTACTCATATCCATGTTGGCCCTCGCCAATCTTGTACGACATTTTGGGGGGGGGGGGGGGCATACAGTGAGTGGAGAGTCACCGTCTGCCCATCCAACATCGCGACGGGCAGACGCCATAGTCCCCATAGTCCCCGATCTGTAACTCCAGCAGTAGTAGCAGTTCATCTCAATAGCCCGGTACCTTTTGTTCTCATTCCCTACAATAGTCCTACACTGACCGAGGCTTATCCTTGGCTGCATTATTATATGGTGTAGACTGGAATAATCGCCGGTCAGTGTCACGCCACATTTACATTAAATTTGTCAAAGGGCCTCTACGTGTTGGCCTTCCCGTGGCCCCACGCAAGCCCTCTAAAAGTCCGGGTGCATTTTTATGGCCCGTGGTCTCTAGAGACATACAATAATTAAATAATATATTATACATCAAATTATGAACTAGTATAATAAAGGTAGCTTAACTTATATTTTTTTTTTTTTTTTTTTATCTGGTGGGCCCGGACGAACAAGATATATCCACTTATATTGTATTCTAACACTAGGTAGTCAGTTAGTTAGTTGCTTAGTAATAAGTAGAATACTGAGCCTAAATCACCGACTTCAATGGGTAAGGTTCCCAGAAGGCTGCCTACGTCACCTCATAGGACCGCGACACTGATACGATGTCCCAATCGTTGACGCGTTTTAATAAAATAATTTATAATTAAATAACTTCAATAAAAAGTAGTACCTTTTTTAAATTACAGTAATAAAATATTTCGTATATTTCTTTATAAAAAGCTTTAACTAAACTAATCTTACTTATAAGTAAAACTTACAACCATATTCTGAACGCATCAAGAAATTATTAATAACTACAAACTAGTATAGTGAAGGAAACTTAGCTTATATTCTACCTATAATAGACTAAAGTGGAACACTGAGCCTAGGTTATCCAAGTCAATGGGTAAGGTTCGTAGATGGCTCGCTTATTCTAAAAAAAACTAATCATTTAACGTACGAGCTCCATACAGACCACCATCGCTTCCACAACCGTTAAACACATAACAAACCAAGAATAATTGTACAAAGGAGTAAATTACAAATGGTAATGACCTGAAGCCGTGTACACTTAAGCCAATATTGGAACAGCTACACTTGTTTTATTGTACAACTAGCGCCACCTGTTATCGAGTAGCGAAACAAAGCGACTGTCGTACACTGAATTTAGTAAATTTGGTTTTTACTTTTCACTAATACAACGTTCATTTGCTGTTTATTTATTTATTAGATTTTTCTCCACATTACGTCAATACTTGGAAAGGAGCTGTTTTATTTCTTATATTTCTAAGACGAGTCTGCACAAGGTAGTAAATATTACTTTTCAGACAGTTTTCTGCTAAGCAGAAACAGAGGTCCAAAATTTTGCAGATAGGTGGAGTTTTCTCTGATTCCAACGCTTTCCACGCCTTTAGCCTTTACCCTTGTTTAATATATCCACTTGCATTATAATATTTTCCTACCTTACAAGTCTTCTCAACGAAGGACTTTTTTTACGCAAAAAGAATGAAGTTTTAAAATTCATACTGGTAGCTTCTGAGACCAGCCTTTTAAATATATCTATAATGCCTAAACAAGTAACCTTAGTTTAATTTTAGTTTATATTAATTTATAATTAGTTTTATTTATGTTATTGTTTTTGGTCTAATTATTTTAATCGAATTATTCAACCTATCGCCAAATTATTAGTAACCTTATATAATATTAAATATATCTTCAATATTTACTATCTATACCTAACGTTTACTTTTGAGTAATATCATAGTGCGATTATTTTTTATTGCTGAAGCACAGCAAACGAGCTGATGGCCCAACTGTGCTGTCAATGCGCTGCCGGCCTTGAAGGAGAAACTGGAACCTGGCCACTGATGCCGGAACATAACTCAAGGTTGTTATGGCGGCATACTTTAGACCAGGGGTGGTAGCCTTCCAGTCGGGCAAATGCCCTACCACCTGGTTGTGGGTTGTTTTTTCACCTCTTACGACAGGCCACCCCTACGCAGGAAATTGTATTCTTTATCCGTTTCTGCAGGGATTATAATGATTTGCCTAATAATATGCGGGTCTTGGTGATGAGGACTTAATCAGCTGAGGTAGAACGAAGGTCCTGAGAGCTCTAGATTTGAGCTCTAGGAGTGGAAGTGTTAAAGACATAAAGACAAAGGGTACATACCCTAGGTGGAATAAAGAATTGCAGTAAAGTAAATAGTACAGTCTCAGCTCTCGCACCCATGTTGGTCCTCATTGTTCTTATACTAACTACATTTTAGGGGCCCCATGCAATAAATGCAATTTCAGAAGACTTATAATCTTGATAAATATTTTTTTTGCGTAAAACATAGTGATGATGTACAAAGGCGAGGTTAACCCTAATAACAGTTTTCTTCCAGCAAGCCCCTACATCTTGCCACAGGGGAAAACCAAGAGCCGCTTCTTTAAATGTTTTTTCTAATCAAAACATAAATTTGAAGAACGCCAAATTAATTAAAAAATCGAGAAACAAAAGTTTTACAAAACAATATCATTCTACAACAACAATACTTCTTATGTTTAATTTCGAAGTGCTTTAAAAATTATAATTGTAAAACAAACAATTAGTGTAGGTACCTACATTTTGTTCCTTAGAAGTTCATTTTCGTTACTTAAGAAACCTAAAGAAGAATTATTTAAAGAATAGGGACTACATACTCGCATTTTTTTCTTTAAGTTAAATTTAACCTCTTTCATGGTTTAAGAAAGAGGGAACTATGGATTTAGAATATTTCTACTGATGCTATGTAATAAAAAATGTCTTCTACTCTTTAATATAGTGCTTATTAATACAACGTTATATACTAATTCGTGTTATATTATATTTATGGTCTAAAGTATCGACATACTTCCATCTTCAATCATTATCTGACATTAGGCGTAATAAAAAAAACATATCATACCTACTTAAATCACACATGGCACTCGATCTTACATTCGTCACATACATCTAATATAAATTACATAAAATCACTGTATAAATTTAATAGGTATATAATAAATATGCGGATTTTCCGTGCAGGAACGGAGAAAGAATAAATACAATTTCCTGCGTTGTGGGGGCCTGTCGTAAGAGGAGACAAGAACACCCCACAGCCAGTTGGTAGGGCATCACCCCTGGTCTAGAGTATGCCGCCATAACAACCTCGAGTTGTGTTCCGGCATTAGTGACCAGGTTCCAGTCTCCCATAAGAGAGCAGCAGCGCATTTGTAGCACATTTGCTATTGCAAATGTCCATAGGCGATGGTAACCGCTTTCCATCAAGTGGGCCGTCTGCCTGTCTGCTGAACTCCTGCAATAAAAAAAAATATATATAATTTTAAAAATATATACTTAGACGTACTAGTTTCTTATATTTTATTAAAGTAGTACAATATTGTTACAACCTAGACGCCGACAAAGACAAATTCACACCTGCATACCTGTAGAAACACATTTTATTACCTTTCGGCATTTGGACTTCTTTTGTTTACTTTGTGTTTAAAATTTGTAATTAGAAAAACAGACTATTGTGTATTGTAATCTTTTATGGCAGACATTAGCCAGGTGTGTCGGATTTAAAGTACAAACTGATTCTAGGAAATTCGGTCCACGCGGCCGGGCAGACATATTACATCTGTGCAGTAAGCCAATAAAAGCAATGCCTCGATTGAGGGACGAGGCAGTCGAGCGATAACCACGAGTGAAGCACGACTTGTGTACATTCGGTAATCTATTGAGTGACGGACTCAGCGCGTGTTATTAAATTACGATCATCTGCATTACGTTTGGACTTGTTGTGTTCGGTTATATTTGTACCTGTGTTATACGTGTTTGTATAGTTCTAATAAACTCTATAATAAATCCAACTGCATTTTAATTCGAGTCCTTCAACTCGTGGCAATATTATAAACTAAAATAAGTATTAATAATCTAATACAATAAAAGAGAACTTAACTTATTTGTATTGTATTCTACCCATAGTCCCTCAAGACTATAAGTTGAATACTGAGCCTATAACACCGTCTTCTATGGGTAAGGTGCCCAGAAAGCTGGCTATGTTTCGTCGCTGGATCGCCATTCTGATCCGTTGCCCGTGGAAGGCACCAGCCCTTTGATCACCTGAACAGTCAATGAGTCGTTTTGAGAAATTATTGCAGAGGCTCATGGTCTCAGGACCCCCGGTCCGAGCGTTGTTTTTTTTTATTGCAGGAGATCAAGAGACAGGCAGACGGTCCACTTGATGGAAAGCGGTTACCATCGCCTATGGACATTTCCAACACCAAAGTTGCTACAAATGCGCGGCCGTTCTCTTAAGGGAGACTGGAACCTGGTCACTAATGCCGGAACACAACTCAAGGTTGTTATCGCGACATACTTTAGACCAGGGGTGGTAGCCATCCAGTCGGGCAAATGCCCTACCACCTGGCTGTGGGTTGTTAAGTCGCCTCTTACGACAGGCCGCCCGGCCGCAGGAAATCGTATTATTTCTCCGTTCCTGCACGTCTCAACAGCAAACGGCACAAACACATAACTCTCACTGAGGGTTGCATATTTGCGCCGCTTGAGTGATTCAAGATGTACTTACATTACTTACATGTATCTTTAAAATAAAAATATATTTTGAGAATTTGTTCTCTGGCATCAGCAAACAAGGCTTGCACTCAGCATATACTGTGCTGGCATAATATCCGACACAACGCTCATATTCAGTGCACACCTTCCTTTTAGCGTGATAATAGGTTTGGGAATAAGTCTTTACGCTTATAGTATGTATGAACTTGTAATAAGATCTCTTTGGCTATACCATTTGTATCTGGCTGGTTTTGGTATCATTAAAAAGTTTTAATTTTAAAGAAGACAATTCCTAATTCAAATTAGGAAAATGTGTGATTTTCATTTGATGTTCTTATTGTTAAAATGAGTGAAACTAATGAAGAAATTCGATGCATTTTAAAATTTTACTACAAAAAAGGTAAAAATGCAACACAAGTCGCGTAAAAAAATTGTGATATTTATGGACCTAATGCAGTATCTGTGAGAGTAGCGCAAATTTGGTTTAAGCATTTTCAATCCGGAAATTTTGATATCAAAGATGCACGTCGCTCTGGTCGCCCTGTTACGGACAAAATTGATGCCATTTTTAAAAAAGTGGAGCAACATCGGCATATTAGTAGTTACGATGTAGCTGGAGAACCGTTCTATCCGTGCAGGAAAGGGGAAAGAATACAATTTCCTGCGGCCGGGCGGCCTGTCGTAAGAGGCGACTTAACAACCTGCAGCCAGGTGGTAGGACATTTGCCCGACTGGATGGCTACCACCCCTGGTCTAAAGTATGTCGCCATAACAACCTTTAAGTTTGAAGTTTAAAATAAAACTGTTGAAGAACACAAAACATGTTAATTTCATAAATATACCTATCCACACATGCCATGTCATGTTGAATTCTGATGAATAAAGCCTTCCTGAGCTTATACGGTTGTGACGAACATATAAGTATATATACATCAATAATAAACAATAAATAATAAACACGTCATACAGTTAGTACTCCTTTCCAAATATGTTAAAAAATGGACAGATTTAGCTAGTTTTAACACAACTATAGATAGAAGATAGAAAACACTTTATTGTTGACCACATACACGTGAAATAAACAATTTACAGTAGTCACATTAAACAGTAAAAATAGGAGCAATGGGCGGCCTTATCGCTTTAGAGCGATCTCTTCCAGACAACCCGGGGATTCGCAAGTGTATGACGGTGGTGAGCAAGTTAAATACATATATAAATATCACACAATACATATACCTAAAATGAATAAAAAATTTGACCAGGTTCCAGTCTCCTTTAAGAGAGCAGCAGCGCATTTGTAGCACCTTTGGTGTTGCAAATGTCCATAGGCGATGGTAACCGCTTTCCATCAAGTGGGCCGTCTGCCTGTGTGCTGAACTCCTGCAATAAAAAAAAATAGAGAATAAACAATAACACATATTAATATTATACATACATACATAACTTCACGCCAGTTCCCTTGCGGGGTAGGCACGGACAACAGAGCGCCATTTAGACTTATACTTACTACATACTACATAATTAATATGTGCTATAAACAGCAATAGCTATACAATATTAATAATAGTAGTAATAAACTATGTATATTAGTATATATAATATTAATATATTATGTATACTATATTAATATTATATATACATAATCATAATATACAAATACACTAATAAAAAAACGTACATGTAATTAGGTATTAAATATTTATTATAAAGTTAGATAATATTCAAGTACCTACCAGTTTTTTAAAAATGGTGAGCGACTGCCTGTCTTATGTTTTCGGGCAGTGAGTTCCACAGCCGGCCAGCCTGCACAGCAAAGGATTTGGTGTAGAAAGTACAAATATGTGCAGGTGTTTTTAAGGCAAGATTATGAGAAGAGCGCAAATTAAGGGTGTGAGATGTATGGAGGAAATCAAAACGTTCCTTAATATAGGAAGGAGTAGAACGAATAAATAATATATACATAAATAATACAACTATATTATTATTCATAGAGTAAAACCCGGATAGTTGCCCGATTTTAAGAAAGCTCTGTTGTTAAAAACAGCTTATTAGTAAGAATAAGCAACATGCATATCAAATACACACGTCTTATATATCTTCATATTCATACTAGCCTATGTTTGTAAACAATATAGTTTTTGAATTAATCCTGTTTTATTAGACCTCTCAAAACAGGGATACTTGTATATTGTGGCGGATAGTAGTATAACGTTAAAAATGCTTGGGAGGTTTTAAATAAATTAATATTAAAAAAACATTTTCAAAGACATAATTTTATTTTGCACATCTATAAACGACAAAATGAACTTGAAGTACATCGAAACCATCATTCTATTACAAAACACAATTACCTATATTATAAAACAGCGTGTAACTTTACACTTGTATTTACGAGGCATTTTGCTCACTTAGAGCAACCTAGACGAGTTATACTTAGTCACAATAAGTTAAAAAAACTGTCTATCTCTTTAAAGAATTTATAATTATAAATAAATATGACAACTGTCCCTCTTGATACTTTCTCTTTTTATTTGCGAATTATACAGAAACTAGTAGGGTATGCCCGCGACTTCATCCACGCTTGACTTGAAAGCAAAGATTTCAAGTCAAAGAAATGGCTGTCGATCGGCGAAAACCGCACGGAAATCGGCTCGGTAGTTTTTAAGTGAATCCCGAATAAACAAACTGACAAGAAATAAAAAATTGTAATTATGTAATTGTATCGTGTTCTACATCATTTATGTAGTATTGTTACGAGTTAGCGGGACTCCAATTAAAATGCAGTTAGAATTATTATAGTGTTTATTAGAACTATACAAACACGTATAACACAGGTAAAAATATAACAGAACACAACAAATCCAAACGTAATGCAGAAAGTTCCCAAATGTACACACGTCACGCTCATATCGTAGTTGTAGCCCAACTGACCCTCTCGCCATCAGGCCGTCGTTTTATACTTTACAAATGCAAATGTGCCCGCCCGGAAACGTCCACACAATTTCCTAGTAATCTTAATCCGCACACCTGGCTAATGATGCAGCCGCAAGCGGCCGTAAACGAGTAAAATATAACAATCGGCTGTTATCTACAATAACTGGAAACGTATGCCAATAAATAAGTGAACAAAAGAAGACGATCATAAAAGAATTACAACTAGTTCAAATGCCGACAGGTAATAAAATGTGCTTTTACAGATTTGTAAGTGGAATTTGTCTTTGTCGGGGTCTAGGTTGTAATAGTATATTCCAGTTGGATTTTTTTTAATTGCTTCAATGTACAGACACGGTATTTCTTGAATTTATAATATTATAATATTACAGATTACGTTAACGGAAATATGATTATTTTTTAAACAAAAGAATAATTTAAACCAAAAATTTTATTTCCTGCCATATATCATTCAATATCACATTCACTCTTTAATAATTAACATTTCACTGTATTTAATTATTATTTAATTTAATATTTAATTTATTATTTAATTTATTATTTAATTTATTATTTAATTTAATATTTAATTTATTATTTAATTTAATATTTAATTTATTACTTAATCTTATACTAATATATAAAGCTGAACAGTTTGTTTGTTTAAACGCGCTAATCTCAGGAACTACTGGTTTGATTTGAAAAATTCTTTCAGTGTTAAATAGCCCATTTATCGAGGAAGGCTATATATCATCACGCTAAGACCAATAGGAGCGGAGCAGCAATGAAAAATGTTTCAAAATCGAGGGGGCTTTGAAAACAAATTCCACGCGAACGGCGTCGCGGGCACAGTTAGTGTAATATATTAGTTTAAATATTTATGTATCTATCGCCACCGTTTCCTGCACCATCTACATAGCCGGACTAGCTAAGAAATGCTTTAATTTAGGTTGCCTGGATGAGATCGCTTTAAGCGATAAGGCCGCCTAATATATTGCCTAGAAAATATTATAAATATGGTATGTTTCGTAATTGTTAACATTTGATGTGCATAAAGTGTTATCAATCTGTATTGAAAAGTTTATAAGGCAAGCGCAGGTTTGCCGATGCGAATCTATCCCACTTCAATATGTATCGTAACCCGTGTTCGCCTACTTCGTCGTACTAATAACATTGATTTCATTTGTACGTAACACCAGCTTCTGATTCTTCACTCGTCTTAATAATAATTTAATAACTTTAATATATTTTTATTACATAATTATGAAAACTATAATTTACTGAAATTCTGATTTAGCGTAATGGCTGGCGCACGCGTCCCAAACTCAAAGGGCGCGGATTTGAATCCTGGCTGGAACACGTGCAACACTTAGGCAGTTTTCTGACCTAATGTGCACATTGTTACAATTACCAGAGGCTAACAACGGTGAAAGAAAACATCGTAATGAAACCAGCACATCGCGATAACTGATGTGTCAAACCTGCCAAGCCGCCTTCGACGAGCGTGGCGGGTATACTGTCTTAATACTTTCAAAATACGATTTAGAAAATTTTGTTATGGTATTCAACATTTCTTAAATGACAAATTTTAAATTTTGACTGTTTTCAAATAATTTTATATGATATCTATCTACTCGTATTAAGACTAAAAATCTGTTTGTTGTCTCGATATATGCATATATTACATATAGCCGCATCATCTGTTCTTGTAAGTTTTGCTCGCCAAAACTGGCAAGATATTCTCGTACTATAAGTTATAAAGTGTCAAATATCCTGTAATTATGAAATACTTACAAATAAATGTAATGGATGTAATCATATGTTATCGAGGTTTTACCGCCATTTTATCGTAAGCGACATTTGGACCTATGTATATTTTTTGTTACATACATACATAACTTCACGCCAGTTCCCTTGCGGGGTAGGCACGAATAACAGAGCGCCATTCAGGCTTATTCTTACACACCTCACTTGCTTCTTTGACATTCATAGCTCTTGTCATGCAAGCTCGTCTGTTCTTAAGGCTCGTGACATCACCTTCTGCTAGTACACGATCAATTTGATCATGGAAGGTGTGTCGTGGCCTTCCACGACTTCTGCATCCATCCACTTTTGCATTGTATATCTGTTTAGTCATTCTTTCATCATGCATCCTTTCCACATGCCCGAACCACCGGAGCATTCCTTTCCTTACCTTCACCCCAACACTCTCTATATATTTATTGTTATAAAACGTATTTCAACAATTATTTTGTATTACGACTTACATCAGACTCTATTGACTCGAAATTTGTAAGTCTAAAAATGAAAGCATACTTTAAAATACCTTTTGCAAACAAGAAATATATAGATCCAAATGTCGCTTACTATAAAGGCTCGTTATCTTATTTTACAGTCGTTTCCGGTATTTTCCAATAAAACTTTTATACATCGACAGTAAAAAAGTTATTCGTTTCGACATAATTGTTTTTTTAAAGTTAAAAACTATCTCTCTCTCTCTCTCTTTACAAAATTCCAATTTTCAAGATAACACATAATTGAAGCAAAGAGGCGATATATATCACATACTAGAATTTACCACGCGGCTGCGCGTTGCCGCGGGGCAAACTCTGATGCGTGCCTCTTGTTTAAAGAAGTTACAACACAGGTTACATTGTATTAATTTTCTATGTTATGCCCTATTTGCCCCGGATTATGCATTTCATTTTGTATCGCAAACTATCCCATCTCCCGGATGAAAAGTATCTATGCCAATTTCGTATCATAGTATCCGTAAACCACATCGTACCACATCGACCTTATCGACCAAATCGACCACAACGACCACAACGACCAAATCGACCAAATTAACCACATCGATCACATCGTTCACGTCAACCACATTGACCAAATCGACCAAAATGACCAACTTAACCAAAATGACGAAAATAGCAAATCAAAAAATAAAAACCTATCCTACTTTTTTGGAAAATCTTTACATAAATCTATCCCCAAACTTATCCCATTATTCTAGATGAAAAGCATCCCTTGTCCACTTTTGATATTAAAATCGCTTGTATACCGAATTTCAGCCAAGTCGGTCCAGTTTTTTTTTTTTTGTAAAAGCATAACAAACAGAGAGACAAATATATTTTTATCCTGAAAAATGTCCCATTTTCGGGATAAAAAGTATCCCATGTTCGTTCTTGCAACGAAATTACATAGATACTGGTTTCAGCCAAATCGGTCCAGTAGTTTTTCCATGAAAACGGAACAGACAGAGTTACTTTCGCATATTAATAGGGATGTCATCGGGTGGGATATTATATAATAATTCTTAGATATATCGAACTTATTTATTAATTCAAGGTACTTAATGTTAAATACCAGAAAGATTTTTTATTTTTATGATTCGTCATGACAGAATGACTAAACAGATATACAATGCAAAAGTGGATGGATGCAGAAGTCATGGAAGGCCACGACACGCCTTCCATGATCAAATCGTGTACTAGCGGAGGGTGATGTCAGGAGCCTTAAGAACAGACGAGCGTGCATGACAAGAGTTATGAATGTCAAAGAAGCAAGTGAGGTGTGTAAGAATAAGCCTGAATGGCGCTCTGTTGTTCGTGCCTATCCCGCTAGGGAACTGGCGTCAAGTTATATATGTATGTATGTATGTCATAAAAAATAATATTTATAATTTTTTTAATAAACGAATGATTATATACTATGTTTATAAAAAAAGAACATATGTTGAAATAAAATGTACCTTTCTTTTTATTGCATGGAATGCGGCCACCATCGCCTATGGACATTTGTAACATCAAAGAAGCTACGAATGTGCTGCCGCTATCTAAAGTGGGCTCTAACTGATATACAATTTTACATACTTTACACCTTCCTTATAATAATCTATCTATCTATAGTAAAATCTTTACTTATAGATGATTTTTTTTATGGCAGGTGATCAGCGGACAGGCAGACGGCCCACTCGATGGAAAGCGGTTATCATAGCCTATGGACATTTGCAACAGCAAGTTGCTACAAATGCGCTGCTGCTCTCTTAATGGAAACTGGAACTTGGTCAGTAATGCCGGAACACAACTCAAGGTTGTTATGGCGACATACTTTAGAGCAGGGGTGGTAGCCATCCAGTCGGGCAAATGCCCTAGCACCTGGCTGTGGGTTGTTAAGTCGCCTCTTACGACAGGCTTCTCCGTTCTTGTACGGATAAAAATTGCCTCTGACAGAATACAGAGCGCAGTAGACGAACACATTTTGAACTTATGCATGTACATAATTTCCGTCGAGAATATTTTTAATTAAAAACAAGTCCAAGTAAATCTCGTCCATTAATATTTGGGGCTCGAGGCCCACGGTATTAGTGGCGGATAGAGAAAAAAAAGATAATTATCGGAGCTAAGACCTTTCCGCGTATACATTAGTCAACCTCGGATTTCGAAGGGCTGCTAAATGTGGGACAGGCTTTTGTGGATTCATTTTCATCTGCACTGTATACTCTGTCCAACTATTTATGTCACTTTTGACATTTGCACATCTGTCAAATTATGAATTTTTAACAGTGTTTTCTCTTAAATGTCACATTGTCATACTTAGTTGTTGTGATTGAGTGCACAGTTTATAAACTCTCGTTCTCATAAATAAATTTAATCGTACTCAATGGTTTTGAAATAAAAATATTTTAATTTAATGAGAATAACACTGCATTTATTTAGATTTATAAAAATGTATTTTTTCTTTTATTTCAAACTTTAGTATAAACATGTGTGTTTGGTGGCTTATTTATTACGCAATACAGTATTTTATTTAACAAATTATTTAGATGCAACAAATTAGTTTTTAAAAAATTACATAGAAACTCAATTTTTACATACAATCGAAGTACTAATGCTTTAGGTCATTAATTGATCAACGATCGATCTTTAAAAAAAAACAGTTGGACGCAGTATAATGATTTTAATCTATGTTTAAAAGGATTTAACTTCGATGTAGTAGGCTCAGTATGCTACTTATAATCTTAAAGGATTATAGGTAGAATACAATATTACTAATAATAATATCAGCCCACAAATATCCCACTGCTGGGCTTGGGCCTCCCATTATAGCGGGAACAGACAATATACCCACCACGATTATCCAAGGCGGCTTGGCAGGTTCGACACATCGGTTATCTCGATGTGCAGGTTGCATCACGATGTTTTCCTTCACCGTTGGTATCACGTGTTAATTGTAATAATATTGCACATTAGATCAGAAAACTGACTAAGTTGTGCATGCGTTCCGGCCAAAACCTAACCCGCGCCCTCCGACCTTGGGACGCGTGCGCTAGCCATTACGCTACCATTATTATAGAATATTATTATTTATTATTATAGAATATTACTAATAAGAAGTAATTATTTTAAGTTTTCTTCATTATACTAGTTTATAATTGATGTACATCAAAACTTAAATTTCATCTGTCAGTTTCATGAAACTTTTTAAATTTCTGTAGCCATTTTGCCAAAAATAGAACCCTTACATTTTTTTCATGTCCGTCTATGTGTCTTTTGTATTTCACAGTCATTTTTCTCAGAAACTATTACGGTTTATATAGATGACACTTTCAGAAAAATGTAGCAAAACTGTAAAAGAAATAAAAATTATTGTGGACCCCTACAGGTCACAGTTACTTTGTATTTTTTTTTCAACTTACATAGTCGTGTTTGGTTTGTTAGATTTTGAAAAATCATAATCACGTTCTGTAATAACTTTTTCATTTAAGTCAATAATGAAGTATATATTTGTTTCCATAGTCGTCAAAGTTGTTAGCCCTGCAAAATTTTGAATTAAGTAGAAAATATTAAGTAGAAAACTCCGAAATAATTTGAAGAGGAGGAAAAAAGGACGATTTTTACTAAAAATCTTATTAACGAAAATGAATATAGGGTAAATCCATTATGTATTAAGTAATACCATTGTTGGCTCCTTAACTATTGAAATCCTATTAATAAACCTTTTTTTGTAGCTAATTATTAATATTTTGAATAAATTGACAGGGTGCCGACAATGGTGACTATAGTTACTCCTATTTATTTCAAAATTGAATTTAACAGATTCATTGTTGAAAATCTGACTATGAGTCAACCACTGCTTCCCAGCAACATGTTTTCTTTACTTCATATTTTGTATTGTATCTTTACATAGTACAAAAAGTCGCTTTCCGCGTTTATCTGTCTGTACATCCCTTAATCTCCTCCTAAACCAGGCAACGAATTTTTAAGCGGTTTCACCATCAGTTAAGTTTTTATGTAAGTAAAATAGAGAGTATTGGCTGCGCCTGCGGGGAAATCTTTAGTAATAAATAAAAGTGCTCTTCCGTGCTCGCAAAGCTCGCGACCAGGCCATGTGTTGCTCCGGACACATGTTCAAAGTCGATCTTCTTAAATTTCTCCTTCGGCTTCGTTTCTGTGAAGGACTTGGCGACTTATGTAACAATATTATGTTATGTAAGTTTGGCTTAAATTTAAATCTTTGACCTATACCTATTTTTAGTATATTATATACTAGGATTGCCCGCGACTTCGTTCATGTTTGACTTGAAATTCTCGCGGGATTGGCGGGACATAAAGTCCCGCTACATTTAAAAAAGAGAAAGAAAGAAAAAAAAATTATTTAGAACTACAGCACAAATGAGAATACAATACACAACATAAATAAATAAATGTACAATAATAATAATATTTTAATAATAATAATACTTATTTATTTGCTCTCACAATATATGTAACATGATATAAGTAATTGCTAAAAAAGTTTTTAAATTACTAAAAATTGGTAAGAGCCTGGTGTCAGTAGAAGGAAAAATCCTGTGTGACTGATCACCAGCCTGTAACATATAACACCACAATGTAAGTAAGATGCATTAAAAAAAAAACCAAGCAAGTGTAGCTCTAAATTGGTCCTGGCTCAGCATGTTGCTGGTTAAGTTAACCAGTGCTGATCTTCCGCTAGGGCCATTCAAGTGACATATACAGACAGACACTGAAGCAAATTAAAAACAAAATGAAAAGAATATAAGCTATTGTTTTAACAAGTTCGAACCGGGAATCGCGGGATAAACAGTATCACACATTTTATTACATAAAATTTGCTATAGATCAATGAAAAAATCGCATTTAAATTATTTTTTTTTTCATACCGAAATCTAAGAAAGTGTATGAAATCATTTAAAAAAAAAGCCGAATTTCTGGTTCGAGAAACACTGCCATCACGATTGAAACATGGTTAGGCAAAAATTTACATTAAAGCATTATTCTTTGAGCAAAACTAAACTGAGAAAGCGGATGTTATACAGCGGAGGTTATCCAGACAGCCGTAATTTTATTTTTAAACTAATTTTAAAACTCAACACAACTTATTTATAGGTCGGTTTAAGCGTTTCGATAATTGTATAATTAAAGATACTGTTTATAAAATATTATAACGCACTTATGCTCATTTGAATGTACGATAAAACACAGGAAATGTCATATAAATCTTCTAAGTTTTAAAATTTCTATAAATTTGATTATTTTTTTGTTGTAAATATTGTGAAGTTAATAAATAATGTGATTTTATTACGTATAGATACTAGTTCACATGATTAGTACGATTTTGGCATTTTTTTTTTGTTTCATTTTTTTTATAACCTATAACTTTTTACGTGACAACGCTAATAAATAAAATTAAATAATAAATGTCAATGTCACTTTCGAAAACGGCAGTGGTGGTTGTCCTAATTTTGATGTAATTTATGTATTCGCACCATATTTGTATATAACCAAAAATATATTTGTATATACCATTCATGCATACCTATTTAACCCTGCAGTGGGACATTTATGGGCTGTTATTATATATATATATATATATATATATATATATATATATATATTATTATTATTATGTATTCGCAATTTTGATTTAATTTCAGTATTTATGAGCTTAAAACAGTTTTTATGGCGGAACTGTCAAACATGAGTACGAACTATTACTAGAGGAGACGCTGAAGATCATGTGACATATTTTTATCAAATTCTATTGATATATAGACACGCCTATGATAGCTTGCCAATCGAAAAGTGTTCAAAGCTATTTTTAATTAAATTAATATTAATCATTTCTTTTTTATAACTTTTAACTCTTTTGATAACAGGACAAATTTAGTTTCAATTGATAGTTTTTAACATGGAGAATATGCCTTGAGAGGCTTGCCTACTTGGGCACCGGTCAAATTCCGAACTATATCACTGGTTACGTTTTCAGTGAAATATAATCTTATATATAACATTCTCGTGTCAGTGTTAGTTACCATACTCCTCCGAAACGGCTTGACCGATTCTCATGAAATTTTGTGTACATATTGGGTATGTCTGAGAATCGGACAACATCTATTTTTCATCCCCGTAAATGTTAAGGGTAGTCCACCCCTAATTCTTTTCTTAATTTTTAGTTTTTTTATTATTTTTTTAGGATACAGCATTAAAAAATACACACAACCATAAATTTTCACCCCTCTACGATCAACCCCTATTTTTTATTTGTTACTTATAAACTTTAATTTTTTGGCAAGATTTTTAATCTTATTTTGTCATGACTTAGAATAAAAAAAATTATATTACTCTTTTAGATTCACAATTAGAACCGGTAGGTGGCTCTGGGATCGGGTTCTAGAATTTTATTTTTTAAAGGCAGGACAACGTCTGCCGGGGCCGCTAGTGTATGTATATATTTATCTATATACATTGATATATTTTTGTAAATATATATTTGTATGTAATGTATATTAAGTATATATCAATTTAATATATAAAACATCTGTATATACTGCATTTTTATATTTATTACTAGAATGTAAGTAATTGCACTATGTATTATGTATACCACCATCGTCATTATAATCTCAATTCATTCCTGGGGCTGTCTGGAAGAGATCGCTTTTTAGCGATAAATCCACCCTTTTGCATAATATGACAAAGTCTTAGTCGTAGTCTTTTTTGAATTGGTGTACAATAAAGACTTATTGATTGAGTGATTAAATAAAGGATTCTGCTGAAAAGTTTTTTTTATATTGCTTTTTTGTAATATAGTTTTATTTTGTATACATAAATTATAAGCTAATACAATGAAGAAATTTATAAATAATCTAATATATATAAAAAAAACTCATTTTTTTAAATAATATTCTTTATTGATAAGGTAATCATATTATGAAAAAATAAATACTCTATGATAATTTAGGAATTGCCATGCAAGATTTTTATTTATGCCGCACTTTTTCAGACTCCACATTCATTAACCAGACTCTAGCTAATGTTATTGAAAGTAATATATTCGTAACCTAACACCAAAGTTTACTGTCTATATAGTTAAGTACAGGAAGGATCATTAAATTTTCACTTTTCCCCTAACCGACCTGACGTGGGTGGCGGACATATTCATAATAAGTGAGAATATACAAAACTTTGAATTAGTTATCATTTTACTACACCTGAAGTCGAAATTGTAATAACCGATATTTTTAATAATATTATAATGTATGTCTTTGTAGACTACGGGCCATAAAAATGGCCCGGACTTTTGGAGGGCTTGCGTGGGGCCATGGGAAGGCCAACACGTAGAGGCCATTTGACAAATGTAAATTAATGTAAATGTGGCGTGACACTGACCGGCGATTATCCCTGTCTACACCATATAGTAATGCACCCAAGGACAAGCCCCGGCCAGTGTAGGACTATTGTGGGAAATGAAGACAAAAAGTACCGGGCTATTGGGGTGAACTGCTAGTGGTACTAGGGGTCTGGGAATATGGGGACTATGGCGTCTGCCCGTCGCAATGTTCGGGGAACATGGAAAAATGGGCAGACGGTGACTCGCCACTCCCTGCATGGGCCCCAAAAAATGCCATAAAGACAGGGGCAACACGAGTGTGAGTGGCTAAGGAGTGTAGAGAGGTGGGCTACAGGTTCACCGAAGCTACTTCTGACGTGATGCCATTTATTTATTTAATAATATTATTATTATAGATCGAGAATTTTCCCTACTTTCAAGAAAGGTTTTTCGACGCTGGCGTGTTAGTAATGGTTGGTATTACAAATATTCATAGGCTATGGGTAACCCTAAACATATTTTATCACCATGGAATTCATATGAAATAAAGGTATAGGACGGAGCGTACGTAAAATGAAATGATATTTACATACATACATACATAACTTCACGCCAGTTCCCTTGCGGGGTAGGCACGAACAACAGAGCGCCATTTAGGCTTATTCTTACACACCTCACTTGCCTCTTTGACATTCATAACTCTTGAAATGATATTTATGGGCTAGAAATATGGTACAAAATGATCTTAAACTTGTAATTATTTATTTTATTTGAAAACACAATTAGTTATACAATTAAACTAAATATATACAAATTAAACTAAAAATCTAGTGCCAGACTGCTATCAGTTAGAAACGTGCCCAAAATACTGGCTACATTACATCGCTGTATGCAACGCTAATGCGTTGTCCGAGGTATAGACCAGTCTTTTGGTCAATTGAGACGTCTACCAGGCGTTTCGTTATATCTCGATAAAGTTTGTGCGCCTCAGGCCCTCATGGTCCCTGGGTCTCGACCCCAAAAGCCGCAAATATGTAACCATTTCCGATGGCGGAATATGTGTGGCAGTTTAAGGCCTCCTTTTGTGCAGCAGCTGTACCGTCAGACATGCTAGTGGATGAAAGATGGGACGTGCTAGAGTATCGATGCAACGACCCATCCCCCAGGGCACCAATGCCTCACCATCGGGTCTCTTGCCATCGTCGCGGCACAAGCCGTTCAGTTCTAGAACGGCAGGTACCTCGGCGATGACAAGAACCCGATGGATTATGTCATTAAATGCTGCATGACGCGGAATTCTGCCGTCACATCTGAACCACAGTCTTCAAATTAATTGTGGTTCATCATATTTCGTCGATTGTTTAACCAATAGTAAATTTTAATAGTTACACGTACTTAAGCCTTTTTTTTTTTGGCCAGGGGAAATCCGTTTGAGGACTAAGCCGCGACAGGCACAGAAGCCTGGGGGGATGTTCGCGACTCGTGTGAGTGTGTGGGATTCGCCAGATCGGAGGTGGCACTAGCGTGCCCGGTCAGAACCGGTGCCACGCTATTGCCACGCCCCAGTTAGGGATACCCACTAAAACCCCTGGGTGTTCCGTCCTGCGCCTTATGCCAGGGCTACGCGAATGCGGGCTTCCCAACTCCGCGTGCCCTGGCAGGCGTGGGCCCCCCTCACTGGGCCTCTTCCTATGCCAGGGGACGTGTCCCCCGGCTACTACTAGGTCTCTTTCGTGCGTGGGGCGGTCTGTAACGCTCCCCACGGGAAGAGAGATGAGCGCGCGCGGAACACTCGTGCTCTCATCTCGACGGCATGTGCGGGTGAGTGAGAACCCCTATACCCCTAGGGGCCTCACCCGCGCCGCCCGCTTACGGCGGCTGAAGGTCACTATCCGACCTCCGGCGTCGGCGCGTCCTCCTCTGGCGGGAGCGGAGCAGGGAATTACGCTCACGCTCCCGTGCCGCCTCCTCCTTCGCAAACATAACTTGCTCGCAGAAGGACACGTACTTAAGCCTAAGACAAGCGCGAAAAACAAATGAAGCCATTTTTGTAAACTTGTGTACGTAAACTTATAAATATACACGTGGTTTGCGTCTATGTGATTAATAGTTCTTATAACGTATTGCGGCGCGATTGGCATTCTATTGCAAGATCGGCATTCTTTAGTCGGCTTCACTTTCAAAGTCCGAGACTTCATTTTTCCATTAATGATCTAAACCATGAAAAAGAATACTTAAAAAAACAATCGACTAGTAAAAATTTATGTAATTCGAACAACACACTGCAATAGCAGTATCGCCAACGGTCCCGTTATTGATTTTTTTTATAGACATGCCAATTAAAATTTTTAAGCAAGTTCTTATTGTTTAAAATATATGTATAAACTTAAATCAATCTTAAATTGTAAGTTTAATTATCTCCTTATATATTTCATGATATTGAAATTATTGAAACTGATTTATACTTCGCACAACGAATTAGTGTAGATAGTCATATAGCGTAGTAACACAGCCAGGCTTCTGGGTACACTTGGTTCTGGAAGCGCTGTAGAGCTTATACATTTCTTTTTAGTATAGTTAAACTTGCACACATACATACATACATACATAACTTCACGCCAGTTCCCTTGCGGGGTAGGCACGAACACCAGAGCGCCATTTAGGCTTATTCTTACACACCTCACTTGCTTTTTTGACATTCATAACTCTTGACAACAATTAAACTTACAATATTATATTATCTCTTTTTTTTATTATAAATAGGTTTGCGTTTGACCACGATCACGTCCAGTGCCGGACGATGATGCGGTCGAAAATGGAGCACGCTTACCTAGATAGTACCTATTCACACGAGACTTGAAGATTTCCGGATTGTACTTTTCTGGAAACACGAGATGCCGTGCCTCGGATCCCGCTACCCTCCGCAACTAGTTTCAAGGTGTACTGTGTTACTACTTTTCCAGTCGGTAAAAGTACTACAATGCAACTATTTCGACCTTCCTTCTGAAGGCTTCATCGGCCACCGTGCCGGAACTATGGCTTCTTAAAGATATTCTAGCTCTATAAATCTACATTAATTTATTGGGCATTTTTATTGCATGATTTCAGCAATCAGGTAGACGGTCCTCCTGATAGAAAGCGGTTACTATCGCCTATGGACATTTATTCTACCAAAGGTACTACAAATGTGCTGCTGGCATGCTGCTCTTTAAAGGGAGACTGGAATCTGGCCACTAATGCGGAAACACAACTGAAGGTTGTTATGGCGGCATGCTCTAGACCAGGGGTGGTAGTCATCCGGACAGGCGAATACCCTACCACAGGCCGCCAGGAAGCAGGGAATTCTTTCTCTATTCTTGATCGGATATTATAATCTAACAACTGACCCGTTTTATAAATTAATCTAAATTGATTATTATTCACAACTAAATATTAACTTTGCAACCAAATTGTAAAATATAAACTTGAATAAAACCATAAGTCCACTCGTCGTTATTAAACTTTAATGAACCATTATCCAATTCTGAGTGTAGAAGTTAATTAATAAAATCGATAAATTAAAATCTCGACTTACCCCATTTAGTCGCCGGCGTTCCAAATTATGTAATTTTACCACAGTTTTTGGACTAATTTCAAATTTTATTGTCGCTTCGGGTCGTTAATGTCCTCGACTTGATATAACTTCAGCCGTAAACGTCAATGTATTTTTTTTAAACATTCATTAAAATATTAAATGTCGGATATTATGTAATTTCTAGATCATAAAACTTCAGTTTATTAATAATTTATTGTTTAGATTTATTTTAAAGCGCACTTTAATTTTTGGTTTTAGTGCTTTTGATTATTTAAATTATTTCTTTTTTTTTGGTTGGTATAAAAGGTTTTATTTTATTTATAGGTATCCTCCTCGTCGTTGGGATTTTTATGCCTTTATTGGCGACTAGCTGCGCCCGCAACTTCGACTGCGTGAATATTTTTTCCACGGAACCCTAATTTTAAAAGTAGCCTAAGCTACTCCTTATGAAATCAGCTGTCTGCCAGTGAAAATCCCATCAAAATCGATATAGCCGTTTCAGGGATTAGCTAGAACATCAAGACCGATTTTTCTTTAATTGCTTTTTGCGCAATATGTCCAAATTATCCTCCCTGATTTTTTTCGCATTTTTATTTGAACATTACAAACAGACACTTTAATTGTATTTATCGGTATATAGATTTTAGTATCAACATTACTTGATTCATCATAGATCATCAATTGACGGCTTCTGTGGTTGAGCGGGCTAAGTCTTTGCCCGCCTACCTCACTGCAACGCAGAGACTCCGGGCTCGACTACTGGAAGGGTAAATTACGGAAACGAATTTTCTCCGTTATTTACTATGGTCTGGGTGTCTGAAATCGCCAGAGTATTCGCCTAATTTGGGAATATACAATGTGTGTTTGTCTGCCGATTATTATTATTATCATTATATTAAAACGTGAAGCAAAAATTTGCACACCTTTTTACGAAAATTGCGCGAACTGAGCAGTATGACATTTAGATCACAATTGAATCCGGTAGGTGGCGCTGAAATTGGGTCCGACATGGTATAAGTTCACAAATGGATCCGGTAGGTGGCGCTGAATTTGGGTTCACGATTGGTTCCGCTATGTGGCGCTAAAATCAGATCTTAGTTTTATTTTATTTTTTCCGGGCAGAACAACGACTTTTATTATTGCCTGAGTTCAGCATACAGGCAGACGACCCACATCATGGAAAACGGTTACCATCGTCCAGTGGTGGATTTACTAATAGGCCGAGTAGGCTGGAGCCTAGGGCGGCACATTTTGGAGGGGGGGCAAATTTGGGGCCAATTTTTTTATATGTCTTACACAATCTTCAAACTACGGTAAAAAGGAGGTCTAATTCAAGACTATACACGTCTCACGATATGTACACAAATCAAAAAGTTACAATTTCATTGACAAAAAAATGATCTAATTAATATGATTGTGAATTAGGGTATCGACTTATCGGTAGGGGCGGTAAAATTTGAATAGCCTACAGGCGTCATATTTCTATATCCGCCCCTGCCATCGTCTATGGACGTTAATTTGTGGCAGCAAAGATATTACCAATGTGCTGTCGCTCTCTAAAGGGAGATTGGAACCTGGCCACTAACGCCGGAACACAACTCAAAGTTTTTATGGCGGCATATCCTAGACCAGGGGTGGTAGCCATCCCTACAGGCAAATGCCCACAACCAGACTGTGGGTTGTTTTGTCGCTTTTTACGACAGCCGGCTGCAGGAAGTTGTATTCCTTCTCAATTCCTGCACGGATACAGCTACCGGGCCCGTTAGTGTTTTAAATACATACATACATACATACATAACTTCACGCCAGTTCCCTTGCGGGGTAGGCACGAACAACAGAGTGCCATTTAGGCTTATTCTTACACACCTCACTTGCCTCTTTGACATTCATAACTCTTGTCATGCAAGCTCGTCTCTTCTTAAGGCTCCTGACATCACCTTCTGCTAGTACACGATCAATTTGATCATGGAAGGTGTGTCGTGGCCTTCCACGACTTCTGCATACATCCACTTTTGCATTGTATATCTGTTTAGTCATCTGTTTTAAATAAGTTTATTTATTTGTTATTCCAAATACAGCATCACCACAGCTGCTACTTCATAACAGTCCGGATTTTGCCATTTGCCTACAAAACTCTAAACTCATGTCAAAGTTAATTAATTTATTCCTACACACATAACGCCTAACTAATACGTCTACGGTTATACGTCAAGGAATGTTTTAGAATTTAGAGATTGTTGTAAAACTCTTAACAATAATTAACTTAGGCTAGGTTTAAATTGTTTAACGGGCCGTTAAACAGGCTTTAAATAATAATTAACAAAATTTAAAAAGTACGACTAGTTCCGCCTTGTAAATTTGCCGTCGCAACATAATGCTTGTTAATCTGTCTTCACTTTAGAATTCGCTTTCTGCGATGTTTTCACTTTTCCGAGATTAGGCTAGTTCTGATTAACATAATATATTTTTAAACATCCGTTTCCCAAAACAAATGTCAAGCTTACTTGCTCACAAATATACATTCTTTAATTTATGTTTGTATGTCATTGGGTGTTTAATTGTCCCAGCTAAGGCTAATTCTCGTTATCATACCTATTTTTAAAGAACCGTTTACATCAGACATAAGTAAGAGTAGATGTAAGAAAAGATAACAAGAAAGAAAGAGATGTAGATTGTTAGAATTTGTTAGAAACAAGATGTAGGTATTATTATAAAGACAAGATAAGTAGTATGCACACAAAATCTAACACGCGTAAGTTTGTAAATAAATAATAAAAACTAAAAGAATGAAAATGGAAAGACAAAAAAAATAAAATACCCTAAATACGATAAAATACCTTGGCCTACTTGTTTGTTACGGGAGGGAGAATAACATATATATATAATAATAAAGTTTATAATTAACAAATAAAAAGTAGGGGTTGATCGTAGAGGGGTGAAAATTTAGTGTTGTATGTATTTTTAATGCTGTATCCTAAAAAAATAAAATTTATCTAAAAAGTTTAAAAAAATAATAAGGGGTGGACTACCCTTAACATTTAGGGGGATGAAAAATAGATGTTGTCCGATTCTCAGACCTACCCAATATGCACACAAAATTTCATGAGAATCGGTCAAGCCGTTTCGGATGAGTATGGGACGAACATTGTTTTTTTATTTTTTTTATTGCAGGAGATTAGCAGACAGGCAGACGGCCCACTTGATGGAAAGCGGTTACCATCGTCTATGGACATTTGCAACACCAAAGGTGCTACAAATCCGCTGCTGCTCTCTTAAGGGAGACTGGAACCTGATCACTAATGCCGGAACACAACTCAGGGTTGTTATGGCGACATACTTTAGACCAGGGGTGGTAGCCATCCAGTCGGGCAAATGCCCTACCACCTGGCTGTGGATTGTTAAGTCGCCTCTTACGACAGGCCGCCCGGCCGCAGGAAATTGTATTCTTTCTCCGTTCCTGCACGGATTACGTGACATGAGAATTTTATATATAAGATTATATGCGAGGGATCAAGATAACAGAAACAGAGTAAAAGAATGACAATATTACAACGCCTGTTTTACATTAGATGGCATTAAAAAGTTGATTTGGCAAATTTTGTATAGTGTTCGTATTGGATTTATAATATCAGCCCATAAATGTCCCACTATTAGTCTCGTGCCTCCCACTATAGGGGGCACAGACAATATACCTGCCACGCCTGTCCAACGCGGCTTGGCATGTCTGACACATCGGTTATCATGATGTGCAGGTTACATCACGATGTTTTCCTACACCGCTGTTAGCACGTGGTAATTGTAACAATATGCACATTAAGAAAACTGACAGTGGTGCATGCGTTCCGGCCAAGATCAACTTAGTTTGGGACGCGTGCGCTACCTACTACGCTACGACGTCTTGGATATTATATTGAATTAAGCGTGTGATGCGAGTTGGGATGCGAGCACTGCGCAAAGTCTGCGGAGTGACGCTCGCGGACCGCGTTCGTAATACCGAAGTAAGAAAGAGAGTTGGTCTGAAAGAGAGTGTCGGGGTGAAGGTAAGGAAAGGAATGCATGATGAAAGAATGACTAAACAGATATACAATGCAAAAGTGGATGGATGCAGAAGTCGTGGAAGGCCACGACACACCTTCCATAATCAAATTGATCGTGTACTAGCGGAGGGTGATGTCAGGAGCCTTAAGAACAGACGAGTGTGCATGACAAGAGTTATGAATGTCAAAGAAGCAAGTGAGGTGAGTAAGAATGGGCCTAAATGGCGCTCTGTTGTTCGTGCCTACCCCGCAAGGGAACTGGCGTGAAGTTATGTATGTATGTATGTGAGCGTGTGATATCTATATTATATTAATGATAAAAAGTTTTTAGATAGATAACACTATTAAAACAGGAAAATAGAAAATAAATAATTCTTGTAATTGGCCACACAATAACTATGTTATCATTGAATGCGATCTCTTCCGGACAACGTGATTAATGTGGCAATTAATTAAAATTACTAAGAATTTTCTAGAAATAAATATTTATATTTCCTTGTTTATTTCTATGTACCCATCATAATTTGCATTTTTATTTTTTTTTACATAAAGTTTACATTTGCACTAGTTAAATGTACATACATATTGTCACGCCTGTCTCCCATGAGGGTGAGCACAGACGTTGGATCTTCACTTGCGACGATCCTGACAAAAAACTTTTGCTTGATCTACTTTTTTTTTATTGCAGGATTTCAGCAGACACGCAGACGGCCCACTTGATGGAAAGCGGTTACCATCGCCTATGGACATTTGCGACACCAAAGGTGCTACAAATGCGCTGCTGCTCTCTTAAGGGAGACTGGAACCTGGTCACTAATGCCGGAACACAACACAAGGTTGTTATGGCGGCATACTCTAGACCAGAGGTGGTAGCCATCCAGTCGGGCAAATACCCTACCACGTGTCTGTAGGTTGTTTTGTCGCCTCTTACGACAGGCCGCCTGGCCGCAGGAAATTGTATTCTTTCTCCGTTCCTGCACGGATAAAAACTACTTTCATTAATCTTAACTTAAATATCAACAATGTTAACTTATGTAAGTCCTTATCACGGTTTGAAGAGTTTTTAAATAAGTATTTGTTGATACTAGATTTCTGTAATTCCCAAACCTACCTACTGAATTTAAAAAAAATAATATTAGTGCATTCATTGTCTTGCTGTACACTTACCATAGATATTGTGTTTGCTAAAACTTGAGAAAACTGTATCTAAATATGGAATTGCTCCCAATAAACGTTTGCAATGGCTGCCAGTAAAATAAATATGCATTGACAAGCACGTTTTGAAGTGAAACTTCTTTAGAATCGTTGTGATTTGAAACTCGATGACACGAAAAAGCGACATTAAAAAGAGATAAACTATAGGACTAAGCGTGCGAGAGAATGCAAGGCCATGGCAAATACAAATTGCCAGGTGGTAGGGCATTTGCCCGACTGGATGGCTACCGCCTCTGGTCTAAAGTATGTCGCCATAACAACCTTGAGTTGTGTTCCGGCATTAGTGACCAGGTTCCAGTTTCCCTTAAGAGAGCAGCAGCGCATTTGTAGCAACTTTGCTGTTGCAAATGTCCATAGGCGATGGTAACCGATCCCACTTTCCATCAAGTGGGCCGTTTGCCTGATCTCCTGCAATAAAAAAAAATAAAAAAATACATGAACGTAATGCTACGCAGATATACTAGATATCGGTGCTAGAGCTGTCGATAAGATTGGATATTTTTCTATATCATCAAATATGTCCTATCTTATAAACGTGTAAATATAATATTTAATAATGATTAAAATATATGTGTACACATCACGTAAACGATAAGGATTCTGTATATACATTCTAACTTAAATTAGAAACAATGAAAAAATTAATATACTACAAGAGTACAACAACTAGTGGTCTTATTTTGTATCCCCCTCTCGGGTGATTGGACCACGGGCTCTCGCCAGTAGTGCATCACTCCATGCAATAAGGTAACCATCCTAAACGCATCACAAAACTTAATCAACCCATACACTATGTACCATGTTTACTTATAATAATATATAAAGCTGAAGAGTTTGTTTGTTTGATTGATTGATTGAACGCGCGAATCTCAGGAACTACTGGTCTGATTTGAAAAATTCTTTCAATGTTAGATAGCCCATTTATCGAGGAAGGCTATAGGCTATATACTCGCATCATCACGCTAAGACCAATATGAGCGGAGCACCAATGAAGAATGTTTCAAAATCGGGGGTTTTGAAAACAATTTCTACAGCTAGTCAAAATATGTAAAGACTGTATTCAAATAACTTTAATAGACGGGTTTAAAGTGACGTATCGTTGAAGTTCATGACATTACTTTTTTCGTTAAGGTGTAAAATTTCTTAGAATGCACTTGCTAGGTTTTAAAATTGCACAACTGACCTATTCTACAGTCTTTAACAAGATTTAATATAGAAGTCAAATTGTGGATGGATTTGAATAGTGGAACTTAATACCTGATTAATTTCTGAACAGGATGTAGCATACTTCTCATTTCTTATTATCACAAATTACAGTCCACTTTAAAACACATATAATGCCGAAAATGACGGTTCGTTACCTCCTTCAATGTTGATAGAAATGAGGCATTGTCAACTTAAAAAAAAAAATTGTTAAAAAAGGTTTGAAATGCGACTTTTTAAAACAAACAAAAACACATATACGCAAACAATCACATAAACATAATTAAATACCAGAGAAGCAATCTGTTATTTAATTGTATTTCTTAGATTATGGAGTATTTTCAAATAACATTGTGTTTAAAGTATAAAATATTGTTGTGTATAAATAACACTTTTTGCAAGTATTTCTGGTATAAATTGAAATTAAAAAAGGAACTTGCCTTTAACTGCATCTATTGCGTAATTGACAAAAAATTAGAAGAAACAAAAAGAAAGTTATAAGAAATATATAAAATGGTTTTTTAAGCATTTGTGGCGGGAATTTAAAACATAGACAAATAGAAATACAAATAAAAAAATCTGGAACGTTTTACAATATAAATTAAAAAAAAAAGTAACTTATGAAACTTTTTTTAACAATAAATTCGCATTTCTATATAAATTGAAAGACAGAAATGAACTTGTCTAATTTGTGATTTCGTCTTAACACTCATAGAACCAGCGATAGCCTTGTGCTTGAATAAATACATTTGCACTCCACAATAATCTGAAAATGTTCACCGTCTCATGTTGCTTTTTAATATGTTTGATCTCACGTAACACATATTTATGACTACCATATGTAGTTGTTTAATTTCTACACAGTATTATTTAAAACACATTATACTATAACCGAGTATACGTAGAAACTAAATGCAACATTAAATTTTTGGTCGCTTTTTCTATGAGCCGGTTCTGAAGTGTTTTAAGTCCAAGAGTGCGGTGTATGGAAACAATTTTAGGACCTTTCAAGTGTTATGGTAATATTTATGGCCATTTCAAAAAGCTACACGTTCCAAAAGCAGAGATTGTCAAAGTTTTGTATTATTATACGAAATCGTATTTTTTTGCGACAATCACTCACAATTTGCGCTCAGATACATATCGTAGACTCCTCCATCATCCTTTTATGATAACTCTTTTACAGTGCAGTCTTTTAGCTTCTAAGGATTAATTTCTGTGAAGTAATGTCAAACGGCAAACCAAGGGAAAGGGTTGTTTTTGAACAAAATATTCTATTTTCCATACATTAATTAAACCTCTTGTCATTTTATTCAATATGGATATGGATGAAAATTGTTTTATTTTTAATAGGCATTTACAAATTAACATTCGAAATGCACGTTATTTTATCCCAATCCAACAAATCAGTCAATGGGTAAACATTGATTGAGTTTAAATAAGGTGCGGTCTAATTATCGGCGCAGTTTGATGTTTTATTAATGTATAGAAAGTAGAATATGTTGTTCAAAAACATCACAAATCCTTGGTTTTCCGTTTGACATTCCTTCACAGAAATAAATCCTCACAAGCTACACTATGATTTGGTACAATAATACAGTGTTTATTTTTCAAAATCAGCAGATCCGATTCCTGACAAGGGTAATTGATTTTTCAAAAATCTAATTATATCATTATTAGTTTTTATCAAAATCGGCCTCGAGGTTCCTTTGAGTCTTTTCTATCTAGAATAATTTAGGATTTAGCTCTGAACACGCACTTGAAAAATTCTGCCTGTATAATGCGTGTTTGTCAGCCGACGATAATTAATATAAATTTACATGTACAAAAATTTTTTAGCACACACAAAAATTTTGAGGACCTCATGTTGCGACCGTTTTACATGTGCTCCTGTTTTTTGCCACAAAACCTTTTTCGTGCACCCTCCTTTCTATCTATTAGAACCCAAAATATTATGATTGAAAAATATATTTATAGTCTGCGAATATCATCATCGATGATGGACGACATAACTTTACATCTCGAGTGGACCGCATGTGCGGATCAATTGTACAAGTATTGTAGATTATGAATTTCACAGACCACACATTCCACGATCAAGAGGTACAATGTGTGGTCTTTCTGGTCATTTCTAAACCTCTAAATCATAAATATGGGTCTGCAAATTTGAGTAAAGTTTTACCGACTTCAAAAATAGAAGGATGTTCTTTTCATTTCGTCGTGTAAATATTTTTGTATATATATATTTTTTTGTTATTTGTCGCTTTGAATTAAGTATAGCTTCATAATAGTTTCGTTATAGAAAATAGATGAGATATTGTAGATAATATTTATTTTTTTGCTTTATAGTACCCTTGAAGTCGGTTTCATTTTTCTAGATTGTTTTTTCGCTTTTAAGTTATATATAGTATTCAATGACAATGAATTCCTATCCTATCCTAAAGTTGCACTTAATCCAACGCAAAAAGAATCGTCAAAATCGGTTCAGAAATGTTAAAAGGAACGTAACAAATCCATAAACTTGACAGATCTATAACATGTATTTTGTCTGTGGTAGCTTCCTTCCTAAGATGGCCGAGGAGTTTTTGGCGGGAACTGAACTGACGTTGTGCTGTGCAGTTTTATTTTCTAAAAATTGTTGTTGTAGGATATTGATAGGTTTTGAGTAGTTGTGTTTTTGTGAGAAATGTGAACTGTATAGTCAAATGTGGCCTTTCGAGTTTTCACAAGAACTCCACTATACGGCGTCGATTGCAGCCTACAATATAATTGCGCCTGGCTTAAAGGCCTAGTTGCTAAGCCATAAACATAAAAAAAATAAGATGGCCAACCTCCATTCCACTAGTGCTCTGCTCTGTCCGCCTGTAAAAATTATATTAAATAAAAACTAGAAACAATCACAGGCTTTCATTTCATTAAGAAACAAAAAGTTATGGCTGAATATATATCTAAAAATATTTATTTACACAGCAATTCGAGAACCTCCTCTTTTTTAAATTGGTTAAAAAAGCACTCAATACGGAGTAATTATGGCACTAGTGATATTATTCAGACACTATTGTAATAGCAGACTGGCGGCCCATGTAGGTAATTATCACTTTGCGTTCAAACCACACCCATAATAAACCACGGAGAAAAAATCACGTTGTACTTGTTTACACGAATTTGCTACCAGCAATAAATTAAGTTAAACAGATAACCGGGTTAAATACGAATGGTGGTTATTTTTAAAAGTATATAAACAACCCTAATAATAATTCAGATGTGTACAAACGACATTGAACAATTGCACGATTTTTTTCTGACTTGGTTTGACGCTAAGGATTGTTCTACATTTAAAAAGTTTATATATTTCCCAACAAAAATTCCCTAAAATATTTTTTTTGGAAAATATTTGATTTTTTTATAAGAATTTTTGGAGCGAATTTGAATAATGATAGTAATAATCGGCGGACAACATTTTTCCATGTTTTCCGAACATTGCGACGGGCAGACGCCATAGTCCCCATATTCCCAGACCCCTAGTACCGCTAGCAGTTCACCCCAATAGCCCGGTACTTTTTGTCCTCATTTCCCACAATAGTCCTACACAGGCCGGGGCTTGTCCTTGGGTGCATTACTATATGGTGTAGACGGGGATAATCGCCGGTCAGTGTCACGCCACATTTACATTAAATTTGTCAAAGGGCCTCTACGTGTTGGCTTTCCCATGGCCCCACGCAAGCCTTCCAAAAGTCCAGGCCATGTTTATGGCCCGTGGTCTGCAAAGACATACATTACAATCGGCAGACAAAAACACATATTATATATGTGCAACTATGGCAAGTTATGCTTCTATTATGGGTAACTTGCTTCTGCGTTCCCGTAAGCTTAGACCGCCGAAGGTTTATCCCACTCAACCACACGGGTATGTTTTGCAATGAACTATTATTTCCAAGACTTTTGAGTAGTTGGTAATTACTCGTAGGTATGTGTTATTGTGAGAATTGTGAACTGTCTACTTAAATGTGGCTTTCGAGTGGTTACAAGAACTCTGTGCATTGGCGTCAGAGGAAGACACACAATGTAGCTTAGCTATACTGAAGACTTAATACATCAGATAAGGCTGTATGACTATGTTCCTATGTCTGCTTTTGTGGCGAATACTACTACTATTGTCTATGAATAAATTTATATCCTACCGCCATCAAGTACACAACTTTATATACTGTTACTAGCTTAATCTCCCCTGACCTGTATCCGATATCAAATTTTCGCGTTACGGTGATCCTATACTCACAGACGGTTGAGATACACTTGACATTTGGATAGACTTTGCCATATCTCTGCGCATTCTACCGACTTTACAACGAGGAGGGTTCCGAGGAACTGAATTAGAATGGTGCCTTCGTCTTCGTTCTACCACAGCACGGCTCGCCATCGGCTGGGCTTTCGTCACTTCGCTCATGTATGCAAGGTTTTCAAGAACGTTTCTCTTATATACCTTGGGGGACTTGGTATGAGCTACAAGCTGAGGTTTCCCGATAACTCTACAACGTGGAGGTTTTTAAAAAGGATGTTATAAAATTTATTCGAGGCCGGTAGCGCGTTGGTGACATCTCTGGTGTCGCATAGGTCCATAGGCGACTTTAACCGCTTTCCATCAGTAGGCCCTCAACCTGACTACTGTACTCCAGCTATATATATATATATATATATATATATATATATATATATATATATATATATATATATATATATATATATATATATATATATATATATGTTTGTGTGTGTGACTCTTTATTTGAAGCTCTAGTTACGATCCCGAATGTGTTCTAACCTTTACAACTTCTTTGTTTGATCCTCACCAAATACAGGCGGGACGTTTATTTATATTATATATCGTACCTGTAGGCAGCCATTTATATTATAAAGATATATTCGACTAGAAATAATAAAATAAAGTACCCACGACGTTATTTACGGTGTTACGCTGCTCTTTGCGTTAACATTGATGTATGTGATATAAAGTATTGCAAGAAACGAATTATATCGAAAGATGTTATATTATAATTACAACATAACAAAATTATTACCCCTGGAATGCCGGACTTTTTTTGTAAAATAAGAAAATAATTAATGACATTAAAATGTATGTGCATATATATTTATCTATAAACATTTATATATTTTTGTACATATGTATTTGTATGTTATGTATATTAAGTATATATCTATTTAATATATAGAACATCTGTATATATTGCCATTATATATTTATTACTAGAATGTAATAAATTGTACTATGTATTATTTATACCACTATCGCCATTATAATCTCAATTCATTCCAGGGGCTGTCTGGATGAGATCGCTTTGTAGCGATAAGACCGCCCTTTGTGCATAATGAGACATAGTTTTAGTCTGTAAGTTCTTTTTTGTATTGGTGTACAATAAAGAGTTATTGATTAATAAAAATAAATCACTTTTCAGTTGCATTGTGGATTATATTTCGCAAAAAACGTAACCAGTGGAAAAACTCAGGAATTTACCATTGTCCAATAGTGGGCACGCAACTTGAAGGTAGATACACGTTCACGGCACAAACAGTTGTGTCGTCGACATTACAGGTTTGAAACTAGCGAGACGGTCCCAGATATGGCCGAGCTAGGTACGATCTGGAGTCCAGAATGAATAAATGTTCTTTATTACATACTTAAGTTACGTAAACAATAGGTCTTATCGCCGCCGGCGATATCTTCTAAACCACCTTTACAATGATTGAAAATAATGGAAATAAAATATACTTAACATAGATTATAAAACAAAGAAAAAAAATAAAAAATTAAATGTCAAAAAAAATCTAATATTGAGACTTGGTCATATTTACGCAAACCGAATATGGGATGTTATCTGTGTTGACACACTGGTGCCTTCCCATCTCCAGGAGTCCGAAGTTGTACCCTGTGCCAAGGTTCACATATTTGGGCCGTTTGAGGTGGAGACTTTAGGTCCGTGGGGGCCAAGTGCCCATAGACTTTTAAAAAATATTAAAAAACAGCTGGTCGAGGCCACAGGCGACCGGAAGACTGGAGCTTACCTCGCTCAAAGGATTAATCTATGTATTCAGCATGGTAAAGCTACCAGCCTCCTGGGTACACTGCCTAGCGACAACCGTCTGGTCGGGCTGGACCGATTGTAGTTTATAGTGTTTTCTTTACTTTTTAGTGTATATATTTGTTAGGGTTTTATTTATAGTGTAGTTTTATTTGTAAGCTACTTTGTAATGTTAGTAGGATACAAACATACAAACATTCGTTTTATATATGTGGTAGAAGACGGTTGAAATGTAGTAATAATAGTATACCAGTTACCCTGATAGGTGGCTACGTATGCAAATGCGAGGCGGGGCCGACGGTAAATGGCCGGGAGGGATATCACCACTGCTCCTTGCTTTATTATACTGCTTTGGAGACTTATTTCACTTACAACCTGTGTTTCCTATACTATCCATTAGTATCAGGTGAGCAAATTGCTAAATAAAGTATAATTGTTCCTATATTATATGTATAGAGTTTCGTAGGCCAATAGTAAAAACCGAATCATAATAAATTCATCAAAATCATCAGAAGTAGTACGTATCCGTGGAGTAGAGGAGAAAGAATACGATTTCCTGCGGCCGGGCGGCCTGTCGTAAGAGGCGACAAAACAATCCACAGCCAGGTAGTAGGGTATTTGCTCGTTTGGATAGCTACCACCCCTGGTCTAGAGTATGCCTCCATAACAACCTTGAGTTGTGTTCCGTCATTAGTGGCCAGGTTCCAGTCTTTTTTTAGAGAGCGGCACCACATTGGTAGCAGCTTTAGTGTTACAAATGTCCGAGGCGATGGTAACCGCTTCGGGTGGGCCGTCTCGTCTCGTCAATAGCGAAAATGGACGTAGAATACTTTTATCCCGGAAAGTTGAATAAATTCCGGGGAATACGGGGCAGAACCTTCATGACAGAAAAGTCCTAGATGTTGTTATTTTTGTGTTTAAATATATTATTTTTTTGGATTTTATGGCTTGGTCTTGAAGACCTTTAAACCAAGTATGTTTTGAGTATTCAGCATTTATACTTTCTTCATTTTCTTAAGTCTACATATAGCTCAGCTGAATATTAATATTATAATCATCAACTGTCGCCATTCAACGGAGTTCTTGTGACAACTCGAAAATGACTCTTTTGACTACACAGTAGACCTTTCTCACCAAAAACACATTTTTACTACTAAAAATATCAATACCCTGCAACTATTGTTCATTTTAGAGTAATTTTACACATTTTTAGATAATATAACTGCAGAGTACAACGTCCCCTTTTAGTTCCCGCCAAAAACTCCAGATGTATCGATTAAAGACATTATAATAGAGCAGTACTATGAATTGGTCTAAAAAGCAATACATATTTTAAATTAATCAACATTCCTGAAATACTGCTCCACGCCATTATAAAAGGTGTTAAAACATTTAAACCGCCATAACTTTACTAAAATAACATAATAATTTAATGATCCACCCGCCAAAACCGCAAGGCTCCATATTGTCTATGCCGCCATAGACAATAAAATTGATGGGTAAATAATTGACATGTCATCCTACCATAGAGTAACGCCGACTTTTTAAAGACGAAAGCACTCTTTGTTACCGGTTTAGTCAAATAATGCAATGGGGAATTAATATAATAATTTTATATTTTTAAAAATGGTGATTGATTAAGATGACTTGGTATTTTTCGGATGCTTGTCCGGCATTGGTTTATTAGCTTTGGTTTACATGGAAAACGTCCTGCAAATAAAATATTCTAAATATTATGTATTCATATTAATATGTTTTTCTTAAAAAAGTGAATGTATACTATAATTAATTTGCAAGGATGCGTAAATGTTTGTACAATGAACTTAGAAAGAAAAGATAAAAATTAGGAAAGCTTACTCAAACCAACAAATTGCGAAAATGCAAATTTTAGAATTTGTATCTATCTGTGAGCATCATCTGGAAACTAGTGAACGGATTTAAATAAAACTCGACACAGATCCTGGATCAACACTTAGAATACTTTAATCCCAATAGATACCTTTGTTTCAGTGGGATAGACGAATATAGTAAAAGGTGGCGCTGTTGTCGCTTTTTTTCTTGAACCGCCGTTAAAATTTACTAACAAATACACGCTGATAGAAAAAAAAATATTCACGAAAAACTGGCATGTGTTGAGTGTCATGGTCTTTTAATTAGAAGGAAACTCCGGATTTAACAATATATATTTTAAGGTGCTTGTATACAAGACTTGTATAAAGCACTTTTTTTCATATCGATTCCAAATATTAAAGTTAATTTAAATATATTTGCTTTTTTGCACGTTTAACAAGTAGTGCTACCGAATGAAATTATCTATCGCTTATTGCAACAGAGGCTTACATCTAGCAATGAACAAGGAATAGCTGTCGACGATAAAATAAAATATAAACTGTATGTAAACCAACCTTAAACTATCGGCTTTTAAAAACTATCCACAGAGTCTACAGAAAGAGTGCCTCTATGCTATCGATTGTTAGTTTTTTTAAGCGCCATTTCAAGTGTTTAAGATCATTCTTCTTACTTTTTCTTATATATATATTTTTTTTTAATTTTACGTTGCTCTAGTGTTGCAACGTCATCGTGATTTTGACGTCGAATTCCTGTCGTATTTCGTTGTGCCTTTATTAAAATGTTTGTTTTAGTGATTGTGAAGGTTTCAATTTAAATGATAGCTTTATTATGTCCCTGCTACATCTGAGATAATGTTATGGTTATTGATATGGCCAAATGCGTCTCGGTAATCCGTTAATTATTAGCTCTATTAGTGCTCTATACATACGATATCTGTCAATGTTTAGTATCAACAACAACAATGGCCCACATAAAATAAAATGAAAATATGGGTGTATGGACCAAACTGACACCAGATTCGGACTTAGGGCATCGAAATACATAAGAATAGAAGATGGGTCTGATGAAAAGCAAAGACCGTTTTTTAGTTTTCATGGACCAATGCAATTAATAACAACGTCGCATCACAATAACGCATTAAAGTCTTTGTTACATCTGCGTGCCACAGTCATTAACACTAACATTATCCCAGATATAGCCACAATATAGTCTGTTTTTCTCAAAAACAAACAACGATGGAAATTATTATTTTTATTTCCTGTTTGTCGGTTCGTCTGTTTGTTCGCGATTCACGTAAAAACTACTGCGCTGATTTTGATGCGGTGTTCATTGGACATCACTCATCGACAGCGAATTATTAGATTTAATATCTTCGCTACTTTTTAATTCGGGAAACCCACGGGAATTTTTCTGGGAATGATTTAAAATGGCTAGATTGAAATAAAAAAATCGAATTACAATGCGAATTTTTTCGCTGATCGATAGTAAATTTTATGTAATAAGATGTGTGATTTTATCCCAGAATTCCCGCGGGAATTTTCTCGGGAGCGATTTGAAGTTTTTCGGGTGCACAAAAATTAGCTTACTTCGATAGACTTTTTAGTAAAACGTTAGCTTACATTCTTTTCTAATGCTGCGGTACTTTGTGTCCCAGGAATCTCGCGGGAATTTCATGTCAAGCGTAGATGAAGTAGCCAGCATACCCTAGTAAATAATATTTGAGAACAGTCAGTGATGTGCGGGTTTCATCATAAATGTACATGTATAATTCAAATAATTCAAAAGTATCAAATTACAAATTAAAAAAATATTTATTCAGCGAAGAATGTTACAACACTAGGCTTCTAAATTCTAAATAATAAAGCAATTTCTGCAAACTCCTTAAATAATAACATTAATTAATTAATCTTCCAAAGTTACATAACCACACATTTTTCAAGTCATAATATTTTGGCTCATCAATTTCTTTGGTCAAAACATTACATAATTAAAAATATCATAATATTTTCTTTCCTGACTTCAGAAAAGAAATCACCAAAACAATGTGGCTTACGTGGCATAGACAAGGTAGGCTCCATAGATCATTGTCTATGGCGTGCGCAGGCGCATGTTCCGATGTGCGATAACACACACGACGCCAATCTATGTATATAAGTGAAACACTGACCGTATGCAACGTATCATGTTTACTTATTACTTACCTTGGATATAGAAACTTGGACGGTGTAATGCGGAAGCGCACTTTTCTTTTTTTCTAGTAAAATTATAATTATTTTAATGCAGCTAAAAAAGGCTATTTTATGCTGTTGCAAACCTAATGCAAGAATGGAAATCTCAATGGATGTTTTTTATCGCATGTGTTCAGCAGCCCAGCAAAGAGTCTGATGGAAAGCGGTTACCATGTATGAACATTTGTAATATAAAAGATGCTACCAATCTACCACTCTCTAAAGGGAGACTGGAAACTGGCTACTAATGCTGGAACACAACTCAAGGTTATTATGGCGGCATACTCTAGACCAGCGGTGGTAGCCATCCAGTCGGAAATTGTATACTTTCTTGTGTTCCTGCTCGAATAAAAAGTCGCTATAGCCAAATTATTTTTCTCTTAAAAGATGCTTTGAATTCAAGGGACTTAAGTTTTACGTCGCTATAACCAAAAAGTCGTTACAACCGAGGTGTTTATAAAATACAATCCACTCGAACTTTATAAAATTATAAAACCAATGCAAAATTAATACCCCATATAGAATTCTTATTAAATTGTGTATATAAGGCCACTTTCTAACTTTTCGGTGTAGTACCGGTGCCGAATCAGTATCCCGGATCTCGTATATGTGAACGGGAACTAGGATACTGATTGAGTGTGGGCTTACGCAGGGGACGCAGCGTTACCCCACGACCACTACTGGGTCGCAAGCTGCGGTGGCCGTGGGATCGCCGATCGGTCACTCGGCAGCAAGACGACTAGTGCGACGGACCATACTCAAATTATATTCTTTGCTTCGGAATAAACCAGCATTCATAGTACAGTCCATACTATTTTTAATATAACAGCTTTATCAGTGTGTCAATATAAAGGGATAGGTCTTGTCATGTATTTTTAATTAATATTATGTATTATTAATTTATTCTGTCCTTATTATGTATATGCAGTTATGTATTTTGCAAACATGCAGATGACGCATATGCAAACCGAGTCCAATGGTAAAAATCTCTGTCAAACGCATCATAGCACCCACAAAACGTAATTTTATTTTCTAGTGTGGGTGCCATAGTTAACCGAAGGTTCTTGTGTTATGTAATGTTAATAATGATGTCAATAAACCCGCAGGGGGGCTTTGTGGCGAAGCCTTAGGTGAGTAGAGACACCTCGGACCTGATTCCCAGGGCCACGGCAAGGTCCCTGCCTCCGTGCTTGACTTAGCCAGCTGGCACGGAGGGAATGTCGCTTGAGCTACGACTCAAGCTCCAGGGGTAGAAGTGATAAATGGCATAGAAGCTTCGGTGAACCAGCAGCCCACCTCTATACACCCCTTAGCCACTCACATCCATGTAGCCTCTGTTTTCTATGGCCTTTTTAGGGTCCATGCAGGGAGTGGCGAGTCACCGTCTGCCCATTTATCCATGTTCCCCGAACATTGCGACGGGCAGACGCCATAGTCCCTATATTCCCAGACCCCTAGTTCAACCCAATAGCCCGGTACTTTTTGTCCTCATTTCCCAGAATATTCCTACACTAACCGGGGCTTGTCCTTGGGTGCATTATTATATGGTGTAGACAGGGATAATCACCGGACAGTGTCACACCACATTTATATTAAATTTCTCAAGGGGCCTCTACGTGTTGTCCTTCCCATGGCCCCACGCATGCTCTCCAAAAGTCCGGGCCATTTCCATGATCAGTGGTCTTGAAAGACATAAAGTATGTCAATAATACTACTAAATAATGTAAATGTATTTTTTTTGTAAAATAAATTGAATTAAAAAACATAGGTACTCATTTATCCGTGCAGGAACGGAGAAAGAACACAATTTCCTGCGGCCGGGCGGCCTGTCGTAAGAAGCGACTTAACAACCCACAGCCAGGTGGTAGGGCATTTGCCCGACTAGATGGCTACCACCCCTGGTCTAAAGTATGTCGCCATAACAAATTTGAGTTGTGTTCCGGCATTAGTGACCAGGTTCCAGTCTCCCTTAAGAGAGCAGCAGCGCATTTGTAACAACTTTGGTGTTGCAAATGTCCATAGGCGATAGTAACCGCTTTCCATCAAGTGGGCCGTCTGCCTGTCTGCTGATCTCCTGCAATAAAAAAAATGAAAAAAAAACGCCGTGCTAATCAGGAATGCTCATAGAAATATAATCGCTCGGTAAACTTTCAGTGACAAGTATATCGAGCACACCGCATCGCTGCACCGGTAAATTGGAAAGCAGCGTTATTATATAGTACGATTTAATAAGAAAACCGTTCATAAATTGCTTTTTTATCAATAGACACAAAATATCCTGGCTGTCAAAAAAATTTAATTATTAAGAAAAAAACTGTCAGTCATAAGACTGCACGTTAGAGGAGTTTTCGGCGGAAAAACAAGGGGGCATTGTGCTGTGCAGTTTTACTTCCTAAAAATGTGTAAAATTATTCAAAAATCGTAGTTTTTGAGCAGTAATTATCTATTTTTGTGGGAAATGTAAACTGTATAGTCAAATGTAGCCCTTTGAGTTTTCACAGGAACTCCGTTGAATGGCGTTAATTGTAGCCTCCAATTTAACTGCGCTACCTATACGAAGACTTATAACTACATCAGATTTGGCTGTATGGACTAAGATTCCCTTGCCTGCCTTTGTGGGGTATTCTGCTTATACTACTACTACTGCACGTTGGTAGTGAAAACGTTGTATCTGAGCGTGACGGTCACGTGAGTTCAATACTTTTACTCCATCTTAAAAGTGCGAAATGCCTAAAGAAGTTTTCCTTACAAAAAATCTTGCGAATATTGCGAGAATATTTTATTTGAATATCAAAAAGTAATTTTATCTGACACCTTGCTCCGTTAACCTTTACACGGTTCAAGCAAATTATCCGTGTTTTATCCGTGCAGGAACGGAGAAAGAATACAATTTCCTGCGGCCGGGCGGCCTGTCGTAAGAGGCGACAAAACTACCCACAGCCAGGTGGTAGGGTATTTGCCTGACTGGATGGCTACCACCCCTGGTCTAGAGTATGTCGCCATAACAGCATTGAGTTGTGTTCCGGCATTAATGGCCAGGTTCCAGACTCCCTTAAGAGAGAAGCAGCGCGTTTGTAGCAACTTCGGTGTTGCAAATGTCCGTAGGCGACGGTAACCTCTTTCCAGCAAGTGGGCCGTCTGCCTGTCTATTGAACTCCTGCAATAAATAAATAAAAAATAAATAAAAAAATTAAATCAGTTTCATTGAAGCAGAACTGAAGATATGGCCACGTTCAATAACAATTAACGTTTAATAAAGAAAATATAACTAGATGCTAACTTAAAAGTATTTGGAAACAGAAATTTACGAAATAAATATAATTTGTTACAATAAATTCTAACATTATACATATTTACATATAAATGACTCATTTAAATATTTTACATATAATGACAGGCGTTAAAAAAACATCACCTAATTTCCAAAATATGATGATATAAATTATTTTAATTACTGTTTGAACAACAACAATTAATGCGATATTTCACTTCTTTTACTTGTGGCAATTTTGACGACAAAACTTTCTACGCTCGTACAAAATCTATGAGCCTACGTACGACCTGTATAAGATGACTAAAAAGTGACTCAATTGATTTAACAAGCCACTTGCCAATTGTATTGCCTTTTTTTCATTTAGGTACAAATAAATTCCTTAATTATCCCTAGTAATTTCGATGTATGCCATTGGTTCACCATCACTAGGGTATATATTAGGATGGCGCAAAAAAAGCGACTATTTTTTTTTTTGAGTCTCGAGTGAAACAATGCTAGTTTTTGAGTTTTTTTTTTTAGCTGTGCTTTGAGGGATTTAAGGTTAAAAAAAAATTAAGAGGTCGCTTCAAATTTTATAAGATTTCAAAAATCGCCAAAAATTTATTTTTATTTATTAAAATTTTATTTCTCTTTACGGTACGGTAAAAAAAATATGAGCGATCTTTTAAAATTCAAATTTTGAACTGAAACTTTCAGTAACTTATTATATTTGATCTATAACATTATATCGTAACCTAATAAAAAACAATTTTTGGCGATTCTTGAAATCTTAATAAATTTGGAGCGACGAGTGGTGAGCCTTCCTCCTCATACCCGAGGATAGTGTCCCAAGAAATTACATACCCCTGCGTCATCCAAAAAAAGGGGAAAATCGGAACTCTCACTCATCACACGAAACACCATTAGCTCAAGGCTCGCTTTTATAGTACATCCTTTTCCTTTTCATTTCAATCTCTATCGTTCATACATAAATATTTATGTATACGTACAAAACTTTTTCTACAAAATGGTCGACATACCGACCATTTTAGAACCTAATGGCCTGATGCATAACGATGGCAAGAGACCGGACAGAATGTCACTCGTCCCTTGGAAGATCGGGCCACTAGTGTGGGATGCGACTTGTGTTGACAAACTAGCCCCATCACATCTTCCAACGTCCGAGTCAGGGGCTGGCAACGCCGCCGCTTCAGCTGAAGACGTCAAACGGCGCGAATATGGAGCCTTAGGAAAAGGTTACATATGTGGCGTTCTTAGAACGCAATCATTATTTTTGAAATTGGCAACACTGGTATCAGTCAATTTAGGCAACAGCAGAAGTCAATATATACATTTGACAGCTGCCGACAAGTGTCGCAGATAAAGGAATATTTATTGAGTTTGTAACACAAAAAGTATTATATAAACAAATAGAAATACATTATAATCACTAACAATTGTGCCGTTTGAGGTTGAAACATTAGGCCCGTAGGGTCTAACAACAATGAATTTATTTAAGGACATCTGTAAAAAATATAGGTAATGCTAGACACATTACCGGCGATCAGAAGGTTAGCTCGTATTTCGCCCAACGAGTAAGCATCGCAATAAAGCGTTGCAATGCAGCCAGCCTTCTGGGCACGCTCCCCACTGGCAGTAATCTGCTACATAATTTCTCTAGTTTTAACTATTTAGTTGTCCGTACTCTTGCGTTAAATTGAGCAAAAACTCTTTACTTTTATTATATTAAAGATAAGATCAAACTGTCCACCGGTAGCCGTTCACTTTGAGATTATTAGCATGAAATATGTTTATTAGTATAATATTTGCTTCTAAGAATGTTAATTGAAATATATGTAAAATGTTGAAATGAAATTATGTAAATAAATTCATTATGCTGAAAATTAGTAGAAGTCGTAAAACAGGAAACAATATGCGTGACGGTACAATGTTTTGCCGTTTTTGCATTCAGTTGAGTCAGCAGGTTGTTGTCTCTACACACCAGGAGGGTCCAGCCCGGAGAGAGCAGCGCCGAGACCTCGTCGCTGAACCGGTCCTTTCGCTTCCAGCCTTGGTACGCACAATGGGCGGGTGCACCACCGGATGGGACGCCGTCTCCCCCTTCCGAGAGCAAGTTATGCTTGCAAAGGAGGAGGTGGAGCGGGAGCGTGAGCGTACGTCACGTCTCCGCTCCCGCCAAAGGAGGACGCGCCGGCACCGGAGGGCCAGTATGGACCTTCGGCCACCGTAAGCTTGCCCCTTAGAGTATAGGGATTCTCACTCCCCTGCACATGCCGTCGGGATGAGAGCGCGAGTATTGCGCGCGCGCTCACTTCTCCTCCCGTGGGACGAGTTACAAACCGCCCCACGCACATAGAGCTTGAAGATGCCGGGGGATAAAATAAAGTCCCCCGGCAGTGGAAGTGCCCTTGTGAGACCCTCGCCTGCCAGGGCTGCGGGGAGGCTAGGTCATATATCCGTATTCCTGGCATAAAAACACCCAGGGGTTTTAGTGGGTATCCCGAACTGGGGAGGTGTCAATAGCATGGTACCAGTTCTAACTGGGCATGTTAGGGCCACCCCCGATTTGGCGAATCCCACCCACGGGTCGCGAATTATCCCCCCAAGGATCTGTCCTTGTCGCGGCTTAGGTCCTCAAACAGCTCCCCTGGCTAAAAAAAGAAGCTTGCTGTCTCTCTCTCATGAAACTCTAAGCGTGAGGCTAAATACCCAGGTTAGTAACGAGTATACATACATGTGCTATCATTTGGTTTCCTACGACAAATACAACGTTTTTAAATTTATTTATCTCTGTCGGACTCTTATTACTTTAAATAAGGGAGCAGAGAGTCCAATGAAGTTGATACTTTTCAACACATTTGCTCAAAATGTATTTACGAAGTCTGTCATTGTTTGAAATTTAAAAATTACTCTCCACACAATGGAACGTGCGGAAAATAGGTAATTAGGTGAAAAAAAAACCACCGAGGAGTTTTTTTCACATTACGAATGTGAATAAGCTGAATGCTCAAAACTCCTTAGAAGCGCTTTTGATTAATACATTTATCTCACTTTAACACTATAGAGAAAGTGAGACGAAAGATCTAGTTTTAATTTTCACCACCCGCACACGGCACCATTTTCAAATGCGCACTATTTTCATGCAGTACTCTTTATTGTACACCAACATTACACAAAAAACTTGCTTACAAAAAGATAGTACAATGGGCGGCCTTATTGCTAAAAGCAATTTCTTCCAGGCAACCTTTCATATTCTATCCGTGCAGGAACGGAGAAAGAATACAATTTCCTGCGGCAGGGCGGCCTGTCGTAAGAGGCGACTAAACAACCCACAGCCACGTGGTAGGGCATATGCCCGACTGGATGGCTACCACTCCTGGTCTAGAGCATGCCGCCATAACAACTTTAAGTTGTGTTCCGGCGCATAGTGACCAGGTTCCAATGACCCTCAAGAGAGTAGCAGCGCATTTGTACCACCTTTGGTGTTGTAAATGTCTATAGGCGATGGTAACCGCTTTCTATAAAGTGGACCGTCTGCCTGTCTGCTGCACTCCTGCAATAAAAATTTAAAAAAATGTATTAGACATTATATTATATGTAATTACATTTTTCTTTATATTGAATAGGTTCGCGTTTGACCGACATTGGGCCTGATTTCGGGTGGAAAATCTGTCTCATCTTAGAGCAAGCTTATCTAGAAGATACCTGTTCACGCGAGACCATAAGACACCTAGATTGTATGTTTCAGAAAAAAGAGACGACGGTAAAGAGTTCCACTCTTCAGTGGCACATATTATGATAAAAGTAGAAACATAGCGTTTCGTCCACTTTGTTGGTCTTTCCACCATATATCGGTGGCGTGAGCTCGTATCTTTGCTTGTCTGTTGGAAAAAAGGCGAGAGAGGAATTAATTCGTGCAATTCCGTAGCGAAGTGTAACTTATTGAATACTGAGAAATTAGCGACTTTGCGTGGATGATCTAAGCTATGAAGCCTCTCGTTGAATAGTCGATTATTGCCCATCAGCTTCCTAGCTCTTTTCTCAATTGACTCGAGCTGGTACTTGGCTGAGCCATCCCAAAAATGAGAGCATTAGTCCATGCAAGACCGTATCTGTGCTTGGTAAAGATTGAGCAACTGAATTGAGGTGAAATACTGCCTTACCTTTAATAGAAGAACCCCTAGCTTGTTGCCAGCCAGTTGAGCAACAGACTCTATATAGGAGTCAAAATTTATAGTTTGCGTTAAGGAGATGCCAAGAAGCTGAAGACGGTCAGCTATTGGTGTGGATACACCTCGGAGAGAAGGAGTAAAGTTGAAAGGAGTCGTTTTGGCAGAGAAGAGACACGCCTAGGTTTTAGAGGCATTGAACTTGACTAGGTTGGATTCATCCCAATCGGAAACTGCCTTCAAGGTCAAATGCAACCTTTTGACCATTGTCTCCCTTAGTGACTACTAACATTTTAGACCAAATGGAAATTGTTACTAACAACCCAATATCTAATGTAAAAGTTCTTGAAATTTAGCATATCTACTAAACTGCTGAGCACGCAGTTATAGGCGGCGCGTTGGCCGTCGAGCAAAGATCTTTTTCCGCGTTCACATTATAGCACGTTACTGTATCTGCATGGTTACGGCTCGCAGATGAGTACGCGGGCGGCCTTGCATTCATCTTGTATTACGAAAACCGGCTAGTCATATGAGGAACAAATGTCTACTAGCCAAACCGTCACCGCCGCATCTTTTGTTTAAGGTGAAACCAATTTACGGTCATCTAACTCTGCTGGAACATGGCTGTGTGGGGCTGGCTGGCTCTTTGCAGAAATACCTAAACATCTTAGTACTCTCCATTTTGCCAGAAGTTAGGGCCATTGGACTGTGGTGGATCACTTACAAGCCAAATAGATGGCGCTGTGTAAAATCTAAAAAAACCAGCATATTTGGACACCATCCTCGGGTCCTTCGGGGGAAGGGCCAAAATGCAGGCATAAGGCCTGCATCGAGGGTGTGTGGGACTCTCAGCGACCGGTCCTCCACGCTGGCTTCTAAAACGAAGTTGTCGCGAGAAACGGTCGCCAAACTACCCACTAAACCTAAACCTGCGCCCCATTTATAGCGCTTTTACGGGGCGTCATGGGATCTTGTACAGAGTAACTGCACCATGACGCCCCTACACCCTGTAACTGGGTCACCCCGGGGAGCAGAGTGACCCACTTCGTACAGCAGGGGGGGAAGTCCGCTGTCGCCCCCGTGACAGCGGCCCCCTGTGACGGTAATTATGGGAGGAGAAGATGCGCGTAGCGGCGCCTGCGACCGCCGGTCCGCCTCCTGCGGATGGGGTCCGCGTACGCGTCCTCCTCCCTCGCTCTTTCAGCGGCCTCCTTCTGCGACATGACGGATTCGCAGAAGGAGGAGACCGCAAGCCAAGATTGTTGACCCTGGAGCATCGCTTCGACCATGCTACGAAGCGAGCTCACAGGGCCAACGACGTTCTCTAGGAGGGCCCTTTGGGGTCCCCAAGAGGCGCACTCCACGAGCGTGTGAAACGCCGTGTCTTGGAGTGCGCCGCACTCGTGGCAAGACGGGGACGGTTCCCGCCCAACTATTTGGTGCAGATACTTACCAAAGCAAACTAGCCCGGTAAGTATCTGCACCATCCTGAACGTCAAGGTCCCGCATTTCCGCGAGACCCAACGAGCCAGGTGGGGCCGGATTGCCTCCACCGTCACGATTCCAACTTCTGGGGACCCTGTGGGTTGTTTTGTCGCCTACAGTCCGCCCAGCCGCAGGAAATTGTATTCTTTTTCCTGCACGGATATAACTTAGGGATGACGTTTCTAATATACAGGTCATTCAGGTTTTTCTTATTGCAATACAGCAGGTTGGCTGACGACTCGCCTGATGGTAAATGTTTACCGTCGCCTTTGGATAGTCCCAACAACAAGTTACTACCAATGTGCTGCTGACCTTTTTTTTATTTTTTTTTATTGCAGGAGTTCAGCAGACAGGCAGACGGCCCACTTGATGGAAAGCGGTTACCATCGCCTATGGACGTTTGCAACACCAAAGGTGCTACAAATGCGCTGCTGCTCTCTTAAGGGGGACTGGAACCTGGTCACTAATGCCGGAACACAACTCAAGGTTGTTATGGCGACATACTTTAAGACTTCGAATAGAGACACGAACTTGGTTACTGATGCCAGAACACAACTCAAGGTTGTTATAGTGACATACTCTAGTCGATTGAAGTGTAGCTATCCAGACGGCAAAATGCCCTACCACCTGTCTGTGGGTTGTTTTGTCGCCTTTTATAACAGGCCGCCCGGCTGCAGAAATTAGTATTCCTACGCCGTTCCTGCACGCATAATTGTTTAAAAAATAATAATTGTATCTCTTGGTGACTTTTAAATCAAGAATAGAAATATTTGTCATATGTAAAAACCGCTTCATTGTGTATGTATGAACTAACACTCGGCTTACTTTTGTTTGTATTAAAACTTTCTATTTTAATGTCATAAAATAAAATGTATTCCACTCTACTTTGATGGTATATGCTTATTATTGTATAATATTAATTAAGTGAAATTCAACGCAAAACCACGATCATTTAAAAATTAAACGTACAAACAATAAAGATTACATTTTTATTATCAATGCACGTAACATGTAAATCAAGGAGATATTTTTAAATTAAAAAAATCAACATTAATACAAAATAAATCATTCTAATTATTGCAGACAGGCAGACATTAGAGATCAGTTTAAACTTTAAAACAATCTTAGCTGGTCTAGATGAAGTCTAATAACTAAGCGAAATCACGGAAGTCATAAAGTAGATTTAAATTTTACAAGATATTATATAGTAATATATCAAATGATATATGATGGCACAACTCTTTTTGGACATAATTGGGGAACAGTTTATTTTTTACAAAAAGTAGACACTAATATAAAAGTTAATTTACGACAGTAGGAAATTTTATTGTTATTTTATATTTTTCTGTTGCCGACAGAGTGATTGATAACGTTTCGTAATGCATTATACTTCTTTTAATTACAATTTAATTAAGTAAAATCGTCTAAGGCTACAACGGTACTAGGCTGCCAGGTCGCAGCAGCCAAGTCACATGCCAGTAATCACCTATGCATATTAAGGAGTTACTAGAATATTGTGCTGGGAGTAAAATATAAACTTTTGAGAACACCGGCACAACAAGACTGATGATGATGATGATGAAGATGTCTGGAACCCGCCAAAATATAATGTTCCATTTGACCAGAAAGATCGAAATTAGTAGTAAGAATTTTATAGGCTGGCTTACATCTGGACCAAACATCCTATTAATAATTATGTTATAGATACTAATTTAATTATCTAAACTAACGAACCACTTAAATATTTTACAACTATAGCATAACCACGTCCAACTTCCAACTCATAGAAAATCCTTTCAAACAATACCTACGTAGCAAGAGATCTATGATAAACCAGGTGCTGAATTATTACAAACAAAAAGTCACGTTCCGCGAAAAAAAAGAAAAACCCCGGAAGAAATACATCGTGGTGAAGTGCCTGGAAACACATCCAATGTACCATAGAGTACAGTTGTGTTATTCTTTTTTTAAATACACATAAATTGTCTATGGTTTTCTACTCGGAAACTGTGGCTTCAGCGCGTGGTTGTTCTTATTTTGACTTTTGCAGTATTCCTCACCATCAATCGTGAAGTGATTTATTGAAATTTAATACAAAACTGGCCAAGGGTAAGCGGACTGTGCATGGTTAGATTCTGTAGTGGCGAAAAAGTTATCCATCTAGTGCTAAAATATTACTCTTTAGAAAGAAAGAAAGAAAAATACTTTATTTAAAGGAGTTATATACACTTTTTATTGCTGGAATACAGCAGACGGTCTCACGGTCCAGCTATGGAAAGCGGTTACTGTCGCCTATAGACATTTTCAAAAACAAAGGTTTTTTTTTTATTGCAGGAGATCAGCAGACAGGCAGACGGCCCACTTGATGGAAAGCAGTTACCATCGCCTATGGACATTTCCAACACCAAAGTTGCTACAAATGCGCTGCTGCTCTCTTAAGGGAAACTGGAACCTGGTCACTAATGCCGGAACACAACTCAAGGTTGTTATGGCGGCATGCTCTTGACCAGGGGTGGTAGCCATCCAGTCGGGCAAATGCCCTACCACCTGGCTGTGGGTTATTAAGTCGCCTCTTACGACAGGCCGCCCGGCCGCAGGAAATTGTATTCTTTCTCCGTTCCTGCACGGATAAAATACTAAATAATGTATACTATTCATTCACTCACTTACCTTACCATTGGTTGAAATATGACATAAGCTTATATGTCAAATTCTAACCAGTAGTAAGGCAAATGAACAGTTAGTAATATATAAGAATCGGCCATGAACATGTATTTACTACTGAGTGAGTTAAAGCCAGGTTTCTTTATTTTACAATCCATTGGTACTACCAATATGCTGTTTGCCTCGAAGGAGAGGCGAGAGGGGCTAAAATTGGACACTAATGCCGGTACACAACTCAAGGTCTTTATAGCGGCATTCTTTAGACCAGGGATGGTAGCCATTCAAACGGGCAGATGCCCTACCACCAGGCCCCCCGACCGCAGAAATTAATATTCTTTCGCCATTCCTAGACGGATATAAGTTATATTATACGTAGTGATCTGGGATCCATTTACTATTTTTAATTTATTTTAGTTTGTAAATTAAGCTGTACATATTTTTAATATAGATATATTTTAGGTTTCAATTTGTTTAACATGATTGTAAATGATAATTGTAAATCCCTATTAATATTATAAATGCGAAAGTAACTCTGTCTGTCCGTCTGTCTGTTCCGTTTTCACGGAAAAACTACTAGTCCGATTTGGCTGAAACTCAGTATATACATATTTTCTATGCCGAGGATGAACATATGATACTTTTTATCCCGAAAAATGGGATAGTTTCCGGGATAAAAATATATTTGTCTGGTCGGGGTGAAGCTAAGGAAAGAAATGTTCCGGTGGTTCGGGCATGTGGAAAGAATGCATGATGAAAGAATGACTAAACAGATATACAATGCTAAAGTGGATGGATGCAGAAGTCGTGGAAGGCCACGACACACCTTCCATGATCAAATTGAACGTGTACTAGCGGAGGGTGATGTCAGGAGCCTTAAGAACAGACGAGCGTGCATGACAACAGTTATGAATTTCAAAGAAGCAATTGAGGTGTGTAAGAATAAGCCTGAATGGCGCTCTGTTGTTCGTGCCTACCCCGCAAGGGAACTGGCGTGAAGTTATGTATGTATGTATGTGTTTGTTATAATTTTACGGAAAAACTAATGGACCGATTTCGCTGAAATTCGGTGTATATGTAAACTAGAGTTTACCTCTAGTGTCAAATAAAAGACATTGCATAATTGAAACATATAGTTATTCCAAATTTAATATTTTTTCAAAAATCCTTTTGTGCCTTTGTACAGCAGCATAACAGATAAACCTTTTTTCTAAATGTATTTGATATAAATTCACCATCTAATGGCTGTGAAGTTTATATATGACAGACAAACACATATGATTAAACTACAACGATTTAATTTTTTCTTATTTGCATAAAGGACCCTAGAAAGCACCTGTTCATCCAATTTAAATTGTGAAAAATACCTAACATCTATATACACCAATCGTATCATGTGAGAATGTCTTAGTTTAGTTTTTCGTAATAAAATAATCACAAGGTAACCTTAGTTTCTATTCCATTCAGATCAGAATTAAACCAATTTAACAACGCTTCAAAACAAAATTATTGTTCAAAGAAAACAAACAGTAACTAAACTATATCAATTATTAATCAAATATACTATAAAAGTGATCAGTTATTGTCATTATCGACCAAATATCGATTCTAAAACCGATAAAAGACATAAAACGAATATATTCGCTCGTTACATTTTCAACAATTAACATTAAATCCATCAGAAATTATTATTGCTACATTATTAACAAGATATCCTATTAATAACAATCCTAATCATAGCTCGACAATAATCGATTATGATTATGGCCAACGTGGCTATTATTAAACGGTTATATACGTTATCGACCACTAAGAATGAACGAGCGGCCATTAGCCATTAAAAAAATAATAAAATCGCCTCTATTAAAAATAATATCCAATGAAACGAGGCCCAATACCTGAGTTTACGACCTCACGGCGTATTAACAAGATTTTTAATCTGCCGAGACAAATTCATGTTACGTTATTGGAATTCGAAAATTTAAATGTCGAATACGAAATATAAACCATAGATATGCTACCTCAAAATTACTTTTTTTTATAAAACCTTGTTTTTTATGGCGGGAAGTTGAGAAATGAAGTTATGTGAGAAAAAGAGTTTTTGGCGGGAACTGAAAGGAGACGTTGTGCTGTGCAGTTTTATTTTCTAGAAATGTGTAAAATTACTCTAAAATGAACAATAGTTGTAGGATATTGATAGTTTTTGAGTAGGAATTATGTGTTTTGTGAGAAATGTGAACTGTATAGTCAAATGTGGCCTTTTGAGTTGTCACAAGAACTCCGTCGAATGGCATCTGGCTGATAACCTACAGTTCAGCTGTGCTACACATAGGCTTAAGAAAATGAAGAAACTATATTGTAAACTAAGATCTGGCTTAAAGGCCTAGCTGCCAAGCCATAAACCGAAATAAATACAAGTTATGTGAATTTTGTTTCGTATTGCTAAAGTTTTTTTTAATGTAAAATGCGTAATCTTATCTTCAAGTGAAGAAAAACAATACATTTTCGAAACATCTATATTAGATGTGGTGAGCAATAATTATATACATAAATATCTGAGTTTGTTTGGATATAATAAAACGACTTTTTGCCTTCTTAACCACATTGTGAAGGAGCCGGTTATGTAAAATATGATGATGTAAGTACGATTATGTAACTTTGTAATATGTATGATTGCATAAGTATATAAGTACTGGACTTTTAAATTATAGGGATGAACATAATATGATTTTATTCCGGAAAATAAGATAGTGTCTTTTGGATTCTCAATTTATCTCATAAATACGCATGGAACAACTTAAAACGAAATAAAGAAAAGAATAAATTTAGTGAATACATTAAAAAAGATCACCTGCGTGGACTGGTGGTCTGAGCGTTAGCTCGCTAGATTTACTAGGACCCAAATGACCCTGGGTCCACCCCCGGCAAGGTAGGTATTTGAAATGACGTTTTCGTAATTTTCTTTGGTCTGAGTCTTACTGGGAGAGACCCCAATGTTGTACGTTGTATGTTACCCATAAAACATAACTTGCTTAACAGTGGGCCTTAGGTTAAAGAAGCAGTGCCATTGAAATAAAAAATACACTATATTGAGAAACACAATACAGCAAAGAGTATCAACATTGATTGTTTTGGTAAAAAAAAAACAATAAAAACAATTTACGGCTATAGTCTCAACTCTTTAAAATATAGTAGGTGTATTAAAAACAAAATGCAAACAAAAAAACATAAAATGTTTTTAATCTGCCGAGACAAATTCGAACAAATTTGAATATCGAATACGAACCATAAACCATATAGCTACCTCAAAATAACATCTTCACGGGTAAATGTTGTAAAGTCGTAACCTCAATCAAAATTGAAGATAGTTTGACAAAAATTTCGACTTAAGCCGTCCTTTAATTATCCATATATTACAGTATAAGATACGAAACTACCTGATGGCAATTATACACGCGCTCACCCACGTCAAATTTCGAGCCATTCAATGACGTTTTGATTTAAAAAAATTATGGACAAGTAAATTTTAAAATCGAAGACATGGTTCCGAACTTTGTAAATATTTTTTTCTTCTAATAGAGTGTCAAATATGTCAAAAGTATATAATAAACAGACCCAGGATATATATTTAATTTTAGTTATTTAAAAAAAACGTATGAATATAAATATTTACGCTGTCAGACATCAATTTTGTTTCTTAGATTATTTATCAGCAAAATTGCAATGAAATAAATTATTTAAATATTAGGAAGTAAAGAGATAAGAGTATAAAAGTAGCCATTTTATTGCTGAAAAGTGAGATTCTTCAAATTTTCCTTGTGATTATACGATTAACAACGGTAAATTTAATATAAATAATTCGCTATAAAACTAATTATGGTCTATAAAACCTTATGTAAATGCTTTTATATTGCTCTTAAAAAATCGAAATGTGTGCTGGAACACATAGTAGAAGTGAAACTTCAACAGACAAGTGGAAAAATGAATGGCAACGGATAAGTGGCAAAACGAATCGCAACAAAATTTTAACTTGAAGTTTTACGGGCAAATTTTTAATGTACTTTTGTCCAATTTGAAAACTTGCCCGTAAAACTTGGAATTTTTAATGGAAATTGTTTCTTCAGCGTAGCCTTCTCTGGATAATCTCCAAACCATGTTATTCTTCTTAATTTTCCCCGTTTTGAAGAAAGCACCTTTCCACATCGCATTGGAAGACGAAAGCCAATCCGTGCAGGAACAGAGAAAGAATACAATTTCCTGCGGCCGGGCGGCCTGTCGTAAGAGGCGACAAAACAACCCACAGCCAGGTGGTACAGCATTTGCCCGACTGGATGGCTACCACCCCTGGTCTAGAGTATGTCGCCATAAAAACCTTGAGTTGTGTTCCGGCATTAGTGACCAGGTTCCAGTTTCCCTTAAGAGAGCAGCAGCGCATTTGTAGCAACTTTGCTGTTGCAAATGTCCATAGGCGATGGTAACCGCTTTCCATCAAGTGGGTCGTCTGCCTGTCTGATGATCTCCTGCAATAAAAAAAAAAGCCAAGAAATGGCAATCGCCTTTTTCTTCTTTGGTCTCTCGATTCCTATGATTATGCTTTTCTTGAATTTGTAAAATTCACGTGAAATAGTGCAGCTTGAGTCCAGTTCGAAGAGGTTATATTTTCTATTACAAAGTGTAACATTACATAATATTTTGACAGGTAATGGTGCGTTCAAAAATTCTTAATAACATTGTCACCCAATTATGCAGCTTAGATAAAAGGGTACATAAACGATCCTACAGTGCAGTCCTGTGGACAGGGCTTGCAGGACTCAAGATATTCGGTGTTGCAGGAGGTAGTGCAGGCTGCAACAACATTCACAGTCCTGCATTACGCGGTGGATTGCTAAGCGGACTGCAATGCAGGACCGTGAATGGGCTTTAATATTGAAGTTCAAAATTTGTTTAATAATCTGTGAATGTTTCTATTACCCATCAGTACCCCTAAAAGACCAATCGTCTCGAACCTTTTAACAAAACCGGCGATATAATTCAAGCGAAATGTCCAAACTGGGATGAACGGAGTGAAAAAAATATAACATAGAAAGTGTTAGTGACAATAGAATATTCAAAGATCTTGTTAATAAAGTCTATGGGATCGAGTCGGCTCGACAAAGGTGTAGAAAAAGTTTTCGAAAAAGGAACACGGTCCGAGAATTTTTTTCCTGTCCGCCCTGCGTGAGACCGTTTTGGAGGGAATTTTTGGATTCAACGCGTCATGTGCTGTACTTTTTTTGCGTGCACATGGCTTCGTTGTGCTGTCAAAATTATTATTATCCCTTTATAGTTATTAAAAGCGATTAAATGAGCGGTTTTGCGGATTTTCGAGTGCCATCTTTTGGTTTATTTAATTCTTAAACAAAATAGAGTTGTGAAATGATTAAGTGGTTGCAATTTCATGGCGGATTCTGTGTAATTATGATGTCCCTGATCCATCTGGGATAATGCTAGTGACTGTAGAGAAATGTGTCTTGAATATAACGTTAAAAATAACGCCTTTAAAGAATAGATATACATAGTATATCGTAATCTGTCAATGTTTAACGTCATTAACAATTAATAACAATGTCGCATCACAAATAACGCAATAAACCCTTAGCTACATCTGCGTGACACTGTCACTAATACTAACATTATCCCACATGGAGCAGGGACATGACGGGATTTATTGGCTGAGAATTTTATGACCAGAGAGCTAGTTGTAGTACAATTCGCCACAAAGCCCACAAAGGCAGGCAAAGGAATCTTGTCCATACAGACAATTCTGATGTATCTATAAGTCTTCGTAGTTGTATTGTAGGACAAACAACGCCATCCGACGGAGTTCTTGTGAAAACTCGGAAGGCCACATTTGACTATACAGTTCACATTTCTCACAAAAACACATAATTACTACTCAAAAACTATCAGTATCCTACAACTATTGTTCATTTTAGAGTAATTTTACACATTTTTAGAAAATAAAACTGTACAGCACAACCTCCCCTTTCAGTTCCCGCCAAAAACACTCTATGGCTAGAAAGGAGTAGTACCGCTACAAAGGTAGGCAAAGGAACCTTCTTTCATACAGCCACATCTGCTGCAAGCCGTAATTTTAACCGAGCAGATACATACTCTCAATCGCCTTCGTTTTCGTCATTCGAAATTACAAAGAAGTAACAAAGATTTCTTTAAAATTACAATAAAATCATCATGTCCATATAACACAAAAATAAATGGAACATACAATAGAAGATGTACCTACTTAAATATAAAAAAACTAAGCAAAAAAAGATTTTAAAACGGAAAAGAACAACGAAAGACGTTTGAGAGTAAGTAAGACAGTAGCTCTATCAGTAATGTGCTCTGCTTTACTGTATAACTAGATCAAATTCAGCGTGAAATGGTAGCTGTTAGAAATTCAGTATATATACTATACGCAATAGTTTATTCATATGTATTTTTAATGGTAGTTGATAATTATGACTAGGATATGCCCGCGACTTCGTTCATGCTTGTCTTGAAATTTCCGCGGGATTCCCGGGACAAAAAATATCACACTTTTTATTACATAAAATATGCTATCGATCAGTGAAAAATTCGCATAAATACATGCATGATAAATTATAATTATTGTGGCATTGTAACTATTATTATTATGACATTATACTTCAATCACTTTGGAATTATTATTTTTTTACTTGGCCATTTTAAATCATTCCCAGAAAAATTGTTGCGTGATTCCCAGGATAAAAAGTAGCGCAGTTTTTAAGTCTAAGAATTTGCTGTTGATCAGCGAAAACCGCATCGAATTCGACCCAGTAGTTTTTACGTGAACCGACAAACTGACAAGAAATCTAAAAAGAATCGCATCATGTTCTCCATCGTATATTTAGTCTATTGAAGTTTTTTTTTTAACAGCTTCGATGTACAGACACGGCCTGTTTAGAATTTTATAATATTATAGATTAGTTTTATTTTAATTTGATACACCACCAAAAATTGTTGTTTGGTTGGTTGGGTTACCTGCCAGAGATCGCTTTAAGCGATAAGGCCGCCCATTAGTCTAATGCAAATGTATCCATATTAATTGCCTAGATTTAAAGTTTATGGTGAACAATAAAGATTTTCATTCATTCATTAAAAATATAAAATAAATTCATAATTGAAACCGTATTGTAATGGTTGTAACTACTTCATTACGTAGAAATTACTGTTAGAGGACTGGAATATACTAAAATTAAATTCAATAATCACAAGAAACACAGGCAAGTCATATATTTCTTCTTCCTTCATCGAATAGTTAGTTTAACTACTATGTCGTAAAATCAAAATATCCAAACAACAACAAACAACAAGTACCTAATCATTATAAATAACTCATCCTGGTCGACTCCTGCACAGTAAAAATTAATTAAAACTATAAAACAATAGCTTAGTACTATAAGTATATGGTTGAACTCTTTTACAGCTTAGAAACACTTAAAGTGAGTTTGTGTATGTGTGTAGTCTTAGACAATTTAGAAAGAAAAAAAGAAAATAATTTTATTTAGGACAAATTATATAAATAACAGTATAATTGCTAACAAATTTAAAAACTAGAGTAATATAATTTTGTCCCAAAAGGGCATCAGTCTCAGCATAATGCCGGTCGGTTAAAACCAGCGCTGATCTTCCGCTGTGCCCTTACGGTATCGTCACGGAATACATTACATTATAGCAAAGCATAAAACTAGAATCTTAAACTATATACATATACACACACACACACACATATATATATATACACATACATGCACAGTACATACACTATAGGTAGAAATAGGGAAACTAATGATCGGAAATAAAATATTAGTGTTATAAATACGTTCTTCAAAAAACTGTTTACGGAGGCATCAGTGGAATCACCACTACTGTACGAAGTGGTACGGTCCTGCTTTCCTGGGCTTAGTACTATGGGAGCTGCAAACGTCTAGTCATCGCAGCGGACAACAAAATACTGACTAGTGACTAGCGCTTTTTATTTTTTTATTGGACTGGACTTTATGTTGTTGGTCCGAAGACCTTACAACTTTACCGGGGTTTTTGGGGCGAGTCCCTTCGCGAAGCGAAGGTCGAGCCCGGGGGGGGGGGGCGGGGGGCAACTTGCTCAAGGGAGCTCCCTAAGGAGTTTTACCTCGGCTGGACTGTTGCCATGAGAGGGGGATGAATTTAATGATGCCTCCTAGCGTCCCTCGCGGGGACGTGGAGAGATCTTGATTAATAATAATAATAATAATACAATGATTTATTTGCCTCAAAAATAAGTAACAATCTTAAATACAAAATGAAGACACATTACAATTTGCAGTCTTATAATCTAAATAATTGTTCATGCTTCTACTAGCTCCAAAACTAGTATTAACTGTATTTGGCGATTGGCGGCGTCTGAGACGCCGCCGTCTGTATCTGTCTGTCGGTGCCTGCCAGCCTACCGTCCTAACCGCGAGCGGACTGATGCGGGCCAGCCGTTTCGTAATAAGGTCGACGCTGTCCATCAGGACGTTACGCGGTCGTCGTACAAGAGCCTTTCGACGTGGTTTATAATCGGACGCGGACACGACAAGCGGATTTCGATGGTGCGGCGCGAGAGCGACGTAATGTAGTTTTTGATGGAGGGAAGTTCCAGATCGCGGTGGAGGTCGACATTACGCATATAGAGGGAAACACCGACGGCTCTGCGCATGAATTTATTCTGCACGATTTGCAGTTCATCTAAAAGGGTAGGCTTGGCATGGCCGAATACCACACTCGCGTATGTCATGATCGGGCGGATGCATGTTTTATACAGAGTAAGCTTGTGTCTGAGGGACATTTTGCTTCGTTTGTCTATCATGGGTGCTAAATGACCCATCACAAATCGCGCTCTATTTCGGACTATAGTGATATGCTCGTTGAAGCGCAAGTTCTGATCTAGGGTGACACCCAGGTATTTGGTGTACTTTGCCCAGGGGATCTGTTGGTCGTAGAGCGAAATGGTTTTTATGCGAAGGCTAGCGCGTTTGGGGGAGCGAAGCGTGTCCGGGGAAAAGAACATTACTGCGCTTTTCTCCGGGTTTACCTCTATCCTCCATTTACGAAACCATTCGCCTAGCTCTGTGACAGCTGCCTGCAGCCAGACGCATGCCATTTGTTGGTTGTGATCTGATGTATAGAGTGCGGTGTCATCCGCGAAGAGGGCCAACTCCACATCTGGAGTTTTTGGGATGTCGCTGGTGTACAGCATGAAGAGTAGTGGCGACAGGGCCGAGTCCTGTGGTACACCGGCTATGAGTGGGTGAGGGGACGAGCGCATTCCCTGCACTCGAAAACGGAAGCTACGGCCTAGGAGGCAGTCTCGCAAGATGAGCACGAGTCTGTCTGGCACACCGAACTGGCAGCTTGCTTACACAGCTTGTACTTCAGCTTGTAAATCAAGCCGTTGTGCCAGACCTTGTCGAAGGCTTTTGCTACGTCTAGGAACAGTGCGGCTGTTCCTATAGGGCGGGGGCGTGACTAGCGCAACATGGGAGCGCACGTATTAATAGTTGCTCTATCTCGCTCGCACATCATCCGTCCCGCTCACTCATTGTGCTATATATTGTACTAGCAGTACGACTTGTTAATATTTGTTACTTAAGGTTACCGTTTCCAAAATAAATTAGCTCACATCAGCACTGGACATTGAATACTACTCTCTGCACTCTGAAGTATCATTTAACCTCTACCTCTCGCTGCAAGAGTACAAAATCGGCGTACTACGATGTCAGAAGACTTTAACTACGTTATACGTCCTTGACATTCTAGATATATCATGGGGACCCAGGTAGGTTTAATGGGTATTTTGTTCGGCCTCCTCCTTCAAGGGAGGAGATCCCGTTTGCCGTTTGGTGCAAGAGTTCCACACGCACACGAAGCGAGCAGCACTAGGTGGTGCTTTTGGTCTTCCCCTGTACCCAAGACCCGTGTGTATGTCACAAGAAAAGACATTAATTACCCCTGAGTTAACAGTTATTCTAAATAAAAACATTAGATGACAACATGTTCTTATATTTTTCACATGCTTTTGCCCTTTCAAGCATGCAAATGGTAACTAAAAACACCTTAAAAATCAACAGAGTCCAGTACAACCATTATTTTTATATTTATATATGAATATATTAATTTTGCTTAGGGCAGAAATCGTATTACTGTAGTTTGTCATGCTACATCAAGTCGCTCTCGGATTATCCGTATGACCGTCCGTAAATCCGTAAACTCATGGGCAAAAAGAAAAGGAAAAACTTTATATTTCAGAAATAATGTCAATAATAATAGTTACAAATTCATAATAATACTAGTTACAATGTCTTAATAATACTAGTCGCAATGTCATAATAATACTAGTTGCAATGTCATAATAATACTAGTTGCAATGTCATAATAATACTAGTTACAATGTCATAATAATACTAGTCGCAATGTCATAATAATACTAGTTGCAATGTCATAATAATACTAGTTGCAATGTCATAATAATACTAGTTACAATGTCACAATAATACTAGTCACAATGTCATAATAATACTAGTCACAGTGTCATAATAATACTAGTTACAATATCATAATAATATTAATTACAATGCCATAATAATTATAATTTATCATGTATGTATTTATGCGATTTTTTCACTAATCGATATCAAATTTTATGTACTAAATGTGTGATATTGTTACCACGGGAATCCCGCGGGAATTTTCCCGGAAGCGGTTTGTAATTGTTCAGGTGCATAAAAATTAGTTTTTTCCGACACAGTTTACACTGAAACGATAGCTTACATTATTTTTTAAATGCTACGTTACTTTGTATCCCGGAAACTCGCGGGAATTTCAAGTCAAGCGTGGAGGTCGTCGCGGGCATATCCTAGTTATTAAAGTATGTTGCTATCGAATACTGTTTATGTCCCCTCGTTCGCTATATTATTCTTGATATACAATCACAATCTTAGCTCTAAAAATGCGAATACCTATTCAAACGTCTGTTTTCGCATATCGCATGTATTTAGAATACCGGTCTTAATCGTTCAAAAACCAATATTTTAAAACTGCTGGTCAATATAATTGGACGCTCGAACAATTAGCAATAACTGTACAAGTGTATAACTTTATATTTTACAACATATTGTTCCGTCAATACATAGGTTTTCCCCTACGTAATTGAGTTTTTAAACACAACTCAATTTGAATTTCGAATACAGAAGATTGTTCGAGAATACGAATGGGACTCAAAACTTAAATAACTTTTAAATTTAACGGTCTTATTCATATTGAGTTAGAGTAAATTCAACGCTTATTTAAGAACCTTAAAGACTTAAAGAAGCGTTCAAACTTACCCTAAATCAATATGAATAAGACGGTAAGTATCTATAGGACTGTATGGCTCACACATCCACAATACGTTTTCTGTAGTGTTATTGTTAAAAAAATATTTAGTCCTGTTACTATTTAACATACATACATAACTTCACGCCAGTTCCCTTGCGGGGTAGGCACGAACAACAGAGTGCCATTGAGGCTTATTCTTACACACCTCACTTTCCTCTTTGACATTCATAATTCTTGTCATGCAAGCTCGTCTGTTCTTAAGGCTCCTGACATCACCTTCTGCTAGTACACGATCAATTTGATCATGGAAGGTGTGTCGTGGCCTTCCACGACTTCTGCATCCATCCACTTTTGCATTGTATATCTGTTTAGTCATTCTTTCATCATGCATTCTTTCCACATGCCCGAAGCACCGGAGCATTCCTTTCCTTACCTTCACCCCGACACTCTTTCAGACCAACTCTCTTTCTTACTTCGGTATTACGAACGCGGTCACTATTTAAGAATAACCTAAATATGTAAAGTATATACATATTTAGGTTATATATATATATATATATATATATATATATATATATATATATATATATATATATATAAGTGAGTTTTTTTAAATGTAACGAGTAAGTAGGTAATATTTGGTCCATATATAGTGTTCGGTCCTTGCCTAGAATAAAGTAGATAGAATATCGCTCCATCAATTTTGCTGTCTACCCTCTTTGTGTGAGGGGACGGCCAGTGCAGAACAGTTAAGGGGTGTAGTTGAGGGCAGCCATTTTGGTCACTCACTGTCAACGTTTGACGAGAACCACACCGCGCGATTACTGGCCGTGCCATGAACAATTGCTATCCTTCAAACTTTGTACGCAATGTTAGCTCTAAAGTGGACTTCAGTGATGTGTGCTGTTCCTGTCTGCAACCTGAACGGAGCCAGGAGAGGGCAGATCTCAAGGTTGGTGGAGTTTCTACTTCTCTAGTGCAAGTATCCAGATCTCATCTCTCTCTCATACAGTCCATCACAAATTGAACCAGCTTATTATACGTGGCCTACAGTGCTCCACATATAGATAGGTACATACTTTTGTTAGCGACGTCGAGACGTTGCAAAATATATGCATAAATACTTATATCGTAACATCAGAAGTAAGAGAATGAATAAGTACTATTCGATAATTTGACGTTTATTGCCGATATGATATAAAAATTGAGCCCAACATGGCCCGATGGCCTCCGACTCCCCATTAGCCATCCCATGTCTCGCAGTTGTTAAATTACTATTTAAAAGATACTTAAATCATCTCAAATATAGAGTAAAACACAATAGCATAAATAAATAATCGGCAGACAAACACAGGCATTGTATACCCCAAATTAAGCAAGGCACGCCTGTATTATAGGTAGTATACAACGGACCACTGTGATAAATATTTAAAGAGTACTTACATAACTGTTAGTGTTTATGCAAATAATTATATCGGTCACTTACTCACTTATTGAACGTAGCGCCTGGCGGTAGGTAAAACAATTGCGTCCGCCGTATTTCACCGGCGGATTTAATATTATAAAATATCTAAAACTACCGTCACTTATATTATTATATGTGCGAAGTGTACAATTTCCAGTAACTTGTAAATAGTTGTTATAGATATTAATAACAGCATTCAGTAAATAGTAACGGTTAAACAATATCTTGGACAGTAGCAAGGAAAGCATACTTGCTTGCTATTGGTTATACTACTGTAAATTTGTGGAAGTCCAGGGAAGGTTTAAAAGGTGAGTAAAAATATTTGGAATATAGTAAAAACAACAATTTCGCTTTCCCTTAGAAACTATGCCTACCTATCAAACATTTGATGTTCGTCCCGTCGTTTAGAAATCAATTAAATTTAAAAGTCGTTCAGAAATCAACGTTTTTAATTTATTGATTTTGAGGCGATACGAAGTTTGCCGGGTCAGCTAGTATAAAATAAAATTACCATAAACTTTTATTTAAGAACCACAATCAAACACGATCTGAAAATCAACGGTAAACACACGACATATTGTTCTAAAACATAATAACCATTTACAATTCAATATGGCGTCGCAATATTGTTGTCTTAATTAGAAACAACAACGATCGACACCCGACAATGTAATGTAAAATTCAAATTTGGAACAAGGTGTGACAACTTTACAACAATAATTAATGGCTCTAGATCAAACAGATAGTACTTACATGAACTTCGAATTAATTTTACTGTCACCTAAACTTTATATGGTGAATGCAAAGTCATATAATAATTTTGGTTGTTTAAAATCATGTTCAACTACGAATTGGGAATTCAGATATCTACGTATGTATTTGAATCTCAATATTTAAATAGTCTGTGGTAGTTTTCTTAGGCTGCCTGTCCATTGAAGCGGAGCGAGGCTGCGGAGCGGAGAAACGTAGAAATATTAACCAATAGGATTGGTTGCCTGTCCATTGACGCATTTTTTATGCAATCTTTATATCCCAGCCTTATTACCCCAGCTACACCAGGGATAATGTTAGTGTTATAGTGACTGTGTCACGCAGATATAGACAAGGGACTAAACCTTTCATTACTTGAGATGCGATATTTTAGCTATGTCAAATATTAACTGATATGTAGCTGATCGTTAACGTGTTATTAACGCTATAAGTAAGTTGCATTTGGTCACAGTTATACACACACACACACACACGTAACCAGAGGCGACAGCAAAACGTTGCCAGCCTTTAGAATGGGATAAAAGTGATGTGATATCTTTTTTAGGTACTGAAAATTAAGGCAGATTATCATATCCATTTCAATTGTGTTTTTGATTTTAATATCAAATATGTAAGCGTTTGACTGTGACATTCTTTTCAAGATATACATACGGGTATTAAACATCAATTTCGTTAGCAGCAATATTGACATAATGTGCCATAAACAATCATAAACAAATTAATTGCCAATGAATATTGATCGTTTTTTTTTATCCAACCGTTGTATCCAATTACGGTCATTTGCCAGTTTGGATAAAAAACTACTCAAATAATGCACACCATGTGGACGAAGCCCAAACATAGACAAGAAGCCCATTTAATAAGAATGATTCAAACATTTGAATGCTGTTCCAAAATTAAATACTTAACTCACTAAAAGGGAAAATATTTCAAAACCAGGTGCTGCTGAACGCATCCAAACGTCAAATTTAAATTTAAAATCAGAACAGAGATCGGATAGTCGCTTCTTCCCGTATCGATTTGATGAAAATCATCAATTACATTTACATAAATAACTCTTATAAACAAATTATTCAGAAAGTTAAATTTATAAAGGTCACTTTATCATCAGTGTATTTTGGTTCTCAACTTTTTATATAAATAGGATGAATGAAGGAAACTACCAGAATGAATTATGAGAGAAAGGACAGAAGGAAGCAGAACTTTTTTTTGTTGGTCTAAGGCTTAGACTTAGAACGCACGGTGATTAAATGCGAGCGGTTTAGGAAAGCTGAAAACGCAAAAACGCGTACGAACACGCGCCCTGCTGTTGGAGTTTTTGCTTAATTTTATTTCATTACCGCAATAGATTTCGGACGAGCAGCATGTGTTGTTTGTGCTCTCCCAGTCGATAATGAATATCAAAAGCGAACGCGGTTAACCGCCGTTCGTGCACCGTACGAGAGATGAAAGATAGAGAAGAATATGGGAAACAAAAAAATCGCGCGTTTTCAAACCTCCGCGTCCTCGAAATGTAACAAATCACGTTTTTAGAATCAACCACTGAAAAAATTGCAGTGCGTACGCCATCTTAGTCACATTCAGAACTAACAAAATCAACAACAATGATCACCATGCTAAGAGAATTCTACCCAGTCATGACAGAAAGTAACGACTGCAGAAGAATATTCTACATCCAAAACTGCTATTATAATGTAAAAACAATACTATGAATTTATCGCCCAGTAAAAAAGTAACTTCGAAAAGCGGCTATTTCTGTTGCTGGAATAAAGCAGACAGACTCACCGCCCACCTGATAGAAAATGCATTACGTCGCCTATGGACATTTGCAACACCAAAGGTGCTCTACCAATGTGCGGCTGGTCTCGAAGAGAGGACTGGAAACTGTCAGAAGAAGTAGTACTATATGACCAGCGGCGCCTAAGTAAAGTAAGTAAGTAAATTACGCTGTACATATATCGAAACAAAAAAATGTGAATAAAAAATTTAAGATAGTTTAAAAACAATTATTAATAAAATTCGTTTACGAAAATCCGTTCAGTAATTTATGAGATATGTGGTATATTCATTTAAATACTATTTTATGGGAACCTACATGTTCGTCGCCTTTACGAAACTCTTTAATATCTATGGTCCAACAGGCACTTATAATTGTTTTTGGAGTTTTTGGCGGGAACTGAAAGGAGACGTTGTGCAGTTTTATTTTCAAAAAATGTGTAAAATTACTCTAAAATGAACAATAGTTGTAGGATATTGAACGTTTTTGATTAGTAATTATGTGTTTTTGCGAGAAATGTGAACTATATAGCCAAATGTAGCCTTTCGAGTTTTCTCAAGAACTCCGTTGAATGACGTCGATTGTAACCTACAATACAACGGCGTCTGGCTTAAAGGCCTAGTTGCCAGGCGTTAAACATAAAAAAAAATATAATTATTTTTAACTTTACTTTACTAACACGTCTCTTTAGACGTGTTTTAACACTACAATAGCTTTAATCTTACCAAATCGCTTTTTCAATTTAGAACTCCCAATAATAATTATGTATTAATACAAAATTAGTTAACTTCTGACGTCTCAAAGAGTAATTTTATTTTTAAGATATTGCGTTTGTATGTTTAACGGCCATCCATTAGTTATCTGAGGTTGGTATTATTAACGAAGCATTGTTTGCGAAGTTTCCTACTGTTTTGACGAGTGTTGTGTGAATTTTATGCATCAGGTCCTTTTTATATATTCATATTATTAATTAGGATACATACTAATATATACATGTGAGTCCGTTTGTTTATGTACAAGTATGTTAAAAGAATACTACTATAATAAAATTACAATCGCCCAATTTAGGTTTATACATATTTTTACGAGTTGCGAGACTCGAATTAAAATGCCGTTGGAATTATTATAGAGTTTATTAGAACTATACAAACACGTATAACACAGGTACAAATACAACCGAACACAACAAATCCAAACGTAATGCAGAAGGTTGTAATTCTATAAAACGCGCAAAGTCTGTCACTATTAGATTCTCGTTATATACACACGTCACGCCCGTATCGTAATCGTCGCTTGACTGCCCCCCTCCTTCAATCAGGCCATCGTTTTATACTGCACAAATGCAATGTGCCGAATTTCCTAGAATCAGCTTGTACTTTAATCCGTAACACCTGGCTAATAATTCGGCCGCAAGCGGCCATAAACGATAACATTAAAACAATGGGCTGTTCTCTAGAAACGTATGCCAATTAATAAGTAAACAAAAGTAGACGATCGTAAAAGAATTTCAATTAGTTCAAATGCCGACGGGCAATAAATGTGATTCTACAAATCTGTACGTGGAATTTGTCTTTATCGACGCCTAGGTCGTAACAATATATAATTAATAATAATAATAAGATTTATTGAGATCAAAATTACATTAACATTTTGTCTTATAATTAAGACTGTTTGGATACTAACACTTAAACTAGGCCAAGCCTGTCTCTTAGGTGTTAGTCCCTTCCAGCAGCTTGAGAACTATGAGGTGAGTATGTAATTCAAAAACAAAAAGTTTAAAAGATTGTTCCAAATTATTTGAAAGCAACTGGTAAGTTCATATGTCTATAATTGTCAATGAAACGAAAACACTGCATACCTGGAACTTAGGAATCCTTCTGTAGGTGTGTATGTCACTGAACTCCTAAACTTCTGGACCGATTTGATGACTTATTGTGTGTTTGAGTGGGTCTCAGGATGGTTTAATGCTATATTGACTGTGGCCAAGTAAGCCTTATTTATAGCGTTAAAAATAACACTATTAACGAATAGCTAAATTAGTGTATACAAATATGTCATCTGTCAATGTTTAACGTCATTAACAACTAACAACAAGATCGCATCACAAATAGTGGATTAAGCTCATCCATCGCTACATCTGCATGAAACGGTCAATAACTATGACATTATCCCAGATGAAGGAGTAGTATTATTTTATTTTTTTTAAGGCGGGGGAAATGCTATTTACGCACAATACTGGGTCCTTTGCAAGGGATTAGACCATAGTTGATCATGAAGGCTTTCCCTTTTGACAAGGGGCAATTCGAACAATAATCAAGCCAGCTTGTGTGGAGACTCAGAGAAGTTGCACGGGCAACAGCCACTACCCACTAAAACCACCCTCCTCCCATGTGCCCCGCGCTTTTTATGTAGGAAAGGCTGAGACTTAGAACGTAGTTACGCCCAGTCCGATCCAGCGCAAAAAGTGCCTGAATGTGCCCCGGGAATCAGAACACATTCACTTCGTCATCGGGGGTGATGAATCCTTTGCTCCCTTGATAGCTAAAGGCCCCCCGAAGCTCCTATTAGATGAAGGAGTAGTATTAGCGACAACGCAGTGCGACACCGGGTGGCAAAACAAAAAATGTATGAAAGATAATAAAACTACGTTTTAACGGTTTTAAGCGCGGTAACTATTTTTTTGTTTTTATTTTAATTGTGTGCAGGAAAGCCGTGGGGGAGTTAGACAGCGCGAGTATGATAAGACCTCTATAGTCTATGGTCATTCTTGTACCACATAGAAACTTGAATATTAATGGAAAGTTCGCACTGGCTGGATCAGTAAATAGAAAAGTATGCTCCTTCAAAAACGACACACTTACGCCAACGAATAATCCAATCATCAAAACATTTTTAAACGCTTTTTCCGGAATTGTGTTTAATTCTCGTCGTGAATTTTCCTTTATGTCTTCTATCGAATGAAGACGAGTGCCATGAAGTGGTAATTTGAGTTTATGAAAAAGTAATAAGTCGACTGGAGTCATGTCTGGTGAATAAAGCGGTTGCTCGATGGTATTTGTTATGTTTTTGGTCAAAAATTCGTACACAATGATGACCTTCGCGGTACAAAATCCAAGAATTTTCTTTCCACAAATCTAGCCTATTTCGTCGAATTTGCTCTCTTAAACGCCCGCCGCATAACGCTCAAATAATATACTTTATTTACCTTTTGACCTTCCGGTAAGAATTCCGAGTGCACAGCACCGCGATAGTCAAAGAAAACAATCAACATGACTTTGACTTTTGATCGACTTTGCTGTGGTGTTTTCGGTTCAGTTGGAAGGCGCCACTCCGAAGCTTGTTGACTAGTTTGCATGTCAAACTCGTAAACTCTTTACCGACGTCTGTTTTTCCCGAAGAATACAATCTAGGTGTCTTTAAGTCTCGCGTGAACAGGTATCTTCTAGGTAAGCATGCTCCGAAGACTAAAGACTTCGAACAGTGCGTCCTCCCCGTCCTGACCTACGGGGCCGAGACATGGACACTTACGGCAGGATTGGTCCACAAGTTCCAAGTCGCTCAACTGGCTATGGAGCGAACTATGTTGGGTGTTTCTCTTATGGATAAAATTAGAAATGAGGATATCCGTAATAGAACCAAGGTAACCGACATAGCTCGCAAAATTATCAAGTTGAAGTGGCAATGAGCCGGTCACATCTGCCGCAGGACCGATGACTGATGGAGCAAACGAGTCCTGGAGTGGAGACCGCATCTCGGTGAACATAGTGTCGGACGCCCTCCAGCCCGATGGACCGACGACCTATGCAAGGTCGCCGGTAGGCGCTGGCTGAAGAAATCGGAGGACCAGGATGAATGGCGCCGTCTTGGAGAGGCCTTCGTCCAGCAGTGGACCGCAAATAGCTGACGACGAAGCATGCTTCACCTTAGACTGCATTTCCGCCTGACGTCAGGCGCAATGTCAGTCAAACGCGAACATATTCATTATAAAAAAAAAACCATGTCTTGTCACCAGTAACAGTGCGTTTCATGAATGTTGGGTCGGAATCTACTCATTGTAGCATGTCCTCAGCGACTCTTATGCGAATGAGTTTTTGGAGAAAATTCAGGTCTTTTGGGACTAGCCGGGCGGCGACATGTTCCATACCCAAGTGATTATTTAAAATGATACTCGACTCGTGAGACAGAAAAAGTTCAGCGGCTATTTCTCTCAAACTTGAATGAGGATTTTCAGTCACTATATCCTTCATTTTGCGATGTTAACTTCAGTTGAAGACGTTGATGGCCTGCCAGGGCCAGGCAATTCTTCTAGCATATCTCGACCGCTTTTGAACGCTTTGTTCCACTCATAAGCACGTGTTTTTGATAAAGTAGATTCACCGTAAGCCTTCTGTAACATTTTCAGTGTCTCTGAACACGAAATTCCATTGGCGATGCACAATTTAAGACAAACTCTTTGTTCGAAGTTTTGGTCCTTCATGAAATTCGCAATACGCACTATATATCGATGGGTGAAAGGCTATATGTTTTAAACGACATTTTTAAAAATTGTCGGGAGAAAAGTTTCAAGTTACAAATGACCCAGAAAAACACATCAGAAACGAGCTATGTACCGTACTTAAAAAAAAGAATATCTATAGATTGAAACTAGACATCAGGTTCTTTATATTTCTTTAAGTTGAGACATTAGGATATAAAAACCCATAGTGTTAAGTCTCACACAAAATGTCGCTTAAAACAAATAGCTTTTCAACCCTCGATATGATCTAACTAAACACAGCACTATCTATAGTCTAAATGACCTATGCAATTCAAACTCCGCGCCAAAATGAAAAACAGTTGTGCCAATGTAACAAAAAAAATGAATTTGGTACCATAAGCAAATCATCTCTTCCCGATACTATTGTTGTACTTTTAATTTGTCTCTTTTAATGTTATGTTATATGTTATAACTATCTATACTCATTGTCAGACTTCAAATTTTCTTTGATAATACCTTTAATCCACGCAACGCCGGTAGGCCGTCTAGTCTCGTCAACAACTTTGTAAATTACGACTAGAATATTTAAGTTGCAAAAAATGTAAGTAATAAAAATTGCATTCATTTTTATATCTTAAATTAATTTTAATGTGAAACCATAATTTTTGTAATATTATTTGCACTTTTTATCTTTGAAAGTATAAATTTAAATTAATTAAGAATTAAATACTTAATTGTAAAATACGTAAACGTATATCATGAATATTAATTTAATCAAACTTAAATAATTTTAAATGCAATGCTAAAGCGATTAAAACTTACCAATATTGTTTGTACAAACTTAACAATATATACACATTGTAATTTTTTTTTTACAAAATAGAAAACATTTGTCTATTGATCGGATAGCCTACGTTCCACAATCACAACGACCACGCTCACTACCGCGATTTTTCCCGTTCCACTTGCTTGCGGGTGTTATAATCGTATACTCAAGTGGAACGGATTATTCAACCCACCTCTTGGCCATGGGTCGTTGTGAGCGCTATGTGAGCAATAATTATGATGTCATTAGTGACGTTTTGTGTGTGGAACGGCTGAAGGAGCTTTTCGAGTGTTGTGAGCTATCAGAGGAACGCGCCCTTAGTCTAATGCTAAAAATAGACCGTTCATATCTGTCTTTCAATTTTGATAGAAATGAGTCATTGTTAACTTAATTGTTAAAAAAAAGTTTCATATGAGACTTGAAGGGAAACTTCTTTAGAATCGTTGTGATTTGAAACTCGCTGAAACGAAAAAGCGACCCTAAAAAGAGATAAACAAATAAATCCATTGCACTACGCCTGCAAGAGAATGAGATACGAGTTTTACATTGTTGCAGCACAGATTAGAGAGACAATAAGACCGATGATTAAACATATCAATCAAAAATCCCAATTTCGACTGAAATACAACTGATAATAATATTTTTTTGACTAAAATAGTGAAAAATTTAAAGTGATACCTAAGAACTTTATTTTGGTGTAGGTTAAAAGAATTATATTTATAGCATATTCTCTGAAGTTTTACTTCCACTGCGTATGAACTTCACACACACACATTTTTTAACTGTTTATCTGCTTATTTTGATAATATTTCTTAAATTATTGAGTGTTTTCAGGGATGATTACATATAGCTGAAATCCTAAAGATATATGTTTTGATAACGTTCAAACCATTTTAATTCATTGACTGGGATTCAAAAATGTGTCGGCAAGATGGGTGCTATGAATGTTAACAGAAAACAAAAAGCAGCGTTTGGAAATTTCTAAGCATAATATAATCTAAATATATAATAAATAAATAATCTCGAAATGTACCAGCGTGATTCGGATAATTTTTACCGTCGTCTGGACCTACGTTTCATCAATGGTGACACCATTGATGAAACGGAGATACACCATTGCGATCCTTAAACTAACAGACAAAGTATGTCTTGGAAATAACCATCCTCTCCATCCAATAAGAAATTTCGAGTTGCTTCTACCGCTGGTAAAGTACTTTAGGAATCCTTTTTATTGATTACATGCCAAAAGGCCAGACGATTACTGGACCCTACTATGCAAATTTAATTCCGAAAGTGCGAGAAGCGATTAAAGAAAAACGTCGTGGAAAACTGTCGCTGGGCCTGTTGTTTCTTCACGATACCGCTCCCGCTCATCGATCGGAAGTTGCACTTAACGCAATCCGCTGTGCTGGCTTCAATATCCTTGACCACTCATCATATTTCTTATTCTCAAAAGTAAAAGAGGAAATTCGTGGAACTAAATTTCACGATAATGACGTTGAGTTTTTCGAGACTCAAGAAAAACATCTTTTTTCGCAAGGAATAAGGAAGTTAGAAACGTGTTATTCTAAATGCATTGCATTGTAGGGAGATTATGTAGAAAAATAAAATATTTTTGTTTAAATTTTTGCATTTTTTAATATTGATTCCAAGAACTTTTTGATTCACCCTCGTACTCACAGATAATTCTTCTCTTACTTTTATTAATACAAATATAATTCCTCCTTTAGCCTACATCTATCAACATATTATAATTCAAAATAAACGTCTTGAGTATCACTTTAAATTTTTCACTGTTTTAGTCTAAAAAAGTATTATTGTCAGTTTTATTTTGATCCAAATTGGATCTATGTTTGATCATCGGTCTTATTGGCTCTGTAATCTGTGCTGCACAAAATAAAACTCATATCTCATTCTCTCACAGGCTTAGTCCTACAGATTTATGAGTTTATCTCTTTTTAGTGTCGCTTTTTGGTTTCATCGAGTTTCAAATCACAATGATTGTAATGAAGTTTCACTTCAAAAATATTTTATCTCATTATCCGTTCAAAAAGCTCTAATCACTGCGCGCCAATATTGAACATAGCATGAAAAAGCGCGAGGTATCCCTAGAGAATATTGACTCCTGAAGTTCAATCCGTGCAGGAAAGGCAATAAAACAACCCACAGCTAGGTGGTAGGGTGCCCATCTGGATGGCTACCCCCCTGGTCTAGAGAGTCTGCTGAACTCATGCAATAAAAATAAAAAAGTGACCAAGCGTGATATTTTAAAGACTTTCCTTCCCCCTCAAAACGGGTCACAGTATGGGCACGTCCTCCCTATAGAGAAAGTGTCAAAATTAACAAATAATATGTTTCATCTTAATTAATCGCGGGCAAATACTGAACAACAGCTATATTCTATGCTTAACTTTAGTCTAGGTTAACTGTAGAAGGCAGCATACTAAATGATTTTGTACAAAAAACTGTTTAGTACGCTTCGAACTGTTGCTAACTAAGAACAGACATAATAAAGTCATAAGTTTCGCGTGTATCATTTATTTAATTAATTTAATTACCCTGGGTTTTTCAATGATAATAAACAATTAGCAAGCATGTATTTTTTTTATTGCATGAGTTCAGCAGACAGGCAGACAGCCCATTTGATGGAAAGTGGTTACCATCGCCTATGAACATTTGCAACACCAAAGGTGCTACAAATGCGCTGCTGCTCCCTTAAGCGAGACTGGAACCTGGTATACTTTAGACCAGGGGTGGTAGCTATCCAGTCGGGCACATACCCTACCACCTGGCTGTGGGTTGTTTTGTCGCCTCTTACGACAGGCCGCCCGGCCGCAGGAAATTGTATTCTTTCTCCGTCCCTGTACGGATAAAAATTGTGTATGTATTTAATTACAACGTCAACAAGGAAAATATATTTCTATTCGCAGTGCTCATACATAAAACTTAAGTAGATGAAAGCAGTGCTGTCATAAATTGACAGTTCATTACTGTCTGTTAGCATTTTGAATTTAGAACAAACGTGACCATAAACAAGTTAGTACGCTACACTTTTTAAAATTTTATTCATGTCACATAAACAACATTTAATTTTTAAAATCATAAAAGTTTTGAAAAATGAGTACCATAACTCGAGGGTGCACAAAATAAAAATCTTTTTCTAAATGCATTGCCTTGTTAATTAGCCAAAAAATAAAAAAATCTTAATTTAATTTAGTAATTTCTTGTTCTATTTATTTCGTAATTATTTTCTCTTGTCACATTAATCTGGAAAATTGTTACGGACATTAAAGCAATGCAAAAATTAATTACCTACAAAGTGCAATATACTCTATTATTTATTAAGTAGCTATTTATTTTACTATTTTAAAACGAATATTACATTTATATCAGCCGCAAATTAAAGATATCAAGCAATTTGTCATTTTCTTTCTTATTAATGTTCAGATCTTCTGTCTATTATAAGGACAAGAAATGTTCAGTGACAAAGTTTAAGTTAGATTGGCTTAAAGCTTTAAGGTCTTTGTTACCAGGCCATTAAATAAAAAAGTGGTCAACTGAGCACCATTCTAGAACATACTACTTATATTTTGAATGGGATTAAAAAAAAATCTAAAAAAGGAACATTGTATTCGATATTCATATTTGAATTGTTTTGTTTGTGCGCGGGCGGCGCGGCGTACGAGCGGCGAGATAAAGTCTCGTAAGAAGTCCAGACGACCGCTAAGCCGTGCCTATCTGAAATCTTTCCGTTGTCTCACTGTTGTTCTACGTCTTTATCGTACATTTTCGTTTTAATAACAACATTACACAGTCTGTTTGCTTGCTAATCCAACTAAAGTCGCATTCGTCGGATGCCGTACAGTAGTTATGAAATTTATGACATACGGGCTCTATCTTATCTATGGCCACTTTGCAACATATGTCGGATAATGTGAACTAATGGTGTAGCTTAATAAAACACTTTTAGCCCTAAAAATCATAACACAAATTGCGGGTAAAACGCGCGACAAACAACCACAGCGTGTTCTTTATTTTCCACTGAACAGTTCATTTTATTTTAAAAATTCACCCGAATTGTTTATGGTAAAATGTAAACATCTTGACTCCCGAATGCATATTTAATCGACAGTGGCATTTAAAAGTAAATGCGTGTACAAAAAATAAATTAATCGTAAAAACGTGTTGTTGGTTTCAAAATGTCTCATATGAATTTTAACAACACCTCCAATGAAATACAATAATAGTAAATTGATATATGTTTTAAGTGAATCTGGTTTCTTTTTATTGTGAATTTATTATTTCCTTCTAAAACGAGTTTTAATTATTATGAATACATATTAATCAAAAAGATTATCATGTCATTTGAGCGCTTAATTATTAATATTAGAACATGAACAAAGCGGGCAAATTACTATGCTAATGCTTCTGTCGCCAGTTAACAGATTATTATAGGTCTTGTACATGTAACAACAAAAACAATTTTATTAAAATAAATAAGTTTCAACGCTAGTTTTACATTAACCACACTTGAAACATTAAGAGCTTATGCAAACAATACTCATTATATTATTATTTTTTAATTTTAATTATGTAACCCTCAATAACAAAAAAAAATATATTTTGCAAACATCCTCCTTGCAGTTTTCTAATACAGTTTTTTTTATTGCAAGAGTTCATTAGACAGGCAGATGGTTCACTTGATGGAAAGCGGTTACCATCGCCTATGGACATTTGCACAACCAAAGGTACTACAAATGCGCTGCTGCTCTCTTAAGGGAGACTGGAACTTGGTCACTAATTCCGGAATACAAATCAAGGTTGTTATGGCGATATACTCTAGACCAGGGTTGGTGGCCATCCAGTAGGGCAAATACCCTACCTGGCTGTGGGTTGTTTTGTCACCTCTTACAACAGGCCGCCAGACCGCAGGAAACTGTGTTCTTTCTCCGTTCTTGCACGGATAAAACAGCAGTGTGGTCATTAACAATAATATATTATTATGGTATACTATTCTTGTGAATTCACTCATTGAGCAATTAATAATGTCAATTTGTTGACATATAAATGGTTTAGTGTTTGCAAGGTGAAGAGACTTGGTGTCTCTGTGTATTTCTACCGACTGTGGGGATTGTTCCGAAGTTTCACAACGGTGCCTTCGTCTTCTTACTACCACCGCACCGCTCGCCATTGGCTGGGCGTTTATCCCCACTCTATTGAGCATCTGCGCTCTAAGACGTTTTTCTTGCGCATCGTGGGTATTTGGAATGAGCTCCCAGCTGTGGTTTTCACACAGCGTGACGATATGGGTTTTTAAAAGGGTGTCGAAAAATTTCTTCGAGGCCGGCATCGCGGTGATAACATCTCTCCAAAACAATACCCCCCATAAGCGCAGTAAAAAAATTAATAGTCAGCATTAAATAAAAAATAAAATATGCTTTGGCTTGAAACGTCAAACGGTCGTTGACTCTGTAATTTGGCGCCATTTCCCTTGTCCATCAGTCATCGGAACAATTCGTGATTCAAACACGACATGCAAACTACCGAGTTCAAATTAACGAATTTGCACTTTTAAAAAGTTCGTAAGTTCATTGGTGCACGAACGGAGAATTCCTGCAGCCGGTTGGCCGGCCTATCGTTAAAGACGACAATACTCACCAGTCAAGGCCCCCAGTATGTAACTTAAATTGGCAATCGAATTAAAATTGGAATCGTAACTTTTGACAATTTTACTGGTCTGTAAACCATATCACCTCAATGTTGAATCAATCTTAATTTGACCGGGATTGATTTAATATGAATTTGAGTCACTACAGTACTGACCATCGTTAGTCGAACTTAACTGACACTGGCATGGTTTTTTGTTATAGTCTAGATGGGTACCATCCTAGTCTATACCTATGCAGTTATATCACGCTTGAGTTGTACGTATTCCGGCATTAGTGGCCAATATTATTTTAGATCTTATTTCATCGCATTAAAGCTCGGAATTGTAGAGTAATATGGGCAATTATAAGACCTAATTTCAAAACACCGTTTTAATTACACTAATGGATATTATTTTATTTTAGACCTTATTTCAGTGCATTAAAGTCAAACCACTATTCGTGGCATCTCTAATAAAATGTAACTCAGTTGACTTGACTGTCCGCTCCCCTAATAGCCTCTTTTTACGGCTAGACCCTGATCTAAGCAGGCATGACATTATACACTAAGTATGATTTGTTCACTTGTCTTTCAATTTGGATCAAACAGGCAAAGTGATTCATGTAAACATAAAATTGAATCATTCAATATCGACGCTTCGTTTCAACTAAATTGATTCAGTTTGGTTGAACTGTATGATATCAGTTTAGTGTTCTTTACTGAACACCAACAGGCCAATGGCCGCCGGACATTAATGTTCAGACGCAATAATTTAATATAGAAAATATTGCGCTAACACATGCGAAGTTTTAGGTAGTAATTATTTTCTTTTAAATCTTATTTTCTAGAAGTAAATTAAAGAAACAACTGAGTACAGTGCAACCTAGTAACTTATTTTTGTTCACTTGATATCAATAGGGGAACAGATACTCAAATCAATTGAGATATTTACAGAACGTCGAAGCCTCATAAATTTTGTACAAGTGTACGTACTTATAACATTATAACTATATGTAATGTAAAAAAAACGTTAGAATTATTATTGATAGGATTATAATAGAATAAATGTGTCTTTTATGAATTTCTGTATTTTAATTTCATTCTACCATTCAGTACGTACGTTAACCAATCTCGATGGATTTTTGATGAATGAATATATTATCTGGAGTTATTTTACTGACATTTAATTTTTCGTGATGATAAAAATAATGACACTGGGAGTCATTACCTTTATCAAACCCAGGATCTTTCTTAGAACTCTGGGATACTATTTTTTTATCGCCTGAAGCAGGCAGACAGACAAACGGCTCACCTAATTGAAAGCGGTTACCATCGCGTATGGACGTTTGCAATATCACTGACGCGTTGCCGAACTCGAAGAAATTTTACAATGACCTTCTTAAAGATAATAACTTGTTCTCTTCCTTAAATATAGTGTACAAGCCTAACATCGATATAGTATGGGCGTATAACACATTTACTACATTAGACTATGATTTGAATTTGAATTTAATAATAATTTGAATATTATTAGCGATTTTGATTGCCCACCATTGGATTAAAACGTGTGTGCCTTGTGTCATAAAGGTAGAGTAATACGAGATAATATAACAACGTATATTGCAATAGAAAAAAAAGTACTTACAACTGTAATATTGAACCTGGTCGCACTGTACCTAATATAATTTATTATACATCATTTAAGTTCATAACGCCGCAGGGAAAAGGGTGTACATAAACATGTCGCTATGACGTTTTTATTTTGTTTTTTTAAATCCTCCGAAGATCGAGTAAATAGGATAACAATTTGTGGCCTAAATGAGCTCTTGTTCGCTAATTACCTAATAATTTAAGAAGCCAGTGGAAGGGATTTTAATGAGATATCAGTGGCTGAGGAACCGCCTTCATTTCAATGACATGGGTTCGAATGATGTCGGAGGGTATTATTAGGTACTATTTTTGGTTCTGCAGCGATTTTAGCTAACTCGGAATCCTTTTGAAATTCGTTGAATCCTTTAATATTACTTAGCTATTTGTATTAGAAAATACTCTTTTTACATGAATGAAATTTGATAAAAAGTTATATCATAAATATATGCGGCTAGCCTATTCTATGCGCTGAAGTGGAGACAGGTAACCGGAGTGACATAAATAAAATAAATTACACAGCCCATAAATGTCCCACTGCTGGGATCGGGCCTCCCACTATAGGGGGGGAATGGACAGTATATCCGCCACGCGTGTTCAAGGCGGCTTAGCAGGTTTGACACATCGGTTATCTCGGTATCACGATGTTTTCCTTCACCGTTATTAGCAAGTGGTAATTGTAACAATATGCACATTAGGTCAGAAAACTGCCTAAGTGGTGCATGCGTTCCGGTCAGGATCGAACCCGCGCCCTTTAAGTCTGGGGCGCGTGCGCTAGCCATTACGCTACCACGACTTCACGGAGTGACATGCTACTAACTAATATCACACAAAATAAAAGGTCAGACATATAAATCTTTAATACAACTAGGCTCTCGTTTCAATAATCTGCTAGATGAAAAATGAAATTTTACAAAACAGTTTTTTGACCTTTAAAAATAATTCTATCAAAATGGAATACTTTTGTCTCTCAATCTATAATGTATTTTAAAAGATACCGAGTTATCCGTTTCGATGTAATCATTTTTGAAGGTCAAAAGATTCTCTTCTTAAGTTTTATCCGTGTAAGAACGGAGAAAGAATACAATTTCCTGCGGCCGGGCCGGCCTGTCTTAAAAGGCTATCAAACTACGCACAGCTAGCTGGTAGGGCATTCGCCCGTCTGGATGACTAGATTTGTGGTCAATTCCCAGTTTTCCAGCTACATTGTAACTACTGATATGCCGATCTTGCTCCACTTTTTCAAAAATGGCATCAATTTTGTCCGTAACAGGGCGACCAGAGCGACGTGCATCTTTGATATCAAAATTTCCGGATTGAAACCAAATTTGCGCTACTCTCACAGATACTGCATTAGGTCCATAAGCATCACAATTTTTTTTCGCGGCTTGTGTTGCATTTTTACCTTTTTTGTAGTAAAATTTTAAAATATATCGAATTTCTTCATTAGATTCACTCATTTTAACAATAAGAACAACAAATGAAAATCACACATTTTCCTAATTTGAATTTGGAATTGTCTTCTTTAAAATTAAAACTTTTTAATGATACCAAAACCAGCCAGATACAAATGGTATAGCCAAAGAGATCTTATTACAAGTTCATACATACTATATGAGAAAAGACTTTTTCCCCAACCTATTATATATTGATGGTTTCGCAGGTAAATGACGAAGACTATGGATATTTCTTACGTCTTCAGAATCGTGGACTGTCACGAACTTGCTCGAATTATTTCATTTTTATTTCTAACTATATTATTCATATTTATACGAGGCTTATAGGCTCGTTAAAAATAATATTCACAATCGCACTCAGAATACGATATTTCACTGAAAATAAATGTATTTATTTCAAAATGAAATCTTACAGATTACTTATTGAAAGTCACGAGTTTACTACCGCTTCCAAAGTAATTTTAATTACTGTTAAAGAAAAAGAAGCGGCGCAACTAACTCCCCAGCAACATTTCTTTACTTCATAATCTACATATTAATACGTGAAACAAAAACTTTATATCCCTTTTTACGAAAATTGCGCGAACGGAGATTTAAATTTCGCACACTAAATAGTTTATATAGAGAAGAAGCGACGAAAGTTAATATTTAGTTTAAATTATGCATAAAAAATACATTAAATCAATAAAAAAAACATTACACACACTACCATGTATTTGACACACACACGCATAATATATATACTCTTTTGTTTATTGTTCAAGTCAAATTAACAGTGTATGTAGCCTTGGCGGAATCTATGATTATAGAAGTATTATTATCTATGACCTTAATTATTATGATGGTCGAATTTCGACCACGGGCGACCACTAGTTATTATTATTATTCGTCTTTTTTTTTTAAATGTAGTTTATACTAATAAAAGGTTTAACAAAGTAATTTATATGAATGATTACTGAAAAAGCTTGGTGGCGTTCGCATTACAAACCCATTCGGTACGACCATCTAAAAAATCCTTCGTCGTATACCTAATAAGCCTTCTCGACCAAACGTAGCTTTCCTAATTTTTTCAATTTGTTTATTGAAAGCTGTTGACTTTTTTAACGACCCTAGACATCTCGTATAACTTTTAAATAAGGTGGTATCTGTTTCTTTTTTATGCGTCCTGTAAACAATACAACCGGTATTGATGGACATGTGTTCAATTAGACGTTTGACAGTATTATCACACAGTATCAAATAATTATGAATGCGATTATGAATAACACCTTTTTTAAAGAGCCTTTAAACCTCGTACAAGTTAGGTATAGTATAGGGGGTAACTGTGTATTTTTGTACACATCCTGTAAACGATACAACCACAATGCATACACTTGTGTACAATTAGACAGTTCACAGTATTATCACACATTATCAAAGCATTATGAATGCGATTATAAATGACACTTCTTTTAACGAGCGTATAAATTTCATATAACTTATGAATAAGGGTGTAACCATTTATTTTTTATGCATCCTGTAAACAACACAACCGTCATTGATGCACTTGTGTGCACTCAATTAGACAATATTATCACAGAGTATCAAAGCTTGACATCGAACTATCTTTATTCCGGTAGCCCTTTTCGACTGATTGACGTGACACATCAGACACCTGTCACAACGTGACATGTCAATACAACTAAAAGCAAGTTATCGGCTCACTTTGTTTGGTTTTTGATATATTGATATTTGTTTCGAAGAATACATTATTATGACGATCAAACTTCATTTTCATCTTTAAATGTTTTTGGCTTTCGATATGTCAGAATTAACAATATAATTTATAAGCTAGTTTCTCTTATGTTCCTGCTCCGACTGGGATAATGCATTATTTGTGGTAGGATATTGTTATTAATTGTTAATGACGTTAAATATTTGCTATATAAACTACTGTAATCTAAACTAATCATTAACGGCATTTTAACGCTGTAAACGAGACGCACTTAGCCGCTAATACTAACGTCATCCCACATGGAACTCAATAAATTTTTGAATAAAATTTTAATTAATTTGTGTTTTAAATGTTTAATTGAAAACATTTTCTATTTTAATATTTAGCTTTAGATGTTCCTAAGTTGACAATCAGCCGGTTTCCATTTTATGTAATTTCTTAAAGCCGCAAGTCCCTGTCCATGTCAGTATGTCGTTCGCACCACGCGCTTAAATTTCATCACTCCGCCATTTTAAAAAAACGCCCCTATAATCAAGACTGTGCGCACGTCTCGCGAAGTGACAATATATGTATATATATAAATTAAAAACTCGTCGGACCTGTTGCTGGGACTGAAGAAGATAACCAAGAGCAGCAGCATACGGTGAGTTCCTTCTACTACCAAAAATTGAAACCAAACCTATACAGTCCATAACCACCCCTAATTACATGGTGAATTTATTTTTCCTGGTTTTCTTGCTATTCATTCACTTGCTTTACCAAAGGTTGAATTTTGATTACTTATAAGGAGCTTATCAATCAATCAATCAATAACTCTTTATTGTACACCAATACAAAAAAGAACTTACAGACTAAAACTATGTCTCATTATGCACAAAGGGCGGTCTTATCGCTACAAAGCGATCTCTTCCAGACAATCCCAGGATTGAATTGAAATTATAATGGCGATGGTGGTATACATAATACATAGTACAATAACTTACATTCTAGTAATAAATATATAAATGCAGTATATACAGATGTTCTATATATTAAATAGATATATACATAACATATAAATACATATTTACAAAAATGTATAAGTGTTTACAGATAAATATAGACAGGTAATATTTTCTGGTGCTTATGAGCTTATGTCAAATTTTAAACTATAATAAGGCGGTCGATAAGATATAGAAACCGGTCATAAGACCTTTACCTAGTCATCATTATAGTGTGATTGACCACAAAGAAGATGAATGTATTGTGTGAAGACATGATGATTTATGGTGTGACAGAGGACGTATGTTAGAATAGAGGAGTATGAATAGAAAAGACATTGTTCCAGCCTCAAAAATTTGGGAGAACGTGAAAAAAAGATCAAGTAGTGTAATTGATTGGAATTAAGGTATGTTACACCATGATGATCTTCTATAGGAAAACGGTGTATAAATATTGTTTTATTTATTTACCAACTAGTGTTTGCGTCGCAACCGTGCTGCCTGTCAAACCCAAGGCTGTAGCTTTATTTTACTTACACAAAAACTGAATTCGGTTAAAAAACCGTATGTAAAAACATATAGTAATAACGAAGAAACTAAGTAGGTAGGTAGGTAGTCTAGACAACTAATTTATTTAAAACATTTATAACTTCATAATTGTAGGTACGTTGGAGTCTACAATTCACGCTATTTGAAATTCAAATTCAAAGTTTTTATTCAAAATAAGTTCCACTGGAGAGCACTTTTTGAGGGACATAAATATAAATTAAAATTTAATTATACTTCCTATTATTATATATATATTATTATATATGATATATAATGCTGACAACATTATACAAAATGAAGCCTAAAACTAAACTAAAACTACTCTTTTTGCTACAAATTAAGTCATTAAAATCGTAAATGTTCCTAAGTACCAACTATGCAGTGTTTTCGTTCTGTTGACAATTATACACATATGTACATACGTACTTCTCACTCGCTTTAAAAGAATTTCAATCTACCTTTTAAATTATTATCTTGTGATTCTTTTTTTTCAAATACTTAACTTACTTACTAAAATTGTTACACACTCACGTCGTAGTTGTTAAGTCGCTGGAAGGAACTAACACCTAAGAGACAGCCTTGGCCTAGTTTAGGTGTTAGTACCCAAACTGTCTTAATTTTAAGACAACATGTAAATTTAATTTTGGTGTCAGTAAAAATCTTATTATTATTATTATTCTATGCAAACCGCTTCGCAACGTGTTATTGCTGTTAAGAAGCAGCGGCAAAAAAACTCCCCAGCAACACGTCTAGCGAAACATTGATTTTCTTTATATTTATTTATATCTCAATTTCTTTTTTTTTATAAGTATTATACAGAAGTATGTTTACAGAATTACTCTTGAAGAATTATTGAAGTTGTAGCAAACAGTGCATATTCAATAAGGCAAAGACACAATAAAAGGAAAGAACAATATTATTATAGTTATAATAATGACATGACGTACTAACATTTTATACTGCAACGTATCTCCATAAATTCCTTACAAGCTTGATAAGATAAAAACGTTATACAAAATATAGTATAAGAGGTTGGAGCGAACTGCTATGTAAATGTGATGGACCCAAACGAGACAAAATTATATATATTCTAATAAAAATGGGACTAAATAAAATGAAATACCATTTTTTCTTTACATTCGAATCACAACCAACTCGATTGTCTTTAATTTTAATAACGTCAAAAACCGAGCAGCCAGTATTACAATATTTATAAACAAAAAGTATTTATTCCGCAACAGAAAATATAAACTATACTAATATTATAGAGGTAAAGTTTGTGAGTTTGTGACATTGTAGGGGGTAATCTCCGAAACTACTGAACCGATTTTAAAAATTCTTTCAGTGTTCGCAAGCTACACTATCCCCGATTGACATAGGCTATATTATATTTTCAATCAAATTAGGGATCCTTACTAAAACTCCAATAGTGTAACCCAAGGGGTAAAAAAATTACCTAAAATCGCGTGCGCTACGAAAACTATTGATGATAGAATAAAATAATGTACTACGACTTTGCAGAACACATCATTATTTACAAAAAGTGTCGCGACAGCATGTGTCTAACTATTATAGTTATGCTACAATAAGTGTTCTTTTATTTTAAAAATTTAATTGAAATGCCGCCGCTAGAAAAGGCTCTTTATTTATATCTTGGTATTCATCCTTATCAAAATAAATGACTTCATATTCAAGACTGCTTCAATACAATACATAATTTATATAACTTTTTGAATTATTCAATTCTGAAATTCCATTCGGAAGATATCACGAGTTTAAAAATGTAAGTATTAGAAAAAAGTTGCGTGGTCGTCGCGTACCCTAATCGGCTAGATAGGCTTATGTATCGTTATGGATGTAGGCGTCACTGGGGTACCGGCAGTACGGGAGGGGAAATATTTTGAATTCGCTTAGTAGGTTAAACTCAACCAAACTAATATTATAAAGAGGTAAAGTCTATGAGCTTGTGGCGTTGTAGGGGGTAATCTCTGGATCTACTAAACCGATTTTGAAAATTCTGTACCTAGTGGAAAGCTACATTATTCCTGATTGGCATAGGTTATTTGATTGTGATTAATAATAAGTATTTTTTCTGATGCCCAGCGAAGTGGGCACGGGTCAGCTAGTATGAAATAAGTAGATATTGTCCGTTTAAATTAAAAGTAAAAACATATACCTAAACATATTAAATGAGTATTTATATAATTATTTGGAATTAATAGATAGATAAAAATGCTTTATTGTTCACCACACACACATTTACAGTAGTATTTTAATACCTACTATTAAATAAATATGAATGTAATTATAATACCTCTTCTTGATTAGACATCTTATTTGGCAAGGAGATAATTATTATTACCACGAGGAAGACAAGGTATACAAATGGACTTTAGCCTACATTTTATTTCAAAAAGCAGTCTTGGCGGGAATAGAATGAGGGATGAAAAGTTTGTATGAATGACCCATGAATAAAAAAATATACCTATACATAAAATACCTTTTTTTTATTGCTTGAGTTCAGCAGACAGGCAGACGGCCCACTTGATGTAAAGCGGTATTTGCAACACCAAAGGTGCTACAAATGCACTACTGCTCTCTTAAGGGAGACTGGAACCTGGAACCTAGGTCGTTATGGCGGCATACTCTAGAACACCTTGTTCAACAAATTGAAACTGTTATATTCCTGCCACGGGTTGGCTGGAAGAGATCGCTTCTTAGTGATAAGACCGTCCATTGTACACGTTTAGAATATTTTTAGGCTGTAAGTTTTCTGTGTTTGCTGTAATGGTGTACAATAAAGTGTGATCTCTCGCTCTCATGATTGGGTAGCTGCTTCATTTTACAGATTAAACTATAATTATGGAGTAGAGACTGAAAACCTGGAAACATTTTGATGTCTCAAAAACTATTAGGTAGTACTATGCGATTGAAATCAGAATAGGATCGACTATGCGCCATATTTTGAGGTCATAGCAGTATTAGTGGTATTGACCTTTCATTGATCCATTTTTACTACTAATTTAACCTTTTTATTTAAATTTGAGAGTGTCGGGGTGAAGGTAAAGAAAGGAATGCTCCGGTGGTTCGGGCATGTGGAAAGAATGCATGATGAAAGAATGAATAAACAGATATACAATGCAAAAGTGGATGGATGCAGAAGTCGTGGAAGGCCATGACACACCTTCCATGATCAAATTGATCGTGTACTAGCAGAAGGTGATGTCAGGAGCCTTAAGAACAGACGAGCGTGCATGACAAGAGTTATGAATGTCAAAGAAGCAAGTGAGGTTTGTAAGAATAAGCCTAAATGGCGCTCTGTTGTTCGTGCCTACCCCACAAGGGAACTGGCGTGAAGTTATGTATGTATTTAAATTTGATGTAAGACTATTATTATTGATATGCAAATAAGTTTTTTGCAAACCATGTTTTTCAAGTGATATTTGACAGATAGAGGTTATTGACATTCCTATTCTTATTTGGATCGCATAGTATGTATTAAATTAATAGCAAAATATATTTCTACAATTCAAAACTAAATTTTTAGCACAAAATACAATCACAATCTATTAAGTATTAGAATAAAAGAAAGAGTAGGTATTATGATTTAAACTATTGAATGTATTAATTTTCGTTCAAAGCTTGCTTAAGCCCTTTGAATGATAAAAAAATTCTGCGTCACATATTTTTATCCACGAGCATCGACTATCATCATGTGAATGTCGACGCGATCCAGCTCCTCGACAACACGGACATAACGAGAAGGCCTTTGAGCCTTTTGAGGACAAAACCATTTGAACTAGTGCTATAAACAGGACGTACCTACCGCCGTATCAGCCGTATCAATGATACGGGGCCCCCAGGCTACAGGGGCCCCGAAAGCGTGTAAGCGAATGTTCTCAAAATGTTATCCACAATCTTTTATAGATTATTAACATTTTTGAGAATAACTGCTGGGCCGACAGGAACGGCTATCAGACTTGTCATTATAGTCGATAGAGGCAGAAAATCTTGAAAAACTGAAATCACCTTCAGCTATGGATGATTTCATAAATAAGCCAGCCGAAAAAAGGCGAGAAAAGTTATCTTTGATTTAAATTGTTTATCTAACTTAGCTCCTAGGAGCATTAAGTAATAACTTATAATCAAAATAAAATTATTTTAATTCAATTCGAGCATTTTTTATTTCTTTTATAAAGAACTTTATCTTTCCTTTGGGCTCCATACACATTTTCATACAGGGCCCATCTAAGGCAAGCTACGCCACTGGTTATAAACAAAATAAAACTGTAGTGTAATGTACTAGCTATTTTTTTTATGTTTAAGGCTTGGCAACTAGGCCTTTAAGCCAGGCGCCGTTGTATTGTCGGCTACAATCGACGTTATTCAACGGAGTTCTTGTGAAAACTCGAAAGGCCACATTTGGCTATATAGTTCACATTTCTCGCAAAAACACATAATTACTACTCAAAAACTATCAATATCCTACAACTATTGTTTATTTTAGAGTAATTTTACACATTCTTAGAAAATAAAACTGCACAGCACAACGTCTTCTTTCAGTTCCCGCCAAAAACTTGTACTAGCTATTAATAAAGAACACATGAACAAAGTGTCTTCGCCTAAGGGCCTACCTAAATGGAGTACATTTTTTAAGATGTAAATTCACAAAATTTACTTACGACAAATGCGTATTACAAAAAACTTAACAAAAAAAATACGAATGTTTCACAAATAAATCGTTATGATTTCGTATATATTTCTATATATAAAAAAATATTATTTGTGGTAAAAAACATTTTTTATGTATGAAATCTTGTCTGAATGAAAATTGTATTGTGAAAACTTCGTAATTTTTTTTATTAAGTTTTTTATTTTATGCGCATTTATCGTATGTAAAATCTCTTAATTTATATATCTTCAAAAATGTGGTCATACGTGAGCGAGATAGTAAAGTTTATTTAGGTAGATCCTTAATAGAGACAATAAGAAAAGTATTAATGGAAATTTTCTTAGAATTAATATAATAACATCCCATTAATGTCCCACTGCTGGGCTCGCGCCTCCCATTATAGGCGAACGGACCGTATACCGGCCACGCTCGTCCAAGGCGGCTTGGCAGGTTTGCCACATCGGTTATCTCGATGTGCAGGTTGCATCACCATGTTTTCTTCACCATTGTTAGCACGTGGTAACAATATGCACAGGTCCGAAAACCGCCTAAGTGGTTCATGCATTCCGGCCAGGATTGAACCCGCGCCCTTTGAGTCTGAGACGCGTTCACTAGCCATTACGCGACCACGACTATGTATGTGTTTAAATATAAACTAAATTAACTAAAAGTGCGAATACGTTTAGTTACTTTAGGTTATATTTAAATTAGGTACTTATTAGTCTTTTTAGTTTAGATGGTAATATTAATGAGATATTTTTTTCTTAATTACTTCATTTATTAAAAAGAATGACTAAACTGATATACAATGCAAAAGTGGATGGATGCAGAAGTCTTGGAAGGCCACGCCACACCTCTCATGGTCAAATTGATCGTGTATTAGCAGAAGGTGATGTCAGGAGCCTTAAGAACAGACGAGCATGCATAACAAGAGTTATGAATGTCAAAGAAGCAAGTGAGGCGTGTAAGAATAAGCCTAAATGGCGCTCTGTTGTTCGTGCCTACCCCGCAAGGGAACTGGAGTGAAGTTATGTATGCATGTATGAAAAAAAGCCTATATTTATGATTTTTAAAGACCTATTTATCTAACGCTACTCTACACACCTCTGTACTTTACATTATTTATTAGTTAATTTATTAGTTAAATTATACCATTTATCGTAAGAAGAAGAAGAAGAAATGAAAAGTTTTAAATTAACGCCGTAAATATACATTTACGTGGTTAATTTAAAACTGTCTACTTTATTATCTAACTTAAGATGCCCTTTACAATGACCAAGATATTTAAACATCATTAAATAATATAATTGATTGCAAAAAAACGCATGTGTGAAGTACCACTGAAATAGTTTTTTGCAACACTCTTACATTTATGGTGGCAACTCATAATATATTTCTCTTCACATTTTGAATACCCCTGTCATGTTATTATAAATAACGTGTCATTGTTTATGGCAAACGGCTTTTAAATTAATAATTTCTTACCATGAATTATTACCTATATTTTTCTTTACTTAGACACAGTAGTATTTTTACAAACAAAATTAGAAATATGTAGATATAATGTCATATATTTAAATTAGTGAACGTTAAGCTACATATAGATAGGTTATATTCATAGATAGCTATAACTATAAGTCTTTTTTTTATTTTTTATTGCAGGAGTTCAGCAGACAAGCAGACGGCCCACTTGATGGATAGCGGTTACCATCGCCTATGGACATTTGCAACACCAAAGGTGCTACAAATGCGCTGCTGCTCTCTTAAAGGAGACTGGAACCTAGTCACTAATGCCGGAACACAACACAAGGTTGTTATGGCGACATACTTTAGACAAGGGGTGGTAGCCATCCAGTCGGGAAAATGCCTTACCACCTGGCTGTGGGTTGTTTTGTCGCCTCTTACGACAGGCCGCCCGGCCGCAGGAAATTGTATTCTTTCCCCGTTCCTGCACGGATAAGAATAAGTCAGCTGTAAAATAAAAAAAAACAAATGTATAAACCTCTTTAATTTCAATAGTTTTTTTAATCTACAACCCCATAAAAGTCTGTTGCAATAATAATAGTAAATATACACACAAGTTACATTTAATATTGACTAATAAAAACTGAATGTGAAATACAATCCTCTTGATTTCAACGTGATAGTGATATTTGTACAATCGATTCTTGACATATTATTGTAATAGAACGACCGTAGAATCACTTTAAAGTATGTAACATAAATTTTTACAGCTCACTAAACCACAGAGCATCCAATCGAAGCATACTTTTCACACTAAGCTTATTAAGTTCGTGTCCAAAAATAAAAACCGTATCTGCACCGCCATTAAACCATCATCACTACTAAACGTTACCGGTAGTGAACCCGCCCATCTTTGACGTAACACCAAAAACCGCGATAAACCAAAACAAATCCACACATGATAGTAATACGCCATCATAAATCTCGTCACGTTATATGCGTCAAAAGCAGATATAACCCAACCAAATTGTTTGGCACGTCGAAACTTCGAGATGTACTACAACGACAGGTGTCATCGAAACCGGCAGCGTAAATTACTATACCATAAACAAGTCCTGAAAAAAACATTTACTTCAAAAATAGGTTCAGAATTCCCGCGCTAATTGCGCTCCCGCCAATGAGAGGGCCGTGTGTGCGAGCGGGCGAAGTGGAATTTAAAACGAGACGGATGGCGAAAGGTGTCGTAACCCCGCCCGTTAACAACATGGCGTATGAGTTGATTGGCGGGCTTTTGAGCGCACCTCCTCCGACGCGGGAAAGCATGACGTGGAAATGAAACAAGCTAATAGGGGGGCGGGAAAACGGCTCTTTGTTCCATTGAAAATAATGTAAGTTTTTTGCAATACGACTTTCCATTTGCAAACGTTTAAATAAATTAGATTCTAAACTGTCCGTCTTTAATAGAGGTGTTTTAATTAATTTGAATTTATTACTCTTTGTCGTAAATAGAAATTGATAACAAGGTACATTTAGCCATGAAAATACGTTTTACTATTCCCCATAAGCTGTCATTTAAGAAGGTTATATTCATTAATGTTATTTGTCTTTGTTTTAACCTTATTACCTACTGTCTGAGACTGTTATTAAATGATTGATTAAGATAACGATTATTTATTTCTTAAATGAGTGTTCACATATTATAGAGTATGCATGATGGTACAAATGTTTAGGCATAAAAAAACTACATTTATTAAAGTCTATTTCAAATAGGCTGACACTTAGGTTGTACTTGTAGCATTATCGTAAATCTTCCTACGAAATAAATATTTAAAAATATATTCAATCCTAATATTTCTTAAATTGTCGACTAGTATACATGATAAAACTACGTTTTAACGGTTTTTAGCGCGGTAGTTTATTTGATTTTTATTATTCCGACGTTTCGGTCACTTTTCAGGAGCCGTGATCACGAAGAGGTTAAGTGTTAATTAGTATTGTTAAAGTTTTATTTAGCATACTGCCAACTTGTTCATTTTATGGTTATTATGGTTGATAACTACCAACTTCATTGATAATTTCTTTTAATTTTTTCCTCCCACCCATTTTAATATTATATAAAATTATTAGAGCTAGGCATGTTTGCTGAAGAGTTTCTTACACCGCTTCTTCTCAAGCCATAACATATTGCGAAACGGTGGTGTATCGTTACCATATCGAATTGATTTTGATTTTGATCGATGTTCAAGTGTTGTAGCTCTCTAGCAATATCGAGACGTCAATTTTTGACTGTCAACACTACGTACTGATCAAAGCGGAGAGTGGCAACACCAGTGCAAGAACGGCGGCCGAACGAAAAACAAAAAAATACGAGCGCGCAAGCAAAAATTCGAGTGACATCCCACCAAACTCTTAAAAGACAAAAAAGGTGCTAGCTGCAGACTCAGGTACGTACAGTGTTTATATCGTTACTGCTAGAAAAGGAACCTTGAACGTCGAAAAGGATCAAATTTACCCAGAGTGGTATCCGATCGCCTTTGCTGGGCAATCGAATGCTACATCTTATTGGTGCCGAAACCCGGGAATCTCATTTTATATCGTTAGTTAACATAATACAACATATTTTAGCGTTTATAGTTAATTTAAAGCAAAATTATTGGGATTATTTATATATTTTATATTACAATATTTAAAATCCTTTCTATAGTTAATGGTAGTTTCAATCTTTGCGTTCCTAGTTATTTCTACATTCATCGCGTCATAAACTAAGTTGCAAACACATTCATCGTTCATTGATTTCCACCGTCGAATCTATAAAAAACTAACACTGAAATTAAGTTGTGCAATCAATCTCCATTTACATCGGTGCACAATTTGGTTTGGTTTATTTATATTATGCCCACACACTAAGTTAGCTTTCTTTACATCATATTTAACAATATTCACTTATAATATTATTCATTATTACTAGAAAACATCAAAAACATACTCGTCATTTTTAAACATAAGACGGTAAGTCTCGCATTTTTTGTTCACACTCGTACGATCGTGTCGACCTGTGCGTATTGTTACCAAACGTATATATTATATTATAGTATAGGTAGGTATTCAACTCACCGTTCGAAAATCGGATACTCGTTCCATTATACGTTAATAGATGCAACTTATTATTAGTTTCTTTGTGCAACACAATAACACACAAATAAGTAATTGATAAATAACCACTACAGTTCTGTTTAGTAGAATTCAAGTTATTGTAAACAATAACAGATTTTTTTGGTTACAATAAATTCGGTTTCCACCTTTTTCTTTTAGAGCATCGTTAATTATTTGTATTTTACCAATTCTTAAACTGTTTTGCTGTTATTATTAATTAATACTTTTTTAAATTAAAATATCAATCATGTCGATGTTTGGTAAACATTCGACTCGCAAATTAAGCGCTTTCAAAAAATCTAAATCAAGATCTGTAGACATCGAATACACACATCAGGATTTACCTTCACTACGTAGGAAAAGAACTATTGCGTATAAACGTTTAACCAAAGCTTTGGAAGTCGGTATATCGGCCGTTAATGATGCCACTCAACGTGATTTGTTTTTCTCTTATCACCAAGAAATTAAACAGATTGCCGCGAATTTCGAGGATGCGCATTTTACAATTCTAGAAATTCTTGATGATTCTGAAAATCAAGACAGTGAAATTCAGGAACAGTTCGATGAAATGTATTATAAGGTATTATCGATTAATCGCAACTTAACTAAATTGGAATCCAGTATTTCCCACGACGCTGCTTCGTCAAATATTCGTTTACCAAAAATCGTGCTTCCCACCTTTAGTGGAGATATTAAAAAATGGCCTGAATATTTTGATACATTTAATACGTTGATACATAACTCACCTTCTCTAACCGATACAGAAAGGTTTCATTATTTGTTATCGTCTTTAAGCGGTGATGCTTTAACTATTGTCAAACCGTTCCCAATTACTCATGAACATTATCGAGAAGCATATTTAGCATTATCCGCGCGCTATAAAAACAAACGTGATTTGGCCTTTACATGTTGGCGGGAAATTTTGAATGTTGAATTTAATTACAATGATGCACATGCATTTCGAAAGTCGCTTGACTTATTTGAAGAGAATTTGAGCATTTTAAAAACGATTAACCTTCCAGTGGGTCAGTGGGATTTTGTCTTAGCTTATCTTATTTTATCTAAAATTAATCCCAAATTGAGACGTGATTTTGAAGAAAGGCACTGTGATGTTGAGTTGCCAACTTATAATCAGTTGAAAACATTCTTGCATTCAAAATGTGATGCCTTACTGCGCGATACTCATTTTGATGATTCTGCAAAATTAAAAAAACCGTCGTATAAGTTTTCTATCACTCCACAACCAAACAAACGTACTACAATGTCTCATTCACTTGTTACCGCATCACCCACAGAAGACATCACCCAATCCGGAGGTGTCATGTATACGAGTAAATGTTCCTTTTGCGGCGAACTTCATTCTATTTCCACGTGCTCAATATTTCTTGAGAAAACTCTTGAAGAGCGAATGAAAATTGCAACAGATAAAAAATGGTGTTTTAACTGTTTAAAGCCATCACATCAATTGAAGGACTGTAAGTCAGTATTTTCTTGCCGCAATTGCAAACGAAAGCATCATACCTTACTTCATCGTGATACTCCTATAGATTCAAATACAACTGAATTGTCCTTAGTTTCTAGATCTCCCTCATGCACCACCGTTCTATTGGCAACAGCAATAGTACAAGTTAAGGACGCCTCTGGAGTTATGCAAACGTTCCGTGCTTTATTCGATACTGGAAGTCAAAGTAACTTTATTACCGAATCGGCAGTTAAGCGGTTACGTTTGTGTCCTACTCGAGGGAACGTTAACGTCAGTGGACTTGGAGAATCACTTGCTCATATTCTTGGTGATGTTACCTGTAAGGTCGGGACAAACAATAAGTTACTATTTGATTTAGATCTCCATGTTATTTCCACAATATGCGGTGATCAACCTATTGCGAAATTGAACACATCAGGTTGGTCACATATCAATTCTTTACGACTAGCAGACCCTGGTTTTGATATTCCTGGTCCTATCGATCTGCTGTTTGGCGCCGATATTTTTGCAGACTCACTTTTGAATCAACATATCAAAGGCAATGTTAATCAACCTACGGCATTAAATTCAGTTTTTGGATGGCTGCTCCTTGGAAAAACTCGTTTAGCGTCGAACAACTTGCTTCATACATCATCAGATATAGACAATCAGTTGACATCATTGGTCCAACATTTCTGGGAATTAGACTCTATTCCTAAGGCATCCCTGCTAACTCCAGATGAAGTTCGTTGTGAAACACTCTTCGAATCTAATTATTCTCGTGATTCCTCTGGCAGATATATGGTTCGTTTACCATTTAAGGACACTTCAGAACCCATATTCTGTGGATCTCGTGATGTTGCCTTGAGACGATTTCATGCGATTGAGCGTAGGTTGTCTCGTGATTCCGACTTGCAAGAACAATATGTAGAATTTATGACAGATTACATCACAAACGGTCATATGTCTTTGGTTCCAGTAGACGAACTAAGTTCAGGTAAATATTATATTCCACACCATTGTGTCTTGCGTTCGGATTCAGCGACTACACGTCTTCGGGTAGTCTTCGACGCATCTGCTAAAGATGCTAATTCACGTTCCTTGAATGATACTCAACTTATCGGCCCTAAATTACAACCAAATATCATGGAAATCCTTTTGCGATTTAGAAGACACAATGTCGTTTTTACAGCGGATGCAAGACAGATGTATCGCCAGATTTTATTATACCCGGAGCATCGTGAATATCAGCGTATTTTTTGGAGACGATCTTCAAGTGAACCTCTTAAAGAGTATCGTCTTAATACTGTTACTTACGGTGTATCTTCTTCCCCATTTCTCGCATGCCGCACCTTGCAACAGCTTGCTAAAGATGATGGTCATTTGTATCCCATTGCAAAGGGAATAATATTATCTGATGTATACGTGGATGATATAGTAACCGGATGTAATTCGCTTGAAGATGCTCAACAAGCCAAACAACAACTTATTGCCATGTTCGAACGTGGAGGTTTCCAGTTAAGAAAATGGATTACCAATCAGTCTGAGCTTTTGTCGGACATTCCCATCCAGGACTGTTTAGCGAGCGCTGTATCCTTCGACAACTCCGAACCCTCCATTTTAAAGGTACTGGGACTAAAGTGGGAACCTTTATCAGACACGTTCATCTTTGAAGTTAAGCCGACAGAAAATCCATGTACTAAAAGATCGATTTTGAGCGAATTAGCTAGAATTTTCGACCCCTTAGGCTTCTTATCACCCATTACAATACAAATCAAAACTTATATTCAGAAATTATGGATACTCGGTATTGGATGGGATCAACTACCACCCAATGACGTTGTTCGTACTTGGACTACATACAAGGCTGAATTATCACAACTTGTTCAACTTCGAATTCCTCGTAAGTTAAGTTGTTCTGATTCAAAATCTTGCGAACTTCACGGCTTTTGTGATAGTTCCGAGAACGCATATGGCGCTGTTGTATATTTGCGCACCATCGATATAAATGACACCACTCATATTCATCTAGTATGTTCAAAGGCTCGTGTGGCACCTTTAAAACGGATATCGTTGCCTCGTTTAGAGCTCTGTGCTGCAGTTCTGCTCGCAGACCTATACAAACTTATTCAAGACACTTACCTTGCTCATATTAAAATTAATACTGCTTTCTTTTGGTCTGATTCCGCCGTTGTTCTTTCATGGTTGCGTTCACCCTCCTCTCGCTGGACCACATTCGTTGCAAATCGTGTGAGTCACATCCAAGAGATAATACCCTCCAAATGCTGGCATCATGTGTTATCAGTAGATAATCCGGCAGACATTTGCTCACGCGGACAATTGCCTAGTGAAATCATCCAGAATAATCTATGGTGGGCGGGACCTTGTTGGCTATCCCAACCTCAACATTGTTGGCCTTCAAGCTTTGTTGACGCATCACACGAAGAAAAACAGATTATTCAAGCTGAAGAACGACGGTCAATAGTATTAATAAGCGAACAAAACGCGTTAAACAATAATAGTGAATCTTTAATTATCAACAATTTAATCACTCGTTTTTCATCTTTATCAAAGCTCATTAACGTAGTAGCATATATGTATCGCTTTATCAACAAATCTCAAAACCCAAATCAGGCTATTTCACATAAATTCATTAATAATGTGGAACGTCATCGTGCCTTGATGAAAATCGTGAAACTTGTACAACATCAGGTTTTTACAGATGTAATTATGAACATCAAATCAAAAAAAGGTCTGTGTAAGCCTTTCAAAAAACTCAGCCCATTCCTTGATGAGCAAGGATTGCTTAGGGTGGGTGGCAGAATATCTCGATCGGGTTTAGAATTCGAACAGAAACATCCTGCCTTCTTGCCATCTGATCACCCACTCACATATTTAATCATAGATTATATTCATCGTACCTACTTGCATCCAGGCATAAATACCACACATTTCTTACTTCTTCAACAATTCTGGATAATTGCGGCTAAACGCATAATTCGACGACGCCTCTTACAGTGCATTCGATGTTTTCGTAATAACCCTCAGCCTTTACAGCCTATTATGAGCGATCTGCCTTCATTTCGAGTAAATCGAGTCAAGCCATTTTCTGTCATAGGCGTCGATTTCGGGGGCCCGTTTCGGATCAAATTAGGCTCCCATCGTGGTGCCAAGATAGATAAAGCCTATTTATGCTTATTTATTTGCCTTGCGACAAAGGCAGTACATCTCGAAGTTGTATCTACATTATCAGCAGAAGGGTTTATCGCTGCATTAAGGCGTTTTATAGGGCGTCGAGGTCGTTGCAATATCATACACGCAGATTGTGGGACAAATTTTGTTGGCGCTAAAAATCTACTATTGCCTTTAATGCATCAAGCTTCTAACGCAGAAAGCATTGAATTTAAATTCAATCCTCCTGGTGGGCCACATTTCGGCGGCGTTTGGGAAATCCAAATAAAGGCTGCAAAATCTCATTTATATCGAGTGGTAGGAGATCAAACACTGACGTTTGAAGAGCTAACTACTTTATTTGTCCAAATTGAGGCAGTTCTAAACTCAAGACCCCTTTATCCGATTAGTTCTGACCCAAATGATTTGTCATGCTTAACACCCGGTCACTTCCTTACTTTAGAACCATTGACGGCGGTTCCTGATGAAAATCTTTTGAATGCTAATATAAAACGTCTGCCTCGTTGGCAAATGATTCAAGCCTTCCAACAAAACTTTTGGAATAGGTGGAAAACAGAGTACCTAAACTCATTAACGCAGCGCGCCAGATGGACAAAAGACTCCAGGCCTTTGTCTATTGGTTCGATGGTGATAATCAAAGACGAAAATCGAGCTCCTTTACATTGGTCACTTGCAAGGGTAGTTGACCTTCATTTTGGTGGTGACGGCGTGGCTCGGAGTGCATTGGTCAGAACTGCCAAAAATCATGTCTTAGCACGTCCGTTAGTAAAACTATGTCCCCTACCTGTAGAGGACTAGTTTTCATTATTTATTTATCATATTTATTTTAGTTTTGTTTTTTATATATCATATTTATGTATCCTATGTATCATATTTATCTTAATTTATCGATTATTATTATTATACTATCAGAAAATGCCATCGGCATTTTGGTGGGCGGGATGTATCGTTACCATATCGAATTGATTTTGATTTTGATCGATGTTCAAGTGTTGTAGCTCTCTAGCAATATCGAGACGTCAATTTTTGACTGTCAACACTACGTACTGATCAAAGCGGAGAGTGGCAACACCAGTGCAAGAACGGCGGCCGAACGAAAAACAAAAAAATACGAGCGCGCAAGCAAAAATTCGAGTGACATCCCACCAAACTCTTAAAAGACAAAAAAGGTGCTAGCTGCAGACTCAGGTACGTACAGTGTTTATATCGTTACTGCTAGAAAAGGAACCTTGAACGTCGAAAAGGATCAAATTTACCCAGAGTGGTATCCGATCGCCTTTGCTGGGCAATCGAATGTGTCGTCAAGAGAGTCACTTTAAATTCAGTTCAATTCAATGTCAAAAGTTTTTATTTTATTCAAAAAAAGTTCTTGTCATGAATAGATTTTAAAGGCCATACAGAAATTAAATTTAAATTTGTTACTTAATTTTTGCGCTTCAAGAATATTCTTATCAATGTTAATATTTAATATTATATTTTTTTTAATTTCATAAATCCACGCTAATAGGTGCAAAAGTGACTGTCTACGGTTTGTTACCTTGCCATGTTTACCAGATTAACTTTTGAATATAACAACTTAATATACCTATTTAAACTTTAATAAATTTAAATGTAAGTTTAAGACATTCTTAATACAAAAAGCATATTATACAGTAAATAAATTGTCGTATCCGAACGCTGAATTTACTGTCAAAGTATCCAAACGTTTAATTCGCTCTCTACCAAAGACAATGAAAGGTTATCTATACTCTCTCTTCTCTCTGCCGAAACTTGTAAGGGGTGTGCTAACATTAAGGATTAAATTAAAGAAGATTTTAATCAATTATCTTTTTATTTAATAAAGAAATGAGAAAGAAACTTTATTTTATTTACTCACACAACAATTTACAAGTGATATAAGACCTGTTGTATGAGACTAGTGCCCATTGTAGATCTGTGCAGATCTGTATTACAGGTCACCAGGGCTCCACTCCATGGCGAATAACAAACTACATACTAATTATAAGGTAATGTGCGTGTGTGTGTGTGTGTGTGTGTGTGTGTGTGTGTGTGTGTGTGTGTGTGTGTGTGTGTGTGTGTGTGTGTGTGTGTGTGTGTGTGTGTGTGTGTGTGTGTGTGTGTGTGTGTGTGTGCGTGTGTGTTTATAACGTTATTATCGTATTTTCAACTCACGCAAACGTGGCAATGGCAAAACGACGTGATGAGTTTTATCAAACCGAAAAGCAAGGTACGGCCGTCGTTTAATACACAATATGAATATCTTGCACAGAAATAATTATATTAGAATTGATGACTACTTACATAATGTACTTATAACGGTATTATTTTGATTGATTGACTGGAGTTAAATCTATATAATTATTTTTAATACAAACAACAATGTAAGATTATTTTGTGCTTCTGTCATGAGATTGTTTTGATATTAATTTAATTGGGTAATTTATTGATAAATTAATGCTATAATGGTTAGGCAGCATTACAAATTGCCTGTAGGTATTGTACGTCTGAAAGGACAAACTGGTTGTTCCAACAAACAACATAACAACTCTGTAATTTTATGTTTGTGACAATTTATATAATAAACTAGGATATGCCTCCGACTTCGTCTATGCTTGACTTGAAATTCCTGCAGTATTTTCGGGACACAAAATACCGCAGCATTTGAAAAAGAAAGTATCGTTTTAGTGAAAACTGTGTCGGAATAAACTAATTTTGACGCAAAAGTAGTGGAGAGTTTAAGTCTAAGAATTAGCTGTCGATCAGCAAATACCGCATCAACATCGGCCCGGTGGTTTTTCGTGAATTCCGAACAAACAGACAACAAATCTAAAAAAAATTGTATCGCGTTCTACATAGTTTATATAGTCTATTCCTGCTTTTTTTAAGCTTTAATCGACAGAAATGGCAAGTTTAGAATGTTGTGAATGACTTCTTCTTTTGTTTACTTTGTGTTTAAAATTTCTAATTAGAAAAACAGCCCATTGTGTATTGTAATCTTTATGGTAGTCATTAGCCAGGCTTTTGGAAAACTCAGTCCACGCGGTCGAGTATTGTGTCGAGACATATTGTATTTGCACAGTATAAAGCAATGCCCCAACGGAGGGGTGAAGCAGTCTAGAGATTACCAGCCGCGAGGCAAGACTTGTGTACATTCGATAATCTATTTAGTGACGGACCTTGCGCGTGTTATTGAATCGCGCATTACGTTTGAACCGATTGTGTTCAGTTATATTTGTACCTGTGTTATACGTGTTTGTATAGTTCTAATGAATTCTATAGTAATTCCAACGGCATTTTAATTCGAGTCCTGCAACTCGTAACAGTATAATATTACAGATGATATTCTATTCTATTCTTACATTTTCACGCCTAAAAAAAGGAAGGCAGGAGAACATATTGTATCTTATGGAAGCATATAAGCTCCCTTTGGTCTCAAAAAACAATATTAAAGAAGATAATTCCTCAAATTATAAAATATCGCTGATAATTCATATTTAGGTTTATGATCGGAAATAGAGAAATACATGTATCAGCTTTAGGACTAAATTCAGAACTCAAAAATTAAAGTGGCCGAAGTCACGAATAACAGCCATGCTATAAAAATTCTTTTGCAAAATACGATGAAGTTACACAGACAACAATTTTAATTTTATATAGATAACTGCTTTGATTATTTACTTTATAAAAGTACCTAAATACTAATAGTCTATAGAGGTCCCACTGCTGGGCCGGGCCTCGTCATGTTTAGATAAATCGCCACGCATGTCAAAAATAAATCCGTTATCACGTTCATTATGCGCATTAATTTAGAAAAGTTCACTATGCGATTCATGCTTCCTAACCAGGATTCGAGCCCGTAGTCGACCGAACCAAAATCTAGCAATTTATTACGGGTATTAGCGGTTCCGGCAGACGTTGTGCTACTCTGAAAAAAATAAAAATCTAGAAGCCGATACCAGCGCCACCTATCGGGTCTAATTATGAATCTAAACCATCCCCGGACCCGCTCAAACACTATCTTATTACACCTTAAGTTACATTATTGAAGTTTTAGTAGGGATCCCTAATTCTTTTCTAGTAATAAATATATTAATCTCGGATAATGTAGCATTCTAATGGTGAAAGAATTTTTGTAATCGGTCCAATAGTTTTTGAGTTTATTCCTAACAAACATACAAAAATACAAATCTTTCCTCTTTATAATATTAATAACATAGATAAAAAAGAATTGATATTTCAAACTTTTTCCTTTTGTTTTTATTGTATGAATTCAGCAGACAGGCAGACGGCGCACTTGCTAGAAAGCGGTTACCATTGCTTATGGACATTTGCAACACCAAAGGTGTTGCAAAAGTTGACGGCATACTCTAGACCAGGGGTGGTAGCCATCCAGGCGGGCAAATGCCCTACCACCTGGCTGTGGGTGGTTTTGTCGCCTCTTACGATAGGCCGCCTGGCCGCAGGAAATTGTATTATTTCTCCGTCCCTGCACGGATTAAACTATAAAATTACCAAACTATAACATTCATCCCTTACAGCTTAATTTAACTAACTCTAAATGGTACACTCACCCAATACTGATTAAATCCAACACTTATCTTCCGGTAGGACTTCTTGGTTACGTCCCGTTTACCTACCTTAAATTAAACACAATAATCTGTACCAAAATAAAAATAAAAAATGAATCCACGCACAGTGAAGAGATAGATAGATAGATAACACTTTATTGCTCACCAAATATACATACATATACACATAACTTCACGCCAGTTCCCTTGCGGGGTAGGCACGAACAACAGAGCGCCATTTAGGCCCATTCTTACACACCTCACTTGCTTCTTTGACATTCATAACTCTTGTCATACACACGCGTCTGTTCTTAAGGCTCCTGACATCACCCTCCGCTAGTACACGATCAATTTGATCATGGAAGGTGTGTCGTGGCCTTCCACGACTTCTGCATCCATCCACTTTTGCATTGTATATCTGTTTAGTCATTCTTTCATCATGCATTCTTTCCACATGCCCGAACTATCGGAGCATTCCTTTCCTTATACCAAATATACAATATCAAAAATACACAATTACAATATTGTCTTGGTAGAAACAATAGGCGGCCTTATCGCTTAAAGCAATATCTTCCAGGCAACCTAACTTAAGGAATAATTTAACCTAATCTGGCGATGTAGGTGGTGCAGATCATTAAGTAGGTATATCATAAATAAACATACTTAAACTACATAATTTATAAATTAAATACATACATATTTATATATACATATGTATATACTAAACAGAATGAAGAGTTTAAAGATAGAAAGAAAAAAATAATGAACTAATTGCGAGATTGATTGACTCTTCAGGTGATCAGAGGGCTGGTGCTTACCTTGGGCAGCGGATTAGTATGGCGATTCAGCGAGGAAACGTAGCCAGCCTTCTGGGCACCTTACCCATAGAAGACGGTGATCTAGGCTCAGTATTCTACTTATATTCTTAAGGGACTATGGGTAGAATACAATACAAATAAGTTAAGTTCTTCTTCTTTTATTCTATTAGATTATTATCATATAAATTTAAGAAATTTTAAATTTTAAATAAAACTTGAAAAAAACTGCGAGATATTACACATTGAAAAATGTAACACACTAAATACGTAATAAACAATATGTCTCGCGATTGCCACCAAATGGGAGTAGTTCAGCAAATACCACACACACGTCTGACGCTGGTGGTTTGGTAAGGGAAGATTTATATTAGACCGGGCCGTGTCTGGGGCGTGCCGTGTACGTGGCCCGGACGCGGCACGAATTTGAAACGTTACGTACATTTTGTATGAAGCTGTTTATATTACACAGGATACGTGTCCCGTCCGGGCCCGGACAACGCTCGTCCCTGCACTGTGTAATATAAACAGCTTCATACAAAATGTATGTAACGTTTCAAATTCGTGCCCCGTGCGGGCCACGTACACGGAACGCCCCGGACACGGCCCGGTCTAATATAAATCTTCCCTTAAGCTGTTTTATCTTTTAAGTACAGAATACAAAAAAAATATCATTTAATTAAAAAACACTTTTCAAAGCGGGACTTTACTTGCTTACTACGGAATATGTTGAAAATATTTTTTTTTATAATATAGAGAAACAGACTATTTTTTTCCATCGCCTTCATCCACCGTCTTGTAACATGACACAGGGGTTTTTTTCTTTTACAATGTATATCTTATAAAATGTATAATTTTATTTCTAATACAATTCACTAAACAGTTGAAATACAAAATAAAACTACGTTTTAACGGTTTCAAGCGCGGTAATTTTATTTGATTTTGGTTTTTCCGACGCTTCGGCCACTTTTCAGTGGCCGTGATCACGGAAGACAAAGATGTCAAGTGTCAACGAGTATTGTTAAAGTTTTATTTAGCCTACCGCCAACTTGTTAATTTTAATTATTTAATAGAGAAGATGGTTGGCAAGTACCACCTTTTTGGGATCCAATCATCAGAACTATTAAGATCCAAACTCAGCAAAAACCAGCTGCCAGACCTCAAGAAACTGTGAGCTCTTTCTACGAACAACGGAACACAAACCAACTTGACTGATAATTACTTTTATTTTTCCTTCCACCTATTTTAATATTATATAAAATTATTAGAGCTAGGCATGTTTGCTGAAGAGTTTCTTGCGCCGCTTCCTCTCTTCAAGCCATAACATGTTGCGAAGCGGTAGTAAATTAGATTAGGCTCCCATCGAGTAAATAATAACCATAAACAAAATTAAAATTAACAAGTTGGGGTAGGCTAAATAAAACTTTAACAATACTCGTTGACACTTGACATCTTTGTCTTCCGTGATCACGGCCACTGAAAAGTGGCCGAAACGTCGGAAAAACCAAAAAACCAAAATCAAATAAAATTACCGCGCTTAAAACCGTTAAAACGTAGTTTCTATTATGTATACAAGTCGCGAAAACTTAAGAAAATGTTAGTTGAAACACAAACCATAAATTTTTTTAGGTTATTAAAAATCTTTAATGGTGCAAACTATATACCATAAATAAAGCTATACTTACAAAATAACATAAATTTATAAATAAAAAATTGACTCCTAATCGCTGTCGGCGAGCAGCTTGCCCAAAATCCTGGCCGCATTTCCGCGTTGGATGGCAACAATGTATTTTATACTAATTTCTTATTACAGATATTTAAATTCCCACATCCTACATGGCTATTAACAGTGTTTGGTTCGTATACAGGTTTCTACTACCGAAGAAACTTATATTGGTAGGTACTCCGTCCAAGCGTGTATGTTACTTCCGACAGGTCGGTGTCATTAGTCAATTAATAGTGCCCTAAATTGTTATCGGTTCGATTTTAAATAAAAATCGAGTGTCTTTTGGGAAATAAATTCTTATTTAGGGCCCTTATATCATTTACTAAAATAATACTGTAATGCGTAATAAATAAGCCATATGTTTTTATACATGAAATAAATGCAAAATTACGAGTTTTTAATTCAATTATAAATGTGTTTATTTCTTTAATTAAACCATTTTCATATCAAACCGATTAATTACCTACGATTAGCTGGTTTGATGACGACAGTTTACACTCTATAGGCGTTAGATGACCCACAAAACTTCAGTATTACGTTATCTGGAACAATGGCGTATGACAATTGTAAGATTTGTACCATAAGAAATTTATTATCAAAAAATGCGCTACTTGATAGGCGTGCAATTGTCAAAAGTAACATAAATAATTGAACAGAGCATAATGAAAATTAGTTTAGATTTATTTATATTGAAATTTTTATTAATACAATTTTCGATACTACAAAGGTATAGATAGATATATATTATTTTCTAACAATTTCCTAATCAATGAAAATATGAAAATAATATAATACATGTAGCTGTACCTTTCAAAAGTTAGAGGGATGGCAGGGGGCATATTTTTACGAAATCTAAAGTACAAAAACTCCACCCCCTTAACATAAAAAAATTCACGTCTCGTCTAATATGTCTGTGATAAATCTATAATATAAAATAACAGCCCATAAACGTCCCACTACTGGGCTTGGGGCTCTCATTATGTGGGAAAGTCGCCGTCATCTCCACGTGCAGCTTGAATCACGATATTTTTCTTATCGTTGTTAGCACGTGGTAATTGTAACAATATGCAAATTAGGTCAGAAAACTGTTTGAATAGTGCATGCGTTCTGGGCAGTATTCGAACCCGCGCTTATTACGCTACCATGACTTATGTCTATCATGTCTGTAACAGGTGTATACTTTGAAAAAAATCTCAGCACGATATCCAGTCCTATGTTTATTTGACGACTGAAGTAGTAGACAAAAACATCTCCGCTCAGCTGAGATGAGAATGTTGAGATGGATGTATGTGTTCCAACAGTAGATAAGATAAGAAACGAGAATTTTTGAAAGTTGTATCTGTGACTGAACAATTGAGAGGAAGGAAATAGAGGTGGTCATGTAATGGTGAGAAATGAAAGTCATATAGTCATATATCGACCTGTCATACAGATTTCTTATAAATCTATTTCAGGCACCAGTCTCACACCCAAGATTTCTTAGTGAATCTGGTGTTTGAAAAATAAATAAAGTTTTATTATTATTATTATATTATTATACTGTATGTCTTTCAAGACCACGGGCCATGAAAATGGCCCGGACATTTGGAGGGCTTGCATGGGGCCATGGGAAGGCCAACACGTACAGGCCCCTTGACAAATTTAATGTAAATGTGGCGTGACACTGACCGGCGATTATCCCTGTCTATGTATTTATTTATTCTCAAAAATTTTACATTTTTTTAAAATATACATATAAAGATATTTTTTTATAAAAAAATAGATAAAATTATTCTTTTATAAAAATATATCAAAAATAAAATACATATTCAATAAAAAAATATAAAATCTTGTATCTCATCGTCAGCGGGGCCTGGGGTCCAAACTACCGATGGTTATGGCTCCAGAGACAGGAACCTCCTCACAATTCGTGCCGTGTCCAAGAGTGCTGCCTTCTGTATCTGGCCCTTCACCCAGCTTCCCAGCGAAAGCCTCTCTAGATGACGGTCGAGGCTTTTCGCTATAAGACCATTGACGGTAACAACTATCGGCACAATGCTCGTTGACTCCAGACGCCACATAGCCGTAACCTCGTGAGCAAGATCCAAGTATTTACTTAGTTTTTCTTTTTCTTTCTTCACGAGGTTATCGTCATGTGGGATACTGATGTCAACGAGTATTGCTCGCCGTGCAGATCGATCTATTATCACGATATCAGGCTTATTGGCTACAATAGTCCTGTCCGTGATAACTGATCGATCCCAGTAGAGCGTGGCACGACTGTTTTCAAGAACTGGCTCCGGCGAGTACTGGTAATAAGGCACCTCCGTTTCCACAAGACCGTACCGAAGGGCAAGTTGCTGGTGGATAATCCTGGCTACGAGGTTATGTCTGTGCAAATACTCGCCGTTAAGATCACGGGCCATAAAAACGGCCCGGACATTTGGAGGGCTTGCGTGGGGCCATGGGAAGGCCAACACGTAGAGGCCCCTTGACAAATTTAATGTAAATGTGGCGTGACACTGACCGGCGATTATCCCTGTCTACACCATATAGTAATGCACCCAAGGACAAGCCCCGGCCAGTGTAGGACTATTGTGGGAAATGAGGACAAAAAGTACCGGGCTATTGTGGTGAACTGCTAATGGTACTAGGGGTCTGGGAATATGGGGACTATGGCGTCTGCCCGTCGCAATGTTCAGGGAACATGGAAAAATGGGCAGACGGTGACTCGCCACTCCCTGCATGGGCCCCAAAAAATGCCATAAAGACAGGGGCAACATGGGTGTGAGTGGCTAAGGGGTGTCGAGAGGTGGGCTGCAGGTTCACCGAAGCTACTTCCGACGTTAGGCCGTTTATCACTTCCACCCCTGGAGCTTGAGTCTTAGCTCTAGCGATCTCCACTCCGTGCCGGCTGGTTAAGGCAAGCACGGAGGCGGGGGCCTTGCCTTGGCCCCCGGAGTCAGGTACGAGGTGTCGCTACTCACCTAAGGCTTCGCCACAAAGCCCCCCTGCGGGAACAAAGCCCCCCTGCGGGAACAAAGCCCCCCTGCGGGAACAAAGCCCCCCTGCGGGAACAAAGCCCCCCTGCGGGAACAAAGCCCCCCTGCGGGATATTATTATTATTATTATATAACGTAAAATATGTTCTTCCGTGGTCACGGCCACTGAAAAGTGGCCGAAACGTCGGAATAACCAAAACCAAATAATATACCGCGCTTAAAACCGTTAAAACGTAGTTCTATTATGTAAAATATGTTAATTTAAAGGAAGGCCAGAAAAGTGATGGCTGAATTGTGTGAAAGATGACATGGTCGATTTGTAGTGTGAAAAAGGGCATAGGTATTTGAGTTGTGTTCCGGCATCAGTGGCCAGGTTCCAGTTTCTCCTTCAAGGCAGGCAGCACATTGGCAGCATCTCTGATATTGCTATTGTCCATAGGTGACGGTAACCACTTTCCATCACAGTTGGGCCCTCAGCCTGTGTGCTGTGCTTCAGCAATAAAAATAAATAACTGCGATAAGATGAAAGACAATAGATTAATATCTGACACATTCTTTATTATACCTACACAAAAAGTTCTATAATAATATCTTTATCATTTATACGAATGAATTTTTCAAGTAGTAGTCCAGGATCAACCTAAATAAAGTATGCTAAATAGCGAAAAACACTCAAAGAACTCTCGAGGCCTACTTTGACGAGTACTAAAATGTAGAAATTACGTTTTTGAAAAATCAATTACTCTTGTCAGGAATCAAATCGGCTGATTTTGGAAAAAATAAAACAGCCTGTATTATTATAACAAATCATATGTGACTTGTAAGGATCGATTTCTGTGAAGGAGTATCAAACGGCCATCCGAGGGAAAGGGTTGTTTTTGAATAAAATATCCAATTTAATGTGGCAACTGATACCATAGATAAAACATATGTCTGGCACCACGTGTATTGTTTTTCAGTAACGCTACAATGACAGGAAAAGGAACAAAATCCATACGGTTTAACCATATGATTCACATGTACCATGTGTATAATAATAAGCTCTCTATTTAGGTTTATTTATCTTTAGTTTTTTTTTAAATTATGCTTTCACTGTTTTCTGTTATTATTATTTATTTATTTTGTTATTATTCCTTTCACATATACGTTGACAATAATTTAATTTAATTTAGCTTGTTTTTAGCGTGGGTCGCATGACTTTTATCATTAAGGAGGTGGGCACTGAAAATCAGTGCAGTGTCAAACTATATTTCGGCACAGCAGAAACTGAGTGCACACATTTTCATTGTTATTTTTGTTTAAACCGCGGGCCATAAAAATTGCCCGGACATTTAGAGGGCTTGCGTGGGGCGATGGTAAGACCAACACGTAGAGGCCCTTTGACAAATTTAATGTAAATGTGACGTGACAATGACCGACGATTATCCCTGTCTACACCATATAGTAATACAATTGTGGGAAATGAGGACAAAATGTATCGGGCTATTGGGGTCAACTGCTAGTGGTACTAGGGGTCTGGGAATATGGAGACTATGGCATCTGCCCGTTGCAATGTTCAGGGAACATGGAAAAATGGGCATACGGTGACTCGCCACTCCCGGCATGGGCCCCAAAAAATGCCATAGAAGTCATTGTTATTATTATAAATTATTGTTAAGTGTCGCATTTTTAGAAATAAATATTTTCTTTGTTTCTTTCCTTTCTTTCTATTTTTCATACATTAATTAAACCTCACGTCCTTTTATTCAATATGGAAATGATGAAGAGATGATTAGAGTCACGCTGAAATTATTTTTAACTGACTTTATTCACTATTCTATTCATAGTGTAACTATTTTTTTCATTATATTATAAATTATTTATATGGTCAGCCATAACTTTTAGTTTCTGAACCGATTTTGATCATTCTTTTTGCGTTGAATTCGGCATAGCTTCAAAATATTACCATATAAATTTCATTGGTATTACACTCTGAATTTGGAAGATATAGCAGAAAATTCCTCAAAATCAAACAGAAAACGTATTGCAATATTTTTAGGATTATGACAATCCTAAAACGAGTAGGTACCTAATAATAAGTAATAACGTGCTGTAATAATCCCCCTCCTAAACCATCCATCATCATCAACACCGACTGAAAATTTTTCATGTCACAACAATTAAACAATAAATTATGACACCACACAAAGTCACAAACACATAACTAACAATAAAACTTATACACATACTCAAACCAACGCGCACTACCATCGCATTGCATTACACGCACACTCCACAAACAAACCAAGACACACAAAGAGCCTAAAAATTAACAACCCAGGCACAGAAAAGAAAAAACCAACACACATGGCACTAGATAGGACTATATATAAGTATAGATATAAGGCCAACATTGCACATGCACTTCCTTACAACACCAGCATGTAAAAGATACACTTTACATTAGTATAAGTTTAGTATTAAAAATAGGATAGATTAATATAATAAGTTAATCTTAAGGTACACCATAACATATAAGTCACTAAATTAATGTCACACACAGTAACAAAATAAACAATAAGCGTGTATGGACTCTAAAATTTTTCATAGAAATTAAGTAGTAAAAAAAGGTACGGAACTCGAGTCCGTAGAGATGTTAATAATAAAAAAAAAGACGTGCTGTAGCAGACTCATCTAGGGCAAGGAAAGCGTACAATGGATGTCCATAACGATAAACAGCACGACAGCATAAATTGAGTTATGAGATGCATTGTATTTACAAAACATTGATGATAGGAGTTGAGATTCAAACGGAAATGCTGCCTGGTGAAACCAGACGACGAGTGTAATAATTATATTAAACAATTTTCATCAAGCTCTAGGTAAGTAGCGTGGCGCGGAGAAGTCTTAAAAACACAATATCTTAAGACAACTTTATTGTACGACAATTCTTACAAGACTAACTTAATTACAATTAAAATTATATGAACTCTATTATAACTTTTTTTTTAGTGCAGGAGTTCAGCAGACAGGCAGACGGCCCACTGGATGGAAAGCGGTTACCATCGCCTATGGACATTTGCAACACCAAAGGTGCTACAAATGCGCTGCTGCTCTCTTAAGTGAGTCTCGAACCTGGTCACTAATGCCGGAACACAACTCAAAGTTGTTACGGCGGCATGCTCTAGACCAGGGGTGGTAGCCATTCAGTCGGGCAAATGCCCTACCACCTGGCTGTAGGTTGTTTAGTCGCCTCTTACGACAGGCCGCCCGGCCGCAGGAAATTGTATTCTTTCTCCGTTCCTGCACGGATAAAACTTAACTTTACTTAATACTAATTATTTGCTGATACGATGACTGGTCTGTGCGTAGTCAGCAGGTTGATGGGCAGCTGTTTGTCCACCGTTTGCCTAACTCTCTTCAATCTCACAAACACAATATGGGTTACGAATCACGGCCGAAGGTCGCGTCGAGCAAGTGGTTTTCTGTAAACCAAAATGCACGAGCCGCGCTTCGGCAGGGGCCGGCACATGCCAGAACCGACTGATATACATTTATTCACTGACCATGTGATCAGCATGTGCTAGCGAAACGTCGTTTGCGTTACCACGATAGCGACTCGTTTGTTGATTAAATTTAACGGCACTTATTTGAGGTTCATAAATATATATGATTACTAGCTGTCCTGGCAGACGTTGTTCTGCCCTGAAGAAATAAAATTTAGAACCCGATTCCAGCGCCACCTATCGGGTCCAAATGTAAGCTATCCTATCTATCACGTCGGATCAAACTACATACGGTGTGAAAATTTGATTAAAATCGGTCAAGTAGTTTAAGAGTCCATCGCGGACAACCAACGTGACACGTAATTTATATATATTAAGATTAGCTTCGAGCTGCGTTGCACAATGTTCTCGGGCTAAATTACGTCAGAAAACATTGTGTGGTACAAGATCGCCTCCGTTCTGAGGTCAACAACGTTTTCTAAATATCCTTCCGTTTCATAAAGCTATCGTTGCCACATTCGAGAAGCTACTTTATTACGGACACGGACAATCTATCAAAAAAGAAACCGGCTTCAAGGTAAAATATTTTTTTTATACAAAATCTTGAAGTCGGTGCCTAGTAACAACAAAATATTGCACCGATTTCAGGAACCGAGAAAGAATACAATTTCCTGCGGCCGGACGGCCTATCGTAAGAGGCGACAAAACAACCCACAGTCAGGTGGTAGGGTATTTGCCCGTCGGGAGGGCTACCACCCCTGTTTTAAAATATGCCGCCATAACAACCTTGAGTTGGGTTCCGTCATTAGTGACCAGGTTCCAGTCTCCCTTTAGAGAGCGACAGCACATTGGTAGCAGCTTTAGTGTTACAAATGTTCATAGGCAGTGATAATCGCTTTCTATCAGTTGGGCCGTCTGCCTGTCTGCTCTCTCTTTTCTTTCACCATATCCCAATTAATTGGGGTCGGCACAATATGTCTTTTCCTTCCACACTCTTCTATTCTGACATACCTCTTCTGTCACACCTCTGTCTGCCTGTCTGCTAAACTCATGCAATACATGATATGTTACTATTTATTTTCTTGTCTATTTTATTTATAGAATAAGTATTATATTCTTACATAGATTGTCAAAAAATGAAAAAAAATAACTTTGAAATACATACATACATACACATATAACTTCACGCCAGTTCCCTTGCGGGGTAGGCACGAACAACAGAGCGCCATTTATGCTTATTCTTACACACCTCACTTGCTTCTTTGACATTCATAACTCTTGTCATGCACGCTCGTCTGTTCTTAAGGCTCCTGACATCACCTTCTACTAGTACACGATCAATTTGATCATGGAAGGTGTGTCGTGGCCTTCCACGACTTCTGCATTCAGGCTATCAAATATATCTATCAATAGACTTTTTCAAAATTATTGTTTTTTACTGAACAATTATCTCCTCTTCCATAGTGTAGCACAATGTTGCTTGACCATTTCTAATTCTAACTTATAAAAACTGCAGAGCAAATTTTAACTAACGCCTGTTTGTAAATTAATGGCAATCTTTCAACATTTTATATATCTTTGTAAATATAAAAGGCTGTTTATAGGATTAATGTATTTCTAATTCGTAATGTATTTCTATGTTCGTGCCTACCCCGCAAGGGAACTGGCGTGAAGTTATGTATGTATGTATGTATTTCTAGTTTTAGGGGTCATATATAAATATGGGATACTTACAATTTCCTCATATCTATCTATCCGACCGTGTATATATGTTACAATAAAATACAGCGAGACAAAATGAAATACTGACCGCACATGGCCACTGTGCAAGTGACTTGGACTTCTGACACTAAGACTTGCATTTGCGCAGAGTATATTAAATTGTAATCAAAACCAAATACTTCAAAAAAAGTGTAGGTATCTACTAATATTAAAAAAACTTATTCTAATACAGATATATAACAAAAACAAGTTTTAGAATTAAAAAAGAATTTGCCAGTCGAGAATAAACATTTTTTATATTGATAAAACTACCAAACAAGCAGATAGCCCACCTATCAATGGAAGTGGTTACCGTCGCCTGGACTGGACTAGACTTCTGCAGCACCAAGGGTGATGCCATGCCAATGCGTTACCAATTAGGATGGGACAACAGGGTTAGACAGGAGGGATGGGGGGAGGTAAGTTTGCCACCAGAACTCTTTCATTATACGAAACATAGTTCGCTCAAAGTTCAAAACATTTCATGCCGATAGTCAAAATTGCCCGTGTAAAAGCACCTTAAGAGCTTGTGGGTGCAACTCACACAAGACACAAAGGCCTGTAGGGAAGAGGACGATTGAAGCAAACGGGGGCTCGAAGGTGCCGCTTAACTCACCTCCTCCCGATCACGTAGCGAAACCGGATTGAGGTCGGGGGACCTCTATTATCCGTGTTATCCGTGCAGGAACTGAGAAAGAATACAATTTCCTGCGGCCGGGCGGCCTGTCGTAAGAGGCGACTTAACAACCCACAGCCAGGTGGTAGGGCATTTGCCCGACTGGATGGCTACCACCCCTGGTCTAAAGTATGTCGCCATAACAACCTTGAGTTGTGTTCCGACATGAGTTTCCCTTAAGAGAGCAGCATCGCATTTGTAGCAACTTTGCTGTTTCAAATGTCCATAGGCGATGGTAACCGCTTCCCATCAAATGGACCGTCTGCCTGTCTGCTGATCTCCTGCAATAAAGTAAAATAAAAATATTATTTGGGTTTATGGCTTAGCAGCAAGGTCATTAAGCCAGATCTTAGATTACATGTTTTCTTAATTGACGTATAACTCAGCTGAATTGTATGTTATCAGCCCAACCATTGAACGGAGTTCTTGTGACAACTTGAAAAGCCACATTTGACTACACAGTTCACATATCTCACCCACACACATAATTGCTACTCAAAAAAATAAATCCTACAACTCATTTTGAACCGACTTTAAAAAGGAGGAAGTTCTCAGTTTGTCGTGTAAATATTTTTTTTTTATGTATGTTCAGCCATAAATTTACAGTTCATTTTAAATAATTTTACAAATTTTTAGAAGATTATACTGAACAGCACAACGTACCAACGTACCCTTTCAATTCCCGCCAAAACTCGGCCGGGGATCTCCCCGTTAAACCACACCTAGGGACGTTGGGTGTCCTGTCCCCAGAGTACGGTTTAAATTGAGGCGTCGTGGCAAACTCTACGAAATGTCTCGCGTATCTGCCTCACGAAGACACGGAGGGACGCTGATCGGACGTCGCAACTCCTTCCTAATGGAAGGTGTGTGCAGAGCTAGACACTAGGAGCCCCCACATACCTCTTGTATCCCACCCTCCTCCAAGAGGATACATAAATAAATTCCCGTAGCGATATAAAACAGGCATACAATATTATGGACGCGGTGAAGTATCAAATTGGGTCTTCACGTAAGAGCTACCAAGCCCTAAAATTCTCACATTATAATAATGGTCTTCAAAGACATACATTATAATAATAATATATTTTGTGCGTGAAAGCTTCATGTTTAATTTGTACGTGATTACCTATTAAATACGCAAATTATAAAAATTAAAGCGAGCGGTTGTAACAGTGATAACACCCCTTCTTTTTTTTTACAAGGGGAAATCCGTTTGCGGACCCTCCGCCGGGGAAACTTCGGCGGGGGAGTGTGGGACTCGCCGGCTAGAGGAGCCGGAATACCCACTAAAACCCCTTGGTGCCACCTGACGCCATGAGCCGGGGTCACGGGATATGCGTGAGCTTTTCTTCCGCGACCCCGGCTGGCGTGGGCCCACCCCAGCACTGGGGCAGGCCTCTCCGTACTCATAATTGAGAAGGGCGCGCGCGGGCACTGACGCGCCCCCTACTCGGCAGCTTTAGATGCGGGTGACGGCCTTATAGCCTCCCCTGACCGTCACCCGCCCCGCGCATTCATGGCGGCCGGAGGTCCGTATTCCTCCGGCGCCGAGACCGGTTATTGCGGCGGGAGAGGAGCGCGGCTACTCGCTCTCTCTCCCGCTCCGCCGCCTCCTTTGCGGACATGACGGCCTCGCAAAAGGAGGCGACGGAGTCCCATTCAGGTTGGCCCCCGACCATGGCCTGGACCACGGCCGGGAGCGACAGGTCTGGTCCGATGTTTGCGCCGAGGACACGGCGCTCCCCATCAGTGATAACGCCCCTGACCACCATAAACTGTTCAATCAAGAAATTAATCGCAATATGACTCTAACACAACATGCATTTGTCATAAGTAATATTAATAATCGTATTTTACTCCAACTTCTAATTATTTTTCAGGAGACAACCAGACGGTTCACCTGATGGAAAGCAGAACCAATGTGCTGCCGCTCTCTAAAGGGGGACCTGGCCACTAGTGCTGGAACATAACTCAAGGTTGTTATGGCAGCATATTCTAGAACAGGGGTAGTAAGTAGCCATACAGACGGGCAAATTCCCTACTACCTGGCTGCGGGTTGTTTTGTCGCCTCATACGACAGGCCGCCGGCTGCAGGAAATTCTATTCTCTCTCTTAATTTAATTTAATTTACTAATTACAAAACCTGTCAAACTGCTAGACATCATAACAGACTTAAAAATGTAAACGACTTTGTTCAAAAAAAGTATTTTTTCCATGAATATATTTATTTTTAATAAATTGTCAAATGATATACAATATCTTTATAAATTATAGCCTATGTGTTATTCTGATGTGTAAGCTATATTACTGTAAAGTTTCATCAAAATCCATTCAGTAGTTTTTGCGTGAAAGAGTAACAAACATACATCCATACATCTATACATCCACACATCTATACATCCATACATACATTCTTACAAACTTTCGCGCTTATAATATTTATAGGATTATAGGATTTAAAAATAAACTAAGATGTCTTTTGATCCAAAAAGCGTACATACATACATGGTGAATTGTAATTATTAGTCGTATATATAAAAGCCATAAAAATTATTAAAAAAATGTATAAATTAATTATTATTATGGAAATGAATCTATTCTATATGCAAAAATTAATATGGTGTTGATTGTATCAATACGTACATATTAATTTTTTAAATTGACTTGTATAATTATTGAAGTAGTTTTAAGTATGTATGTACAATTTGCATGCCTGGCCGGCAAAAACATTTGAGGAAACCTTATAAGCAACATAAATCATCTATGTATACACCATGTTTTTGAGCAAATAAATGATTGATTAATTCTCCGTTAGTACACCGATAACTCAGATTCTGTGTTAATTAGATATCTAATATATAAAATTCTCGTGTCACAGTTTTCGTTGCCATACTCCTCCGAAACGGCTTGACCGATTTTGATGAAATTTTTTGTGCTTATCCGGTATCTATGAGAATCGGCCTACATCTATTTTTCATCCCCCTAAATGTTAGGGGTAGTCCACCCCTAAATATTTTTTTTTATTTTTTAGACAAAAATTTTAATTTCTATTTTTTTATGATACAACATACAAAAATACATACAACCCTAAATTTTCACCCCTCTACGATCAACCCCTATTTTTTATTTGTTAATTATAAACTTTAAGTTTTTGGCAAGATTTTTAATCTTATTTTGTCATGACTTAGAATTTAAAAAAATACATTACTCTTTTACATTCACAATTAGAACCGGTAGGTGGCGCTGAGATCGGGTTCTGGAATCCTCCTAATCACCTGGAGCGATTTTGGTGATTTTGTTTATGTGTGTTTGAGTGAGTACCCGGATGGTTTAGATTCGCAATTAGAACCGGTAGGTGGTTCTGGGATCGGGTTCTAGAATTTTATTTTTTTAAGGCAGGACAACGTCTGCCGGGGCCGCTAGTAGGTACATAAATAAGTCATAAAGCCTTTTTACTTACATTATATATAGTTCAAAACTCAACTACTTCATTAAAACTTTGAATAGAGTAGTTGAGATAGTATTTTCTTAGGCTAGTTGAGAGTTAAATCAACTGAGACACTCTTACAGAACGCCATACGGAAGCCACCTAGATTTTGTACGGGCATTGCAAATTAGGCTTATTTCTATAATGTAATGTAATAATTATAGTTTAACAGTAATTAACATTATTTTTATTATGATATTTTAAAGTTATGATGATTATACGGTTTTTGGACGCCTGCTCTTTTATTAGAACATTTTTAGTTTATTGCGCTATGTGATATCCCATTGTCTGTATACGAAACTTCACTTCCGCGAAATTTACTACCTGAACCCAACACTTGACAACTATTATACGCATTCAAGATATCTTTCTCAATAATAAACACATGTTGAGCCACCAACAGTGTATTAAAACAGAGGTCACAGATAAATCACTGAATTCAACTCTATTTTGACAGGTCTTGACGCCATCTTGAAGTCAGCAGGGGTTGCCGGTGTGTGGTCTATTTATGTGTTATCTTTGAAAAAAATATTGTTTGTTTGAGAAAATATTAAAATCTTAAAAAAAATATAACAAGTTTTGTCTGCAAATGGTTTGGAAGATTAAACTGTTTTTGTTGATGGTAATCAAATCAACACTCTTCTAGATATTTTACAAGCGTAGCAAGTTGTGACGTCATTACTTTGACGAGTCGAATATCATTTATGAGATTAGCTTTTGTCAGTGGAACATTCTCCAATAATCTTTATTCTCAGTCAGGTGGCTCATTACTTCGTACGATAAGACACGTAACATTTTATTTGGTCGACAAACACCCTCCTATATCTACTTATCTCAAATACGACGGTATGGCCATGGAAGTAGGTATTATGTTTCCATGTTATGGCTGACACATCCCACAGAACGTAACAATATCATTATTGTAGCAATATATTATACTTAACCTATGAATTAGATACAAATTTTAACTACACAATATAAATGATAACTTCTTACTGTTTATTAAATTATATTCACGATTATAATTAAATTCATGATGTTTTTCTATTTATTTACGGTATTTGCATGTTACATTTTATTATTTACCTGACGTTTTAAAGTTACGTACTAGGGACATTGAGAGTAGTGCAAAGTATGCCCTTAAATCTTTATCTGTACTAATATTCTAAAGAGGAAAGATTTGTTTGTTTGTAAGAAAATTACTCAAAAACCACTGAACCGATTTCAAAAATTCTTTAACCATTAGCTTGCTACATTATCCCTGAATAATATAGACTATATTTATTACTAGAAAAAATTAGGGATCCCTACTAAAACTCCAATAATGTATACCCATCACTCTAAACAACTTAGGGCTGGAATCGGGTTCTAGGACTTTGGTGAAATTTTATGTATGTTTGAAAGGGTCCCCGGGTGGTTTAGATTCACAATTAGATCCGGAAGTGGCGCTGGAATCGGGTTCTAGATTTTATTTTTTCAGGGCAGGACAACGTCTCCTGAGACTGCTAGTGCAGTAAATATAGAGATAATCATCGTGAATTACACCCGTATTCACAAACGCTACTATGAGGTCTCCTGTGGCCGGTTTCTGTATCTTCCTATTCATTCACTTGTCTTACCATCGATTGAATTTCTACATTACTTGTATAGAGCTTATGTCAAATTTTAACCGATGGTAAGGCAAATAATAATAATAATAATAAATGTTTATTTGTTCCAAAAGTATATACAAGATTTTTTTTGGGGTTGGGACCTTCTATTAAGTATTAATATATACTTGTGTCAGAAGGACCCGCTTTCAATTAAATTAAACATTAAAGATAACTTTTATTACAATAAACCATTATACAAATAATTTTTATGTGTTGTGTACCTGTATCTGTGTGTATGAATATATGTAAGAATGTGTATGTGTGTGCGTGTGTGTGTAGATGTATGAGACTAAGTGTTTGTGTTTATGTTATATAAACTAAGAATACTATATAATATACACTAATAATTCTTCACATTCTTTATATGTTTTCAATAATAGCCAATTTGTAACAATTTCCTTACAGTCATAATATTTCAAATTACTGAATTGTAATACTTTATTAATTTAATTAAATATATGTATGGAATGCATTTTATATTGGTGATTAGCAAATGAAGTATTAACCCACTGAAGTATGAACCGTCATTAAGATAAAGGAACCAGCCATTAGTGCGCTCGAACGCATAGGGCACAGAAAACCTATTCACAGACACTTGATATAATGTAGCTGGCGAGCTATTTCAATCTAGTAACATTTTAATTTCCTTTGTGTCCCGAGGTGGACGGAACAGTCTCGCGGAATTTGTATGCTGGCCAGACTAACTACAACCCCTTACCTTCCCCTGTCCTAGTGGTGGTATGTGCCGCTCAGGCACACTCCGTCTTGATTCCTCACTACCAGCAGCTCGAAAATAATAGTCACGAAAAATACAACACAATTGCTAGAGACACGAAAAACTAATAATGCAAGATAGTGGTGTACAGCACAGAAAGTAGGTAGTTGTCAACATTTTTATAATTTGAGTATTAGAACTAGTAGTAAAATTCACCACAAAGGCAGGCAAGGAAATCTTAGTCCATACAGCCAATTCTGATGTATAAGTCTTCGTATAGGTAGCGTAGTTGAATTGTAGGCTGAAACGGACACCATACAACGGAGTTATTGTGAAAACTCGAAAGGTCACATTTGATTATAAGTATAGTTCACATTTCTCACAACAACACACAATTACTACTCAAAAACTATCAATATCCTACAAGTATTGTTCATTTTAGAGTAATTTTACGCATTTTTAGAAAATGAAACTGCACAGTACAACCTCTCCTTTCAGTTCCCGCCAAAAACTCCTTTTATTATTTGAATTCAAACAAAATCCATTGATTGACCATAGACACCACGATCGTGAATGTTTTATAGGACCGTGGCGTCACAAATGACAATTATTTGGTCACCATTTATTAATAGAATGTATATTTCTGACATCTGCACCGGTATGACAACATTACATGACGTTGAACTTTTAAAAGATTTTCTCTTATACACTCACTAATTAATTTGTTTCAAAATGGTACCAATTATCTTCTTACGTTTGTTACTCAATGAATCTGCAACGGCTGGATGCATTTAGACCAAATTCATCACAAAACTAGAACATGGCCTGAATTTATTTGCTAGTAGATTTTCAATCTAATCTTACCAAAGACAAAAAAAATCGGTCATGTTCGTCGGCTGTCTACAAACTATATCATAAGGTTCCGTAGCAGTAAAAAAGGTCCGCTGTTTTCATCATTTTACTACGCAAAACACCATTTGATCCAAAATAATCCATGTCTCAAAAAACTAAACGAATTTTTATTGAAAGTATTTTTTTAACCTTCTTAATTTTTCCCAGATATTACATTTCATATTTCAAAATTTAGAGGAGAAAAGACATTTCAATTTGGAAGCTAATAGTATTTACCAATTTATTCATTTAATTAAAATAGTCAGTGTGTGTAGTGGAACACTTACAAAGCCAATAGATGGCGCTGTGCAATAATTGAGGTCGCAAATGTTTCCCGAAACATACAAAGAATATATACAAATTTTCAATAATAACAAATGGGCCTAGGCCTGCGAGGAACTACAATAGCCTCGCTGGAAGATCCTCCTTTGAGACGGAAGAGCGTTCCATCTCGCTCCTCCAGCCGGTAGGGTTCATGTGAAACATTAGTAACATTTCTTAAGATCTATCTAACGAATCTCCCACACAGCTATATTTATCCTTAGAAGATCAATTCCGTACATTATAAACAGGATTTTTGCAATGAATTACACTATTTAATGATGTGTAGAGATGTCTTAGACTACAATCCATATCTAAAGTTATATATTATAGTAGAAAATGTTTTATATTAATCATCTAAATACACAATGTAACTAAAATTTTATATATACATTTAATAAGAACAATAATATATGTATGGCTGCCTATTTGTCCTGTACCTGTAACTGTACCTGTAACAAAAAAATATTTTAATGCTTTACACTAATTATAATAATATAATACCTTCCTAAAAGTGCTCATGTGCGTGCGTAGGTGCGTGCATGCGTGTGAGTGTGCATGCGCATTACGTGGAATTTAGTTTGGGTTTTTACTTTCTTTCAGATTTTACTACACAAATGTTCAACGACTAGAATAGGTACGTCTTCGCACTAAATTTAATCCATATAAACCCAGCAGTTAACATTGAGATATATGTAGTACATAATCTCATTGGTAGCTTATGAGAAATTGTTGATACATAGACACACGTTCATAACGACCCTTGTTACAATTCCGGTTTTACCATACTAGCCACGGAATTATAAAATAAGGCATTTTTAAAACCAGAGTATAGAGCTGAAATTGGCATAAAGCGTATCTTAGCAAAAGTTAGATACAATAAAAACAAGATAAGTGAAACAATGCACGCGGAAGGCGTACAACGGAACATAGCGTGTAGTTTGCGCTAACATTAGTTGGTGGCCGCTACAAGCGTTAAGCGATTCATTTTTAATTAGGCATCTTTTTCTACACAATTGTCGAAGTTTATTCAAAGTTTTCAACCAACCCCCCCGGCGTGATGATGTTCCAGCATCCAAGATACAGACTAATCTAATTTGTATGCTAAAGCCGAGTTCCATATTTTAATATTATAAAAATAGTCTACAAATCAATGTTTTGTATTCATAATTTATCCAACCTTCTTTTATAACTATCCCTATTGATTCCTGAATTATTTTCGAGGACAATAATGAACTAAACAGAATATAATTTTATTTTATTTTTTTCTTCCTTTATCACTATATAATAATTACAGAGAAGTTTAAGAATTTCCTTTGAGTCAGGTCTTTCAAGCGGAAGAGATTGCTTTTAGCGATAAGGCCGCCTTTGTTTTGCCGAGGTACTATTGTATCTATGTATTTTTGTAATTATTAGTTTTGATGAGCAATGAAGGAGGATGACCGACTCCCTCTTCCCTATTCCAATCTCCTCTATCCCATTTGTTTTATCTGATCTCTCTATGCCATCCTAAAAGCTGGCAATTCGTTGACTTCGCCTCTGGTGTTGCAAGCGTCTATAACCATTTTCCATTAGGTGAGTAGTCTAATAATTTGCTTGTCTCGTAACAAACAATCTACTAGTTCTTAATTAAAATATACTAATAATATCCTAGGTATTTTTTAAATTAATCTCCAACTAGAGCTTTTCCCGAACCTAGTTAGTAGCTCTGTATTACTTACAATTAAAACGAAATTAGGTTTTTTGTATATATTACACCTGAAACTTTACTGTTTCTTGTCCAATTCACTACAATAACAAGGAAACTAAGTCCACATAGTCTAAACAGCTGCCCAGCAAAACATAGAGATGATTCGACGCCAACCTGATTTAAAGTAAAACAATGAATGACTTGTTTCCTATGACAAAATATTTGTTAGTGAATTGAAAATACGCGACTGCAGCGCTATCTATTTAGCTAATCTGTCTATGTTATGAAAAGGACATTATTTATCGGGACAAATTTTTTTCTAAATGGTAACTCGGGTTACCATTTAGAAAACCATCATTGATAAATTTTGATAAAAATTGATAAAAGTATCCTAAGGTACGCCCAGGGATATAACTCTATGTTGAGCTTAATTTAAGTCCACTTAGTAGTTTTCACGTGATGTTCTAACAGACAGACAGACACACAGACAAGAATTCTAAAAATTTCATTTTCAGAATCTCCTGGTCCGAATTAGCAGGTACTCCGAGAGATCATTTACAATGATAGGTGTTATAGATATTTCGAGCCTTGTCCTGTATACGTTATTGTACTTAAATATAATATATTATATTTACATGCCTCATGTTCACGCCACCGCGTAACGAACGATGATTCCCCGAAAAAGTAATTTACCCCGCACTTCCGCGTCTCAACGATCAGTCTGAATCGACCCGTCGTAAAGACATTCACGCATCGCGCGCGCATTTGAGATATCCACCCAATTGCAATACTAATCGGGTTCCAAGAGCTTGGTGATAAGTGGCAAGTGAATCTAGTTGTGAAGCGGGAGATATATAACAAGAGAACACGCACTGCTGCTCCTGTATCGCAGACGCTCCGGTTACTCAGCTCATATTATTACGGGTGAGTCCATTTATCTCCATTCCCTCTTACCCTTGCACCCTTGAAATCTGGCAATCGGCCAGATCATATGGTCCTTCGAGCCGGATATTCCAACTGGCGACCTATTTATACAGTCTGCAACAACCGTATTTTGCCATTTTATGGTTAATTCAAACCAAATTGTAAATTTTCGCATACCTAAAAAGTTAAATAAACAATCATTATCAATCTGCCCATTTACCCGTTTTCTGCCCTTGTTTTTTCTTTTTTGTTTTCTTATAAACATATTACTTCTGCCCTTATATATTTGAATACCCATTCCACATTCCTCAGATAATTACGCAAATTGCTACACGATAACTATTTTTTGGTACGTAGGTAGGTTAATATAACCTCGAGTACGTATTCTGTACTTTATTCAGCACACCTATTCTCGAATACTTGCACTAAACGTGATATCGGATCGATATAATAATATTGAATATTATATTCGTTTCACTCGGTGTGGTTAGCTTGCCGTGCAACTTTTATAGCTTATATATAGCTTCGTGTTTATTAAGACTCAGCGCACACGACAGTTTGATATATATTTTTTTTCCTAATCATTTTTATTTATTTCGTATTTCTTACGTTTCTCTGGCTGCTTTCTTGCGTGTTCTTTATTAGCATTAGTAAAAAAAAAAAAAAAAAAAGAAAAAAAAAAAAAAAAATTTTTTTTTTTTTTTTCGTTTGCTTTTCCTTTTCTTATTGTGCACTTCTCATCGTCATGCCTACCAAATCGCAATCTGCCATCTTTATGCAAACCCATAAGTACATAACTTTCCTATTAGAGATAGCTAACCTTATATTAAAAGGAGACAAAAAGTATAGTGTAAACGATTTCATAGGGCGCTTTACAAAATTGGACGATATAAAGGGCAAGTTGGATACAGTATATTATGAGATCTTGGACTCTAAAGACCTTGACGACAAAGTGGAAAAATGGTACTTTGACTACTACACCTCGGCTATAGAAGCATATGAAAAAATTTTGGTGGCAAACATCACCATCAGCTCAAGCATCAAACCAAGCTCGCCCACATTCTCCACGTCTACTGTTCTGCCCAAAATAGATCTACCCAAATTTTCTTCCAAGCTTGAGGATTGGCCATCTTTCATAACAATTTTCAAAAGCCTTACGGACACTGCCGGTAATTTGTCAGGTGCAGTTAAATTACACTATTTATTTTCTTGCCTCTCCGGAGAAGCTCTCAGTATGGTATCACACCTCAAGGTTACCGATGAGAACTACGATGTAGCGATGACAACACTTGCCAATCGCTACGAAAATCGCCGAGTTCTCATTGATAGGTTTATAGATATGATACTAGAGTTACCCCACATCACCACCCGCTCACAAATCAGACAGTTATTTTTAGCCCCTCTTATTTCAACCCAATCGGCGCTTAAAAACCTAAACTTACCACTACATGACTCAGACTACGTCCTAGTGTCAATAGTAGTGCGGAAGTTAAAGGGCGAGCTTCGCACATTATTTGAACGAACGCATGGGTCTTCAGACACTCTGCCCACCTTAAAGGATGTAATCACATTCTTAGAAGACCATGCACGTTGCACAGAAACTGAGACATATAACCCACCCCCCCCTCCCCTCAGCCCGACATACAGACAAACTGAACGTGCTTCTCCCTCAGCACGGTACCAACCACGCGCTTCTGCACCCAGACCAGAAATTCGGCACGTTCGTTTTCAGCCCACTACTTCCGTCCGCCCACCTTTAACGCGCCCTGCATATCCTCTACAAAGTCAAGCGTACCCTGTACAGTACGCTCAAGGATACCCACAGTCTACACAATATTTCGAGCCCATAGCACAAGATTCCGCCCACCCACCAGCACCGACCAATAATTATTACTGCCCTTGGTGTCACGTTAGAGGACACAGGTTGCTGAACTGCGGTGAATACCTAAGACAGCCTACGCAAGGGCGCTGGGATTTTATCCAAGCTCATGAACGGTGCCGTAAGTGTCTAGGACCCCATTACTCTGACGAGTGCAGATCCACAGGACGGTGTAGAGAATGTGATAGCGAGAAACACCATACCACCTTACATCGCAGTGGCTTTGAATCACCCACATATGACAATTCTCACCTCTTGCCCCCACAACTAAGAGGACAAGAACACACCCGCCCAACCACGGAATCAAGAAACTCTTCTCGTCGTAATTCACCTATTAATTCACAACAATGACTACCTGCTACTCACTTACACAATACTACACTACACCCACCCATACCATCGCTACAATATACACCATCCACTACATCACGTAAACAAAATAAATCCCAGTTTCATACTCAGCACTATGATAATAAAGTTTATCATAATAATCACTTGCCCGGCAGCCCTGTTACTTCCTCTGATAAAGCTAACCAAAATGACAGTCATATTTCAGCACATACTCAGCACATTACAGTACACGATCCACCAGTTTTATTACCCACTGTGTCCCTAGAACTAGCAGACAACGCTGGAGAATTTCATAAGGCAAGAGCATTATTAGACAGCGGTTCCATGCTAACCTTGTTAACTAAAACTATGACACAAAAATTACGTTTGCCTGTCGAGCACACAGAACTAAAAATTACAGGAGTCGGTAATCAGCAGACTCAAAACTCTAGTTCTTCAACTACCATCACATTCCGCCCTATTCACACCGAAGTCCCAGTAATTAGCGCAAAGGCATACATTCTACCAGATTTGACAGGTCTTTTACCATTAACAATGTTACCTGACGTTGTTCCACTCCTCGACTCGACACAGCTTCCCCTAGCAGACTCGTCTTATCGTTTTCCAGCCGCTATTGACTTAATTTTAGGTTCTGATGTCTTGGGCCAAATTTTGGATGGTAACAAAATTTTTTTGGGCCCCGGCAGACCAATAGCCTTCGGCACGATCTTCAATTTCGCTCTTTTAGGTCCTATCAATCCAAACTACACAAAGCCTGAGCCTCAAGTTAATTCAGCACTAGTAAATATTGACTGTTTACAACCCCAACACTCAAATAAAGAAATACACTCCGCTCTGGAGAGATTCTGGGAAGTCGAAGAAGTGCAATCAAAGGACAACTCAACCTCTGACGAGTGTGAGGAGAACTTTCGTTCTACCACCACACGTGATCCCACAGGGCGATACATAGTATCCCTTCCCTTTCTTACAAAGGCACCTAAGCTCGGTGCAACCCACGCTATTGCACTACGACGATTCCTTAATTTGGAGCGCAAACTCCAAAGAGATCCTACCCTCCGCTCAAAATATATCGACTTCATGAAGGAATACATTGACATGGGCCACATGGCTCTTTGTCACCCCAGCACATTCAAAGGAAAAGACCATTTTTACGTCCCGCATCATGGCATCTTCAAAGCCAACTCTGAAAAACTTCGCACGGTTTTTGATGGCAGCTGTAAGAGCTCTAATGGTGTCAGTCTTAATGACTGTCTGCACACTGGCCCACCGCTCCAACGTGATATTACTGACATCATTCTAAATTTTCGTACTCACAAAGTGGTCTTTAGTACAGACATCCAGATGATGTTTAGAAATATACTAGTTCACCCAGACCACAGACGGTTCCAACTCATTCTATGGCGCTCTTCTCCAGATCAACCTCTGCTCACTTACGCCCTGTCCACTGTCACGTATGGCCTACGACCCAGCCCCTTCCTCGCCAATCGATCTATTATACAGCTGGTCACTGATGAAGGTCACCGTTTTCCCCAGGCTGCACAGGTTCTTACGCACTCCATATTCGTGGATGACATTCTGACTGGGCATGATTCAGTTGACAAGGCAATAGCTCTGCAGACTGAACTCATTGAGTTACTAGCCCTAGGGGGATTTCATTTGCGAAAGTGGACCTCAAACTCTCGTCAGCTGTTAGAACGCTTCCCGGATGATCAATGTGACATACCCAAGGATTTTGATGTTGTACCCGACTCCAATGCAATCAAGGTACTTGGTATGCAATGGATACCCCAAACGGACGAATTTACATATCACATTTCGGTACCTACACTGGAAAAATTTACCAAAAGGTCAATACTCAGTACCATCGCTCGTTTATACGATCCTAGTGGATGGATCAGCCCAGTTATTTTCCGCGCAAAACTGCTCATTCAGCACCTATGGACTCTAAAGTTAGACTGGGATGAATCGGCTCCCAATGATGTCACATTTCAATTTCAGCACATTTTTGAAGACTTACCTCTACTCTCTGCTCTTCGACTCCCCAGAACAATTTGCACCAGCAAAGATTCCACCTACACCCTACACGGTTTTGCCGATGCATCCGAATCCGGATATGCAGCCGCAGTCTATCTTCATGAAACGAATATCACGGGTCAGGTACACGTCAGACTACTTGTTTCTAAATCCAAGGTAGCCCCCATTAAAACCCGACAGACTATACCAAAGCTGGAACTTTCAGCTGCACACCTCACTTCGCTGCTCATTTCTCGCGTCTCTGTTCAACTTTCTGCCCACATTACCATTCAGCAACACTTTTGTTGGTCAGACAGTACTATCGTACTCGCCTGGCTTAAAACTCCTTCTCAATCCCTACAGGTCTTTGAGGCCAATCGAGTCTCTGCCATTGCAGCCAATCCATGTAACCCTACTTGGAGACATGTACCCTCAGCTCTTAACCCTGCCGACTGTGCTAGCAGGGGAATATCAGCACAGGAACTATTAGCCTATGACCTATGGTGGTCGCCTACTTGGCTCAAGGCCCCACCTGATACCTGGCCCACGATGCCCCCTGCTTTGGGTCATCACATCGCGGTTCCTGATCTAGACCTGGTCTAAAACCCAGAAAAATGGTACGCTCAGTCCAACAAAATATGTTCGCTGAAGACATCCACCGACTGCAAACTAACAAATTATGTACAGTGCGAATACAACGCCTCTCGCCCTTTCTCAAGGATGGTCTTCTTAGAGTAGGAGGGCGCTTGTCCAACTCAGCCCTTAGATATGACACACAACATCCCCTCATCTTACCCAGTTCAAGCCCCCTTGTGGACCTAATTATAGATCATTTCCACACTATACACTGCCACCCGGGCGCAGATACACTACACGCACTACTCCGTCAACAATACTGGATTTTATCTGGAAGGCGAGTCATTCGTCACCGTGTCTTTAAATGTGTACGCTGTTTTAGGCATCGAGCTCAGCCGAATCCCCCTTTTATGGCCGACCTACCGGCTGATCGAGTCAGCCCTCAACCGGTGTTTAGTCAAGTGTCCACGGATTTTGCCGGACCATTCCTAATTAAATCAAGTACTCTACGCAATAAACTTCTCAAAGGCTACTTTTGTGTTTTCGTTTGTCTCGCCACCAAGGCAGTGCACTTAGAGGCTGTCTCGGAACTTTCTACGGACGCCTTTTTTGCGGCATTGCAAAGGTTCGTTAGTCGGCGCGGAATCCCTACCCTAATTCGCTCTGATTGCGGTACAAACTATGTCGGCGCAAGAAATCAGCTCATAGAAGTACAAAACTTCTTAAAGGCCAATGATGATAGAATTACGCACAAGCTAGCCACACAGCAGATCACATGGTTGCTCAATCCGCCCTCAGCTCCTTCTTTTGGCGGTCTGCACGAGGCAGCCGTGAAATCTACTAAGCAATTACTCTATCGCGTATTAGGTGAGCAGCATCTGACCTTTGAAGAATTTTCTACACTCTTAGCCCGTATTGAGGCCGTTCTCAACTCTCGACCACTCTGCCCTCTGTCTTCAGACCCTACAGACTTCGAAGTCCTAACCGCTGGTCATTTCCTTATAGGTCGCCCACTTACCGCATTACCCGAACATTCCCATGAATCCTCTCCTCCATCAACCCTACGACGTTTTCGCTTAGTGCAAGCGTTGGCTCAGCGATTTTGGACCTTGTGGTCGAAATCCTACCTGCACACTCTCCAATCCCGATCTAAATGGACTACGGAAACCAGTCGACCCAAGATTGGTGAGCTGGTACTCATAAAGGAGGATAATCTTCCCAGACTCCAGTGGAAGATGGGAAGAATAAAGAAGATTCTGCCCGGAAAGGATGACGTCGTCCGAGTCGTAGAACTCAGCACCAAGGATGGCAGCTTAACGAGACCAGTCACAAAGATTGCTCGTCTTCCCCCCGACGACAACAGCACTTAGTCAGCACTATAAATGGGAGCCGTCACCTTTTCCCCGGGCCCCAGGATGTTCACGCCACCGCGTAACGAACGATGATTCCCCGAAAAAGTAATTTACCCCGCACTTCCGCGTCTCAACGATCAGTCTGAATCGACCCGTCGTAAAGACATTCACGCATCGCGCGCGCATTTGAGATATCCACCCAATTGCAATACTAATCGGGTTCCAAGAGCTTGGTGATAAGTGGCAAGTGAATCTAGTTGTGAAGCGGGAGATATATAACAAGAGAACACGCACTGCTGCTCCTGTATCGCAGACGCTCCGGTTACTCAGCTCATATTATTACGGGTGAGTCCATTTATCTCCATTCCCTCTTACCCTTGCACCCTTGAAATCTGGCAATCGGCCAGATCACCTCAGATCTCGGTCTCATGTAGTTAAGTCTAGTCTTCTTAACTAAAAGTTATGGTTTATCAGATTCAGTTAGCATTAAAATATTTACTTTTTCTAATACATTCATAATATTTACATTAGGTGGAGGTACATGTATTATTACGTAATAAATACAGTCGTATTTATGTTATTTAAATCGCTGTCTCTCAAACCTTGGGCCACAGAGCACCCAGAGGCAGCCGGACGCATGTTTTTTGCGGCACAAATTACGTCAGCGACCGCCAACGGCTGAGCGGACGACTCACCGTAGATCTATGTCACCAGTACTTATCAATTGATTACTATACTGGAGAAAAAGTTAATATTTTTTTTTATGGTAAGAGTCAAAGCAATTGGCACAAAAGTCCATTGATGTCAATAACGAAAAAATAGTTTTGCCCATTGAGGTATAATATACTATTTAAGTACATATAACTCCGCTCGCGTTAATGTTATCCCACAGGAACCGTACATTTTTCCGGGATAAAAATTAGCCGGACTATAATCTGTGCCAAGTTTCATCCTGTTCCGTTCAACGGAGTTTTGGGCGGGAACTGAAAGGAGATGTTGTGCTGTGCAGTTTTATTTTCTAAAAATGTTTAAAATTACTCTAAAATGAACTATAGTTGTAGGATATTGATAGTTTTTGAGTAGTAATTATGTGTTTTTCTGAGAAATGTGAACTGTATAGTTAAATGTGGCCTTTCGAGTTTTCACAAGAACTCCGTACAATACAACTGCGCCTGGCTTAAAGGCCTAGTTGCCAAGCCTTAAACATTAAAAAAAAATGTTCCGTTCAACCGTTCTGGCGTGATAGAGCAACCAACATCCATCCAAACTTTCGAATTTATAATATTAGTACTTTTTTTAATTGCATGAGTTCAGCAGAGATGCAGACAGCCCACCTGACAGAAAGCGGTTAGCATCACCTATGGACATTTGTAACACCAAAGGTGCTACCAACGTGCTGTCGCTCTCTAAAGGGAGACTGGAACCTGGCCATTAATGCCGGAACACAACTTAAGGTTGCTATGGATGCATACTCTAGACCAAGAGTGGTAGCCATACTGACGGGCAAATACTCTACCACCTGGCTGTGGGTTGTTTTATCGCCTCTTAAGAGAGGCCGCCCGGCTGCAGGAAATTATATTCGTTCTCCGTTCTTGCACGGATAGGGCATAGAGTATAGATCAGGCATTCCCAAAGTGGTTTATATCGACCCCCTAAGTCGAAATCGCTTTCGTAGGGCCGACGACATAAACGAAAACCGATTTTGGGAGTCGATGAGGTCTAAAAATGGACCCCTCTTAACAACACAAGTACTTATTTGAAACTTTTAAGATACTGTGTATAAGTTGTTACGTGTACGCGTTTTTATATCCAAAAAATAATTACCTACTTAAGTATTTTTACGTAACTTGTATTAATAATTATTTATTACGTTTGATATTTAATGAATTTAATGTCTATTTACTTTGTTAAATTTTGATGATAAAATGATGTCAAGCACAAAATTTTAAATTGATACGTATTTTGTATAAATACGAAAAAAAACAAGAAATAGGATTTTAAAGTAATTTGGCTGTGGGGGTCTGAGGTATCAGTTCATTTCGGAAAAGGGGTCTCTTGCTCTAAACAGTTTGGGAATCCCTGCCCTGGAGTTTCAGCTGCGTTTTTTCCGCTATTTTCTGTCTCTAGACGAGGCAGACATCTTTTTCATATTTTTGTTTTTTATTTTAGTTTAATGGGATGCTTATTTAAGGGATAAGGGGTGATTATTTAATTTTTTAAATTTCTTTAACATTGTAATATATCTAATCTCATTTCTATTATCTATATCTATATTTTACATTGTTTTTTTTATTTATATTTACAACTAGCTGACCTGGCAAATTTCGTACCGCCCCAGAATCAATAAATAAAAAAGCTGAATGATAATTGCAGAATGTTTCAACTTTGGTAAAAAATGTGGTCAAAACTTAACCGGAACGAACATCAAACGTTTGACATTCAAAACCAAAAAAAAAAATACACCACTTTTAAATTTAATTTGATTTCTGAACGACTTTTAAATTTAATTGATTTCTAAATGACGAGACGAACATCAAATGTTTGACATGTAGGAATAATTTCTGAAGGAAATCGAAATTGTTGTTTTTACTATATTCCAAGCATTTTTTTCATATTTACTTACCTTTTAAACCTTCCCTGCACTTCCACAAATAATTCAAAACCAAAATTAGCGAAATCAGTCCAGCCATTCTCGAGAACTAGCGAGACTAACGAACAGCAGTTGATTTTTATATATATAGATTATGTCTGTTTATTTTATTTTTACACCTAAATTTCCTATTTATTACTTTATGACATATTTATCTTAAATCTTAAAATTAAATGTCTATAATTTCACATTTCAGTTGCCTTATAGCTAGTGAAGATGGCACCGCGGACACGTAACTACCACGCCGCCATGACGCGGCACTGCTGGATGAATTTCCTGACCACATCATTGGCTGCAACTACGTTTTTACTTACTTTTTTTTAAATCTCATGCTAGATTATTCATTTTTATTTACAATACAAAAAAATAACAATAACAACCATAAACATTACACTGCTAGTCCCATGCCTCCCGTTTATAATGGAACTGACAGTAAACACACCACGATTGTCCATGGCGGGTTGGCGGGTTTGATACATTGGTTATTACGATGTGCAGGTTTCATCGCGATTTTTTCCTTAACCGTTAGCAAGTGGTAGTGGTTACACTACGCACATTAGGTCAGAAAACTGCCTAAGTGACGTATGCTTTCCAGCCAGGATACAAACCCGCGCTCTTAACTTATTGTTCTCAACAAGGCGCTTGGAACTGTAAAATCCTTTCTATTATGTTTGCGATGTATTTATATTTGCCAACGTTGTCCGCCCTTTTTCTTTTTTTCGTTTAGAGGCGAGGGAAAATGCTTAACCGATTTACGCACAAACTGGGCCGTTGCTAGGGGAACGACACGCGTCGGTCGGGGGCGATAACACTGCAGCAATTGTATGCTCTTGGCAGTGCTCCGTCCGCGATCGACGTCACAGAATAGTGTGGAAGACTCCGAGCGTTGCTGCACGAGCGAGCAACCCCAATACCCACTAAAAACCCCCTCCTCCCTGTCGACCCTGCGCTTTTGTTTGTGTTGGAAAGGCTGAGATTTAGAACATAGTTACGCCCAGCCGATCCAGCGCAATAAAGTGCCTGGAGTGTGCCTTGGGAGAACACACCCCACTTCTTTGTGCGGGGGTAGAAGGTCCTTTGCTCTCCTAGCAAGCTAAAGGCCCCCCGCGGTAAACGGAACCTAACTCAGGGAGGGAAGTAATGCGCGTACCTGCCTCTCCGGGTGCCAGCTCGAGAAGACGCATTAGCATGCGCTGCAGGACTTCTCTCCCTATCGCGTTCTGCGGCCTCCTTGAGTGACATTACTGTCTCACAAAAAGAACGTTGTCCGCCCTCTCCTATCCACCGCTGACGTCCGCTTGTCGGCAAAAGTGCGGCTGCGGCACGATTGCGGCGCGACGACGGTGCGGTGGTGGTGTCGTGTACACGCGCACTTATATTACTGTCCCGCTGCTTTTATACGTAGCGAAGTGCCAAATGGCCTTGCTAAAAATTGAACTAGTACGTGTCACCTCATGTAGTGTAGGGGTTCCGTAGAGATGACGAAAGACAATTTTTGATAATTTCACTACGGAACCCTGAAAAATAATATATCAAAAAAAGTTCACATTTCAAAAATTATTCAAAACACATTAAATTAGTGTACCACTACTGCAGCTAAAGAAACTTGAAAGAATACGCCAAAAAAATTCAATCCGTGAATACTACCTATAATGTGTCTATCGACGTTTATATGATCTATGGTCACTATATAGTATTATTAAAAATTCACAAGAATTAAATAAATTAAAAATAAAATATTTCAATTCAGGACATTTCACTTCGTCTACAACTGGTAAGTTCTTATCATATATTTGCCTACACTAGCGCCATTTGTGTCGTTTTTTTTTAAATATTCGACCCTTTACCGCCATTTTATTGTAAGTGACATTTGGATCTAAGTATATTTTTTTTGTTGCAAAGGGTATTTTAAACTAGTCAGTTTCAGTGAGATTAGACCTTAGTGAATCAAAACCTGAATGTCTTAAAACAAAACAGTTTAAAATACCTTATACAACAAAATATACTTAGGTCCAAAAGTCGCTTACAATAAAATGACGGTAGGGCTCGATTATTTACAATTTTCAGCTGGACACAATTACAGTTTGACCCCATATAAGGTGATTCGTATCTACCCTCCATATTAATTTACCTGTTCCAAAAACATTTATTTTAATTTTTAATATTTTTGAAATGTATTTGAATCTTATAAATAAAAATCAATGTTTGTATGTTTATCCTCGATGCGCTCTTAAACCAATGATCAGATTGTGATGAAACTTCGGTCGAGTGTTGTGAGGACGCTCGGAAGGGTTTCTGGCTCAAAAATCTATATAAATAAAAATCAATGTTTGTGTGTTTGTCCAATATGCGTTCCTAAACCATTGATCAGATTGTAATGAAACTTTGGTAAAGTGTTCTGAGGACGCCCGAAAGACCAGACTATATCTATATATATAAAAATCAATTGCTGTTCGTTAGTCTCGCTAAAACTCGAGAACGGCTCGACTGATTTGCCTAATTTTTGCTTTTGAATTATTTGTGGAAGTCCAGGGAAGGTTTAAAAGGTGAGTAAATATGAAAAAAATGCTTGGAATATAGTAAAAACAACAATTTCGCTTTCCCTTAGAAGCTATTCCTACCTGTCAAATATTGATGTTCATCCCGTCGTTCAGAAATAAAATAAAATTTGAATGTGAAGATTTTTTTTTCATTTTTATGGTTTTGAATGACAAACATTTGATGTTCGTACCGGTTAAGTTTTGACCACGAAGTTTGGCGGGTGAGCTAGTGTTAAATAAAAAATGTAATTATTTTCACATATTTATAATTTTGTAGAAGATCTCTTTAATTTTGCAAAAGTACGATTAATCTCTACATTATCGTAAGTAGGCCATTTTGCGGATATAATATTTTACCATTTTTGCAAGCTTTTCAATGAATATAGTCATTTATGTATGTTAAGGACTTACGAGTAATGTTGAAGAAAGAGTCAATTTTATATCATAACCATATTGTCTTAGATGAATGAATTAATTAATTTGGTCATATATGTTTATTTTAAAAAAATTTATGTCTTTGAAAGTGAAAAATATATATACCACGTAAAAATTATATTACCATCTTATATCTTCATGTTTCCTGCAAATAAACTTTGATTGATTTTAAAATTATTTATGTTATTTTGTATAGTTTTATTTATAGTTTAGTTTATTTATTTTAATATCTAATATAAATATTTCATAATTAAAAAAAAAGATTAGGACTTGTCGTAGATGTAACCGAGAATGAAATTTCAAAGTAAATTATTTTTTTTCCTGACATCAAATTTAATTAATAAACCTAATTATTCTATCAGTACAACAAAAAAATCTTATCAAAACTTCATTTAATACTTTCTATCGTATACCCACTATTATATAAAAAAATACACATATACAAGTAAAAAAAAATGTACTCTTGTTAAGCCCAAAAATATGTACCACGATCGATTAATGCTTTCGATTTCATCTAGTACACGTAATACATTACTGCAATTTTCTTTTTAAAGTCATTTTACAATAACAGTACATAGCACGCAATGGATATATTAGAATACAAAAGTGTTGATATATTGTATTATCAAGTAGTTGCATGGTACGGGAATCCTATCGCTGATTCGAAAGGTAAAGTGTCCATTTCACCAGTATAAAATGCTCGTGGGGATCAAATACGACATCAGTTCGAAGCTAGAAGTCGTCAAGCAATACCTAAATACATCAACATGATCGGTTTTGTAAGTAATTTCATATTTTTATACCCCAGATAACTTATCTTACAGTGCTTAAGTCTAAAGTAATAAGGTAAATGTTTAAAAAAAAGTTATAACTTTATGGTTTAGATCCCGGTCTTTTGCCATCATTATCTTACCTTGGTTATGCTCCACCACTCTTGAAGTCAGCTGCTGAAGTAAAATCTCTAGGACTTGACTTGAACTGCTCCAGCAGCCTGACCATTCTGACAATGTCAGTTAATTGAGCTGATATTAGACGGTTCAATCAAATTGATTAAATTTAATTGAAAGGCATTCTGAAAAATATACCTAACAATATTAACTGACATGAATTACTTCATTTTTTAAGTTGTACGCTTATATTCTAGAACTGCAATTTTGAAATAAGAACTATAGACTAAAAAATGAGAACTACATAATTGATGACATTAAAACGTCACACTTTTCTTTCTTTCAAAACCACTATTTATTTCGGACGATTATTGTCGAATCTAGATTCCCCATTGAGTGCTATTTGAAAACATGAACATCACGGTTTGAAATGATGTAACAACGTTGAAATCAAGTTTAATTCTTGATTTAAGTCAAATCCAACTATCAAAACTGCCCAAAATTGATTTAAATGTTAGAGCAAACCATGTGCAAACTGAACTTAAATAGAAACTCCGAAATTATTCAAACTAAAAATCGAATGAAGGAATGAATTCTTTATTTAAAAATGTAACCAATTTGAAACACAATGCATTCGGATACATAAAACTCAGACGTATAAATATTTTTTATCTTTGGAATATTGTTAATTTTAACATCTTTAAAGATTTACCATATACAAAAATTATTCTACTTAAGTGTAATCTAAAAATGACTATTATGGATAAAATGATTTAAAACATACATTACTTTTCTCAAAGAGGCCGAAATTACTGTACTCTATACGCTAATTAATCTAATTAAATTTTAATGTTGAAGATGTTACCGGTAAAAATAGACGAAGTCATAAAATTAAAATACTACAAGACGAAACCATGTTTTAATTTTGAAAAAAGTAATTAAATTCAAATTTAGAATCATATGGAGCACGTTATTATTTGAAATTCAAATTAGAATTCTCACGTTCCATTCTACGCAGTGAATGTATAATTTTGACATAATAACAATTTGTGATGAGATATGACATAACGTTCCATTTTACGTAACACAGTCGGTTTACTAGTAACTGCATCTTAGTGAAAGGACGGATAATTTCTGTGCTGTATAGTATATTACTTATGGTGTTGTATTCCATCCTTTCTAATACTCTTATTCACTTACATAGGTATTATACTATAGTTATGGTTAATAGTAGTAAAAAACCTAAACCCATGCAGCAATTAAAATGTCAGATTGGTCGTTCGATCTATATAATATTGATTATACATCAAAAATACACTTTTAAATATATATTTTTACTAAACTAAAACATTAAAACTTAACTTAGTTAAATTATATTCTACCCATAAACCGTCAAGAAACACACTTGGACTTTCCATGAAATTTCGATCGTGTAAACATCATGAAAAGTTATTCTGAAAAAGTGATGAGAAAGTGTCCTACCTTCATTCCCGCTTTAGAAAAGTTCAAATGTATCAAAATTTATCATTTATGTAGTAGTTGGATCAATCCCAAAATTGTAAAGATGGATAAATTACAATGCACTGCATTGAAGTAGCTTTTAATCCTCATACCCTAACGTTGCCAATATCACTGCCTAAATGCCTAACCCTGTCCAGGATTCGAACCCATGCCACTTTAATAAATCCCGTGTTCCTTAGCTACTAAGCCAATATGCAGTTTAAATACACAACCCATAAGACATACAATTAAAAACTGTTAATTACAAAGATTTTGACAACAAGCAAACATGAGAATGAATTCTAATCAATGTCATTAGAATATATAAAATATGGCGTGTTGAGACTATAATTATCTTTTTTAATTAGTATTTAAATACAGTCAAAGGTCGTTGTAGCCGGCGTTTTTACATCCAATAAGATATATTATCTGTTCCGAGGTTAACTGACAAATTAAACAGAGATGGTCGTAAATTATTTTAAATTATTTGGATCATGTTTTAATTTATTTCATTTTAGCTGTGACCGTGGCGTCATTTGTGTGGAAACTTTATTTATAGAATCCGGGTTCGATTCCTGGTATGGTAAATTACGTAAATGAACTCTATGCTGTTAGCAAAAAAAAACATTTTTAAGCTATGTTTCTAATAGGGCGTTGTGCTGTGCAGTATTATTTTCTAAAAATGTATAAAATCACTCTAAAATGAACAATAGTTGTAGGATATTGATAGTTTTTGAGTAGTAATTATGTGTTTTTGTGAGAAATGTGAACTGTATAGTCAAACGTGGCTTTACGAGTTTTCACAAGAACTCCGTTATACGGTGTCGATTGTAGCCTACAATACAATTGCGCCTGGCTTAAAGGCCTAGTTACGAAGCCATAAACATAAAAAAAATCCTAAAGCCGCGTAGGTACTCTGTGAACCGTAACTGTAACCGAGCAGACACAGTAACATGCTCTAATGTCACATTGCACACGTCATGTGTCATGCGACATTGTTCTTCGCTTTGTCTTAACTGATTATAACAAATTTGTATGTGACATGCGTCTATTAACACCTGCCTCTTTTACTTTGACATTGGCAAAATCAATGCCAAAGGCGTTGGAGCCATCAACAACAAAGATAGAATAGAATAGTATGTGACATGAAAAAAGAAATCGAGAAAGAATCACAGATAATAATAGCTTTAATTTTAGTGGTATCTATATATATCTATTTTAATTACCTTCTTGATTTAGGTGATACTAGTTAAGGATTACTTAGTAATCTATACTAATTAATAGTAATAATAATTGTTTATTTTGTTCCAAAAGTACATACCTACAAGAGTTTTTGGGGATGGGACCTTCCATTAAGTATTAATACATACTTGTGTCAGAAGGACCCGCTCTCAATCAACTTAAATATTAAACGATAACTTTTATTACAATAATCCTTATACAAATAAGTTTTATGTGTTGTATACATATATCTGTGTGTATGGATGTTTGTAAGAACGTTTATATGTGCGTGTATGTGTAGATGTATGAGACTAAATGTTTGTGTTTATGTTTACAAACAAATACTATGTAATATACACTCAAAATTCTTCACATTCTTTATATGTTTTCAATAATAACCAATTTATAACATTTTTTTTACAGTCCTAATAATTCATATTTCTAAATTGTAATAATTTATTCATTTGATTAAATATATGCATGGAATGCATTTTATATTGGTGATTAGCAAAAGAAGTATTAACCCTAGTGGTTTTTATATTTCCCTTTCCTTCTTCCTATGTCAACTGATTAGTAATAATCATCTCTTTTCAGAGAACAACAGCCATTCTCCTCCTGGCGACTTTCGCCGCAGCCAGACCCTCGGAAGACTGGGAGCCCGAAGGTCACTCCCATACTGAACACACGAAGCCCTACCATGTGACAGTAGTGAAGAAGATCGGGGTACCAGTCCCCCATCCGATAGCCGTATCAGTTCCACAGTACGTGAAGGTGCCCATACCGCAGCCCTACCCTGTCCACGTGACGGTGGAGCAGCCAATCCATGTGCCTGTATACAAGGTAATATCTACTTTTTTTTATTGACATAACAAATTACGTCACATGAATTTCATGATTTTTCGACCCTTCCCACATCCTTATCACAACTGGTCACATTCGTGGATGTGACCAGTTGTGACATCACATATTTTGCAATTTTACATCAAGAATTATTTAAATTAAAGCAGCAGTTCCGTAATTAATTTTATTTCCATTTAAATTATTTTTTAATAATTAATAGTTCAAATTTTGTGTTTTAAAGCTTTAATATATTAGATTTTGAAATGTAACGTCACGAAATTTGAGACCCCCTCCCACCCTTTGTCACACAATGTCACACTTCGTCGACCCTTCCCCCCCTTAACATATGACGTAGTTGATAGATGGCCCCTTACCACCAATAAAATGACGTATGTTACACAAAAATCATTTATATTAAGGCTGGTAGCATCTTAATAAGATAATTTAATTAGTTTTCTATGCCATGTATTCGACGGCCCCTGTGGTTGAGCGGGCTAAGTCTTTGCCGGCCTAGCTCACTGCAACGCAGAAGTTCCAGGTTCAATCCTGGTATGGTAAATTTCGGAAGCTAATTTTCTCCTTATATACTATGGTCTGGGTGTCTGGGATCGGGCCCAGAGTATTCTGTTGTATATTACCCATAACACAAGCGTAACTTGCCTAATTTGGGCATATACAATATGTGTGTTTGTCTACATATTATTTATTATTTATATATTTTCGATTACACACTTAATTTAGAGTCGAACGTCAACCATTTTTTGTCACTACAGTACACTGCACTGCGTTTAGTCTGGCCAGGTATTTTTCTGAAAGAGACAACTAGGGTAAGAATGTCTTAGAAAAGTAATACAAATTACAAACATGTTGTAACACTTAGACAGGAAACAGTAAGCTTACAGGTCATACATATATTCAGATTTATGTAAGACTACGTACACACAGACTTGATGAAAGCCAACGAATAGATTTCGCTGGCCCTCGTTGACGCAACGTGTACACTTTTCGTCCACCGGTCAATTTGCCCTACTATCGGTTAAAATTTGATATACGCTCCATACAAATAACATCAAAATTCAACCGATAGTAAAGCAAGTGAGTGAATGGTAAGATACGAACTGGCCATGTATCGATTCCCTCAACGTTATCGCCACGCAGTGGATTTCTGTCGAACATTCGTTGGCTCTGTATGTACACGGCTTAAAGTTTGTATCAACGCTAACGTCCTTGAGCATTTTTCGGACGATAACGGTATCATCGCTAACGTCCTTGAGCATTTTTCGGACGGTAACGGTATCAACGCTAACGTCCTTAAGCATTTTTCGGACGATAACGGTATCATCGCTAACGTCCTTGAGCATTTTTCGGACGGTAACGGTATCAACGCTAACGTCCTTGAGCATTTTTTGGACGATAACGGGGATTTCATAGACGCGGTCGTTTTTCAGATGCATTATTATTTTATTGTGTATAAAATAAATTAGCATTAAAAAAATAATAAAACCTAAAAATGTTTAAATAAAAACTGAAAGAGTAAAATGGTTTCATGTCAATAATATGGAGGTGGTTTGGTGAATTTTGTTTACTTAAAATAACTTAACTATAGAAAAATTAAGACAAAACTACTTTACGTCTCATATCGTGAAGATTTATGATATTTTTTTGGTAAATCATTAATTAGTAAATACCAATGAAAAGTCATATCGTTTACACCCCACTTTTGGTCCTTTGCGGCCACAGGAGCCTTAAAGCTGCTAATTCGTTTTCTTTCGCTTCTCCTAATCGTTTGAGGTCGACACAATATATGGATCTTTTCTATCCATAAAATAAAAAAATACAATGTACACGCTGCACACGACGCATGCAACACCATCGTGCTCCTGAATATATATTTTGTATTTTTTTCTATAATCAACAGACAAACACAAATATTGTATATCTCCAAATTAAGCAACTCTCCACTATGCTGGCATACATCCTATATCACACCATAAATCATCATGTCGTCCTTAATACATTTTTATCCGTGCAGGAACGGAGAAAGAATACAATTTCCTGCGGCCGGGCGGCCTGTCGTAAGAGGCGACAAAACAACTCACAGCCAGGTGGTAGGGTATTTGCTCGAGTGGATGGCGACCACCCCTGGTCTATAGTATGCCGCCATAACAACCTTGAGTTGTGTTCCGGTATTAGTGACCAGGTTCCAGTCTCCCTTAAAAGAGCAGCAGCGCATTTGTAGCACCTTTGGTGTCGCAAATGTCCATAGGCGATTGTAACCGCTTTCCATCAAGTGGGCCGTCTGCCTGCCTGCTGAACTCCTGCAATAAAAAAAAAATAAACCATTCATCTCATTTTTGGTCTAACTATACATTTGTATTCGTCAATTATCCACTTTAACATTCTATTCGTCACATGAGCTTAATCTTCTTCCTAATCTGATAAAAGTAAATTCCAAATGAAATGAAGTATGAATATTATTAGTTACTTTCTATGAAGTTCATTTATGGTGTGTGAGGTTAGGAGTATTTAGAGTTGGGGTAAACTATTCTACTGTTAACACCCCGCAATGGTTGGCGCCCCATTAATTTATTTAAAACATTAAAAAATCTTTTTTTTTCTAACCATATTATGATAATACTGTTATTATATGGCTACAAAATGAAAAATATTAAAACTGTTTCATATCTTGAATAAATTGGCAATAAATGGGAAGGATGTGCCAACAATGTTATATGTACTCTACCTATTTTACTGGTCTCTTCGTCTATACACAGATCATCTATCTATAATATAATCTAAATCAATTGCTGTTTGTTAGTCTCGCTAAAACTCGTGAACGGCTGGACGGATTTGGCTAATTTTGATTTTGAATTATTTGGACTTCCATCCAGGGAATGTTTAGAAGGTGAGAAAAAAAAATGCTTGGAATATAGTTACAACAATAATTTCGCTTTCCCTTAGAAACTATTCCTACCTGTCAAACAAACATTAGAAGTTCATCCCGTCGTTCAGAAATCAAATTAAATATAAAAGTGAAGTTTTTAATTCATTTTTTTGGTTTTGAATGTCAAACGTTTGATGGTCATCCCCTAGTTCAGAAATCAGGGTTTTATATTTATTGATTCTGAGCCCATAGGAAGTTTGCCGGGTCAGCTAGTTAATAAATAAAAACATAAGCCTGTGAACTCAGTCGAACTAAAATAGACGGAGTCTACGTGAATAGAAGCGTCAAAATGCTTAATCATTATGTACAAACTTGTGTGCGTAAACCTATGTAGTAGACGCGTGGTTTGCATCTGTGTGGTTCATAGTAATATTAATAATAATAAGTGGCGAGTCACCATCTGCCCATTTTTCCATGTTTCCTGAACATTATGACCGGCAGACGCTATAGTCCCCATATTCCCAGACCCCTAGTGCCACTAGCAGTTCACCCCAATAGCCCGGTACTTTTTGTCCTCATTTCCCACAATAGTCCTATACTGACCGGGGCTTGTCTTTATGCGCATATGGTGTAGACAGGGATAATCGCCGGTCAGTGTCGCGCCACATTTACAATAAATTTGTCAAAGGGCCTCTACGTGTTAGCCTTCCCATGACCCCACGTCCAAATGTCCGGGCCATTTTTATGGCCCGTGGTCTACAAAGACATACATTATAATAATAAATAATAGTAGAAACCATTCCACCTTTATCCATTGTAATTCGATTATTTAAAACTAAGTTTAAACTAACTAACTAACTAACGTAATGTGGCGCAAGCGGCTACTTATTCCAAATTCGGCTTCCTTTTCGGCTTCGCTCTAAGAGCGTTGGGTTCGGTCTATATTTTATTCGTCTAAACTTGTGAATAAACCAGTTCAACGTTCTCAACATAATAACACTATGAATTTCTTCCGGGTGCATTCGTCTAACAAACATCGCGTGCTAAAAACACGCATACTTCTGTTATTTATCTTTAATCTTAACTGCAAAATTGTGCAAATTAAATAGTAATAAAAACGCTAAGTGCATTCGTTATTGTAAGTTGTTAGGTAATAAAATCCATCTTGAAAAAATACTTGAGAATGCGGTAATAATCATAAGATTAATGTACCCAGTGCAAAATTAAAGTGCAAGCTTATTTGATTGTGTTCTCCGTTTAATAGATGGCGTTGTAACTAATAGATCTTTACATGTAATTCAAATACATCCTTGAAGTTTCAGTAACACCCTTGCTAGAACTACTTTGATGTTTGTGTTAGAAACTGTGTCCAAATGCGGCTTACATATAGCATTACAAATTACGCCGTTATTGATTAATTATATCAGTGTAATATACATTTGTCAATGTTAAACGTCATTAACAATGTGGCATCTCAATTTTTTTTTACTACGTTAACCAAGATGCGATCTCCACTGCAGGACTTGTTTCAAGGGCTATTGGCCCCGTAACAAACGTGACCGGCCCACTGCCACTTAAACTTGCTAATTTAACGAACTATATCCATAACCTTGGACTCTTTACAAATATCCTTGTTATGTTATTTTATCCATAAGAGATACCCATCATCTCTTGCACCCTAGTCTACTAAGCGACCTTCTGTTTGTGAACTAGTCCCACTGTCAGTGTCTTCGTGAGGAAAGCAGTTGGACGCAATACTCAAAGACTTGCGTCTTGCTATACTCCCGCCTGACGATAATTACATCGCTGCTGCATAACCCTGCTTACACATCGAGCCAAGGAAGGCAAACGAAAGTTCGCCAAAAATCCATCGCATATTAGTAACATCAGGGGAACCTATACATTCGACCTTTCGAAGAAACGAAGGATTGGCTCAATGTGTACACGGGATAAAAGAATAAGGGACCCCTCCCGGGGGATGTTAAAATATTTTCTATAACAAGTATTAAAATAACATCTTAAATATCTAACTTTTAAAACGTCTTGATAATAGAATCAAATAATATTGTACTCATTTTACTTGTACCTGCTTATCACATCATAAGTAGGTACGCTCCTACAAAATCTATGAGGTTACGACGTTCTGTAATTTTATAAAAAGTATCTTATTAGTTTATTTGACAGTTCTCCTCCCATTTGACATTGGACTACTTTAACGACACAATCATGTACTATCCTCATTACTATATAAAAAGCGTGCGAAATTATTCGTAGCGATAGAACCAGCTCAAGTTCATTAACATTCAAATAAATTACTCCTAAATGTACATATTTAACATGTTAAAATAATTACAAAAATTTGTTTCTCAATGCTAATTAAGTTTTACTTCATTAATGATAATCACACACGTTTCTAGAAAACCGTTGACTCGTTATCAAACAGCTAAGTATTACTATATTGTAACAGCAAAGAATGCTGTTAAAGTGTCATTAAGACTACATAATATAAATAGGGAATGTTAAAAAATATCTACAGTAGTTGTTATTTGATATCAGAACGTGACTATTGTTATTTTTTTAACTCGTGACATAAGCATTTTCATTCGGTCATTCATGAATCTGTTCCAATTATTCATTATGTAATGCAACTGGCCATAACGAAAGTAAAAGCCAGAAGCGTCAGTCAACCGTTAATTTAAAAAAAAAACGATGCCCGCGAATTTGTGACAGATCGCATCAAAAGATCGTTTCATTGTTTTATAGTGTTCATAATTTGAAATAATATTTTTGGGATATTAACGTTGAAAGGAGATCGATACTCTTTCATACATTTTTGGGCCCAAATTGTAAAAAGATGAGACCGACTTTAAGATGATTTTTTATTACGTTGTTGTTTTTTATAATTGGAGTGGGTTTACGTATTTTAATTCGCGTGGTGTAAGTGGCCTCGTAAACATTAAAACAAGTTCTGTATCATTAATATTTGACTGCAATTGACGGAATAGCGCTTACCTATTATTGTTATCAACAAACTCTTGAAACGGAGAGGTCTTTAAAAAGCTATATTTAAAAAATGGTTAAAAATTTATGGTTATCGATAAGTTATTTTACTCGTCAATTTATTTTTAAGATTTATCGTCTTCCAGATACAATTTAGGGCTGATGTTTTCCATTTTGTAATAGAAAAATATAATGCTTTTTTAAGCCATACCTCAACGTATTACATTTCTTTGGCCCGAAAGTCTCTTTTGATACATAATACATACAACTGCACATGAATGTAGAATTGAAATCAACAAAGAAATTCTGTGAGAGTGCGACACCCATCCTTGAAGTTCACAACACGAGTCCACGAAAGAATAAAATTTGAAAATTAATTATCATATTTTTCATTTGCAGGTTGTACCCCAAGTGGTTGAAAAACCAGTACCCTACACTGTGGAGAAGCCAGTACCTTATGAAGTCGAGAAGCCTTACCCTGTAGAGGTAGAGAAGAGAGTCGAGGTACCAATCCCCAAGCCCTACCCCGTGCATGTACCAGTCTACAAACACATCTACCACCACAAAGGAGGAAAGCACTAAATGATACTATAAGAAAAAATACCGGTAATAAACCTTTTTCTAGATATTGACAAAAAAAATTAAGTAGTACAAATTACTCTTACCACCTGACAACATTGATCCATAGACAAGATACTATCCGTCAAAGTTTCATGTTTTTAAATATCGAATTTATTTTCTTTTGTCCAGTTCGAGAAATGGTTTATAGTTGGTGTTTTTATATAAGTACAAAATACTTGAAATCTAGATGAATATAGGAATGTTTAATTGGATCATAACTTTTATAATCTTCGGTATTAGTGATTATGAAATGGATGATTCCGTTATAACTGTGACATGGTGAGAAAGAATATCAAGAAATATCTATAGCAATTTTCTTTTATCAAATGACAGTAAATTTAAAAGTTAAATAATACTATCCACGTTCGTAATCAAAAAAGACTTTATTGATAAGTATTACTCGATATTCTTGAGTTGCCATGTGTCGTTTTAAGACTGGGGACCTGTAAACTATAAGCCTTTTTTAATAGGCTCTCGTTTGATGTGGTGTCATGGCCGGGGTTGCCATCTGTAAATACAAATTATGTTAATCAATCCGATGAACACGTCGGTTGCAGTTATTGTTGTGATATTTATTTGTTGTGTATAATTGTCACATTTTCTGTTGAATGATGCTGTTGTTTGTTTGATCGTTGTTGACTATTGTGTAATTTTGTTTTTTAATTTTAGTCTATAAAATATACGTGAATTGTAAATAAAATACAGGTTTTTTTTATTTAAGTCGATCCTAAAATATCACAATACTATTATTGGAAGAATACTGGGAAATACAATCGCCCAATAAATTCTATAACTTTGAAAAACTCCTAAACTCTTCATGAGTATAAAGGGGCCCATTCCCTTTCCTGCATGGCAGTCGCCGCGTAATGCAGCATTGTGAATGATATTGCAGCTTGCATTGCATACGGTAACAAAGAGTAAGATGCCTCTTGAGTCCTGAAAGCTCTGCCCACTGCAGGACTGCCTAGGCCTCTTTAGGCGCTACAAATGAAAACAATTAAAAATATCTAGGGACATACTTAAAATGCGTCTCCACGACATGATTTATAATATATTGTTTATGGTCACATTTAAAAATACACGCGTCAAATAGAAGTTCTAATTTTAAATTAGATTTGCAATATGGCGGAGGAAACGTAATATCAATACTTTCACTGCTGCGGTCAAGGCTCCGGTCGATGACACCTATGCACCGAACGTATCTCTTAATTCTATATACATGGCTGAGTTTGTAGGACATAATCTAAGTCTTGCCGTATGAGAACGGTTATGTATGGTTAAGTGCATTACGTGTAAATTTTAACATAAATGCAGGCGAAGTTTTAGTAGTTATTACATACATACATATAATATATATCACGCCAGTTTCCCATGGGGTAGGCAGAGACGATGCCACTTTTGACGATCATGACAAACAACCTTGGTTTCATCTACTTTCATTCATCTCATCATGTTCATTTATTTCAGAAGGGTTTTTATTGACCTTTATTAACACTTATGCCATTTGATCATGGTGTTTACGTTACGGTCTACTGACACTAACTCTGCCATTCGCAAGGCTGTCAATGTCAATAGTTATTACACATTATTATAAAATAAAATAAGGAAAATTAACTACCTAACTATATTGACTGCTTATACATATTATTAATTGAGATTAGTAGTAGTAGTAGAATAAACGTCACAAATAATGGCAGGCAAGGGAGTCTTAATCCATACAGCCAATTCTGATGAATAATAAGTTTTTGTATTGCTCAGCTGAATTGTAGGTCTTCAACTGACGCTATTAAACGGAGTTCTTGTGAAAACTCGAAAGCCCACATTTGACTATACAGCTCACATTTCTCACAAAAACACATAATTACTACTCGAAAACTATCAATATCTTAAAACTATTGTTCATTTTAAAATAATTTTACTACTACTTACCACTACTTTTTATTTTTAGAAAATAAAACAGCACAGTACAACGTCCCCTTTCGGTTCCAGCCAAAAACTCCCTATTAACATTAGTACCATATTCAAGACTATAGATATCTAAAGACCATAGACTGTAAAAATTACTTGCAGCGCCACCTAGTCATATAAGATTATAAGGAAATCAGAATTACGTTTTTACTGGGCGATCTATGATCGATTGAATTGATTATCCATATTGTAGATAATTATGACGAATGTGAAAAACCAAGAAACGGGACACCAAATAGTCATAGATACACTCAATATAATCCACTTTTTTCTTATGAAACTGCTACATCTGAGACCATATTAGTGTTAGCGACCGCTTCACGCAGATGTAGCGATGGGTATAATGCGCTATTTGTGATGCAAGATTGTTAGTAATCGAAAATGACGTTAAACATTGAGAGATAACATATTATTATTTATATACACTATTCACTGACGGCGTTATTTTTAACGCTATAAACAAGACGGTCCACATTCACTGACACTAACATTATTCCAGATGGAGCAGGAACATTAGAAGAGAATATAGATTATAAAAAAATATGTACATCTCAGTCTTCATCTTTTTTCGGTAAAAAGTAATAATCATAAAATGAAAAATAATAATTGTTGAATAAAGAAACTCGCAACAAAATATGTTGAAATTTGTGATTAAATATAAACTTGTACTCAGGTCACAGTAATTTAAACGATTAGCCTTAAATAAATTCCTTGAATATATTTAATTCCATAGAGAACTTTATTTTTTTTAATGCAATGGCCACCACCCGCTGAGCCTGTCAAGGTATAGGCGGGATCGATAAACTCCAAAGGGCAATAATTAAAGGGAATTTGAAATCATTTTGAACTTTAAAAGTATTCACAAGAAGGTTCAAAATTAATAATACAAGATAAAGGTAGAAATTATCAGATTATAACCACACTGGTTGCACAAATCAGCTGTGTTAATTTTTTTCTTTACTCATTTGACGAACCGTACCTAAGTTTTGACGTGAGTCATAGTTTTTTAAATTTGAAAATGTAACTTTTCAATTTTAAGTGATTGTCTTGTTTGGTTGTGAGGTCAAAGTCAAACAGTCAATACTAAGCGAGAACTGCATTAATAATAAAGCTTTCATAAAACCACTTTCGCACGCAGTTATTAATATTGTAATATAATCATGTCGGTAGGTATGACGGACAGTCTAGAGACACGTAGAGCTTGCCTGGAGACAGAAAAAAATTTGCTCACGTCCTGCTAAAATACTGAACGAAGTATTGGGACACCAGTGGCGTGGACTTTATACAACTCGATTCCCCATAGCCTACCTTTAAGAAACTAGCCACTAACGACCAAAAGGTCGAAAGCGCCCTGAATTTATTGGCACTTGCGTTTTTTATTCGTGCATATATTATTTATACTGCATTACTATCTCTTACGGTCGGCAGCTTTCCACACGTATTGATGAAATAGCAACACATAACCCGATCGGGCACCGGCCTTTGTTTCAAAATATGCGGTAAGATTGCAAAATTAAAAATACAAATTGTAGTAAGAAAATACATCGCGAGTTGACGTTTTTTGTGTTGACATAAGGTAACCGGGGAGAGGTCTTCAGCAGCCTCAAGAAGCTGGGCAGGCTGGCTCTTCCACTCTTGATCGCCAAAAGACTCCAGAATCGACTTTCGGTCCGTTCCCTAGAAGAAAAAAGAATATAAACACATAATGAGTGAAGATTTTTATATAATAGGATTAGTAGCTATCAAGGCGGACAAATGCTCTATCACCTGGCTGTGGGTTCTTTTGTCACCTTTTACAAGAAGCCACCCAGCCGCAGAACTTAGTTCTCCGTTCACGGAACATAAAAAGGTCATATAGGCTATAAGCTACATGCCTGGTTTACCCAAAAACAGCCTCCTGCATTGACATAACAGGCTGTTCTACTTTCGCTGAACAATTCAAACTCTTCGAACGGAAACGAAACAAATTCCAAAAATTAACTTATTTATTCAATTTCTTCAATAAAAGATTCTTTTTTCAAAAAACACTTTCGACCCGTAATCCCGCCATTACCATAGACCATACCTTTTACTTTTTTTTCAACATTAGGTAGATACGCTGGCACGCACCTGCCAACCCCCTGCGGGGCGAAGCCCGGGCTCCCAACGACGGATTAATGCCAACTCCAAGCTTTTATAAAAAAAATATGATATCTATGACTTGAAAAGGTTAAACATAGGTTAGTTAGTAACCTTTTGAACGTCCAGTTGTTTAGATTAAATAAAAGTTACAAAAATATATATTTTCGTACATAGTACATAGTACAATTAATTAATTATACATACGCGAGCATAATTATTTTATAAATTAATGTAGAAACAGCATGATTCTACACGTCAACAATGTCATAAATTTATTTGACTATCAGATTAGGTTTGAGAAGTTTATAATAATAACAGACTTCCAAATTGTATTAAAGATTTTCGTGCGCTTTTGCACGAATCTTCGGATACCTATTCCGGGATATGTGACATAAGTTTTTCAATAAATTCTAAAACAATGTAGGTACGTAAAAAGAGGATTAAATTATTGAAGAAAAGAGATTGATAACATCTGACTTTTAAAAATGTCACCATCTAAAATAATTTTAATTACTGCTTAAACAGTTGGTTAGTAATCAAAGCTGTTTGAATCGCCAGGATTATGACGTCAGAACTCATTACACCTGTACAAAATCAAGGAGGCTATGACATTGAGTATGATGATAAAAGACCCAATTATTGTATTCTTTAAGCTGCGAAGAAGCCACAAACAAACATCTATATAACCACCTAATTATATGAATATATATGTAGTCGTTTTTAGTGTTTTTGTTTTATAAGCCTACTTTCATTAACAAAAAAATCAGCGATACGTTATTGCAAAAACCACCATTGTACGTTTATAGTTCGTAGCAAATGAATACTACTTTTAAAATTTTATGAAAACAAAGTATTTGAAGGCAATGGCTTAAAAAAACTTATAGAAACTTATTAACGCGGCCGTAGAACGTAAAGAAACGTCGTTAAACAAAACCAAATGGCCCGTATCTTACATAAAGCCCACTAAAAGCTACGTTATTATTATTTTCGTATCAATCTATAGCACTTTAACACTTTTAACGATTGATAAACACATTAATAAAACAATAACCGTTGCAATCCTAAATTTAAAATGAAAACAAACATGGTGGAACGGAACGCGCCGACGTTTTACCGCGTAAACGTAAACAACATTATCTCAACAGATATTACCAATGGAATATACATTAAAACACTTTCATTGGTCTTTAATTCAATGCTTTACAGTTTAAAATTGACGAAAATTATAATATCAGAGTGTGTTTTGTTGGTTAAAACAAATTTTGTAAGGGGATTTTCGCGCGTGAAATCTGGATAATTTCGCGAGCTCTGTCAACAAACATGGCCGCTATGCGGGTGCACCCGCATAAATGTTTGTGTCGAAAATATCAAATTAATTACGTCATCCGGTTAGTTAGTGAGAGAAATTATGTACTGTATGTGTTAATGTGTAAATAATTGTATTTGCAGAGATTTAATTATTATGCGGTTCTATGAAACAAATCGTAAAAATGTCTAATTACCTAAACACCAGAGGCAAAATATTATGTAGGCATACATACAGACTCAGAACCAATAACTATTTATTTACTCTTTAAAAATCTGGCTAAATAATAATTTAGGTTTTTGATAATGTGGATACACGACTTTGTTGTTGATTTCAACATCAATAAGTAATACCAAAAACCATAGACAATGAATAGCACAAAAATGCCGCCCCCGCTCACCCATATTTTTACCTTAATCATCATCATCATATCAGCCATCAGACGCCCACTAATGAATGGCGTCTATGGTTTATAACTTATGCCTGCGCGCCTCGCGAAAAGTAATTTATATACTTAAACTACTGGATGTCTCAATGATCAAAGTTGCGTTAATGACGAGTTATGTGTTTGCCTGCGAAATTTGCCACCCTCTGAATTGACCGCCCAGGGCAATGGCTTGATGGATTCGGCCTTGTCATCACTATGTGGGGGTCATATCGCCCTTATGTCCTAAATCGCTACAGAACCTGGAGTTTGAACCGGTCGGAAGTTGGAAGTAAGCATTAAAGAATTTGTGGTCGCCTTGTTCTCCTGCCAATCATGAACGTAGATCGACCTAGTAGGGCAGACAACCGCCAAATAAGAATATATCTCTGATTGGCACAGAATAATTCAATGATGCTCGATTCCCACATCGAGATGATTAAAACTTCAGATTCTGAACTGAATATTATCTCCATAATAATTATAATGTCATGTCTTGAAAGACATACAATGTGTCACGAGGTCTAACACTGGACAGGGATAATGATGTGACATTTTTACTCTATTATAGATCTCAAACCAATTGTTTTACTCGAAGACCTAATCAGTTCATATTTCGAAGGTCAACCATATCTGGTAATTAATCGAAATACAGTATCGACTGTAGGCAGTGGAGGTGTGAAAAGCCAATCCCATTTATTTCACTAGTTAATAGAAGTGAAGGCGCACGAGGCGTGCCGTGTGCATGCAGGACTAGCAACTGGCACGCCACTAGTGTTGAACTCAATAATTTAAAAATAACGATTTGTTTTCCATTCACATGTCGTTAGTAATTGTTCCAATCTTGTTCTAATTTTAAATTACTATTTCTGAGTAATACCAACTTTTTTTTAGTTTATGACTTGGCAGTTAGGCACAGAAGCGGCTCTAGCCCATATAGCGCCCGTGTGCCATCAGTGCCCTGGCGCCCTCTAGTAGGCACGCTGTCAAAATTGAATAATTACCTACAGTTATATTTCACCGTGACAAATTGAGTAATTTTTAATGCAATCGGTAAGCAATAGGTACACGTTCAGAACAAGAACTCTCATATAAACCGTGCTAAAATACTGACTGAATAAATACTGTTATTTAATTTTCTTTTAAGATTGCTTAGCAATATTACTATTGCTGAGCAACTTAAGCTTTTCGGAGATGTCGCGAGTCGTGTGCGCTGTACTCTCCTCTATAGGTAAAGCATGCTCAGGCTAGGCATCACCAGTCTTAAAATCGCTTGGTAGGACTGGAAGAAATTTAGTTTATCTTCCTTTCATTTGAACAATAAATGTTATTGTAGAATTATTCTTAGCCAAGTTACAAACTGCAGGCCCTTATCGCTGACATGGAGCCTTGATGTTGTGGACGCAGCAAATGACAACTCATGTCATAATATCATCAACAATTCAATGCTATATTACAACTGTTTAGGGTTAAAGTATACCTTTAACAAGAAAGAAAATGGATAAGAATCAGGGCCAATTTAAGCATATTTAGCGCCGGGGTGCAAAAATCAGCTTGCGTCCCCCTTACTAGCAATAAAAATAGCATCTAGTTTTTATGTATCATTTTTAAAGTCCTTAACCATAATGTCATTATGTCCCACCATTATATACGACGATTTGTTTGTTTTAATGTCAGTCATATTTCTCAGAAAGTACTGAATTTATATGAATGCAATTTGAGAGTACGCACACATTAACTAAGAGATTACAGATATTTTTGTTTATGTATATACATAGTCGTGTGGAGTGTCGCTATTTCCCGGTCATGATAACTTGACGTGTAGGTTTTAAGTGAATGAAGTAAGTGAAGTGATACTTATATCATGTTATTTAAAAAAAACTTATTTTTTTCTTGAAGTTTTCTAATAATTATCGCGATTTTGAGATTTTTGACATTAGCTTTAAGGGCCTTATAATCGTTTCTTAAATTTAAAGACACTGCTCAGCAACTGATTAGCGAAAATCTTACCCATAAACTCCACTTTAGTCGAATATTTAGGGTACAACCTACGTTAATCATTCAAATTTCCTCCTCTTAGGTAAATAACAGGTAAAACACGTTTATAAGTGGGAAAAAAAAGATATTCATTAATTAGGGTCTGATTCTGATTCTCTTACTTAAGAGATGGCTAATCGTTTCTTAACGAGATTATTATAAGTAAGGCCGTATGTGTTTATATTTTTGGTTATTGTTAACCCCGCGCGTTAAGTTATTGAGAACGAGGAATAGTCATACTTTTAAAAACCATGACAATGTTCTTTAATTACTTTTTTATTGAAGTAAATTGACTTACGCCCTAGGACTTTGCGCCCGGGTGCCACGCACCTCTTGCACCACCGGATAAAGACAGCCATGCTAAGAATGACAAGTGCTAAAATTGCTACGTGGTAAACCCTAGTATCATGTAACGTTCGTTTAAGTAGGTAGGTACACGACATAAGTAATAATATCGATATGCACTGCAGCCAGCCATCACTAAACAGCTAATAAGTCGGTAATAGCACTTTAGCACATGCAATCGCCCGATGGGGTGGGGTGGGGGCCCTGATGAATTAACCTTCAAGGAAACAAATGAACATCGCGACCGTTTCTTCAACGGCGGTACTTAGTTGTAGTTTTGCGGCAATTTTTAATGTGCATATCGCATTAGTCAATTTTAAATTATACTTCGTTATTCGAAATCGTGCCTCTTTGTTACTTACGTGATAGCTCTACTAACCTTAAAACGACGCGAGCTTGTTCGATTTTTAAAATGATTGCCACAAAGATCATAAGGAAGTTTTTGACGGGTATTTACTTGAAATTATTCAAATAAATACGGACTATTCCATGTGATATGATTCCGTCGGTCTCTAGAGAACCCTTCATATTTTGTGGATTACAAAACGTGTAATAGTGAACGCGTCGCTTAGATAAGCGTTTATACGGGACATTTAAGATTAATTTTTTTAGGGTCCCGCAATTAGGTGATGACCCTGTGATGAGATTCTGTACGAAACTCATGTTGGACTGACTACGACTAGTTTTTATTTATTTTAGACGTATTCACATAATAACCTCAATTCGTGGCTGTTACAAAGTGGCACAAACTTCAGACTAAAAATGAAAAACTATATTTAAGATTCATTTAAATCTTTTAAAATGCGGTTTTAATTGTGTGCAACACTGCGGAAAGATTCAGGAAAATAATAAGCACTTGAATATTCTGTTTTGAATCACGATTAAACCACACGAGGCAGCTACCGTAACATAAGCCAGACCTACGTGGTATCAAAGGTGCTTTAAACCTTACTATTACACCTCTACAAAATATATGAGCTTGAGGAAGAAGTTTTTACACCCATATTAATATTAATTATGTCACACGATAATTCCTAACACCGCTACATGGAACCTCCTTTTCATAACGAATACATTCAAATATCTCGCAGTGCGGTTAATTTTTTCAACTTAAACCATTTATACGATACGCTCTAGCGGCTCTCTTTTCAAAACTAAAAGAGATATCATCGGTTTGATGTATCGACGCCATTTGTAAGCTCGGCGGGGCGCGAGTCCTATTCCAAATTCAAAAATTAAATTAAAAAAACAGCACCGAGTAAAAACGTGTTTCCGCTCCCGCGTTCGCTATTCAAATTTCGAAGATTCGATCTGCGCTAATTTGTCTATGACGGGTGACGTAATGGGATCCGTGTTTTTGGGTTTGGTTATCTATGGCCATTAACAGTGAAGAGAAAGTAGAGTTTATTCGAATGATTTTTCATTAAATTAGTTGGGGCATAATAAAATTAATACATTTCGGTGTCTCGGTAGGGGGACCTATTGTATATTTATCTACAACTATTATATTTAGGCAAACCTGCCTATGGAGTGCCCTAATAAAAGTTGAAAAGAGTCAGAAGTATAAAAAATACTAACACTAAGTTAGGAAGTATATATACTAACACTAAGTTTTGACGCTTTTAAGCGCGGTATTTATTTGATATTTTTTTCAGTAGGTAGTCGTGATCACGGAAGACAAAGATGTCAAGTGTCAATGAGTGAGAAAAGTGGCCGAAATGTCGGAATAACAATCAAATAAAATACCGCGCTTAAAATCGCTAAAATGTAGTTTTATTATCCTACTAGTCGCGAAAACTTAAGAAAATGCTAATTGTATATAACTGATCTAACAGACTTTATGTACTGTCATGAAAACTTAATAATTTCTCAAATAACCTTTAAATGACTTCTCGTTCGTTAGCCTATCTCCGGTCCTCCGCTGTTCTCATTCAGCCCTCATCGGCGACCTTGTGCAGATCGTCGGGCTAGAGGGCGTCCTATGCTACGTTCGCTGAGACGCGGCTTTCACGTCAGGACTCGTCTGCTTCATCGGCCATCAGTCCTGCTACAAACGTGGCCGGCCCACTGCTACTTCAGCTTGCTGCTTTTCTAGCTATGTCGGAAGCCTTGGGTCTCTTACAGATATCCTCGTTTCTGATTTTATCTATATAAGAGACATTCCCAAGATACTGAGACCTGGACACTGACAGTGGGATCGGTTCACAAAGTGAAAGTCACTCAGGAGGGCTATGAAACAATCTACCTACTTTGGGAGTGTCTCTTAGAATTTTTTTTACTGTAACTGATTTGAAGAGACTAAAAAATACAGGTGTTGCGTGCAAATATACGTCTGATTATTATCAGATAGTCAAAGGTGTAAATTTAATACAGGTGAAGCCGCGGGGCACAACTATTACAAATGAAGAAAAATAGCTTATAGACATTCACAGTTGAAGGAAAGGGGTCTAACAATGGATTAATTAGTTGATAATTAAATATAGACCACGATAGACGATTTGTCTATGGCATGTTGGCGTGAAATTCTATGTAGAATAAAGGATTACCTGTAACTTTATAACGGTTGTCGCTTGATAAAATTAAATGTTGCCTTTTTAATTAGTTTAATTTGTGTTGATAACACACACGAGTGATGTGCAAAAATTCCGTTAACCTTCAATTTCGTTTCAATTAATTAAGCGTATAGTTTGGTTTTATAATTTTATTATTCAGAGAATAGACATTTTTTAAATTATCTTTAAAGTGTATGTATATATTAAAATTATTTTAACTTTAACAATCTATACTAATATTATAAAGAGGAAAGATTTGTATTTTTTTATGTTTGTAACGAATAAACTCAAAAACCACTGGACCGATTTCAAAAATTCTTTCACCATTAGAATGCTAAATTATCCGAGATTAATATAGGGTATATTTATTGCTTGAAAAAATTTGGGATCAGTACTAAGACTTCAATAATGTAACCCAAGATGCAAAAATATTAGTGTTTGGGTAGGTCCCGGGATGGTATAGATTCACAATTAGACCCGGTAGGTGGCGCTGGAAATGGGCTCTAGATTTTTATTTTTTCAGGGCAGGGCATCGTCTGCCGGAATCACTACTTATAAATAATTTTCTAAAAATAAGCTATTATTACAATTAAAAGAAAAAGATATATAAGAAACTATAAGAGCGTTGGCACCCCACCCACAACACACCTGATGAGAAGCGGTTACCATCACCTATGGAGATTCGTATCAACAAAGGTGCTATCATTGTGCTGCCGCTCTCTAAAGGCCGACTGGAACCTGGCCACTAATGCCGGCATGCAACTCAAGGTTTTCATGGCGGCGTAGTCTCAGCCTGGGGTGATAGTTGTCCAGGCGGGGAAATGCCCTACCACCTGGCTGTGAGTTGTTACAACAGGCCCGGCCACAACAAGTTCTTTCTCAGTCCCTGCGCGAGCCACATAATAATATTATCCCAAGTTTATCAGAATCATAAAGAATATAAGGAAACATCAAACCTAGCAATACCGTGCTTTCATATTATACATCCACACAGATTCAGTATCTTCGCCTCATCTGTCATCATTAATGCCTGGTACCCTAATAAGCTTGCCACAATAAATAAAAAAAGAGGTTGAAATATCAAAGGCTTCTCCATTTAATGGTTGTAATTGTGCCCATATGAAATATGGCAGTAGATACCGCCGTCTGTGGGTGTCTTTGCCCCTTAGCAGTTGACTTTTACACGCGATAAATATTATTTTAAACGATTATTTTAATACCATCCAACTCAATTCGAATTGTGGAGACAGCGGATTAAAATATTCCGTGTCAACTTTCCCGTGGCTCGCGTAAATTTTGACTTTATTGAGACGATACGATTTTCAGTATGCAATAACGGGTTAGAGTAATTTACTGCCATACTCGGAGTTAAATAATCATCTCTTAACATTACTAGGTAAAATAGTGTAGAGCGTAAAACGCTTCCGCCTTAATAAAAAAAAATTATTGTCAGTTTGTCAAAAAAGGTTAAGTGTCACATCACACATCGAATCCTGAAAGAAGAAGACTAATTTCACGGTCGAACGAAATCATTATTTACAACATAAAATAGGAAAGATTTTATTTAATGCTACATTGGCACATAATGTAGGTAGTTTACTCTTTTTGGTTTTTTTTTTGGAAAACAAATGTCAAATACTCGCTCTCCAAAATATATGAAAACTTAAAATGATTTTTCATTTTGATAGTATAATAACCTTTTTTTAAAGGGTTTTTAAATACAAGTTTTTGAGATCCTGGATATCATGTAGCAGCAGAGTGCTAGCCAAGACAAGAAAAATGTGTCCAAACACGACGGGTCTATCTTGTTTAGTACAGGAGTTCCTATGGCCACCTTCCGACTCCATCATCAGATCAGCTCCATGATACCATATTATTGCATTGCCACGCGATATACATATATCGGAAAAACGTATTTTCTTTTGTCTGGGATCGGCCCCAGAGTAGTACGTTGTATATTACCCATAACACAAGCGTAACTTGCTTAATTTGGGGATATACAATATGTGTGTTTATCTGCCGATTATTATATGTATGTATGTCTTTCAAGACCACGGGCCCGGACATTTGGAGGGCTTGCATGGGGCCATAGGAAAGCCAACACGTAGAGGCCCTTTGACAAATTTAATGTAGATGTGGCGTGACACTGACCGGCGATTATCCCTGTCTACACCATATAGTAATGCACCCAAGGACAAGCCCCGGCCAGTGTAGGACTACTGTGGGAAATGAGGACAAAAAGTACCGGGCTATTGGGGTGAACTGCTAGTGGTACTAGGGGTCTGGGAATATGGGGACTATAACATCTGCCCGTCGCAATGTTCAGGGAACATGGAAAAATGGGCAGACGGTGACTCGCCACTCCCTGCATGGGCCCCAAAAAATGCCATAAAAGACAGGGGCAACATGGGTGTGAGTGGCTAAGGGGTGTAGAGAGGTGGGCTGCAGGTTCATCGAAGCTACTTCTGACGTGATGCCATTTATCACTTCCACCCCTGGAGCTTGAGTCTTAGCTCTAGCGATCTCCACTCCGTGCCGGCTGGTTAAGGCAAACACGGAGGAATTATTATTATTATTATATGCGTGCAAAATTTCAGCTCAATCGCAAACCGGGAAGTTCAAATTGTTCAAAAATGGAAGGTCAAACTTAACTTGCAGGATTCCACCCGAACTTACATACATACATCCATTGCAAGGTAAATAAAAGCTTGTAAAAATGTTGAGGAACACTACCTTTATCAAAAGTTTCAAGGTATGAACAATGAGGATTCTTTTGATCACTGTTCTAATATTAGCCCATAAACGCCCCACTGCTTTTTAACTCGAGGTTTTAGGCGGATTTCACAAATCGGTTATCTCGATAATATACAGTGCTTCACTACGATGTTTTCGGTCAACGTCAGCATACCTGCTTATTGAACATACATACAGAAAACGGTCGGAACAAATCATCATCATCGCATACATACATATTGTCACGCCTGTTTCCCATTGAGGTAGGCAGAGACGATAGATCTCCACCAGCTACGATCCTAACAAACACTTTTCGCTTCATCAACTTTCATTAATATCTTCATACATACATGCTTATTTAAATTACTTTTAATCTGACATTTCTTCAAAACATCTTCAATTTGGTCATGGTGAGTACGTCTCGGTCTACCGGCACCGACTCGACCTGTCACATTGCTGTCATATAGTAAGGCAATGAACGGTCGGTAAGATAAAGAAACCAGCCCAAATGCGTGCTTCCGGCTAGGATTCGAAACCACACCATTTGAAACGTGAACTAGCCACTTAGCTACCACAACTGTAATAATAAATAAAGTAAGTAAGATAATAAGAATAATCGCTATGTTGATACAATTTTAAAAAAGAACATCGACTCAATGTAGGTAACCTGAAAAGCAAACTTTTTTATATATAAATTAGTATCACTCATTTGCATAGTGATGTAAATGATCTTAATGAGTCAATCCGACTCATCATTTAAATTACGAACAGTATTGCAGAGACAATTAAAACGTTCACACTCTCTTTGCGCTGGATGTAAGTAAGCTCTCATCGCTTTTATTTGCAGCGAATTTCGCCTCACTAAATCTGGTTGCGCAAAAGAAATTAATATGTCATCGACATAAAGTATTATTGCCATTTAATTTAGACCCGTCTGTAAGCCAATTTCACCTTGTGGTATCCATTTATTTTTATTTTGCCTGGTAACTATTAATCGCAATAATCTGTTATGGATCTTTGACAAGAACTTGAAGAATTGATATTTTGTTGTGCAAAAAAAATATTATAATAATAATAAACCCGCAGGGAGGCTTTGTGGCGAAGCCTTAGGTGAGTAGCTGACTCCAGGGGCTAAAGCAAGGCCCCCGCCTCCGTGCTTGCCTTCGCCAGACAGCGCGGAGTGGAGATGATCGCTAGAGTTAAGACTTAAGCTCCAGGGGTGGAAGTGATAAATGGCAAAACTTTGGAAGTACCTTCGGTGTACCTGCAGCCCACCTCTCCATACCCCTTAAGCACTCACACCTATGTTGCCCTTCGCCAATTTTGTACGGCATTTCTTTGGGGCTCATTCAGGGAGAGGTGAGTCACCGTCTGTCCTTTATTACCATGTTCCTCGAACATTGCGACGGGCAGATGATATAGTCCCCATAGCCCAGATTCTTAGTTCCACTAGCAGTCGGCCCAATAGCCCGGTACCTTTTGTTCTCCCTTCCTACAATAGTCCTACACTGACCGGGACTTGTTTTCGGGTGCGTTATTGTATGATATATACAAGGATAATCGTCGGTCAGTGTCACGCCACGTTTACATTAAATTTTTCAAGGAGCCTCTACTTGTTGGCCTTCCCATGGCCCCATGCAAGCCCTCCAAAACTGGCCCATGTTCTTAAGAGACATACATATTAAAATAATAGTAATTGTTTGAAGTCTTTCGAGTAGCCACGAAAACCCCGTCATCTGGTGAACTCAAAGACCTATAGTGAGCTTATTTATTATCTGCGTAATAATAATAATCTGTTATTAGGGTCTGGCTTAGTCAGTCCATTAGATTTCTTCGCAATATTTAAATTTCAAATACATTCCTATAAATTATATAAAAATATAACAATGTTTTTGTGTGGCTATTATTTTCCTTATTAACAACCTTGAAAATAATTCGATTATGATGAAGTCTAAGATATTTCGATAGAAGGAACGGGATGGCTTCCTAAAGCTGGACATTTAAAAATTATGTGAGCATGTGAAGCTCTAGTACTTAATAAGCGTTTTCATGTTTACTAATCATAATAAAACATGTTGCTAAGTTTGAAATACCCAATTTTCAAAATAATTGTACATCCTCAGAATGACGTTCTTATCATCGTATCTATATGGGATCAAAGAGTGCATATATATAATAAGAGTTGTTGGAAATTCAATGCGAAGAGGTTTTCCAAATAAAACTATGGTCACTACAATAATAACAAAAAGCTTGTTTATTGCCTGCTAAGGCTTTGTTTGAAGCGCATCATATTATGCATCGTATCGAAATTCAAATGCTTATTTGCGTCGAAAATGCATTCGAAAGACTTACAGCCTACCCAATTGATGAATGGCGGCGACACTGGTGACACGTGAATACTGCGCTTTATATTCAAATCGCGAGTATTCAAATCTGCTTTGTCTATGTCCCGTTTGACGTTTCGCGGGCATTTTGAAAAAGGAACGCAGGAATCTGCCGAACGACACTAAATGTTGCACATGCACTGGTGGTTGCCGAATTTCGAGTTTTCTTTATGTCGAATTTAATCTAGACCGGCCCTACAGATTTCTCCAATCGTAACATTGTAGTTTAGGTACATTTTTGGCACGTTGCCTATCGGGATACGCATCTGTGCCCCGAGTGCGTTCTGTGAAGTTCTATTCTAATTTCACCCGATTGTGTTCAAAGCAAATATGGTTTGGAATGCTCACATGTTTAAGATGGTGATCTAACACACAACATACTAAACATGCAGGTGAAGCCGCGTTTAACGACTAGTATTGAGAGAAAACCAAATTTCGAATATATTCGGCATCTCGACCATCCCTTAGTATTTCTCCATTCGTAACATTGTAGGTTAGATACATTTTTGGCGCGTCTCCGATACGCATCTGTGCTCCGAGTGCGTTCTAGAAAGTTCTGTTCTTATTTCACCCGATTGTGTCCCAACGAGATATGGTTTGCGATCCTCAGATATTTGACGCGGTGTTCTGATAAAGTTGCCGCGGTAACAAGCTGAGTAATGAGAGGAGCTATTGTGATTTGAACAATGGCCACGTTGGCCACCTATTGTTTCTATTATTGAAAATAATATTCGATAACGAGAGGGCGTGGGTATCCTGCTTAAGGATATTATAGCTTAAAGCGTGCTGTTAAAAGATCTTTTATTAATCTTAGGTCTCTGTAAACGTTTTGCCATAAATGAAATTTTTAGACCGGCTATATACACCTGTAAGTTTTGCTCGTGTAAGTCTCTAAGGCTAAACCTGTACGATATATCACTTCCAGACTCAACAGTGAAAGCATGAATCAGATATTAACAATAGAGGGCAGTTGCCAGTTAAAAGACAAAATGCCGCAGCCACCTAGATATTGTACGAGCGTTGCAAATTATGACATCAATTTTATAATGAATCGAATGGCGTAATAATCCAGGATATTAATATGTGAAGTAAAAATACAGCAAAAACTTTGTACCCCTTTTTACGAAAATTGCGCGTACGGAAGAGTATGAAATTTCGCACACTTATAGTTTATATAGAGAAGGTGCAGAATACTAATATTTTTAAAAATTATGCATAAAAATACATTAAATCAATAAAAAAAACATTACACACATTACCATGTATTTGACACACTAACGCATTTATACTCGTACTTTTTTGTTTATTGTTCAAGTCAAATTAACAGTGTAGTCTTGGCGAAATCTGTGATTATAGAAGTGTAGCCTTTGACATTAATTATTATGGTCGAATCTTTTTTTTTTTTTTTTTGAACAGAACGCCTAAACGCCAATGAATGCGTAGCGCTATCGACTTTTGGTCGCTAGTTGCTAGTTTCTTAAAGGTAGGCTATGAGGAATCGAGTTGTATAAAGTCTACACTGCTAAGTAGTATTTATATAAGCCGTGTTAAATTGTATAGCAGCTTTTCATACATGCTAGTATTAAATTCTTTTATGTGCCCTTTTTTATTGCAGGAGTTCAGCAGACAGGCAGACGGCCCACTTGGTGGAAAGCGGTTACCATCGCCTATGGACATTTGCAACACCAAAGGTGCTACAAATGCGCTGCTGCTCTCTTAAAGGAGACTGGAACCTGGTCATTAATGCCGGAACACAACACAAGGTTGTTATGGCGGCATACTCTAGACCAGGGGTGGTCACCATCCAGTCGAGCAAATACTCTACCACCTGGCTGTGGGTTGTTTAGTCGCCTCTTACGACAGGCCGCCGGGCCGCAGGAAATTGTATTCTTTCTCCGTTCCTGCACGGATAGATCCTCCTCATCCTGCGGTGATAGGAATCTCGACCACGGGCGACCACTAGTTATAGTTTAAACAGTAATTAACTAAAGGTTGAGTGGACTAAGCCTTTGACAGTTTACCTCACTGCAACGAAGAGGCTCCGGGCTCGATTCCTGATATGGTAAATGTCGGAAACAAATATTCTCCGTTATTTACTATAGTCTGGGCGTCTGTAATTGGCCCCAGAATTATCCGTTGTCTATTACCCGTAACACAAGCGTAAAACTACTGTATTTAGAAACGGCGCATATACCTCGTACGCTGATCGCGGCGTTCATGCGTCAAGCATCTGAGAAAAACGTTGCGTACAACGCGTACGCGCAACACACCGTACGCAGTCTATGTTGTTTATAACAGACCACAGTGTAAGAAATTTTTATCCGTGCAGGAACGGAGAAAGAATACAATTTCCTGCGGCCGGGCGGCCTGTCGTAAGAGGCGACTAAAGAACCCACAGCCAGGTGGTAGGGTATTTGCTCGACTGGATGGCTACCACCACTGGTCTAGAGCATGCCGCTATAACAACTTTGAGTTGTGTTCCGGCATTAGTGACCAGGTTCCAGACTCACTTAAGAGAGCAGCAGCGCATTTGTAGCACGTTCGGTGTTGCAAATGTCTATAGGTGATGCTAACCGCTTTCCATCCAGTGGGCCGTCTGCCTGTCTGCTGAACTCCTGCAATAAAAATAAATAAATAGGAAAGCAATTTGAATCATCACTTGTGCAAATATTTGTCAAAGTATCCTTAAGATGAATGTTGTCTATTACATACAACATACACTATCGGTCTTAAGACAATACTGGACTTACCAATACATCCCGTACCCATCCAAAAACACATACCCTCCGTCTGTCGGTATGTCGGTATACCTAATTAGGCCGGTACGTCCTTCCAGTGAGATGCAAATCCTTTGCAGGCTGGACTGCCGCCGATCTACATACAATGAGCGAAGAGGCCCCACTTGGTAATTTACTGCCTATCCCGTTCAGATGTCGCGTTAAGATATCAAACCTCATTTAAAACATTTCTCGGATACTTTCCTTTGAGTTTTATCAGTTTGGTGATGCTATTTTCGGATCAGTTTTTAGAGCGATGTATATATTTTTTATTCAGCGTTGTGTCCGATATAATTAATTATAATTCCGGCACAGCAATATGCTGAGTACAAACCTTGTTTGCTGAAAATACAGCGTACAAATTCTCAAAATATGCTTTGTGTATAATAATCTACAAGGAATGTGTAATTACGTCGCTATTTCTACAAATAAAGATTTTCTCTTTCTTTCTTTCTTTTTATATTTATAGAGTTCCTGCTCTATCTGGGATTAGCATTATTGTGTTACTTTGGGACATGCGTAGTGTTTATGCCGTTCTGTCGATATTGTTAATGCCGTTAGGCATTAACAATTAGAACCTGGAAAGTCGGCGACACAACGAGTGTCGTGAAACTCTTAGCTACCCTCATTTTGCGTGCCCACTGTTAGGCAATAGTAAAACCCCAAATTTTGCCACTGGTTACGCTTCCCGTGAAACATAATTAATAATTTAACTGAAAACTGTTTTTTACGTAAAAAAAGTACAGCATTCCAGGGACATAACAATGACAAATCACAAATAACGCGTTAAAGTCTTAGCTATAACTGCGTGACACAGTCACTAACACTAGCATTATTCCAGGTGCAGCCGAGGCTTAGGTAATAAAAACTATATCTATGAAGTATTAGATACTCAAAAGAGGTCAGCAGCAATGTTTTGAATTTTTTTTATGAGGCTGATATTAAATATGTATAGCACAGATAAGACAATTTATTACGTATTTACACGGTGGTATGATTATCTGTTTGTATGTCAGACAATAAAAAAATCATACATCATCCAAGCGTTAAATCCGGGCTGCGTTTGGAGCGTTCGCTTCTAAGCCCAGGGTCCGCTTTCCCACGTTTCCTTCTCCAGTTCGCGCGTTTTTGGCATCGAATGTTGTGATACCATTGGTACGCATGTCATCCCTCACGACATTAAACCAGACAGTAGGACAATATTTAAATAGGTCTTGTAGTCTAATTTAATTTACCCCTACTTCTTCTCTTCAAGCCACAACATGTTGCGAGGCGGTGGTAAATTAGATCAGGCTTCTAAACAATAAACAAAAACCAATAATTAAAATGAACAAGTTAGTGGTATACCCCGTTCACCATAACTAGATACGCAGGGCTACCAACAATCAAAAATATTAACACCTAAAGTTAGAGTCTAAGCACCTAAAATCGTGATAATTCCTAGAGAATTCCAACAAAAATAAAAAATGAGAATAACTTACGTTTTGTAATAATCTCTGTTTAAAACCTATTTTATAACATGATATTAAATGATGTTAATTTTTAGAATTTGGTAACCCTGCGCGTCAGTTATCGTGAACGGGATATAGGCTAAATAATAACTTTAACATTATTCATTGACACTTGAGTTTTGTCTTCGGTGATCACGGCCACTAAAAAGTAGCCGAAACATAGCAATAAAGATAAAATAAATGCTGTTAAAACGTAATTTTAATTAGTCGCGAAAAGTTACGAAAATATTAATTTGGTGTTGCCATACCAATATTTTATTAATATTTCCCGCGACTCTCTACTTTCATTAGCCACACTCTAGATTATTGAAAGTTGTTGTAAAAAATAGAACCCATAAAAAAAGGGGAGAACTCGTTAAAAATTTTAATTTCAGAACGTTACAAAGTCGGCGGCCATATTGCTTGGAGGGCGAGCGGACGCGGGCGTTTCGTTACACACATCAATTTGTCAGCATAGGGCGTTCCTACCACGTAATTGGCCGACATAACTCCATAAAAATCCCCCATAGCCTATTTATAAACTTATTATAGTTGATAAAAATGTTATTTGTTTATTTTCCAACAAATGTTTATGACAACGTAACAAGACGTCGGGACGTAGATAAAGTTGAGATGAACTAGAAAATGTGACGAGAATTTAGTTATATTCATTTATTTATTTATTTAGTTTCATCCGTGCAGGAACGGAGAAAGAATACAATTTCCTGCGGCCGGGCGGCCTGTCGTAAGAGGCGACTAAACAACCCACAGCCAGGTGGTAGGGCATTTGCCCGACTGGATGGCTACCACCCCTGGTCTTAAGTATGTCGCTATAACAACCTTGAGTTGTGTTCCGGCATTAGTAACCAGGTTCCAGTCTCCCTTAAGAGAGCAGCAGCGCATTTGTAGCACCTCTGGTGTTGCAAATGTCCATAGGCGACGGTAACCGCTTTCCATCAAGTGGGCCATCTGCCTGTCTGCTGAACTCCTGCAATAAAAAAATATATAAAAAATTAAACTTATTAACTTTGTAAATTATATCAATCAAACATGATAAATACTAATTGGCTATTAAGTAAATGGCCCATTTCTACGTTAATATTCCTCTTATTATTTTTATTAAATTGAATATTTATATAAAGTAAAGATAAGTAATCAATGTTCCATATCAACGAATGCCAAATTACAATAGGATAGCGGACATTCAAATCAACTGCGATACTTTATATAAATTTACAAACGTCATACAACAAACAGTCTCATAGATTTTGTACCAGCATACTTACTTGACGTTATAAGTAGTATAGCCTGGCCATAATGTCTAGAACGAGAACAAGTTTTTTGTATTATGGCAATATTCTGTTTTATCTATAGGCAAAGTCTGTGAATTATAAACAAAGCGAATTTATCCATGTTATTTTAATTTTAACGTTGATCCGATTCTAAAATCCGCTAAAAAAGAACTAATTGCGTATATAACAATACCAAGTTTTACGAGAATACTGATTTTTAAAGTTTACCAAAAATGTCTAGCGGAATTTGAAGCAAAAATCTTTACGCTAAAATTCGTCGATATTTACCAAACAACAGCCGACATCATAGGTTTGTAATGGTTAGTTTATCTTCTTTTAAGCAAATAATTGTTCTGTTAACTATCACAAGATGTTAAAGCTTTTACTTACAAAATTATAGTCAATATTATTAAAGTAAACATCATAGGCTATGTTGACAAAATGCGTACGTCGTAACTTGATACTTGCACGATGTTTGATGTCGTACTAAAAATCACTAGTAAGTATCGAAATTACTCTTGATCTACTATTGGAGTTGCTAGAGTTTAGACAAATTTGCGAAAGTGGCGCCCTTATTATTTTCTACTTTTTTGCCACCCTATACAAAGTTAAAGCAAATAGCACCTTGATAATTGTTTGAAAAGTAATTAAAATTATTCTTACTATCCTGATATTTTAAAAGTTAGATGACCACATGTTATTTTAACGTTATTTTTTTTATTACTGCAGCTCAGCAGACAGGTTGAGGGCCAAATGTGATGGATAGTGTTTACCGTCGCCTATGGACATTAGCAATACCAGTGGTGCTGCCAATGCGCTGCCAGTCTTGAAGGAGAAACTGGAACCTGGCCACTGGTGCCGGAACACACCTTAAAGTTGTTATGGCGGCATTGTCTAGACCAGGGATGGTAGCCATCCTGTCGGGCAAATACCCTACCACCTGGCTGTGGGTTGTTTTTTCACCTCTTACAACAGGCCGCCCGGCCGCAAGAATTAGTATTCTTTTTCCGTCCCTGCACGAAATAATATTTATATGTCAAAATATTAGAATTTAATAATACGTCCGCATCCCTATTATGTAATTGACAAACTATACAATAAATTGTAGGTATAACAATTGAAATATACAAGAGCCTCCATTTAAATTACCTTAGTTTAAAAAATTTATGATATGAATAATTTGAATTAATATTTAAACAATAATAATAATCAATAGCTATTTGACTCATTATTTATGTTACAACGCACATCTTGTGTCAGCATTCGAACCCGCATCAAATGAATTTAGGACGCGAGTGTCAAGCAATAAGCAAAAATAAACATTTTATATTCCATTTATAATTATAACCATTTATAAATATAACTTTAATAGACAGTTGGTATATGTATCTATACTAAAATTTAATTTTATTGGTATAGATAAGGTATTTTATAGTAGATAAATATAACAAAACGCACCTATATGTATATTATTTGACACTTTTTGGCACTTTCACGTTTTAAAAACCCAATAATGGTCTTTTATTATAGCAAGCTGGTAATCTTATAAAAATAAATGAGGCAATCCGTTAAATTATTATACAAAGACAATGTTATCAAAATTTAATCTATGTCGCCATAAGCTATGATTATTGATCTATATTACAACAAACTATTGTCGAAAGCACCTTTTAAATACTTATGTATATAGTGTAAGAATTAAATTATGAAACATGATGTTGGTAGCTCCGTTAATTCGAATTTCATTCGCGTACAGCTTGCGCCGGCGCACCTGCGAATTTGGCCACCGTTATTCATTTTAATTATTATTAAAGTGTTTATTTGCGTCAAGATAGAACTATAGGATTATTTATCAATGACTTTAATAGCACCTTACTGAATATTGGGGTGGTCACAATATTTCTAAATGTATTTTTTTATTGTCAGTTTATTTTTAGTATTGTTAAAGTTTTATTTAGCCTACCGCCAAACAATACTCATTGACACTTGACATCTTTGTCTTTCGTAATCACGGCTACTGAAAAGTGGCCGAAACCTTGGAATAATAAAAATCAAACAAAATAGCGGTATTTTGTTGTAAGTGCGGTCTTAAAACCGTTAAAACGTAGTTTTGTTCGAAGATGAATATGTTAGGGTGGACGTATGGAGTCCGTATACATCTGACAAATTACGTGAGAGTTGCTTACGCTGGTACTGTATGTTTTTTTATTGCACGAGTTCAGCAAACAGGCAGACGGGCAACCTGATGGAAAGCGGTTAACGTTATCTATCGACATTTCTAACACAAAAGTGCTAACAATGTGCTGCCGCTCTCTAAAGAGTACTAAAGACTGACTGAGACTGGAACCTGGGCCACTAATGCCGGAACACAACTCAAGTTTATTATGGCGGCAACCTGGATCAGTGGTAGTAGCCATCCAGACAGGCAAATACCACCTGGCTGTGGGTTGTTTTGTCGCCTCTTACAACAGACCACCCGGCCGCAGGATATTGTATTCTTTCTCCGTTACTGTACGGATAAGATGCATGATGTTGATGAACAAAGATCAAACGTATAGTACCAGTTCCTTCAGCCTTTCAACGGATGCAAATTCATTATATTCACAAAAGACATATACACGGCCCCTAAATAGACGTCCAAACAGAAGTGATTCAATTCAAATGCCTCGTCCATTGTTCTTCTTAAGTTTATTTGTTAGCTTTTTCAACATCAACTTATCAGCCGTGATAAATGGTTTCAAATGGGCAATTTTTTAATGCCAAAATGGGCTGTGATGCTCTGGAAAGGTAGCTTCATGGTTTTGTTTTACCTTTTTTTTGTTTCAGTAATTTTGATCTGGATAAAGCGATTATTATACTACACTGATTTTCGGAGCCTTTCTCTAAACTTACTTATTACTATTTTGTGATTTTGATTTTTCTGTATGCATTTTTGTTAATTGTAATTTGATGACGTATAATTAACATTGTTCTAGTTTGAAGTAATAATAATCTGTTATTAATTAGTGTTGGAGAAATATATTATGTGGTAGTATTCAAATGCATAAAAAAGATTCTATTTTTTTTAAATTGGTCACACTGTTTTCTTCTACTTATTAAAAATGTCTGTTCCAAATGTTTGTCGAAATGAACTTGATTCTAATATGAATATTTTTCAATGCAAAGGCCTATATTAACCTTAACAATTAGTGTAAAAAAAGGCAAAATGAATTGTACTAGTTGTATTTGCACTCCATTTTGGCAAAATACATGTATATTGTAATTTAATTACTTGACGGCCTCTGGTTGCGCGGGCTCAGAATTTGCCGGCCGAGTTCGCTATAAGGCAAAGACTCCGGGTTCGATTCATGGCATGGTAAATTTCCTTAAATAACTTTCCGTTATTTACTGTGGTCTGGTCTGGATGTCTGGGATTGGTCCCAGAGTGGTCCGTTGTATATTGCCCAAAACACAAGTGTGGAGATACACAATGTGTGTTTTTGTCTGTCGTTTTTTTATTTTAAAAGCTTTTATCCGTGCAGGAACGGAGAAAGAATACAATTTTCTGCGGCCGGGCGGCCTGTCGTAAGAGGCGACCAAACAACCCACAGCCAGGTGGTAGGGCATTTGCCCGACTGGATGGCTACCACCCCTGGTCTAAAGTATGTCATAACAACCTTAAGTTATGTTCTCCCTTAAGAGAGCAGCAGCGCATTTGTAGCACCTTTGGTGTTGCAAATGTCCATAGGCGATGGTAACCGCTTTCCATCAAGTGGGCCGTCTGCCTGCCTGCTGAACTCCTGCAATAAAAAATAAAAAAAAGCTTTGTAAACCGTGTCTTTATGCAAATAAATGAAATTTATAGTATAATTGGATCAGAATGGTAAGTAAGAAGAGAGTCAGGATCTCATCCTCTCTTCCTGGTCCCTGAATCACTGTATCTATTAACAGTTAAGGCAAATTAAATCTTAGTTGCTGGTCATGGAACGGGGATTCGTATCCTAAACGGAGAGTGTAACCGCTTACTCTGCTTTCTTTTACCTTCTCCTAACCATTTGGGATCGACACAATAATTATGAATTTCCCTTCCATACTCCTCTATTCTAGTATACGTCCTCCTTCACATCACAAATCATTCTCATCCTTCTCACAATCCATCCATCCATCTTTTTTTTGGTCTGCCTTTACACTTGTAGATATCCATCAATAGTCCAGTTATAGATACTTTTCGTCATGTGAGTTTCATCCTTCCTCATTACATTCACATACCATTTTAGTCATCGTCCTCTGAATTTTACAGTCACAGGTGCAACTTTCGAGGATCCCCTTATATATTAATAGCTGACCCGTGCCCACTTCACTGGGAGTCATTAAAAAATACACATGCACCCACGCACATATTATATGCACGCACACACGCATATCACGGTTTAATTAAGCTTTGTTAGCTTCAAATAATTCATAAACGCAGAAAGCACTTGCAGTGCCTCGCACGACGATGTGCGCAATTCTTGCATAGAACATTATTGCTGTTCCATATTCGACAGGCGCTCTCGTGCTCACTTCATCAGGATTCATTAAAAAATTAAAAAATATTATTAATCATAATCAAATATAGTCTATATCACTCGGAAAAAAATTAGCTTTGCCGTGGTGAAAGAATTTTCAAAATCGGTTCTGTAGTACCGGAGATTACCCCGAACATCCAAACTCACAAACATTACCTCTTTATAATTTTAGTATAGATAGATATTTCACCTTATCCATTCTTATAACACAAAAATCTCAATATTCTCATCTCAGTTGAATGTAGACATTTTTAGTCTATCCCTCGCGCCTGCTCTGCTATTATTTTTTTTATTGCCAAAAGCTGACTAACAAGAAAACGACCCATCTGGTGGAAAGTGGTTACCGTCGCCTGTGGACGTTTACAACACCAGGGGCGTTAAAAACACGTTGCCGGCCTTGAAAATAAGGAAATTATTTTAACTTTTATTAACAACTGTTGTTATATTAAAGTAGTACTTATGATAATTTTGTAGGGTAGTCTGAAAAAGATCGCCTGCGTCGAGAAGACCCCTCATTGTACCTCAGAATCCCCTCAGAATTATTTTTAAAAAATGAAGAGGTAATATAGGTATCCGTTCAACACAAATTACAATACCAGAGATAAATTTGCCTTTTGATCCCAGCAACTCAATTACGTCTAGTTTACATTCGACAATTTATAATGTGTCACTAAACCGATAGTTAATCAAAATCATTCGTTTCTTGTTACAATACATCAGCGCGACCATTGTCCTTGGTTCCCGCGTTTTTTTTACATTGACGTAACTTTTGGCGGGCTAATTGACAGGTCCATGTTGGACTTTGACAGTTTGACTAATGCTTGTCTATGGTGCAAGGCTTGAATGAATGGAATTACCTTGTTGACAGCATATTATTAGGATAATAACTTTTTAAGTTTTTTTAGTTAGTTCGAATTATAAATCCTCATGATTTATGGTGCACCGGTTAAATTGTTGAGCATTTGACTGAGATTATAGAGATTTAAAGGATGATAATTTACTTTGATAGGCTATTTTGCGGTTGAGAAATGGCGTCCGAAGTTCTAATTCCTTTCTACGTCGTTCGTTATTTTATTTTCTTGTCATATTAAAAAAGAATAAACAAAGTTTTGTCTAAAAAAAAATCGTTGAGCGTATTATTTAAATTCCACCTTCTCCAATTTCTCGTTTTGTTCAATTTCTATTTATGTTCAATTTCTATTTATGATCAAAATATGGACAGACGAGGAAATTGGCATTACTCTTCTAAAAATAAACTAAAATTTGAAAGTATTAAGTTTTTTTCTAAATAAATAGGCTCGCGTGTGACTACAATAACGCCTAATGTCAGACGATGATGTGGTCGAAGATGGAGCACGTTTACCTAGCTAGATCTATACTAATATTATGAAGAGGAAAGATTTGTATTTATGTATGTTTGTAACTCAAAACTCAAAAACGGACGGACGGTTTTTAAAATTTCTGTCACTATTAGAATGCTTTTTTTTTGAGGCGGGCAAAATGCGTTTCGCACACTACCGGGTCCTTTACTAGGAATTAGACCAAAGCGACGAGAGGTGACACCCACGAATGGGCACACCAGAGTCAAACCGCCGGCTTGTGTGGAGACTCGACTACTCAATACTCCACTAAAACCACCCTCCTCCCATATGCCCCACGCTTATGGCAGAAAGAGCGTGAGACTTAGAACGTAGTTACGCCCACGCTGACCATTAGAATGCTTTTTTTTTCAGGCGGGGGAAATGCTATTTACGCACAATACCGGGTCCTTTGCAAGGGATTAGACCATAGTTGATCATGGAGGCTTTCCCTTAATTTAAGGGGCAATCCAAACAGTAATCAACCGGCTTGTGTGGAGACTCCGAGAAGTTGCACGGGCAACAACCACTACCCACTAAAACCACCCTCCTCCCATGTGCCCCGCGCTTTTTATGTAGGAAAGGCTGAGACTTAGAACGTAGTTACGCCCAGTCCGATCCAGCGCAAGAAGTGCCTGAATGTGCCCCGGGAATCAGAACACATCCACTTCGTCAGCGGGGGTGATGAATCCTTTGCTTCCTTGGTAGCTAAAGGCCCCCCGAAGCGGTAAAAAGACCATTAGAATGCTTTTTTTTTTTTGTTTTGAGGCGAGGGAAAATGCTTAACCGATTTACGCACAAACTGGGTCGTTGCTAGGGGAACGACACGCGTCGGTCGGGGGCGATAACACTGCAGCAATAGTATGCTCTTGGCAGCGCTCCGTCCACGATCGACGTCACAGAATAGTGTGGAAGACTCCGAGCGTTGCTGCACGGGCGAGCAACCCCAATACCCACTAAAAACCCCCTCCTCCCTGACGACCCTGCGCTTTGAATGTGTTGGAAAGGCTGAGATTTAGAACATAGTTACGCCCAGCCGATCCAGCGCAATAAAGTGCCTGGAGTGTGCCCTGGGAGAACACACCCCACTTCGTTGTGCGGGGGTAGAAGGTCCTTTGCTCTTCCTAGCAAGCTAAAGGCCCCCCGCGGTAAACGGAACCAGACCATTAGAATGCTTTTTTTTTTTTTTTTTTTTGGTTTTGAGGCGAGGGAAAATGCTTAACCGATTTACGCACAAACTGGGTCGTTGCTAGGGGAACGACACGCGTCGGTCAGGGGCGATAACACTGCAGCAATAGTATGCTCTTGGCAGCGCTCCGTCCGCGATCGACGTCACAGAATAGTGTGGAAGACTCCGAGCGTTGCTGCACGGGCGAGCAACCCCAATACCCACTAAAAACCCCCTCCTCCCTGACGACCCTGCGCTTTGAATGTGTTGGAAAGGCTGAGATTTAGAACATAGTTACGCCCAGCCGATCCAGCGCAATAAAGTGCCTGGAGTGTGCCCTGGGAGAACACACCCCACTTCGTTGTGCGGGGGTAGAAGGTCCTTTGCTCTTCCTAGCAAGCTAAAGGCCCCCCGCGGTAAACGGAAAGCAGACCATTAGAATGCTACATTATCCCTGAGCAACATAGGCTATATTTAACTTAAGTAATCGGGTTCTAAATTTTTTTTTCAAGGCAGATTAATGTCTGCCGGAACCTCCGGTAATACAGTAATTCACATGGGACTTGAAGACACCCGGATTGTACTTTTGGAGTTATTCAGACACTGGTCATGCATTCCATAGCTCTACCGTACACAGAAGGAATGATCTCTCCAGGTCCAGTGGACAAGCGGCATTAGCGGGAATGAAGATATATGAGAAAGACGTGATACTTACCTTACAATCTTAAGTTGTGTTCCGGCATTAAGGGCCAGGTTCCGATCTCCTAAGAGCAGCAGCGCATTTGTAGCACCATATAGTGTTACAATTGTCCATAGGCGATGATAACCGCTTTCCATCAGATGGGCCGTCGGCCTTTCTGCCGAAGTCATCCAATGAAACTATAATAAACTTACCTTATCGATATGTCATTCCCATACATTTGACGGCCTCTGTGGATAAGCGGGCTAAGCCTTGCCGGATTACCTCACGCAGTCTCCGAGTTCTATTCCTGATATAGTAAATTTCGAAAACGAATTTCCTCCGTTATTTATTATGGTCTGGGTGTCATGAACAACTTTGGGACTACCTGGAGGATTGCAGGCAAGCCAAACTGGCAATGCCTCGAGCAAACCTGCGTTTTTCCAGGAGTATCTTCAGGCTCAGTCGATCCCGGCTGAGACTAGTTATTAGTGCAGCCACCGGACATGGCAATTTTAACAGACTTATTTTCAATATAGGTGTCACCGACAGCCTCCTGTGCAGAGCATGCCTGGAGGCAGAAGAAAAGCCGCCCTTGTCCTGCTTGAATGCGGAGAGGTGGCCCAATACAAAGCAAAGTATCTGGACGCCCCAGATAGCCTCCGAGAAGTCTTCAGTGACGTCAAGAAACTGGTGGACTTCCTTCATCCACCCTCGCACGCAAAATAGGCGCTATGTCGTCGAGTTGCGGAAACCGCCCGTTCGCAGAAGAAGAAGAAGAAGATGGTCTAGGTGTTTGGGATCGACCCCAGGGTACTCCGTGTGTGTTTGTTTGCCGATCATTTACTTATTTTCTATTCTATTCGTTTAGCGCTAATGCCATTGTCTAAACTACGTCGGTAACTAAGGTATTTTTTTATAATTTATGGCTTGGCAACTAGGCCTTTAAGCCAGAATGTATTATTTTATGTCGTTGGCTGCTAACAAGAATAATATTTCTAAAGCGTAGGAAACACACCCGACATCGATAACATACAAATACTCTAAAAAACAAATACTTGAGAAATATCCAAACGTTATGATGAGAGATAAACGCGTAAGGATTGAGACGTTTCGATTCCACGCTGAAGAATGTTGAGTGCCTTAACTGTACAATTTTAACACAATGCATACAACAACTACACTACAACCTTATGTGCTTGGCATAAAGTCTAATTTGTATGCATAATATGTTTTTAAACTATCAAAATAATATTAGACGAGACTTCTATTTACCATGTTAAAGAATACACATAAATAAAGCTATAATAGACTTTATTCCATTCACACAAAGTTAAAATTGGCTGAATTCTAAAGAATTTACTCGTAAAAATATCTTAGTCATATTTTGACAATACAAAATTAAATATACAGCCATTAAAATTCTTTTAGGCATTATTGCAAAGCAATACAGTCGACAGTAGGGAACTACTATCGAAGATTGGGGTGTAAAGTTTACTTTGTAAAATTACAAATTCGATCGGTTACATCGATTAGAGATCGTTTATCGTAAGAATATTCAAGCAGGACGGTATGTCAACTGGGTTTTTGTTTGTATAGATTGATCTAAAAATTGACGGAATGTTTTGTTGGTTTTAAATCTTAACCGACATACAGAAGTGGAGTTACACGGATAATTTGTCAAGAGTGTCAGAAGCTAGTTGTTTTATTGCGAGAATTATATTATATGATACTTATTTATAACTCTTTGCCAAGTGAAATTATAAATGTACCCACAAGAAAATTCATTGTGGTCTTAATAAAGTGTCATATCAAAGAGTATTTTTATATTGAACAGACGAGTGTGCATGACAAGAGTTATGAATGTCAAAGAAGCAAGTGAGGTGTGTAAGAATGGGCCTAAATGGCGCTCTGTTGTTCGTGCCTACCCCGCAAGGGAACTGGCGTGAAGTTATGTTTGTATTTTTATATTGTAGATGATTTCTTTTTAAAAAGGTGTTTGTCGTTATCTATATTAATATTATAAAGAGAACGGATTTGTATTTTTGAATTTTTGTTTGTTTGTAAGTTAAAACCTACGTTTTCAACATATCAAAGCACTGGCGATTTTTAGAAAAGTATTTAAATATTATGTTGACTTTTCTATAACTCTTTATTCCTTCTGTCATTGTATTAGCGAATATAGAATTGCATCTGGCTAAGCCTAATCTATTATTTTCTCTCCTAAATTAGTACAGCTTTCTAAACTGCAACTCTGTGTGGGACAAATCACACATTTTTGAATTTATGCTTGTAGCGAATAAACTCAAAAGCTACCGGACCGATTTCAAAAATTCTTTCACCATTCGAATGTTACATTATTCTTGATTAATATACAGTGCAGTAAATAGGGCGGTGCCACCGGTGCCCAGGCACAGGGCGTAGACTCTGGGGAGCGCAAGAATAGCCATACCAAGCAGGACTATTATTTATCGGTTTGCTCCTGATAAGTTCCCGCTGCACCCCTAGTGCTCGATTCCAACACATACGTACCTACATGCCTGTATCATCAAAAACGTCTGTTAAATTAGACAAAACATCGCGCTCATTGTTTTGGCAGCGCACGAGCGTATTTGTGTTCTAGTTCTTTAAAAAAATAGATTTTTCTTCCAAAATATTAGATATTTGGTCCACCAACAACACCAAGGTCCTTGTGCGTTATTTTATCACCTTGAATGAAATTAAGTAGGCCTATACATAGCATTGCTCTAGCTAGGACCTTTAGTATCTAAAAAAACAAGAGCGCAGTTATAGAAGCTCGCATAGGGCGCAGAAAAGGCTATTTACGGCACTGATAATATAGTATAAGCTATATAAAATATACGGATCCCCTACTAAAACTTAAATAATGTAACCCATCAATCTAAACAAAATGCTTAGCGCTGGAATCGGGTTCTACGATTTTGATGACATTTTATGTGTGTTTGAGTAGGCCCCGGGGTGGTTTAGATTCACAATTAGACCCGATAGGTGGCGCTGGAATCGGGATAGATTTTTGTTTTTTCAGGGCAGGACAACGACTGCCGAGACTACTAGTTATCTATATGGGAAAGCTTAGTTATTTATTTCTCAATTTTTTCTTTTGACATAACTTATAAATATTTTCATTTTTTATTTATTACTAAAGCTTATTTGACATGTCTCTTAATTAGAATATTTATGTAAATTTAATTTTAGTATTTAAGTTATTTTGTATAACAGGGGCGTAGCTACCGCCGTATCAGCTGTATCAACGATACGGGATCCCCAGGCTACTTATCAATGTTATCCACAATCTTTTACAGTTTACTAACATTTTTGAGAACAACTGCTGGGCCAACAGGAACGGTTATTAAACTTGTCATTATTTTCTATAGAGGTAGAAAATCTAGAAAACCTGAATTCGTCTTCAGCTATGGATCATTTGATAAAAAAGTTTGCCGAAGAAAAGGCGAGAAGAGTGTATCTTTGATTTGAATTGTTTGTCTAACTTAGCTCTTAGGAGCATTAAGTACAAGTAATAACTTAAATTTATATATACTAGTGGTCGCCCAGTGGTTGATCGCCCAGTAGTCGAAATTCCACCATACTTAATTAAATTATAAGTTTGAACATTATTAAGAATCTGTTGTCAAAGACTATACTTCTATAATCATCTGTCACTGCGACACTGTTAATTTGACTTTAACAATAAACAAAAGAGTATATATGCGTGTGTGTCAAATACATGGTAGTGTGTGTAATGTTTTTTTTTGTTGATTTAATGTATTTTTATGCATGATTAAAAAAAAATTAGCATTCGGCACTCCTCTATATAGACTATAAGTGTGCGAAATTTCATACTCCTCCGTCCACGCAATTTTCCGTAAACAGCTTTTGCTTAATGTATTAATATAATGATAATAATTATTTTAATGCAATAACGAGCATTTTTTGTTTCCTTTATAAAAAAAACTTTACCCTTTGGGGCCACACAACAAATTTTGATACAGGCCCGTCCAAGGCAAGCTACGCCACTGTTTGTATACCACTATGTGGTGGAATGTACTGTGCATCTACAATTGTGTAGCATCTGTGTAAACTATATTCTTGCAAATAAAAATATATTGAATGCTCGCAAACAGGCGAATGGCAAATCTAATGGAAAGTGGTTAAAGCGTCGCCTATAGACATTTGCAACACCCTGGGACAATGATCTTAATATGTAAGCTCACTGCACTGGGCAATGCGGATGCACTTTCGGCTTTTGGGATGGAATATGGAGTGATTACATAGGAGGGTGAGAACACTAATTACACTAACTGAAAAAAATATAATTATATATTAAAAATATACTAACTTATAAATAAACTATTATACGCCCGCGACTTCGTCCACGCTTGACTTGAAATTCCCGCGGTATTCCCGGGACACAAAATACCGGAGCATTTAAAAAAGAATTTCAGCTATTGTTGAGACTATGTCGGAATAAGCAAATTTTATGCGCCCGAACAACTTCAAAGTCCTCCCGGGAAAATTCCCGCGGGATTCCCTGGACAAAAAGTGTCACACATTTTATTACATATGCTATCGATCAGTGAAAAAACCGCATTGAAATTCGATATTTTTTAATCTGGCCATTTTTAGTCATTCCCAGAAATTATCCCCGGACAAAAAGGAGCGCAGAGTCAAGACTAAGAATTTACTGTCGACCAGCGAAAATCATAGACATCGGCTCAGTAGTTTTTACATGAATCCCTAACAAACAGACAAACCGACAAACAAACAAGAAATCTAAAACAAATTGCATCGTGGCGGTAGGCTAGATAAAACTTTAACAATACTCGTTGACACTTGACATCTTCGTCTTCCGTGATCACGGCCACTGAAAAGTGGCCGAAACGTCGGAAAAACCAGTCAAATAAAATTACCGCACTTAAAACCGTTAAAACGTAGTTTTATTAAATTGCATCATGTTCTTCGTCGTTTATATAGACTATTCCAGTTGCTTTTTTTTTAATAGCTTCAATGTGCAGACACGGCATGTTTAGAATTTTATAATATTCTATGTACCTAGATTAAATGACAATCACAAACAATATATGAGTCCTAAATTGCTGTAGTTGAGAACCTTCCCAAAACGCTGGACGCATTTCCCCGATGTATGGTGAGATAGGAGTAATGTGATAGCAAATAGGGATGGACAAGTGGGCCATCGGCCCCCTCAGTCACAGTATGAAACACAATTAGCTCAAAGCCAACCATTTCACGCCGATATTCCGTGAGAGCGTGATATCACACTATTCGAGCTGGTCTTAACAACGATGGTCAAAATACTGATCTCAGTGTGGCTATACCACGTCTAAAGCTAAGTAGCGTGAGGTCGAAATTTGGCTAAGGTAAGCCGGTTGAAAAAATGTACCATGTAATGCAAGCGGCGACTACACCGCTGTTGAAAAAACGTCAACTCGCGAGTTATTTTCTTATTACAATTTGTATTTTTAATGTTGCAATCTTACCGAAAATTTTGAAACAAAAGCTGGTGCCCGATCGGATTATAAGTTGATATTTCACCCAAAACGTATGGAAAGCCGCCTAGAGTAAGAGATAGCAACACAATAATAATACATACACGAATAAAAAACATAAGCGCCAATGAATTCATGGCGCTTTCGAACTCTCAGTCGCTAGTTAATTTGTAAAGAGACTAGTAATAATGTGTTTGAACAGAACGCCTAAACGCCAATGAATGCGTAGCGCTATCGACTTTTGGTCGCTAGTTGCTAGTTTCTTAAAGGTAGGCTATGAGGAATCGAGTTGTATAAAGTCTACACTGCTAAGTAGTATTTATATAAGCCGTGTTAAATTGTATAGCAGCTTTTCATACATGCTAGTATTAAATTCTTTTATGTGCCCTTTTTTATTGCAAGAGATCAGCAGACAGGCAGACGGCCCACTTGACGGAAAGCGGTTACCATCGCCTATGGACATTTGCAACACCAAAGTTGCTACAAATGCGCTGCTGCTCTCTTAAGGGAAACTGGAAACTGGTCACTAATACCGGAACACAACTCAAGGTTGTTATGGTGGCATACTTTACACCAGGAGTGGTAGCCATCCAGTCGGGCAAATGCCCTACCACCTGGCTGTGGGTTGTTAAGTCGCCTCTTAAGATAGGCTGCCCGGCCGCAGGAAATTATATTTTTTCTCCGTTGGATAAAACGCCCTATGCGAGCTTCCATAACTGCGCCCTTGCTTTTTTCTTTAGATATTATAGGCTATGCATAGGCCTACTTAATTTCATTCAGGGTGATAAAATAACGCACAAGGACCTTGGTGTTGGTGGACCAATTATCTAATATTTTGGAAGAAAAATCTATTTTTTTAAAGAACTAGAACACAAATACGCTGACAAAAAATGAGCGCGATGTTTTGTCTAATTTAACAGACGTTTTTGATGATACTGGCATGTAGGTTCGTATGTATTGGAATCGAGCACTAAGAGCGCTGCGGGAACTTATCAGGAGCAAACCCAAAAAATTATAGTTCTGCCTGGTCTGACCATTCTTGCGCCCTATTTACGGCACTGTTTCTGAAGCGTCTATTTTGAAGACTAATTCGCTTTACTATTTCGCGCGATCCCTTATCGTGAGACCATGGCTACGCAAGTCAACCTTCACGACGTCATGCCAATATTGCTTGGGCCTACTCTACCGAGATGGCTGAACATTTTGTTTCCGCATAAAAGGGCAGTATTATACAATATATATAACGGCTCAAAATTTTTATCGCGCTACTACTCAAAAGTAAGAAAAAGGACGGAATGAGGCTTGTGCTACAACAGTACAATAAGGCCTCTACGGATATTGACATGGTAAAGAGAGACAGCATGACAATGTCATAGTACGACTGTTAGTAGAATGACGTGACCGAGGCCGAGCACATCCGATTCTTAACGAACATTTCCGAATTAGTTTTGAACGGGACAAATAAGGGAATGACGCTTACCGCCTCACCGGCCTCATCGCTTCAAATGTACCGCGGTACAAACCGTACAAATGCCCTCGCCTCATTTGAAGTAGTACATTGTACTGGTTCAGTATAAAATGTCATGTTACTCTTACAAACTCATTATAAAATCATGTACTGGCCAACACATTATAATACATTACTACCTATAGCTATAAACTAGTACAGTGAAGGACACTTAACTTATATTGTATTCTTCCTATAACCCCTTAAGACTATAAATAGAGTACTGAGCCTAAGTCATTGAAGTTAATGGGTTAAGTTCCTAGAAGGCTGGCTTCGTTACCTTGCTGGATCGCCATACTCATCTGTTTATAGATAGGACCTGCCCACTGATCTCCCGAAGAGTCAGTAAGTTGTTTTGAAATATCTTTGTAGAGGCTCATGGCCCAAGGGTAGGGTAGGATGGTTAATTGTCATTTTTTATCATCTTAGAAAACGCCGAAGTCATCTAGATTTTACGAGCGTAACAAGTTACAGTGTAACGAGCATCACGTCTTTCAAATAGCGTAGTAACTATTGTTTAAACATTAATAAAATTTCTATCATGGTGTTATACACTCGCTTTTATGCGAACATTATATAATAATTTATTGTAAGACAGGTGGCGCCAACAGTGATTTTACAGTATATCTCGAATTACCAGTAATTGTTTACTATTTAATATTTTTTAAATTTATTCTCTAGCTACAGTAGTACCAATACCACCAATTAAACGGCTTTTGACAATTTTTAATTAGCCCAGAGGTTTGTCCTCCTTGCCTCTGCATTTATAGTTTATCTGCTATGTAACTATAATTAGTATAATGTAGTCACTTTTGTTAATGTAATGTAAATAGCCTTGATATTGTATTTAAACGTAATTATAATTAATTTTACAAACACATTTAGACACTTAAAACGTCTTTTTAAATTACACAAAAAATATTTTTTATATAAATCAGGACAGCTAAAATGAACATGCTAGGTGTCCTTTTATTAATTAACTATTGTATAGGTAAACTAGTTTTTGCTTCGCACTAACTACGAAGAACCATAAAAATTAAATCATTTTGAAATGTTGTGAGTATTATGTATCATTTTTGTATAATTACAAGTCTTATTTCAGCTTCATCAGAAGATTGTGAGCTTCAAAAAGAAAAGGGTCAATCTAGTGGAAGATATCATAGATAAAATTATTTTAAATTATTCCTACTTGAAATTATTTATTATGATACCCTATAGTATATAGTAACTCAATCCAATATTGTACTTACTATTTGCGATTTTATTTCTTATAATTAGCGTTCAATTTAGTGTAAGTGCCATCTTGCGGCAAATAGCTTAACTAGAACATCACCTGATATTACATTGTTGGTTAAAGATTTTTTTCTGGAGTAAAATTATAGATGGTACTATACAGTCTTAAAAGAATTCTGGAATTTGAAAAAAAAAATGATTTTTTATTTAAGATTTTACTTCAACATTATAGGAAGAAAATACAATCCTTTTCTGTGGTCCGGGTTCTATTAAGTCGTGAAAATAAATGATGGCGCTGCCGTCGTGCATGTAGCAACTCTTTATAGTGTGATAAAAACGATTTGGTACTAATAGTTCGTTTAAGTAATATAATATGTATGAGGTAATAATAATATATATACATATAAGTACGAGGAGCTCGTGGGACAGTTACGGCCAGAATGATCCGTCGTTATCAAGGTTAAGCAACGCTTGCCGTGGTTGGTCTGGGATGGGTGGCCTTAACATCTTGAGTTTCCTCCGTGCCTCGGAGAACACGTTAAGCCATCGGTCCCGGTTGTCAAAGTAACCTACCCGTAACTTACGGGTAGTCAGACTCCCAGTAGCCAAAAATCTCCGACATTTGGTCTAACCATTGAACATCGTATAGCCTCGTTCTGGGTTGTGGAGTTCAGAAGGCAGTCGCTTTGTGTAAAATACTGATGTTTGGCCGAATCTGGTTAGATTGAATGCCGACCCCAAAGTAGTTGGGACAAAGGCTAGGGACTCCGTTTAAATAAAATGAGTAAATAAATAAGACACATTAGTACATATACATATTTTTTACAGAACCAAAATAAAATAATTATAGTTAAAAAAATTATTAATCACTCTCTCTCATCTGACTCATCATCAGATTCCAAATATTCAATATCAAGGAATAATTTATTGCCACTTTCATCAGCAGCGCTGTCATCACTACAGCAGCTGCTGTCATCACTGCTACTATCATCGCCTAAGCGAATAATCAATTCGTCTATGTCTTGATACAGGCGATGTCCTCGCTCGTAGTACTCTTTTTCCAGCGTCTGGACGTGATGGCAGCAGTTTTTCCATATCTCAGGTGTGATGCTGTTGAAGGCCTCTTCAGTAAGCTGCTTCACGTCACATGACCCAACATTTCGTGCTGCTACTTTTTGTTTCAGCTTAGCCCAAATAAGCTCAATAGGGTTTAAATCACAGTGATACGGCGGAAGCCGTACCACTGTGTGACCATATTCTCCTAAAAGATCATCAATGGCATAGATGGGGCTAGGTTTATTTTTTTTTTACTAAACTTAGTAAATTTGGCTTCCTAAGTGTCGGGTCAAAATCAATATTGTTCTCTAATAGCCAAAGTTTTATCTCGTCTATGCGGGAATTAGAGGTGGGAGCCTTGTTTGTCACGACGGAGTGGTAGGGCGCATTATCCATTACAATGATCGAAGGCTCGTGAAGATTAGGTATTAGTTTTTCTTTCACCCACTTGGTAAAGTTATGCCCATTCATTTCAGAGTGGTAGTCCTCGAGTTTATTTTTACCGGTGAATATAAGGAGGCAGTTTGGCACAAACCCCTTTTCGCTTCCAGCATGGACTATTATATACCGCTTTCCCTTGGATATGTCTTTTGTGACACCTTTGATGTTTAAAGACTGCCAACATTTTGTGACCTGGTGGGAAAATAAACAATATTATATTATATTCTTATTTATTGTCATTTCGTCAACTAACATTCACCCGCGGTATTGCCAAGTATTTTATGTTCTCGTGGGATAAAAAGTAGCCTAAAATCCGTCTCCCAGTCACTCGTATGCCAAATTTCACGCAAAATTTTGATTTATGAAATAACAAATAGACAGACAAACTTTCACATCTGTATATATAAAACTCTTCTGTATATATAAAACTCTTGCGTTACTGACTGAATGACTGACAGACAACGCACAGCCGAAACTACTGAATGCAAGAAGCTGAAATTTGGCACGTATGTTCCTTGGGGAGTGTAAGGTAGCACTAAGAAAGGATTTTTGGAAATTCCTCCCCTAAGGGGAGAAATAGGGGATAAACTGAAACTCTAAAATTCAACGCAAGCGGAGTCGCGGGCGGAAGCTAGTTTATAATATTAAAATCAGGATAGGACATGTAATGTGTGACAAAGCATGATTATTGATTGTAAATTTTCTAAAACAAAAATTATAGGTATGTACACAATAAGAACAAGCTTTACCTTATATGAAGAGTGAATGTAGCTCTCATCGAGATAAATTATGTCTTTTCTTAATTCTTCTGGCAAATCTCGATTTTTGTTTATGATCGCCAAGTATTCTTCTCGCTTTGCAGCAATATGAGATTGTTCGATTAGAGCCTTTCTATTATTTTGGCATTTCTTGTAGGTAAACCCTATTGCTTTTAAAATTTTACGGAGAACTTCAAGACTACAATCAAAGTCCAGGTCAGTTCTGGCGATCACCTGCAATTTTCTGAGCGTCGGTACCTGAAATATCAAAAGGTTCCATTGATTGTGCATCTCACTGTACCATACAATAAATTTGGTATGCTAAATGTTGCCTTTTTAGACATACACACAAAAACATGCAACTAAAGACAAAAAATATTACCTCTTTTTGCACTGTGTAAAAGAACTGGATTTTTTGCCGCAGTGCACAAATATTAAAATCATCCATTTCTTTCTTTGGCCGGCCTTTCCTGTGTTTCCCTGGAGTTTCAAACTTTCCATCATTTTTAAGACCTTCGTTGACTATCCGCCTAACCGTACTCACAGATTTTCCTGAAAAAAGGAGTAAAAACAGAATAAACCACATAAGTAGTAAAAAGGAATGTACATAAACGAATGGAATAGTATCTTATTGATATGAAGCAATTAATTCAAATTCAGAATTGGTAGAAAAAATGAATGGACTGAGTTGTACCATCCCTATGTATCAAAAATTATGGTCGTACTTTAATTATGACCTACTTACAATGTCAATCTAACCTAAAAATCTGCAATGTAAACAATGCCTTTTTTCGCTCTCCAAACCGTAAATTCAGTAAATTTTAACTTCAGGCAGATTAAAAACAAACAATAACACGATTACATACCAGTCATAGATGCTGTTCGCCCATAAATATCGTCCAAATCACACAAAATTCGTCCAGCTTCGTACTCCGCTAAACATTGCTGGAAAACTTTGAAAATCACTTCCCGCGTCCCACTCCTATTTACTTTACTCATTTTTTAAACCTTTCTGCGTAGTTTTGTCTTAATTTATTGTAGTTTAAAAATAACAATAAATAATATAAAAGGAAAACTTTTCTGCAACTCAAACTCGATGACAGCATTGACAACAGATGTACTGATGTTTAGTGTTGCCAGACACATGATTATTGTTAGTTCTTCTAACATTAACGTCACGACTTTATAGATAAAACTAATTGCAGACTGTAAATAAATTGAACAATTTTTTCAAGACTCTTGCTCCCTGTGAAATATTAGCAACACTTTCAACAGATTTGAAGTGTAAAAATTTGATTGTAGAGATTGGTTTTTACATTAAAGGACCTCTTTTACTAAATACATTTGCAAACTGGCCTTGAACTCACAAACATGATGTTGTTTTAGCCACTTGACAGTCTGGCTGGTATCAGTGAGGGCTACAGCTAGTCTGTTTCTGTGGTTAGTTAGTTTACCTTTGTAAAGGATGCATATGATTGCATTTATTGCAATTGGTGATTTAAGAAATGTTTTTACTTAGTGAATGATTATTTTAATTGGAACAAGACATAAATGAGGCTGTATGACATTTATAGTGAATTTAATTTTTTGACTTTATTTGTATCTCTTGACATTAATATCTCCTGTGGTCAAGTGAATAGTATTTAAATTTTTTCTTATGTAACTTGTTGTATAAGGCAAGACAGGCAATATTCATATGCCCTATGGATAATGGAACTCATATGTAATTTAAGACCTGTATGATGATTATGTATTATGTCATACACAAAGAAATTTTAATTTAATTGCATTATTTCCATATTTGCAATTATAAAGAATGAAATATTTTCTGAAAAGCCTAGTAGACAAATCGGCACACCTGAAGGACAGAGGTCACTGTGGCCCATGGATGTTTGAAGCACCAGGGGTCTTGCTAATGTGTCATGCTCAAAGAAATTTTATAAGGGCATTACTAAACTCCATGGCCATGCCTAATATAATAGGAGAAATAAAATCTCACCACCTCTGCTATGTTGCTCATATAGAATGGATGAGGGGATTAAAGAGAACACCTATTTGGGATGATTGAAGTGTCAATATCTGGTCGGTTTCCATAAATATTAGTGGAAGGACAGACTGGAGGCTGACTGTTTGAGCTTCAAGTCCATAATTGGCAAGAAACAGCACATGATAAAGAAAAGAACTCTTGTTTCAAAGACGAAGATAGATTTTGGGTTGTTGAGCAAATAGTGTTAGTTAGCTTATTAAACTCAATGTTGTACTCCCGAGAGTATACTTTAGCAGAAAGTTAACCCCGGTTCATTACATTGTAAATAATCATTTTAAAGAACCACTCTTTAGTTAAGTAGAATAGACAATATAATAATAAGCAGTGTGAAAATAACAAGGAATTGTTGTTTAAGCTTGCAATTTATTTGACATGAATAATTAGTTATGAGGACAACCACAATTACTTTATGACTCACATAACATAAGTATATAAATGAATATTAAGCATGCTATTTTTATCTTAAAACCTCCCTAATGTAAGTTTAATAATCATTGTGCAAGAGTGTGTAGTATAACAATTGTGAGAAAACTGATACATAAATAAAAAACTGAAAATAAGGGAGTAAAAAATATGATGAATACCATTAATTCATTCCAGTCATTTAAAGTGAGCAAATAATATTATCAAGATATTCATTATTTGGGAAACCAATCTATCTAAGGAAACATGCTTAATTAGTAGATATCTGAGATATCAATTAGGGAAGCACCAATTTTTTACCTCCTTTCACCTCTGAAAGGGTGACATAGTATGGGTATTTCCCCTTGTTTTCTGAGCAAAGATTCTTTCCCTATATATTTATCACAATTCCAGGTTGCATTGTGGGGGTATATATGTGGTGCTTCTGTGGTGGATGATCTCTGATGTATGTTGGTAAAGCACCACTGGCGAGAGCCCATGGCTCAATTGCCACAGGAGCTAGGCTCGATCGCTTGAGTATCAAATAAGACGAATTTGTACTCTACATGTAGTTATTATTGCTTAATTAATTTAACATTAAACTTAGACATATATACAGAAAACTTACTGCTATATGAAAATATGTAAATCTTAAACATGTTCTTAGATGCATCTCCGAAGGTTTACTGTATTGACAGATGTACTGTTATTCGATGCACTTGACGTAACATCCACCATAATCTGTCTATTAATTTCTGTGTGATGTTTGGTAAAGAAAACAAATTGAACTTCAGCTGTTCGCGATTTTTAGAGTTAACCACAACCATTGTCTTGAATAACTTTAATAATCGATTTTATCTTTTATTTCAGCTCAAAGACGAGGAGAATGTTAAAGGAGTTGTATCCATGAATGAAACTTATGAATTAAAAATATTCTCAAATGACGCTGAGGTAGGTGTAATTAATTCAATTCTTTTTCTACAAAGCGATCTCGTTGTACGCATATTTTTAGGGGAACACTACACTTGCACAACCCCTTGTGCAATGCCCCCATTGGCGGATGGCACACATCAGTTATCTCGATGCACAGGTTTCATCACGATGTTTTACTAATACAATATAATTACCATACATAAAGTTTCTTACGGCTTCTTTTCCTTAACAGCAATAACACGTTGCGAAGCGGTTTACATAGAATAGGAAGTAAAATTAAATTTTAACGAGTGTATGACCTTCAAAAAGGGTTCTCCGGTGGAACTTATTTTGAATAAACTTTTGAATTTGAAGAATACCTATGTTTTTACCCCTTTATGTTTTTACCATTTAGCCCCGGTACCCTAGAAAGTAAAAGGAAAATATTTCATAGATAAAACGCAATTCGTATCTTATCTCTCGGCTGTCATTATATACATATATATCAATAACTAAACTAACTCTCGAACAATTACACACAATAACTTATTGTGTTTATATCTGTTTTACATAAAGTTCATCTATTCTGTCGCCCTTTTGTTACTCGAAGCATCAAATGTCGACGCAAGTTGTTATATTCATATGAAAATTGTTTTTCTTACTTCAAAGCCTAGTAGATGAATCGATTTCCATTATATTTTCCAGATCTTTCGTTCTGTAACTATTTTGTTTTGGTGAAAAACAAAACCGGGGTTCTTTCTATATATTTTGTGACTTGTGAGGGAGCACTATCTAACTGCATAATATGTATTATTTGTTGTGTATGTATATGTATATATGCATATGTATATGTATGTGTGTGTGTGTATATATATATATATGCGTGTGTGTGTGTGTGTGTGTGTGTGTGTGTGTGTGTGTTTGTGTGTGTGTGTATATATGTTTTTTTATTGTGTATATATATAAGTATATTATTGTACATTATATTATATATATTTTCATTAGTATAGTCTTAGACTGCACGCCAACAGTTTATCGTGCTTAAGATCCTTGTCCATCCAAAGGTTGCCTGGAAGAGATTGCTTTAAGGCCGCCCATTGTACTACTTCCTAATATTAAGATATGTATATGTGTTACTGTTTTAAGTTGGTGTACAATAAAGAGTATTGTTGTTGTTGTTGTTATTTTTTTTTAATGCAGGAGTTCAGCAGACAGGCTGACGGCCCACTTGATGGAAAGCGGTTACCATCGCCTATAGACATTTGCAACACCAAAGGTGCTACAAATGCGCTGCTGCTCTCTTAAGGGAGACAGGAACCTGGTCGCTAATGCCGGAACACAACTCAAGGTTGTTATGGCGACATACTTTAGACCAGGGTTGGTAGCCATCCAGTCGGGCAAATGCCCTACCACCTGGCTGTGGGTTGTTTAGTCGCCTCTTACGACAGGCCGCCTGGCCGCAGGAAATTGTATTCTTTCTCCGTTCCTGCACGGATATAAATCTATGCATGGGGTCATTTAACATGAACATTTCTTCGAGGCCGGGAACGCGTTGGCGACGCCCCTGGTGTTTGAACCGTCCACAGGCGGCGATGACCAGTAGGGCCGTATCTAGCCCCGGTATTTGAATTTGCGCCCGGGTGCATCAGTACCGTTGCACCCGGGCGCAAGGTTCTAGGGGGCACAAGCCAATCGCCTTAAACATATCGAGCGTTTACCGCATTCTTTTGTTGAAAACGATATTTTAAACTACTATTTTGTTTTAAAACTTTCAGTTTTTGATTCAGTAGGGTCCTAATCTAACTAAAACTGTAGTGTTAAAACAAAATAATGGTTTAAAATACTTTTTAAAACAAAAAAATATACTCCGGTCCAATTGGCGCTTACCATAAAACGGTGTAAAGGCTGAATTATCTACATATACATAATTATCATGTATTTGCTAGTTTTAAACAGACGATATTATTAAAAATTTGCCAACTTAAAAACCAGAAAATTAATTCCGATGTTTAAAAATGGTCAAACTTTAGTATGAGTTAGATAAGTTTTAAATGGTATTGTTAACGTGCGTGGCTCTGTCTGGGGAATGGTTCCCCATCCGCCAATAATGGCGTCGAAAGGAGAGCGCGTTGTGTTCCGCGCGCGCTTATCCCTTCTCAGGCGCGGATCCAGCGCTCAAAAAGGTCACAGCCACCCGAAACTCGGCCAATTGCGAGTTGAGAGTCTGACCTCGCTTATGATCGATATAGGGCACTCGTACACAGGAGATGTTTACAAAATACATGACACCCTGACCGAGATTTTGTACAGTGTACGTTCCACGTGGGCAAAGCCGTATGGCGAACACTGGCAAATTAATAAAGCTGTAAAATGATAGTTTGTTCACTCACGAAAATGACAAAAGTAAATAAGCTCTTCTTTTGCACGTCACAATATCTCATTTATACTCTAAACTACTGAACCGATTTTGATGAAATTGTAAATTGTACTCTTCTGTGATGAATATAAATACTTTGCTGTGTTTCGAATCAATCACGATTCAACTTTTATTTTTTATTTTATTAAAGCGTAGAATATAATATCATCAACCTATCGCTCTCAATAGACCATGAAAGTGTGACATAATAAGTCTACTTGTGCGCATGTCCATTATGCCCACAATGGTGGATCCGCGCTTACCTTCCCTCCCGTGGGGCGAGACATTTAGACGCCCCATGCCGGCCAGAGACTGACGACGATACAGGTTATGCTTCGCCCCCGCTAAGAGATGTGGCCCTATTGGCTCCCACCTGCCGGGGCATGCGGAGTTGATCCAGCTTCTACGTTCCCGTAGCCTTGGCATAGGGCGTAGCGATTCGTGGCGTTCCTTGTTCGCGGTGCTAGTGCCAACGTGGCGAGTCCCACACTCCCCACCGTACTGATTTTCGCACTCCGACGGCCAATATGTTTGAGACGGATGTGGTGACCACTTTCCATCGGGTGAGCCTTCTGGTTGTTTGCCAGCTCTTGGCAATAAAAAAGAACTTCTACCCAATAATCCTTTACAGTTGCAATAGTTACATAGTCAACTTGCAAAACTGTAAGTTCTTATCATGTTTTGGGCAGTAGTTTTCCAATTAAATTAATTCACTAAATTAAAAAGTATCTTGCTAAAAAAGGATAATAAACTATTAAAGAATACTTAAATGACAAAACTTCATTTACATAGCAGCTCGCTCCAACCTCTTATACTATATTTTGTATTACGTTTTTGTCTTGCCAAGCTTGTAAGAAATTTATGGAAATATATTGCAGCATAAAATTTTAGTACGTCATGTCATTATTCAAATTTTCTTTTATTCAAAATAAGTTCCACTGGAGAACACTTTTTGAAGGTTATACATATAACTATAATAATATTTTTCTTTCCTTTTATTGTGTCTGTCTTATTGAGTATGCACTGTTTGCTACAACTTTATTAACTCTTCAAAAGTAATTCTGTAACATACTTCTGTATATAACTTATAAAAAAAGAACTTGAGATATAAATAGAATAAGAAATATAAAGAAAACCAATTTTTAGCTAGACGTGTTGCTGGGGAGTTTCTTGCCGCTTCTTCACCTAAACAGCAATAATACGTTGCGAAGCGGTGTACATAGAATAGAAAGTAAAATTAAATTTTAACTTATATGTATGACCTTCAAAAAGTGTTCTCCAGTAGAACTTATTTTGAATGAAAACTTTTGAATTTGGATTGAATTATTATTAGTTGTCGATTAATGCCCGGTTCCTATATCTTACCGAACGTACATTTGCCTTACTATCGGTTAAAATTTGACATAAACCTACATCTGATGTCAAAATTCGACCAACGGTAGAGTAAGTGAATGAATAGTGAGATACAGATACCGGCCATAAGCAGATGCTTATTCAAACAATGATAAATATCTACTTATTTTCAAGTTAGCTAATTACTTTCCTAAAGAAAATTAAAATCTCACTTACGTCAAAGACATTTTCTTTTCTTTTTTTATGGCATGAGTTTAGCAGACAGCCAAAGGCCCACCTGATGGAAAGCGATTAACATCGCCTATGGAAATTTGTAACACTAAAAGTGCTACTTCCAATGTGCTGCCGCTCTCTAAAGGGAGTTTGGAACCTAGCCACTGATTCTGAAACCCAACTAAAGGTTGTTATAGCGACATACCTTAGACCAAGGGTGGTAGATATCCAGACGGGCAAACACTCTACCACTCGGCTGTGGGTTGTTTTGTCGCCTCTTAAGACAAGTTGCCCGGCTGCAGGAAATTGTATTCTTTCTCTGTTCCTGCACGCATGTCTAATTCAATTTTTTTTTATTCAAAAGAAGTTCCACTGAAGAACATTTTTGAAAGTCATACGTATAAGTTAAAAATTAAGTATATTGTAATACATATATACTACGTACACTGCTATGCAAAGCGTTATCGCTGTTTAAGGAAAAAAAGCAGTAAGAAAGTCCCCAGCAACACGTCTAGATAAAAAAAATATTAGGTACTTCTATAATGTGATAATTTAGTGTTCTATGGTTGGATTGGCAGCCACCATAAAGCCTACAATCATTTGTAATGTTGATATATTTTAGAAATGGCGCGAACAGAATATTGAATTCCTTCAGTTGGCAACAACGGACATCTTCGAAGCACCTGATCAGGATAAGTTGTATGAAGGTGTTACTTTTATTAATCGGTAAGTCAGAACAAAGGATTCCAATGTGAATTATCCAATCAAGTAGATCTTTAGTAGATTTTAATAATTTTTCGCTTATCGCCCGTCGCGTCGCGTTTAGCTCACAGTATCAAGCTTGTCGCCGGACTATAAGTCAATTGTTAATTTTAAACAGCAACAAAGTAAAATATCTTACCGTGTAGTCGGTAGTTCAATTTTTTTTTTAATTATTCGTATCATGTATTGCTGTTTTCAGTTTTTTGCCAACACACGCGAAGTTAAGCGGCGTGCCTTCTGAAAGTGGGCAGGTAAACAGTGGGACTGTTTACGTCCACTGCAAGGCCGGCAGGACGAGAAGCGCAACACTGGTTGGCTGCTATCTTATGTTGGTGAGTGACTTTCGAGATCACGCGACGTCGAGTGCCCAAATATATGATACACGTATGATCGCTCGATGTCGCGTGATGATTTTATTATTTCAATATTGAGCTGGAAATGTAGATTATTACTTATACCGGAGACTTCTTTTTGCATGAATTTTACAGTTTTACGTTGTTAAACACTGTGGGACGGGTGTGTGGGACAAGATAACATGATGATTTGTGGTGTGACAGAGGACGTATGCCAGAGTAGAGGAGTATGAAGGGAAAAGACATATTGTGCCGACCGAAAGTAGTTGGAAGGTCGCAAAACAGAGACACAATGGGACTGATCCACAAATAAAGTGGTTCAGCGAACTTTGGAGTAGATAAAATTATATTTTTTTCTTTAATATACTATTCAAAAATATATTTTAGCTTCACCTGTTATAATTTAAGATCACAATTTAAACAAGGGCTGATCTGAGTCAGGGATCAAAATGATTTGTCATAAGTTTTATAATATCTACACAATTGATATTACATTTACATTACAGTTACTGACATAAGTTTTTGTTGGTACTTTAAACAATGTAGAATGATGTAAAAAAATCTTTTGGCGTGTAAGATAACATAAAGGACAAAGGACAGGTTTCCCTTAAGTATTTAATTTTGTTTGAAAGTAAATTAATAAAGACGTTTTCGCATCCATGTATTTATGGTTCCTAAGCCATTTTGGAAAAAAATAGAACCATTATGAAATTGTCTTGTCTGTCTATCGGTTTATGTCAGTGTTATTTTTCTCAGAAAGTAGTGGATCTGCTTGGACGAAACTGTACAAACACGTTTAGTCTGTATAACATTACAGTCTTGTAATAAAGTTGCAAAAAACATAGAGATATAAGTTGTTTTTTTATAATACCGACTGTTTCTTGAGGTCTTAGTCATAATAACAATTATATATAATATAAATAAAATATAATAGAAAAGTTTTTGGCGGGTTACGTGAAGTGTATAATATTGATTGAATGTGAACAATAGTTGTAAGATATTGATTATTTTTAACAAGGAATTATGTATTGTATTTAAAATCTGTTTAAGGAAATACGCCTGCTATAGCTGCCGCAAGCACTCTCTTGTTTGACGTCAGTCTAAGAATTACAATATGGTTGAAGCTTTTGCTTGATATTATTCTAAAAACTGAATATTCTTGGATACTTGACACTAACTAGATACCCAAATCTTGCATGGACATAATTAATACGAAGTTGAAGAAGGAATTATTGTATTTTCAGAGAAATGGCTGGTCGCCCCGCGAGGCGGTGGAGTACATGCGATCGAAGCGCCCCCACATACTCCTGCACACGAAGCAGTGGGAGGCCCTTGATTTATTCCACCAAAAACACGTACGAACGTAACAGAACTTTTATTAGATACGGTATTTTCATACAAGAATTTTCAAGTACATAGTAGTGAATTTCAAAACTATTTGAGGAGTCTGGAAATTAATTTTGTTTCGAAACTAAAATGACTTCATTTACTTGATAAAAATACATTTTCGAGATTTACACTTTAATAAGTTAAACTTCTAAATTGTCAAAAATCTAATAATAGCTACGATTTTGGTATTCATCAAAATATGCTAAGACACTTTTAGTAGTTAGTTACTATATTTAGCATAATCTCGAATTTGGGGAGGAAGAGAAGTAATTTCCTATAATTACCTATCACACATAAATAAACATAAATACAATTATTTTCTCAAAGCTAAAACAATATCGACTAGTCCAAATTGTCAGCGAAATGATCTTACAAAAAAGCATCGTTAGTCTACATTCCCCGCTATAGCCGCGTAATTTAATGACGCGATTTCGAGTGATGCCGTAAATCAATGTATAGTATGATCGTACGATGTTCGCGCTCCAATTGATGGCTATTAACAACAAACACTGAACTGCTGTAATGGCCGGTTCCTATATGTTACTATCGGTTAAAATTTGATACCAGCTCCATATAAGTAATGTCAAAATGCAACCGATGATAAGGTAAGTGAATGGCTACTAAGGTATACGAACCGGCCATAAGACGCGCACTTAAGTATAATACAGATACTTAATTGTAATTAGTTCTGTATTAGATGATTATTATTATGTAAAAGAGAATAGAACATATTTTTTATAAATATATTTTCTCACATATTAGTTAGTCATTATTATAATTATAATCACAAATAGTATAAATAAATTTAATTAGCTGATAAATGTTTTTGTTTGTAAAGGTAATGGAATTAATATTGATTGAGGTATAAAATTTAATGATTAAATATAAAATGGAAATAGACCGAATTTAATATTTACCTTATTGTATTATGTACATATATGTATGTAGTCACCGTTATTGCATAAAACTATAACAAGCTAAGAAAATGTTACTGGTATAACTCCTAATCTTATACAGTTTTGCAAGACATAAACTGTCAAATCATGTGTATACCGTAATAAAACGTACGTTTTAACGGTTTTAAGCGCGGTAATTTTATTTGATTTTGGTTTTTGCGGCGTTTCCGAGTTTTATTATGTATACAAGTCGCGAAAACTTAAGAAAATATTATGTGTATACCAGTTCGTATTGAAATGATTATTTAAAAGATTATATGGCTTGCTGACTAAAACCTTTAAGTAATAAAACTACGTTTTAACGGTTTTAAGCGCGGTAATTTTATTTGATTTTGGTTTTTCCGACGTTTCGGCCACTTTTGACATCTTTGTCTTCCGTGATCACGGCCACTGAAAAGTGGCCGAAACGTCGGAAAAACCAAAATCAAATAAAATTACCGCGCTTAAAACCGTTAAAACGTAGTTTTATTATGTATACAAGTCGCGAAAACTTAAGAAAATATTACCTTTAAGTAAGTCTTATTAGATTAATGGCTATACTATTTTACAAGACATGAACTGTCAAATTATGTGTGTATCAGTTCGTATTGATATGATTATTTAAAGGATTATATGGCTTGCTGACTTTAAACAAGTGTTATTAGATTCATGGCTAGAGCCTTTCCTGTGTAACAACTTTAACGTGAACAGTTCCATTATTATATATGCTTTAATAATGTTAAAAAACTGATCATTTAGGAATTTGAATCTATTAAAAATGAATCTACATAAAAATATCATATCAAATTTCAAAACAAATCGTAATTATTGTACGTACAATACGAGCAAAATTGAAATGTGTCGTGGAAGTTCTGACACGTCATTGCGCTAGAACACAATTATAAGATTTGCAGACAGAGCCGAGAGCAGTGTTGCGCTCTCACTCTCCCTCTATCCGGACTCGCGTGCCATCTCTTTTGCACAACACACTGAAGTTGTAATAAGTGTTGACATTTCGGCATATTTCGGACCCTGTACGATGCACCTGTATGATGGTCCGTTGCACTTCATCGCCACAATAGGACTTTGTTGTGCCGAGCACAACGGGTCCTAGCGGTGAGGTCCATACGCGGATATCGTACAGTGTCGTGGATGGCGGCGACTCTTGGCAGGCGATCCGCCCTGGCCTCTCCAGGCGGACATACTTGCTAAGGTTCGTCGCTCCCGACAGGACGCCCTCGCCCGTGGCCTGGTTTATTGTCAGGCCGAGCTTGAGGCGATCAGGACGCGGGAAACAACAACCATGATCCAAATTTCGTCAAGAGATTTAGACTGATATAGGGGAAGCCGTGCGCCCACACCTGCTGCGATGGGTCACGGGGAAATGCGGGACTCTGACCTTCAGGATGACGCAGTGACGCAGATACTTACCGGGCACAGGTGCTTCGATAAGTATTTGCATCAGATTGTGGGATGTTTGTCTTCATCTCAGTCCTGCGAGTGCGACGCACAAGACTGCGTTCCACATGCTGGTCGAATGCGCTTCATGGGCACCTCAGAGATTTGAGCTCGAAGTCGTTGTACAGCGGTCGATTCGCTGGGTAGCCTGGTCGAGGCTATGTTGTACAGCGAGGCAGTAATATCACGCAAGAAGGCTGCCGAAAGAGAGCGGGAGAGAGGCGCAGATATGCGAAAAATCTCGTCCCGTGATTCCGCCACGGGGTCCACTTGCATCTGGAGATGCGGTGGAACTAAACCTCTGTTGGTAAAGTGAGTTACTTTGCTTCTCGGGGTAACTCGAGCTTTGATGCGCGGATGAATCATGGGTGTAACTTCGTTCTAAGTCTCATATTCTTCCAACCACAAACACGGGTACATAGGAGGCAGGTTGAGGTTTAGTGGAGTAGTTGAGAATGTCTTTATATCATTATCAAAGTTCCCACACAAGCTGCGCGGCGCTTAATCTCACCGCGTAAGGTCTAACCCCCACAAAGGACCCGGTAGTGTACGAAACGTATTCCCCAACCTCATGAAAAAAAAGTGTTGACATTTGACTGGATCTGCAAAGTTTTGCAAGTTTCGAAACTAACATCATTCGACGCGCATTTTAGTTTTGCGCGTATTGTAATATGTTTTTTTGTTGTTTTGCTGTTGATGAGAATTCGTTGGTGGAATATAATTTAATCATTGACCATCATATCACAAAAAAAGAAACTAGGATATAAATCATTTAGCAAAAAACTGTAACTCTGATATGCTCCCAAGCTGCAGATGTCTATTGCCGGGTTAAAATTTAACATGTTTCGGCCTTACTTATAATAATCTCGTTAAGAAACGATTAGCCATCTCTTAAGTCAGAGAATCAGAATCAAACCCTAATTAATTTATAACGGGTTGGTATTGGTAGTGTCAATAAATAAAACTGAAAAGCAATCTACTCAAAATTCTTATTATTTCTTGCCTCCAAAATCTTTTTAATACACTCTAATGTCAAAAACCATAAAATCAGCCTCTTGTCACCTCTCCTCTCCTCTCCTCGCCTCTCCTTATATCATAAACTTAACGGGTTGGCTTGCCTGTCTTTTACAAATTATTATATATATTTTTTTACTTATAAACGTGTATTACCTGTTGTTTACCTAAGATGAGCACAGATAAACGAAATTTGAATGATTAACGTAGGTTGTACCCAAAATATTCGACTAAAGAGGAGTTTATGGGTAAGATTTTCACTAATCAATTGATGAGCAGTTTCTTCAAATTTAATAAACGATTATAAGTAAGGCCCTTTATGTGAGTAATGTCAACTTTCTAACAATGGGTAAGGCATAATAATCCTCAATGATTCCCTGTATTCTTCTTCCATGCTTCATAGAAAATCATTTGCGTCTTGATGGCCCCTGGCATGCCGGAATATTTCGTAAAATGAGGCAAAAATATTATTTATAAAAAAATCAGTTGAATTCTACATTATATTTCTCAGGAAACTTAACCAGTGGCAAAAGTCGGGAGTTTACCATTGCCCAACAGTGGGCACGCAACATGAGGGTAGCTAAGAAGTTCACGACACGGACAGTTATGTCGCCGACATTCCAGGTTTTAATGGAATTTTTAATATGTAACTAAACGAATCATTTAAAATCATATAATGTTACCAACAATAAAAATGTCTGTATAGCATAAATATGCATATATTGTATTGTTTAAGAAAAATATAAATAAATTTATTAATGTTTTACAATTTGTTTTAATTACCTAAATCGCAAAACTTTCCTATTCTTGAAATTTTTAGGTTGCTATAGGAAATTTATTTTTTCGGTCCCTTATATCCTTTAAATACTAAAAAAATGTGGAAAATATATCATGTAACAAATTTAGCATTAAAAAAAAACCTATATAATAACACATAAGGCCTTGAAGTCAAATCATAGGAACACATGGCACTAGATAGGACAATATATATAAGTATAGATATAAGGCCCACACTGCACATGCACTTCCTCACAACACCAGCATGTAACAGATACACTTTACATTAGTATAAGTTTAGTATTAAAACTAGAATAAATTAATGTAATAAGTTATTCGTAAGACACATACACCTCAACACAAAAATCAATAAATTAATGTCACACACAAAAACCAAAATAACTAATAAGCGTGTTAAATTTAAAAAAATTAAATCTAGAAATTAAGTTATAAAAAGGTTAAGTAAGGTTATGATGTTCGAAAGAGAAGAAACCAGAACGAATGCTGTATTGGCCATACGTTAAGGAATTGGATCACGTAATAATACGAGTGCCTTCTATGTGCCTTTCCTTCACACCTTTGCAGCTCCTAATAACCCTTTCCTTATCCCATAATTCGTAAAAATTATGAATGCCGCGCCACCTAGCGGACGAACAGTCGTCGATCTGTTACGGCGGAACAATTACGTGCGCGTGCGCCACCCTCTTGCTACCCTTACCATAAGTGCTGTGCAAATTATTCATAAACTATAAAAATCAAGAAGTGCTGTGTTTCCTGACTTCCGTCATCGGCATCAAGACAAAAAAATCGGTGAGTCCTCTCTTGTATCCTATCCTCTGTCAATAGAGGGTTACTTATATTTATTGCGTGATCCATTCTGCCATTTTTGCCAACGCGACGAGACAATAAAAAAAACCAGTGCGTAACTATATTATTTGGTCCTTCGAGCCGGATGGTTATATCGCGTCAATTAGCATTTACAATGGCTAAAGCGAATAGGAACCCTGAGAGGGAACTGATGAGATTACAAGGCAAATTATCCGTATATTTCGAACACATTCAATCAATATATGATTCTATGAAAACATTAGATTTTAAAAATATGGCGGATGTCGAGTCATTTCTTGCGTCGAGTTGTACAATCGACTCAATACGTGAACAATATATAGCAATTCTTGAAGAAAGATGTTGTTACGAAGCATCAATAAGTGAAGCGAGCTTACCCTCATATAAATCGCTAGTTGCTTTCGAACAACTTTATGCACAAATTAAATACAAGGTTAAATCGTTAACTGAAAACAAAAATGGTAGCAATTCGTCAGACAATAAGGGCCATCTTAGGAATATTAAATTGCCTAGATTAGAGATGTGTTCTTTTGACGGGGAATACGAGAATTGGCCAATTTTTTATGAAACGTTCCGTACGGTGATTCACGAGAATCCCGATTTAACTGATAACGAGAAAATACAATATTTAGTAGGTAGGTTGAATGGTAAGGCGCTTGCCGTATGCCACGGTATATTACCATCGGCTGATAATTATATTGTTATTTGGAATGCGTTGTTAAATAAATACAATGACACTCGTTTGTTAGCCGCGTCGTATTTAGATAAATTAATGAATTTACCGGCGGTTGAGTCGAGTTCACCCGCTAGCTTGGAACAATTTATTGATAAATTTTCATCTATTATTTCGGCGTTAAAACAATTAAAAATTGACAATTTAGAAGATTTATTATTTATTTACCTTGGCTGTAAGAAAGTTAATTTAGAAATAGTCAAAGCATTTGAAATGTCATTGACTGATAATAAATCTCGTATGCCTACTTGTTCTGAATTTATCGATTTTGTCCGTAATCATTCGCATATTTTACAACGCGCACATAATGTAACAAACGTAAAACTACCTTCTCAGTCTCGTAAAAATATTAGTTCTAATACTAATCAATTGTCAGTTAAATCTGTAAGATCGCGCTCAAATAATAACGTTAAAACGTTTATGACCATACAGGAGGACGTAAAATGTCTTTCTTGTGGGAAAACTGACCACACTAAATTGGTCGAGTGTCCCACATTCCTGTCAATGTCTCCTCATAATCGTTTTACGTTAAGTAAACGTAATAAATTATGTGTTAATTGCCTTAGTAATGATCATTCTATTAAAAATTGCAACTCGAAAATAAGGTGTACGACGTGCTTGCGTAGTCATCACGTTCTTTTGCATTTCCCTTCCGATAGTGTTGCCTCTCGCGCGCGTGCGCCGCCGGCAGTTGAAAGCGCCCGCGTTATGAGCAACGGCAACGTCGCATCGACTCAGGCCGCCCCGTGTACGTCGGCGCCCCCCACTGTATCGTTATGCGCACTCGACGACAATGTAATGAGTACCGATACTCAGGCGCTCACGGAGTATTCATCTGTGCTACTCGGCACGGCTTTGTGCTACGTTATCGACGATTACGGAAATGTTAAGAACACTGTGCGTGTTTTAGTAGACAGCGGGGCACAAAAAGACTTAATTACTATGGAATGTTGCAAATTAATGAATTTACCTATATATACATCACAGACAAAATACATTTCTGGGGTTGGTGACGTCACAAATGCGATCGAAGGTGTTACTCGCCTCACGATTCGCTCTCGAATAAATGAAAACGTTCAATTTACGTTACAACCGTATGTAGTTAATAATATTACGACGGAATTACCGACTTCAACGATTGACGTTCAGAAGTTGGATTATTTACGTAATAAAAATATTGTTTTGGCAGATTGTTATTATTACAAGCCGTCAAAAATCGACCTTATTGTGTCGTCAAATATTTTTGCCCGTATTATAGGGCCTAATAAAATTTCGCGGTTTGACAATGAGCCTGTAGCTATTGAGACCTCATTAGGTTATCTCATTATAGGCCAAGCTCCCGCGTTAAATAATGCAACGTCAAATGTTGTACATATGTTTCATACATATGAACTCGAAAGTTCTTTGAATAAGTTCTTCGAGATTGAAGATATCCCGAATATTTGTATACCACTTGATCCTAATGATCAACAATGCGAAGACATTTATAGTGACACTGTCTCTCGCGACTCGAGCGGTCGGTATACCGTCAGCCTGCCATTTCAGGGTGATGAATGCTCATTAGGGGATTCGATGCAGTTATCACTGCGTAGATATTTATCCTTAGAGCGTAAGCTATTATCGAGTGCCTCATTAAAGCAGGAGTACGACAGCGTATTTAAGGATTATTTAGAAAAAGGATTTCTAGAACCAATCATTGATAATATTGGCTCTGAACCTCATTACGTCATACCGCATCACGCCGTAGTGCGTCAAGATAAGACGACAACCAAGGTCCGCGTCGTGATGGATGCCAGTATGAAGACCACTTCTGGCTATTCACTTAACGATATTTTACATACAGGACCGAATTTGCAAAATGATTTATTTCAAATAATTTTGAACTTTCGTCTTTTCGCCATTGCGATGAGCGCGGACATTTGTCAAATGTATCTGCAAATATTTGTTGATGAAAAATATCGTCGGTTTCAAAGAGTTTTGTACCGATTTGACCCTAATGATGAAATACAACTTTATCAATTAACTAGGATTCCATTTGGCTTATGTTGCAGCCCTTATCTTGCTATTCGGACAGTCCGTCAGCTGGTGAAGGACGAAGGTGCTCGCTATCCTGTAGCTGCCACAGTAGCAAATAGGGATATTTATATGGACGACCTGGTTATATCTTGTTCCATTGTTTCGGAGGGCATTAAATTAGCAAAAGAGGCAGATGCCCTATTCCGTACTGGAGGCTTCGAATTAGTGAAGTTTTCCAGCAATTCTCCAGAAATTATGAATGCCATCCCAACCTCACATCGAATTACCGATGTTGTGGACTTTAATCCCGATTGTCATTTAAAAATATTGGGGTTACATTGGCAGCCAGCTGAGGATTTCTTTACTTTTTCAATAAATCAGCAAGTGCGTGAATGCACAAAACGTAATATTTTGTCGACCATTGCCCGGCTTTGGGATCTAATGGGTTTTGTTGGCCCTGTCACTTTGTATGCCAAATTAATTGTAAAAACGTTGTGGCAAATAAATATTGATTGGGACGAAACACCACCCCAATGTATAGCTGTTCTCTGGAAGCAGTTTGAATCAGAGATGTATTTATTAGAAAATATTAAGTTACCACGTCACTTGGATGTAATTGCCAATTCTAAAATCACTATTTTGGGAGTTGCAGACGCATCTGACCGAGCGTATGGAGGCGTAGTATACATCCATGTTCTATTACCCGACAATAGTTATTGCATAAATTTGGTATGCTCTAAATCGCAAGTAGCTCCTATTCGAAATGTGTCTTTAGCACGTCTTCAGCTGTGTGCTAAATTAATATTAGCTAAAATAATGCGCATTGTTATTGATACATTATTCTGAACGATATGAAATTAATGACATATTTGCATTTACTGATAGCATTAGCGTGGATCCATTCGTCTCCATCTCGCTGGCATACGTTCTTGGCCAATCGAGTTACGAAAATACAGGACTTGATTGATTCGCGTCACTTCTACCATATACCACGCAGGGAGAATCCCGCAGACTGTCTATCTCGTGGCCTTACACCAGGGGAATTAATAAATCACCTTTATGGTTTTGCGGACCTGCTTTTGCGCATATGCCAGTTCATATGTGGCCCATGAGCCAGTTTGACTCGAACGTGGTTCTCGATCCACCTGAAATGCGAACGCAGGTTATGGTCACGATAACCTCTGAAGAGCCTTCGCCGTTGTATGCTCTTGCACAGCGAGTATCTTCATGGCCAAAACTAATCAGGATTGTTATGTATGTTTTGCGTTTCGTTAAAATCATGCCGAGTAAGTTTGAAATTCGTCATTTAGACATTGCAGAGTTCGCTATTATTAAAGCCTTGCAGTCTCTTTATTTTGCTGACGAATTTAAGAATTTGAAGGCTGGTAAAAAATTATCTCCTGCCTTCCAAAAACTTAACGCATTCATACATGAAGGCGTTTTTCGCGTTAGTGGGCGTTTGTTGAATGCAGACGAATGTCGAATCCAATTTTGCTTTCCAAACGCGACCATATTGTCGATCTTATTATCGACTACTACCACCGAAAATATCTGCGTACTGGCCCCCAATTGTTATTATCTTTGTTACGACAAAGATACTGGATACTGTCTGCGCGTAATATTGTACGGCAACGTATTCAGCGCTGCAATACTTGTTTTAGATGTTCTCCAAAAAATGAATTTCCATTGATGGCTGATTTGCTCTCATATAGAGTGAAGGAAGCGAAACCTTTTTATCACGTCGGAACAGACTACGCCGGGCCGCTGCGTATAATACCTTACAGGCGAAGAGGGGTGCACAGCTTGAAGGCATACATATGTCTATTCATATGTTTGGTTACGAAAGCCGTACATATCGAATTGGCGTCCGATTTAAGCACATAGGCCTTTCTGAATGCCTTAAAAAGGTTCATTGCGCGACGTGGGCCCATTGCAGTAATATACTCTGATTGTGGAACCAATTTCATTGGGGCTAAGACTTACCTTAACAACATGTACGCGTTATTAGCCTCTGAAGAGTATAAGGAAAAATTCGCTAATGAAGTACGAGATCATAAAATAGAATTTAAATTTAATGTGCCGGCAGCGCCACATTTTGTCGGAATCTGGGAAAGCCAGATTAAGTCCGTGAAGACTCATCTCGCAAGAGTAATTGGGCAACAACTCCTCACATTTGAGGAGATGTTAACCGTACTCACCCAAATAGAGGCCGTGTTAAATTCACGTCCGTTGTCGGTGCTCAGCTCGGATCCAACGGAGCCGCTTGCTTTGACTCCTGCTCATTTTCTCAATTTGACACCACTGAAATCCCTGCCTTCGGAAGACATTTCTAATGAGAAATTGTTAAATAGAAAACGAGTAGTCGATCACCTTGTGCAATCATTTTGGAAAAGGTGGAAACTTGAGTACCTTAATACATTGCAATCGCGTCAAAAATGGTTAAACTCCACTAAACCAATTGAGAAAGGAACTGTGGTTCTTTTGAGATCCGATAATAGCTCACCGTTAGATTGGCCAATCGGTGTGATAGAAGACGTTTTCCCTGGAAATGACGGAATCGTTAGGGTTGTTAACGTCCGAACCAAAACTGGTGTTTATCGTAGGCCTGTGGTTAAAATTTACCCCCTGCCTACACAATAATTACAGTCCATTTAAATAAAATAAATATTAACCTAAAATTATACATACATTCATACATAACTTCACGCTAGTTCCCTTGCGGGGTAGGCACGAACAACAGAGTGCCATTTAGGCTTATTCTTACACACCTCACTTGCCTAAAATTATAATATAGTATATAAATTTATTAAATAATAATCAAGTATTCATAATTTATAAATAATATAACGGATAAACCTTGCCATGTAATCTCAATTTACCACTACCTTTATATGCGTAAGTAATCGCATTACTAAATTAGTTAAATTTAATAACTTACACGTTGTGTTGCGCAACTGGGGATAATTATGGGGTTCATTTATCTTTTATATGATTTGCTTTAAATTAGCCTTGGTTTTGAAGGACTGGGTCCTGTCAAGCTGGGGGGAATATGTATTGGCCATACGTTAAGGAATTGGATCACGTAATAATACGAGTGCCTTCTATGTGCCTTTCCTTCACACCTTTGCAGCTCCTAATAACCCTTTCCTTATCCCATAATTCGTAAAAATTATGAATGCCGCGCCACCTAGCGGACGAACAGTCGTCGATCTGTTACGGCGGAACAATTACGTGCGCGTGCGCCACCCTCTTGCTACCCTTACCATAAGTGCTGTGCAAATTATTCATAAACTATAAAAATCAAGAAGTGATGTGTTTCCTGACTTCCGTCATCGGCATCAAGACAAAAAAATCGGTGAGTCCTCTCTTGTATCCTATCCTCTGTCAATAGAGGGTTACTTATATTTATTGCGTGATCCATTCTGCCATTTTTGCCAACGCGACGAGACAATAAAAAAAACCAGTGCGTAACTAAATGCAAAGATAATGGTCGATGATGTTATGCTGGAGCAAGTGAATGAGTTTGTATATCTTGCATGTGCTTTTAGCAGGGATGGAAGGTACACCGCTGATATAGAAAGAAGAGTGAATTTGGGGAATAGTTTGAATGGAGCGTTAGGTAAACTTCTAGGCGCTAAGAACCTCAGCCAGAAGGCCCAGCTCGCCATACACAACGCGGTGCTGGTACCTACGCTCACGTATGGAAGCGAGAGTTGGGTATGGAAGAGAGAGCATGAAAGTTTTTTTTTTTTTTTTTTTTTTTATTGCAGGAGTTCAGCAGACAGGCAGACGGCCCACTGGATGGAAAGCGGTTACCATCGCCTATGGACATTTGCAACACCAAAGGTGCTACAAATGCGCTGCTGCTCTCTTAAGGGAGACTGGAACCTGGTCACTAATGCCGGAACACAACACAAGGTTGTTATGGCGGCATACTCTAGACCAGGGGTGGTCGCCATCCAGTCGAGCAAATACTCTACCACCTGGCAAGTAGAGTAAACGCGGTTGAGATGCGAGCACTGCGCAAAATCTGCGGAGTGACGCTCGCGAACCGCGTACGTAATACCGAAGTAAGCAAGAGAGTTGGTCTGAAAGAGAGTGTCGGGGTGAAGGTAAGGAAAGGAATGCTCCGGTGGTTCGGGCATGTGGAAAGAATGACTAAACAGATATACAATGCAAAAGTGGATGGATGCAGAAGTCGTGGAAGGCCACGACACACCTTCCATGATCAAATTGATCGTGTACTAGCGGAGGGTGATGTCAGGAGCCTTAAGAACAGACGAGTGTGCATGACAAGAGTTATGAATGTCAAAGAAGCAAGTGAGGTGTGTAAGAACGGGCCTAAATGGCGCTCTGTTGTTCGTGCCTACCCCGCAAGGGAACTGGCGTGAAGTTATATATGTATGTATGTAAGTTGTAAAAAAGGGTACGGAACTCGAGTCCGTAGAGTTGTGAATAATAAAAAAAATCATAGGAACATCCAAGTAAATAAAATGTTCTATTTATGTAATTGGGAGTGTAAACAAGGAAAATTATAATGGATTATTTTCCTTGTTAACACGTATATATCCGGTGTAAAGGCTTAAAATTACGTAATAATAAGTAATTTTAATCATTTATATTGAATAAGAGAGGAGAGGAGTGGAGGAGTATAGACTTACATAAATAAAAACCATTGATTTAGCATTATAATCAAAATATATTTTCACATTATCAGAATAAAACTTTGCCCACTAGAATTTCACACATTTTGTACTCAAGCAAAGCTTCCATTTGTTTCTTAATCACTAAACGCTGCGCAATATCAAACGACAAGCGATAAAATGTTTTTAAACCATAGTTTAATAATAATACTGCAATATCATATTATACTCTACAATAATTTCTCACTCGAAATATATTTACTTTATGGTAAGTAGCAATAGGGTAGATGACAATCAAATCAACTGAGATACTTTTTATCATCTTACAAATCGCCGAAGCCAACTAGCCACTTGTAAGTGTTGCAAATTATGACGTCATTTCTATTACGAGTCAAATAACGTATTAATTATAAGTTAAACCGTAATTAAAATTATTTCTAACATGATATTTTAAAGTTTGATGATGATAGGTACTTAAACGCCCGCTATTTTATATAAACAATGTTTCAGAATTTATAGACTACGTTCCATTAGACTCACAATGACCGCGATTTTTCCCGTTCCACTTGTTTGCCGGCGTTACAATCGTAAACCCAAGTGGAACGGTTATTCGACCCATCTCTTGAAATGGGTCGTTGTGATCGAAAATGATGACGTCATTAGTGACGTTTTCGCCACGACCACAACGACCGCGGTCGCTTTGTAGAACGGCTAACGGAGCATTTCGGGCATTGTGAGCTACTAACGGAACGCGCCGATAGTGGCATGTATCAACTACCCCCACATTGCAAGCGATAAAAACAGGGTAGATGACAGCCAAGCCTACTGAGACATTATTTGTCATCTTACAAAAGTCGTGGCCAGTTAGATTTGGCACGAACGTAGCAAGTTATGACGTCACAAATAAGAGTGTTGTAACGTATTTGTTACACTGGTTCTTTTAAATAAAAAAACTGTGTAATTTTGACTATATACATCTATTATGTATTTCGATGCGTTGAATCCTAATTTGGGGTCAGTTTGGTCCATACACCCTCAACATTTTGAGAGTTTATGGACCAAACTGACCCCAGATTAGGATTCAATGCATCGAAATACATAAGAATAGATGGGTCTGCTCAAAAGAAGACTTTTTTTTATATTTTTTGCGGGTCGGTGTTATTATTTAAGCAGTAATTAAAATTATAATATTTTAAAAGAAAGACGATAGTATTGTATTTTAGCGGCCGCTTTGTATATGTAAATAATTCTAGAATTCATTATGTAATGCTAATGTCAGTTCTGTGCTTTTCAAACGAATTGACACGACACGGTATTCCATTGATATATTCAATGGTATGTTCATATGGATTGCTTTTGTTGATTCGACCCAATCGAAAGACAGAAATGTTTATCTAATATCGGTTTGATATAATATGTCATTTACTAAGTGTTTGTAAATAATCTGTTCACATAACATTTAAGATCGTTTAAACAAAAAACACTAATTACTTTAATACTGAGTACTGTATACTCATTGATAATGTTACTAATAATCTCACTTTTATATACTTTACGAGTTATAAATAAAATGTTAATGTAATTGAACTAAATATTCATTCGATTATGAAAAATCGATATGGCGGTTTTAAAACATTTTTCACTTGTCAAAAAGCGAATTATATAAAACTACACGGGAATATTGCTTGAAATGGCACCTAAATACGAGGAAGGACGTAATTATTATGATAATTCAAGAAACGATTTTAAATATCCAGGCTTGCATCATGATCTATTCAAAAAGAAAAAAAAAGTCAACAGACAAACAAATACATTATATATCTCCAACTTAGGCAAGTTATGCTTGTATTATAGGTGACATACAGCGAAGCACTCTGGGACCGTCCTAGACCATAGAAAATAACGGAAAGCTCGTTTGCAACACAGAGCCTCTGGGTTCCAATGAGCTTGACCGGCAAAGGCTTAGCCCACTCAACCACAAAAGCCGTGTTACCTGTGAGGCCTCAGCTTTCTATACCTTACTATCCCTTCTTTTACCAAAGCGTTGGTAGAAAGCTGACATTACTTGTGTGAAAACAGATCGGGTGGGATGCCGTCTCCTTCTTTTGCGAGCGGGTCATGCTCGCTAAGGAGGACACGTGGGCGTCGGACAACGTCCATCGCCTAGAGACACACCAGAACGTTCTGGAACATTCCGCGGAGAAAGTTCCGGCGACGGAAGGATCGGCGCTAATCTGAACTGGGCAAAATTTCCGCTGTGTTACAGGAGAGTTTTTAGCGGGAACTGTGCGGTGTACTGTGCAGTTTGATTTTCTAAAAATGTGTAAAATAGTTGTAGGATATTGATAATTTTTTTGTGAGAAATATGAACTGTATAACCAAATGTGGCTTTTCGAGTTTTCACAAGAACTCGCTTCAATGGCGTCAGTGGAAGACGTACAAATCAGCTGAACAATACGAAGAATTTATACATCAGAATTGGCTGTATGGATTAAGATTCCCTTGCCTGCCATTGTTTATGGCGTATACTCCACTACTACTGATGTGTCTTAGGTAACTTAGAAAACATTGTGAGCGTATTATATAGAATGTTCCGTAGGCGGCATGTGAGAGTCGGCGGGGAATGGATTCTCACTCGCCGCTAATATGTTGTCGCGCCAGTGTATCGTACGCGCTCACATTTCCTCACAGCCTGCCAAGTCTGCAAAGCTATGTACCCGTGGCCCTGGCATAAGGGAGAAGGTCGGAACACCGAGGGGTTCAGGTGGATATTCCCAACTCGGGTGGCAATAGCAGTCCCGGGGGATGCTAGTGCCACCCCATTGTGGCGATTCCTACGCGGATTTCCCCACGTTAAAAAAAGGCACGTCGTCAGCCAATCACAGTTCACTGCTGGACGTAGAACTCCCCAAATCGGCGCCACTCATCCGTCCTCCGACTTCCACATCCAGCACCTCCCGGCGACCTTGCGCAGGTCGTAAGTCCATCGGACTGGAGGGCGTCCCACACTCCTTTTACCAAGTCCATCTTCCAGGACTCATCTGTGCCATCGGCCATCCGTCCTGTGACAGACGTGACCGGCCCACTGCCATTTCAACTTGCTAAAAAAATTACACCCGAGTACAATTCTTAGCTGTATCGGTAGCTACAGACGCATATTCAGGTTCTGTGTCCGTAAGACCTATATGGGTCCGGCTGACTACCGTATACAGCGGACTACGGAGTATACAGATCCGTTAAATGGAGTTTTTGGTGGGAACTGAAAGGAGTTGCTATGCTGTGCAGTTTTATTTTCTAAAAATGTGCAAAATTACTCTAAAATGAACAATAGTTGTAGTAGGATATTGATAGTTTTTGAGTAGTAATTACGTGTTTTGTGAGAAATGTGGACTGTAAAGTCAAATGTGGCCTTTTGAGTTGTCACAAGAACTCCGTTGAATGGCACTAGCTGATAACCTACAGTTCAGCTGTGCTACACATAGGTTTAAGAAAATGAAGAAACCACATTGAATCTAAGATCTGGCTTAAAGGCCTAGCTGCCAAGCCATAAAATCCAACAAAAAAAACAGATCCGTTAAATCAAATTTATTTAGGTTATTCCTAAATAATAATTGTAATCGTCGATACGGGTGCGCAGATCTACCACTACGCACTCGAATGCGTGTACGTATGGATGTGGGTTTTGTGGTCTCGCATTCTAGTATTGTCGGACCGGTATCCCGATCGGTGTTGGATGTACATCCATCAATAATGCGATAGATGCAGAGCCGAAGATTCCTATACATCCGGACCGGACCTACCCACCTTTAGTATTTTTTTTTAAATGCAGGAGTCCAGCAGACAGGCAGACGGCCCACTTGATCGAATCGATCGACATTTGCAACACCAAAGCTGCTACAAATGCGCTGCTGCTCTTTTAAGGGAGACTGGAACCTGGTCACTAATGCCGGAGCACAACTCAAGGTTGTTATGGCGACGTACTCCAGACCAGGAGTGGTAGCTATCCAGGCGGGCAAATGCCCTAACACCTGGCTAGTGTTGAGTTTATCGCAAATTCTGTTTAGTAGTAAGGCAATTGAAAGGATAATAAGATAAAGGAACCCATTAATCGGCTGATGTAATAATTTACAATTTAGTTTCGATGAATAAATCACAATATAAGAATCATGGTACAGGCCCGGATTCACAGCTGCAGAAGTCACATGATCATATAACAACATTCGACAGAAGTGTACGCGGTACGACGTGAAATATAAGATATAATGCGGGTAGTAAACAAAATGAAATTAACATACTGCCAAATTGACATCATTCGGCAGATACATCATAAATATGTTTTTTTTATGATAAAATTACCAAAGTTAATTCGTAAAACACTGTTAAAATGGATTTGCATTTTAAATTTAATGGTATAATCAATTTAAAGAAAATGCAATCAATATCACTTATCATGTGGTAAGAAGATTCATTACCGTATTGGTCGGTAAAGCAGTGTCTGGTTTGAACTGTTTTATCGACAGTACTACATTACCATCAACAGTGCAAATTATCCTCATGCATACTTAAAATAACACGCAATGATTAAAAAATGTACATTAAAACATTAAAAATTAGAGATCGATCGATATACGGAATTTTCATAAATATAAGCCAAATATTTGATGTCTCCACATGCGTCACACTTTATCCATTAATACTTTAGAAAAAAAAATGGTAACTAATAATAATTCAATATTTCTAGTCTTTCAAAATCCCAAAACAAACAATATTCATACAAAAATCAAATATACGATTATAAATAATAAGATTCAGATACTTTTACATTTCAAGATCGAAAATTACTTTTCTTTCCTTTATAATAATGTAATATATATAATATAGTAATAACACGTTTTAAAGCGTACAGGAATCTATTTAACTATCCTAAAACTCTCAATAATCTTATTAGCCCATACATATTCAGCAGTTATGCAATATAAGAAAAATAATTTAAAAAGTTGTTGAAACAAAGAGATTCAATAACATATTCATATCATTTGGACGGGTTATTGCGTAATATCAACGTAATCTGAGTAATCTTATAAAGTAACAAAAATAATTTCATATATTACTATCTCTTCTACTTTGGCTGCAGCCTGACTTACAAGACTAGCATCGGTTGTCAGATCACTAACAAAAACTAATTAGACATTAATAAATACACAAATTCGCACTATCTATTATTCATATATTTATGACAAGCACGAATCGAAATTGGTGAAAAGTTTCCCAAACACAAAACACGCAAAGCATTAAGCTGGTGGTATGATCTCACCGACTTGTGGATTGATCTCACCAACAGGTGGACTGGTCTCATCAATTGGTGGTTTGATCTCATCGACTGATGAACTGGTCTCACCAACTGGTGGACTGGTCTCACCAAGTAATGGACTGGTCTCACCAACTAATGGACTGGTCTCACCGACTGGTGGACTGGTCTCGCCAACTAGTGGACTGGTCTCACTAACTGGTGGACTGGTCTCACCAACTAATGGACTGGTCTTACCAACTGGTAGACTGGTCACGCCAATTAGTGGACTGGTCTCGCCAACTAGTGGACTGGTCTCACTAACTGGTGGACTAGTCTCACCAACTAATGGACTGGTCTCACCAACTGGCGGACTGGTCTCACCAACTGGTTGTCTAGTCTCATCAGGTGATAGTTTTATCTTAGTTGAAGGTAGACTGGTTTCATCAGCTGGTGAAATGGTTTCACACAACCCGCCGGCGAGAGCTCCTTAATTGACGACTTTCTAAAAAATCTACTGATTTCCGTTCACATAGCACCTTTAGTTCACATTTTATACTAGTGCCAGGTACAAGCTAAAGAATACTTTCCGGATATATTTCCTTAAAAATAATTCTATTCGGTATTTCTCAATCCTCAAAATAGAATTAGAGTTATTTATTAAATATTCATCTACAGTAAAAATTAGATGTTAATTATGACATTAAAACCTTTAAATTAAGAAATATTAAACAACGAATGGAATTATTCAAACATGTCAAATGACAATACATTCTTTGGCTGACGATGAAAGCATATTTAAATTTTATGCCCTCTAGAACAATAACTAAAGCTATAGAAACCGTATTAAAATCGCTACAAAATACATACATCCGAACCATTTTCACTTATGACTTTGAGAGCGTGTTAGAAAGGGATGCAAATACATTCGTGCGTTCGTTATTTACAAGATTATCTCTAGTTTAAATCAAGACTGTGATATTAGCCGGCATGGTAAATTTCATAAATGTACTGTCCCTTATTTACTGTGGTCTGCTTGTCTGGGATCGGCCCCAAAGTGGTCCTTTGTACCCATAACACAAACTTAACTTGCTTAACTACAATATGTGTTTATTTGCCGATTATTATAAAAAGAAAAATAAATTATTATACCACCATCTTGTTTCGCGGTCGAGTGAACGAATTTAAACTAGTGACAACCATATACATTGTTTTCTCTTAAAAGATCATTTTCCTACATTACAAACATGATTTTAATATTATTGTAGACAATGTTTTATATTAATTGTCTAAAGACACAATTTAACTAAAATTTTATCCAAAAAATCATCTTTTAAGAAAAAACAAGGTAAATGTCTGTACAGGAACAGATAGTACACCCGTCATGCTCTTTCAAAGCGGAGTGGCGGATTTTACACATCGGTTATCTCGATGTGCAGGTTTCATCACGATGCTTTTCTTCATCGTTAGCACGTGATGTAACTGGTTTAATTATAGCTTGAAACAACAACCTTTCCCCCAGTAATAAGGTGATTTTTACAAACAAACGTCACGTGTAGCAAGTATTTTTTAACTAAGTAGCATAATTAAAACGACATTTTACGAACTAGAACACGTCAAATTACACTCGTTAAAATTAATGTAGAATTAAAATAATATTTTATGAACTTGAACATGTGACTCGTCTGAACAATAAAGGAAAGCTGATATTTTTTGTTTCACTCACACTCATAGTATACTGTATTACTTTATATGAATAAAACATCTATATTTCTTAGCTTTTATTTTAGCACGATTTCTATATCTTTACGCCCCCTTTCATCCATACACTATTTAGTAAAGAGCCGTTCTTATATTTTTCTATGTTGTATAACAATTTTACTAATAGCCTAGATGGGATGTAGGGTCAAATACGAGGAATGGGATCGGGTATCAGACAGGAGGAATGTGACAGAGGGGATGTGGATACGGGGTGGGGGGGGGGGAGGTTGAGGTCAATGGGAACTCTCTCATCGCGATCAACTCAAGGCTAAACGTTTTGTCACCGATATTGTGTGAGAGCGTTGTCACGCGGAAATAATCGACACTAAGAGCTGTAATCAATATATCGAGCCTTTACCGCCATTTTATCGTAAGCGACATTTGGACCTAAGTATATTTTTTGTAGTAAAAAGTATTCTAAACTATTATTTTGTTTTAAGACTTCCAGTTTTAGTTAGATCAGACTGTAGCAGCGAGAGAGTAGAGGTTAAATGTAAGTAAGTAAGTTTTTCTGTAATGGTGTACAATACAGTGTTATCTATCTATCTATCTATCTAAATTATACTTCAGATGGCAGAGAGTAGTATAGAAGTGAACTACTTTATTTTGGAAACGGTAAACTTAAGTACAAATATTAACAAGTCGTACAGCTAGTACAATATTCAGCACAATGTGTGAGCGGGATGGATGATGTGCGAGCGAGATAGAGCAACTATTAATATATGCGCTCCTGCTTTCGCTAGCCAGTAGTTCGTTGTCCACTGTGATGTCTAGACGTATGCATCTCCAATAAGACCCTACTAAATCAAAAACTGAATGTCTTAATACTCTCATAATATTTTTTGTTATGCAAGATCCAAATGTCGCTTACGATAAAATGGCGGTGAAGACTCGATATGTACTTAATAGTTCAAGAATAGCTCTACTATGTCCGTTTTTAGAGGTAAATGTGTCACTGGGTCATTTTTATACCTAGTATTATTAATTCATATTACAGTTACCAATTTACGGATGTAATATTTTCTTCTTGTCTATGTCAGTTTGTTTCGCTATGACCTGGCATACTTGAGTGCCGCGTTGAGAGGCTTCTCCTCCTTGAGTGACTCCTTAAGGACGATGTCAGAGGTGGTGAAGGGTGGGGGGGAATGCTCGCCATCTTGCACCGATGGCGACTCTTCCGTTTCCGACCGGCTTTGAGAGTCAATTGACGGTCTGAAAAATTAAAAAAAATATATTACACAGATGAAAATAAAAGGCAACAAATACATTGATCATCAAAAAAGCTCTCTTACCAAAAAAAAAAAACTAAACACTATGAAAACGAAATGTGTGCCAAGAAAAAGTATTAATGTGCATTTTACTACAATATACGAGATATTACTTTTGGTGATCATTTACTATTCTTGACCGTATAACATTTTTTTTTCATTATTCATCATTCACATCATCACATTCTTTTATCATATTTTCCTATTTTTTGACATTATATTTTACTACATCTGGTGATCAGTTAGTCATAAGCCTAAATAAAAGGCAGTGATTTAAAGTATCGTAATATTTAATGAATAGAGATATTTTTATTTTTAAAAATAAATAATTATAACGCCTAGTTTACATCATACCACAACAAGCAGGACCGTGACGAAGTAAGTGGAAAGTGGACAGCGCGAGTATCAAATGTTCAAATAAGTGCGCGTTTACCATACTCGCGTTGCCCATTCCCCTCGTCACTTCCATGCTTATTGCCATGGAAGTGGGCCTAATGTAGATAGGTTTAAATAAAAACAATACGGTGGAACCTCGTAAGTCGAACTTGAAGGGAGACGCTCGAAAATCGAGTCATAGAGTTTTCGATATAAGCAGGATTTCGACTTAAGCGAATTGACATTCGACTTGTTAAGAGTTATTGAAATAATCGAGTTGTACATACATACATACATAACTTCACGCCAGTTCCCTTGCGGGGTAGGCACGAACAACACAGCGCCATGTAGGCTTATTCTTACACACCTCACTTGCCTCTTTGACATTCATAGCTCTTGTCATGCACGCTCGTCTGTTCTTAAGGCTCCTGACATCACCTTCTGCTAGTACACGATCAATTTGATCATGGAAGGTGTGTCGTGGCCTTCCACGACTTCTGCATCCATCCACTTTTGCATCGTATATCTGTTTAGTCATTCTTTCCACATGCCCGAACCAGCGGAGCATTCCTTTCCTTACCTTCACCCCGACACTCTCTTTCAGATCGAGTTGTAAACGTTGTAAAATCAAATATTGCTATATTCGAGATACAGAGGTCCAATTTATTTTTTTGAGTTATGGAGGCAAAATAATTACTGAATTTGCTTATAGAGACTCTCTAATTATTTCGACTTACAGAGGGTTCAGGTTTCAAGCAACAGAGGCTTTAGGGTCGAAAGGAAAGGAACACAATCTTTTTTCGAGTCTGGGAGGTTCTCAACTTATCGAGGTCCGAATTAAAGAGGTTTTACTGTATTAGAATTTTTTGCTATTACACCACAGTGAATATACACGTTGGACTTATGTCATACAATAAACATATACAATACTGCATGCAATATAAAGTATCACTGTTATTTCTTGTACAGAATATTAAAAAGGGTCAATTTTGTGTTTCTGGGTATGAGTTGTCCAATTTTTCATCCGCCTGAGAAATAAAGTATAATAATAATAATAAGTCTTTATTTATTTCTTTATGCGCAGGGGGGCTTTGGGGGGGGGGTCAAGGCAAGGCCCCCACCTCTGTGTTTGCCTTAGCCTGTCAGCACGGAGTGGAGATCGCTAGAGCTAAGACTCGAGCTCCAGGGGTGGAAGTGATAAATGGCATCACGTCAGAAGTAGCTTCGGTGAACCTGCAGCCCACCTCTCTACACCTCTTAGCCGCCCACACCCATGTTGCCCCTGTCTTGAGTGGCGAGTCACCATCTGCCCTTTTTCCATGTTCCCTGAATATCGTGACGGGCAGACGCCATAGTCCCCATATTCCCAGACCCCTAGTACCACTAGCAGTTCGCTCCAATAGCCCGGTACTTCTTGTCGTCATTTCCCACAATAGTCCTGCACTGACCGGGGCTTGTCCTCGGGTGCATTATTACATGGTGCAGACAGGGATAACCGCCGGCCAGTGTCACGCTATATTTAGATTAAATTTGTCAAGGGGCCTCTACGTGTCGGCCTTCCCATGGCCCCACGCAAACCCTCCAAATGTCCAGGCCATTCTTATGGCCCGTGCTCTACAAAGTCTTTATTTCAGGCAATAGAATTACAACAGAATCAAAATTTTAAAATTAAACGCTATTCAATTATGTTGAAATAATATTCATGTCATTTCAATTTACACGTATATTATGCATTAGCATTACGTTGCACAGAATGCCAGCTCCTAAAAATAGGGTCGTCATGGCCATCTGAAAACATACTAAGAATCCCATAATAAATTTAACTACATATTGATTACGATCCCTGATCACCTGTATCTCCTGGTGTTCAACGGCGACAGTGATGCCAAGAGTTTAAGCAGGGTGTGCCGAGGGGGTGAGTCCACGCACAGCTTGGAGGGGGGGAGGTCCACGCAGAACGGATTCCGAGTGTCACCCACGAAGGTGGTCGTGTAGTTCTCCATCTTGAGCAGGAGAAGAAGCACGTCTTCCAAGTCTGCTTCGCTAGAAGACGAATAATAATATTTAAATAAGACAGTAAATAATTGACATACACAGATTGGAAGACAGACACAGATATCTATATAGTTAATAAATAAAGGTAATAAATATTATCCGGGTTACATAAAAGGTACTTAATAAAATAAATAGGAACCAACTATTTAAATAATGACGATTAAGATCCTAATAAATAATAAAACTACGTTTTAACGGTTTTAAGCGCGGTAATTTTATTTGATTTTGGTTTTTCCGACGTTTCGGCCACTTTTCAGTGGCCGTAATCACGGAAGACAAAGATGTCAAGTGTCAACGAGTATTGTTAAAGTTTTATTTAGCCTACCGCCAACTTATTAATTTTAATTTTGTTTATGGTTATTATTTACTCTATGGGAGCCTAATCTAATTTACTACCGCTTCCCAACATGTTATGGCTCGAAGAGAAGAAGCGGCGCAAGAAACTCTTCAGCAAACATGCCTAGCTCTAATAATTTTATATAATATTAAAATGGGTGGAAGGAAAAATAAAAGTAATTATCAGTCAAGTTGGTTTGTGTTCCGTTGTACGCAGAAAGAGCTCACAGTGTCTTGAGGTCTGGCAGCTGGTTTTTGCTGGGTTTGGGTCTTAATAGTTTTGATGATTGGATCCCAAACAGGTGGTACTTGCCATTAAGATCCTGCTTACTTGCACGCCGTGTATTGAATAAAATAACGGAGGAAGAATACAATTTCCTGCGTTGGGGGCGTCCTGTCGTAAGAGGCTACAAAACAACCCACAGCCAGGACCCCTAGTCTAGACTATGCCGCCATAACAACCTTGAGTTGTGTTCCGGCATTAGTGACCAGGTTCCAGTTTCCCTTAAGAGAGCAGCAGCGCATTTGTAGCACCTTTGGTGTAGCAAATGTCTATAGGCGATGGTAACCGCTTTCCATCAAGTGGACTGTCTGCCTGTCTGCTGAACTCCTGCATAAAAAAGTGCAATTAGTAGGGTAGAGTTGACAATATCGAAACACTTACCTGGCGGAATAAAGGAACTGTGCGAAGTTTATATTGGACACGCATCCGTCCTTGTCTTCGCTGTCCGTGTACAAGTCCGTCTCGCGGTAGTACATGTAGAGGAAATCGTTGAGCTGCTTGGCGATGACCGCGCATCTGTCTTTGTCGCACATCTTCGTGGGTGGGCCCTGGAGGAGCGTTACGATTTTATCCGTAGAAAAATAGAATTTATAGTACAATAATCTGTCTTGAATCTCAAAATCCCCTCGTAATCTAAGAACTTCTTTGTAATCTAAGAACCGCTTTGTCATCTTAAAACCTCTTTCTAATCTAAGAGCCTCTTTGTAATTTAAGAACTTTTTTGTAATCTAAGAACCGTTTTGTTATCTTAAAACCTCTTTCTAATCTAAGAGCCTCTTTATAATCTTGAAACCTCTTTGCAATCTAAGAACCGCTTTGTCATCTTAAAACCTCTTTCTAATCTAAGAGCCTCTTTATAATCTTGAAACCTCTTTGTAATCTAAGAAAAGCTTTGTCATCTTAAAACCTCTTTCTAATCTAAGAGCGTCTTTATAATATTGAAACCTCTTTGTAATCTAAGAACCGCTTTGTCATCTTAAAACCTCTTTCTAATCTAAGAGCCTCTTTATAATCTTGAAACCTCTTTGTAATCTAAGAACCTCTGTAATATTAAATCTATTTCTAAGAGCCTCTTTATAATCTTAAAAACTCTTCTTAATTTGTTAACCTCTATCTAATAAAACCTCTTTACGATATAAGAACTTCTTTATTTTTATTCTCTAAGTGACGAATTTTACGTATATAACCTAATAATCTCTTTGTAACCAAAAGTCCTCTAGCAATATAGAAATACATATATCTATAATCCAAAGTCTCTGTCCAATATAAGATGCAAAATCTCTTGTAATCTAAAGCTCTTGTAAGCTCTAATAGGATAAAATGAAAACAGCTATTGGTCTAAAACACTATTACAGTCTTAGTGAAATGTTTCATTTCAGCGATGTAACCATGCAAAAAAAGCGAAATTTTAACATTAATAAGAAGCAATATAGTGCAATGAATTTCATGCAACAAAAATATCAGTATCAAAAACATTATAGTAATATTTTAATTTTATAAAAATATAGTGCTTTAAGAAGATTAGATTAAAATAGGTTATTATATTCAGTGAGAATAGTGGTGTATCTAAGCTTATACAGCATGACCTGGTGACATTGAGAACATAGTACCGTTTTACACAACCAATAATCCCGACCAATGTACCCGCGCAGTAGACCAATTTTAGTAGCATACGACAATGTACGAATCGTGTAAGCGGGACAGAGCTAAGAATGGCAACACTCTGCAATTTCCGCTTTCAAATAAAGTTCAATATAGATTATTTACATGTCGGAAAACGGTCCTGCGCAAATAAAATTATCAATCGGAATTATATGCTGTGTTAGTTATGTAAAACTGTAGCGTTGTTTATAATTCTTGTATATTTTGATGTAAATAAAAATTAAGATATTATACATACATACATAACTTCACGCCAGTTCCCTTAGCGGGGTAGGCACGAGCAACAAAGCGCCATTCAGGCTTATTCTTACACATCTCACTTGCTTCTTTGACATTCATAACTCTTGTCATGCACGCTCGTCTGTTCTTAAGGCTCCTGGCATCACCTTCTGCTAGTACACGATCAATTTGATCATGGAAGGTGTGTCGTGGCCTTCCACGACTTCTGCATCCATCCACTTTTGCATTGTATATCTGTTTAGTCATTCTTTCCACATGCCCGAACCACCGGAGCATTCCTTTCCTTACCTTCACCCCGACACTCTCTTTCTTACTTCGGTATTACGAACGCGGTCCGCGAGCGTCACTCCGCAGATTTTGCGCAGTGCTCGCATCTCAACCGCGTTTACTCTACTTTCATGCTCTCTCTTCCATACCCAACTCTCGCTTCCATACGTGAGCTTAGGTACCAACACAGCATTGTGTATGGCAAGCTGGGCCTTCTGGCTGAGGTTATAAGATATTATGTTACTAGTATTTCTGCAAATAAATATTTTATTAAATTCTATTTTTTTGTGTTTTTCCCCTAATACTCTCTTCATGATCTAGATTTAATTAAGAGTGCAAGTGAAGCGTTTCATGCTTAAACCGTCAACCACCTTTACATTGTATGGCATCCGCAACGACGCCGAAGCCCTCTTGAGGAACTTCAGCACCAGCTGCGCGTGCGCAACGCCCAACTCGTTCGAAGGGGACGATATCCGTTTCAGCACGTGCGTCAGGAACAAGCCGAATGCGCGACGACCTTCGCCCATACTTATAATAAAAAAATTAAATGTTTTTTTTACTTTTCTTTTTTTTAAATAAACACTGTAATATCATAATGAAAGCACTATAATTAATTACCCGGATTTATTGCTATGGACCTTACCTCTTCAGATACACCGTGACAATATTGGGAATCAGAGTAAGAGAGAGAGACATAAGTGCGAGCGAGTGAGGCATAAGCTCGTGTTTCATATATGTACGTCACATTCCATGTAACACAATCTTACAAAAAAAAAATATAATATTAAGTATTTAAAAGGTTTATTCCTGGTAATACCGATTTAAAAGTGTATTTTTTTTTAAATACATACACTAAAATATTACGTATATTCAATACGCGTGTTGCATAACAATGCTTTTATTATGAAAGAATAGACAATTGAGTTTTTTCGTGGAAACTGGAAGAGCGACTTATGTTGATGGGCAATTTTAATTTAAAATATAAATTGACAGTTTCTTATGGACATGTTAATTTCTACTCACGTCAATCTCATTCCGTCGAGCAACTGCCGTTTGACGATCTCCTTGGCGCGGCGCGTGTCGTGCAGCGGCTGCGAAGTGGGCTCGCCCAACGAAATAGCCGGTGCGGTCGATGTTATCGTCACCGCTTCGTAACGTTTTAATCTAATAAAAAAAATGAACACCGAAACCAGTTAGCCTAGCTAAGCCGCTTGCTTCCTTCCAGGTTCCTCTTTTTGCCAGAGGTAATCCGATTGAAGTCTGAAGCTTAAGAAGTCCCCAACCAATGAAGACGCTTTGACCCTCGAGAAATGCGTGTACTTCTTGCGCGTACAATAGTTCGTTTTGTGTTCCATAGTGAATTTCGAAAGTTGGCTGTTGGCCATAGACAAATCAACGTTCGTCATAGTAAATTTTGATATTGCGTGTACACACCGCCGCGAGCGCACTGATTTCATTGTAAATCATGCAGCGACAAAGACAAACCACTGCGTGGGAAGCGCGCAGTGGCATGTGGGATGCGCCACGTCGCGTGGTTGGGTATACCCACTAAAGCCCTTCGTCGTTCCTCTATGCCTCCCATGACCGGGCTGTGGGCTCGTTCGGGCCATCTTCAACCCAACCGATGGTCAGCCTCTTTTTAGGCCGGCCCCTCCATTTATGCTGCCGCCTTTTGCCAGGGGAAATCCGGACAAGGACCATAGGCCAAGCAAGGAAGAAAAGTCGCATGGGATTCGCCTCCTCGGGGTGACACTAGCATGCCCGCAGGAATGCTACTGCCACGCTACGGTTTTAGATACCCAGAAAAAACCCCTGTCTCTAGTCCGGGCGATGGGTTTACGGGTTGGCCCCACCATTTGTTGTTAGAGAGCTTAGCCTCTACGGCTACCTTGGGTTTCAGTCAGGTTCTACCCCAACCCGGCCCACGAAGAGGCTCACCCGTAGACGGGGGCGGGCTTGCGTCAGCTAGGGTTTATTGTCTTAACCCTAGCATATGATATCGGGAGGAACAACCGTGGTGTTTAGTGGATATGCATTATACTGTATTGTTGTTATTATGTGTGTTGTATTGTCCACCGTGACTTCACTTTATGATCCCAGACGGGAGAACCGCGCTAGTCCTTGTTGGCTAGCATTATGCTGAGACTGGGTCCAATTTAGGACTTATTTTGAATGAATAAATGAAAACACTTTATTGTTCACCAAAAATTAAAACTACGTTCTTAAAACTAAGTACAATAAATGTTGAACAAAGGGCGGCCTTATCGCTTAAAGCGATCTCTTCCAGGCAACCCCCTAAACTAAGGACAATATTAAGACAACAGTGGCGGTGAATACAATAAATAATAAGAAACATTCCAAGAATAAGTAGAAATTAAATAAATAAATAATAATATACTATACAAAAATAAGATATATCATACTATATATAGAATCAGCAGCATGTTTTAGACTTGCGAGGACCAAAGATATTTAGTAACCATCAATTTAAAAGACATTCTGGATTTAGCTTGTCTGATGTTGAGTGGCAGTGATTTATTTTGTTTCTATTGTCTTTTTATTTCTATTTATATTAACCTAGTTTTGTCCTAAATAAAATATTTTTATTTCTTTCTTTCTTCATATTCCAGCAAAAACAGCCGGTGGGTCCCACAATACCCCACTGCCATGTCTCCGAACAGGTGTGCGCAAACTAATTCACCTCATAACACAAGTTACCACCCCAACAGGGCATATCTCACTCCACCACCACACTTCTCCTGCGGTGGGACAAAGGGATTTCCCTTGTAAAATAAATGCCTACGGTAGTTAGGCCTAGACATACTGCCTTCGATAAGTAATGAAAGCCAGCAAACCAAGTTATCCGGCTTCCGTCAACTTATAGAGGGTAGTTAGGCTAGCCCTACCACCTCTCGCAGATAACAGAGGGCAGTACACCTAGCCGTAATGCTTCCTTTAGCTCCCAAACTCAAAAAATGATGCTGGCTCGACGTTACGACAAAAGCACCATCAAGAAGAGCGCACGAATTGAACAAAAAAGTAGAAAACAGACTTTTATGCTTTGACAATGTTATTATTATTATAAATAGTATATTTCGTAATATTTTCTTAAGTTCTCGCGACTTGTATACATAATAAAACTACGTTTTGCTGAAGAGTTTCTTGCGCCGCTTCTTCTCTTCAAGCCATAACATGTTGCGAAGCGGTAGTAAATTAGATTACGCTCCCATAGAGTAAATAATAACCATAAACAAAATTAAAATTAACAAGTTGGCGGTAGGCTAAATAAAACTTTAACAATACTCGTTGACACTTGACATCTTTGTCTTCCGTGATCACGGCCACTGAAAAGTGGCCGAAACGTCGGAAAAGCCAAAATCAAATAAAATTACCACGCTTAAAACCGTTAAAACGTAGTTTTATTAGTATATTTCGTATAACATCATAAGGAATACAAATAAATATATCTACCTTTGGGGGGTGTCAGTCAAACTGGTGGCAACTGTCGCGTGCTGGAAATGGGGCAGCACGTGGGAGTGGACCAGCAGGTTGTAGTTGTGCTGCACCACTTGGTAAGGAATATTGTTGTTTAACGATGTCGAGCATACTGGAATGCCTGTCACGGGGTCTGGAAACCAATAGTATATACTTTCTAGGTGTTATGCGTATATTGTTTTTAACCAAACATCTGGAGCCTGTAGTGGAAAAACATCTTAAGCGACAATTTTTTATTATAATTAGTAATGAGTAGTACACGTGTGATGCAGTACATTTGTCCCGGACAAAATAGATTTGAACTGATACGGTTTAAAATTTAAATTTGTACTACTTCCAAAATTTTGTCCCGCTACTACTCACGCGTCAAATGTAAGAGGAAGGACGGAACGAGGACAACAGTACAATAATGCGTCTACGGATATTCACATGACACAGAGGGACAACATGACATGTACGACTGCTAGTACAATGAAGTGACCGAGGCCGATCACATCCGATTCTTAACGAACATTTCCGAACTAGAAGTTTTTTACAAATGAGGGAATGACGCTCAACGTCTCACCGGCCTCATCGCTTCAAATATACTGCCGCGGTGCAAAACATACAAATCTCCTCGCCTCATTTGAACTGTACATTGTACTAGTTCAGTACAAAATTTCATGTTACTCTTAATATAAAATGAGTTCATTTTAAAATCATGTCTAACTCTAATTTTAATTCACTTTTTATTGTAACATACAGCTAAAATAGTTTAGATCCCAATATAAAGATCTTTAGACCCATATTCGCGGTAATGGCCAGATTATAAATATACTAAAAATCGGTAATCTATGAGTAATGTATTGTTATGAGTTGCGAGAGTCGAATTAAAATGCCGTTGGAATTATTATAGTTCATTATAACTATACAAACACGTATAACATAGGTACAAATATAACATAATGCACGATTCAATAACACGCGCAAAGTCCGTCACTAAATAGATCACCGAATGTACACAAGTCTCGCCATGATCGTGGTTCTCGCTCGACTGCCTCACCCCTCCGTTGGGGCATTGCTTTATACTGTACAAATACAATATGTCTGTAGACTGGATTTCTAAGAGTCACGCCTGGCTAATGACCACCATAAAGATTACAATACACAATGGGCTATTTTTCCAATCACAAATTTTAAACAAAAGAGGACGGTCATAAAAGCGCTTCAATGTTATTAGCTCAAACAACTACGGGTAATGTGCTTTGTTTACAAATATGCAGGTGGCCGAAATTGTAACAGTATTAATTTGTAAATTAGCCCTCGTGTAAAACTTTATACATGTTCTTCTATAACAGGCTCGATATTATATTGTTATGTCGAAGGACGACATTTGCACACTTTTTGCAGAATAATATAATAATAACAGTTTTTTCAACACACATGCTCATAAAGTGGCTCTATGGTCACCGCAATTAGGCACAGAATGACACCCATTATCAAACTGTGAGTAAAAAACATTATAACTCACTAGTGAGTTATAGATTTTTTTTTTTTAATTTTATTGGTTGAGTTGCTTTGTTCTTAAAAAAGTTTTTATTCTAAAAAAAAAGATCGTGTTCTATAGAACAAATAAATTAATGTTCCTATTGCTTGCTCATTTCATGCAACTTCTTATTTAAATAGATAATTTTAACTCGTACGTGTTTAATAAATAAAACTTTCACTCATATATAACTTTTTTTTATCTACTAAATAAAATTACTTTTTGTTGTTATTTTATTCACAAGTGTGTTGAAAAACGTCGTATGATACACGTGTGTATTGATGATTACCGTCCTCGGCTCTCTTAAGACCCTCGCCTACGGCTCGAGTCTCAATGGCGCCTCGGCGGTAATCACCAATGTTACACACTAGTACCATAATGTACTATTTATGTACCCGAACAACTTCGAACCGCTGCCAGGAAAGTCCCCCAGGGGTCCCCGGGTTATAAAAGTTTCACTTCAAAAATGTCACTCATTTTATTTCATAAGATTCGCTATCGATCAGTAAAAAAATCGCATTGGAGTTCGTGTTTTTTCAATCTGGCCATTTTAAATAATTCCCAGAAAAATTCCCGCGGGATTCCTGGGATACAAAGTAGCGCAGGTTTTAAGTCTAAGAATTTGCTGTTGATCAGCGAAAGGGCATCGAAATCGGCCCAGTAATTTTTACGTGAACCCCGAACAAACAAACAAGAAATGTAAAAAAATTGCATTGTGTTCTCCATTGTTTATATAATGTATTCCACTTGTTTATTTTTTTAATAGCTTCAATGTACAGCCATGGTATGTTTAGAATTTTATAATATTATAGATTTACAACGGAAAGTATTTCACTTCTTATATCTGTTACATCTCCGGCTGTTTTGTAATCTGTATCCGCGTAGGAACGGAGAAAGAATACAATTTCCTGCGGCCGGGTGCCCTGTCGTATGAGGTGACAAAACAACCCACAGCCAGGTGGTAACGTATTTGCCCGCCTGGATGGCTACCACACCTGGTCTAGAGTATGTCGCCATAACAACTTTGAGTTGTGTTCCGGCATTTGTAGCCAGGTTTCAGTCTCCCTTAAGAGAGCAGCGCCTTTGGTAGCACCTTTGGTGTTGCAAATTACCATAGACGATGTAACCACTTTCCATGCAATAAAAAAAAAATCAATTTGGATTTGATTGAACCCTATTATACTCAACATTATTGATAGTTAGCTCTATAATATACAATTGTGACAAAAAAATTAAAGTTTATCATCAAAATAAATATATCAAAACTGCAATAAGAATTAGAGAATCTCTTACCGAGATACTGGGAGTACTTCTGCCAGGAGTTCTGACTGGGGAATATCCTGACGAAGCCACCCCTCCTGGCGTATTGACCTCTAACGGCCCTTACCATCCGCAGCTCCTCCCCTGTCAGGGCCAAGGGGTTGCCTTGACTATGGCCATTGGTCTGTCCATTCGTCAGACTGTTGCTCTTACCGCGGACGCATACGTTCTCTGCTGAGTGGACTCGACGGCACTGAGGACAATATGAAAATTTTAAAGTAAAAAAAGATTAAAAAGACACAGAGAGAGAGAGAGAGAGCGAGATAACACTTTATTGCACACCAAAACATACAAACACAAAAACAAACCATGTTTATAATATTGTCTAGGCAACACAATAGGCGGCCTTATCGCTCAAAGCGATCTCTTCCAGGCAACCTAAATCAAAGAAATTTAAATCAGGCTACGTAGGGGGAGCAGAAAAAAGGCAATAGATACATAAATACTCAAACTAATTCAAGAAATATACAAATACATACATATAAACATACACATATACAACAATATATTTCAAAATACATAAGTTATTTATAATAAATGTATTTAGCATGATTATATTGTGTTACGACACGACAGACCTTCCATGATCAAATTGATCGTGTACTAGCAGAAGGTGATGTCAGGAGCCTTAAGAACAGACGAGCTTGCATGAAAAGAGTTATGAATGTCAAAGAGGCAAGTGAGGTGTGTAAGAATAAGCCTAAATGGCACTCTGTTGTTCGTGCCTACCCCGCAAGGGAACTGGCGTGAAGTTATGTATGTATGTATGTATATTGTGTTAGTCAGACATAGTTATTTGTGGACAAATAGTATAAGTAAAGACAATACAAGTTTGTATTATAAAGTCTATCATATTTGTATTATATTTACGTTCTGAATGTTTCATATTATTTAAGGTCTTCACCGCCACTGTTATGTTTCAATATTTTCCTTAATTTAGGGGTTGCCTGAAAGTGATCGCTTTAAGCGATGAGGCCGCCCTTTGTTCAACAATTATTGTACCCAGTTTTTAAGAAAGTAGTTTAAATTGTTGGTAAACAACAAAGTGTTTTTATTCATTTAATACAAGATAACAAATATAATACAAGAGTATAACGCTTTCCATTTTTCTCGCAAGAAAAATAATCTCATTTTCCTCGTCATACATACACAAGGTGTCCCAAAAACTAAAACCTTATACTAAGTTATTAATTCCAAAAAGATCGAAAATTGTAATTATCACTGTTGGCAACCCTCAAATGCTTGATATCCCTTCCATATTATTTCATGATATAAAAAGTGCAATCCTAAATAGTTTATTATGAAGTTCTCTTCCAAAATAACTAAAACTAGCGATCCCGGCAAACGATGTCCTGCCTTGAAATAAATTTAGAACCCGATTATTTAATTAAATATAGCTTATGTTACTCAGGGATGATGTAGCATTATAATGTTGAAGGAATTTCTAAAATCGGTCCGGTAGTTTTTGAGTTTATTCGTTACAAACATACAATAATACAAATATTTCATCTTTATAATATTATTAAAGATTACCGCTCCAATTCTCATTTTCAACGAGTTGGTCTGCCCCGACAGTTCCGGTTTGCACATCGGCACCGCCGGAATGCCGACCAGAGTGAGCGTGTCCGCCAACAGCGCGGACTTCACACGCGCGTCCAATGGACTCTCGCAGGCCAAGCTGAACACAGATATTACCTATAGATGAAAATCCAGCCAAGTGCTTGTTTGTAAACGAAAACTAAAAATTTGTATGACTATTAAAGGAGAAACATGTAACTTGTACCACTGAAGCCGGTATACACGCCAAAGCCGCCGACCCATCGACACAACCCAGTGGCCTATATGAAAAGAATCATGTCGGAAAGTTGCGCTCGCCGACATGTTGAAGTGATAACTTCTTATGGGAGGGTAAACCGCTTCGTTGCGTAACGCGTTACGGCGCCATTCAGTCTGGCTTCCCTTTCTCTCACGCAAGTTGTCACTTCTGTCGGGCGTCCCGATACGCAAACGATTTCTTTGTATTCTCCTTCATCCTGACGAACTAGATTTGTCAAGGTATTTTCCATCTTTTGTATTTTCATTATATTTCTTTTGTCTTTTTTATGCTTTATTTATTTAGAAACTCTTAATTCTATTACAGTTATCGCTGACATGTTGGCGGCTTGCGTATGCAAGCGCTCAGTCCCACCGACACTAAAGCCATAGTGACGTGCTGTATATTTTGATTCTCATCTCGAGCCGCCGACAAAGTTTTCCGATTTGCAATGAGTGAAGCGGCCAAATAGCCCGACGACAAAATGTTGCCGACATAAGTCGGCGGGTCGGCGGCTTTGGTGTGTATTGCGCTTTAGACTACAAATAGATTACTTTGACTTAAAAGAACTCCGCTTAATTTTTTCGGGTTTACTCCTTAAGAATCGATTTTCATATAAGGCCCCGGCATGGAAATTTTATAAGAAGTAAAATAATACAAGCGAAAAACAAAATTGATATTTTTTTTTTTCTTTTAAAGCACCCCTGTATTAGAACGTAGGGTGAACAAAACAAAAGAAAAATTCAAACGGTCAGGCGTTTCTTTTAATTGAAGTAATTTAAGTGTCGATCTGTATGGCATGTTAATCTTCACCTCTCCTATATTAGCTTGCTTACCAAGAGGAGTTTTATCAAAACTACTATTATATTTCTGTCAGGCGCTCTGATATTACTTATATGATTTTAATCTCTAATTTATGCGTTTTGTGTTTATATGTGTATTTTCTACTGGCTAAATATTTATCTATCTGTTTGTATGCTTTTCTTGTAACCGCCCTTATTCGGCCGCTGTCACCGCACTCGTGCACATGTTTTTTTAAGGAGTAAACACTAGTCGTGCGTCGGAACTGATACCCACAAGTTTTTTTTTTGTGAAAAGTTTCGTAGTGAGAACAAACGTCTTAAAAAAATCAAAGTTACAAAACGTTGCAGCCGCATACATTTTGTACGGGCGTCCGACGATACTTATGACGACATACATATTGTTGGCGCCACCCATTTCCCAGTTAGCAATTGTGCCTTGAGACTAAAAATAGTGTCTTGCAATCCCCGTATGTTGCCGCCGCCCGCTCTGCGTGTAAGTCAGTACGTTGCCAAACGCCACGCTGCCGCGACGCACGCGCAGTAGGATCGCACCCGCTTTTATAACCACACACAATTAAGCTATGGAAGATTTCTGCGTCCAGTTAGTTACTAGAACATTCGCCTCATCTGATAATATATAAACTTAAGTGCACCCCGGGGCTCGTGTAGAAGGACCTTGCCACTTTTTGTGTCTCGCCACGTGATTAGCAGCGGCAGACCCCCGTGGGCTGGTGGCTGACTGCGAGGTAAGTGCAAGATTCCTGTATTCTCCAGGCACCAGTTTTTAATTGGGGAATAAGGGATGGCCATATATTGAACATATAACCCCCATCCCGCGGAGATAGCCCTATCGCTTTTCAAAATATAAACAAGTAAAAGGAGTCGAATAATGCAATCATTATTGTTTAACAGTAATTAAACGATTTCCATCATAATAAAACTACGTTTTAACGGTTTTAAGCGCGGTAATTTTATTTGATTTTGGTTTTTCCGACGTTTCGGCCACTTTTCAGTGGCCGTGATCACGGAAGACAAAGATGTCAAGTGTCAACGAGTATTGTTAAAGTTTTATTTAGCCTACCGCCAACTTATTAATTTTAATTATTTAATTTTATTTTTATTTCCATCATCATATAAAATAATGTAAACGATATTACAATTTATTGTGACACGTGTCTATATCTTTGTTACAATGGACAATATGAGATGTAACTGATCATCGAAACAGAAATGTCAAGATTGAATTTTCCAAAGTAATCACTCACCTGGGAGATAAATTAATTTCTAATAGCCACGGTTTCAGCATATCATCGACTAGTATATCGTAACCAAATAATTCTGAAACAATTAAATAAACATTAGAATAACAAAAACATATTTGGTTTTTTTTATCGCAGGAGATGGAAACTTGATGGAAAGCGGTTACCATCGCCTATGGACATTTGCAACACCAAAGGTGCTACAAATGCGCTGCTGCTCTTTCAAGGGAGACTGGAACCTGGTCACTAATGCCGGAACACAGCTCAAGTTTGTTATGGCGACATGCTTTAGACCAGGGGTGGTAGCCATCCAGTCGGGAAAATGCTCTACCACCTGGTTGTGAGTGGTTTTATCGCCTCTTACGACAAGTCGCCCGGCCGCAGGAAATTGTATTCTTTCCCCGTTCCTGTACGACTAAAAGTTTTGTTAAGTACAAAGAATTTTTAATAAAACTTAAATCCCCAACACCTCTAAAGGTATTAAAGGACATAATTTCCCCTTATATTCGTCTTCTTATTAAATTCCCATTTCCTTTTAGATCATCATAAAAACAAACTTAAAATAAACACATTATTAATTCATATTACTTATACAAGTTTTATTGGCTCCTTAGAATTAAATTTAAAAAAAGTATCACAGACACAGTCGCATTACTATTTAAAATTAAGCCAATGATTAAAGAAACTTAGTTTACAAAAAAAACTATAACTACAAAAAGCTACAATTATAAAAAAAAACTAATTGTAAAAACCTATAATTATGAAAAACTATGATATTTCTACACATTCATATAAGAAACTCACCAAAACAATTAAAGAAATTGGGCACGAAGACCCTAGCGGCGGCCGTGATGGTTTGGGCCGAAGAAAGGATGGACTTGACCACCAAATCTTCGATACTTGCCATCAGTTGAGTAGTGTTCCTGCCTTGTTTTCGCAAGTGGCGCAACAGCGCAGACAAGGTCCACTTGTGGCCTACGTTGCCTGCGTTTGGATCGTCACATCTAGACCAAGTACAAATAATCTGAAGAAGCTCATAATAATAAAACGAAAGATATAGGAACCCTGATTTACCCTCTAAGACGGAAGATAATTGAAACGAACGTTGAACTCATACTTTCTCCCTCTAACTACTTAGAATTTGTATTAGTGTAAAAGAGACGATATAATTCTCTTGGTTTTGGCGCGGCAATGTTGATGGCAGCTGGCCGATTATGAACAAAAATAAAAAAACTTGAGATGTGTCAAGGGACACCCGGATGGAACGAAGTTCCTTTCGATTAATTAGTGAAGGAGTTGTAATTGGAATTGAGAGAGAGAGACAGACAGACAGACAGAGAAACATGCGACGCCGCACAGCTTACAATAGCTTACTATAGCAAAAAGTGTCGTGACAACTTTTCGTAAGAATTTTTTCCGTCTAGCCCCCTTTCACAACGCGCGATAAGGAACTTCGTTCCAATATTAAATTTGGCCCCTTTTAAGGGTTAAAATAGCCATAAAATACATACAGCCGCACCACTACCACGTATGGCGTTGAGAGCGTGTTGAAAAGGGACACCTATACAGTTGTTTTCTCGTTATTGCTTAGCACTGTCTCGGACATAGCTAATGATGACCAATTAAATTGGTTTTATATTAATATTTTCGTAAATTTTCGCAACTAGTGCACATGGTTAAAACTACGTTTCAACGGTTTAAAGCGTAGCATTTTATTAGTTTGGTTTGTATTTTGACGTTCCTTTTGTTATCACGGCTATGGAAAAGTGGCCCAATCATAGAAATAAAATTCCGAGCGTAAAACCGCTGAAACGTAGTTTTAATTATGTTTTAACTTTGCAATAAAAAACAACATACAATACGTATTTTTAATTTAATAGCATTATTAGGACAACACCTTATTCGTTAAAACTTATGACTTGTTCCAGATAAGAGAAATCTAAGACTTTCTTTCTCACTCACACTCAAGTATATATACTACTTTATATGAATAAGAGAGCCGTTAGTAAGCTTCTATTTTGACACGTTTTCTCTAACTTTAGTTATTATTTTAAGTGAAGAAACAGGAAAACCGTAAATCGATGATAATGCCTGTTGAATGAAAAGCATTCTTACATGTTATAACTGACACTTTAAAGGAACTTACTTGATATAATCCGTGTGATATTTATTAATACTATAATTGCACAGATGCATGCAAGGATTCCATAGATTTTTGTTCGTCTTATCATATTTAACCGTTGCGAATCTGACTAGGCCCTCCTCGTACAAATATATAAGAAGCGGATCTATTGAAGTGACGCAGACGTACAGACGCAAATCACATTTATGACCTCCTATTAGAAGTGGTTTGTCTATATATTTGGCTACAACTACGTTCTCGCCTTTCGGTATTTGTTCAGGCTGAAAATTAAAAATACACCAATATATTTGTAACTGTAAACCATTGATCAGATTGTGATGAAACTTTGGTAGGGTTTTCTGAGCACGCCCGCGAGAATTCCTAACCCAAAAAACATAATATATAAATATTATAATTTTTATTTACGTGGTATTATAACGCACATCGAGTGCAGCTAGTAAATAATTAAAAAGGTTTTTAAATACAAGCTTTTGAGATCCTGGATATCACGTAGCAGCAGAGTGCTAGCCAAGACAAGTAAAACGAGCCCCAAAACGACGGGTCTATCTTGTTTAGGACAGGAGTTCCTATGGCCACCTTCGGACTCCATCATTAGATCAGCTCCATGGTAGGTACCATATTATTGCATTGTCACGCAATATACATATGCGTGCAAAATTTCAGCTCAATCGGAAACCGGGAAGTTGGTCAAATTTAACTTGCAAGATTCCACCCGAACTTTCATACATACATAGGTACATCCGTTGCAAGTTAAATAAAAGCTTGTAAAAATCTAGAAGAAGGAAGGGATAAAACTAACCGTATTTACAATATAAATGCCTCGCCCCCTACTCGAGGCCGCAGGCTTCACAATCCAAGGCCCTTTGGTCCTATAGTGGCTTGAACACAGCTCCTTATATTCGGCGGGCATCAGGAACGTTGTTGGTATAAAGTCAAAATGTTTAAGGCCACGAAAATATTGCATCTTTTCGATGTTTTTAAATAGTTTATCTTTGCGGGTGAGCTCGTATGATCTACGGAGAATGTTTACGGGTTATTAATGCATTTAAAACAAATGTATACTTTATTCTTGATTTTACATTTGAAAGTAATTAAATAAGATAAATATTGCTGTGAAACTTTTGAAAACACAAAACACATTGAAATTCGATACGTCTACGCCTAACTTCAGAAAGGTAAGAAATTACTGCATTCACGAATGAGATGCCTAGATGATCGCAGTTTTATTAAAGTGAAGTGAAGTGATATATTTTTATAATTCATTTTAATAAAAGTATCAGTTCAATTTATACGCAAGAGAAAGTTAGACATTCGATCCTTGTCAATTTGTCAACGTACATTATATTAGTAGTACTATCCGGGTTTTGGCTCATTAACGGCTGATGCAATATAAGACATCCTTTAGTCCTGAGTAAGCCACAATCAACGATGACAAACACAAACTGACAGACACGTCAAAAAGCAGATAATTCTGGACGTCTTTACCCAAAATTATACTTTTCAAGGATCCCACATTTGTACGAGACTATTTTTATACTAATAAATAATAATTAAAATAAAGGAGTGGCGAGTCACCATCTGCCTATTTTATCCATGTTCCCGAACATTTCGACGGAGAGACGGGCAGACGACATCGACTCCACAGACCCAGATCCCTAGTAACACTAACAGTTCATCCAAATATCCAGGTACCTTTTGTTCTCATTTTCTACAATAGGCCTACACTGATCGGGGCTTGTCCTTGGGTGAATTATTACATGGTTTCGGCAGGGATAATCGCCAGCCAGTGTCACGTCACATTTACACCAAATTTGTGAAGAGGCCTCTATGGGTTGGACGTCCCATGCAAGCCCTCCAAAGGGCCGGGCCATTTTTATGGCTCATAGTCTTCAAGGGCATACCATATATTAAAATAATATCATAGGAAGAAGATTAAGTTGATATAAGCGTGTAATGAGATAGACTGTGTTAAGGATGACATGATGATCTGTGTTGTCACAGAGGACATATGCTGGAATAGAGGAGTATGGAAGGAGGAGACATATTCTTCTAACCTCAAATGACTGGAAGAGGTGAAAGAAAAGAAAAAGCAAGTAGTGAAGGAGAGACAAAAGAATGTGATAACAAGTGTCGTGAGAGCTGCATAGGTCTAGTCATCGCAGTGGATAAGGAACTACTGGCTAGTGCAACGCGTGACCGCACATATTAATAGTTGCTCTATCTCGCTCGCACATCATCCGTCCCGCTCACACACTGTGCTATATATGGTACTAGCTGTACGACTTGTTAATATTTGTACTTGAGGTTTCCTATTGCAAAATAAATTAGTCACTTCAGATCACATTAGCACTCGACAGTCAATACTACTCTCTGACATCTGAAGTATCATTTAACCTCTACCTCTCGCTGCTACAGTGTTAAATAGAAGATTAACGCATATAAGAGCAACGGTAGACTAAAAACATTTATTAAATGAGAGACGTTATTTGATATGTAGTGTAACAGACGATGTATTCTGGAATAGAGGAGCATGGAAGGAAAAATCTATATTTTGCCGAACCTGATTGGGAGAAGATAATAAAAACCGGCTAAAATATTCTGCCAATACTTTAAAATTGGCAAACGTTACCTTGGAAAATGATTTACCCTCTGAACTACACGCATTGATCGCAAAACATCAAACGGTATCAAAGGTCCAGACCACATCAGTGTCCAGTCGGTCGCTTCTCGATGAGCTTCAAGCAAACCGTGCGCTTCTAACAGTAGTCTCAACAGGTGCGTCGCCCTGATAGTGGTATTACTGTCAATATTATTGATGCATTGAAACGGTCAAATTCATGAAATATTAATAACATTATTGCACCATTTACAATACTTATAGTTAGAACAATCTACATTTATATTTTTTAAACTTATGTGGTGGCGTGGTCAAATTGCAAAAACGGAAACCCTATCAATTCAACATATCTGTCCGTCCGTCTATCTGTTTATCTAAAAACTTCTTGTACATAATAATTTTTTTAATTATTTCCTGTATATCGAAAACTGCTCTAACAATTTGGATCAAATTTTGTATTTAGGTAAGATTTTGCTTTTTAAGTTTATCTACATCTTCCTTGAAAAAACGCGAATGTACATTTAAAAAAAATATAATTAATACAATATAATAACACAGCCTTCTTCTATCTGCTAACGCCATCTTGTAAATTTTTGTGGTATTTGCATTGTACCCACCAATGAATAACAACTTATAATCTGGTGTACAGACATTTTTGAGAGATGGCGCTATGTGACATTAACCGAAAACTCGGTCCCGCCCAAGTACTATGTATATAATACATACATACATACATATATATATATATCTACATATATAGAGCCTTAAGGCTCTATATATGTAGATAAAATTTGGAAAACTAATAATTGAGAGTAGCCGGCCACCATACAAGTATATGAGTTATAAAAAAATGTTATTTTCAATTTAACTAAAAGTGTAAAAAAATGCATATAAATTGTTTTAAGAACGTGTAATTAAATTTACTTTTTTATTATTTATCTGAATACAAAATCAAAAAATTGTCCTTGTTAAAAAAATAAAAATATCCATACCAGAAAAAGTTAGTATATCACAACAATACTGACAGTAAACCACGGCCCATTGACAACTAACTAACCTTGGAAAATGGTTGACTCTCTGGTACGGTGTAAGCGATCTCAAGACATCAGGCTTTGGATGTAGTCCCGACCACATGAGATTGAAGTCTTTGGATTCAGCACTCGTTTCCTGAAGACCGTGGGCTTGAAGCAATCGATGTAGAAGTTTAGTCTCTGTATTGATTAGTTTGTATGTAATTTTTAACACACGAGCTGGCATGTGACTGCTCTCTAAGACCTGAAAGTAAAGCGGTTCGCTACGCTGATTTAGGGACCTCTCTACATCAGGGTGGCGTATTAGGCCCGCTACATATGTAACGATAAATCGTAGCGATTTCAGACTGTGCAGCTAAATCGAACGCCCGCGTCGATTGTCAGTTTTCCGCATAAGTTCGCGCTAAAAACATGTCATAAACGATGGAAGATGACGACGCACTTGGGTTGTTAGGCCTGATTATGCGTTTAAATAAAGTCGCGAAGTGTGTGGTGTAAAAACGTCAGTTGTTTCTATCTTGCAGTTTGTCTGCTATGTCACGGACATGAAGTCTGCCGCGGATGCGGGAGTCATTGACGCGGTCCTTCCGCATAACTTCACATATCCACCTCAGCATATTCATTTCACTACCATATAAAAGGACAGGTCTAATAATGGATTGCATGAGCTGATACCTCCATCGCCTTTTTATCATCGGAGTTCATCGGATAACCAGACGCACCAGTTTGCGCCACCGTCACATGGCGGAAACACCACCGGTCAGAAACAAGCGTTTCGTTTCATCTTTTCTGGTGCACACTGCCGAAGAGTGGAATAATTAGCCGGAGTCTGTTTTTCCCGACAAATACAATCTTGAAGTCTTCAAGTCACGAGTGAATAGGTATCTTCTAGGTGAGCCTGCTCCATCTTAGACTGCGTCATCACTCAACATCAGGTGAGACAGTGGTCAAACGCAAACCTATACTTACATTTTTTTTTAAATAAGTATTACCTTGACACTGTCAACTTCTTTGACCAGCAAATGTTCGGAGTCATCACTATCGCAAGCGGGTGATAAGGTCCTAAGTGCCTGCGCGTTCTTACGTTTGTTTTTACATTTTCCTTTTTTACTCTTTTTATCATCTTTCGTATCTGGAAAGAATGATTTATAAATAAATACTTGTCATTATTATATCTATGTTATGTTTGAATTAATTATCATCCACTCAAATCATCCAAGCAAGCTGCTACTCAACAGCTTCATTGTTATATTTAAATACTAGGATATACCCGCGACTTCGTCTACACTTGAATTGAAATTCCCGTGAGATTTTCGGGACACAAAATACCGCAGTATTTGAAAAATAATGTAAGCCCTATCGTTTTAGTGAAAACTGTGTCGGAATAAGCTAATTTCTACGCACCCGAACAACTACAAACCACTCCCGGGATAATTCCCGAGGGATTCTCGGGATAAAAAATAACACATTTTATTAAATTAAATTTGTTATCGATCTGTAAAAAAATTACATTAGAATTCAATTTTTTTATCTAGACATTTTAAAATATTCTCAGAAATATTCCTGTGGGATTCCCAAGATAAAAAGTAGCGTGGAATTTAAGTCTAAAAATTAGCTGCCGATCATCGAAAACCACATCGAAATCGGCCCAGTACGTGAATCCCGAACGAACAGACAAGAAATCTAAAAAAAATGCATCGTGTTCTCCGTCCTTTATATTAGTCTATTCCAGTTGTTTTTTTTTAAAGCTTCAATGTGCAGACATGACATGGTTAGATAGATAGATAAAAGCATCATACTTCAATCGAAACTATTATTCAAAACAGTACATTATAAAGCCTCGTGTAGAGCATATACGCTTTCAACTTTGAACGGCGTTCGATAAGCGTTCTTATAAAACGCTATTGGAACACCGTTAATGATGCTTTGAGCACGAGCCATTCATTTAAAACCGCAACCAATTAAAGTTTGTATAGAACCATGAGGAACCATCATACAGTCTAGACGGCATCACTCATTTTGTATATCACGCAAACTTTATAGCATCATATAACGATACAATCGTAAAAGTCTCACCTTTTGCAGGTGGCGGTGGGTCTTCTGAAGGTTTAATATGCGCTGTTGTATTTTCAATATTCAAATGTTTCTTCAAAGTAATCTTGCTCAGATCTTTAAGTACGTCTTCTATATCTCTCTTATGTGTTGCCGGTTCGTGACCTTGCTCTTCTACAGACTCTGTTAATGGCACTTCTGCTTCACTTACATGCCTAACTACATACGCTTGCCCTGTAAACTTATTACTATTACCGAACGTCTCCATAACATCATGCATAATATTCTTTGGTCTCATACTGAAGGCGTGCGGTTCTGCGACCAATCTTCTTGCCATGTTCTTCGCTTTATTAAGCAAGATAGTCGTACCAGTATTGTTCCCGACTGTTTTCGTTGTTGATTCCATTGACGGTGTTCTTGACGCTAGGACACATGACCTGAACACGAGAACAGCACCTTTCGAGCCCATTGGTCCTCCAGAGATCCAGTCTGATAGGGAAGCTTCATGATCTTTGTCTTTAACTGCGGTGTCGTCGTCATTTTTTCTCATGCTGTTTTCGTCTTGTGAATTTGTGGGTTGAAGGCCTGAAGTAGACGGATTCGATGTTTCTGATGATACATGTGGACTGAAAACGACAATTTTAATTCATATGTAAGATGAAACGTAAAATTTACTTTGTCCACCAAGAAAGGTACCAATATTAAAACATGGATCTTCCATATACGAGTAGTTTAAAGTACCTAAGAGCAATTCAATTTTGTTCAAGATTTTTGATGGACAAAGTAGTAAGCAAATTAAAACAATGTAAATTGCGCTACTCTTTGCAAATAACTTCTAAGATTATGCATTAATTACTCTAGCTGAACTGCGACAATGCTGATGCAATCAATTATACGAAAGGCACTGATGATATTATGAAATTTAGAAGCATTGAATGTAATTTTAAAACGTAGACGAGAAGTGTGTACTAGAATCCTTGATTCAACTATAGTGGTTCTTTTGCAAAGCAATTCTATTGGCGCATGGATCATTTGTGCAATTGATATATTCAGCCATATGTTCGCAAGCTTTCGGTTCAGCAATGAGGCTATTGTGGAATTATGTTGCGCCGTAAATGGGAGCGTCGATGTCGGTTCACATGCACGTTTACAATCGCTGTTTGTTCTAGTGCGCTGTATTATGTAAGATGGATGTTGATTAGGGTTGACACCTTTTTTTGAAGAAAATGTAGTACTTTTGTAAAAATTAAGTGAAAAAATGTATTTTTCAGTAACTATTTTATATTTGATTTATTTTATTATTGAATTTTCCATGTTTATTTATTATTACTTTTTTGCCTTAGCCAGCAAAGTTCTATTATTTTTAAAATAATAATAAGAATGTGAATAAAAAGCGCAACAATTGAATTAGTGATAAAAATATAGAACATTTTGTACTACTCTATTTCACTATAATATGTAGTACAAAAGATAGTACGATACTATATATTATAGTACGATTGGGAACCCTATGTTGATGGATCGTTTAAAACATAAACAATGAAATGTATGTATAAATTATTTTTCAAGTATCTATAGTCGAATGGCAACATTGAAACGCTTATTAATTCGTCGTGTCTATATTTATTTGTCAAAGCTTAGTGCCATTTTATCGAGAAGTTATTGCGTTACCAGCAACACTAAAAAACAAAACAAAAAACTAATAATTAGTAGCGGCACGATATTATAAGTGATGAAAAAAATTGTTACAAATATTTAATTATTTAAAAATAATTTAAATAATCGGCATATAAACATGTCTCTAGAATCGTTAGTGCTTGTGTAGAAGACGGACATGCCAACTCGCCACAACCGCGATGCCGACGCGTTGCAATGCCGTGAATATCTATGTATCTGCAAACTTTGTCCCCGCCCCACTGCTGAAGATCGCTTGATAGTAAAAATGCAACGGCGTTACGGTGACGGCCGTGTCGTGTATAATCGCGCTTAGACTGATCTTCAAACATTATTGCTATGAACCTTGTGTTTTTTTTTATTTACAAACGGTCTGATGATTTTATAAGATTCCGTTTTAGATAAAATTACTAAAGAACTCTATTTCATTAATACTAAAGCACTTGTTGGGTCGTAGTTTCGTTTCTTATTTGAGAAAGTTTCACAGAAACCTTAGGTTGTGTATCAATCTTAATGAGAATCAGATTGTAATTTAAATAAAAGAAAGAAAGAAAATATTTATTTCCAATTGAGACTCGCACAATAAAACTGATAAGAAAAATAACAATAAATGAAAGCCGCAATTTATGAAATGAGGTTGGCACTCGTCTTTTGCTGTGCCGAAACATGTTCCGACACAGCATTGGTTTACAGTGCCTACCTTCAAAATCTGATAAAATCTCATACGTCCCAAAACACCAAGTATGTGGGTAACCTTGAAGTATTTACATTAATAAATAAAAAATAAGAATTATACAATAATGTTACGAGTTGCAGGACTCGAATTAAAATGCCGTTGGAATTATTATAGAGTTTATTAGAACTATACAAACACGTATAACACAGGTTCAAATATAACCGAACGCAGTAAGTCCAAACGTAATGCAGAAGATCGTAGTTCAAATACACGCGCAAAGTCCGTCACTAAATAGATCACCGAATGTACACAAAGTCTCGCCTTAATCGTGGTTCTCGCTCGACTGTCGATCTCTCCAATAGGCCATTGCTTTATACGGCACAGATACAATATGTCTGCCCGACCACGTGGACCGAATTTCTTAGAATCAGCGCGACACAACTGGCTAATGACTGCCATAAAAGATTACAATACACAATGGGCTGTTTTCTAATCACAATTTTTAAACACAAAGTAAACAAAAGAAGTTCAAATGCCGAAAGGTAATGAAATTCAGGTGCGAATTTGTCTTTGTCGGTCGTAACAATAATATACCCTAACAAAACAATGAAATAATAAAAATACCTATAACTGTTTATAAATTTATTCTGGAATCTGTAAACAACTTTAAGATATCTTAAGTATTACTTAATTAGTATCATAAGGGTCTTTATTATAAAAGCAAAAATGCTCATTTTCAATGTTAGGTTAGTTAGTTAGGTACTATATTTGCACATTGAGAATACGCAAAGGAAAATAACTTCCATAATCACAACATGTTTCTACTTACGCTGGAGCACCATAATATAATTTTCTGTGAAATTTACCTTAATCGATTTCAATTATAACTGACCTTTAGTAGTGCACTTTTAAAAGCTGAACTAATTACGAAATCGGTTCAGGTCAGTTGAAAGGACGCATGAAATAACACAATTAACAACAATGTTTTACTTTATTTGATTACATATGCCTTTCACAATGATTATAATATTATTATGTAATTATGTAACAATACATAATAATAATAATATAATCATTATGAAAGGCATTTGTATAAATAATCTGAATTGATACATTACGCAAAAAGTAAGATTTTAAACAACGAAATATCTGTCAGGTTTGTGTTGCTTTTATATGATAAATAAATTCGCGTTTGTGCTAAAACACAGTTAATATGGATTAAACGATGATGCGAGCGCGTATCCTCGCGCCCCTCACCTCGAGGTGAGACCCGAGATAGCCGGAGAGGCCCAGCTCTCAGGCTAATAAATGGAGGGACCAGCCCGGAAAGGGGCCGGCCATGGCCCCTCCGGGCTGGAGGTGAGTGCATAAGCTAGCCCACAGCCCGGAGAAGGGTGGGCCAGGGATGTTAGTGGGTAGCCCAAACCGTGGCGTGGCTATTCCCCCTCGCGCGGCTGATAGTCCTCAATCGGATTTCCCCGGGTATAAAAAAAATGATGCGAGCTCGTAATGCTCACCAAGGAAGAGGCGGGGCGGGACCGTACGCGTACGTCCTAGCTCCGGTCCCGCCAAAGGAAGACGGGCGGAGGGCGGCTTTCGACCTTCGGACGACGGCCGAAGCCCTAGGGAAAGTGATCTCGTCCGCCGTAATGCCGTCGAGATGGGGGCGCGTCGTGTTCACCGTGCACTCGTCTTCTGCTCCCGTGAGACGAGTTCCAAACTGCCCCACATTGAACTTAAGAATGATGACGCCGGGGGCTACACTCCCTGTCAGTGTATGTAGCCTTAGGAGCTTTCGCCTGCCAGGGCACGCGGAGCAGGAAAGAACATCGTGGAGTTTTAGTGAGTATCCCTAAGTGTGGTGTGGCAATAGCACTTCTTGCTAGAAATGCTAGTGCCACCCCGACCTGGCCGCTGTTTCCCCCCTCGTGAGGCTGATGGTCCTCAATTGAACTTAAATCCTTTAAATAAAAGGGTTAAACGACGATGCAGTCGAAAATTGAACAATCTTACCTAGACAATACTTATTCATATCCGGACTGTATTTTTGGGGAAACACGGACTCTACGAACTACGCAGAAGGAACGTGGAGTTAATCATGTACCTATCCCTCTTTCTTAAACCATGAGAGGTTAAATTTAAAAAAAAAACATGTACCTAATACGTAATCTAAATAAGTGCCATATTAATGCGTAACGTCTCACGCTGCTGGGCGTACAACTTCAAGTCATATTTCAATAAACAGCTGAGATTTTCTACAGATGCATATAATACAATATAATTATTGTATTTAAGAGGAAAACCCTAAAGCTATTTGCTAAGCAGTAGCTTGCCAATAAGTCGTTAGCGTTTGGACAGACATCTACTTATGGTCGGTTCCTATATCTTATAATTACTATTCATTCCTTTGGCTTACCATCGTCAGTTCAATTTTGACATTACTTGTATGAAGCTTATAGCAAATGTTAACTGATAATAAGGCAAATGAACGGTTGGTAATATATAGGAAGGGAATATTAATCGACAACCTATTACTTAAATGGAAAATGTCGGGCCAAAAGATAATAAGGGCTTAACTTCCAGTTTCGCAACTAACTACTTAACTAATGCAAATATCGATCAGGCTTAAATGCGAATCTGACTCACACACAGCCATTTATATAAAAATAAAACTACACAGCAACACACAAAACGGAGACTACGAGTATTTTATGAAGTAGTTGCGAACACTGAGAATGACATCTATATATTAATACGTGAAGCAAAAAAAAATGTACCCCTTTTTACGAAAATTGCGCGAACGGACGAGTATGAAATTTCGCACGCTTATAGTTTATATAGAGAAGAAGCGACGAATGCAATTTTTTTTAAATTATGCATAAAAAATACATTAAATCAATAAAAAAACATTACACACCCTACCATGTATTTGACACACACACACATATATACTCTTTTGTTTATTGTTAAAGTCAAATTAACAGTGTAGCCTTAGCGAAATCTGCGATTATAGAAGTATAGTCTTTGACACCAAATTATTATGGTCGAATCTCGACCACGGGCGACCACTAGTGAAAATAAAAAGCTTATTACTGTTTAACTTCCTAGAAAAGAAGAATATCGACGTAAAGAGTTCAAGGTGCGCAACAACCGCGAAGTAGGCACTATATTTAAGGTCGCAGAAAAATGAGGACACTGGCGACACTTGACGGTAATAACGAATACAATTATAAAACTAGAAAAGTTGCTATGATACTAATGTATTTTTTATTGCCTGAAGATGAATGCCCGCCTGATGGAATGTGGTTACCGTCGCCTATGGACATTTCTGTTAAAATGAGGTTTGATAACTGCGCACTAGCATCTATGCTGTCAAGATATTTAGATTATTTTTTGACACCACTTTTTGAGAAAAATTCTCAAAAAGTGGTGGTGAAAAAACTCGTGTTTTTTGTCTTTTCCTGTCTGTCTTTTATTCATGTAATACCTTTTATATTGTTTATTGTCTACCGTTTGCACTACCAGGGGTGGTGGCAACGCGTGCCAGCCTCAAGGATAGGAGAGATGGCATGAGATAGGTGGACAGGATAGTGAGATAGGAATAGAGGGGAAAGTGGGCAACCGGATATCACCCCAATCGAGCCGGCCCCGCGAGCTATAATCAAGACAATCATTCCAGCAAGGACCTTATGAGATCGATGAATTCCAGCATCGGCTCTAACATCTCCAGAAGTCCTCGTGTAATGTGGGTAATGGATTTTACGTTTGAAATACCTAGACACTGACAAACCGTGTGTGCAAGTCGACAGCTATCATCTCTGACCGCTCTAACCCCGGAAACAGGCGTTATATTTAAAAGATATTACTTCAGACTATTTTAGGCTTTTAAATTAAACACAGGAGCCTTAAGAACAGACGAGTGTGCATGACAAGAGTTATGAATTTTTTTTATTTTTTTTTATTGCAGGAGTTCAGCAGACAGTCAGACGGCCCACTAGATGAAAAGCGGTTACCATCGCCTATGGACATTTGCAACAACAAAGGTGCTACAAATGCGCTGCTGCTCTCTTAAGGGAGACTGGAACCTGGTCACTAATGCCGGAACACAACACAAGGTTGTTATGGCGGCATACTTTAGACCAGGGGTGGTCGCCATCCAGTCGAGCAAATACTCTACCACCTGGCTGTGGGTTGTTTAGTCGCCTCTTACGACAGGCCGCTGGGCCGCAGGAAATTGTATTCTTTCTCCGTTCCTGCACGGATACGGATGAATGTCAAAGAAGCAAGTGAGGTGTGTAAGAATGGGCCTAAATGGCGCTCTGTTGTTCGTGCCTACCCTGCAAGGGAACTGGCGTGAAGTTATGTATGTATGTATGTATGTAAATTAAACACAAGTATTCGTAATGTCTATTCCGCGAATGAAGGTACATGTTTTTGTATCTACGTACTTCTTATATAATAGTTTACATACATAGCAATTCTGTATATATCTGTAGTTGTGTATATCCGTGCAGGAACGGAGAAAGAATACAATTTACTGCGGCTGGGCGGCCTGTCGTAAGAGGCGACAAAACAACCCACAACCAGTTTGGTAGGGTAGTTGCCCGTCTGGATGGTTAGAATCCTGGTCTAGAGTATGCCGCCATAACAACCTTGAATTGTGTTCCAGCATTAGTGACCAGGCTCCAGTCTCCCTTTAGACTACAGCAGCACATTAGTAGCACCTTTGGTGTTACAAATGTCAGGTGGGCCATCTGCCTGTCTGCTGAACTCAAGCAAAAAAGTTCACCAACTAGAAACTCTCATCGGCATAATGAAGACAGATGGACATGACATGATTTCATATGGATCACGTTTTATCAAAATAGCTACGAGACCCTAAAAAAGTTTGATTAAAAAGTATATTGACCTACACCCTTAAATGGATACATGGCGTAGTCAAATAGCTTTGTATGCATGACAGCATGTAAGCAGTTATGGTCGTAATCAGTACCGCCATATAAAGCAACAATAAATCATATTCAATAAGAAAAGTATGGCTACCCGATGTCTTTTATAACCAACCAAATTTAATCAATTTAGTTGAACTGAAAGAAATTTTTGAATAATCTTCAAGTACACACGCCTCTGCCAAATTGTTATTTTGACTGGTAGACGTCTCACGAAGAAATTCTTATAGCAACTCACAGAATGATTTTTCACTAAACAGTGCGAATTTCAACACAAACACTGAATTAAAGGAATAATACATAAAATTGCACAAAGCACCCTTCAAGGTGCCGCTGAAAACCCATCTATCGCTCTTACATATTACGTATGAAACAGGAACACGCGATTGTCTAATTAAACTTTTATCAGATACAAGTAGAAAAACTTCTTCGCGAGCTTTCGTGAATGTTTAAACGAGTTTTTTAAAGTTAAATTGATAAAGTTTTGTGGGTTAAGTTTTAAATCTTGTTTCTTATTTATTGCGCCTTATGCAAGACTGAGATCATCGTCAAAGGTTGCCTCCTATTAAATGCCTGTCCGGTATTTAATAGGGATGGATAGACATGGATGCGCAAGCCCGAGGTGCTCCACGCGGTCTCTGTCACTTTCCTTTTGCTCCGTGACGCGTGGTGTCCTCACTTCTCCTCCTTCTAATATTAATACTCCTTCCCTCAGACCCTGCCTTTTCCCTATTCCTACCCAATCCTAGTTTCCCTATATGGGTAGCGGAGGTCGGGCCGCAACTGCTCCATCTAAAATCGTCTTAGTTCAGATCGCGCGAGGTGGAAAAGAAAAAGTAGGAAAGCGGACCCTGGGCGTGGAAGTGTTCGCTCCGAACGTAACCGGGATTTAACGCTCGGATGATGATGATGATGATGCAAGACTGAAATTCATAACACGAGCCCATAAACAAAAAGTGGTCTGTAATTTTGACCAGACCCATCTATTCTTATGTACAATGCGCTGAATCCGAATCTGGTCCGTAAGAATCAGTTTCGTCCATACACCTTCAGAATTTTGAGGGTGTTGGACCAAAAGACCAAACTGACCCCAGATGCGGATTCAGCGCTTCGTAATACACAAGAATCATTGGCGTGGACTTCATACAACTCGATTCCCAATACCCTACCTTGAAGAAAGTAGCGAACAAAAGGTCGAAAGCGCCATGCATTCATTCGCATTTACGCGTTCTGTTCAAACTTATTACTAGTGTCTCTAAAAATAAACTAGCGACCAAAAGGCCGAACTTACTTACGTATTACTACTATCTCTTACTCTCGCCGGATTTCCACACGCATTAGACGAAATAGCAACTCATAACCCGATCGGACACCGGCTTTTGTTTCAAAATGTGCGGTAAGATTGCCAAATTAAAAATCCAAATTGTAATAAGAAAATACATCGCGAGTTAGACGTTTCTTCAACAGCGATGTAGTCGCCGCTTGCATCATACGATATGTTTTTTCAATCGGCTTAGCCTAGCCGAATTTCCACCCCGCGCCACTGATAAGATTAGATGGGTCTAGCCAAAAGTGTAGACCACTTTTTTGTGAGCCAGTGTAAATAATGTACTTTGATGGTCCTTAAAGGATTTTGAATTAATTTAGTATACGTAAAATAAATAAACCTGTAGGGGCATCAAGTTTGTACAATTAATTTCATAATAAGAAAATCGAAATGTGTACTGGGACACAGTAGAAGTGAAACTTCAACGGACAAGTGGAAAATAAAAAAACTTCGTTTAAAAAAACCGATTTCAAAAACTAAAAAGTTTAAAATAACTTTTTTCTAAAGCTATTATTATTAATATATATATTATCTAAAACATCTTAAAGTCGGTGCTTAGTGATCTTCAAAATATAGCAATTTTTATGTTTTACTTTGCACCGACTTCACATATTTCGATTTTTCGCAGGTTTCCTGCAAATTATAATTTGGTTAGGTTAGGCACATTTTAATTAATGCATTTTTTATTTAAACATATTTTATTTTATCAAACAAAAAAACTGAATTCGATCCGGAACCAAAAAACGCATTCATAGTCTAATCTAAATTTATGCCGCTCTTCCACGCGGCCGTAACGCTTTTTCGTGACAGAAAAATCCTAAGACCCCCCGTCTATACAGAAGTTTCACTTCAAAAAAACCAGGGGAGCGACTTGGACCAGCAGATTCCGAAAATACAACTTTTAGAATTTTTGTCTGTTAGAGTATTACACGAAAACGACTGAACAGATTTCAATGAAACTCGACATAAATTCAACACTTAGGATACTTTTTATGACACTAAATAATGTCATTTTCGTGCTATAGGCGAATTAGTCAAAAAGATAACGCTGCTGTCGCGTTCTTTTTTTTATTATTTATTATTAAAAAAATATCCTACAGTATGTCCATAAATTTAGAGGCCAAACAATACAAAATAATCTAACCCAAAAATGGATACTCATGGTCTAGAAAAAGAACAGAAATATAAATAGTAAGTTAATACGCCAAAATTAATTGTTCAATAAAAAAAAAATATTATCATTCCTAATTGTTTTTCTATTTCATGATATTGAAAAATAAATTAAAAAATCAAAAATACCTCGCGTCTGAGCGGAAGCGAACACACTGTGGCCGGAAAGCGGGATTATGATACAGACAGGCAACACTGAGTCTCCTTGGAGACATGCTCAGCTGGTTATCGATCAGCACCTCGCATGAGGGAGTCACCCTAAGGGCGGAACCACGTGGCGAGCGGGGAGGTTTTATTATTTTTAGGGACCACATTCGCACAACCTATCTTGTTACGTTAGGGTTGATGGATAAACTTTTTATTTGGACAGAGCTGTATTGATTTATGGAAACAGTCATGCTATATAATTCTTACGTGTGTACATTTTATCTGTTTAATAGGATTTGCCCGCGATTTCGTCGACGTCGGACAGGTTACAAAGATTAGTTACTTTGGCATTATACTTATATAAAATCCGGCAGCAGTGTAACGGATTTTTTTAGCATAAAAAATACATGAATCCTTAAGATTCCAGTAAAAACCCGCAATAAGTAATGTTACTAAAGGCGTGTGCCCGAAAAATTTTAAACCGCTACCGGAAAAAATCCCGCCGGATTCCCAGGATATAAAATGTGGCAGATTTTAAGTCCGGGAGTTTGCTATCGATCAGCGAAAACGGCATCATAATCGGCCTAGTAGTTTTTACTTGAGTCCCGAACATACAAACACAAGAAAATCTAAGAAAGAAAAGTCTACACACTTTTACAATTTTACTACAACTTTACAATTTTCACTTTTATAATATTGTTACGAGTTTAGCGGGACTCGAATTAAAATGCCGTTAGAATTACTATAGAGTTTATTCGAACTATACAAACACGTATAACACAGGTACAAATATAACCGAACACAATAAATCCAAACATAATGCAGAAGGTCGTAATTCAATAAAACGCGCAAAGTCCGTCACTATTAGATTCCCGAATGTACACATGTCGCGCCCGTATCGTAGTCGTAGCTTGACTGACCTCCTTTCTCCATCAGGCCGTCGTTTTATACTCCACAAATGCAAATGCAAATGTATGTTAGCCCGGCAACATCGCCACAGTTTCCTAGAATTAGCTTGTAACACCTAGTTAATGATGCTAATGAGCGAGTACAATAGGACAATAGGCTGTTCTCCACAATAACTTAGAAACGTATGCCAATAAAGAAGTGAACAAAAGAAGACGATCATAAAAGGATTACAATTAGTTAAAATGCCGACAGGTAATAAAATGTGCTTCTACAGATCTGTACGTGAAATTTGTCTTTGTCAGGGGGTTAAGTTGTAACAATATTATTTTTCCGGCATTAGCGGCCAGGTTTCACTCTCCCTTTACAGAGCGGCAGGACATTATGAACTTTGGTGTTACAAAAGTCCATAGGCGATAGTAACCGCTTTCCAACAGGTGGGCCTTCTGCCTGTCTGCTGAACTCACGCATTAAAAAAAAGTAACGCTTTTTCATACACTTATCCGTGCAGGAACGGAGAAAGAATACAATTTCCTGCGGCCGAGCGGCCTGTCGTAAGAGGCGACTTAACAACCCACAGCCAGGTGGTAGGGCACTTGCCCGACTGGATGGCTACCATCCCTGGTCTAAAGTATGTCGCCATAACAACCTTCAGTTGTGTTCCGGCATTAGTGACCGAGGTTCCAGTTTCTCTTAAGAGAGCAGCAGCGCATTTGTAGCAACTTTGGTGTTGCAAATGTCCATATGCGATGGTAACCGCTTTCCATCAAGTGGGCCGTCTGCCTGTCTGCTGATCTCCTGCAATAAAATAAAAAAAAACTTGTATGAAAAAATTTAATTATATATGTAATACAAGAATCTTATATTTATTTGCGGTCCCTAGAATCATAGACTCATATTCCAATCAATAAATTCATAAGTATGTATACATTATAGAGTTGTGAAGAGAGAATTAACAAACATACGAATATACAAACATTCTTTCATTTTAGCATACATTTTTCAAAATAGCTACTAAAAGTTAATGTACATATTGAATCATTCCAAAGATTTTCATCTTATCTATTGTAAAAAAGGATTTGAAGAATTAGGTCAGTCAACATTGCCAACCAGTATAGTAAATCTCAAAAGACTAAGCCTCGGCAAACATTAAAAAAATCCTTCTAACGGTACCTAATTTTTAGTCACTTTTATTATGTTTACTCCCTCCGACTGACTATACGGGGTGGAAACTTTCAGAGGACAGTAAGGGGGAATAAACCGTTGGAGCTACACGAAAATGATCTTAGGAGACTATTCATAATTTTTCGTGATATTTTAATTCCCCTTTTTTCCAGATTTTCAATAAAATGTACAGTTAGCAAGACAATGGCCAGTTTACACATTTTTTTATGACAATCGATTCTGTTTCTTATACTCATCAACAACTTCTATGGGGCTAACCCAGGGTGGCGTACTAAAAAGTCAACGTGGGGGCCTTTAGCTATCAAGGGAGCAAAGGATTCATCACCCCCGCTGACGAAGTGAACGTGTTCTGATTCCCGGGGCACATTCAGGCACTTTTTGCGCTGGATCGGACTGGGCGTAACTACGTTCTAAGTCTCAGCCTTTCCTACATAAAAAACGCGGGGCACATGGGAGGAGGGTGGTTTTAGTAGGTAGTGGCTGTTGCCCGTGCAACTTCTCTGAGTCTCCACACAAGCTGGCTTGATTATTGTTCGGATTGCCCCTTATCAAAGGGTAACGCCTCCATGATCAACTATGGTCTAATCCCTTGCAAAGGATCCAGTATTGTGCGTAAATAGCATTTTCCCAGCCTTAAAAAAAAACGTCAACATATAAAACAGGTACCGGACAAAACTACTAGTACTAAAAAGTCAAAAATTGCTATCGGGCCAACCGTCATGAGAGTACTAAAAGAATCAGAAATTGCAACAATCTTTTCCCAAACATCTTTTAAGATGTCCAATTTATCTTTTTTATTTATCAAATACTTTTATGGATTGAACAAAAAGATTGATATTTTTTTTTATTGCAGGAGCTCAGCAGACAGGCAGACGGCTCATTTGATGGAAAGCGGTTACCATCGCCTATGAACATTTGCAACACCAAAGGTGCTACAAATGCGCTGCTGCTCTCTTAAAGGAGACTGGAACCTGGTCACTAATGCCGGAACACAACACAAGGTTGTTATGGCGGTATACTCTAGACCAGGGGTGGTCGCCATCCAGTCGAGCAAATACCCTACCACCTGGCTGTGGGTTGTTTAGTCGCCTCTTACGAAAGGCCGCCAGGCCGCAGGAAATTGTATTCTTTCTCCGTTCCTGCACAGATAAAATAAATATCACACTGAGCTTTCGTGGCGCAATAAACTATCAAGATTGGGTTTTCTTTAGAAATAGAGTAATGTTGAAATGACATGTTCGAAATTGGAACTTTTTTTAATTCTTATCTTTTTATTAAGTTAACAAAAAGATTTGATAAATAAAAAATGAAAGTTGGACATCATAAATAAATCATAATTGCAATTTCCGACTTTTAGTAATCCAACGACGGTTGCGCCGATAGAAGCTATTGTTGTATTAAGTAATAGTACTTAATACAACAATAGAAACAGGATCGATTGGCATAAAAAAAATTGTAAAATGGCCATTTTCTTGCTGTATTATTTTTTTTTAATCTGTGTAAGATCAAAATTTTACGAAAAATTAGGGAGTTTTTGGCGGGAACTGAAAGGAGATGTTGTGCTGTGCAGTTTTATTTGCTAAAAATGTGTAAAATTACTCTAAAATGAACAATAGCTGTAGGATATTGATAGTTTTTGAGTAGTAATTATGTGTTTTGTGAGAAATGTGAACTGTATAGTCAAATGTGGCCTTTTGAGTTGTCACAAGAACTCCGTTGAATGGCACTAGCTGATTATCTACAGTTCAGCTGTGCTACACATAGGCTTAAAAAAATGAAAAAACTATATTGTAAACTAAGATCTGGCTTAAAGGCCTAGCTGCCAAGCCATAAACTTAAATTAAAAAAATTACGAAAAATTATACACAGTCTGCTATGACCATTTTCGTGTAACTGCAACGGTTAAGGTACTTCCCCTTACTGCACCACTGAAGGTTTCCACCCAGTATTTCTTCTATTGTTTTTATATTTTTTATTATTCGTTTTTCTATATGAGGTTATAGGGTTTCTTCTTGTTCATTCAAAACATATTTAGACTGAGTCACAGAAACTTTGGGCAACCCTACAATTAATAGGCTTTTGCCAACAGTTCACACACAATAAAGTGTGTTTTAGTTGCCGCTGTTTAAGACAAATAAATGAGAATTTTATAATAATATTATATTATAACGCTAATACGCGTTGCATCTGTGGTTTTTAACCTATACCTACGCGCCCCGCGAAAAGTAATTTATGTGCTTAAAATACTGGGCGTCTCCGTGGTCAAATTTGCGTTAATGATGAGTTGCATATTTGACTGCGAAGTTTGAATTTGCCGCCCTTTTAATGCGGCCCTGGCAATAACACAATACGATATTGGATTATAACATTCGCTCCATCTCCTAGCATTTGCGTCTTCATATATTCCTGTCCTTTCAAAGTATTATGTCACGAGTCGTTCCTAAGAACGCTGGGAATGCTCTGCTGAAATGCCTGAAGTGGTCATGTGAGGCATTCTGTTCATATTTATTCATGTATGGCTAGGGCAGTACCAAGGTATGTGACACAGCAAGTAAACTTCAAGCATTGCTTGAAGTGGTTTGACCACTCAATAAACTTTGAGATACGCATCAACATACGCGACTAAGACGCAAAACAGCGAACTTCGAGAGGCGGTAGTTTCTCATACAAAGCAGGGGCCCAATTTGAATATCTTGGCGTTGCGAAGATATTCAAAGTAGGTTAATATCAAAAGTCTTATTCTATTAAATCTACAATATTATTTCTGGATATCGTCGCGGCAGAATAATAGTAGAAAAAACTGGTATTACCCTTAGCAGAAATATTCATGAAGATAGAGTGGCATGTAACAGCATGCTATTGGAATTAACATAATACCAAAATCAGGGAAACCTACGATCGAGACGATAGTGTGCGGCGATTTTGACAAGGTAGTAATAGCAGAATAGCCCCTAATATGTAGTGTGGCAACCCTTTTTTTTCTAGGTAGGGGAAATACATTTCGTACACTACCGGGTCCTTTACTGGGATTAAACCAAAGCAATGAGATTTATCCACTGAAGATAACGCAGATAACAGAGTCGATTGCCGGCTTGTGTGATGACTCAGCAAGGTACCCCTCTTTTAGAAAGGTATCCCATGGGCTAATACTCCACTAAAACCCCCTTCCTCCCATGTGCCCCGCGCTTATGGTAGGAAGAGCGTGAGACTTAGAACGTAGTTGCGCCCACGCTGATCCTGCGCATCAGTACTTGAGAATGTCCCGAGAAGCAGGGTAAACTCACTTCGTCAACAGGGGTTTGATCCTCCGCTCCCCAGATGCTGGAGGACACCTAAGTGTCGCAACCTCTGTCTCGCGTCTCGGTTGCCTGTCTTACTGTAACTTATTGAAGCGGCCGATCTACGCACGTATCGACGTTAACAATTTAAAAAAAATATTCGAATTGATAACCTCGTCCTTTTTTTTAGGCACAGAAAAGAAAAAAAAAACAACACACATGGCACTACATAGGACTATATATAAGTATAGATATAAGGCCAACACTGCACATGCACTTCTTCACAACACCAGCATGTAACAGATACACTCTACATTAGTATAAGTTTAGTATTAAAATTAGAATAAATTAATATAATAAGTTATTCTTAAGGTACACCAAAACACAAAAATTACTACATATAATGTCACATACACTAACAAAAATAAACAATAAGCGTGTATGGAGTCTCAAATTTTTCATAGAAATTAAGTAGTAAAAAAGGGTACGGAACTCGAGTCCGTAGAGATATTAATAATATTTAAAAAAAAAAATCCTCGTCCTTTTTAGAATTCGGTTAAAAAGTGGTCTGAATAAACTTGATTTAACAGACTAGCAAACTCCATAGCCCGCTGCACATTGTAAACAGCTGGACTCATATGGGTATTACGTACATAGAACCTGGATTTTTAACCCGGATGCATGTTGGGTGGGATGCAGCTTCAATTTATACTCGGACCTACCCACTTCCGATATGAACGTTCTAAATCAAGAACTTCCAAGCTTCCAATTCATAAGTAATCGAGTCTAATAACATCATATAAAATTCTCGCAATGAGTCATAGGGCTAAAATGACGTGTTGCCAATTCCTTTCGTATGCAAGTTACAATATCATGCTATTCTGTATAAGCCCCATCGGCCAAACACGCATGCAATGGTTCATGCAAATACAAACCTTCATGTTTATATTTACGTGTAAATAACTCTTGTCGATAAGGATTCTAAATTATGTAAATGTTTTGAAGAGTCGATATGAACTATGAATGGATGTCTCAGACTTTTGGGTGAAAACTCTACAATCACATATTGCATAATAAGTAAACTATTTAACATGTTAACAAATCTGCGGGGTGACGCTCGCGGACTGCGTCCGTAATACCGAAGTAAGAAAGAGAGTTGGTCTCAGAGAGAGTGTCGGGGTGAAGGTAAGGAAAGGAATGCTCCGGTGGTTCCGGCATGTGGAAAGAATGCATGATGAAAGAATGACTAAACAGATATACAATGCAAAAGTGGATGAATGCAGAAGTCGTGGAAGGCCACGACACACATTCCATGATCAAATTGATCGTATACTAGCAGAAGGTGATGTCAGGAGCCTTAAGAACAGACGAGCGTGTATGACAAGAGTTATGAATGTCAAAGAAGCAAGTAAGATGTGTAAGAATAAGCCTACATGGCGCTCTGTTGTTCGTGCCTACCCCGCAAGGGAACTGGCGTGAAGTTATGTATGTATGTATTTAACATGTTATAGGGGTTGTGTGAAAAATAAAATCTATATATTAATACGTGACGCAAAAACTTTGTATCCCTATTTTACGAAAATTGCGCAGACGGAGGAGTATGAAATTTCGCACACTTATAGTTTACTAGCTCATGTCCGCGACTTCGGCCACGTGGTGCGGTTTTTTAACTATCCCACGGGAACTCTTTTAATTTTTCGGAATCAAAAGTATCCTATATGTTGACCAGGGATATAAGCTACCACCATACAAAATTTCATTTAAATCGGTCCAGTCGTTTCGGAGTTTAACCGGTACAAACAGACAGACAAACGTACAAACAAAAAATTTGAAAAAAATCTATATTAGTTCTATTTCACTTCTTACATCCCTCTGACTCGGTTTTTAGCATTTTTTTCATTATACAGAAATTCAATCTCTACAGTTTTATTATATGTATAGATATAGAGAACAAGCGACAAATGCTAATATTTTTTTGTTTAAATTACATACGCATAAAAAGTACATTAAATCAATAAAAAAAAATATTACACACACACTACCATGTATTTGACACATACATACATACATACATAACTTCACGCCAGTTCCCTTGCGGGGTAGGCACGAACAACAGAGCGCCATTTAGGCCCATTCTTACACACCTCACTTGCTTCTTTGACATTCATAACTCTTGTCATGCACGCTCGTCTGTTCTTAAGCCTCCTGACACACACACGCATATATACTCTTTTGTTTATTGCTAAAGTCAAATTAACAGTGTAGCCTTGGCGAAATCTGTAATTATAGAAGTATAGTCTTTGACATTAATTATTATGGTCGAATTTCGAGCACGGGCGACCACTAGTACCTATAAATGATCATCACATTTAAAACCTAATTCAATGTACATAATATTAAACCGTTCGTTTTAAAATTTCTAAACGTATATTATAGGTTAAATAGTAGCAAAGATAATAAATCAGATCTCTGTTTTTCATATCATTATCCCTATGTGGAAGAAACCATCGTCTTTGTTAAATAAAAAAGCCTCACACCCCTCTCAGCTTGTAAAAAAGAGTAGTATGCACAACGCTATGTTATTATACAAACTCATTTCACTAACATGAAACTCGCTCGTTCTTAGTTCATCGATGAGACTGAGTGAATTGTAAACAAAACGCGAATCTCATGACAAATTCAGTCATCGATTTAGTGAGTTCACTGAGAGTGAGAATGCAAACTCAGTTGAGTTTACAGCAGAACATGGCAGGTATTTGAGAACTCACTCAATAAGAAAACCATTTCCCTATCTTGTAGAGCGAATTATTACTCAAAGTATACTGTAACCACTATGACCACGAACAGATGTCTCTAATCTCTAAGGGACATCTAAAGTTCTAAACCGAGTAAATTCGGAAGAATAAAAATTATATATACATTTACATACATAATCATATGCATGTATACCAGTAAGTTAGAAAAAGCAATGCCCGAAACATATCTTCATTTTCATGAAAGAGTCAATGGCCCCGATTACGATCTTTATAACAACATAAAGCCGTTACTCCGTCGATTTATAAGCCGCATTTGCGTGAAATCAGACTTAATAAAAAGAAAGCTACGCAAAGTAATAAATGTGAGCATTTTAATATACAAGAAACATGACAAATGTGTATTTGGAGCTTATGTTGATTTAATACTGTTTTGGGAATAACTTTTAACTTAATTATTGCAGTCAATTGAGAGAAGAGCCAGGCTAATGAGTAGCGACTAGCTTGCCAATTCGGTCTATCGGAATTTTAAAGGATTTATTTCGAAGACTGTACAGTTGAGCTTTTAGACCTGGTTCCCCCTGCACCATTCTATCTTCGGACGACAAGGCACTCTACTCTAGGCCATCGTTCCACAGTGCAAACACCCCCAGTTCCACCAGTGTGAACGAAATGTTTTGCCTCCACATTCCTTCTGCGTACGGCAGAGCTATGAGTGGAATGCACTACCAGAGTGTCCGGAGTACTTGTTTCCCGAAAAGTACATTCCGGGTGTCTTGAAGTCGCATGTGAATACGTATTACCTACTTAGAGTGCTCCATCTTCGACCGCGTCATCGTCTGACATTAGGCGTAATCGTGGTCAAACAATAACCTATTTATTTAAAAAAATGCGGGTATGTTCCTGAAAGCCTTAAATAAGTCTCATTGATATAATCAACTTGGTTTATTTGTTATAAGCATGCGAGCCATTGTTTGCACAAGTCATTGGCACCTATTAATTTATTTAAAACATTAAGAAATTTTAATCCTTTTTTTATTTTACAATGATTACTGTATAAAAAAATAATTGAACGAGTGCCAATCGCAGAGGGGGTGCTAAAAATGATATCTATAGTTTCCCTATTGTTACGAGTTTGCGGGACTCGAATTAAAATGCCGTTAGAATTATTACAGAGTTTATTAGAACTATACAAACACGTATAACACAGGTACAAATATAACCGAACGCAACAAATCCAAACGTAATGCAGAAGGTCGTAATTCAATAAAACGCGCATAGTCCGTCACTATTAGATTCCCGAATGTACACACGTCACGCCTAGCTCATGTAGTTGTAACTCAACTGATACCTTTTCTCAATCAGGCCATCGTTTTATACTTCACAAATGCAAATGTACCCTCCCGGCAACGTCGACATAATTTCCTAGAATTAGCTTGTACTTATAATCCGTAACACATGGCTAATGATGCTCCTGGGCGGCCATAAACGAGTACAATAGGGCAATAGGCTGTTCTCCACAATAACTAGAAACATATGCCAATAAATAAGTGAACACAAGAAGACGATCATAAAAGGATTACAACTAGTTAAAATGCCGACAGGTAATAAAATGTGCTTTTACAGATCTGTACGTGGAATTTGTCTTTGTCGGAGCCTAAGTCGTAACACTATAATATAATAGCCTTAAGAACAGACGAGCTTGCATGACAAGAGTTATGAATGTCAAAGAGGCAAGTGAGGTGTGTAAGAATAAGCCTAAATGGCACTCTGTTGTTCGTGCCTACCCCGCAAGGGAACTGGCGTGAAGTTATGTATGTATGTATGTACTATAATATAAAAACCGCATCAAAAAATTTAGTCAAGTAGAATTTATATATTGTTTTTTATAACTTCATAGATACTTTGGCAAAAACAGAACCCTTATTATGATAATTGATGTCCATGCATCCGTCTGTCTGTGTTTCTCACAGTCAGTCTCGGAAACTACTGGGTTTACATGGATGAAATTTAACTAAGTTTAGTTCATACAACGCTACACAATGGTGTAGTTTCTCTGCGGGAGATAACACTTTATTGTACACCATCACAGAAAATACAGAAAAACGTATAGCCTAAAAATATTCTAAATGTGCTCCATGGACGGTCTTATCGCTAAGAAGCTTCCAGACGACCTGTGGCAGGAATAAACAGATTATATTTGTCAAAGGTGGTATACACAAATATTATACGAAATGCAGTTACTTACATTATATTTTATTCATTAATAAACATATAAGTATGTAAAATATTACGTAAGTAAGAATTATACTTAATAGACATATATAAATACACCTATTAATAGGGATGATTGTCATACATATTTATTATATTAGACGATTCATTTCCGTCTTTTAATTTGGGTGAATCAACCAAAGTCATCCATATAAACAAAAACTTGTATCATTCAATGTCATTTAATACCGTCGTGTCATTTCAGTTCGATGCATTTCAATCAAATCGATTCTATTTGGAAAATCCGTGTAATATTTTACAGCAACAGTTAAGTCAGTAGGTGGCTAGATGGGGCGAAGTTACATTTCAGTCGCAAAAATTATGATAATATAATTATATACTTTCGAATACAGAAATACAGGTTGAATGAACTTGGACTATATATCCCGAAAAACAAAATAGTCTCCGCTGGACATATAAATACAATCATACACTCCAGCCATTATTAACGTTAAAACTAATCCGAAGTAATAACAAAACGAAACTACTTACAGAAAAACCTTGCCCATTGCCGCTTCAAAAAAAAAAACACAACGCAGTCCCGCGATTTCGCACCGAACGGTGAGTCAGCCGTGTTAAATAAAACAATATAAATAAACAACAATGGTTTCCACGTAACAATACGATGCTTTTGCCGTTTGGTCAGTCACGGCTGAACGGTAGCAGGTGACTAGGCGCGGGCGGCCGAATGGTGCTCGCCTCAAAGCGTTTAGCCACACTACATTTCAGCTCGCCCGATCATGTGTTCTTGAAAGTTGAATGAGCAATGCGGCGGCGACATGCGACTTTTTAAACGCCGGTCTATTTTTACTAACGCAAAGGGCGTACATTCACAATTCCGCGAAGTTATTGCGCGATTTGGAATTTGATTTGCAAAGTTTAACGCTGTTACGTTTAGAAGTTTACTACTTGACACTCGAATAGATATTTATGCCGACTTAGTCACGGCAACTTTACTATGTATTGCTGCATGTCATGTACATAGTACAGGAGAACGTGGAAGCTCCGGCGCTCTTAGATTTTTGGCTATTCAAACCTAAGTCTGATGAGACGTGGCAGCCAGAGAGGCATATATTTCCGGCTGAAAATGGAGGGGCGTCCTATAAAGAGGCTGACCATCGTCCCGACGGGTTGTGGACGAATGCGCGAACAAACCCACAGCCCGAACATAGAACGTTTGGCAAACGCAAACGTCCTAAATAGAATGGCAAGGGTAATAGCCTTCTGCGGGGATGCTAGTACCACCTCGATGTGGCGAATCTCACATGCCTCCATCGCACTTCCCTCGTGGTAGCAAGTACTTAAATAAGGCCGACAAGAGATCTCATGGCAACAAAACACTAGTCGGTTCCTATCTGTTAAACCAGCATTGGGCAAAGCCGAATCTTACCGTCTCATTCTCACCTTCACTAACGAATTTATGTCTAATCATACAGGATTCATCGTTCCACAACTGAATCCAGTATTGACAATCTTAGCGTATGCTTAGTAGTGATGGCACATTTCACCGATCACCGGTTAAATAACTGCGATATAAAGTAAATCACTTTTCACTCTAGTTACAAAAATATAAAATCACTGTTAAATTTCACCAGAGCGTTATTTGACGTGAGACAAGCCATTAAAGCGCCATGTAGTATAAAATTGCTAAAGTAAAGATAGTCAAAACGATAAACGAGCGAACTTGTTTGAATAAAATTGACTCTTATTCTTTAAGACGTTAGACATTCAATTGCTTGAGTTATTTATAAAGCCATAAAATAACGTTGAGAGTGAAACGTAGTATTGTCATTTCACAGATTCAATCATTACTAGCAGTTCTAGTGGCTATCGTCACACTTCGCGGTACTGTTATTTTATCAGCCCTATTAAAATATCGGGTGGTGATTTTTCACCAATGAATTAGCAGTGACAAAATAAAATAACTTCACAGCAGTGATCGATATACTAAAGTAGCGGTAATTTTCATCACTAGTGCTTAGCCTTTGGCTACCTGCACACACCAATTTGTTGCCAATGCTAGGTTGCAATAATATTAAACAATTTAATCATACCGCACACTAAGCAATACAATACTGCCCGCAAGCGAACAATAAATAAATTATTGCCAATAATATTGAGTACGCGGGTAGCATTAGACTTACAAGTTTACGCGAGCAAAACTTACAAAGGTCGGGCTAAGAATCGAATAATTTTCAAATTTTGCTTTGCGTGATTTGTGTATGTGAAAAACAAGTAACGCCTCGTTAGAAAGCTCTAGTGGTTATTACATTATTAATACAGTGACCACCACTTCCCATTAGTTAGCCCGTCGACCTATTTGCTTCAAGCAATAAAAAATATACCGTTACTCATATATTATAAACATTCAGAATTCATTGACCTTATAATGGGCACTGAAATAGATTCATGAGTTTTCAAGAAAATTCATAAATATGGAGATTTTTTTTCCATCTTAAATAGGTTATTAATGGTTTTAAAGTAAAGATTATTATAATAAAACTACATTTTAACGGTTTTAAGCGCGGTAATTTTATTTGATTTTGGTTTTTCCGACGTTTCGGCCACTTTTCAGTGGCCGTGATCACGGAAGACAAAGATGTCAAGTGTCAACGAGTATTGTTAAAGTTTTATTTAGCCTACCGCCAACTTGTTAATTTTAATTATTTAATTTTAATTTTGTTTATGGTTATTATTTACTCTATGGGAGCCTAATCTAATTTATTTTCGTTGACACTTGACATCTTTGTCTTCCGTGATCACGGCCACTGAAAAGTGGCCGAAACGTCGGAAAAACCAAATTAAAATAAAATTACCGCGCTTAAAACCGTTAAAACGTAGTTTTATTATGTATACAAGTCGCGAAAACTTAAGAAAATATTATAAAGATTATTAATTAATTTCTCTTAAATCTGTGTTCTATTTTTCTGGTATGACAGCATCAGAAAGGTTTGCACTGAAAATCAGTGTTGTGTCGATATAATTCCGGCTGCAACAAGCTGAGTACAAAACTTATATACTGAAAATATAATATAATAATATCAGCCCATAAATGTCCCACTGCTGGGCTCGGGCCTCCCATTATAGGGAACGGACAGTGTACCAGCCACGCTTGTCCAAGGCGGCTTGGCAGGTTTGACACATCGGTTATCTCGATGTGCAGGTTGCATCACGATGTTTTCCTTCATCGTTGTCAGCACGTGGTAATTGTAACAATATGCACATTAGATCAGAATACTAAGTGGTGCATGCGTTCCGGCCAGGATCGAACCCGCGCCCTCTTGACTTTGGGACCCGTGCGCTAGCCATTACGCTACCACGACGGCTATACTGAAAATGGCACGTACAAATTCACAAAACGATTGTTTTTTGTACTCTTTACATCATAAAATATGTAAGCAATATATGTATGTTGCTATTTTTATCTATCTATCTTTGATATAATAAATCTATAGAGGGAGTCGAAGTTTAATTCAGGGGGTTATAGGATCTCTCGGTCCGTATCACATGAAAACTACTGAACGACTTTGAATGACACACGACACAGAAGTAGCTTTCAGTAGTTGCCAGTCCGGTTTTCTTTATGTTTGTCTGGTCAAGAAAATCTTGGTAAACCGGATAGAAGATTGACCGGTTTTAAAGCAAATTCTTTAATTATCTAACGAACTTTCGTGTCTCGGCGTAAATATTGTAAAAATTTAAATGTGTGTTTTCTTTAATATAATTGTTAGTTGCACGGAATATAAAGATGCCATCTCAGGCAATTTCCTAAATTTCATTAAACTTTATTAAAAGCAGTGGCATCGAGTACTAAATATATGAAAAAGTAGATTGGCTCTTAATTTTTAGTACTGGATGCATTTTTAATAACTAAAAAGTTACTTTTCAGTAAATTTATCAGTCAATAAAAATAAAAAAATAGTTTTCCGGATTTTTTTCAAACACATTTCTCAGCCCCACGGGTCAGAACTCTAATCTTGAAAATAGGATACTTTTATTCCGATAATTATATGACGATGATAGATTGACGAATATAGCCGGAAAGAGGACGCTGCGGTCGCGTGTTTAAAACTACTAAACGAATTTTAATGAAACTTGACACAGACCTAGCTTGTGATCAGGACATAGGATACTTTTTATCCCTACAAATTTCTTCTCTTCTGTGAAATAGACGAACAAAGCCAAGATGCTGCTACAGGCGCGTTTTTAGCACAGCTGTTGCAATGCCATAACAAACACGTTGTCATGGAAACCTGTTATTATTTATGACATTATTTAAATCAGGTTGGTCGCGACTGGATTAGGGAGCAGAGTCACTACAGGGTGCTTTACGCCCTGCCCGGAATTGAACAAGCACATCACGGCCGGCGTCTGCCGAGGTTATGGTTGCCACCCTACTCTAAAATAGAGTAATATTGTACTAATCTATAAGACTAATAGAGTACGCTAAATTACTCTTTTTTACATAATGTTTACTTTACTAGTACCAGTGAGTATACTAGTGCATAGTAATTGTGATAAGCCAAATAGACGGTATGTACGTAAGTAAGAAGAAATACCTTTTTAAATTTTTAAAATAAATGACACTCTTTTTTATCAATCGGTAGGTAGACAAATACACATATATTGTATATCCCCAAATTAAGCAAGTTACGCTTGTGTTATGGGTAATATACAACGTACTACTCTGGGACCAATCCCAGACACCCAGACCATAGTAAATAACGGAGAAAATACGTTTCCGAAATTTACTATACCAGGAATCAAACCCGGAGCCTCTGCGTTGCAGTGGGGTAGGCCGGCAAAGGTTTATCCCGCTCAACCACAGAGGCCGTTTACGTGCACTAAGTAGGAAGGTACACTTACTTTAGTTTCTTTGAAATTAGATATACTCTATTTCTTCTAAAAAGTTGGCAACTCTAGCCAAGGTCTACGCGTAGCAGATAATTGCCTTTTCCTGCGGCTTTGGTTACATACGAATAGAAGGGGTAGGGTCTCTACCAGGGTAGGACCAGGTCGGCGAGTCCCACACGCCCTCACCGTGATCCTCACACGATGATAAGTACGCAAACGGGTTTCTCCTCGTCAAAAAAAAGTTTGGTTGCGACTGCTTGGTGGGAGTCAAAAGTAATATTTTGCTACGCAATTTTATTTTGGTACATGTAGGTACAATACTGATTAAAAATGAACAATAGTTGTAAAATTATTAGTTTAAACAACATATGTGTTTGTCTGGAAAATGTGAATTATTTACTGAAGTGTGTAGTTGCGAAGTTTTACTGGTACAACTAGTCTCTAAACAAAAGACGTTTGACAGCAAGCCCTCGACGTAGTACATCTTTATGACTTCACGAGCCTATTATGTTAGATCAATGATCAGCAGTTGAACTTCCGTGCTGTAATTTCCAATCTCCATAATGGTATTAATAATATTAGCCCATAAACACCCTACTATTTTCTATGGAACTCCCTACTTATAAGGGAATGAACTCTGTACCATGCCATACTTGTCCAATTAGGATTGGTGAGTTTGACACATCGGTCATCTTTATGTGCATATTTCATCACAAATGTTATCCTTTACCACCACCCCATGGTAATTGTAATAATATGCATATTACATCAGAAAAGCTGCCTAAATGGCGCATGTATGCTTCCCCACCAGTACGCGAATCCACGTCATTTAAATATCACACATACGTTAGCCACTAAGCTACCGGGCCTTATTACACTGATTAGACTAGTATAGCAATACTTATTGCATACTTTATGCTAAAAATAGACGCGTGCGCATACTGACTTATACGAAAAACGCTGACGCGCTCAAGGAATCCCAGACGAAACAAAAAGATTACCTATTCGAAGTAATTGCAACAAAATAAAACTACGTTTTAACGGTTTTAAGCGCGGTAATTTTATTTGATTTTGGTTTTTCCGACGTTTCGGCCACTTTTCAGTGGCCGTGATCACGGAAGACAAAGATGTCAAGTGTCAACGAGTATTGTTAAAGTTTTATTTAGCCTACCGCCAACTTATTAATTTTAATTATTTAATTTTTAATTTTGTTTATGGTTATTATTTAATCTATGGGAGCCTAATCTAATTTACTACCGCTTCGCAACATGTTATGGCTTGAAGAGAAGAAGCGGCGCAAGAAACTCTTCAGCAAACATGCCTAGCTCTAATAATTTTATATAATATTAAAATGGGTGGAAGGAAAAATAAAAGTAATTATCAGTCAAGTTGGTTTGTGTTCCGTTGTACGCAGAAAGAGCTCACAGTGTCTTGAGGTCTGGCAGCTGGTTTTTGCTGGGTTTGGGTCTTAATAGTTTTGATAATTGGATCCCAAACAGGTGGTACTTGCCAACCATCTTCTCTATTGAAATTTGGGTGTTTTTTGATTTCAATAGCCTCACGCATCATTCTAGGTATGAAACGATTCTCTTTCGCGAGGATTTGTGGGTTATCGAATCTGATGTAGTGGTTGGGTTTATCCAGCGTGTGTTCACTGATCGCAGACTTCGTAGACCTTGTGTGTTTCATGTCAGCAATGTGTTCTTTTACTCGTGTTTTTATGCTCCTCTTTGTTTGCCCAATGTATGACAATCCACACTCACAATCAAGCTTGTAAAACGTAGTTTTATTATGTATACAAGTCGCGAAAACTTAAGAAAATATTAATTGCAACAATTTAACAATTGGCAATTTCGTTGTTTGAGTTAAATTTAAACTCCGTCGTTAACTTTTTGCGAGAATATGAGTCAATGATGTCATCATAGAATATCTTTAGTAAAATAAATGTACAGGGAGTCAAGTTTATAGAATGAATTTAAAAACGCAAAAAAATCAGGAGTTCTAATTCGGACAAGCAGATTCCAAAAAAGCAATTATCAGATTTTTTGTCTGCCTTAGAACACCATGTGAAAACTTACTAATCATACTTCAATTAAAGTCAACATATAGCTTATTCCTGGGTCAAAACTGTCAAAAGGATACATCTTATCCCAATAAAGGTCGTTGTTTTTATATGTTAGACAAATATAGTCAAGACTGGTGTCGCCATTGTAATCACTAACAAACGTGTCGTCACGGCCACTCACGGCATCGCAAACGAAGTTTCGGTGGTACTGCTAGTAATAATAAATACTTCTATTCATTATTCCAACGAAAGCAAATTATCAATGACCTTTGGTACCCTCTAATTATGTAGGATTTAGAACTATTTCACAGTTATGTCCTTCACTGGTCAATTTTTATTTCCAGTTTTTTTCTTCCATTATCTCTAGCACCAGTGAACTTTGGCAGTCTATTCAAATGCCTTATATAAATGAAATGGTCTAATGACAGTGTAGAATATAAGTTCAGATGAGAAATAGCTAGTTGCAAAATTATAACACATAAAATAATGTGTTACAGTTCGGACATTAAGGAATGTGTGTAGCATAATATAAATTATTCTGAATGTGATAAGAGTAATATAATGTGATTGATAATATCTAATATATAAAAATTGTAAGTGATAAACAGAGAATAAATAATATATGAAGTCCAAAATCTTAGGTTCAGTATAACAGAATTGTTCTCAATTTCTGTATAATCAATAACACCAATACAAATTTAGAGAGAAACCAAATATTCAAAAACAATGTCAACATATGTTTTGTATTCAACAGTAGAACTAAAAATTAAATTTAATAACAGTGAAACTCAAATTGTAATTATTAAAAAATAGGAAATGAAAAAGATGGTGAAACTAAAACTTATTTGAGATTAGGGCTTTTTGCTTGGCTTTGCTAACATTAAATTAATACACATATCTAACAGAAAACAACCTATTTTCTGGGATAAAAGTATTATATGTTCATACCTGTAGTTACATACATATATACACTATAGTATTTAATAAATATCATATCACATACATATATGCTAATTATTATGATAATTTATTAAGCTTCTTTCATAATTTTTGAAGCCCTAACCAACAAATATTGTTACACTTTTCAGTGTACAAATATTATAATTATGTTTATCCCCATTACAGAAAACATATACAAGAGTATTTCATGATGATCAGTTTACTTTCAATTTGTTTATAAAGTCAAACAAACATCCAAAATGGTTTACACATTTGGATTGGTTATGCAAACCAGAATTTACCCACTGTTGAGAGTTTTAAGATCATTGAAGCATACTTAATAAAAGTGTAGGGAGGTAAAAACCTATTTGTAAAAAATGTGCTGTATAATAGATATTAAATTTAAAAACCTGGATACTTTATGGAAATAAAACACATGATTTAAACTTCTTTGTACTTAGTCATTTTTTTAAGTGTCTCTTTGGTCTCAGGTATCATAACCAATTTCATTTATACTTTACTATGAATTTTTGACTGAAATTCTAAAAAAATTATACAACTAAAAAGTGTTAAATTAAAATTTGGATAATGTGAATTAAAAAGTACCTAAGTAGGAATTGAATACGGGAGTAATATTGTTTAGCTATTTTATAAAAGGCTTCAGAGGTAATAATGGTGGAAGTGTGTATCAAAACTGACTATTAGAACTAGTGCATTAACCAATATAAAAATGGTATTTTTCTTTTGGACTTCACACTAATATTAAAAATGTAATAAAAGTGAGTAGTAGACATTAAAACCTGTGGTTTGGACGGTTGTGGTTGCGTTTTGAATGTACTTTAGGAATATCAGCTGAGCCTATCACATATCTATGACGGCGCTCCTCCATATCGTCCATTGCTCTTGATGTGAACAAAACATAATACAATATCATTTTTAGCATCATGCCATTTCGTAAACAAAGTTATTCTGCATTGCGGATGAGCCTAAAAATATATCAATGCAACAAAAGTGGCCAATTCAAATTACAAATAGTACCTCAATAAGCTACCCAATTCTACACAGATTACACCGCACATAGTAAAACAACGTACATTAATCGCCTTATTTAAACACTGCAGTTATTTTGTTTATTTTCAACGTAAATGCAATTTGAAGCGAATAGGTTATAAATATACTTACGACTAGAGTACGCTTCACCGGTTGTTGTCTCAGGATGAAAGTTATTGAAGTACTAAAATTTTTACATTTCTATTACTAGAATTTTGTTAGTTATAACTACTTTATACAACTTATTACGAGGATATCACAAAAAATTTTGATAGATTATTTTCCATGTTTCAAATTTGACATACGCACGCGCCGTTAAATAAATGCACTTTTTTATTCTTCGGTCGCGTTCAAGTTTTTAACTCGCAAATTATCATTAAATAAACAGGTTTGTCGCGAAACAAGTTTATATAATATCAAGAAACGAAGTATTTACGAAACTTTTGTCTCCTCTACAGAACTCTCCTTGAGTGTTGACTAATGCACACCTCATACCTGCCTGATTTTAATTGAGACTAAAGGTACCCTACAATTAATAAAAATGAAATCCTCGTAGTTTTTCCAGGGCGCTACAATATGAATCTGTGTAAACACATATTTAGTCTTAGGCAAGGAACATATTACTTTCTTACGAAAGGTCTTAGTGAAGAAAGCAACACGCCAGATCAGCTCCCTTGATGTTACAGATAACTATCTGGTTACTATCAGGTAGTCTGCTACAAGCAAACACAAAAATATGAAATTAAACATTTTCATATTAGGACTGTTTTTGTTGTCCAATTAAACTGTTTTCTGAACAAGCAGTGTCTGACAAAAAACCTTGAACGAGAAATTAAAGATCAAGATATTATTTCCAATTAATGTATTTTATTCCTTACAATATAAAACTCACATAACAAGAAAAATCAAAATAAACTTGATCACTTTTACTTCTCTTTTTATAGAAGCCTATGTTTACAAACCATAGACAAAAACCATCACAGACCTAACAAGTGTAATTTTGACATTTCTTATAACATTTTAATAATAATAAAACATGAATAAAGTTAAGCATAGTAGCTGAGGTTAGCCTTCTTTTTCGCCTGTACTTCCAAAATGGCGTCCATAAAGTCCTCATGAGTGACCGCAGAGGCCGATCGCCTGAGGGCAATCATACCAGCTTCCACACACACCGCCTTGCATTGCGCGCCATTGAAATCGTCAGTGGAACGCGACAATTCTTCGAAATTAACATCAGGACTCACATTCATTTTACTGCAAAATATATTAGGGATCATGTTAATGTATAATAAAGACTACATAGCGTGATGAAAATCCGTTGATCTTTATGAAGGTCTTATAATTTTAAAATGTGAATTAATAACATCAGTTTATAACCTCCCCTTTTCTTTATTACTGTTAACAGTTATTTAGTAGCATAGTTGTTCTTGTCATGTTTCTTTTTAAAGTTAATAATTAATTTTATTATGTACCCTATTATTTCTAAACGATACAAAATCATAATAAAACTACGTTTTAACGGTTTTAAGCGCGGTAATTTTATTTGATTTTGGTTTTTCCGACGTTTCGGCCACTTTTTTCGTCGGAAAAACCAAAATCAAATAAAATTACCGCGCTTAAAACCGTTAAAACGTAGTTTTATTGTGTATACAAGTCGCGAAAACTTAAGAAAATATTATGTGATACAAAATCAATCAATCGGCTATTTCCTTAATTGAATGATAATGTTATATTTTTATTATGCTGTGATTAGCGCCTGTTTTGTATAGAGTAGTTGTCTATTATTTACCATAATTTTATGTAACAATATTATATCCTTTTTATGATGTGGTAATCGTGCAGATTATAATTAAAATCTCTCGATTGTATATAGACGGTATTCATTACATTTTTTTTTCATGTTGGCAAACGCGATAGATTTATTCTGTGTTTGGTTTATTTTATTACTTGTAAAACCTTAAGTATAATATCTTATATAAAATATAATGTAAAATTTCCAAACAATAAGTATTAAATTCTTTTCATTCATAACCCTTTAATTAAAATAGTTTATCAATGACTTCAATCTGCTACTGGTTGTGCCAATTTGCTAAGTTTCTTAAACTGTAAAATAGTTGGGAGGGATGGTGAGGTGTTCTAAAAATGCTTGTCGAGTGCAAAAAGTCAGTGGATAACATCTATGTAAGCCGTACGGTTCTTTGATTATAAATATTGTGACCAGTTGCTGTTCTTTTATTACCATAAACCCTTCTGAGTTGTTGCAAGTATTACATTACCTAATAGATGATTAATTTTACCTTACATAAGGTTAGAAAAATGCTTAAACACCAAATTATTTAAACCATATGGCATAGACTATAGATTTATATAGGGTCCATGCATAAATTACGTTACACGTTAAGAGGGGGGGTCAATGTAGTCTGACATTGTGTGACAAGGACGAAGGGGTCCAAAACTCATGAAATTCATGTGAGGATGGCCCCTAATTCATAACACATACCGTGAATGTATCTGCATAATCCTAGCTCTAGCCTCCTCGTTGGGATGCGGGAACTCAATCTTCCTATCCAGACGTCCAGACCTGAGCAAGGCAGGATCTAAAATGTCCACTCTGTTTGTTGCAGCTATCACCTGCAAAAGACAACCATGTTTTTTTTAATTTAAATCAAAGTAATAATTATAAAACTTATAAATATATATTCTTAAGTTTTCGTGACTACTATATACTATATGAGCACTACAGAATATATAAACACGGAGGTTTCACTCATCAGCACCAACATCTACCAACATTTACGAATATATAATGTTCATATCATGAGAGACAGACTTCGGTTATGTCGGCATTATAAGATATCTTCTGAAATTTAAATAAGTCTGTAGCATATCTTGTGGTAGCTTAAAATGCTTAAACTAAAATATCCCCTCTATAATATGGATATACTCCACTAAAATATGGATACATTATTTATGGCTTTCAATGTCATAACTCTAGGGCCTTGGAGTCCGGAAGCTTATTGACTCTATTGAAACCAATCCGTGCGTTCGATAGAAGTTTTACTTGAGCAAAGGGCTGGCCTGCATTTGGGGCAGCATATTAGCATTGCCATTCAATGAGGAAACATGCCCAGCGTTTTGGGAACTTTTTCAACTGATGGCAGTTTGGGACTCACATATTATATGTAATTTTTGTTATTATATTTTACTGTTTAAATTAATTTTATTATAAAATATATATAAAGAAATGAAACCTTAATGTCTGCTGTAGAACTAAATCCATCAAGCTGGTTCAGCAACTCCAACATTGTTCTCTGCACTTCACGGTCACCAGCTTTCTCAGAGTCAAAACGCTTTGTGCCTATAGCGTCCAGTTCATCAATGAATATGATGGCTGGTGCCTTCTCTTTAGCAAGGGCGAAAGCGTCGCGGACAAGTTTTGCACCATCACCTAGAATAAAATACTTTATATACTTTTTAATTCATAGGTTTTGTAATAGCAACACACACTACTTTCTCAAGCTAAGTACAACTAACTCTGAATATGAGTTAATAGAGCTTAAAAATACTGTATTATGGCCGGTACCTATATATTTCTATTCATTCACTTGCCTTACTATTGGTTGAATTTTGACATTACTTGTATGCTATAGGAGCTATGTCAAATATTAACCGAAGCAGGGCAAATGAACAGTTGGTACTATATAGGAACTGGACCTTAGTCATTCACAATGAATGGCAATCTGATCCTCTTAATGCATGAGTGCCAACATCATAAGACTAGTGTTTATTAACCATGTTCAGGATACTGTTGCTGAATGCTTGCATTTAGGTGCAACATAAAACTCGGAAAGAAAATCTCACAGCCAAAAGGGTGTAAAAAAAATTGAATATTTATTGGTAAAATTACTTTATGTATTACCTCATAAATTTTTTAAGTTTGGTCAAGTATTTAGGATTAGATTACTTAAACATTTAATTACTTCAAATAAATCAAAACTTCTTGAAAGATATAACATATTTTTATCCATGCAGGAATGGAGAAAGAATACAATTTCCTGTGTTGGGACAGCCTGTCATAAGAGGTGACAAAACAACCCACAGCCAGGTAGCAAGGCATTTGCCCGACTGGATGGCTGCCACCCCTGGTCTAGACTATGCCGCTATAAAAACCTTGAGTTGTGTTCCGGCATTACTGACCAGGTTCCAGTCTCTCTTAAGAGAGCAGCGGCATATTTGTAGCACCTTTGGTGTTGCAAATGTCCATAGGCGATGGTAACTGCTTTCCATCAAGTGGGCTGTCTGCTGAACTCCTTCAATAAAAAAAATATATTAAAAAATCTAACAAAAAAAGAAACTTGACTTCAAGAGCAACTAGAAAACAAAAATTACTGTTATGTATTTAATAGCAAACTTGTTGTTTATTTATGGTTTACTTGACACTGACTTCAAGGTGTTGTAGAAAATATTAATTTTTGATTTGTAGTTATTCTTGAAGTTTGTTTCTGTTTTGCCAAAAAAAAATATTTTTCACTTTTAACTTATGTACATGGCATCTAATAACAATTAAGAAAAATTTGAACTATCCTGAACTGTAGTAAATCTAGAGTAAAATATCAAAATCAGTACAGAAACAAGAAGACATGGCTAAACATATATAAAACAATATTTACATGACAAACTGAGAATTTTCTCTGGCTTTGAAGTTAATTAAAAATATAAATCTTTCTTGGTACACTACTTAAAAAGATACAAACCAATAAACATCTGCACCAACTGTGGACCAGCTAGCTTCAAAAAGGTAGACTTTGTTTGAGCAGCACAAGCCCTCGCCAGCAGGGTTTTGCCCGTGCCAGGTGGTCCGTACAGCAACACACCCTTGGGAGGATGGATACCCAGATTTACAAACTTCTCCTTATGTGTCATTGGAAGAACTACTGCTTCTATTAGTTCCTGGAAAAGAATACGATAGATAGTGTAGTTCTCATCAAATTTTAAACTGTTCTTATCAACACATAGCTGAGCAATACATAGGATGTCATACATATCGAATGTTTTTCTTTCAAACATGTTAGGAATTTATGGAGATATGCTGAATTGTGAATTGGGTGTGATATAGTTATATGGTGTATTTATTTATTAATTCGAAATATAAACTAAATTTTGGGTGGTTATTAAAAATAATAATCATGAAAGCTAAGGTGGGAGAGCTCCGCTTTGCTTCACTCTCACCTTAGCCTTCTAATTGATTAAAAAGTTCAGATCTATTCATAATTCTTCATAATTAATAAATAAAAGTGTCTTATAACTATACCCCAGCCTCTGAATTTAATATGTATTAATTATTATGACACAAAATTTTAAACCAAGACAACATGTTGTGTAGTATATATAGAACAGGCATTAGATTTAATTTTTACCTTATATGTAAGACCTGATGAAAATATACTCCAGTGGAAGTTATTATAAATAAAAACTTTTGAATTTTGTTTTTATTTTTAACCATGCCCTGTATAATTTGTGTATCTAACTAGTGTTAAGTATCTATACATTTTCAAGTATTAAAATAATCTTGGAGGCAGCAAAAGTCAGAACATAATTAAGAAGGTTATGATTCTCAACACAACACAGAATTCTTCAGTAATATCCCATAATTTTAACTATTTTAACCAGTATTATGCATTTTTTTTAAATACAACAAAACATTTCCCTCAAGTATCCGGCCAAAAACTCATATTAGGTATTGTGTAACTTTCCACAGCTAATCTATAGATGTCATACAGTTAGCATAAAGCATACACTACATATTTATAAATTATAACCTGGTAAAATGTGTTTGAATATTTATTGAGAAAAGGGCTAAGCTTTGACCCAGAGTGGCATGAGATTAAAGGTAATTTGAGTTTAGAGGTGTAAATTTGCCTTATACATAGCCGCCACTAGCCCTGTTTTGGGATTAGGAAACAAGATTAGAATAAATAATTTTAAAAAATTTACATATGTTAAACAAGGTTATATCACTTTTATTGATAACAAAGTGTGATTTGTGTATAGTAATACACTTACACTTAATATATAAACAATAAAACTGGTTTTGAGTGTAGTAAACAAGTTTTGAATTAGTTTATGGATTTTTAAATATGTAAATAGTCAAGTGAATGAAGCAAGTGTGTCGCAGCAGCAGCCGGTGAGTGCCAGAACAGACTGGTCACCATCATCACAATATAATGAAAGGAACAAATGAAAAAAAAATATCTCAAGAACTACATGTTTTCTTAGACATGGAGTTGCAGAAGGGAGAAGTATCCCTCCCACATACCACCCATGCCCCCCCCCCTGCTTAAAATTCAGTGAACACTAAGCTAAAGTTTAACTTGAGAAAGTATAGACTGTACAAAACCAAATTTACTGACTGTACAAATACAATCAAAGAAAAAGTTAACAAGTAAAACTAATATTTTTTAAATGAAACCAATGGGAACAGCTTGATATTAATACATAGGTGAATTTTTGCATATGTATTGTAACCTAATATAAGTATAAATAGTGCAAAAATTGCAAAATATGAAAAAAACTACCTGAATTTGTTTATCCAAACCACCAATGTCAGAATACTGCTCAGTAGGCCTCTCATCAACCTCCATAGCCTTGACCCTAGCGTCATACTCAGCAGGTAGAGTCTCCAGGATTAAATAAGAGTCCTTATTCACGCCAACTAAGTCACCTGGTTTCAATTTCTCAGCATCAACTAGACCTATAACTGGTAGGAAATAAGTCTGGCGGGTTGAGGTTTTGATCACGGCGCATTTACCTTTTCTTTGTGAATCTAAATCCACTACAGCACCATCTTCTTCTTCCTCCTGAGGGTCTACATCTAAAAGCTCGATCACGTTTGAAACTAAGTATGGCAAGGTCTTGTTAACTTTGATTTTTTCCGTGTTCTCTTTGATCTTATCATTCTGTGCCTGCAGTTCATGAGAGATCCTCATCACTTCGCTCTTCATAATCTTTATTTCATTGTCCAAAAGTCTCGTACGGCTAATAATTTCGTCTGTTGGCATTTGGAGCACTTCTTCGCTGAGAGCTTCTTCTCCATCCTCCCAGATAGATTTATCTTCCAATGTTGTAGCCATTTTAGTTATATTTAAATTCTCAAATGTGTGTTTAATTCAAAACTACTTACAACAAATTAAAGCTCGTCTAAACAATTCTCACAATTTTTCTCCAAAATGAATTGTCATTCCGAGTTAGAGTTGCCATTTTTCAAACGCTGAATGCTGAATGATTCCTATTATTTTCATTTCGAACCTGTATTTCGCATATATACATATGTGACTGTTAAAATTAAAGTTATTAATTTTAAAACACATAAAATTATATATTTTCCAACGTTATATCAATTTATAAATCTAATTTAGCTATTATTATTGTTTCAAAAGCCTTGTATACACTAGCCGTAATAAATATAAAACAATAAACTGTGGAATTTTTATGACATTTTTTATGACGTTTATCGTTTCGTAATTTTGGGAATTTCGAAAACAGAAGGCGAACTGTGTTCTATTGTTAAATAAATAATTATTTTAAATTTAATAACCGTAGTGCCGAATTAGTTTACACGATACAATGGCATTTTCTATGTTTCTCCGAACACCAGGTAAAGTGTAATTTATCTTTATTGCCGCACTAATATTACATAATAATGTTTTTATTGCTCTCGTTGGTTGTGAATAATTGTGATAGTTAGTCTTAAAAGGAACGATGGTTGTATATTTTTACCATCACGATTAAAGTGAAAAGTCTTCTACACGATAATATTCATGTATGCCTCCCACACATAAACAATCTAAATCTTATTAAAAAAGTGTGACTAATTATTACTCGGGTGCAATTATTATGATAACTTTTCATTATTTACCTATTTTTTTGTTAATTAATGCTGCAACCTCTAAATAGTAGATGTAATTTTAGTAAGTAATTTAACGGAATTGTTAATGACCTTAATTTAATTCACATTATTTTTACATTAAATATAATTTATAATACAAGTAAATGTCAGTCAGCACATTAAAAGGCTCCATAGAGGTGATGAACATCCACTTGTTTTGCAATGAAATTGTAAGAATAAATGCAATCAAAAAATTATTTGATTGGCTACATCAAACACGAAGAAAGGTTTAGTCATGGAGTCTGGAAACCTACTATATTGATAACTAGGATCAAAGATACCATTAGAAACCATTAAAACATTTTATGGACTACACACACATCTAATAGGTCAGTTTAGAATCAGATCAAAAGAAAATAGAAATACTTTCTTATCATCTTACAGAATATCTTCGCTTTCTTGATCTTCCATGAATGTAGTGAATTTTGTCACAATTGGAATAAGTACAATAATTTTTTAACTAATATAGATAATGAATATTATTTTTGCCATTGTGCTACTAAATCCTAAAAAGTGTTTAAATGAAATACTTCATGAAATGGTATAAGTGAATGTATCACCTATTGACTTGCAAAAAAGTCACTATTATCACATAGCTCTTATGTTTCAATTTGGATGAAGTAACCAAAATGATTCATGTAAACATAAAACTGAATCATTCTATGTCTCGTATTTTGTCATTTCGTTTAATTTCTGTGACTGTCAACCAAATTTATTAAATGCATTAAAAACAAGATCGCAATATTGTAGTAGTATAAGTAAATATGTAATCGACCTTAAGATTTTTTGTAAAAAGAAAGATGGTAAGACAAGATAATGAATAATAAGATATAGGAACCAACCATATATCGAGCCTTTACACCATTTTATTGTAAGCGACATTTGTACCTAAATATGTTTTTTGTTACAAGAGATATTTTAAACTATTATTTTGTTTTGAGATGTTCAACTTTTGGTTCAGTAGGGTCTAATCTAACTAAAATTGAAACTCTTAAAACAAAATAATACTGTAAAATATCTTTCGTAACAAAAAATACATTTCAGTACAAATTTTGCTTCCTATAAAATGACAGCAATGGCTCAAAATGGTCTGTGCAAGAGATAAACCAACATAGACTGACCTACTTACTTCTGATTATAAATGTTTGCTAATTGCTAGTAGTTAGAAACCAGTTACCATAATTAAAAAAAAAAATTATAAATACCTATGACTTTAAGAATCTGTTTCAAAAGAATCTGCATGGTGGAATTTAAAATAATTTATAATGTTTATATTACAGCATGCACAAGCCGAGTTTTCACCCAACAGGTCATGAAGCTGGCAACCCAGCCAACATTGACCCAACGCACTGTTGCCTCTACCTTGCCAGTAAGAAGTTTAACTCTGAAAGAAGCTAAATCTTCACCAATATTTAATGCTGTAAGTATTATACTTTCAGAAGGATACATATATTCTTGCTGTGCAACATTTTTCTTTAAATTAATTTTGTATTTCGATGGTTTATTTTTATAATATATATTTAGTATGAAGTATTTCTGAAGCCCTAGTATAACAAATTTCAAGGGAAGAATAACTAAGTAATTCCCTTGGAACTCAGCAATTCAAGATGTGTGAAATAATGAACCACCACTTTTGTCTGTCCTATACAGTTTAGGTAACTTATTACCAATTAATGGCCTGAACACACTTCCCATAGCTTCCATTCTGTTGTTCCAGCTATATTTTTAAAAATGAAAATTTGTGAATAACAATTAATATTTAAAAAAGTCATAAGAAAATTTGTTTATCGGTCTGTTACACTTCCATTGAACTATATAGCCTCAATACTGAGAATAGACATGGATACTCTTGATCCTGGAAAATGGGATAGTTTCTGGGGTGAAATCAAGTAAAGATTTCAGAGAAGAATAACACCTAGATAAAAATTGAATTCGCTCGCCTTACTATGCTAAGCTCTATACAAGTAATGTCAAAATTCAACTAATGTTAAGGCAGATGAATGAATAGTAAAATACAGGAACCGGCCGTAACAGAGTATGATCGAATGTGCATATAGCATATTATTACGATTACCATTTGCGAACAGTGAAGGAAAACATTGTGATTAAACCTACGCATCAAGATAACCAATGTGTCAAACCCGCCAATCTGCCTTGAGCAAGTGAGGCGGGTATACTGTCTGTACCCCTATAATGGGAAACTTCAGTCCGGCAGTGGGATGTGTATGGGCTGATATATTTTTTTAAAATTATAATCTCTGTTTTTTGCTATGCTCTTAAAATAAACTAGGGTTTAATAAACATAAATAAATAATCGACAGATAAACACACATATTGTATAACCCCAAATTAAGCAAGTTACACTTGTGTTATGAGCTATATCTAACGGACCACTCTGGGGCTGATCCCAGACACCCAGACCATAGTAAATAACCAATTAAATTCGCCACACCAGGAATCGAACCCAGAATATTGCAATGCATTGCAGTGAGGTAAGCGGACAAAGCTTAGTGCGATCAACCACAGAAGCCGCCATATAAAATAATAATATAATTAAATATCTATATATAGGTTCGTTCCTTCCGCACAACACTAGCCCGCCGCAATGTAGAGACGCCTCACGACCACTCCAAGCTGTGGGTCATCGAGAAGGCGGTTGGAGCAGCCCTAATTCCGATGGTGCCACTCTCGCTGATGATGCCAAACAAGGTCTTCGACTCTATATTGGCTATACTCATCACCGCCCATAGCTTCTGGTGAGATACTTTTTTTGATACATAAAGAACTTAAATGCCTCTTTTACTATAAGGTCTATATTAGACTTATTAAACATACTTTGTCGTCTTGTTGGACCTAAGTTACAAATACAAATGTGACTTTACATAGTGTAAAATAAAGTCACTTTCTGCAACTGTCTGTATATACGCTAACTCCTAAATCACGGAAGGGGTTTTTAAGCGATTTTCACCACCAGTTATATGATTTTTCAATGAAGATTTCTATATATATAAACCATTTAAGTTATCGCGACTTCGCTCGCGATATATAAAAACTTAATTAAGTTTTTATATAAGTATTATAAAGTTAAACTACTTCCTGGGGTTTGGCCCGCGGCCTAGTCGCGGGGAAATCTCTAGTACTTAAAATATACGTATATATGAGTCCTAAAATCTAAATTGGCTTCGCTCGCGATAATATGAATGTTGTGGAAAGAGTGGAGCACCGGCCGTTGGGAGTCCCACGCGGCCTCCTTAGAAACGTAAAACTTAATTTTTAATTAAAAATACCCGTAACGCCATCTAGCGACGGTGAAACTAACCACGAGAGCAATACAATAAAATTGCGTTTTTATTGTCGTTGCCATCACGATGTATTTATTAGTGAAATGCAACAGTGGCATTAATAAAACACGATCGGAGCGCCATCTTTTGGTCTACATTCGTCTATGCCTCGAGAAAAGTACTTTTTCTGGATAACAGGTACCCTATGCCCTAATCTATACTCCTGATTACGTGTATGCAAAATTTCATGACTATCTAGGGCCCAATTCTGCTATTATACTATCTCGTTAAAATCGCCGGACACTATCGTCTCGATAGTAGTTTTGCCTGATTTCGGTATTCTGTTAATTCTAAATTACGCCCTCGTGCCATGCCTCTCTATTCTTATAAATATTTATAAGCGAAAAGTCACGAAATAGATGTTTAAAATTTTGGGTACCTAGCTTTTCAGTATTTCTTTCAGCTAACGCCACTTCTGCTAATGGTGGTTCCAATTTTTTCTGCTATTACTCCGTCGCGACGATATTAATAAGATATTGAGGATTTAGTAGAAAACGAATGTTGGACACTCGCAATGGAATCATACTTTGAATATCTTCGCCACGCCAAAATATTGAAATAGCAGAATTGGGTCTCTGTTGCATAGTTAAAGCGTAAAAGCGTCACAAACAAACACAAATTCTCATTTATAATTGTACTAGCTGGTCGGCAATGACCGTTTTTTTAATGCTGGACTTCAGAGTCTAGAGCATAGACGCCAAGTCACGGGGCTGACTGTCTTCTATCGGATACATTTCGGGGAGTGTTCTTTAGAATTGCACAGCAGTTTCCTCCATCCGCATTTTACCATCGAACAACCAGACGCACTGTGACATGGTAGAAACACCACGAGTCAGAACCAAGCGTTTCGCTTCATCTTTTCTGGTGCGCACTGCTGAAGAGTGTAATCAATTTCCGGAGTCTGGTTTTCCTGACAAATACAATTTTGAAGTCTTCAAGTCACGAGTGAATAGGTATCTTTATTTATCTATTCTATTATCCGTGAAGGAACGATGAAAAAATACAATTTCCTGCGGCCGGGCGGCCTGTCGTAAGAAGCGACTGAACAACCCACAGCCAGGTGGTAGAGCATTTGCCCGACTGGATGGCTACCACCCCTGGTCTAGAGCATGCCGCCATAACAACTTTGAGTTGTGTTCCGGCATTAGTGACCAGGTTCCAAAGTCACTTAAGAGACCAGCAGCGCAATTGTAGCACCTTTGGTGTTACAAACGTCCATAGGCGATGGTAATCGCTTTCCATCCAGTGGGCCGTCTGCCTGTCTGCTGAACTCCTGCAATAAAAAAATCTTCTAGGTAACCGTGCTCCATCCTAGACTGCGGCATCACTCAATATCAGGTGAGACAGTGGTCAAACGCAAACCTATACTTCCATTAAAAAAAAGATGGACCCTCGACTTCGCTCGCGTTAATGTTATCCCAAGGGAACCGTACATTCCGAGAGATTCGAGACGTGCGGGGGAGGGGCCGCCCCACGACCACGGCTGGGCCGCAGGCGGCGGCTGCCGTGGGATCCCAGACCACTCGCCCGCACGACGGCTAGTGCGACGGACGATAATAGACCATAACTTCGAATACACCATCACCAATCTATCTATTTTATACAGTCCACAATAAGTTAACCACCTCATCGGTGCGCCTGCTAGACAGGCATACTCTTCTACACACTCATCTCACATTCTACTCATCTCTGTGCCAAATTTCATCCAGATCCGTTAAAGCTGTTCTGGTGTGATGGAGTAACAAACATACATCCAAATTTTTGCATTCATAATATAAGTATCCTTCCAAAATCTATCCTATCCCAAAAGACCCTTATGTCCTTTCACCTTCCTTCAGGGGCATGGAAGCGATGAAGGTGGAATACATTCGCGTCCTGCTCTTTGGTCCTGTGATCCCTAAGGTGGCGATGACAGGAATCTACTCCCTCTCAGCAATAATGCTTGGTGGTCTGTTCTACCTCATCTTCAACGACATCGGCCTCTGTAGGGCCTTTTGGAGGATATGGAAGAACATGAAGAAGCCCAAACCGAAGTCCAAATAGGTTGGATGTATCATGACAGATATCTATATTAAATTTTATTCGCAAGCGGAAAACAACCCTCAGACAGGTGGGTATTTCCCCGTCTGAATTGCTACCATCTCTGGTGTAGAGTATGTAGACATAACAACCTTGAATTGTGTTCCGACATTAGTGGCATTCCAGTCTTTCCTTTTAGAGAGCGGCAGCGCATTTGTAACGAATGTCCATAGACGAAGGTAACCGCTTTCCATCAGGTGCGCCGTTTGCCTGTATGCTGAACTCATGAAATGAAAAAAATGGCAGTGTTGATATTTATGCAGTATTAGATCTATTCCGCTTACACGATTCGTATACTGTCGGGCGCTACTAAAATTGGTCTACTGTGTAAGTACATCGGGAGGAATTATTAGTTATGTAAAACTATATCTAAGCTTATTTTGAATTAGTTATTTTACTATCCCCTCAAATAGGTTCCTATATATGTATTATAGTGAACACATATATTTATTAATTATGGACCATCAACAAGAGATACATCATATACATCCGTCTTAAATCTAAACAATGCTCATGCTAAGTATACTCCCTATTATAGGTGGTCACATCATGCATTATGTTATATATTATACGATGTTAAATAAAAAGTTAAATTTGGACGATTTACATATTATAAAATATTAATTAAACAATAAAATAAATAAAAAATATAAGGAAAAAATAGCAATAATTAAACATACTTAATCTATGTGGGATATTATTTTGAAGAATGTATGAGGACTGTCATTAAATATTTTTCAACATATGAATTGTACAGACGTGATATTCTAGCTATAGGTAAATATTTTCCAAGATTAGTTTTAAATCGGCTTGTCTTAAATATTGGATAGGGGTGACAAGGGGCTTGCGAGGAACATTAAAATCAAATCGTTGTAATAGTTGATGTCTGTCTATATCATTCTGTAATAGCTTATAATGAAATATAATATCAAGGACATATCTTCTAAATTTGAGGGTTTGCATTTGAAAAAGCTAAAGCTTATTCATATGAGATAAGGATTAAAAATGATTGAAGCTCGTGTAGACGTATTTGATATATTATTAGAAATAGTAACTGACCCATATTAATACAACTGAACGGGCTGCTGTCACTATAGCTGTATTACTCATATCGTAACATTGTGCTTTAGGGGCCTGGAAGCAATCGCAGTAGACTACGTACGCGCGAGCATATTCGGACCGATCATCCCCAAAATTGCCATTGGCCTGGTCTACCTCATCTCCATAGCCACCCTCGGGGGCCTCTTCTACATCATCAGCCATGACGTTGGCATCGCCAACACAATAAGGCAGTTCTGGGCCATCAAATCTGACAGTCAGAAGGCGTAAATTCAAAGTGAATTTTCAATTGGCGCTTCAATTCTCTTTAGTTAAACGTATGAGCAGATGAAAGGTTGCCTGTATAGGGTCACGTTTCTTAGTAACAGCGGAGAAGAAGTGGGACGAGAGTCGGCTAACTTAAGGCGAGGTTACACTGTTCAACAATATTCGATTTATTTTGGTTGGAATTGAATACATATGTTGTTTGCATCGTTTCTAGAGTGCGAACTATTCATTTTATATAATGTGGTAAATGTACTTGATACAGGTGCACAGCAAACAAGAGATTTAGTTTTTAATTTCATTTATTTAAAAAAATAATATAATTGTTTATTACTTAAATTAAGATTTTTTTTATTTATAAAAAAAATATAATTTACTGATCAACTTATACATAATTTTTGAAACCTCTAAGGTTTATATTAATACTATGGTTGGTAAGAGGAACTAGTTAGGGTTGGCGGGTACAATGTTTTGAAAAATTTTATGATTTGAAAAAAGAAAAAAATTCTAAGCCAACACTCTCATTAATTGGCCATTTGCAAATGGATATAGACACCTCCGCCACCGTCGCTTCGTTTCCTTTTCCGCTGTTATTTGAAAAGTGATCTACCGCCTCACTTTTATACTGAATAGCAACTAGAGGCGACATATCGTCACCTTACTTTCTTAAATTGGTATATTAAATTCTTCTTCTTTTTACACTTTATATTCTATTTTAGATTTTTTATGAATAATCGCTTTTTTGTGTATAATGTATCGGCGTAAAAAGCCTATAACCTATTTTTTCAAGACATCAGTTTGAGAAAGGAAAGAAATGATATTATGAAATTTTGAGCAAAAAAACTTAGGTTTATTATGACAGACTATTAAAAAACGCTAAGGCAAGTACTTAGTTTACAATAAAACATATTTAATAACATGTCACTCTCAGTTGCTATTTGTGTAATGAGTCCAAGTTAAGGTGGGATGAGCAAAATAGTAAAAATAAAAATTTCACTTTAGTAGCAGATAATTGACGAAACAACATTTGAAAAGGGCTCATAAAAATTTAATGACTTATTTAAGTTTTTATTGACTAATATGACATGTTAATAATTATTTGCCATGTATTATATTTATTGCATAATTATTGTAATCGATTAAAAGTTGTATCGAATAAGATCAGTCACCATCGATAGCAGTTTATCGTGTATTTCGATATCTAAATATCGATACAGTTTGCGATATTTACACTGATGGGCTAACAAATAGATTTGTTGCACACTTGTAATCGTATAAAAAACCTGCTAAGTTTTTTGAAATGTTATATGATTTTCTCATCTCCACTTTACTGGCAACCCTAGTATAAATATACAACGAGCTTATTTTAATTTTAAAAATGTTTAAAACAAGGTGTTGAAATTAATTTTTAACAAAATTATTGGCTTTTACTTAAATACCCGCTGAGCGGATTTAAAATTTGTTACTGCATCAAATGCAATTTGAAGCTTTGCTTTCAATATAAGCTTTAAATTTCGAAATTTCACTATCTATTTAGAATCGTCATGATTGTAGAACAATGACGTAATGCCGAAAATAGACGATTCATTTCCGTCTTTCAATTTTGACGGAAATAAGGCGTTGACGACTTTAAAAATAAATGTATTTAATTTTTAAATATTGTTCATCTGCTTGTTATGTAATGGTGTTTTCTATTTTATAGAGTATTATCAAAGAAAAATTGTATGTATTGAAGTACTAAATATTGTTGTATATCTAGGTTACGTTCCATTAGAGACTCACAACCGCGATTTTTCCCGTTCCACTTGCTTGCGGGCGTCACAATCGTAAACTCAAGTGGAACGGTTATTCGACTCATCTCTTGACATGGGTCATTGTGAGCGCTGCGTGAGCGAAAATCATGACGTCATTAGTGACGTTTTCGCCACGACCGTAACGACCGCGGTCGCCTTGTGGAACGGCAGACAGAGTATTTTGGGCGTTGTGAGCTACTAAAGGAACGCGCTGCTAGTAGGAATGCAAATAATAAAATTTGGAACTTTTTACGATAATATAAAATAACGAAATAAAAAATTAAAACTAAGAAGTTAAAAACATCACTCTGGAAACCTTTTTATCATTTTCTTTTAAACCTTTTGTCTCATTTGTTTAAAAAAATATTGAAAGACAGAAATGAATACGTCTAATTTCGGTTTATGATTCTGTTTTACTTGCCGGCCAATTTGTAAGATAATAGCGCCAACCGCTTAAAAAAATATCACTAATAACCGGTTTTATATTCGTAATATATTTTAAAATGATTAATGAAATCTATGATTATATTGAAAATTCTTTGTGTTTGTAAAGTCCAACGTTTTTCTTCGATCATGATGGAATGTTATGTAGTTTAAGGGCCTATTCCACTACTTGCTGTGTTTTTATTGAAATTGTTTTACAGTTGTTAATTATTATTATTTACTTTTATATTGTTAAACCAATATTAACAAAACCTATTGTGATCGTTTAACATGCCTGTGCAATTTATTTGCCTTTTTTTAATTTCCATGTATTTTGTCCGAATTTTTATAGTGGCAGCACCTGAAGGTTGTGATTCTATTTATTTTAAAATAAAAATTAGCTACTTGGTTATTATTTTCAGGCCATTATTCTTTACAAAAGAAAATGATGAATTTGTTTTAGGAAAGTTTATATTATAAGAGGCCCGTTCACGATCCTGCATTGCGTCCGGCATGCTTCACAACACACAACAGAATGCTTCTTGAGTCCTGCAAGCTCCGCCCGCCGCGTAACTGCAATGTAGGATCGTCTATGGGTCCCTTAACTAATTTTAATGCCTGCCTACCATTTTAAATTTGTAAGTAGTGTGACAAGTCCCAAATTGTATCAATTGAAAAGGCCATAATAAAAAATTCAATATTTCCCGTTGCAGTTTAGGGTACTTATAAAAGCGTTTTTTAAATTAAGTTTGTTTTTTCAAGGAGTATTATGAATTTACGAACGTATTGTATTTGTTTCGGTCGACCATATTTTAATGTACTGTTCTCGTTTTATGTACGTGACTCGAGTGTATCTTTGTGAAGTAATTTATTAATTAGATTAATAAAAATGTTGATAGTTTATTCTGTTTTATTTTAATTTCCTAATTTTAAAAGTATTACAAAATGTGCCGCTTGCATAACGATCGCCATTAAATGAAAATTAGTTAATCATATTAAACTGCCTAAATACGTTTTACACTACACGTATTGACAGTTCTTTAAACATATTTAGCGGCAAATTTTGCGTTGTGCAAAACGCTAATTGTATTTAAGGGTATTAAACACGTTTTGTGTTTCCTAAATAAATTTAAGCAATCTTATGCAAGCGGCCCTTAAAATGGATAAATTTTAATGATACCTAATAAACGCTTCATACTTCGGAGAAGACGTCCAATAAAACAACAGTGTATCACATAAATTATTTATTTTTAATCATATTTACAACAATTGTCATATTCAGGAACTATGGACAAAAAGACAACAGACAAAATTGATCAAATGACATATACATTAAAATAATGGTTTCAACTGTATTTTAACAAAAATCCAAATACACATATAAAAGAAAACAAGGCTCTCGATCGTGTCAGAGTGTCGGCAACAGGAGAGCTCCATGAAAAAACTGTGTTCTAAACATACGCTGTACTACAATACCCCCTAGATCTCAGGGGATTCCAAAAGTACAACTTTCTGAGCGATTTCGGCTTTTTTGTCTACTTGTATTAAAATTGATGGACCAAATATCAATGGTTACTATACAATATCAGACGAAAAAAAATAGATAAACCGAGCCCCGAGCTAGAGTGAAGCCAGCTAAAGGAAGCCAATCACGCGCTAGTGCGTTACGATAGCTTACTACAGTAAAACCTCTTTATTTACGCCCTTCTATTTTTTTATTTTTTTTTTTAGTGCAGGAGATCAGCAGACAGGCAGACGGCCCACTTGATGGGAAACTGTTACCATCGCCTATGGACATTTGCAACACCAAAGTTGCTACAAATGCGCTGCTGCTCTCTTAAGGGAGACGAACCTGGTCACTAATGCCGGAACACAACTCAAGGTTGTTATAGCGACATACTTTAGACCAGGGATGGTAGCCGTCCAGTCGGGCAAATGCCCTACCACCTGGAAGGGCATTTGCCCGAAAACTAAAATTAAATTAAACACTCCTGCGCATAACTCACCTTTTTACAAAAATTCTTTTACTGTTGTTAACCTTTAAAACGGAACCACCACAAAGTTGCCGAACTGTCACACACGGCTAATTGGGAAGCAGCACAAATTTGTGCTCAAATACAGATAATTGAAACGAACGTTGAATTGATGCTTTCTCCCTCTAACTACATAGAATTTATTTTAGAATAAAAGAGACGATATAATTCTCTTGGTTTTGGCGCGGCAATTTTGATAGCAGCTAGCAACTTTTGGACAAAATAATATTAACTTTGGACCCTCAAAGGGCTATACAGCTTTGGAACGGGCTTCCTGTTGCTATCAGACTATGATGAAAAAATTCTACTTGTTTGAATATGATATTTAAATTCATCTATAAACATTTATATATTTTGTAGATATGTATTTGTATGGTATGTATATTAAGTATATATCTATTTAATATATAAAAAGTAAGTAGTTCGTACTATATGTTACGTATACCACCATCGCCATTATCATCTCAATTCATTCCTGGGGTTGTCTGAAAGAGATCGCTCTTTAGCGATAAGACCGCCCTTTGTATATAACTAGATATAATTTTAGTCTAAGTTCATTTCTGTATTGGTGTATAATAAAGTGTTATCTATCTATCTTAAACCTCTGTAAGTCCTTAGGAGTTTTTGGCGGGAACTGAAAGGAGATGTGCTGTGCAGTTTTATTTTCTAAAAATGTGTAAAATTTCTCTAAAATGAACAATAATTGTAGGATATTCATAGTTTTTGAGTAGTAATTATGTGTTTTGTGAGAAATGTGAACTGTGTAGTCAAATGTGGCCTTATGAGTTGTCACAAGAACTCCGTTGAATGGCACTAGCTGATTACCTACAGTTCAGCTGTGCTACACATAGGCTTAAGAAAATGAAGAAACTATATTGTAAACTAAGATCTGGCTTAAAGGCCTAGCTGCCAAGCCACAAACTTAAATAAATAAATAACGTAAGTCCTTAAAGGGAGAGGCAAAAAAATTCGAGTTATAGCGTTTTTAACTTATGGAGGATTTCGACTTAAGCGAATTTTGTAAGGACACATTCGACTTGGAGGTTGTAAAATCAAATATTGCTATGTTCGAGATACAAAGGTCCAATTTTTTTTCGAGTTATAGAGGGAGAATAAGTACTGAATTTACTTATAGGGAATCACTAATTATTTCAACTTATAGAGGGTCCGGATTTCGAGCAACCGAGGTTTTGGGGGTTGAAGGGAAGGGCACACAAGCATTTTTCGAGTTTGGGGGGTTTGACTTAAAGAGGTTCTACTGTATTAAATAATCAAATTTAGTAAAAGGTGAAATAGTTTTCAGTGGATATATTAATACTGCTAATATTATAAACCCGAAAGTTTGTAAGAATAGTAGTATGTTTGTTACTTTTTCACGCAAAAACTACTGAATGGATTTTGATAAAACTTTACAATAATATAGCTTACACATCAGAATAACACATAGGCTATAATTTATAAAGATATAGTGTTAATTATCCAAAATATAACGATTTTCCATCACTACGCGGGTGAGACCGCGGGGCGCAACTAGTACTACATATTTACGCATACAAGTTTGTAAAAAGATGCTTCACTTCATTTAACGCTTTTGCTCACGCAGGCTCTGTCTATATTTTTATTCGTTTGAGTATACAATTTAGGTATTATCCGCAAGAGTTAACTTGAGACCTGAGCGGAATGCGCGCTCCCCTCCCGACCCCCGCCTTCTTACCGCTCTCGCCATCGACGTGTCAGTACCTCGCGCTTACGTCATCCGAGCGAAGTCACAAGTTAACTCTTGCGGGTTGTACAGTCACAATATTTGTTTTGTCCTCAAGAACATTTCCTAAGTCTTTAATTCTGCACGGGTTGCGGCCTCCTGAGGTATACCACGAGCCCTAGGGCTCCGGCGAGCATCGTGATGAGGTATAAATCCCAATTGGACAGGAAAGTGGAGTCTCCAGTCAGGAATATCATCCCCAGAGGACTCTGCAATAACGACTATAGGATTACATTCTTTAGGGAGTAATATAATAATAGTAATGAGAAAAAATAAATTAACTGTCACCTATTAAGTGAGTATATTGTTAGAATTACCACCTGCTAACGGTGAAGGAAAACATCATAATGAAACCTGCACATCGAGATAATCTATTTGTCAAACCCATCTTGGATTGGACAAGCGTGGCGGGTATACTGTTCGCTCCCCTATAAATGTGAAACCCAAGTCCACAAATGGGACGTCTATGAACGGTTATTACTGTATTACTAGGATATGCCTGCGACTTCGTTTAGCGCTTCAAATTTTTACGGAATCCTAATTTTAAAATTAGCCTAAGTTACTCTTTATAACATCAGTTATCGGCCAGTGAAAGTCCCGTCAAAAACGGTCTAGCCGTTTCAGAGATTATCCGGAACAAACAGACAGACAGACAAAAAATTTAAATTTAAGTAGTAGCATTGCATTTATTCAAAAGCTGTTATTTTGACATTACTAACAGACACTTCAGTTTTGTTTATTTGTATAGATCTCGTAGGAGAATATAAGTTAAGTACTTACAGATCCCAACTGCGAGAGCGCCGCGGCTGCGTTCAGCTTGGCGAGAGCCAGGGCAGCTGGCAGCCTGGCCTCTGGCGACGTGTCAGCCGCCAAGTCGTAGCAGCGTTTGGCCAAATGCAGATCCTGGGCCAAGCCAAGGCCCCGCTCGTGCATGTAGCCCAGGTTGAAGGTGGCCTGAGCGTTGTGGAGCTGGTCTGACGCTATCCTGCGACAAAACATAACACTCTTTATTGGCCAAAAGATAGCAGCTTCTCGACAGACAGACGAGGTGCTACGGTCGTGCACCGGAATGTTAAAAGGAAAAAAGAATTTTAGAATGATTCTCATTTAATCTAAAATATAAAATCTCGGCATTTCGTGTCTGTACATTGAAGATATTTAAAAAAAAATAACTGGAATACACTATAAACAATGGAGAACACGATGCATTTTTTTTTTAGATTTCTTGTCCATTTGTTCGGTATTCACATAAAAACTACTGAGCCGATTTTGATGCGGTTTTTGTTGGTCGACAGCATATTCTTAGACTCAAAATCTGCGCTATTTTTTTATCCCGGGAATTATTATTAAATGGCCAGATTAAAAAACAATCAAAATCAAATATTTACAACGATAGGCGAGGTTCACAACGAACACGCTCTGCCATTTTTCCCATTACACTTGCTTGCGAGCGTTATAAACATAAATACACAAGTGGAACGGATTATGAAGCGTTGATGTCATTAACGACGAAATACACAAACGTCATTAGTTGATTTCAAAATCGCGCGACCCACCTGTTGACATGGGTCGTTGTGAGCGCTACGTGATCAGAAATAATGTAACGTAACGATCGTGGTCGGTATGTGGAACGGCTGAAAGAGCATTTTGGGCGATGTGAGCTACAAGTGGAACGTAGTTATAATGTAACATTTAAATTAAAACAATTGATAAAAACAAGTTAACACGGCTGGGCTGGTATGTTATAATTAAAGAAGAGATAACACTTTATTGCACACCAAAATATTCAATTACAAAAACAGATTATATTTACAATATTTTCTAGGCAATAGAATAGGCGGCCTTATTGCTCAAAGCGATCCCTTCCAGGCAACCTAAATCAAAAACAAATTTGAATCAGGTGATGTAGGCGGTGCAAGAAAAAGGCAATAGATACATAAATACTCAAACTAATTTAAGAAATAAATATCAATCAATCAATATCTTTATTTGCAAGAATGTAGTTTATACAGGTGTTATACAGATGTAGAAGCACAGTACATTCTACCACATAGTGGTGTACAAAAGGAATTAAATATTAAAATAAAATTAAGATTATAATTTACATAAATATTCTAATTTATAAAAAAAAAATGTCATTTTTGGTAAAATGTAAGCAATTAATGTCAAGTGAAAAAATATACATACATAGTCATAATATCTACTACTACAATAATACATTTCAAAATACATAAGTTATTATAATAAATGTATTAGCATGATGATATTCCGTAAATCAGACATAGAGCTATTTGTGGACAAATAGTGTTTTCTGAGCAAATTTCTATATGTTGGTAAGGATATGACCTCTCTGACAGTAAGAGGCAGCATATTCCGAAGTTTGACAGCCTGCACTGTAAACGAATTATCATAATAGGATGAACTGTGTGCAGGTGTCATAAGTTTTCGATATGTATCAGAGCGCAATTTGTGTGCAGTGAATAGGCGATAGAATTTAAAATGTTCCTTAAGATACTGGGGATTATTAGGGGTTTTGTTTTTTATTGCAGGAACTCAGCAGACAGACGGACGGTTACCATCGCCTATAGACATTTGCAACACCAAAGGTCTCTTAAGGGAGACTGGAACCTGATCAGAAATGCCGGAACACAACTAATGGTTGTTATAGCGACATACTTTAGACAAGTAAAGTAAATAATATATTATAAAGGAGAGTGAGAATGTGAGTATTCCGGCGAATTATAATTAGTTACATTTTTTATTTTTTCATCTGTCCAGGAATGGAGAAAGAATACAATTTCCTGCTCGTAAGAGGCGACAAAAGGACCCACAGTCAGGTGGTAGGGTATTTGCCCGACTGGATGGCTATCATCCTTAATGACCAGATTCCAGTCTCCCTTAAGAGAGTAGCAGCGCAGTTATAGCACCTTTGGTGTTGAAATTTCCACCGCTTTCCATCGAGTGGGCCATCTGCCTGTCTGCTGAACTCCTCATAATGGTGTACAACGGTGGCCACTTTAACCCACCTGTAGTGGTGTGCGGCCGCCTCGAGGTCCACGGGCGTCCCCTGGCCGTAGTAGTGGTAGTCGCCGAGCTTGACGCGCGCGGCGCTGCAGCCCTGCGCGGCCGCGCGGCCCCACAGCTGCAGCGCGCGCACGAAGCGCTCCTCGTTCGAGAACAGGCCCACCTCGCCTTCAATACGATCGGAGATCATTTAATAATCAGTTTAGAAGAATACACATTTTATGAGTCGTTGACCTATTCCTTTTTTTATTTTTTTTTGTTTTGAGGCGAGGGAAAATGCTTAACCGATTTACGCACAAACTGGGTCGTTGCTAGAGGAACGACACGCGGCGGTCGGGGGCGATAACACTGCAGCAATAGTATGCTCTTGGCGGTGCTCCGTCCGCGATCGACGTCGCAGAATAGTGTGGAAGACTCCGAGCGTTGCTGCACGAGCGAGCAACCCCAATACCCACTAAAAACCCCCTCCTCCCTGTCGACCCTGCGCTTTTGTTTGTGTTGGAAAGGCTGAGATTTAGAACATAGTTACGCCCAGTCGGAGTCGTTGACCTATTCCTACATTAACCTACATTAACATTCTAAGAAATTTATTTACAATGCCGCCACGCTAATTATACAACTTTACCAATTAAAGGGGGCCAAATTTAATATTATTTTTGTCCATAATCGGCCAGCTGCCATCAAAATTGCCGCGCCGAAACCAAGAGATTATATCGTCTCTTTTACTCTAATACAAATTCTATATAGTTAGAGGGAGAAAGCATAACATCAACGTTCATTACAATTATCTGTATTTGACTACTTTCAGGGTGTTCCATTTGTAACTCACAACGCCCAAAATACTCAGTAAGCCGTTCCACAAGGCGACCGCGGTCGTTGTGGTTGTGGCGAAAACGTCACAAATGACGTCATCATTTTCGATCACACAACGCTCACAATGACCCATGTCAATAGGCGGGTCGAATAGCCGTTCCACTTGGGTTTACGATTGTAACGCCGGCAAGCAAGTGGAACGGGATAAATCGCGGTGGTGAACGTGGTCGTTGTGAGTCCCTAATGGAACGTAGCCTTTGTGGTGCTTCCCAATTAGCATGTGTGACAGTTCGACCACTTTGTGGTGATTCCGTCATAGAAGGTTAATACGCTATATTGTTAGCGCGTACAGGTAGCCCCAGCCAGTCAAGGAGGTAAAGAAGGTCTTTAAATTTCAATTTTGAACTGACCGGTATACAATACGAAGGCGGTATTAGTCTGTGAAACCTCGTTGTGATCTATAATTAAATTAGTATAGCTACTTCATAGACGTATAAGTTTAAATTTAGAACTGACCGTTGTCCAATAGGATGGTCATGTGATAAAATATAATTAGTTAGAAAATGTAGACAAATACTTAGAATTAAGATTATAATATAATTAATAAAAGAAAGAAGAAAAAATAAAATAAAAAGACCTCCGCAATGATTATCCCCAGTATTGAAAATAAAAGAAATAAAAGACGAGAAAAGAATATCTCTGTCTTAGCCTATGACGAAGGCCATAAAATAATAGAAAAGCGATATTAGTCTGCGCGACCTGGTTGAGATCTAAAGCATTTGGAACTGTCCGTCATATAATAAGAAGGTGGCATTGATATGAGCAACCTCGTAGGCTATGTTCTACATGAGACTCACAGCGACCACGTTCACGACCGCAGTTTTGCCCGTTACAGTTGCTTGCAGCAGTTACAATCTTAAATTTTAGTGGAACGGATTATGGAGCGTTGATGTCATTAACGACGAAATAAACAAATGTCATTTGAAAATCGCATCTTTTTCAATGTCAATCGATAGGGAGTATTAATGCTCTGTAGTCCACAGCCACTGCGACTCACTTCTTGACAAGGGCCATTGTGAGTGCTGTGTGATCGAAAATAATAAGGTCATCAGTGACGTTTTCGCCACAACCATAACAACCATGGTCGCCATGTGGTACGGCAGACGGAGCATTTTGGGCGTTGTGAGATTCTAGAGGAACGTGCCCCTAGAGTTCTAAGTTTGAATTTGGAATTGACCATTATCCAATAGGAAGGCAGTGTCATAGATATCTAAATTCGAATTTAGAACTGATCGCTGTCCAATCAGAAGACAGTATCAGTTAGCTCAGCCTCATAGATATCTAAATACGAATTTGGAACTGATCGCTATCCAATAAGAAGACTGTATCAATAAGCGCGACCTCATAGATATCTAAATTCGAATTTGGAACTGACCGTTATCCAATAGGAAGGCGGCGTTTGTCTGCGCGACCTCATAGCCCCTCTCGGCCATCGCCAGGTACTGCAGCAGCGAGGAGTCGGAGTCGCGCGCGCGCCACGCCGCGTGACCCAACATCAGTCTGGAGCCCCACTCGCCGCGCTCGCACACGTTCTTGAACAGCTGTCATTTTAAAACAAAACACTACTGTAGAGAAGTGGAAAATAAGTTAAAATACTTTTTTTTAATACTTTTTGTCATCTTACAAAACGTCGCAGCGTAATAGATTCTGTACGACTGTACAAACTTATGACGTCACAACTTACTTCTAAACGAAACAACTATATTATTAATGTGTCTTTTCTTTTTTAGTGACTGCTACATTGTAATTGTAAAACCAGATCAATAGTGCTTGTTGGCAAAATACCCACGGCTAAGAGGCTTCAACTAGCGGGAGATAGGATAAAATAAAACGTCAACAGAATTAAATGACTAATAATAACAATAAGCCCATAATTGCCCACTGCTGGGCTCCGGCCTCCCACTATAGGGGAACTGACAGTATACCCGCCACGCTTGTCCAAGGCGACTTGGCAGGTTTGACATATAGATTATCTCGATGTTTTCCTTCACCGTTCTTAGCACATGGTGATTGTAACAATATGCACATTAGGTCAGAAAACTGCCAAAGTGAAGCATGCGTTCCGGCCGGATTCGAACCCGCGCCCTTTGAGTTTGGAACGCGTGCGCTAGCCATTACGCTACCACGACTTCAATCAATTAAATGGCTGATTTTCCTTTAAGCTCACGGATAATGACGGTGGATACAAAAATTATGCCTTACTATAATATATTAAGCGGCTGTAGGAAATATTTTACTGTCGCACGTAAACAAAGTTACGTTTAAAATTAAATTAATACGCGTTCTTAAACACTCACCAGACGGCTAATGCTTGCCGAATAAAGACAATAACTGACGATTTTACAGCTTGGTTGTCAGCCGTTGGTTAGCGAATCGTTCACCAAGCAGCCAGTTCAGTCAAACAGCCATCAGGTAGTTATTTTAGCCGGCTATTGGATTACCTTTAGCCGGATGGCAAAGTTTTTAAAATTCGGTTTTGTTACCTATCACTGGATTTGTTATTGTTTGTCGAGGAGTTAGGGAGAGACTTTAACTGCTAGTAGCTAATAGTTGTAGGCTATTAAATAATAGCTTTAACATTACTCATGACCATGACTACTGAAAAGTAGTGAAAACGTCGGAATAAAAATCAAATAAACTGCCGCACTGAAAACCGTTAAAAGGTAGTTTTAATTATCTGTAATAGTCGCGAAAACTTAAGAAAATACTAAGACTAGTACAGTAGTAAAATGAATGAATTACCTCAACGGCCGTGGTGCAGGACCTGAGCACCCCCAAGCCCTGGGCGTGCATCTGCCCTAGGTGGTACAAGGCCAGCACGTGTCCCGACTGCGACGCCAGCGAGAAGTACTTGTTGGCTTGCTTGAAGTCGCGACGGACGCCAATACCACCTTACACCACAAACATTTATTCATTTACTAGTTTTAGAAAAATCCTAGCTAGTATGTCCTCTATGTTACTTACATAAAAACTAATTGAGGTTTTGAAGTGATAACTTCTTATAAGAGGGTAAACCGCTTCGTTACGTAACGCGTTACGGCGCCAGTCTGTCTGGATTCCCTTTCTCTCACGCATACGGCAGCGATAGGCAGGCTCCTCCTCTCTCACTCTCACGCTAACCCACAGCGCTAGCCATATTTTGGTAATTAGATTAAATAATGATACTAATAATGTACATACACAAAATTCTAATAAAAAGAAAAAATATATATTTTCCCTAATTATTTATTTTCACGCCGTAGAGGCAGGTTAGAAACTGTGTTGGAATAAACTAATTTTTATGTACCCGAACTACTTCAAACCGCTCCCGGAAAATTTATCGCCGGATTCCGGGATTAAAAGTAGCGCAAATTTTAAGTCCAAGAGTTTGCTGCCGATCAGCGAAAACTACATCAAAATCGGCCCAGTAGTTTTTACGTGAATCCCGAACAAACAGACAAACCGATAAGCAGACAAGAAATCTAAAAAAAAATGCATCGTGTTCTCCGTCGTTTATATATCTATTCCAGTTTTTTTTTTATAAACACCTTTAATTCACAGATACGGTATGTTTAGAATTTTATAATATTACTAGCGGCCCCGGCAGACGTTGTCCTGCCTTTAAAAAATAAAATTCTAGAACCCGATCCCAGAGCCACGTACCGGTTCTAATTGCGAATCTAAACCGGGTACCCACTCAAACACACAAAAACAAAATCACCAAAATCGCTCCAGGTGATTAGGAGCATTCCAGAACCCGATCTCAACGCCACCTACCGGTTCTAATAATAAGATTAAAAATCTTGCCAAAAAATTAAAGTTTGTAATTAACAAATAAAAAATAGGGGTTGATCGTAGAGGGGTGAAAATTTAGGGTTGTATGTATTTTTGTATGTTGTATCATAAAAAAATAGAAATTAAAATTTTTGTCTAAAAAAAAAAAAAAAAATTAGGGTTGGACTACCCCTAACATTTAGGGGGATGAAAAATAGATGTTGGCCGATTCTCATAGATACCGGATAAGCACAATGAAGCATCCTTTTGCATCAAATGCGTATCGAGCCAATATTTTGAGGAGTATGGCAATCCAAAACTGTGACACGAGAAGTTGTTCGTCGTCGTTCCGATCTTGACATTCGAATATTGTAAGTTGGCCGTATATCATAGCATCGTCACTGTTTTTCAACCTTTTTCATACCACGACCCCCTTAGTAAATCATCATCATCATCCGAGCGTTAGATCCCGGTTGCGTCCGAAGCGTTCCTCCGACGTCCAGGGTCCGTTTTCCTACTTTTTCTACTCCACTTCGCGCGATCTTCAGCATCCCCCGTTTTGAGACCATTGGTATGCATCAAGCATGTCATCCTTCACAACGTCAAGACAACATTTCTTGGGCCTTTCCCTTCGACCGGGACCTGGAGGAGGGGGCATAGCTAGACATTTGTTCCATACATAACTGGGGGTAGTTAGTAAATATTTCTATAGAAAATATTTCGCTACCCTCAACGATCCACTGGTTTTTTTTATTTTTTTTTTATTGCAGGAGTTCAGCAGACAGGCAGACGGCCCACTTGATGGAAATCGGTTACCATCGCCTATAGACATTTGCAACACCAAAGGTGCTACAAATGCGCTGCTGCTCTCTTAAAGGGGACTGGAACCTAGTCAGTAATGCCGGAACACAACACAAGGTTGTTATGGCGACATGCTTTAGACCAGGGGTGGTAGCCATCCAGTAGGGCAAACGCCCTAGCACCTGGCTGTGGGTTGTTTAGTCGCCTCTTACGACAGGCCGCCCGGCCGCAGGAAATTGTATTCTTTCTCCGTTCCTGCACGGATAAGACTGTTTGTAACTTATATTTCAGAATGTTAAAATAAAGACTGAATAATGTTAACACTTACCAAAATACATGAAGCCAAGGTGCAGCTGGCCTTCCACCCATCCCTGGTTCGCAGCCATCGTGAAGTATTTCAACGCCACATTCGTGTCTTTCGGGACACCGCGACCCTGAAACGAGACAAACAATACTTCCAATAACAAAACACGTGCTCGGACAAAGGACATAGTGCTAATGTCAAATATAAAATAAACGCTTGGAAACAGTATAAAAAGGATTATAGGCAGACTAGCTGTGTCCGCGACGTCGTCCGCGTGGAATTTGCTTTCAAAACCCTCCGATTTTGAAACATTCTTCATTGGTGCTCCGCTCCTATTGGTCCTAGCGTGATGATATATAGCCTATAGCCTTCCTCGATAAATGTACTATTCAACACTGAAAGAATATTTAAAATCGGACCAGCGGTTCCTGAGATTAGCGCGTTTAAACAAACAAACAAACTCTTCAGCTTTATAATATTAGTATAGATAGACAATACGCGAGAGGCAATAATATTATATTGAACACACCTGTAGATACATGATCCCGAGTCCACTCTGTCCGACGGGGTTGTTCAGTTCGGCCGCTTTCCTGAAGTACCGCAACGCAGTCTCATTGTCGGCTTTAATGCCGTCACCGCCTTCTAAAAATATCTGGAATAGAAAACAGTCCAAATCCCTATTAATGTTATAAATGCGAAAGTACTCTGTCTGTCTGTTCTGTTTTCACGGAAAAACTACTGGACCGATTTGGCTGAAACTCAGTACATATATGACGGCCTCTGTGGTTGAGCGGGCTAAGCCTTTGTCGGCGTACCTCACTGCAACGCAGAGGTTCCGGGTTCGATTCCTGGTATAGTAAATTTCGGAAACGTATTTTCTCCGTTATTTACTATGGTCTGGGTGTCTGGGATCGGCCCCAGAGTAGTCTGTTGTATATTACCCATAACACAAGCGTAACTTGCTTAATTTGAGGATATACAATGTGTGTGTTTGTTTGCCGATTATTATTATTATATATTTTTTCGATGCCGAGGATGAACATAGGATACTTTTTATCCCGAAAAATGGGATAGTTTCCGGGATAAAAATATATTTGTCTCTTTGTTTGTTATGCTTTTACGGAAAAACCTACTGGACCGATTTGGCTTTTATCCGGTATACATGTAACTAGAGTTTACACCGCGGCTGTACCACGGATCCACCTCTGGTATGAAATGAAGAAAGTGGAAAGAAATAAATAAAGAAAGAAAAAGACTTTATTCGAAGAAACAGCAATGTAATTACATTCCTTAGCATATTTTGAGAATATCAAGTTTGTTTATTGTTGTTTTATTCATCGATTTCTAGAAGGAGGGCTTTCGGAATCCGTCTGAATGTTTTTTAAAAATGTTTGTCACACAATTTCTCCGTGAATTGTTGATGGATTGTCAAATATATTTTTTTATTCAAAAGAATATATACCCCTGGGGTGGTCCCATTGTCACCAAGTCAGGATCTGATGAGTGGATACCGGGGAAATCGAGAGCAACCCTTGTCGAAGAGCGCCTACACCAATCGAGATGGCAAACAGATCGCGCACCGTTCAACTCTTTTAATTGCTGCGTTCACCAAGAAATAGTTGTAATGGAGAGGCCGCTTGTTTCTGCTAAAGGAAATGAGAGAGCCATAACGGTAATTTTGATTACATACCTTTCCTAAGAAAGCGTTGGCAACAGCGTTTCCAGCTTTGGCCGCCTGGTGGAAATACTGGAAGGCCTTGTTGATGTCCAGGGTCACGCCGCGGCCACCTTGGAAATGCAATTGTCCCAGGCCCACCTGTAATAACCACCAACACATACTTAATTAACCACCACCACACACCACACCAAAGTACTCAACAGCTTCTCACCAAATTTTGCATACACAATTTAGAGATGCCACGAATAGTGGTTTGGCCGAATACCGAATGTCCAGAACTCTCTCGGCAGAGAAGTTAATGTTCTGCATCGTATAGTCTATATCAGTTGTTTTTTTTAATAGCTTCAATGTACAGACATTAGAATTATATAATACAGGGTAAACTCTATATAACGATACTGAAGGGACTGTGCATTTTATTGCGCTATAGAGAGTTGTCGTTAAATGGAGAGAAGTATGTTATTTTTGTGTGACGTCTTTTGTTTGCTGCACCTGTAATTTTGTTGTATTTATTTACTTATTTTATTGATATCTTGCGACATTGAGGCATCTTGGTGCTAAAGGTAGGACTTAGAAATTTCGGTATGCATGATGCCGACAGTCGAGTTTATTAAGAGCTAGGATAATAAAACGATAAAAGAATGTACACAGCTGCGCAGTTTTTACTAATTTTGGCCATTTAAAAGATACTTTTTATTACTTAATTGTTGTCGTTATTGAGAGTGGGTGTAATGCTATATAGAGTGTATCATTGTACGGAAGACAAGCTAAACTAACCAAAGCCAAGTGATTTCCACGCTTAAGGGAGTTTGTCGTTAAATCGAGTGACGTTACATGGAGTTTACAATATATTATAGATGAGTAAAAATATCAGCGTACTTGTGCCTGCACGTCGCCTTTCTCAGCCAACAGCTGGTAGTACTCTATGAGGTCGGTGTCAAGCGCGCCCCCTCCCACGCCCCCCTCCGCCTCGTCGATCAATCGCGTGCGCTGGATCGCCGGGCCGCCGCTGAACGTCACCTGCCCAGCAACTATCGAGTAACAAATTTAAAAAATAATTTTATATAATATTAAAATGGAAAATAAAAAGAAATTGTCAATCAAGTTGGTTTGTGTTCCGACTGGCAGTTGGTTTCTGCTGCGTTTGGGTCTTAATAGTTTTGATGATCGGATCCCAAACAGGTAGTACTTGCCAACCATCATCTAAATTTCAATAGAGAAGATGGTTGGCAAGTACCACCTGTTTGGGATCCGAAATAAAACGATAATAAACGACTAAAATTAAATTAACATTAATAATCGAATTCAGAAACATCAACTAAGCTTTAGGCTGGCCGCATATGCTCGGTTTCCTGATTAGGTTTCCGGATCAGGGATTCAGATCTGGAAACTCGAATGCTTTACATACAAAATGTTCAACAAGGCGCAAACGCTCTTACTTTTCCCGAACGGAAAAACCTAACGTTCGGTTCGAAACTTTCGCTGTGCGTTCCAAATACAAATAACCGGCCATTTGCACTAGTCTCACGGAATTCCGAATCTGAATTCCTGATCCGGAAACCGAGCGTATGCGGCCAGCTCTATTCATAAATAAAAAAATAAGATATTTATTTATGTCCAAAATAAAGTTAACAAACATATTACTAATATTTCCCATATATATAATAATGACAAGCACTGTTTTAATAAATTCATTCACAGTATAGAACACATACATTGAGCAGCCACTGTTTTAAGACCACAGTGAATTTTCTTGCGGGTACATTTATAATTTCAGTTGGCAAAGAGTTATAAATCAAATAAATAGAATACCACACTTAAAACCATTAAAACATAGTTTTAATAATGTGTACTAATCGCAAAAACTTAACAAAATACTAAATGTATCCATATTAGTTGTCTAGGTTTTTTATGATGAACAATAAAGAGTTTTCATTCATACATTCATTCATATGGAACATTTGAGATACAGAAATATGAACATACCCTTAGCAGCAACTTTCATGTAAAGGTCCATGGCTTTGGGACAAGAGCTGGGCACCGTCACACCGCTCCAGTGGCGATAAGCTAGTGCCATCTGGGCGAAGTCACTCTCGCCTATAGCACCCATAGTGTAGTGGACTAGTGCTTTGCCCTGAGATACTGGCACAGCTATGCCAGTTGCATACAAGAAACCCATGCCCTAGAATTTTAATACATTTTACATCAACTATATTTCACATAAAAACAGTTTTTTTTATATTTTTTTATTATATTCTTACTTCCTGCGATTAATAGCAATTTTAGGTAGAAGTGATGTGAGAAAATTTGCCCGTAGAGATTGGTCCTTATATTAAAGGACCGCTCAAGAAATACACTTAAAGTTTGCAAATATGGTAGCTGTGATTTTAAATTGAAAGAGTTGAAAAAGAATGTTACGGTTATATGGGCATGTAGAGAGAATGGATGAAAATAAAATCACGAAGCAAGTGCATGGTAGCATTGTGAATGGTAAAGTTAGTGCCGGTATGCGCGACATACACGCCACGGTCAAATAGTTGAAATGTTAAAGAAAGTTCAGGTAAAAACATCTCAAATAAACCTGCATGTATGAATACACTAGCACATAAATATTATTGCCATGACAACACTGACCGAAGTTTCGCTGGCACATGGTAGTAACAAGTAATCTATCTATATACTATAATAAATCTGTAAATGGTTGGAGTTTGTACAAAGCGTTTAAAAATGTAAAACAAAACAGGGGGCTAATTAGGACTTGGAGATTCAGAAAATGCAATTTTTAGAATTTTTGTCTGTCTTTCGGTCTGTTAGGGCATTATGTGAAAACTACTGAACGGATTTAAATGAAACTCGACATAGAGCTAGCTTATATCCCGGGGCGTAACTTAGGGGCATACTTTTTATCCCAACAAATGATGTTGTTTCCGTGAGACCAAAAGTATCTCAGTTGATTTGATTATCGACTGACCCTATTATATTGTAATTACATACACATTTTATATTAAAAGCCTCACCGCATGAGCTTCCGCATTGCCTTCCTCAGCCAATGCTTCAAATATTTCCTTGGACTTCATAACATCCAGTTCAACGCCTTCCCCGAACAAGTATGACCAGGCCAGCTTGATCTTCGCCGGCACGTAACCACTGTCGGCTGCTTGTTTCACTTTCAAAATCGCGCCGCGCAGATCTGGCGAGCGACGGTTCAGCTTCGCTATTGCAGTGTCATATATTTCTTTGGCTGAAAAAAAAACAAGCCTATATTATATAGTCTTCTAATCTAAGACCTGATTCACATTATTTGAGAAGTGACTTAACGTGCGAATTTGGCGAGTTAAGCTATTATTTGTCTATCATACCTTCTTTCAATTCTGGAATGAGATCTAGGTCCTCTTCAACTGGGAGAGGAGGTAAATTATCCAGAACATCTTGAGGATTCTCTCCTTCTAGTTTCTAAAAAAAATATTACCTAATAATTAGCTTATCCTATTAAGAGATATAAGGGAAACCACTACATATTTATATTATTATAGTATACTAGGGTATGCCCACCACTTCGTCCACACTTGACTGCATTTAAAAAGACTGTAAGCTATCGTTTTAGTGGAAACTGTGTCAGAATAAGCTAATTTTTATGAATCCGAAATATTTCAAACAATAAAAAATATCACATATTTTATTACATTAAAATTGCTATAAATCAGTAAAAAAAATCACATTGGAATTCGATTTTTTTCTAAATCTGGTCATTTTAAATTATTCCCAGAAAAATTTCCCCTGGATTCCCGGATTTAAAAGTAGCGCAGATTTTAACAATAAGAATTTGCTGTTGTACAACAAAAAACTGCATTGAAATCGGCCCGGTAGTTTTTACGTGAATTCCGAACAAACAGACAATCCAACAAACAAACAAGAAATCTAAAAAAAATTGCATTGTGTTCTCCATCGTTTATATAGTTTACTTCAGTAGTTTTTTTAATAGCTTTAACCTACAGACATGGCATGTTTAGAATTTTATAATATTATAGATTACATACATTGTGGGGAAAAACTCCCAATGCACCCTGCTTTAAATATGTTCACACACTTATATACTGCATCCTGAATCACAAACCATCATTATGTTTACATACATAATAATATCATTCTTTTAAACATCACTCTTCAACAAATATTATACTCTTTTTCACTTCTGTGGGCTCTTTATCTTTATAAATATTTATAAGTGAAAACTTGCAAGATAAATGTTTAAAATTTTGGTAGCTTTTCAATATTCATTTCGGCTAACACCATTTCTGCTAATGGTAATATTATTTTTTTCTATTACTATTATATACTATTCCACCATGATAACATTGAGAAGATATTGCAGATTTAGTAGAATATGAATTTATGACATTATGGCAATGGACTCATGCTTTGAATATCTTCGCCATACCAAGTTATTGAAATGACAGGATTGGGTCCCAGATCATATTACAGTCTTATAAGTAAAATTAAAGCAATTGGAAATATTTTATATGAAAAGAAATACTTGATTATAATCTTTATTTATTTATTTAATCTATTTGGGAAATATACAATAACTCGATCTTGCCCATGACTTCATCTGCATCTTAAAAAAAAACCCCAATTTTGAAACATTCTTCATTGGTGCTCTGCTCCTATTGGTCTTAGCATGATGATATATAGCCTATAGCCTTCCTCGATAAATGGGCTATCTAACACTGAAAGAATTTTTCAAATCAAACCAGTGGTTCCTGAGATAGTGCGTTCAAGCAAACAAACATACAAACTCTTCAGTTTTATATATTAGTATAAGATTATCATTACTACAATATAAAAAGCTTTTTTAAAAAGGTTTTTAAATACAAGCCTTTGAGATCCTGCATATCATGTAGCCGCAGAGTGCTAGCCAAGACAAGTTAAATGGGGCCAAACACGACGGGTCTATCTTGTTTAGTACACGAGTTCCTATGGTCACCTTCTGAATCCATCATCAGATCAGCTCCATGGTACCATATTATTGCATTGACATGCGATATACATATGCATGCCAAATTTCAGCTCAATTGGAAACCAGGAAGTTGGTCAAATTTAACTTGCAAGATTCCACCCGAACTTACTTACATACATACATAGGTACATCCATTGCAAGTTAAATAAAAGTTTGTAAAAATACATAATTGTCAATAATTTTTATAAGTAATCATAGGGATGCAGGTTTGTTTGAATAATTGGGTGCTATAGACATATGGCACATTTATTTATTACTTGAGATATAAAATTAATTTTGGGTGATTATAAAAAAAAATAACCCACGAAGGCTAAGGCCTTAGCCTTCTAACTTATATTTAAAAAGTTTGAATTTGTTCCTAATAAATAAATGTGCCGTGTATCTATACCCCACTCAAATAATTTATTATAAATTAACTAACCTCAATATCACTGTTGATATCATCTATTTTTTGATCTGTTATCCAGGAGGGTTCAGTCTGTCTTAGGAGACTTTTCTTTAGCAACTTCAAAGTATACTCCATTTGCTGTAAATGACTTTCTGTAAAATAAATAATGAAGTATAAGGGTGGATTGTACTATTAGGCAATGCTGTGCAATGCATAATCTTTACATAGTATAAAACAAAGTCACTTTTCCGCATCTTTCTATCTGTATATCTACTAACTCCTCCTAAGCCTCTAAACAAATTTTTAGGCAGTTTTCACTATCAGTTAGATAATGGAGGTCGATATGTTTCCTGGCTTCTTATTTAAAATATAAGCTCTTGTTCTCTATGACATCTCTATATACATATATAAAAATCAAATTCATTATTCTCAGTAAAACTCATAAAGGCTTGAACTATTTGAATATTTTGTGTGTGTTATTGAGTGGGTCCTGGGATGATTTAGATTACTTTAGACTCACAATTGGATCCGGCAGTTAGCACTGAAATTGGGTTTTAAATATTTATTTTTTTAGGGCCGAAAATTGACTACCGGGCCTGCTAATATTGTCATAAATGTAAACAATTAAAAAGTATACCTTTAGCATCAAGATCATCTTCCTTTCTTAGATTCTTATTTCGCTTATTAATAGCATCAGCATACTCTTGTAAAGTGATCATCTCCTTATTTACCGCATCGGTAAGCTCTTTAATGTAATCATTGTCTTCCTTCCCTTTCACGGTCTCCAATCCTTCATCTTCTTCATCTTCAGTTTCTTTCTTATAATCCGGCCCCAAAAGTTCACCAACAGATAGCACAAAGCACAAGTAAAAAACAAACAACTCTAATCTTCTCATATTTAGTTTAAATTAAAAACGGGTTCATCAGAGTAGTATAATAATAAACACTTACGTGTCCCTAACTGAATCAGTAAATACAGTTTTTATTGGAAGTCTACTTCTAATTCACATATGTATTCACTCATATCTGAATTGCTATTAGTTTTTGAGTTGATTATAGAGGTCCTTTAGTTTATTTTAAATATTATTTATAATTATTTCTCGAAAATATTTCTGTTGTTCGTTTTTTTTTTTTTTTTATTGGACTTGACTTTATGTTGTTGGTCCGAAGACCTTACAACTTTACCGGGGTCTTTGGGGCGAGTGCCTTCGCGAAGCGAAGGCGCTCGAGCCCGGGGGGGCAACTTGCTCGAGGGAGCTCCCTAAGGAGTTTTACCTCGGCTGGACTGTTGCCATGAATGGGGAATGAATTTAATGATGCCCACCATAGGGCGACACAAAATACTAATTGGGAACGGGCGACGGGTAATATAAAGCCCGAAGGGAAGGATCACGGCGGGCCGGGATCGGTGGTTTGCGGTGGCCTACACTATCTTACTGCCGTTTCGCAACGTGTTATGGCTGGGAGAGAAGAAACGGCGAAAGAAACTTCCCAGCAACACGCCTAGTCTATCCTGTGGGGTGAGCTATGTCTCCTAGCGTCCCTCGCGGGGACGTGGAGAGATCTTGATTGGCGGTCTGTTGTTCGTGCCTACCCCGCGAGGGAACTGGCGTGAAGTTATGTATGTATGTATGTATGTATTTCTCGAAAACTTTCAAAATAAAGATTCCCTATGATTACATATATTTATAGCTAAAAAAATTATTATTTTTTCGTTATTTCATTTGCTGTCAGTAGTCAGTGTCAAATTTATATATATTATGTACTCTTGGGTGTCAAACGGTTTTTTTATAAAACGGGGAAAACATTTCGTACCAAATACCATACTCAGTCCCTCTGAGGGGAATGAGGGGTGGGACCGACACGCGGCGATAAGGGCCGCGCAGCTTGAGCTAAAACTCTGGTAAAGGCGTTCCCAACTACTCCGCTAAACCTGAACTTGAGTCCCATATCCGCGCTTGAGTGGAAGAACACGAGGTCAAGAACAAGGCTACTCCCATGATCAGCAGCGCAACAAGCTTTGGTCACCCCGGGAAGCAGGGCGACCAACTTCATCAACAGAGCTTAGACCCGCCGCATCCCCATTATGCAGTGGATTTCTACGATAAAATATTGAGAGGAGATTTTATGCATATCCACGTACCGGGAGGCCAGTCTGATGACGGCGCCCGGGATTCGTATGCGCAGCTCTCTCCCTCTCTCTCTCTCGGCGGCTTCCTTGCGGGACATTACTGCCTCGCAAAAAGAAGAGTCCGCTGACCAATGATCGTTGCTGTGGAGCATGGCCTCGACCAGTCCCCCCCCGCGAATCAATTGGACCTACGATGGCCTCGAGCTCTCGAACCTTTGAGATCGCCATGCAGCGCATTCGACCAGCGTATGAAATGCATTGCAGTGTTTAGTGCGTCGCAGTCGCAGTGTCAAAGAGCTGTAGAAGTGCTACAAAAGAAGTCATAGATCGATATTACGCCATAAATCGTAATTAGACGGATCACAGTCCGTGTTTTAAATTGGGATGTATAAGATTTGTAACTTGTTTTTCAGTTTTACATCAACATTAAATTTTGACAGCGTCAACTTCACTTGCTTTACAGTTGACTGCTGAAAATTAAAATAACAATAATTGTCAATTGCCTTTTAAAAATTGTATTATTGCAAAATAATTACTTTCAGGGTTCTGTTTGTGAAATTCTATATGTTATACAGTTATAAGCATTTTTAAATCGTTTGAGTTAATTCATATTCATCTAGATTACGTTTTAGTTTGTATGGAGTTTTGAAATCGGACTGATAACCTATAACGATGCACCGTTTGCCGGTTAAAAGCAGTATTCACAAAAATATCTCTGTACGGTTGAAGTCTTCGAGTAATTTTATACGGAGCACTTTTATAGAGTATTTTAAAGAGAACCATGGGCACAAACATGTTAAATCCAGCTCTGTTGTGCCATTGTACGACTCTACTGTCCCTTTTGTTAATGCCGGAATGAATCAAGTAAGTTTTTTAAAATTCGAGTTGCTTTCGCTTGTATGTTGTGTTTTGAACTAGTAAACGGTAAATCTATAGATATGTGATGCACGAATTTTAAGTAGCGGGGTAGTGGAATGGGGAGGGGGAGGCATACTTACCTTTTTTTTAACCAATCCGTTTGAGGACTAAGCCGCGACAAGGGCAGAACCTTAGGGGGATAATTCGCGACCCGTGTGTGGGATTCGCCAGATCGAGGGTTGGCACTAACATGCCCAGTCAGAACTGGTGCCATGCTATTGCCACTCTCCCTACGGGTATATGACCTAGCCCCTCCACAGCTCTGGCAGGCGTGGGCCTCGCGAGACCTCTTCCACTACCGGGGGCCTATTTTTGTCCCCCGGCATCTTCAAGCTCTCTAGGAGTGAGGAGGTCAGTAACTCGCCCCACGGGAGAAGAGGTAAGCGTGCGGGGGGCATACTTACCCCTACTACAACCCCTCTGGTCTGGAGATCTTAACTAATATTAAGAAGAAGAATCAAAAGAAAACATTTATTTGTTTAATACATAAATATTGTGACACTGAAAAATTATGTCTGGCAATAAAAGGTAGCAAATAGCCCCTGATATTGCTTTTTAATTAAACCCTAAGACATGCAGATGTCACATTGTTATTTATTTATTGTTATAATTAATACACATAATGGTGATTAGTGATTAGGAATACATAAAATAGTAAAAGAGCATTATGAGTATAAATACAAATTGTATTAGTTGAATACCTAATAAAAAACTCCTTTTCTCTGTCTTATGTTTGTTTTAGTTTAAAGGGGTATTCCTTGAGAAAGTGGACCCACCCTGCCCAAGAGCTGTCAACTCTCAGAAATGCATCAGGGTTGGTGGCAAACACAATGACTTGGATGTAGTTGGAACTGATGGAACTCATCACACATTCTTTGAGATGCTTGGAAATTGGTCATTTGGAGACTATTATAAAGTAAAAAGAATATTAATTTTATGCTATAAGCGGCCATCCACAAACATCACACAAATTTCATGAGTTTTTTACCCCTCCTCAGTCCTTGTCACAGCTAGTCACATTTGTGAGACACCTCCCTAGTGTGACATCACATATTTTGTAATTTTACATTAAGGAATTATTAAAATAAAATAGCAGTTCCATTTATAATATATGGAACTGCTATTTTAATTTCTTAATTCCATTTAAATTTTAATAATTTAAACAGTGCTCATACAGATGAGTTAAATATTTTGAACTTGTTATGATTATAATAAAAGTAAAAATTACAAAGTTTTTCATTAATAGTTCAAATTTTGTGTTTTAAAGGTTAAATATATTTTGAATGATTTTGAAATGTGACATCACAAAATTTAGGACCCCTCCCATCCCTTGTCACACAATGTCACACTTCTTTGACCCAACCCTCTTCCCTACATGTAAGATAATTTATGAATGACACTTAGGAGTATTTTACATTCTTTTTTTTATATAACAGTGGTAAAAATATGATAATAATAGTAATAGAATTTTTTGTTATATTTATAAGAAAAATATAAAAAATTTGGTAATTAATATACTCGTACAAAAAAGTCGTGGTAGCGTAATGGCTAGCGCACGCGTCCCAGACTCAGAACGCGCGGGTTCGATCCTGGCCGGAACGCATGCACCTCTTAGTCAGTTTTCTGATCTAATGTGCATATTGTTACAATTACCATGTGCTAACAACGGTGAAGGAAAACATCGTGATGCAACCTGCACATCGAGATAACCGATGTGTCAAACCTGCCAAGCCGCCTTGGACAAGTGTGGCGGGTATACTGTCTGTTCCCCCTATAATGGGAGGCCCGAGCTCAGCAGTGGGACATTAATGGGCTGATATTATTATTTTTATATATACTCGTACATGTGATAATAATAATAATTGGCATATAACTAAGTTAAGGAAGTTATGCTTGTGTTATGGGCAATATACATCACACCACTCTGTGGCCCATCCAAGACCACCAGGAATCAAACCCACATCCTCTGCTTTCCAATGAGCTCAGCTGGCTAAGACTTAGCCTGCACAACCACAGAGGCCATAACATGATAAAATATTTTAAAATGACTGAATATTATAAATCTATTAACAATAGCTATAAAGCTACATTCCATTGCAGCTAAGATAGGACTACATTTTAAATTTATATATTTCAAAATACCTAGAAACTGAATGTGTATGTTACATTAATCTGCTTTAAAAAACATAACAATAACTAAGGAAAGATTGTAATTATTATGCAGTTCTCATTTTCTTCACATACAAAAATAATTTTTCAAATAGAACTGAAAATACAGAAGTAGGAATGAATATTAGTAGATAGATGGTTCATCACTGAAAACTTTCTTTTTCCAAACAAGTTAATAAAAATAAGCTTTTATTTCCAGAAAGAGGCTTGTCAGATGGCATGGGACTTGTTGCTGGGTCCTTACAGATTGAAACCAGAAAATTTACTTGTGACATATTTTTCTGGAGATGTCATTATAGGTTTGGAGGAAGACAGGGAATGCAGAGACATTTGGAAAGCTATTGGGTAAATGATTGTACATTACAGGGTTTAGTGGAGTTTTACTATTCAGTTACTTGCTTTACCATTGGTTATATTCTGACATCACTTGTATGGAAGCGAACAGTTGGTAAGATATAAGAAGCGGCCATTACTCAGTTGGCTTTGGAACATTAAAAAATAACAGAACAAATTTTATTGCATAACAATATTTCTTAGCAGTAAAAGCAGTTTCTTCCAAAACCTTAAGATGTATTAGAAATGTTTGTGAAATATGTATGTTTTACATGTCTTGTGTTTTTTATGGTATATGTTTGTATGTTACTTAATTGAAAATGCCTTATATTCCATAAAGTGCGTAATAGATGTTGTACAAATTAATTTATATTGAAAGTATCTTTAAAGCTTTCTCTCTCTCTCTCTCTCTCTCTCTCTTTCAATTTTTTTCAGCATTTTATACCATAGTTCAACAGGCTGATATTGTTATTAGAGATAAAAAAAATCGTCAAAAAAAACAGTACAACAGACAGATTAATGCATTGATAAGCATTAGGTATAGGTCCCGCCACGTAAAAAGAGCTCTGAGTGGTGTGGCGGGGATGTATCTGCGCAGGTGTACAGTCGTATCCTAAAGTACTAGGGTAATGTTTTATGAGTAATTGGTTTATTGTAGAATCTTATTAGGTACTTTACTAGCTACTTAGTCTCGCCTCCTTCATACCACCAATGAGCCAGAGTTCTTTTTACGTGGCGCGTACTATAATGCTAAGTGGTTACCATAGCTTATGGACATTTGCACAAAATATGCTACCGGCCCTGAGAGGGGGCTGGAACCTGGCTAATAATATGAACAACTCAAGGTTGTTATGCATACTCTAGATCTGGGGAAGCCCTTCAGACGGGCAAACACTAATAAATCTGTCTGGGCAATTTTGCTGCCTCAACAAGTTGTTTGGCTGTTCCATTGTTCCTTCACAGATAAAAATGTTTATGACGAAATTCAGTAACCTTATGTTACATTCATTTCTTTTTTAACTACTAAGTCTATAGGCGAGTAATCTATATATATAAAAATCAATGCCACTTTTCATTGTAATTTTATAACTTGAGAACGACTTTACCGATTTTGATGAAATTTTATGTGTGTGTTTGAGTGGGTCCCGGGATGGCTTAGATTCCCAATTAGAACCGGTAGGTGGCGCTGAGATCGGTTTCTAGAATCCTCCTAATCACCTGGTCCGATTATGGTGATTTTGTTTTTGTGTCATGAAACAAAGTCTTAGGAATTCAGAAAATATGGCGGTACGTAGTTCGCCGAGTGAGCGAGTTTAACATGAAAGGTATGGAGTAGCAATTTTGCAAAAAAAAAATAGAAAGCTGAAGACACAGAAATGTAACTGGGAGTATGGATGGAACTTGGGAGTCTTCCACTGTACATGGAGAAGGCCTTGCATTCAGTTAACCCATCAAATAATTAAAATATTTATATAATAATAACAGCCCATAAACTTCCCACTGCTGGGCTCGGGCATGCCACTATAACAGAACAGACAGTATATCTGCCACACTTGTCCAACTCAGCTTGGCAGGTTTGATACATTGGTTATCTCAATGTGCAGGTTTCATCACGATGTTTTCCTTCACCGTTGTTAGCACGTGGTGTTATATACATTGTATATATAACAATATGCACATTAGATCGAACAATTTGCCTATAAGGTGCATGCGTTCCGGCTAGGATTCGAACCCGCATCCTTTATATAACAGTTATAAGCCGGTGGCCATTTTTATGTTCTTGTTATGAATGATAAGAATACGTCTTATATATAAATTGCACATACTTATGTTCGTAATGATATTATGTACATCCTAAATTAATAAAAAATAAAAAAGTACTCGCCTTTTAGCAAAATTCTTATATACCGCACACTGCTATCAGTAACTCTTAAATAAAGAGTTCAGAACTTGATATTATAGACAATATACGCACTAGACACAAAGTTGTCAAATGTAGCACAGATGATTCTCTACGTCATAAATTATATTTTACACAAACACATCTTTTACCACAACAAGAACATCCATGAAAATTTCTCTTTTTTTGCTTTCTATATTATCACCCGTCGCTATTTTGACATTGGTAAAATCAATGCCAAAGGCATTGGAGCCATTACCGACAAGAATAGAACAGAAACACTTGTCACTTCATATCAATATGTACTTTTTATTAGCTTGAGTGTAACTATGATGACTGAGGGTCGTTGTTTATTGCACTACTTCTTTGTTATGACTTGTTTTAAAGACCACACACATTAATTTTGTTATTTATTAGTAGATGACATTTGTTTCTTCACAATAATTTAAATACTGTCTTCTATGTTGCAATTCCAGAGTACCATCCAGTAGATTGAAGGCAATGGGTGCAGCTGAAAATTTTTGGGAAATGGGCATCACAGGTCCCTGCGGTCCTTGCACAGAGATTCATTATGTGAACTCAGATGGAACTCTCACTGAAATTTGGAACTTAGTTTTTATACAATGTAATAGGTATGCTTGCTATTATTATATCCCAAAATTTATAGAAAAAAAGAAAAGATTTTTATTAACACAAAATATTACGTAAATATCGTATAGCATGGGAATATAAAATGTGTATGTTTGTTTGTTTATACTATAGTGAGATCGTTAAAATTTCTTTAAACTAACATTTAATGGAATTTCACGGAATTGATGTTATACATCGGGATAAAAAGTATCCTAGGTGTTGGCCCAGGTTATAAACTAGGTCTGTGTTGAGTTTTACTTAAATCCATTCAGTCGTTTTCACGAGATGCTTAAACAGATGGACCAAAATTCTAAAAAAAATCTAATGTAATCTCCTGGTGCGAATTATACCCCCCGTTTTTTTTTACATTTTTAAACGCATTGTACAAACTCGATTCTTTTATAGATTTGTTATATTATAGATTGCATTGAGTAAAACTATATGTACAAATAAATAAAATTAGTGTCTATTTCTATTGTCAAAATTTATAGCTTATTACTAAATGCAAATATAAATATGTATTTATTAAAAAGCTGTATATACGTTACTTAGATTTTAAAAAAACTTTCGTCTGTCTATTTGTTCCGGCTAATCTCTAAAGTGGCGCTACCGATTTTGACGGGACTTTCACTGGCAGATAGCTAATGTAAAAAGTAGTAACTTAGGCTACTTTTGAAATTAGGGTTCCCCGAAAACAAAAATCCCGCCGATGAAGTCGCGGGCACTGCTAGTATATTATCTATCTATCTATAATATTATAAAATTTTAAACATGCCGTGTCTGTAAATTAAAGATATATAAAAAAAACTGCAATAGATATAGAAACGATACATTTTTTTAGATTTCTTGTCTATTTGTTGGCTTGTCTGTTCTTTCGAGATTCACGTAAAAGCTATTGGGCCGATTTTGATGCGGTTTTCGCTGATCGACAGCTAATTCTTAGACTTAAATTCTGCGCTACTTTTTATCCTGGGAATTTTCGCGTGAGCGGTTTGTAGTTGTTCGGGTGCATAAAAATTAGCTTATTCCGACTCAGTTTTCACTAAACCGATAGCTGTGGTACTTTGTGTCCCGGGAATTTCAAGTCAAGCGTGAACGAAGTCGCGGACATATCTTAGTATATTTATAGAGAAGTCTGCACATGACATACATTCACAAATGGCCACTTGAACATTTCTCTAGGAGAATAGAGCCAACAATTACCCCTAACTACTACTATTTCTTTTTTTTAGAGAAAGTGATGGTTCAGTGAAAGGTCTCAGGCGTCACCATGTAGACACTGGAATGGGTTTGGAGAGAATGACGGCACTGTTACAGAATGTACGGTCGAATTATGATACGGACTTATTCAGGCCACTTATAGCAGCTATTGAAAAGGTATTTTTTTATTACAAATTCATAAATCTTTCTCCGTTCCTGCACGAGTTATGGTTCTTGCATTTAAAAATGCCCTAAAATAATAATAAAACTAAAAGAATATTTATTGAATTTTTAATCTTGGATATACAATATACCTAGGGATGTATTATATATTTTTTCAATCTTATACTAATATATAAAGTTGAAGAGTTTGTTTCTTTGTTTGCTTGAATGCGCTAATCTCAGGAACTTTTTGTGTTAGATAGCCCATTTATCGAGGAAGCCTATAGGCTATATATCGTCACGCTAAGACCAATAGGAGCGAAGCACCAATGAAGAATGTTTAAAAATTTGTGGGTTTTTTAACTATTCCACGCGGACGAAGTAGCGGGCAGAAGCTAGTTTGAGTGATAAAATAATCCCATGTATTCCACACGTGGGGTTGTTTAAATGTTTTCTCATAATCAATGTCTGTAAGGGAATGTCAAACATATATTATTGTCACTTTTTTATTGCATGAGTTCAGCAGACAGGCAGACGGCCCACCTGATGAAAAGCGGTTACCATCGCCTATGGACATTTGTGTCACCAAAGGTGCTACCAATGTGCTGCCGCTCTCTAAACGCAGACTGGAGTCTGACCACTAATGCCGGGACATAACTCAGGGTTGTTATGGCTGCACACTTTAGACCACGGGTGGTAGCCATCCAGATGAGTAAATACCCTACCATCTGGCTGTGGGTTGTTTTGTCATCTCTTACAACCGGTCGCCTGGCTGCAGGAAATTATATTCTTTCTCCGTTCCTGCACGCGAGATATGGTTCCTGCATTTGAAAATGCTTTACGATAACAAATGTCAATGTATACTTGTCGCAGAACAGCAAAGGAGTAGATACTTATGGTGGAAGCTACGATAAAGGAGCGGTACAGGATTGTGCGTATAGGAGATTGGCAGATCACGCGAGGATGGTCAGCATTTGCTTGGCGGATGGCGTATTTCCGGCAACTAGGTAACTTCAAATTTCAAATTTGTATCTGTTTAACTAAAACTATACTATGATATAAGAAACTCATTTATTAAGGTCAACTAGATTCTTATAGCTTTCTCCTGATCTACCTGCACAGTACACCCATTTTAGTAGCGTGCGACAGTGTACGAATCGTGTAAGCAGAGCTAAGAATGCAAGTAACACTGCCATTTCAGCTTGCATTTTAAGTAAAAACCGGTTTGCATTTTCTGCACAACGAAAACAGTGGATGGGAATTATAAGTTGTGTAAAATTGTAAAAATGTTTTTTTTTGCGATCTTTTTTTTATTTCTGATGTAGGGCTACGTTCTACAAGAGGCTCACAACGATCATGTTCACGACCACGATTTTTCCTGTTCCACTTGCTTGTGGACGTTACAATCATAAACTCCGGTGGAACGGATTGTGGAGAGTTGATGTCATAAAGGACGAAATATACAAATGTCATTGATTGATTCCAAAATCGCGACTTTTTCATTGTCAATCGATAGAGAGAATTAATGGTCGGTTGTCAACGCTCACTTCGACCCACTCTTGACATGGGTCGTTGTGAGTGCTGTGTCATCTAAAATGATGACGTCGTTAGTGACGTTTTCGCCACGGCCATAACGACCGTGGTCGCCATATGGAACGGCTGAGGGAGCATTTTGGGCGTTGTAAGCTACTAGACTGAGACACAATTCGTTCAAGGCTAATCATGTCAGCTGATATATTCTGTGAGAGCATGGTATAGCACTGGTAGAGCTGGTCCAGTGGGCTTTAGCTAAGATAATAAAGATTTCTTGTGAAATAAGCATATAAAAAAAAACAAATGATTAATTTCTCTTACAGCCTCAACTTGAAACAGATAATGCGAAAAACATTCAAAATGTCATCAGACATATTCAATAATCCCGACCTCCTCCCTTTACTATACAACGAAGTGATCTCAACCCTCGGTTCCACATATCCTGAACTGATCTCCAAGGAGGCTGATGCAAAGCTGATCATGGAACATGAGAGACAGACTTATGATAAAATGAAAGGAGAAATGGTGAAGAAATGGAAGGAACTGGTGAAAATCCACCCTGAGGTTGAGGGCATGCTTGATGTGGAATTGGCTGGTTTCCCACAGGGTTATAAAGAGTTTAAAGATGTGAGTATAATTTTTATATATAACTAGTTTGTGCCAGCGAAACTTCGTTCGCGTTGCGTAACGAAAAAGCGCGACTTCAGCGTCATATTTTTGGCTATATTAAAGTATATTTCAAATAAGACAATATGGCTGACACAGCCATAAAATGTCACTTGTATAGCTTTATTGTAAACTTTCTTACCTACAAAAAAATATTTTTTAAGTATATAAAAATACTAGGATACGCCCAAGACGTCGTCCACGCTTAACTAAAAATTCCCGCGCATTTCCCGGTACACAAAGTATCACAGCATTTATAAAAGTACATTATTTTATAAAGCTATAATTTTAGTGTTGGAATAAACTATTTTTTATGCACTCGACCCAACTTCAAACCGCTCTCGGAATAGTTCCCGCGGGATTCACGGTATAGAAAATGTCACACATTTTATCACATAAAATTTGGTATCTATCAGTGAATAAATCACATTGGAATTCGAAATTTTTCGATCTGGCCATTTTAAATCATTCCCAGAAGAATTCCCGCGATAAAAAGCAGCGCAGATTTTAGGTTTAAGAATATGTTGTCGATCAGTGAAAACCGTATCAAAATGGCCCAGTAGTTTTTACGTGAATCCCGGACAAACTGACAAGAAATTTAAAAAATATTGCATCATATTCTCCGTTGTTTGTGTGTAATCTATTCCAGTTGGTTTTTTAAATAGCTTCAATGTACATACAGGGCACGTTTAGTATTTTATAATACATATTATAGATGTTGGATCCTGTTACTGTTTAATAATAATCCTATACTTAGAATCCTGATGTTTATTTCTCTTTCCACATAGTTTCTCCTATATCTTCCTATTTGAAATGGGCTGTAGTCTATTCCATGTAAACAACATCATATATCTGAATGAAAAATATCCAAGTGTTGACCTTTGAGATAATAGCTACCTCTGTGTCGAGTTTCACTTCAATCTGCACAATACTTTTCTACATAATGCTCCAACAGACAGATATAAATTCTAAAGTTACAGTTGTAAACAAAACTTATCTATACTAATATTATAAAGAGGTAAAGTTTGTGATGTTGTAGGGGGTAATCTCTGGAACTACTAAACCGATTTTAAAAATTCTTTTACTGTTAGAAAGCTACGTTAACACGCAGTGTCATATGCTATATAACATGACGCTATATACCACGGGCGGGACAGAGCGCGGGTGAAACCGCGTCGGGCTGCTAGTGTGTAATAAATGTAAAGTATTATTTTTCAGACCATGTCCAAGCAAAAATCGTCTCTAATGCCAGGAGAATTAGTATTCAAATTGTATGACACTCATGGTTTCCAAGAAGATGTGATCCAGCGAATTGCAGATCTAAACAGATACACCATAGACAAAGAGGGATTCTGGAAACTTCTATCCAAGCATAGACAACGCCACAAAACTTCATTTAAAGAACAAACCGCGAATAGAGGCAGTCTGTTTAACAAAACCATAGACAATTTAATCAAAGGAGGTGTAAAGAGAACCAATGATGACTTTAAATATAATTATTCAGTAATAGACAATAGGATTGTGTTTGAAAATTTAAACAGCAAGCTAATAGCGATTTTGAATGAAGATTGTGAGTGTTTAGACTTTTTGGAGGTGTGTGAAAATAGACCTTATTACTTAGTGACAGAGAGCACAAGTTTCTATTGCGAAGAAGGTGGCCAAATATCTGATACGGGTATTATACAACTAAATAAAAATGTTATGCTAAAAGTAGATAGTGTATTCAAAATTCGAGACTTTGTATTCCACAAGGGTTATTTTCAAGTAAATGGTGAGGAAAACATTTATGTTAAATGTGATAGTGATGTAACTTTAATAATTGATAATGAAAAAAGACTGAATTTAATGAAAAATCATTCAGCAGTACATTTATTGAATGCGGCGATTAGGAAAGTGCTACCGAATAGTGTTGTATGTCAGATAGGTTCTAGTGTAACGGACAGAGGTTTATCTTTAAATTTGTCGGTTTATGGTGAAAAGTTATCACAGAAGGTGCTTTTGGATGCTCAAGATCTTATTAGGTAAGTTTTACACCTTATGTGATGTTTACTTATTTATTTAATTATTTGTAATATTTTCAGTAACCGATAACAGACATAACAGCTTGTAAAATTAGTCAGTTGTAGTGCCAGTGGTCCGGTCAAGTGTCGGTAAACACAGTGTAAGATACACTCCAGCCCGGATGTGGAAGGCGGGAGATCGGGATATGTGGGGCAGACTTGGGGATGCCTAAGTCCAGCAGTGGACATTAATTGGGAAGGAAATTTTTTTTACTGGTTATTTATGTATAAGTATCATATACATACAATCAATTGACTCGATGACATTGACATTAAAATTTGAGAAATATGAAGACAATCTGCAGTGCATATTGATCCTAAGAATTGACAATTGCAACAGAACATTTCTGGGCCTCTATTTTTTTACAGGTACGTTAGTATCGATGAATAACTATAGCAAGCTCAAAACTTAGGTCTTAGGTCCAGTCAAGTGTTAATGTTTATTCCACTCAACAGCCTTTAGCGCAAGAGAGATGCAAGGCGAATTCGGATAGTGGCAGAGCGAGAATGCTATACTCCTTGCAGCTCTATATGTAACGTCAAATGAAGCTTATCTTAGGGATGCCTATTAATGTTACAATAAATTCTAACAGGCCTTAAAATAACATATTACCATCAATACCATCTAACTTTTATAATATCATTATAGAAATAATTTTATTAACTTTACAACAATAATTAATGCCCCATTTGCCTCATTTTGTCTCGTCTTGTACCTCTTATGACGTCATAATTAAGTGACATTCTATAAGTTTATAAAAAGTATTTCAATTGATGGACTCCCTGCTCCTTGTTGCCTTCTGCACAGTGACCTATACAAACTTCAAAGGCGCAGTTATGTTTTGTGCGTACTATACAATTAGTTATAGGTAGTCCTTAGTCTTTAAAAAAATCTAATATTAAGAAAGGTAATACTTAATAGTTTTACTGACTTTAGGAAATCAATTGAAGCAAACGCACAAATATTTACCACGATTATGGACAGTGTACATTTGGCAAATGAGGAGTCTGTTACAATGATCCCTGGGGAGACATATCCTGAACAGGGATTAAGGCTGGTCACTGCTGAGACACCATTACTATCCAAGTGAGTATACTCAAGATATTATTTGTTCTTTTTGAAGTGAAACTTCTATATAAAAAGCGTCACGGCCGCGTGTTCTAATACTTACATTTTTCGTCATTTCGTCCAAATCAAATAATTCAAAAAGTTATATAAAGTTATTGAAGCAGTATCGAATGTGAAGTCATTTATTTTGATAAGGATGAATACCAAGATACAAATAAAGAGCCTTTTCCAGCGGCGGAGTATTAATTAAAATTTTAAAATAAAAGAACATTTATTGTGGCATAACTATAATAGTTAGACATATGCTGTCGTGACACTTTTTGTAAATAATGATGTGTTCTGCAAAGTCGTAATACATTATTTTATTCTATCATCAATAATTTTTGCAGCGCACACGGTTTTAGATTTTTACACCACACCACCTTTACACATTCGTTTTTCCACTTGTCTGTTGCGATTCGTTTTTCCACTTATCCGTTGCCATTCGTTTTTCCATTTGTCTGTTGAAGTTTTTTGCTTTCTTTAGTTCTTCGATTTTCATAACCAACTGGCAAGAACATAACCGTTGAAAAGTTCTATAGTAGTAGGACAAAATTAGACAAGGAATTTTCTATATTCTGCGTCACAATAGTTTAGTGGAATGTCAATCCTTATAATAGGTGGTTTTTAAGTTCCATAGCCAAAATATATAGTTTTTAATACGTTTCCAGCCTTTAGTATAAGAAACATTTACATTCTTTAGAGTATGCATGCCTGATAGTCAATTTGTAGTTTGTTATAATTACAATGAGTATAGTTGGCTCTTACTGTTGTTGGCCGCTATCACTACATGGTCTTGTTTTAATAAAGCTTATCCCTCTATGTTTTATTTTAATTTTTTTTTATCGAAATTAAGAAAGCGTGTGATACAAATTAATGTTATTATATAAAAATATGCAATAATTGATCTAATTAAATTACTGGATACTTCAAATAATTTAATACATTAGTTTTTTTGAAAATTATATATATTTGGGATTTTATTTTTTGTTCGAAAATGGTTCAAATATGAGGAATACCTGTAATTTATTCATATAATTTATTAAGAGCATAATTGGCTTTGAGCATATTGAAATATAAATACCACGCCATAACCTGTACCAGTGTTGGCATCTCAGGGAGCTGTGCTGCGGCACTCATGTGCCCTCCACTGGCCACATCGGCGACTTCTGCGTGACCCTGGTGAAGGGCGCCGGTGGACATACTCCCACCATACACGCCCTGACTGGGGACGCTGCTAAGGAGGTAATCATTTTATATCCTCATAACAAATTGTACTTTCCACGCCTTTTTGCACGCAAATTACACGCGAGATGTTTCTTTGAGATATAACCATTGAAAATCTGAATCATATTACAACATATGAAATATATTTGAATGATTCTGCACATACACCCAAATAACAATATTTTATGTTATCATATCCTTAAAATTGTCTAATAACCATTACGATATTTGAGGTTGGCTAACGAAAGTGGAGACTCGGATTATTTACAAACTCTTTACATGGCGATGCTAATACAAATGTCAATGTCAGTTTATCCAAACATTGTCGTTATTATTGGAGTAAAACCATTAACAGTGAAGTATGAAAGTTATTGTTTGTATTATTTCCAAATTTGAGTGAAAAGCAACTAAATTCACTGCACTGCAATAGCAAAAAAATTGCACTGGCACAATCCCTGGTTTTACCTATCCTGGACTATGGACTATGACTTGGCCTTCGTGGAAGGCCAAGACACACCTTCCATGATCAAATTGATCGTGTACTAGCGGAGGGTGATGTCAGGAGCCTTAAGAACAGACGAGTGTGCATGACAAGAGTTATGAATGTCAAAGAAGCAAGTGAGGTGTGTAAGAATGGGCCTAAATGGCGCTCTGTTGTTCGTGCCTACCCCGCAAGGGAACTGGCGTGAAGTTATGTATGTATGTATGTATGGACTATGCCGATGCTAGCTACCTCGACCTCGCAGAATACCAGTTAGATAAACTTGAGTGTGTCCAGAATTTTTGTATCTGTTTCATATTTGGTCTGCACAAATTTGATCATATATCGGAACTTCAAATCAAATCAAAATGCTCTATTTTACCATCTCTTACCAGGCTCGTGAACTCTTCTGCAGAGCGAAACGTCTCGAGGAGGTGATAGACCTGGTGGACCCAGACCGGCGTAAAGAAGAGGTGGTGGAGATGAGGCGTGCTCTGGCCGAATTGTGTGGCACCAGTGGCGCCCCCTACGGCGAGTACGCCGACTGCTTGAAGCTATTGGAGGGGCTGCTGAAGAGGCCTATCGATAGGAACGCTATGGCCTTGCAGTGAGTCGTTACTTATAGCTATTAATAAAAATAGGAGGTTGTTAAACTTAAGATATGCAGTACCTGAATTTTAAGTAGCAGGGAGGGGGAAAGTGTACTTATCCCTTCTGCAACCAGGAAATGTTTTCTTTTTTTTTAAACACTACCTCACTTATTTTCAACCGGCGTTTAAATTATTTTATCAATGACGTAACGTAACAAATTGTTCTGACACTCGCCGGCCGCTGTCGCAGCACGCTCGCTTCTCTCGCTTGGCTAATGTGCTTTGGTCTGAACTTAACCTAACTCACCGTTCTGGTCACTGGACGCGGCTTCGACGCATCAGCGGCCGCCAAGTGCTAAAACAGACGGGTCGCCATTTATTTATTGATAACTATCTAAACGATAGTTAAAAGTCGGTCGTGACACTCACCGGCCGCTGCCGCAGAAAGCTCGCTTACCTTGAAGGCTAGTCTGGTTTTGGACTGTTTTGAATCTTTTTACGTTAACTACTGGTTTTCTTCTAGATTTTGTTTGGATTTCTCAATTTTCGACCTATGGTATAAGTGCAATATAAACTTACTCTAACTCGTACGAATAAGACCATTACTGTTTTAACATCATTTACAATTATTTCCATGAAGTTATTTTAATTGACCATGTAAAACATCTGTATACACTGCATTTATATATTTATTACTAGAATGTAAGTAATTGTACTATGTATTATGTATACCACCATCGTCATGTCAAAGAAGCAAGTGAGGTGTGTAAGAATGGGCCTAAATGGCGCTCTGTTGTTCGTGCCTACCCCGCAAGAGAACTGGCGTGAAGTTATGTATGTATGTATGTATGTACCATCGTCATTATAATCTCAATTCATTCCTGCGGTAAAAGTTGAGCTATTTGCTAACCAGCGGTTTTATTCGGATGCCCGGATACATTCCTTAGTATTCTGTGGAAATCCCGGCATATACACCGCCCTTTGTGCATAATTAGCAATAATTTTGGTTTGTAAGTTAATTTTTTTGTATTTGTGTAAATAAAGAGTTATTGATTACCAGACTTGCGCACAGACTAGGTTGTAAGGGCGGTTTTTATGATGGCAGAGTGTTTAAATTAATACCGCGAGGTGCGAACGAAGTTATGCGACGGACTTAGCCTTGCGGCTTTTGTCGTAGCGTTATTAATGAGTTCTCAAAACGGTGTTGACAACCTCACTTTCGTCTCGATGAGGATAAGCACGGGCGGGAAAGTTACCCAATTATAAAACAAAAATAGGTATAGTACAATTTAGTCTTGTGTCATGTTCGTAGTGCGATAGCTGAAACGGAAGTCAACGAAGTGGTTGGGCAGGCTTTGCGCGAAGGTCGCCGGTTCGTGGTCCACTTCCTACGGTGCTCGTACCTGATGCAGGGGGATGGAGTGGCCCAAGTCCTGGAGAAGTGCACCCAGCCCACCCCAGCCTTGCTGATGGGCTGCGCCGGAGGCGTCGTCATCGCCGCTTGCAGGGTGCCAGAGGTAAGCAAAAATCTTATTTTCTCCATTAAAAGTCGATTTCCAATACCTTTAAAAGCTTATGGAAATGATTTTTTTTTTTACTGCACGAGTTCAGTAGACAGGCAGATGGCCCTTTTGATGGAAAGCGGTTACCATCGCCTATGGACATCTGCAACACCAGAGGTGCTACAAATGCGCTGCTGCTCTCTTAAGGGAGACTGGAACCTGGTCACTAATGCCGGAACACAACTCAAGATTGTTATGGCGGCATACTCCATGCCAATAGTGGTAGCCATCCAGACGGGCAAGTACCCTTCCACTTGGCTGTAGATTGTTTGATCTTACAACAGGCTGCCCAGCCACAAGAACTAGTATTCTTTCTACATTCCTGCACACACACATCTAAAATGAATGCATTGTACAGGTAAATTAGCTTCGAGACGTTTTTGCATTTGTTGTACATACATACATACATAACTTCACGCCAGTTCCCTTGCGGGGTAGGCACGAACAACAGAGCGCCATTTAGGCCCATTCTTACACACCTCACTTGCTTCTTTGACATTCATATTTCATATTTGCATTTGTTGTAGTAATTGTATATAATATTTACAGGACTTCTAAACTTTAAATTTAAATTTCCTTGAAACTTAGTATTAAAAATTATGTTCAATATTAATATTTATTAATATCTTCTCAAGTTTTGGGTTTAAAGAACTTTCTCAAAAAGAACATTACAGTTCACTTATATGAGATAAAAAAGTTTATATTCTAACATAAGTCCTATAAATCTAAGAGCGAGGACATAGATAAATAATAATAATAATAATAAATAGGTGAACAGAGAAACATAATAATTAGATTTTTTGAGTAGTCTCCTGTAAATAATTGTTTTTTTTATATATAAAGTTTTTGAAATATTTAGGAATTTCTATTTTTACATTCCTTTACTTCATTTGGTAATTTATTGTAAATATTAGCTCCTTCGCATAAAATATTTTTTTGTCGTATTTTTCTGTTCTAGCTGCTCGAATAATAATTTTATTAGTGTGTCTTAAATTGTATTTTTTTGTTCCTGTTAATTGTAGTTTTCGCGACTAGTTATACATAATAAAAAAATAAAATGAACAAGTTGGCGGTAGGCTAAATAAAACTTTAACAATACTCATTGACACGACATCACTGCCTTCCGTGATCACGACCACAGAGAAGTGGCCGAAATGTCGGAATAATAAAAATCAAATAAATTTTCGCGCTAAAAACCGTTTAAACGTAGTTTTATTAATATTTATTATTTTAATATTATTAGTTTCATATATAGTACCTGCCTATAAATATATATAAAGAGTTTATTTATTTATGTCCTGACCGTACACTACTACAAAGGCAAAAATGTCTCGAAGCTAATTTACCTGTACGTGTTATTTGATGTAATAAGTTGATATTACAGGAGCTAGTGACCAATGCGTTTACGGCGAATCAATGGCTTAGCTGTATCCTGCCAGTGTTCCAGGCCGATGCACTCCCATCAAAAGCAGGGGAGTCCCCCCTCACCTATGCGGAAATGACAGCAACTAAGGTGAGTAATAACAAAAGCAGCCAATATATGACAGTTCCAGTTCACACTCGATGAGGGATTCAGTCGCGGTGATAAATATTTGCTGTTTTCTGTAATTTTGATACGCAAATTAAAAAAAGGGTGTTAATATAAAATATCCCGTATCTCAAAAAGTTCAACACGGATATTGTCCAAATCCAGGCTGCGTGTTTCATCAAATTTCAGTATTATATTATAAGCGACACTTTTCGACATTTGAAAAAAATGGCGCCATGGTAGTGCCATAATGACCACATAATTGGACCATGGTGGTGCCATTATTAATCTAGTGACCCCGGTTAACGCTGGACGTTTTTCTTTAATAGGTGAGCTTGATAAACTGCGAGCAACTAGTCCAAGACGCGATGCGTATCGCGATCAAGTTCGCCCAGTCGCACACACGGAACGCACAGCCGCATGGACACGATGAAAACACGCAAAATAGGCAGCAAAATTAAATATTATCATGGAAATGCAATATTACGAATGACAACGGCCAAGTAAAAAATTTAAAATCAGTTATAAATTAAGTCATAATTAGTTTTTCATTTATATTTTTAAACAGAGTATTAGAGTGCAAAGCTGGCGCTTTCGGATGCGTATAACGAATTTTATAGATAAGTCTTTACTGTACATCATTTTCCCGATTGGATGGCTACCACCCCTGGTATAAAGTATGTCGCCATAACAACCTTAGTGGCCAGGTTCCAGTCTCCCTTAAGAGAGCAGCAGCGCATTTGTAGCATCTTTGCTGTTGCAAATGTCCATAGGCGATGGTAACCGCTTTCCATCACGTGGGCCGTCTGCCTGTCTGCTGATCTCCTGCAATAAAAAAAATAAAAAAAACATCAAAATAAACAATTCCAAAATAGTTAATTATGATACTATATTTTTGTAGATATGTATTTGTATGTTATGTATATTAAGTATACATCTATTTAATATATAGAACATCCGTATATACTGCATTTATATATTTAATACTAAGAAATTGTACTGTGTATTATGTATACTACCATCATCATGATATTCTAAATTCATTCTGCGGGTTGTCTTGAAGAGATCGCTTTTTAGCGATAAGACCGCCTTTTGTGCATAATGAGACATAGTTTTAATCTGTAAGTTCTTTTTTTTGTATTGGTGCACAATAAAGAGTTATTGATTGATTGATACTAGTGCGGTAACTTGGTTCGCTTATTCAGCTTAATTATTATATAATTAAATTTTTTTTTCACCTAAGTACCTATTTTCCACATGTTTCATTGTGCGGTGGCTAATTTTTAATTTTCGGACAAGGTATACAGGTTTCGTAAAATGGAAGTATACGTCAAAGCAAAATATTAAAGTAGTGCATTGTCATTCGTAGTATTGTATCTTTACCCTAGTCCGACGATATCGTTTTAATATGTACAGAGTATGTACATGCAAAATTTAAATACACCTCAAGAGAAGTTAGATCCGGGTGATCACACCGGTATAGTCAAGTGTTAGCGCACATTAAACGTGTATGCGAAAGCGTATACGAATGCGGATGAGCGAGAGCGCAATATTCTCAGCTCTGTACGTTTCACTTCCTAAACTTTGTAGCTTTGTCCTGTATAGTGAATGACGTTCACGAACTTCAGAGATGCATTTAAATTTTGTTCGTACTATGTTCATGTTGAAAGTTTTTTTTATATATATACGTGAACACGTGGTGGTTTGAATCCTGACTTAGGAATGCATAATTTAGGCAGTTTTCTGACAAGATTTTTTATTTTTTGCAATTACCATATATCGATAAAGGAAAACATTGTAAAGAAATAGAAATATTCAGATTATCGATGTATGAAACCTGTTAACCTACCTTCGACCTTCGTGTTCACCGTCTAATCAGAGTGACACTTATGGGCTGCTATTTATTTATATGCAACAACTCACGCCACGCGTAACGAACGATGATTCCCCGAAAAAGTAATTTACCCCGCACTTCCGCGTCTCAACGATCAGTCTGAATCGACCCGTCGTAAAGACATTCACGCATCGCGCGCGCATTTGAGATATCCACCCAATTGCAATACTAATCGGGTTCCAAGAGCTTGGTGATAAGTGGCAAGTGAATCTAGTTGTGAAGCGGGAGATATATAACAAGAGAACACGCACTGCTGCTCCTGTATCGCAGACGCTCCGGTTACTCAGCTCATATTATTACGGGTGAGTCCATTTATCTCCATTCCCTCTTACCCTTGCACCCTTGAAATCTGGCAATCGGCCAGATCATATGGTCCTTCGAGCCGGATATTCCAACTGGCGACCTATTTATACAGTCTGCAACAACCGTATTTTGCCATTTTATGGTTAATTCAAACCAAATTGTAAATTTTCACATACCTAAAAAGTTAAATAAACAATCATTATCAATCTGCCCATTTACCCGTTTTCTGCCCTTGTTTTTTCTTTTTTGTTTTCTTATAAACATATTACTTCTGCCCTTATATATTTGAATACCCATTCCACATTCCTCAGATAATTACGCAAATTGCTACACGATAACTATTTTTTGGTACGTAGGTAGGTTAATATAACCTCGAGTACGTATTCTGTACTTTATTCAGCACACCTATTCTCGAATACTTGCACTAAACGTGATATCGGATCGATATAATAATATTGAATATTATATTCGTTTCACTCGGTGTGGTTAGCTTGCCGTGCAACTTTTATAGCTTATATATAGCTTCGTGTTTATTAAGACTCAGCGCACACGACAGTTTGATATATATTTTTTTTCCTAATCATTTTTATTTATTTCGTATTTCTTACGTTTCTCTGGCTGCTTTCTTGCGTGTTCTTTATTAGCATTAGTAAAAAAAAAAAAAAGAAAAAAAAAAAAAAAAAAAAAAAAAAAAAAAAAAAAATTTTTTTTTTTTTTCGTTTGCTTTTCCTTTTCTTATTGTGCACTTCTCATCGTCATGCCTACCAAATCGCAATCTGCCATCTTTATGCAAACCCATAAGTACATAACTTTCCTATTAGAGATAGCTAACCTTATATTAAAAGGAGACAAAAAGTATAGTGTAAACGATTTCATAGGGCGCTTTACAAAATTGGACGATATAAAGGGCAAGTTGGATACAGTATATTATGAGATCTTGGACTCTAAAGACCTTGACGACAAAGTGGAAAAATGGTACTTTGACTACTACACCTCGGCTATAGAAGCATATGAAAAAATTTTGGTGGCAAACATCACCATCAGCTCAAGCATCAAACCAAGCTCGCCCACATTCTCCACGTCTACTGTTCTGCCCAAAATAGATCTACCCAAATTTTCTTCCAAGCTTGAGGATTGGCCATCTTTCATAACTATTTTCAAAAGCCTTACGGACACTGCCGGTAATTTGTCAGGTGCAGTTAAATTACACTATTTATTTTCTTGCCTCTCCGGAGAAGCTCTCAGTATGGTATCACACCTCAAGGTTACCGATGAGAACTACGATGTAGCGATGACAACACTTGCCAATCGCTACGAAAATCGCCGAGTTCTCATTGATAGGTTTATAGATATGATACTAGAGTTACCCCACATCACCACCCGCTCACAAATCAGACAGTTATTTTTAGCCCCTCTTATTTCAACCCAATCGGCGCTTAAAAACCTAAACTTACCACTACATGACTCAGACTACGTCCTAGTGTCAATAGTAGTGCGGAAGTTAAAGGGCGAGCTTCGCACATTATTTGAACGAACGCATGGGTCTTCAGACACTCTGCCCACCTTAAAGGATGTAATCACATTCTTAGAAGACCATGCACGTTGCACAGAAACTGAGACATATAACCCACCCCCCCCTCCCCTCAGCCCGACATACAGACAAACTGAACGTGCTTCTCCCTCAGCACGGTACCAACCACGCGCTTCTGCACCCAGACCAGAAATTCGGCACGTTCGTTTTCAGCCCACTACTTCCGTCCGCCCACCTTTAACGCGCCCTGCATATCCTCTACAAAGTCAAGCGTACCCTGTACAGTACGCTCAAGGATACCCACAGTCTACACAATATTTCGAGCCCATAGCACAAGATTCCGCCCACCCACCAGCACCGACCAATAATTATTACTGCCCTTGGTGTCACGTTAGAGGACACAGGTTGCTGAACTGCGGTGAATACCTAAGACAGCCTACGCAAGGGCGCTGGGATTTTATCCAAGCTCATGAACGGTGCCGTAAGTGTCTAGGACCCCATTACTCTGACGAGTGCAGATCCACAGGACGGTGTAGAGAATGTGATAGCGAGAAACACCATACCACCTTACATCGCAGTGGCTTTGAATCACCCACATATGACAATTCTCACCTCTTGCCCCCACAACTAAGAGGACAAGAACACACCCGCCCAACCACGGAATCAAGAAACTCTTCTCGTCGTAATTCACCTATTAATTCACAACAATGACTACCTGCTACTCACTTACACAATACTACACTACACCCACCCATACCATCGCTACAATATACACCATCCACTACATCACGTAAACAAAATAAATCCCAGTTTCATACTCAGCACTATGATAATAAAGTTTATCATAATAATCACTTGCCCGGCAGCCCTGTTACTTCCTCTGATAAAGCTAACCAAAATGACAGTCATATTTCAGCACATACTCAGCACATTACAGTACACGATCCACCAGTTTTATTACCCACTGTGTCCCTAGAACTAGCAGACAACGCTGGAGAATTTCATAAGGCAAGAGCATTATTAGACAGCGGTTCCATGCTAACCTTGTTAACTAAAACTATGACACAAAAATTACGTTTGCCTGTCGAGCACACAGAACTAAAAATTACAGGAGTCGGTAATCAGCAGACTCAAAACTCTAGTTCTTCAACTACCATCACATTCCGCCCTATTCACACCGAAGTCCCAGTAATTAGCGCAAAGGCATACATTCTACCAGATTTGACAGGTCTTTTACCATTAACAATGTTACCTGACGTTGTTCCACTCCTCGACTCGACACAGCTTCCCCTAGCAGACTCGTCTTATCGTTTTCCAGCCGCTATTGACTTAATTTTAGGTTCTGATGTCTTGGGCCAAATTTTGGATGGTAACAAAATTTTTTTGGGCCCCGGCAGACCAATAGCCTTCGGCACGATCTTCAATTTCGCTCTTTTAGGTCCTATCAATCCAAACTACACAAAGCCTGAGCCTCAAGTTAATTCAGCACTAGTAAATATTGACTGTTTACAACCCCAACACTCAAATAAAGAAATACACTCCGCTCTGGAGAGATTCTGGGAAGTCGAAGAAGTGCAATCAAAGGACAACTCAACCTCTGACGAGTGTGAGGAGAACTTTCGTTCTACCACCACACGTGATCCCACAGGGCGATACATAGTATCCCTTCCCTTTCTTACAAAGGCACCTAAGCTCGGTGCAACCCACGCTATTGCACTACGACGATTCCTTAATTTGGAGCGCAAACTCCAAAGAGATCCTACCCTCCGCTCAAAATATATCGACTTCATGAAGGAATACATTGACATGGGCCACATGGCTCTTTGTCACCCCAGCACATTCAAAGGAAAAGACCATTTTTACGTCCCGCATCATGGCATCTTCAAAGCCAACTCTGAAAAACTTCGCACGGTTTTTGATGGCAGCTGTAAGAGCTCTAATGGTGTCAGTCTTAATGACTGTCTGCACACTGGCCCACCGCTCCAACGTGATATTACTGACATCATTCTAAATTTTCGTACTCACAAAGTGGTCTTTAGTACAGACATCCAGATGATGTTTAGAAATATACTAGTTCACCCAGACCACAGACGGTTCCAACTCATTCTATGGCGCTCTTCTCCAGATCAACCTCTGCTCACTTACGCCCTGTCCACTGTCACGTATGGCCTACGACCCAGCCCCTTCCTCGCCAATCGATCTATTATACAGCTGGTCACTGATGAAGGTCACCGTTTTCCCCAGGCTGCACAGGTTCTTACGCACTCCATATTCGTGGATGACATTCTGACTGGGCATGATTCAGTTGACAAGGCAATAGCTCTGCAGACTGAACTCATTGAGTTACTAGCCCTAGGGGGATTTCATTTGCGAAAGTGGACCTCAAACTCTCGTCAGCTTTTAGAACGCTTCCCGGATGATCAATGTGACATACCCAAGGATTTTGATGTTGTACCCGACTCCAATGCAATCAAGGTACTTGGTATGCAATGGATACCCCAAACGGACGAATTTACATATCACATTTCGGTACCTACACTGGAAAAATTTACCAAAAGGTCAATACTCAGTACCATCGCTCGTTTATACGATCCTAGTGGATGGATCAGCCCAGTTATTTTCCGCGCAAAACTGCTCATTCAGCACCTATGGACTCTAAAGTTAGACTGGGATGAATCGGCTCCCAATGATGTCACATTTCAATTTCAGCACATTTTTGAAGACTTACCTCTACTCTCTGCTCTTCGACTCCCCAGAACAATTTGCACCAGCAAAGATTCCACCTACACCCTACACGGTTTTGCCGATGCATCCGAATCCGGATATGCAGCCGCAGTCTATCTTCATGAAACGAATATCACGGGTCAGGTACACGTCAGACTACTTGTTTCTAAATCCAAGGTAGCCCCCATTAAAACCCGACAGACTATACCAAAGCTGGAACTTTCAGCTGCACACCTCACTTCGCTGCTCATTTCTCGCGTCTCTGTTCAACTTTCTGCCCACATTACCATTCAGCAACACTTTTGTTGGTCAGACAGTACTATCGTACTCGCCTGGCTTAAAACTCCTTCTCAATCCCTACAGGTCTTTGAGGCCAATCGAGTCTCTGCCATTGCAGCCAATCCATGTAACCCTACTTGGAGACATGTACCCTCAGCTCTTAACCCTGCCGACTGTGCTAGCAGGGGAATATCAGCACAGGAACTCTTAGCCTATGACCTATGGTGGTCGCCTACTTGGCTCAAGGCCCCACCTGATACCTGGCCCACGATGCCCCCTGCTTTGGGTCATCACGTACTGCCTGGTCTAAAACCCAGAAAAATGGTAAATGCCAAACTTCTCAAAGGCTACTTTTGTGTTTTCGTTTGTCTCGCCACCAAGGCAGTGCACTTAGAGGCTGTCTCGGAACTTTCTACGGACGCCTTTTTTGCGGCATTGCAAAGGTTCGTTAGTCGGCGCGGAATCCCTACCCTAATTCGCTCTGATTGCGGTACAAACTATGTCGGCGCAAGAAATCAGCTCATAGAAGTACAAAACTTCTTAAAGGCCAATGATGATAGAATTACGCACAAGCTAGCCACACAGCAGATCACATGGTTGCTCAATCCGCCCTCAGCTCCTTCTTTTGGCGGTCTGCACGAGGCAGCCGTGAAATCTACTAAGCAATTACTCTATCGCGTATTAGGTGAGCAGCATCTGACCTTTGAAGAATTTTCTACACTCTTAGCCCGTATTGAGGCCGTTCTCAACTCTCGACCACTCTGCCCTCTGTCTTCAGACCCTACAGACTTCGAAGTCCTAACCGCTGGTCATTTCCTTATAGGTCGAAGGATAAAGAAGATTCTGCCCGGAAAGGATGACGTCGTCCGAGTCGTAGAACTCAGCACCAAGGATGGCAGCTTAACGAGACCAGTCACAAAGATTGCTCGTCTTCCCCTCGACGACAACAGCACTTAGTCAGCACTATAAATGGGAGCCGTCACCTTTTCCCCGGGCCCCAGGATGTTCACGCCACGCGTAACGAACGATGATTCCCCGAAAAAGTAATTTACCCCGCACTTCCGCGTCTCAACGATCAGTCTGAATCGACCCGTCGTAAAGACATTCACGCATTTTGATTATGATATGGGACGAAAAAGCGTTATAATAAAAAAATATACCGTCATTAGTGACGTTTCCGCTGTGACCATAACGACCGTGGTCGTTATGTAGAACAGTTAAAGGATCATTCTTCACGACTCGCCTGAAACCTCGATTACCATGTCGACTTATTCATAATAAGCATAGTCATGAACTACATATATGTAATTCAGCTGACACGTAAACCAACAATTTAATAAATTAAACAAAACTACAAATCCAATTGTTTATTACTACGATAATTTATTTACAATCTTAGCACTAAGATTAAAACCTTGTTGCCCAACGCATATGACGTACTTTTAGTTCGCTTTAACAAATCTTTATCAATACACCAAATCAAGATTGTTTTTGTATAAAGTTTATAGTGAATCTATTATGTATTTTCTATTTATTTATATGCGTCGTTCTTAAGTCAATAAATATTATTCTTTCTTTCTTCTTTAAAAATCTCTAGAAATGTAGGATTTAGTTTTTTCACTGAGCGATTGAAATAACTAAAACTTTTCTTTCATGTCGATTCTGAGACATCGCCTCAAATTACACGTCAAAAGCGATACGTGTACAAATTGGGCGTACTAAAAGTTCGTCATGTATGTCGGGCGTAAGGCTAATGGTTGTCCATGTATTGGAGCTCGGACAGTAACAGAACTGTGTTAGGCAGAGGTCTTGGCTGCGGCGACAGTATAGTCAACATCTGACGGTCCATGTCAACTGCGGTACTGTGAAAACAAACATGTATTTATGTAGTTTCGTTTATATAGGAAAACTGATTTTATAGAGATACATTGCCATTTTGATAAAAATGGAACTCTTGTCATATCATTGTCTGTGCACGTCAGACATTATTCTACTAAACCTACTGGATATACATGGATGAAATTTAGCAGGAATATATTATAATAGCAAAAGCTATAGAGATTAGAGGTAGCCCTATATATTTACCTTGAGTGGTGGCAAATTTACATAGTGGGGAAGAATCGTTAGTCAGCTTTTGAACAAACATAACCTTTTTTATATAAACCAATGAGTGGCAAAATATTAGTTTACAAATTCGTAAAAAAGTAATTCGAGTAGAAACAGTATAAAACACTACGAACTCGTCACGCAACGTCGCGTGACATGCGATCGTAGTCGTTTAATCACTCGACGTCGCGCGATTGTAAATGAGCGACTGTCGCCAATGATTAACAGAACACTACACTTACACACAAACAAATCCAGCTAAATTTGAGTGCAGCACATCATCCTCGGGCCCGTTCGCGAACGACACGGCCAGCAGGCGGTGATGCAACGCAGGCGAGGGCCACACATTCACCAGTTTAGTGAGAGCGTCCTCTGCCCTCATACCCAGAGGCATGCACGAGTCGGGCAGCGACGGGGCGCCAACCTTATATATCTTCAGATCGGAGAATTTAACATCGAACGAATGCGGGTAGTACGGTGTTCTCTTGCCGTAGAAGTACTCCCTTATTCTCGCATCACGCACTTCTGTCCTTTGTGCTGATGATCTTTCCACAACCTGTTAAAGTATATCTTAGTATAAACTATCAGCAAAACCGTACAAATGTAGCACTATTGGAATTGGGTTTTCAATTTCAGTGAAATTAGACGCCATATCTATTAAAACTTGTTGAATGCTGAATGACTAATTGTTATACTAATGTGCAAGTTACCTTACTGTTTCTAATAGTGTAAACTACTCTCTCAAATTTTGATAGTAGGACTGTCGTGCATTCAAAATTTTTAGTGAAATTTATGTTTTTTTTTAATCTTAAATTTTCCAAAAAGTACAATTCTACAATCCCGTTTCTCCTTCGACGCCAGCAGCACATTGGCTAGTACGGCTAACGTCCATAGGCGACGGTAACCACTTTCCATCGCAGTTGGGCCGTCAGCCTGCCTGCAGTACTTCAGCAAAAAAAAAAAACACTTGATACATTGCTACTGAATTTTATTGCAATTGGCACATAACAACGAAAGGTGATGAATGGTGGGACGCGGATGTTAAATCCAGCGTAGAGAGAAAGAGAAAAGCCTGGCTGGATTATGTTGCTTCCTTGCAACAGAATGACAGTATGAAAGAGATGAAGAAAGAAATTTATCGCCTCTGCAAGAATGAAACCAAAGCTTTAGTGAAAGAGAAGCGTGAAAGAATAAAATTGAAAGAAGAAGAGAAGCTGACGGAGAACTCCGAGGCGAATACCAGACTCTTTTGGAGAGAGGTTAAGAAGTCTTTGCTTAGCTGTATACTATTATAGGTTTCGTCAAAATGGTTACTCACCCCACCACTCTTCGGTAAATAGACGACCTTCACAAACTTGGGCATATCCCTTTTCAGTTCATTGTACAATCTCTCGTTATCCAGTACTAATATTACGTCTACTTCAAAAGCCTGCGCTGCGTACGTTAACACTTTATACCCTGCATTTTTTATCCATCCACATGTGTTGATTATAACACCCGATGTTGATGCTGAAAGTACAATAATGTTATTATAACAACCATTCTTGACACCCCCAGTGATTGGCTCCCTGTCAGTGTTTAAGGTATTAAAAAATCTCAATTTTTTGCAGCTATACAATCAGGGAATACAAATATTAAGGAATTACAATCTCAGTACTTTAATATGTTGCCCAGTGGTGTAGCTTGCCTTAGACGGGCCCTATGTCAAAATGTGTTGGAAAAGCCCAAAGGAAGGTTGTTGGCGCCACTTATTTCCCAATCACCAATTGTCTTGGGTTTATAGCGTCTTGCAACCCCCGTATGTTGCCGCCGCTCGCGCTGCGCGTGAGCCAATACGTTGCCAAACGCCACGCTACCGCGACGCACGTCTACTAGTATCGCATCCGCATAAATACACATATTAGCTATAGAAGATTTCCGCGTCCAGTAGTTAATTACTAGGACATTCGCCTCAACCATAAATATACTTAAGTGATCAGTGTATCTGCGTCCCTTGCGCCCCGGGGCTCGTGTAGAAGGACTTTGCCACCTTTATCGCCACGTGAGAAAGCAACGGCAGAACCCTGAACCAGCGCTGTCGTGGGCTGGTGGCTGACTGCGAGGTAAGTGCAAGGTTCTATATTCTCCGGGCACCAGTTCTTAATTGGGGAATAAGGGATGGCCATACATTGAGCATATAACCCACTACCCGCGGAGATTGCTTGATTGTATCTTCAAAGGGTCAAGTTTTTCATAAAAGAAACAAAAAATGCTCAAATTGAATTAAAATAACTATATATTGATTATAAGTTATTACTTATACTTAATGCTGCTAGGAGCTAAGTTAGACAAATAATTCAAATCAAAGATACACTTTTCTCGCCTTTTTTCAGCAAACTTATCAAACCATCCATAGTTAAAGATGATTTCAGTTTTTCTAGATTTTTTGCCTCTATAGACAACAATGACAAGTTCCTGTTGGCCCGGCAGTTATTCTCAAAAATGTTTTAATCTATAAAAGATTGAGGATGGATTTTAGGAAAATTTTCTTTTCCACTTTTGGGGGTCCCTGTAGCCTGGGGACTTCGCTAGCTTCATACAGTACAAAGCATAAATGTTTTAAAATAAGATTTTAAATATTTTTTTAATAATTAATTAATATAGCGCAAATGAGAGATGCCACGAATATTTGGCTTCTATTCCTTATTCAGACACTTTTTTAACTATTCGGTATTTGGTTGAATACTGTTTAGTATTCAGCTGAATAGCCGAATACCAAATTGTAAAAAAAGCACAATTTACTATATAAGATGTGTCTCAAATTATTGATAGTTAAACTATGTTTTAACTAGAGACAATAAACTAATAAATACTCCGGATAGGCTTAGCCGAATATTCCTGGTGTCTCTAGTGCTAATTATTGAGGGTAGAGGTTTGCTTACAATAGTATAGTTTCTGTAGTAGTGATATTGCAGTTTTTTTTAGGACAAACAGACAAAGTGGAAGGTGGCCACTTATGATAAAATATAGCTAATTCCATCCTGCCAATATTATTTACCTTTCTTATTATTTTCACATCTCTCTGCAATTACTTCTGCTAATCTAGCAACTATCGTGTTATATAATTCTAAATTCTCAGAAGGTGAACTGTGGCCAAAGTGATAGACCAAAGGTGCTTGTTGGCTGAAACCCTCCTCTATTGATGCTGGCCTTTCTACCAAGAGAGCTCCTGAAATACAAAATTTGTGCTGATGACAGACAAATATAAAACAAATCCTTGTCATATTGTTAATTTGAGGTCAAAATAAGTTTTTATACACCAAATAATAGCCACCACTGCTGGATTCAGCTCTTCTTTTTTAAGGGATACAGAGAGTATACCCACTAAACTTGATTAGGACAGATTGGTTTGACATAAGTTATATAGATGTGCAATTTTCAAAACCATGTTTCCTTTCAACATCAGCATGTGGTAATTGTAACCATACACACATTAGGTCAGAAAACTTTCTATATGTTGCCTTTAAATTTCAAACACATATAAACAAGTGTGTATGTATGAAGTAATTAATAAAAGTATATAGAGTGAAAATGGTTTGTCAGGATTGTAGCAGATGAAGATCCATTGTCTCTGCCTAGCTCAATGGGAAACAGGTGTGACAATATCTATGTATTTATCAAAGTACATAAAGATACCAAAAAATTTTGTGATAAGCTTAGCTTAGTGATTTTTTAATATTTAATTTTATAACACTAAAATACTTTGTAATACTACTCTAATAACTTTCGGCGCTTTCTTTAAAATTCACCTTGATGCTAATGTGGCACTACTCTAATTTAATACATTTCAATGGACACTTCTTCAGGCTACAGAGATCACCTTCTGCTAGTACACGATCAAATCCTGGAGGTATGTCGTGGCCTTCCACTACTTCTGCATAAAACAAAAGAAAGATAGTATATCTGTTTAGTGATTCTTTCATCAAAAATTCTGAATCTCTTGCCCGAACCACCGGATTTATTGATATTATATTTTATTGATCTGCAATACTGAATAATACTACACTAACAACTATTGGCATTGTCTTTAAAATGCACCTTGATTCTGAGGTTAACAGTACTCGAGTTCAATAACAATTGATTCTACAAAGTTATGTAATAGATAAACTTAGATTAACTGTTAGCCTACAACTAGTACCAAAATTCGCCACTAGATGGATCTATTTAAGAAGGATTATCTAATATTTATTTACATCAAACAAAAGATATGGAACAGATATGCAAGGTGAATAATATACCACATATTATTGTCTAATGCCCGGTTTCTGAGGTTAACAGTTACGAGTTCAATAACAATTGATTCTATAAAGTTATGTAATAGATAAACTTAGATTAACTGTTAGCCTACAACTAGTACCAAAATTCGCCACTAGATGGATCTATTTAAGAAGGATTATCTAATATTTATTTACGTCAAACAAAAGATATGGAACAGATAAACACCTAATATTGGTCAGTTAAGTTGAACTTATTTTAACTATTGTATGATGTATGTGTGTTCAAAAACTCAGTTTTATAAGTTATTGAACCGATAGCGCTAATGAACAGATAAACTACAGTTAAAAGTACCTCAGAAACCGGGCATAAGAAATCTAAATTGATTACATTTACCAATAGTCCCAGGTACACTAATCTGTCCTTGTCCAACATCCAGGTCTACATATATTGGTCTTCTGCCCATTCTCACTGCATAGTTCAGCAGTAATTTTGTTAATGTTGACTTGCCCACATCACCCGGACCTACTACCATTGTGACTGGGCCTCTGGTGTTTTCCTGTTCTGCTGCCACTCTCTGTTGTTCTAAAGCTGCATGGACATTGAGGTAGACCACCTAGGAGTGAAGGATATTTCTTTTACTCCATAGAATACACAAAGATATTCCATTTTATGCAAGATATACTTGTGACTATTAGAATATGTGAATTAATAATTATAATTACATATTATGGCTTGTAGTCTGAACTACAAAAAAAAATGTATGTCTATCAAAGTGAAACATGTACTACAGTCACTTCACATAACATCTTTCAAAAAATTTTTACTAATGTAAATTACTTATATTAATTTATTATAGGTAAAATACAATGTACAACTCGAGGGACAACCTCATCAACACTCAGACCAGAGTAAATAATGGAATGTTCATTTAAGGAATTTACCATGACAGAAAATGAATTTGGTATCTCAGTCTACAAAATGAGTCAGCAAACAATATGAGCCACTACTAAAACTTACTCAAGGCCATTTTTCCAATCACCAGATAAAAATTATTCATAAAGTTATTAAATGGAAAAATTAAAAAGTTAAGCCCATGAATAAAATAGTTGAATGGTTACATTTTCACACAGGTTATAATTTATAAACATGACAACTTTTGTCCGATGATTAAAAGTCAAGACCTTTAGCATATAATTATAGTAATTAAAACTGGTAAAGTTAATAAAAAAAGACTACATAACCCGTGCTCAGCATGCAGAACATTTATTTGCCATAAGAATTAATCTCTAGAACAATCTAGAGGTGACATCAGCAATAATTTCAAAACTGTTACTGTTAAAGTAACAACATTTTACCATAGGTGTTTCCTTAGCTACATAGCTAACTTCTGTCTTTCCTCTCAACTCTACAGTACAACCATGCCATGTAAAAACAGCCACTTTGGCTCCAGTGTGGAATTCATATGGTTTTCCTTTAACTAGTTCAGTTCCAAACAGTTCAGCATAACCACTTTTAACCTAAAAATTATATAATTTAATTTACAGAATTAAGAATGATGCGTGATAAATGACTGGTTGGTGGCAATAATTCATTATATAGAATAAATAGTAATGATTAATAATTACTATTCTATGTAATAATATTAAAGTGACCTTAGGTATATAAAAATTATATTTTATTAGATGCCACAAATATTCAGCTTCTCTTAATATCTGGCCACTTTTTTAACAATTCGGTATTCATAGATTATTCCTGATATCTCTAGTTAAAACATAGTTTAACTATGTATAGTTTATGATTCAAATATATATTTGTGTAACATATGCTTTTTTTTTCATGATGTGGTATTTGGTATTCGCCTGAACACTACATAGTATTTGGTCAAATACCAATTATCTCTCTCTCCATTTAATTATCTAAATAAAATTGAAACTACTAATTTATGAGAAGCTTTAAAGATGGAGGTCTAACTCCACAGGTGCTTATAGGTATAGAAATAAAGTGGACTCTTCTGATTATATTCTTCAGGTCAGGACAAGATGAAGAGAAAATTCAGAGAAAGAGAAATTTCGTGTTAAGTTAGGGTCAGTTTCATAAACCTGTTTTTTAAAATTGGTCAGAAACCACCACAACGTACAGAAATCATTACAACTTATTTTAATACAACTCCTATCTCTAGCCAAGTACCTATAAAATAATAAATAAATGCAAGGCGATACTTATAATCGGACTCACTTCTAAAACAACTTTTTCGTTTTTAGACTCCACTTCAAATCTCAATTCTGAGTCTGGGTCAAGCTTAAATTCCTGCAATTGAACTTCCGTCATGCTGCTACTACAATATTATCTCAAATCAAACTTAATTAATGAAACAAAACAAAACAAAAATCTAATTTTAACGAGAATTGACAAAAAATAATCCACATTTCCAAGTAAAAAAAACGACCGACAGTTTGATTGACAATTTGACACACTTTTTTTTAATATGACTCCAACTTGTTCACAACAACATCCGCTATTGTCAATGTCACTGATCTGCGTTTTATTATCACGCATCTAAAATTACTTTTATAAATAATATGGAATAAAATGTCCTTCCAAACCAAATTCTATATTTTTTACATTGAAATTGTTTTTATAGAAATTTTATTTTTCTTATAAAAATTATTATGATATAAATCCCTAAAAAAATATAAATTATTAACCACCTTTAGTATCAGTCTTATGTCGTAAATAGTGTTAGGGCATAACAAAACATATCAAACGACAATCTAATTTTAAAATTTCTAATTTTCAATGTTTTGGTATATCATTTTGATTTCAATCACAGATTTGAGGTTTTTAAAACTAGAAAAGTTCAATTTTAATAAATTAATTGAACGTGTTTGAATAATATTTGCCTAATTATGGAGAATTCATTTTCTGATTATAGAAATAAAACTGAAGTTGAGAGTGATTCCGATACGGAATTTATAGATAATAGTTTTGTAGAGGAAATAACTTACTCTGTAAAAAAGAAGAATCGCACTATATTTGTTCCAGAGTCTGAAGAGTCTGCTACTGATGGTAATTCTTTTGAATGTATTGTCTTATCATTAGCAAGTTATTAAATTACGGTTTGAATTAAGAACAAAAATAATTGGAAAGTTAGAGAATACTATCTGTGTTGGTATATAGAGGGCTATCCACACGGATGTACTCACTTATACTTGGAATCAGTATTCATGGATGGAATGAAATGAATAAAAGCTATTCTGCTTTACAGAATAAAAAGTATTCCATGTTTATCCCCTGAAGAATAAAATAAACTTATTTAATATTATGAATGTTGATTTACAGCTCCTTAAATAGGCAAGATTTATTAATAATCTAGCAGTATCTTTGTTGCTCTTGGAGTATGAAATAGGAAATATGAAATGTTAAAATTTATTCTTAAGATGTCTATAAAGTTTGATGCAGACTTAGGGATTGCATTCCGGCCGGATTGATTTGACGTGGATAACTTAAATTTCCTTTTTCGTTGCAACATGGGCATTCATAAAGTGTAAAAATAGAATGATACATATAAGAAATCAGTTTTATTATGACTAATTTTAAAAGGAAAAAATAATGAAACCTTAGTGTCAGAACAAATAAAATCTCAAATTATTATAAAATGTCAAATTAAATAAAATCTCAAAAGAAAAACTGTCTCTATTTTTAACATAATGTAACTTGTGGTTCAGTGTTAGATTTTAAAGATAAAGAAGAAATCAAAATTATAAAATTAAATTAAACAACATAATAATTAATCTTAACTGCCATCACAATATCAATAATTAGCTACCTATTTTAGAATGCTACTTAGTTTTATTCTTATATATGAGAGACTACCGAATCTATCAAATGAATAGCACAACAATCAGAATCATTGTCATTTATAATATTTATACTCCTTAGTGTTTAAACAAACAATGTTTGGTTTGAATAAACGATCTTAGGAAACAAATTGTGCTGATTGTCTCATGTGCCAATAAACTTCTAATAGAGCTACTAGCCTGCGGCCGAGAAGGCTCTCTCATTTTCTACACTTATCAGCTTAATTGTCAGCAAATTGTCATGAATAGCAGCCAAGTATTCTCCTCGAACTCCTTCACTTTCAAATGCTGTCACTTCCTTCTTTAGTATTTTATAAAAAAACTTATTTTTATAGTTTGTATTGTATAAGACGCTACTTCTTGCTGGATCTGTAATTGTAATTCTGCCTATAATGTCAAGTTATTTTTTAATGATTGTGAATTCTTCTCTACTATTTCTTCCACGAGTTCGACATTATCATTAGAGCTCTTGGTTAATTCTCCCCAAGATTTTTTTCATTTCTAGTCGCATGCTTTTTTCTTTGGCATAGTGAATGCATTATCAGCATCAAATGACTCACATGCACCAGTACCACGCGTTTAAAGTACCTATTCGTGCAACACACTATTATTTTACCAAACAAATCACGCATTGCAGTTTGTCACCTGAGTTATATTTGTACCGGATCCGGTATGTGCATATTGATGCCGGATCCGCCGGATTACCGGATCCATAAAATGGTTTATTTGAAAACGGTAACTAAAAATTGAAATTTAAAGCTCAGTTAAATTATGGAAAGTATTAAAAATGACTAAGGTATATTTTTTCTTAATTTTCAGAAGAAAGTACTAATGACAATGCCCATTCATTCACTTTATTAACAGGTGTTGGGCAAAGTAATACTGCTGAACATGTTACACCCAGGGACAAAGGTATGTAATATATATTTGATTTTTTTTAGTTTTATGGCTAACCTACCAGTATCTGATTACAACATGGGTCTAAATCTTGGCTGTGAAATGTGTACCACTTAGGCAGATTTTTTTTACCTAATTATGAAATTTATGAATGTTGTTGCAATAACCATAATATACTGATGGTAAAAGACAATGTGGCAATTAAATTTGCTCATAAAGTGAACATGGGTTTAAAACATTCCAAACTGTATTGAATGGGGTGCTGTATAATTATAGGGCAAATTTATGTATTAATTTGACATTTGAAGTGAATGTTGGGTGGTTATAAAAAACAATAACCAAGAAGGCTAAGGTGGTAGTGAAGTGAAGCAGAGTCTGACCTATATTAAAAAAGTTTGGATCTGTTCATAATAAATCTATGTGCCCTATAACTATACCCCACCCATTGAATGAGAGTGGCGAGTATAGTCAGTTTTTTTAGAAAATCTTTTGAGTTAAATATTGTGTCCTCAGTTTGATGTTATTTTATTGAAGTAATCAATATAAAAAAAAAAATTCATACAAAGAATGATTTGTCTATGTTATTATACAGGAAGGAAGCTTGACATTGTAGGAGAAAGTGCTTAGTAAGCATGTGTCCACTACAGCAAAACGTAACTGAAAACGATTGACATGCCTCTAACGTACCATATCGGTATTGATACAGCTAGTAACGGCTATCAGTTAACTAATATCTAGGTACAAACAACTGACGATGATGCGACGGTGCCAACCAACTGATAATAACACGAATAATCACAATAGCTGGTTAGATTCAGTGATTCCGCTTTCACTACGTTGGTAGCCGATCGAACGATAATAACCAAAATAATTATGCCTTCTCACTCTTTCTAAATTATTCCTAACTTGCAAAACAGAAAAGACGCGAGTATTGGCTAGCAACTTAATCACCATTATCCAGCAACGCACAGACTAAAGAAAGATTAGCAACATTTCACGAATATTGTTATGAACCAAAGACAACCTTATTTACATTATCGACTACAAACGAAACCGATGCGCGTATTAGTTGAAAACCTGCCTTGATACCGATATTCGGCAATGGTTATCAATACCAGTATTGAAACCAAATATCGGCTAGATACCCGTTGTCAAAAATTGCTGATAACGCCCATGTTAGTGCTTAGTTACTGCTTAGTTCAGTAGCTCTCACTTGTTCCAGCATAACATCATCGACCATTATCCTTGCATTCGTTCTGGTTTCTTCTCTTTCAAACACCATAACCTTTGTTTTCTTCGCATTCAAATGTAAGCCTCTCGCCTGACAGTCATCTTTCATCATTGTGACTAGTGTTTGCAGTTCTGATGGCGATTCGGCTAAAAGCACGGCATCATCCGCATAAAGCAAGGTGCTTACAACTAGATCACTCATTCGCACCCCAACATCCATCAATCTTATTCTCTGGAGACAATCGTCCAGGTATAGGATGAACAGCAAAGCCGACAGCACGCAGCCCTGCCTGACGCCAATATTGACGTCAAACCAGGGCGACAGGCTGCCATCCACTCGCACGCATGCCATACAGTCCTCGTAAGTGGACTGCACAGCACGCATCAATTGGCCATTAATCCCATATCCTGGCAATATGTCCCAGAGCTCCTTCCGCACAACCCTGTCAAATGCTTTCTCTAAATCCACAAAACCGCAGAAAACCTTCCGGCCCATAGCCAGCTGCTTCTCTACGATATTGCGGAGAGAGAAAACTTGATCCATACATCCCCTTCCATTTCTGAAGCCACCTTGTGCATCCCACAGTAATCCATCGGATACCACTCTCATTCTCTTTTCAATAATCTTCGTATACACTTTAGATGCTGTGCTGATCAAACGATCTCTTCCAACGTGATCTCGGATGCTGACTCCTCGGAGTCAGTCACAGACTCAGTCGTGGTGCCAGCATCCGGGATATCATCATACATTTCTCTAAAATATTCACTCCATCGCGCTAACACCTCTTGTGGGTTAGCAAGAACGTCCCCTGCTTTAGATTTTATTCTTTCCATTCTGGAAGCTGACGAACAACCCCGAGACTTCTTAACCTCTCTCCAAAAGAGTTTGGTATTCGCCTTGAAGTTCTCCGTCAGCTTCTCTTCTTCTTTCAATTTTATACTTTCGCGCTTCTCTTTCACTAAAGCTTTGGTTTCGTTCTTGCAGAGGCGATAAATTTCTTTCTTCATCTCTTTCATACTGTCATTCTGTTGCAAAGAAGCAACATAATCCAGCCAGGCTTTTCTCTTTCTCTCTACGCTGGATTTAACATCCGCGTCCCACCATTCATCACCTTTCGTTGTTATGTGCCTCTTTGCGCATCCACATGCTTCTTTTGCGCTTTCCACTATACTTTCTTTCATACTATCCCAGTCATTATCCACATCTAAGTCGGAGAAGTCCGCTTTTGCAAGCCTTTCTTCGACTAGGCGCGCATACATACTCCTTACACTAACATCTTCCAATTTTTCACACTTTATTCTTTCAAGCTCCCCGAAATTGGTACGCACTCGCCAGTGTCTCCACTTCCTGAAAAGGCCCACAAACCGGCTTATCACCAGGTAGTGGTCCGTTTCAAGAGTGGGGCCTCTGTAGGCTCTTGTATCCATTATTGTGTTTCGGAGGCGACTATCTATTAAAATCAGATCAATCATACTTTTCTGATCATTCATTCCCCATGTATACGTGTGAATATCCTTATGATGGAATAAGGTGTTCGACACAAGCAAGTTTCTTTCCATGCATACGTCTATGATTGGCCTACCAGCATCGTTCACTCTCTTGTCACCATAGGGTCCAAGGACAGCCTCAAGGCCGTCTCGTTTGGTGCCCACCCAGCCATTAAGATCACCACACATAATTATTCTTTCATTCCCTTCAGCCAGATCCAGAATTTCTCTCACAGACTCCCAAAACTTCTCGAGTTCTTGGGGATCCGCTGAGCTTACGGGAGCATAAGCTGCGACCAGAAAAACTCGCGTAATCCCCAGTTTTAGACGGACCCAGAGAAGTCTCGGGTTCACCAGACAATAGTCTTTTACTCCAGACACAAAGCGGGTTGAGAGTACGACGCCTACCCCCCCACTTGCACGCTCGTCCAGGTCCACGCCGGACCACAGAGCAAGCATGCCACCGGGGAGGTCATCGATGTCGCACCCCTTCCGCTTTGTCTCTGTCAGACATAAGGCATCCAGGCTTCTCTCATTCATTATATCAATCATTTCGTCCATCTTATCTTTCATTCCACCTCTCACATTCCACGTGCCTATACGGCACTCTGCTCCTCTCGACCCGCCAGGTTTGGCGCTGCGTGAAGGGTGGCGGCCCCCTTCGCCGCATGCGCGAGAGTTCACACCGACGGGGGCGCATCGGTGAGCGTCGCCTGCGGGGGACGCCCTATCGTGCACTGCACGTGTGTGAACTCGGGTCAGGATTGTGGCCCATGGATGTGTGGAGTGACGCGGAAAGACCGAGTCAGGAACTCCCGCATTCGCGGCTGTCTTCATGTCCGTGACATAGCAGACAAATTGCAAGAGTGTCGCTTACGTTGGTACGGCCACGTTTTACGTTGACCGGCTAATTATGTGGGGAACAAATGTCTAGCCATGCCGCCTCCGCCAGGTCCCGGTCGAAGGGGAAGGCCCAAGAAATGTTGGCTTGACGTTGTGAAGGATGACATGCGTACCAATGGTCTCAAAACGGGGGATGCTGAAGACCGCGCGAAGTGGAGTAGAAAAAGTAGGAAAGCGGACCCTGGGCGTCGGAGTGAACGCTCCGAACGCAACCGGGATTTAACGCTCGGATGATGATGATGATGATGGTGATGATGATGATGATGATGTCTTAACATACGCAATGAGACACGGGACTGAGACAATCAACCGCGACACAGTACATACGCTCTTTCTGTGCAATTGTTTCAATAACTGTCACTCATTTCTATCTCACGTTCTAAATGTTATTCATACAATTGCTTATGAAAGCGGACATTTTGTGAGTCTCGGTCAACTGTTTCATGTTTCTGTCAAGTATCTACACTCTCCTTTATAGCTAGCTATTTATCTTAATATGCATTACTTTATTATTCTTATGTAGATCCACATCGAAGTATTTGTAGAACATCAGATGTCCATACTGTAGTATTAAGTTCATCAGATGAAGGTAAGATTTCATGTTTTGTAAATTTAATTTGAAATTCTATGTATAATAACTCATAATATATACTTTGAGTCATTACATTAATATTTCATACTCAAAACGTTTTGTATTACGTATTACAAATATTGAAATAAAAATAAAATGACAATTTTTTGTCCCTACTAACGTGGATATGAATATGAGAGTAAGTTTATTTTAGTATTTTCCCTTTTAATATCGTGTAATCTTCAATATTAAACGGATTTCATAAAATGTGTCATATATGTATTCAAGAGCTTAAAAATGAAATTTTCCTCTTTCCAATAAGTCCAAAATCAAAGTTCACCAAAAGCTTATTTGGGCAAAAAGCCATTTTTGCAAATATAAATATTTTATGACTTGTAAAATTGTAATACAAATATAGCATATTGATTATTTGATTTATTAGTAAAATGATTTGATTTTTTCGAAATAGGTGATGTGTCTCCAGAAATCCTCCCGAAACGTCCACCTTCATTAAAAATTAAACAGAATGTGTCCATATTAAGGCAGAGGAATAAAAAACGTTTACGGTTACTAGACTCTGACACAGATAATTCTATTATCATAGATAATAATAAAAATAAAAAGTTGCCCTGTCTGAAAGATACACCACTTAAGATAGAAAGTGGCGATCAGCAGGATAAAAATGATGTTAGCATGGAATACGGAACCAATGATGAGACAACATCTTTAGGAGATGAAACCCAAAATGATGAGTCAGAAATTGAAAGTGATGATGGTATCATTAATGAGAAAGTTAGTAGGGCTTCAAACAGTGAAGTTGATGATAATGTAAGTGATGAAGCAGATGAAGAAGATTCTGCTGATGAGAGTAATGACGCTGAGAATTCAAGTAGCACTGGAAAACTAATACGTAAGGATTGTAGAAATAAGCTTAATTTCAGTGATTCTGAAAACTCTGATGAAAATAATTCAAAACATTCTACTATAAATAATAGTAATGCTAGCTATAAATCACTATCGGGACAAGATGTGAAGAAAAATCACATTAAACATATTAATGACAGCACAGATGATGAAAGTGAAAGCATGAAGATATCGTTTAAAAACACAAATAAAAATCGTAAGAAAGTAATCAATAGTGATACTAGTTCTGATGGTGAAGACCATACTGCTACACCAGTTACAAGCTCAAAGAAAACTAATATTAATAACTCAAAGAAAATTATCAAAGGGATTCCTGAAAATGACATGGAAAGTAGTACAGAAAATGACAGTGATAAAAATGTTGAGGTAAGACGCACAAATGAATATCTTATGTATGTATATGTGTTGCATCTATGGCGGTGCAGAGTAAAACAAAGCTGTGGTGAATAGTAATATCTAAACTTAACGTAATATAATATAATGTATATGTTGAAAGTCACTCAGAAGCTATAACTGTCTGTAATTTCGTTTCTAATGTCACTCAAATTTCAGGCACATACTTCGTTAAATAAATTTAAGGAAAATGTTGAAATTGGTGATGATAATGATAAACAAGATGATGAGTCCGATGATGGACCAAATGAAGACCTCATGGTGATGTCTAGGGCGACACGAATGAGTATTATGGGTGTGGTACCAAAGGGCAATGACAGTGATGAATCTGATTTTATTGAGTCAGATAGTGTGAGTTGCATATGTATTACTTGGGTCTAGTATTAAAGCAAAATTGTTAAAAGTTATGTAAAAGCAGTGCTCAGGAAACTTATTGTACTAAAGCAAAATTTTTAAAAGTTATGTAAAAGCAGTGCTCAGGAAACTTATTGTACTAAAGCAAAATTTTTAAAAGTTATGTAAAAGCAGTGCTCAGGAAACTTATTGTACTAAAGCAAAATTTTTAAAAGTTATGTAAAAGCAGTGCTCAGGAAGTTTATTAAACTGTTCAGCTATTTTACTGAAGACTGTGCTAACTGATATAGTATATAAACAATTTGTACTGCAGAACCATGGTGATTATCTCTCTAAAACCAAACATAAAAAATATATTTAGTTATGAACATATTTTCATGTTATAAAAATATATTCTAATATTATAAAGTGGAAAGATTTGTATTTTTGATTTTTTTATGTTTGTATTAAATAAACTCGAAAACTACTGGGCCGATTTCAAAAATTCTTTCACCATTCGAATGCTACATTATCCGTGATTAATATAGGCTATATAAAAGTTAGGGATCCTTACTAAAACTTCAATAATGTAACCCATCAATCTAATCAAAATATTTGACGCTGGAGTCGGGTTCTAAGATTTTGATGAAATTTTATATGTGCTTGAGTGGGTCCTGGGATGGATTATATACACAATTAGACCCGTTGGGTGACGCTGGACAACGTCTGCGAAAACCGCTAGCTAGTATAAAACATGAAAATTCTTAAGAGTAAACTTTTTAACATATTCTATGAACACAACAAGGGGCTAGGAATCGAGTTTCATATATGGCCCATGATATGGACATTTTATTTATACATACATACATACTTACATAACTTCACGCCAGTTCCCTTGCGGGGTAGGCACGAACAACAGACCGCCATTTAGGCTTATTCTTACACACCTCACTTGCTTCTTTGACATTCATAACTCATTTTATTTATGAGGAGTGAAATTAACACAAGGCACATGTGTTAACCCAAAAGTACCTTGCGCACTTTTCACTTGGTACTAAAGTAGTAAACTCCAGTCGTGCGTCGGAACTGAAACATACTTCACAAGAATTGATCTTCCTATGAAATAAAAATGTATATCATACATATTTTTGTCGTTGCTTGTGTAATACATATATCGTGAGTAAATTAAGTTAATTTATGTCTCCTAAAAGTGGTAATGTACGAGTGAGATAGCGAACTCCTGTTAGGTAGCCCCCTAAATAAATTAACAATTAGATTTTATTATAAACAAATTATTTTCAGAGTCATCGCAAATCTTATAACTCTACATCGACAAATGACCAAATAGAACATGCTGAGACATCAAATGATAATTCAAGACCGATTACACCTGTAAAAATACCTGAGAATCTAGACAATGACATGTCTCGTTTGAGTTGTTCCCCATTCAGCAGTCCATTTTGTGATATAACAAATATGCCATCAGTCAATGAAAAAAAGGATGATGTTATCGATTTAATGGATTATAAACCCAATGCAGTTAGGAATAAGGATAGAAGTGGTTTGAAAATTAAAAAGGAGAATTGCATTAGGTACAATGACGATGTGACCATAATTGAGTCTAATCCGGAGATCATCACACTTAGCAGTGATGATGAAGATTCGGTAAGTAATCATTCTCTTGTTTTTACAGGTTTTTTGAAGTGAAACTTCTATACAAACGGGGGTCTTAGGATTTTTTTGTCACGAAAAAGCGTTACGGCCGCGTGGAGGAGCGGCATAAATTTAGATTAGACATGGTGAGAGGTGGCAATTTTAGAGTATACTATGAATGCGTTTTTTGGTTCCGGATCGAATTCAGTTTTTTTGTTTGATAAAATAAAATATGTTTAAACAAAAAAGGCATATATTAAAATGTACTTAACCTAACCAAACCATAATTTGCAGTAAACCTGCGAAAAATCGAAATGTGTGCTGAGACACATAGTAGAAGTGAAACTTCAACAGACAAGTGGAAAAACGAATGGCAACAAAAATTTCACTTGAAGTTTTACGGACAGATTGTTAATGTACTTGTCCAATTTGAAAACCTGCCCGTAAAATTTCAAGTTAACATTTTGTTGCTATATGTTTTTCCACTTGTCCGTTAAAGTTTTTTTTACATACAAGCATCTGATAAAACTTCTCACTAGGCGTATCTCGACCGCTTTCACGGGCTTTTACGATGTATATCTAATGTGAACATTTATTTTTTGACTCAAAACGGGACATTGGTTTATTTAGGTTAATTAACAGGTAGTCAATAAAAAAAAACACTTTTTTAAAGTTATTTATTCAGAGAAGTCAGTTAGCTTAAAAGTTACGAATTAAGAAATATATATACCCAAAACGGTTAGTTATATTTATATTTATCAGAGGAACAAATTTGTTTTAATATAGCTGGTGATAGTTTTTGTCGGAACCTAAGTTGTAACAATATGTATAGATAGATGATAATTCCTAATGCTATTATATAAGTATATGTATGTTTGTATTGCGAGATGCGAGCACTGCGCAAAATCTGCGGAGTGACGCTCGCGGACCGCGTTCGTAATACCGAAATAAGAAAGAGAGTTGGTCTGAAAGAGAGTGTCGGGGTGAAGGTAAGGAAAGGAATGCTCCGGGGGTTCGGGCATGTGGAAAGAATGCATGATGAAAGAATGACTAAACAGATATACAATGCAAAAGTGGATGGATGCACAAGTCGTGGAAAGCCACGACACACCTTCCATGATCAAATTGATCGTGTACTAGCGGAGGGTGATGTCAGGAGCCTTAAGAACAGACGAGTGTGTATGACAAGAGTTATGAATGTCAAAGAAGCAAGTGAAGTGTGGAAGAATGGGCCTAAATGGCGCTCTGTTGTTCGTGCCTACCCCGCAAGCGAACTGGCGTGAAGTTATGTATGTATGTATTGTCATTCTATATTGAACTTTTTGTTCTGTTCCGCTTACACGATTCGTTTACTATCCCGCCATATTTAAACTGGTTTACTGCGCAGGTACTTATTAATTGTGTAAAACTGTACTTTTATTGGATCTGTGGAGAAAGAAATGAAAACGTTCACGCTTTGTTTTAAAAGATTTTTCGAATAATATAGAAATAAAATAATTATCAATATATCTTTTAAATACTATTAGGAAAAATATCGAACATAACAGTATAGCCGTGGTAGCCTTAGCCTGATTTCAAAGCTAAGGTAGTTAAGTGTCACTTTATTAAACTACCCTCATTTTTATTTATTGACATAAATAATATCTTCGAATTGATTCGAAGTTTTTAATAACGGTTTTAAACATTTCCATCCGACATTTTGTGCAGGCCACGAGTGTAATGTTTTAAAAATTAATTAAAGTTTGTGTTAATTGATTAAAATAGTTTAGAATTACTAATTCAATGTTGACAACATGTTGTGTGAAGTGTTCTTTTGTTTCGAAATATTTTGTACTGTTTTTTTAGAATTATTTTTTAGGTATAAGATTGACTTTTATTGTTAGGTTAAATTGTCGTTTCGTTTTAATTTGATTACAATCGAACAACATGCCGAAGAGTATGCCGAAAACTGTAAGTTTTTTAAGACTAAAGTCTTAAGACTTTAGTTTTTTAACGATTTCTGAACTAAATAATACAATTGCGATACGCACATATTATTTATCATGTTAGAATAATTTCTAATACTTTTACATTATTAAAGAACAAACGTTAAAATAACATCATCTAACTTGTTAAATATCATGATAGAAACAATTTAAATGATTTTTCAAATAATATTCAATGTGCTATTTGACTACTTTTACTTGAATGTACTTTTTTTTTATTTGCATGAGTTCAGCAGACAGGCAGACGGGCCACTCGATGGAAAGCGGTTACCATCGCCTATGGACATTTGCAACACCAACGTTGCTACAAATGCGCTGCTGCTCTCTTAAAGGAGACTGGAACCTGGTCACTAATGCCGGAACACAACACAAGGTTGCCATGGCGGCATACTCTAGACCAGGGGTGGTCGCCATCCAGTCGAGCAAATACCCTACCACCTGGCTGTGGGTTGTTTAGTCGCCTCTTACGACAGGCCACCAGGCCGCAGAAAATTGTATTCTTTCTCCGTTCCTGCACGGATAGAAACGTACTACGGTACTTATGACGTCGTAAGTAGGTACGCTCGTACAAAATCTAACAGGCGGCGACAGTTTGTAAGTTTATAAAATGTATATCAATTTATTGCGACTGGCCCCTCCGCTTTTGTAATAATCGGCGGACAACACACACAATGTATATCCCCCAAATTAAGCAAGTTACGCTTGTGTTATGCGTAATATACGACGGACTACTCTGGAGCCGATCCCAGACACCCAGACGGTATATACCGAAGAAAATTCGTTTCCAAACTTTACCATACCCGGAATTGAACCCGGAACCTCTGCGTTGCAATGAGTTAGGCCGGCAAAGGCATATCCTGCTCAACCGCAGAGGTCGTCGTATTGTTAATATTACGCTTTTGCTTAACCATGCGTTAGTGACTGTGCTCAAATGCGATTGACTTATAGCATTAAAATATAACGCCGTTAATGATTAGCTACATTACTGTACAATTTACATACATGCGTTATCTGTTAATATTTAACATGATTATCGATGTCGCATCTCGACTAATGCATTAAACCCTTGGCTACATCTGCGCGAGACTCACTCACACTAACATAATTCCAGATGTATCTGGGGCATAACATTATCCCAGGTGTAGCAGGGATATTAAATGGGTCTGTCGTAGTTGCTTACTTCTTAACGTATTCTAGAATTTTGACTCCTAGGTACTAGATTTTTATTTTTTGAGGGCAGTACAACGTCTGCCTGGACCTGTAGTTTTGAATAAATACATTTGAATTTGTGCATACTATAATATTGTCATTTGGGATACTGATGACAACTAGCGTTGCTCGTTGTTTATTATTTATAATTATGATCCGAAATATGATCTCTGTTGTTCGTGCCTACCCCGCAAGGGAACTGGCGTGAAGTTATGTATGTATGTATGATCCGAAACTTGAAGGTGCTCGAAGAGAATAAATCACCGAATATGAAAAAATCGCCCAGAATGAAGAAGTCACCGAAGCCTAAAGCGGAGGTGCCGAAGGACACGGCCAAAGACAACACCATGAAGGCGTATCTCCTACCACCAAGCTACCCCAACCAGATACGCTACGTGAACGCAAATGAAAAACAGAAGCAGTTCCAGAAGCTTGAAGGCTTGAGAGTAGATCTCGCGAATGTTCATGTATGTATTTGTTTTTAACTTTTAAGACGGAACTAGCACAAATTTGTTGCCGAACTTGTCACACACGGCTCATTGGAAAGTCCCACAAAATGGTCAAATACAGTTTTTTTTTTTTTTAATAATCGGCAGACACCCACACCTATTGTATATCCCCAAATTAAGCAAGTTACGCTTGTGTTATGGGTAATATATAACGGACTACCCTGGGGCCGATCCCAGACACCCAGACCATAGTAAATAACGGAGAAAATACATCTCCGAAATTTACTATACCAGGAATCGAACGCAGAACCTCTGGGTTGCAGTGAGCTACGCCGGCAAAGGCTTAGCCCGCTCAACCACAGAGGCCGTCGTCCTAATTAAAATGAACGTTGAACTAATGCTTTCTCCTTCTAACTACATAGAATTTGTATTAGAATAAAAGAGACGACATAATTCTGTTGGTTTTGGCGCTGCAATTTTGATGGCAGCTGGCAGCTTGTGGATTTTTTTTTTATTAAATTTGGCCCTTATAGAAGCTATCATCATAACTGTTTTAGCAAAAATTAAATTCCTAATTCCTTAAAAGTGTCACTATGTATCATTTGAAATTTCTTTACAACAACTGATGCTTACAAACTACAGTGTAATAAAACAATCACTGTATTATGACACAAATCTTTTCAACATCATCATAATACAATAACTGTTTGTTTGTCCTGGAGACCTTTTTGTGTTTTTCGCTATTTAGAGTCAAAGGCCCTGCTAGCCCACTTAAAAAATTCACCTATATATTGGGCGACTGTCATGCTTGTTATTGCGTTAGTTCAGCAGACATGCAGATGGCCCACCTTTTTTTTTTATTGCAGGAGTTCAGCAGACAGGCAGACGGCCCACTTGATTGAAAATGGTTACCATCGCCTATGGACATTTGCAACACCAAAGGTGCTACAAATGCGCTGCTGCTCTCTTAAGGGTCACTGGAACCTAGTCACTAATGCCGGAACACAACCCAAGGTTGTTATGGCGACATACTTTAGACGAGGGGTGGTAGCCATCCCGTCGGGCAAATGCCCTACCACCTGGCAAAACCTGATGGAAAGCGGTTATCATCGCCTATAGACATATGCAATACCAAAGGTGCTACAAATGCCCTGCTAACTCGCTAAAGGGAAACTCGAGCCTGGCCACTAATGCCGGAACATAACTCAAGGTTGTTATGGTGGCATACTCTAGACCAGGGGTGGTAGCCATCCAGACAGGCAAATACTCTACCACCTCTTTTAGGTAATAATTAATCCACGGATAAATCTTTCATTTCGTTTCATGTTCATCCTTTACTGTTATCCTTTCATGATATTAAAATGCTTTTTTTCTTTCTTCCAGGCATTATTGGGAGAATTAAACTTGGACCAATTCCCCGATGGTGGTAAGACACTGTTGGAACGCGCCAGCGCCCTCAAGGTTAGAATTCGTCAAGAGGAAGACAAAGTAGCCAATATGGTGGTCGCCTCAGGTGAGATATTTTTTTATTTCATGAGTTCAGAATACAGGCAGAAGGCCCACCTGCTGCTACCATTGTGATGCCGCTCTCTTAAGGAAGACTGGGACCTGGCCACTAATCCCGGAACCCAACTCAAGGTTGTTATAGCTGTATACTCTAAACTAAGGGTGATAGCCAAATATCCTACCACCCGGCCGCAGGAAATTGTATTCTTTCTCCGTTCCTGCACGGATAAAAGATATCTGTAATCTTTATTTTATTTTGTGTTTAGTTCATTTTTATTTCTCTTTTAAAAAGTATAAATATATATTTACTAGAAATATGCCCGCGACTTCGTCCACGCTTGATTTGAAATTCCCGCGGGATACCCGGAACTCCAAATGTCGCAACATTTAAAAAGAGAATGTAAGCTATCATTTTAATTGAAACTGTCGAAATAAGCTCAATTTTATGCATCCGAAAACTTGAAACCGCTCACGGGGAGAATTCCCGCGGGATTCTCGGGATAAAAAAATCAAACATTTTATTACATTAAATTTACTATCGATCAGTAAAAAAATCACATTGGAATTCGTTTTCTTTATCTGACCATTTTAAATAATTCCCAGAAAAATTCCCGCGGCATTTCCGTAATAAAAAGTAGCACAGAATTTAAGGAAGGTTTTCTGCGGTTTTGTGGATCTAGAGAAAGCATTTGACAGGGTTGTGCGGAAGGACCTCTGGGACATATTGCCCGGATATGGGATTAATGGCCAATTGATGCGTGCTGTGCAGTCCACTTACGAGGGCTGTATGGCATGCGTGCGGGTGGAAGGCAGCCTGTCGCCCTGGTTTGACGTCAATATTGGCGTCCGCCAGGGCTGCGTGCTGTCGGCTTTGCTGTTCATCCTATATCTGGACGATTGTCTCCAGAGAATAAGATTGATGGATGTTGGGGTGCGGATGAGTGATCTAGTTGTAAGCACCTTGCTTTATGCGGATGATGCCGTGCTTTTAGCCGAATCGCCATCAGAACTGCAAACACTAGTCACAATGATGAAAGATGACTGTCAGGCGAGAGGCTTACATTTGAATGCGAAGAAAACAAAGGTTATGGTGTTTGAAAGAGAAGAAACCAGAACGAATGCAAGGATAATGGTCGATGATGTTATGCTAGAGCAAGTGAATGAGTTTGTATATCTTGGATGTGCTTTTAGCAGGGATGGAAGGTACACCGCTGATATAGAAAGAAGAGTGAATTTGGGGAATAGTGTGAATGGAGCGTTAGGTAAACTTCTAGGCGCTAAGAACCTCAGCCAGAAGGCCCAGCTCGCCGTACACAACGCGGTGCTGGTACCTACGCTCACGTATGGATGCGAGAGTTGGGTATGGAAGATAGAGCATAAAAGTAGAGTAAACGCGGTCGAGATGCGAGCACTGCGCAAAATCTGCGGAGTGACGCTCGCGGACCGCGTTCGTAATACCGAAGTAAGAAAGAGAGTTGGTCTGAAAGAGATTGTCGGGGTGAAGGTAAGGAAAGGGTGGTTCGGGCATGTGGAAAGAATGCATGATGAAAGAATGACTAAACAGATATACAATGCAAAAGTGGATGGATGCAGAAGTCGTGGAAGGCCACGACACACCTTCCATGATCAAATTGATCGTGTACTAGCAGAAGGTGATGTCAGGAGCCTTAAGAACAGACGATCAAAGAGGCAAGTGAGGTGTGTAAGAATAAGCCTAAATGGCACTCTGTTGTTCGTGCCTACCCCGCAAGGGAACTGGCGTGAAGTTATGTATGTATGTATGTATGTACAGAATTTAATTCTAAGAATTTGCTGTCGGCCAACGAAAACGCATCAAAATCGGCCCACTAGTTTTTACGTGAATCCCATGGCTCAATCGCCCGACATGGGAGGAGTACAACATAAAACGACGAGTGTTGTACTCTAGGTGTATTCATTGCGTAATTAATTTAACATTACATTTAAGACCATATACAGGAATCATAAGTGCTACGTGATATAATATTTCTAACCTATGTAATATTCTGAACATGTTCGTAGATGCATACCCGAAGATTTTCTGTTTTGACAGATTTTGGCATGTACATGGACTACTCAGTTATAACCTTGCTAATTATTTAGCAATAAATTATTCCATGTACGTGACGTAATAATGTACAATAAAGAGTTATCTGTCTATCTAAAATATGTATTACTTCTAAATTGTTGCTTTCTGCAATTCTTCGTATATACTTTAACTTTGCCAAATCTCACACTTTTCTATGCGCTTAATACATTTATAAAGGGTTACAAAGACTTCTCGTATTACTATATCTGCCATCTCAATTATAAACGGCAGACCATTTAACCCTTCAGCTCACTATTAGCACATATGTGTCCGTGATGACAGTTAAGATCGCGTTTGTGCACGCGATCGTTAATTGTGTTGTTGTCTCACTCTGTTTATATAGGATTTGTATGAAATGGATATATTACGAGATAGTGATAGTGTTAGTCTTGCGGCTTTTGGAAGAGCTGAAGGGTTAAAAAAATATATAACTAATATTTTCTTCTAGAGCCCGAAACAAATATAAAGACAGATAAACGTATTACCACTTGGGATGATCTTCAGAAAGCCAGCAATGAAGTCCAACCAAGGATGTTCGGCAAACAAGGTAATAAGTAGAGTGGGGAAGAGTACTATGTATGATGATTTCAGTAGTACAGTCTTACACAGCTTATAATTCCGATCGGTAGTTTTCGTTTGCGCAGAAAAGTGCAAACCGGTTTTCGACGTTTAAATAATCTATATTGAACTTTATTCGCAAGCGTAAATGGCAGGGCTTACTATACACTCTTAGCTCTGTCCCGTTTACACGATTCGTACCCTATTTACTGCGCAAGTACATCGGGATGAATTATTATTAGCTGTGTAAAACTGTATGTATATTGTTTTGATGGTTAATTTAATTTAATTTGCTACACGTCATTAATATCGATTGGTCGTAATTTTACGAACATAACAACATTTGGAGCCTTTACTCAGTTTTGATGGGATACTTTTGGACTTGATTGAATAAGATGTTCCTGTTTAAATATTGTTACGACCTGAATGCCGACAAAAGACAAATTCACACCTGCGTCTATAGAAACTAATTTTATTACCTTTTTAGCATTTGGACTTCTTTTGTTTACTTTGTGTTTAAAATTTGTAATTAGAAAAACAGCCTATTATGTATTGTAATCTTTTATGGTAGTCATTGGCCAGGTGTGATTCTAAGAAATTCAGTCCACGCGGGCGAGAGACAGCAGTATAAAGCAATGACTTTGCTCATGTGATTGAATCGTGCATTACGTTTGGACTGGTTCTGTAGAGTTTATTTGTACCTGTGTTATACGTGTTTGTATAGTTATAATAAATTGTATAATAATTCCAAAGGCATTTTAATTGGAGTCCTGCAACACGTAACAATATTAAAGTCACTATGCCCTTTTGAAATACTATGACGAGTGCAAAACTTCGTGTGTTGGGTTTAGAATCAAGTCGCCCAACGAATAGATCTTCAGTTAAGTTTTTGTATCTATTTTTTTGTAATAATTGGTAAGATCATGTATAAGTTTTAGTATTGACTGTTTTTTTTCGCTATAGTTAGTTATATCAAACTAAGAATACATTTTTGAACCCGAAACAGCTGAGTACCGAAAACACACCGACGATTCCCGAACACACCCGAGCGCGCGTGTGTCGCCACTATGATAATTTCTCATAAAGTCTCATCGTAGCTCCATAGCTATATGATCTTTTCATTTATTACAAAATAACAATTCAAAAATTAAATTATCTTTTGATAGAAACAAAACAAGACAAGAAACTTTTCACTGTAATTTATTTATACATGTCTAAGAAATACAAAATGCAAAGAGTTTTGTCACAATTAGAACCATATTACAATCGTAATGACATTTTTATATTTTCTATTTGATCGTTTTCGGTGCGTTCAGAAATTGACACAGGAGGTTAGAAAATAATAATCATGATATTTTTTTAATCACAGCGATGGCAACCCATATGGCCGAACGTAGCCTGATCTTGGATAGTCTCCGCCACCTTCACGAGTCCCTGGCTTCGTGTCCCCAAGAGTCGGAGTTGGCGAAGCAGCCCGGCGATGTGAGGACCAAGTTGATGGGCCACCAACTCCATGCCTTGGCCTGGCTCAAGTGGAGGGAAACCCAGAGGCCCACTGGCGGGATACTGGGTAAGGCATGTCTCATATTTAGATAAATAGTTAACTCTTTATTGTGTTGCCTATGGACATTTGCAACATCAAAGATGTTACTAACCTGCTGCTAGCCTCGAAGGAATTTTGTGAAACCTTTTTTGAAACACTTCATATCTTCATTTTAACTAGACGCGGTGCTGGGGAGTTTCGTGCAACTTCTTCTTAAAACAGCAATGGTAGCGTAATGTATATAGAATAAGAAGTACCCTGAATTTTTAACTTAGGTTTTTGATATGTATCACTTGCATTGAATGTTCAGTGAACCTTAGTTCCTAACGGTCCTATTCATAGAGTCTTAGTGTAAGTTTGAACGCTTCTTTAAAAACCATAAAGGAGCGTTCAATATTACTCGTAACTCTATGAATAATCATGAATTTTGAATCTCTATGAATATGAATTCTATAAAATTTTTGAATTTGATTTTTCCTATTGATGTTTCAGCCGATGATATGGGTCTCGGTAAAACGATCACCATGATTTCGTTGATTGTTAGCGACAAGGAAAATAACATTGACTATAAGTCTAATGATGAACGTGTGGGCAATAAACGTAAGTATTCGTTGGTATTTATTCTCACTTTATTCTATTAGGGCATACTAATTGATTACGGCAGAATGAAGGCTTATTTTATTTTATTTATTTATTTTATTATTCCATTAGGGCCATATTTTGGAAGAACAGATGATCGCGAGTCAAAAGTCAACACAGTTAAACTCTCACCACGCGATGTCGCGTGACTGATCAGCGTATCAAAGAGCAGGGCACTCGGCTTCGCGAGACTTTAACAATCTTGATTCTATGATAGTCAAGAGTTGTCTTTCTGATTTTTGCTTTCTTATTTTTTATATTTACTATTCTTATGCAGTCTAACCATTATTGTAATCCTTTTCGAGCTATTGTTACGACTAGTCGTTTTATTACCGGTTCCTATATTTTACTATCCAGTTATTTCCATTACAAGTGGTTAAAAGACAAACTCCACACAAGTAATATCAATTTTTACTAGTAGTAATGTAAATAAATGGATGAATAGATAGATATAGAAACCGGCCATTAACAGTTTAATCAAGCGACGTTGCCTGGTCGATCGACATAGAAAATAGTGCGGCCACTCGACGTCGCGTGATTGGTACTGAATGTTGTACTCTAATCATTTAAATCGCGTTGTGTTTGGTTTTAGCCCCTGGCGGTACTTTGGTGGTATGCCCCGCGTCACTGATTCAGCAGTGGGAGAGTGAGGTGCAAAAGCATTGCTCACGCTACGCACTCACTGTGTGCCTGCACCACGGTGCTGCGCGGGCGCAGCAGCCGCACCCGCTCGCCGCCTACGACTTAGTGCTCACCACATATAACATCGTGCAGCGTGATAATGAGAAGGTTGGTTAGATATTTCCTTTATTTTCCTTTTAGAAGAACTGAGTAGTAGTAAAACTTGATTGTGATAAAAGTGTATTATCTCTTATATTTTGTTTTTTGTGGACGGTTTGCGTAACTCGACGCCTGGGTCCGCTTTTTTGCGTACAAGCGTGGAATATTAGCTACTCTAGTGTGAGCACATGTTGAGGACATTAATATGTAAATTAATAATAATTCGATGTTAAAACCAAAATTAATATTTATGTAGATTACACGTCAATAAACTGACTGTATTGGTAGAACACAAGTTTCATGTTTGACGACTTCGCTGAATGAATTGCTCCTGCAGGTTACCTTCATCCGTGCAGGAACGGAGAAAAAATACAATTTTCTGCGGTCAGGCGGCCTGTCGTAAGAGGCAACAAAATAACCCACATCCAGATGGTAGGGTATTTGCCCGACTGGATGGCGACCACCCCTGGTCTAGAGTATGCCGCCATAACAATCTTATGTTGTGGTGTTCTGGCATTAGTGACCAGGTTCCAGTCTCCCTTAAGAACAGCGCATTTGTAACACCTTTGGTGTTGCAAATGTCCATGGGCGATGGTAACCGCTTTCCATCAAGTGGACCGTCTGCCTGTCTGCTGAACTCCTGCAATAGAAAAAAAACCTGATGTATTAGTACAAGTATGTACTTACCTAACAGGACGCAGTTATGTCTTTAGCATATACTCAATTTCTTTATGTATCATCAGAACGGTGTATTGATGCGCGTGAACTGGCGTCGTGTGATTCTCGACGAGGCGCACATCGTTCGCAACCACAAGTCCGCCACTTCGGCGGGAGTGAGTGCGCTCGTCGCCAGACGCCGTTGGTGCTTGACCGGCACCCCGGTGCAAAACAAGGATTTGGACTTGTTCGCATTGCTCAAGTTTCTCAAGTGTACTCCGTTTGACGAATTGACTGTAAGTAATATAGACAATCGCTTTATAAACACATTGTATATCCATATGGTTAGTAAGTTATGCTTGTGTGATAGGTTTTTAAGACTACAATTTCGGCTGACTTGGTTAAGTGATCTAAGGCCTGTTTAACACACTGAAGTGTATAGGGTCCAGGTTCAAATACTGGCATAGTAAATTTAGTAACACGCGCTTTCCTTTATTTAATACTAGTGACTGCCTGCGACTTTGTCTGCATTAGTTCTGAAAATTCGTAATATTGACAATTGTCAACAACGTTTGCCCTCAAGCGTGGGCCAACCGCGTGCCAAGTGCCCTTGTCATATGATATGACTTATAGCAGCGGTGTTTTTATTTGACGTGTATCGTTATATTATGATCAATTATACCAATGTATCAGCTATATTTTTCAAATCATTTGATTAGTTTTTGCTTAAAAGAGTAACAAATACCTTAGGCTGGTCTGTGACCGGCCCCAGAGTTGACCTTTCTATATAAAATAAACCATAACACAAGCAGAACATGATGACACATAATTTTATTCATTGCAGATGTGGAAGAAGTGGATAGACAACAAAAGCCTCGGTGGACAAGAGCGTTTGAACACGGTAATGCGATGTATTCTGCTCAGACGCACCAAGGCGCAGCTGCAGGCCAAGGGTGAGCTGGACTGCCTGCCCGAGAGACACATCCATCAGGAGCATGTCGCTCTCACCAAGGCCGAGATGAACGTCTATCAAAAGGTCAGTGTTGTAGATTAGTTTCGTAGCAATTATCGCTAAAAATTTTGAACAAGTAAATGAAGATGTATGTATACAAAATGGAATCTTACAGATTACTTATTGGTAGTCATGAGTCTACCACCGCTTGCAATGTAAATTCAGTTACTGTTAAAGGAGAAGAAGCGGCGCGACAAACGCCTCAGCAACATATATTTACTTCATAATAATTATTTTTGGTCTTTTTTTTAATGTAGATAGATAGATAGATAACACTTTATTGCTCACCAACATAAACAAATACAGAAACAAAATGCATAATTACAATACGTCTGGCAAAACATAAATATAGTTCATACAAGATTCATTAAAACAATTTTTATAAATAATTAATGAAAGATCTTCGTAGCGATCGCACTATTCCCATTCGGTGAGGTCGTCTAGAAAATCTAGGCGTATAATAAGCTTTCTCGCACAAAAGTTGCTTTGTTATTTTTTTGAAACTTGTTTACCGAAAGCTCTTGAACGTTCACTGGACGTTTTCATCAATGTCTTCTATATTTGTGTTCTCTATATGGCGCTATATAATTGTGTAGTAAAACTGTAAAAACCACTAAAAGTTAGGGATGTTGGACAGAGAGTTCCGATGGCCCACTTCCCCGTTCGCCTATCCCATCCACCTATATCCTATAATCCTCTCTGATCCTTCTATTCCATCCCGAAGGCTAGTAACGCGTTGGTTTTGCCTTTAGGGTTGCAATCATCTATAGACGGCGGTAACAGCTTTCCATTAAATGGGTGGTCTGCTTATTTGCTACCTTTATAATAAAAAAAAAAACATATGTATGTATAATACAATTAGACAAGTGAACTTCAGTAACATTAAACTTTAAAATTTTAATGTCTTACTGTGGAATTTTGGCAACTATAATGGTTGTCATTCCATATAAATAGGTAAATCAAGCAATGACAGTTAGTGTGGGATTTGAAGAATTTGATGTTATAGTTATAGCCTTGGATTCGATGCACTTTTACGTATTAGCACGACATTTCATTTTATACAGGTGCTAGTTATGTCGAAGACGTTGTTCGCCCAATTCCTCCACCAGCGCGCTGAAAAGAACTCTGTGTCAGTGGGCTTCGTGCCACCAGAGAAGGATAGCGAATACACCAAGATGCATAAAAAGATGGTCGCATTGAAGGGTGAGATGAAGATATTTTATTGGTTGCAGTTCACGCGATATCGCGTGATGATACTATTATTCCTAAGTTTCTGCTTTGAATGAGGTGATATTTTTTTTTCTTGATGGAATAAGGGTGCCGTAACTGCTTAAGGAGTTTTTGGTGTTAACTTGAAGAGTGATCTTACCGATATTTTGATGTGCAGTTTTATAAAAAAAAAAATTGTAGCTCATATTAAACATTTCAGTTTTGTCTTTCAATTTAGATAAAACATATAAAGTGATTTATACATACATACATACATACATAACTTCACGCCAGTTCCCTTGCGGGGTAGGCACGAACAACAGAGCGCCATTTAGGCTTATTCTTACACACCTCACTTGCTTCTTTGACATTCATAACTCTTGTCATGCACGCTCGTCTGTTCTTAAGGCTCCTAACATCACCATTAAAGTGATTTATGTAAACATAAAATTGAGTAATCTAATGTCGTTGTTTCTTTTCATTTCTACGCCTTTCAAAACTTTTTTCAATTTGGTTGAACCGTGTGATACCGATTTAATATTGGTTAAAAGTGGACAATAATGATTATTTTCAATGAAGAATTGTGCATTTGTGTTGAACATCTCGAGTCTTTAATAAAATGCGTAATGTGCGTTGTTATAACTCTCTTGTTTGAGGGTCAGTCAAGAACCTACAATTTGGTTCAGACTTGTGTTTTAAAATTATTCGAAAACTTGAACATTCGCAAATGCTTGATACTGATCAAATACATTAATTGTGCAGCTATATTTAAATAAAAAAATAATTAAATAAAGAAGTTCGTTTAATGTTTACCAATATCCCAGGTGTAAAACTGGTGAAATCCCACGAGATCTTGGTCCTTCTGCTCCGTTTGCGCCAAGTGTGCTGCCATTGCGGACTCATAGGTTCGGTCCTGCAGGACGAAACCGTGAGAGATTTAGCCCCGGAGTCCGGTTCAAACGATCTATTGGATGAACTTAACAGATTGACCCTTGAGGACTCGAAGAATAAGAGGAAGGTAAGGTTTATATTGGTTACGTATAACATTACTGTTCAACACGCATTCCTGTGTCTGTGCGCTTCCGCACTCATGTATGTGTGTGCAGTTTTTGGCGGGAACTGAAAGGGGATGTTGTGCTGTGCAGTTTTATTTTCTAAAAATGTGTAAATTTCCTCTAAAATGAACAATAGTTGTAGGATATTGATAGTTTTTGTAGTCAAATGTGGCCTTTCGAGTTTTCACAAGAACTCCGTTGAATGGTGTGGATTGTAGCCTACAATACAACTGCGCCTGGCTTAAAGGCCTAGTTGCCAAGCCTTATATAAAAAAAATGTATGTGTGTACTAAATTATGCACTCATACACGAACGCATTTATTCACTCACACATTCATGTATGTGCATACTCATTGGACACTTATAGATGCAGTAACTAGCTATATGAACCAAATACATAGCTTATTATTAATATATATTATAATATCAGCCCATAAATGTCCCACTGCTGGGCTCGGGCCTCGCATTATAGGGGGAACGGACGTATACCCGCCACGCTTGTCCAAGGCGGCTTGGCATGTTTGACACATCGGTTATCTCGATGTGCAGGTTGCATCACGATGTTTTCCTTCACCGTTATTAGCACGTGGTAATTGTAAGAATATACATATTAGATCAGAAAACTGACTAAGTGGTGCATGCGTTCCGGCCAGGATCGAACCCGCGCCCTTTGAGTTTGGGACGCGTGCACTAGCCATTACGCTACCACGACTCACGCTTATTATTTATTAGCAGTAATTAAAATGTTAAGGATGTTATTTACAAATTAACATTAGCAAAGCATAGCGATCGCTTTTGTATGTCAAAAGTCAAAATTGTTTTACAAATTACAAAATGTATCATATATTCAACTGGTAGAGTGCCATCGCGAACTTGGAGAACGAACCCGAGGAGGACGCTGGTGAAACGGCGAGCGTGGCTGAAGCCATAAAATCCGTGTTGATGAACAACGATCCAGTGTTCGATATGTGCAAACCGTCTTCCAAAATAAAGGCCGTCATGGATTGTCTCAAGGAGAACGTTTTCAAGAACAAAGGTGAGAGGTAGTGAAATAATGCTTCAGATGACAGAGAGTAGTGTTCACTGTCGAGTGCTGAAGTGAACTCATTTATTTTGCGAACTTTAACCGGTATACACAAATAATAACAAGTGGTGTAGCTCGTGCGATACATATAGCAAGTAACATTTTTTTCAACACACTTGCTCATAAAGTGGCTCTATGGTCACCGCAATTAGGCACAGAATGACACCCATTATCAAACTGTGAGTAAAAAACATTATAACTCACTAGTGAGTTATAGATTATTTTTAAAATTTTATTGGTTGAGTTGCTCTGTTCTTAAAAAAGTTTTTATTCAAAAAAAAAAAGATCGTGTTCTATAGAACAAATAAATTAATATTCCTATTGCTTGCTCATTTCATGCAACTTCTTATTTAAATAGATAATTTTAACTCGTACGTGTTAAATAAATAAAAATTTCACTCATATATAACTTTTTTTTATCTACTAAATAAAATGAGTTTTTGTTGTTATTTTATTCACAAGTGTGTTGAAAAACGTCGTATGATACACGTGTGTATTGATGATTACCGTCCTCGGCTCTCTTAAGACCCTCGCCTACGGCTCGAGTCTCAATGGCGCCTCGGCGGTAATCACCAATGTTACACACTAGTACCATAATGTACTATTATTGATTTAATGTATTTTTTATGCATAGTTAAAAAACATATTAGTATTAGTCGCTTCTTCTCTATATAAACTATTGGTGTGCGAAATTTCATACTCCTCCGTCCGCGCAATTTTCGTAGAAACGGTACAAAGTTTTTGCTTCACGTATTAATATATAGATGACTAGAGTTTACCCCGCGGCTGCGCCGCGGGTTAACCTCTAGTTCCTGCTTCTTGTTTAAAGAGCAGGCGTTAATACAGGTTACATTGTACAACATTTTTATGTTAGTGCCATTTGCACCCGAAAAATTCACTTAATTTTATATCGCAAACTATCCGATCTCCTGGCATGAGTATATATGTCCATTTTCGTCATTAAAACTACATTTAAACAAAATTACAATAAAAACGATCCAGTATTCCCAGTGTTTTCCGAAAACTTAACAGAAAGACATATCGAGTTACTATCGGATTTTTATAGACGATGCATTTTTATATCTATGAACTTGAGAAATGATTGGTCTCATCCAAACTTTCATCCTCTATTACAAACAGTCCTAGTTATATTTATCTATCCCCCGTCAATGAAAACTACAAAAATGACAAAAGGGACAACATCAGCAAAAAGGACAAAAAGAGCAACATGGACAAAAAGGACAAAAAAGAGTCGAAGAGCAAAAGAGCAAAAGAGCAAAAGAGCAAAAGAGCAAAAGAGCAAAAGAGCAAAAGAGCAAAAGAGCAAAAGGGCAAAAGGGCAAAAGGGCAAAAGGGCAAAAGGGCAAAAGGGCAAAAGAGCAAAAGAGCAAAAGGGCAAAAGGGCAAAGGGGCAAAGGGGCAAAAGGGCAAAAGGGCAACAGGGCAAAAGGGCAAAAGGGCAACAGGGCCAAAGAGCAAAAGGGCAAAAATGACAAAATAACCAAAATGATGTAAATGGAAAATCACAAAACCAACCAAAGCCTGTCCCACTTTTGGGATAATCTTTACATAAATCTATCCCAAAATCAATCCCATTATCCGGGATGAAAAATATCCCTTGTCCACCCTCGGTATTCTAATTACATATGTACCGAGTATCAGCCAAATCGGTCCAAAAGTCTTTCCGTAAAAGGATAACAAACAGAGAGACAAATATACTTTTATCCCGGAAACTATCCCATTTTCCGGGATAAAAAGTACCCTATGTTCATTCTCGGCATCGAAAATATATATATACTGAGTTTCAGCCAAATCGGTCCAGTAGTTTTTACGTGAAAACGGAACAGACAGACAGACAGACAGACAGACAGAGTTACTTTCGCATTTATAATATTAATAGGGATGTATTTGTTTATAAATGAGGTAAACACCAATAACACACGCATTACTCGCTTAGCTTAGGAATATACATATATAGTGTGTGTTGGTCTGCTGAATTATTTATGATCATGTCGTCAGGTGACAAAGCGGTGGTGGTCTCCCAGTGGACGGGGGTCCTTCGCCTGGTGGAGGAGCAGCTAAGGAACGCGAATGTCAAGAACGTGACCCTGAACGGCAGCGTCTCTGTGCCCGCGAGGCAGGCTCTGGTCAACGCGGTCAACGACCCCAACTCAGATGTTAAGGTCAGTGCTTTCCTAATAGGCGTTCCACATTCACGCGAGAATCCGTTCCAATGTTCTCGTTTCCCGCGCTTTCCTTGTGTTTATACGGTGTTATTGAGAGAATATGGCAAGCGTTTTAGTGAAATTGTGTTTCAAATTCAAATTATTCAAAATAACTTCCAATGGAGAACACTTTTTGAAGGTCATAAATACATTTTATTTTAAAGTGATAACTTGTTATGGGAGAGTAAACCGTTTCGTTACGTAACGCGTTACGGCGCCAGTCTGGCTTCCTTTTCTCTCACGCATACGGCAGCTGTAGACAGGCTCCTCCTCTCTCACTCTAACCTACAGCGCTAGCCGTATTTCGGACAGACGCTTACTATATATATTTATAAAGTATTAAAATATGTAATTATATATTTATGTGTATATAAATTTACTATATATATTTAAGTGTATGTATGTTATTAGGCATAACGTTAAGTAATAACCTAAGCTTTTCTCAAGTTAAATAATTTCAATATTAAATAGTTCAACTTAGATTAGTTTCAGTTGTCACTTCTGTCGGGCGTCCTGAGACGCAGGTTTTTTTAATTTTATTTGGGGTGCTAACAGCTGTAGTCTTACAAAATAAAGTTACAGAGATAAGTAAAGAATAGCTATTCATAAACCTCCACAGATGACCAAGGAAATAACAAAATATAAAATAAAAAAAAATAGTAAAAAGTTTAGATAAACAGAACAATAATATGAAAAATTTGTGACGGGGAAACAAATTTTTATTAAAATAAACTTTGATTAAAATCGCATTTACAGATGCTAGACTGTCCACAAACAAGTCAATGTCCACATAATCCGACTTGCTGAGTTTCTTGAATTCATTGGCTGTACGTGTTAAGGGCGAATGTCTAGGTGGTAGGGTATTTACCCGACTGGATGGCTACCACCCCTGGTCTATAGTATGCCGCCATAACAACCTTGAGTTGTGTTCCGGTATCAGTGACCAGGTTCCAGTCTCCCTTAAGAGAGCAGCAGCGCAATTGTAGCATCGTTGGTGTTGCAAATGTCCATAGGCGATGGTAACCGCTTTCCATCAAGTGGGCCGCCTGCCTGTCTGTTGAACTCATGCAATAAAGTAATTTTCTAGAGCGTACAAGACTAGGGGAAACATACAAATGTCGGTTCTCAATGAGACTAGCACAATTTTGGACTGAGCAATTTAATTTTACTTCCTATACTATGTTGAAAAACGTTGTATGGCACACGTGCGGTTGTTATATAATAATATATAATATCAGCTCATAAAAGTCCCACTGCTGGGCTCGGGCCTCCCAGGGGGAACGGACAGTGTACCCGCCACGCTTGTCCAAGGCGTCTTGGCAAGTTTGACACATCCGATATCTTGATGTGCAGGTTGCATCACGATGTGTTCCTTCACCTTTGTTAGCACGTGGTAATCGTAACAATATGCACATTAGATCAGAAAATTAACTAAGTGGTGCATGCGTTCCGGCCAGGATCGAACCCGCGCCCTCTGAGTTCTGGGACGCGTGCGCTAGTCATTACGCTACCACGACTTAGTTGGTGCAGCCTTAGTGCGGTTGTTGGTTTTTACAAACTCGTGACTATGGTATAGTAACTTACTGCACTAGTATCGTAAATAACTATTAATATAAGATATAGTATTTCTTGCTCTCACAATTTACGCCCTTCCAGTCAACATAGACATATTACTCCTATTCATAATACAACGTTCTTCAATAATTCTTTCACGGTCAAGGCTGTCCAACTTTGGAATTCATTGCCTATTCATTTTCGCCGGAATACTCACATTCTCACTCTCCTGTATAATATATTATTTACTCCTAATAGTCCCCAGTACATAAATAGCCATGTCTGATTAACACAATATAATTATGCTAATACATTTATTATATAATATATGTATTTTGTAATATATTATTGTATATGTTTATATTTGTATATTATATTTATGACTATGTATATATGTATGTATTTGTATATTTATTTGTTAAATTAGTTTGAGTATTTATGTGTCCCTTGCCTTTTTCCTGCACCACCTACATCACCTGATTCAAATTTGTTTTTGATTTAGGTTGCCTGGAAGAGATCGCTTTGAGCGATAAGGCCGCCTATTGTATCGCCTAGAAAATATTGTAAATATGGTCTGTTTTTGTAATTGTATGTTTTGGTGTGCAATAAAGAGTTATCTCTCTCTCTCTCTCTCTCTCATTGCCTGTTGCTGTCAGACAAGCAAAATCCCTAATAACATTTAAGAACTTAGTCAGGAAATTCTATCTGCAATATAATGACATGTAATTTTATATAATTAGTAGATATTATATTGCATATAGTTATATGTTTATTATGTTTCAATAGTTGCATATTATCACCATATCTTGTATATGTATATAACTTATGTGTATATTTGTATATATATAGTATAGTTATATATTTATTATTAAAATGTAAGTAATCGTACAATAATTCTGTATACCACCGTCGCCACTCCTAATCAGAATATTCTTGCCACGGGTTGTCTGGAAGAGATCGCTTTTTAGCGATAAGACCGCCCTTTGTACCCAACTAGACTAATACTGGTTCGTAAGTTTTTCTGTAATGGTGTACAATAAAGTGTTCTCTATCTATCTATCTATGATATGTATTCAGGTGATGTTGTTGTCCCTGAGTGCTGGAGGCGTGGGCTTGAACCTCTGCGGCGCGAACCACCTTCTCCTCTTGGACCCTCACTGGAACCCGCAGCTGGAGGAGCAGGCCAGGGATCGCATCTACCGCGTGGGACAGAAAAAGCCGGTCCATATATACAGGTGAGGTAATAATTCCGCAAAAATTCAAATTGATTTACTTTTTAATTTTTGCGGGCCAGTGTTATTGGTAACCTGTATACGATGTTCTTTTGCAATACAGCCTATTATTATCGCGTCTATTACGTGATACTCCATTTGCAATACGTGGGAATAAATCTTTATTACGTCTAACAAAAATGGCTACTTCGAGGATGTATAGTCGACGGCCTCTGTGGTTGAGCGGGCTAAGCCTTTGCGGGCCGCGCTCACTGCAACGCAGAGGCTTCGGGTTCGATTCCTGGTATAGTAAATTTCGGAAACGTATTTTCTCCGTTATGTACTATGGTCTGGGTGTCTGGGATCGACCCCAGAGTAGTCCGTTGTATATTACCCATAACACAAGCGTAACTTGCTTAATTTGTGGATATACAATATGTGTGTTTGTCTGCCGATTATTTGTATTATTTATTATTATAGTGACGGTACTGTTAGTAATTTGTTTTTTTTATAAAAAACGGTTTGCACATTCTTTGTGTTATTTTATTATAATTAGTATTAATAGTATAAATGCGAAAGTAACACTGTCTGTCTCTCTGTTATGCTTTCACGGAAAATCTGCTGGACCGATTTGTCTGAAACTCGGTATATATATTTTCGATGCCGAAGATGGACACAGGATACTTTTTATCCCGAAAAATGGGATAGTTTCCGGAATAAAAGTATATTTTTCTGTTTGTCTGTTATGCTTTCACAATGAAATGTATGGACGAAAAGTATCATATGATGTGTGTTATATGGAAGTTCAATATCTAGGGTAGATATAGATCCATCCTAGATATTAAACTTATATATATGTATATCGAGTTTGAACTAAATGGGTCCAATAGTTTTTCTGTGAAAGCGTAACATACAGACAGACAAACTTACAGATAGGTAGATATAGATAAAAAATGCGATAATAACTCGATCTGCCTGTTAAGCTTTCACGGGAAAAACTACTAGGGGTACCAGATCGGTTTTGCTGTAATTTTGTTTAAATGTAATTGAAGCGTAGGAAGACTTCAATGAAGCACCCTTTGGCTTGAAATATGCGTATATTTAAATATTTGCGATTTTACAATACTTTTTGTTGCGCGTACAATTTTTCGTTGTCGTTCTGTCCTTGATTTTCGAATATTGGCGGTTGGCCGTAGACAAATGAACTTTTGTCATAGGCAATTTTGATATTGCGTGGTGTACACACCGGCGCGAGCGTATTGATCTCATACTCGGCTGGACCGGTGTGTACCTTCCTGTTGTAAATCGTGCCGCGACAGTAATTTTAATACCGAAGATGGACATAAATACTTTTCATACCGGGAGATGGGATAGTTAGCGATATAAAATGAAGTGAATCTTTCGGGGGCAAATAGCACTAATGTAAAAATTTAATACAATGTAACCTGTATTGATGCTTGCTTTAAACAAGAGGCACGCACTAGTAAACTCTAGTAATACCGTAAACGTCTGTTGGCGACGGTAACCACGTTTCAAGACACACTTTGGGCCGTCTGCCTGTGTGCCAGCTTCAAGCAATTAAACAAGCAATATCAAAAAGTTATAATTATAAAAGCTTCTGCCAGCCTTGCACATGGAACTGCAGATGCGGGTTCGATTACTGGCAAGGCAAATTTCAGAAATAATTTTTTCGCCATTTACTATGGTGTGGAAGGCCACGACACACCTTCCATGATCAAATTGATCGTGTACTAGCAGAAGGTGATGTCAGGAGCCTTAAGAACAGACGAGCGTGCATGACACGAGTTATGAATGTCAAAGAAGCAAGTGAGGTGTGTAAGAATAACCCTGAATGGCGGTCTGTTGTCCGTGCTTACCCCGCAAGGGAACTGGCGTGAAGTTATGTATGTATGTATGTAGTGTGGTGTGGGTGTTTGAGATTGACTTGAGAGTGGATCATTGTATATTACCCATAACCCAAGCGTATATACATTTGTTAATTTGAAATATACAATTCGTGCTACGTGCGTTGGTCTGCTGATGATTAAAAAAAAATAACAATGAATAAAAATATAAAGGTGTTACAGTGTGAAAAAAGTAATAATAATAATTATAACGCTTTTTGTGTTTTTTTATAATAATTTATTTTCTCTTCGTATTTTATTTTCTTTCTGTGCGTAGATTTGCTACAATTTTTTTTTTTAATTTTCTTATAACTGAGCTACCATAATTAAATGATTAATTCCTTCCTTGCGTGTTTGCAAAGCAAAAGACATAAAGGAAACACATTGCGCGTGAATTAGTGAAATATTCGGTGATTCGAAGTATGTCCGGCCATTAGTGAAAGTGTGTGCGTTGCCAATTTTCTTGGCGGAACATTGGACGCGCCAAAATGGCCGTTTCCGGCGCGAAGGTGACTGGACGCTTTCATTCACACTCGTTTCTTATTTCGAAGAAAAATAAAGTGACATACATAGTGACGTGCATACGCATTTCGCTCGGCATAGGAATGACATGAATCATTTAAAACACAAACTTGAGAAATCGGGGAGATTGACTCATGTCATGGGGCCGCTAATCCTTATTAATCCTTATTAATATTATAAATGCGAAAGTAACTCTGTCTGTCTGTCTGTCTGTTCCGTTTTCACGTAAAAACTACTGGACCGATTTGGCTGAAACTCAGTATATATATATTTTCGATGCCGAGAATGAACATAGGATACTTTTTATCCCGAGAAATGGGATAGTTTCCGGGATAAAAGTATATTTGTCTTTTTGTTTGTTATCCTTTTATGGAAAGACTATTGGACCGATTTGGCTGAAACTCGGTACATATATAATTTGAATACCGAGAGTGCCCAAGGGATACTTTTTATCCCAGATAATGGGTTAAATTTTGGGATAGATTTATGTAAAGTTTATCCCGGAAACTAGGACAGGTTTTGTGATTTTGTCCATTTCGTCCACTGGGTCCAATGGGTCCACTGGGTCCACTGGGTCCACTGGGTCCACTGGGCACTGGGTCCACTGGGTCCACTGGGTCCACTGGGTCCACTGGGTCCACTGGGTCCACTGGGTCCACTGGGTCCACTGGGTCCACTGGGTCCACTGGGTCCACTGGGTCCACTGGGTCCACTGGGTCCACTGGGTCCACTGGGTCCACTGGGTCCACTGGGTCCACTGGGTCCACTGGGTCCACTGGGTCCACAGGGGCCACTGGGTCCACTGGGTCCACTGGGTCCATTTGGAACACTTAGCCTACTAGGTCAACTGGGTCCACTGGGCCCACTGGGTCCACTTTGAGCACTGGGTCCACTAGGCCAGTTGGGTCTACTTTGTCCACTGGATCCACTGGGTCCAGTTGGTCGACTTGGACCATGTTATCTATTTTGTCATTTTTGTCAAGTTTTGTCATTTATGTAGTTTACATATAGACGGGGGTGGTATAGTTTGCGATATAAAATGAAGTGAATCTTTCGGGGGCAAATACATACAAATTTAATATAATGTAACCTGTACCACTTGCTTTTTAAACAAGAGATACGCACTAGAGGTTGACCCGCGGCGCAGCCGCGGGGTAAACTCTAGTATACAATAAACTACCGATTAGGATAACGGAGTCACCATCGATCGGCTCATTTACAACACGGCTCTAGAAATTGTTAGTCGAGCACACCTTCTGTAGGTAATCATACATACATACATAACTTCACGCCAGTTCCCTTGCGGGGTAGGCACGAACAACAGAGCGCCATTCAGGCTTATTCTTAGACACCTCACTTGCTTCTTTGACGTTCATAACTCTTGTCATGCACGCTCGCCTGTTCTTAAGGCTCCTGACATCACCTTCTGCTAGTACACGATCAATTTGATCATGGAAGGCGTGTCGTGGCCTTCCACGACTTCTGCATCTATCCACTTTTGCATTGTATATCTGTTTAGTCATTTCATCATGCAAATAGGTAATCATGAGAAGTTTATATCCTACTAGCGGCCCGGCGCGGTTTCTCCCGCGCTCTGTCCCGCTCCCGTGGTATATAGCGTCATCTTATTATAGCCTATGGCACTCCCTGTTAACGTAGCTTTCGAACAGTAAAAGAATTTTTAAAATCGGTTTAGTAGATCCAGAGATTACCCCCTACAACGTCACAAACTGCCAGGTGGTAGAGTATTTGCTCGACTGGATGGCGACTACCCCTGGTCTAGAGTATGCCGCCATAACAATCTTGTGTGTGTTCCGGCATTAGTGACCAGGTTCCAGTCTCCTTTAAGAGAGCAGCAGCGCATTTGTAGCACCTTTGGTGTTGCAAATGTCCATAGGCGATGGTAACCGCTTTCCACTAAGTGGGCCGTCTGCCTGTCTGCTGAACTCCTGCAATAAAAAAAAAAAAAAAAAAAACAAACTCACAAACTTTACCTCTTTATAATATTAGTATAGATAATATGACATAATTTTAATTTAATTTCTGACCTGTGTATTTAAGTGATGGAGAAATTGACGTGTAATTTTGTTATGAATATAAAATTTCTGATCTCTGAAAACATTTAATTTTTAAAGTTTTTTTCATTCTGTACTATACCTATATATAGTACGTGGCACGCAACATGGCCAGGTTTTCGCATAGTGGGGATAAGTTCGCGCATGACACGTTCAACACACGTATACATGTTGTGCTTGTGTAGTGTCTGTCGGAGGGCCAGCACGGACCTTCCCTCGGGGAATAGGTGTTCTCACTCACCCACATATACCGGCGTCCAGCAGTGTACTGCGAATGGGTAATGACGACGTAAACCTTCGCCTTTTGGAAGTCGGTTAAAAAAGTAAATGCTTGTATGTTTGTTCTTTATGCATTCCCAAACCATTGAACAAATTGGGATGAAAATTTGTTAGGGTGTTCTGAAGACGCTTGAGTGGGTTCCTGGCCCAATAACAGAACATACAACGAAACAAGTATACTATATAATATATAAGCAAATAATGCGCGTCATGGTCAGGTGTGAGACCCGAAGGCGGGCAGAGGTATGAGGGAAAACGTTTCACTAAACGTTTGTATTTTTGACTCACACAAAAATATATACTTACGTCTTACTAGTGTAAGTAATTTTTCCTTTTTAAATTCTGTAGACTTTTTGATAAGAAAAAACCCTTATAAAATCATAACAACCCATAAACGTACCACTACTCGGCTCGGCCATTATATTACCCGCCATGCTTGCCCAAGACGGCTAGGCAGGTTTGACCCATAGGCTATCTCGATGTGCAGGTTTCATCGCGATGTTTTCCTTCACTATTGTTACATACATACATACATACATTCATACATAACTTCACACATAACTTCACGCCAGGTCCCCTGCGGGGTAGGCACGAACAACAGCGCCATTCGGGCTTATTCTTACACACCTCACTTGCTTCTTTGACATTCATAACTCTTGTCATGCACGCTCGTCTGTTCTTAAGGCTCCTGACATCACCTGTTCACTGTTGTTAGCACATGATAATTGTAACAAGATGCACTAGGTCAGGATACTACATAAGTGGTGCATGCGTCCCGGCCAGGATTCGAACCCGCGCCATTACGCTACCGCGACTCTAAGCTACTAGGTGGTGACTGACACATGTTCCGAAAGTAGTAAAATATGTACCCTACCGTCACTAATTCTTTTAACTGTCTGGTGGAAAATTCCTGAAAATTCAAGCTTAAAAAAATACTTTCAAACAGGCTTTAGTCTACTCTCCAATTTGATATCTCGTAGGATTGAAATATGAATATAAATATTAGTAATCTAACGCAAAGGGAATGGCGGTCACATAGGTACTCAAAAATGAAATTCATTTATCACATCTCAACAACTAATATAATTATCTGCGGACAATTAACACATCACGTCATCTGTATTATGGGACGATGCGCACGTTTGCCAAATTCCACGAACAATTTACGTGTACACGCAAATATTACAGATATTTGGCAGATTGCATTTATTAGTCATTTCGTAATGACTGACGAATCGCAATATCTGTCATGTATCTGTGCATGAACGGAGAAAGAATATATTAATTCTCGCGGCCGGTCTGCTTGTTGTAAGAGGCGAAAAACAATCCACAGCCAGGTGTTAGGGCATATAAAATATATGTAACTAGCGGCCCCGGCAGACGTTGTCCTGCCTTTAAAAAATAAAATTCTAGAACCCGATCCCAGAGCCACCTACCGGTTCTAATTGCGAATCTAAACCATCCCGGTACCCACTCAAACACACAAAAACAAAATCGCTCCAGGTGATTAGGAGGATTCCAGAACTCGATCTCAGCGCCTCCTACCGGTTCTAATTGTGAATCTAAAAGAGTAATATATTTTTTTTTTATTCTAGGTCATGACAAAATAAGATTAAAAATCTTGCCAAAAGATTTTAAAGTTTATAATTAACAAATAAAAAATAGGGGTTGATCGTAGAGGGGTGAAAATTTAGGGTTGTATGTATTTTTGTATGTTGTATCATAAAAAAATAGAAATTAAAAATTTTGTCTAAAAAATAAATAAAAAAATTTAGGGGTGGACTACCCCTAACATTTAGGGGCATGAAAAATAGATGTTGGCCGATTCTCATAGATACCGGATAAGCACAAAAAATTTCATCAAAATCGGTCAAGCCGTTTCGGAGGAGTATGGCAACGAAAACTGTGACACGAGAATTTTATATATTAGATATATCTTCAGGACGTTTTGCAGGACGTTCTACATCTGTCAGCTCTGGACGGAATGCACAGGGCGTTCTCTGGATGGCATACGTGTTCAATATAATAACATATTTCGACACCTAATGGGTTTTAAAAGATACTGTAGTGCCTCGAGTATGTTTCTTGAGGCTGGATTGAACACGTTTTGTGCTATCCGGAGAAGTCGCATTGCAAATTTCTTCACCAGGATTGAAAGGTGTAGAAACAGTATAGTTGCGGCTGGACTGGGCGTAACTACGTTCTAAGTCTCAGCCTTTCCTACATAAAAAGCGCGGGGCACATGGGAGGAGGGTGGTTTTAGTGGGTAGTGGCTGTTGCCCGTGCAACTTCTCTGAGTCTCCACACAAGCTGGCTTGATTAGTGTTCGGATTGCCCCTTATCAAAGGGGAAAGCCTTCATGATCAACTATGGTCTAATCCCTTGCAAAGGACCCAGTATTGTGCGTAAATAGCATTTTCCCCGGCTTAAAAAAAAATAAAAGAAGTATACTTGCGGCTATTGCTAGCAGGCTACACCAAACAAAAATAGATAATTAATAGAATAATAAATTTTATGTAAAACTAGCCTCTGCCCGCGACTTCGTCCGCGTGGAATAGTTACTTTGGGCGAACGCTAACTTTAACCTGCGACATTGTTTACGTGGAAGGTGCCCCAATGCCCTTCCCCCTCATGATTGCTCGCCGGCCTTGCACATCATAAATGCGCGCGCAGTACTTGATCATTATTTTGCTGCGATGTTATTTTAAAACTGCGATATCTCCAAAGATAATCATTGAAATCGAATGTTGTAAATGGCAATTATGTTTTAAATTAAATACTTGTGATAAATAACTTATTTATTTGGATAAGGATTATTATCATTTTTATAAAAACACCTTCGCAAATAATGCATTATTTTAGAACGAAGGAAGGGAAACAATTCTCTCACACAAGATTTTTGAGAAACTAACCGTTTACGCAGCGCACGCAACGGAAGCTCTCAAAAGGAAAAAAAAACTCCCGATTTTGAAACATTCTTCATTTGTGCTCCGCTTCTATTTGTCTTAGCGTGATGATATATAGCCTATGTAGTCTTAGTCTTCCTCCATAAATGAGCTATCTAACAGTGAAAGAATTTTTCAAATTAGATTAGTAGTTCTGGAGTTCAAGCAAAGCTCTATTCAGCTTTATATATTAGTATAACATAAATAAATAAACATTTGTTGCAGATTCATGTGTGTGGACACCGTAGAGCAATCGATCAGGAACCTCCAAACGGTCAAATTAGAGTTGGCTGAAAATGTGCTAACCGGTGCAAAGAACACGAACGCCTCCAAATTATCCATTGAGGACTTGAAGATGCTATTCAATATGGGCTAAAAGAGTACAACAGCAATGTAAGAATGGTAGAAGAGTAGAAGTAGAATGGAAGTGCTAGATAATCTCCCAGTGAAATTTTTTTTTTTTTATAAATTTAACTATACTATGATTTTTAATTACCTGGACTAAAATGACAGCTGCGATCGACCTCTTTTTTATGTTGCAAGCTTGGAGCACTGTCCACAAGATGACAAAAGGCCTTTGCAATCGAATACCGATTAAAGCCTTTTTCCTTTAAATTTTCTTCCACCTGTCACTTTAGTCTCTGTGTCATTGGCAAAATAAATAGCCTATGCGTTGGCGCCATTTGGAACAAAAATAGAATAGAAGTTTAGAGCAATTCGCCACCGTGACTCGAATCCTACGGAATCTCTATCTGAAAGTGGTGAGCTGTTGGTTCAACTTACAGCTCACTTATGAATCAAAAAAGGGCTGTATAGAGACTGGCGTTTTTAAATAATTGTATGAAATAAAATTAAAATTAAAGGAAAATCTTTCGTGTAAATATTAGGAATCCGTAATGACAAATAAGAAAACAAACGAAAAAGAAACATTCCATTAATTTAATTTACGCGAACAGGTCCTTTATGACTTTGGAAATTTTCAAGATTCGTTTTCTGCTGGGCTGTTATCATTATTACTTATTTCATGGCAATATTCAGAATTTTATAAAATTTATTAGTCTCGCTGCTAGTTTTGACATTAAATCGTCCTTAATAATTGGATACTCTAATAATAGAAAAAAACCTAAATTTAGTCTAATTTAAATGATCAACAGAATCCGTAATGTTGAGACGGTTAACTTCAATCGAGATGAAACACTCGACGCAAATTCCCTTTTGCTTATTATTTCGCATTAGTTGTATAAAAGTCTGTGAAATTTTATTAGAAATGACTATGGAATTTTAATTAGTTTTAAATTGTTATTTTTCTATTCAAAGAATTTTATAATTGTGACATGAATAATCCACTTTGGATTTAGGAAGCATTTTGTACGATGCACTTTAAGGAAAACATCGTAAAATTTCTGTGCATTCACTCATACATTGCACACATATATACATACACTGCACGCACACGCACGCACGCACTCAAACGCACTCACTCACTCACACACACTCTCAAACTCTCTCTCTCACACACACACTCACTCACTCACGTACGTACGCACGCACGCACACGCACACACACGTATACAGACGCGCGCGTATGTTCTTTATTCATATGCATATATTGCCAGGTAACGTCAATGTATTATAATATAAATTTCTACCTGAATGAAGATATGAAAGCATAAATAAGCTATTAAAAGTATAGGTTAACCTTTGGCACGATTGTGATAATTAGTAATTATAAAAGACTACCATATTATCGTGGAAAATTAATATTAGGAATGAACACGACTCAGTAAATACGTAAGTCTTTAAATCTCTTAAATAATACGTGAATAGATGGCGCCACATTTCTAGTCGCTTTCTGTTTTTAAACGTTTTATTCATTAAAATATTTTTTTGTCGGAATTTATCTAAAATTCTTTCAGTTATTTATCGAGTCAAAATTCATTTGACAAAAAAAATGTGTCTTATATAATATATCGCACCCTTAGAACTGTAGAGACCGAATTAAAAATATCAAGTTCTTCATTTTATACCTTATTGTTAAGTACTAGTTATTAAAATCCAATTATTCGAAATGTTGATTTAGGTCTGTATAATGTTAAGGGTGCGATATAGTCAAGGTGGCGAAAACCGTCAGTGGGGTAAGTTCATATACATCTCGTTTTTTACCTTTTTTAAACGGCATTTAAGGTCAACTACAATTTAAACAAAATTAATTGATGATTGAATTGACCTTTACTTGACCTATTTGATGCCGTTGTTGCTTTTCAAACACGGAGATAGATGGAGTTCCTCCAATGACGGACTTCCTCACCTTGACTATAACGATAAAAAGCGAAAGAAGAATAACATGTGGCGCCATCTAGCCCGGTAAGATTTAGGAGCTTACAGACCTATTGTTTTTAGGAGAATATCTTTCCTAATATTATCTTTCTATTTTATTTGTAATGATCGAAAAGGTAGAAGTAATTTACCTAAAGTTGGCATGTTGATACGATATAGTTGCAAACGTCTATTATAGGCGTCAGTAGCCACCTTCCATCAAATAGGCCGTCTTCCTGTTTGCCTGCTTCAGGCAACAACAAAAAATATATATTTGTTAAAAATGGCCAAAACTGATGGTATTTTCAACCACGCCATATTGGATCATCTGAACTGTAGTTAAATTACTCCAAATTTTCTATCATTGAGATTTAGCATTAGATGATGAAGACGAAGAATATTTGGAAATTCGTGTTTATTAATAAATGATTATTCTTTTATTTTTGAACTTTTATTTTATACTAGTTCTGCACACAAAATTTCATTAACTTCAAGGATATACCATTTCAAAAATATTTATGAAGCATATTGGGAAACCTTATGGAACTACTAGAGTTTACTTTTAGTTAGAGTTTAGTTTTCAACCTCTGGAGCGTGCCCCTTGTTTAAAGAGGTTATAATACAGGTTACATTGTATTAAATTTTTGTTACTATTTGCTCCAGAAGATTCACTTCATTTCATATCGCAAACAATCCCATCTCCTGGATGAAAAGTGTCTATGCCAAATTTTCGGTATTAAAACTACATATGTACACTAAATCGACCAAAATGACCAAATTAACCAAAATGACGAAAATGGCAAATCACAAAATAAAAACCTATCCTACTTTCTGGGATAATCTTTACATAAATCTATCCCCAAACTTATCCCATTATCCGGGATAAAAAGTATCCTATGTTCATCCTCGGCATCGAAAATATATATATATATACTGAGTTTCAGCCAAATCGGTCCAGTAGTTTTTCCGTGAAAACGTAACAGACAGATTACTTTCGCATTCATAATATGAATAGAGATTATACAGAGACACCGGGGAGTCTTTTAAAAAAAAAGAACTTGAACCGCTCGCGACGAAGGATTGGATGGAACTGATTTGTGTGTGGGGATCGGAAGAGTATCTAAAGACAGGAAATGCTGATGTAGCGGAAAAGGGACGAGGTGAACGGATTCTAGGTACTGGGGACCAGTATAACAGAACGTTTTGAATTCCTTCGCCTTTCTAATTACTTCATCTCTTTATGATAACTCCTTTACAGTACAAGCTGCCAAACTTTGGAATGCGCTGCTTCTTACTTTTAAAGAGGCCAAAACATACAGTTTAGAACGTCCTCAGAAAATACTACTTTTTCTTAAATAATTAAACTAAATTCAATCAATTTTACTGCGAACTGAGTGTTACATAGTTCTTATATACAATATAACTGAGAAATTATTATTTCGTTGGTCTTTAATAGCATCGCAATATTAGTGATACTTAACCAATCTCTGCAAAATATGTAGTATTTATTTTGATGCCTTAAACATATTTTATTGAATTTAAAACAACACAATTATCTTCTTAATTTAACAATTATGCCTAATTCTTATACTATTGACATATAATAGATTGGGGAAAAAGTCTTTTCGCATATAGTATGTTTGAACTTGTAATAAGATCTCTTTGGCTATACCATTTGTATCTGGCTGGTTTTGGTATCATTAAAAAGTTTGAATTTTAAAGAAGACAATTCCAAATTCAAAATAGGAAAATGTGTGATTTTCATTTATTTTTCTTATTGTTAAAATGAGTGAATCTAATGAATAAATTCGATACATTTTAAAATTTTACTACAAAAAAGATAAAATTGCAACACAAGCCGCAAAAAAAAATTTATGATGTTTATAGACCTAATGCAGTATCCGTAACCGTAATCTAGTAATCCGGACCACAAAACGGTTCTGGCACATTTGAAAATATCTGGGTACACAAAAAGCTTGATATTTGGGTGCCTCATGAGCTCACTGAAAGAAACCTAATGAACCGCATACTCATTTGTGATTCTTTATTACGACGTAATGAAACAGAACCATTTTTGAAGAAGGTGATAACTGGTGATGAAAAGTGGATCACGTACGACAAGAATGTGCGAAAAAGGTCGTGGTCAAAGGCCGGTCAGGCTTCACAGACTGTGGCGAAACCCGGGTTAACTCGCAACAAGGTGATGCTGTGTATATGGTGGGATTGGAAGGGCATTATTCATTATGAGCTGTTACCGCCAGGCAGGACCATCGATCCTGAACTGTACTGCGAACAACTGATGAGATTAAAGCAAAAAGTTGAGAGAAAGCGGCCGGAATTAATCAACAGAAGGGGTGTGGTTTTTCACCATGATAACGCTAGACCTCACACATCTTTAGCCACTCAGCAAAAATTACGAGAGTTTGGCGCGGAGGTGTTAATGCATCCGCCGTATAGTCCTGACCTTGCACCTTCAGATTTTCACCTGTTTCGGTCTCTGCAGAATTCCTTAGGCAGTGTCAGGTTAACATCATGAGAGGACTGCCAAAACCACTTGTCGCAGTTTTTTTATCAAAAGCCCCAACATTTTTATAGCAATGGGATCATGTCCCTACCTACAAGATGGCAAAAAGTTATCCAACAAAATGGCACCTATATAATTTAGTCAAATGTAAATAAACTTTATAAAAAAACCTTTTGAATTTTTATATGAAATGCGAAGAAACTTTTTCCCCAACCTAATATATATTTGCGTGTGTGTGTGTGTGTGTTTTAATAATATATTTGTATGTATTTAATTTATGTAGTTTAAGTATGTCTATTTATGTTTTATCTAATAATCTGCACCACCTATATCGCCAGATTAGCTAAGAATTTCCTCTAATTTAAGTAGCCTGGAAGAGATTGCTATAAGCGATAAGGCCGCCTATTGTATGGTGTAGAAAGTATTGTAAATTGTATGTTTTTTTGCAATTGTTTATTTGTGTATGGAATAAAATGTTATCTATATACAGAACCCTTCAATGTGAAGGAACAGACATTGTCGATCTATTTCTAATCAAAATCCATGACCATCAAACGAGAAGAAATGTGGGAAAAAAATCAGTCATTCACCGAGGCAGACATAATATGAAACAAGCTAAAAATAAAATTGTGATCACGGCCACTGCGAGCCGTTTGACGACCGCCGAGCGATGCAATCACAAGTACTGAGACCTCTGTGACACTGGTGTATCATTTATATGTTTTTTGTGTTCTTTTTTTTAAATAATGAGCATAGAAAGGAGGTCATGCGCAAGTCCTGATCCTCAGGTCACGAAGAGATTGTTTGCTATATTGGTTCTTATGATTGGATTGATCTGTATATTTGGAGGTGAGTTCAGTACTTATTTCTTGCGCTTTTGTTTAATTACAATTTTTTAATCTAAATTTTTCGATGTATAATATATCCAGTATTATATTTGATTTAAAGTAATAAGTGGACGGAAAATTTTCAAATAATTAATATTGTTTAGATAGATAAGATTCAGTTCTGTTTCTAATTTGATTGTTAGTAAATATAGTTCAGAAATTTCATTGTTTAAAATCATAGGTACATTATATATCGGTCATGTCTCTAATAAAAGATGTTTTGTACAATAATTATTAGCCATCCAATCGGAAAATTGGAAAAAGTAGTGGACATAAAAAAAATCGGTAGGAGGAAAAATATAAATATTCGAAGGTAGTTCAATTAAAAGGTCAGCGGCACATTTATATAACAGAGTCGGCTGGCTCCATAGTTCATTGAGCGACTTGAAATTTGTGGACTAGTCTTGTCGTCAGTGTCCACGGCTCGGCCCGTAGGTCAGGACGGGGAGGACTCACTGCTCGAAGACTTTATGTCGATATTTTCTGGGATGTCTGGAAGAGATCGCTTTTTAGCGATAAGGCCGATCTTTGTGCATGACTAGACATGGATGAAATATTCTATATGTATATTGTAGACTAGTCTCTAACGACATATTTGAAGGTTTGAAAGAATTCGATATTTGAAATTACATAGTAAATCCCATGTTAAATAAGGTTTATTAAATAAGCCTAACAATTAGTGATGGCTTAATATACAGAAAAATAAATGGGGTAAAAAGAATCCTTGACTCTAAAGGTTCGATAAGTAAAAAATGTTACTTTAAAAAGCATAATATCTAGCGAAATAAAAAGTCGTGAAGAAACCTGCGTTTCGATATTACTAAACCCAACGATCCGCCTTTGTCAAAATGGGTTTATTTTCCGATCTAAAATAGGGAGACCTCTGCCCAGCAGTATGAAGTTTATGTGCTCGTCTTTTTATATTATTTTTTCTTATCAAAAACAGACATGCCGCCCACTGGATGGAAAACGGCCACCGTCGTTCATGAACGTTCACAGCACCTAGAGTGTTTCCAGTGCATTTTCTGCCTGAAGAAATTTTATGATTTCTATTAAAATAATTTTTATTGCAAGACCCACTACTTTGTACCACAAAAAGTTATTCTTAGCCTACGAAATATTTCTCTGTCTTTCACAGTTTCTCGCTAATTGTAGATTTACAACTCGGGCAAGTCAGCTTCCATTCTATCTTACCAGTGATATTTAGTTTATATTAATACCTATCTACTCATATATTTTAATGTTTGCTTGTAGGCAAACTTGCAAATGGTCTACTTGGTGGTAGGCGGTTACTGTCTCCCCGAAACCAATGTATTACCTACCTTATTGAGACTTCAGATATCTTTTTACGCTCTGTTTGAAGAGCCCCATATTGTAGTGCTATGTGTGATGGATCCGAACAAGGCAAAATCATATATATTTAAATTTAAAATGGGACTAGAGAAAATAAGACGCCATTTTTTTCTTACGTTCGAATCACAACCAACTCGATTTTCTTTTAATTGTAATAACGTAAAACCAAGCTGCCAGTATTATAATATTTAACCAAATAAGTATTTAATCCACAACACTATGGGAAAAACCACGGGAGGGAGTTCATTTCACATCTTACACACGTATGGCATAATTAGCATAAAGGAGCGTATACTACATCCAGTGGATGACTTCCTAGTGTCTTTTTTTTAAATCGCTGTCGTCGTGTGTTATGTTTTTATATCTCTATTATTACAATAATTTATATTTCTAATACAACTTCTGTTAAAGTCTATCTAATTCTATACCTTATTTTGACTTCCAAGTGTCTAGAAAATAGAGTCATATTCAAATCCGTTTGTTGATCTTGAAAAATCTGTTACAGGTTATTTACTGGGAAGAATGGCGCGTAGCGAAGCGAAACGCAACCATGAACTATTAACTTACAACTTAACGACGGCCGCTGACAACTTATTGAAAAAAGCAAGGAGGATTTTGCCAAAAATAATCCACCAGAATGACCCAGACAAGATTAAATCATTTCTGAGCCGTATGTTTAACTGCACCGAAAGCGGTTGCGCGAACGCCAAAAGCATGAATCAGTTCAATCTAGCTGAATTTGTGAGGACTTCTATAAATTGCCACGTGGCCAAACTAATGAAGACTGTGGCCAACGTGTCCTTGTTCCTAGACACGCTAAGGTGACATTTACTAGAATAAAACTGGAACACTGTGATAACAATGTGATTGGGTATTTGCCAATATCTAGAGTTTAATTTAATTTGAAACGTAATCCTGATTCCAGTTAGTCGCAAATACTTGCAAAAGTTAATATATTTTTAACTGACTTCCAAAAGGAAGAAGTTCTCAAATCGACTGTATGTGTGTTTCTGTTTGTTCCATAATTTCTCCGTCAATTGTGGTCCGCTTTTCAATATATATTTTTATTTGAAAAAGTATAGTCCTGAGGTGATACCAATATCACCAATTCAGGATCTGATGAATGGATCCCATGGAAATCGAGAGCAAACCTTGTTGGTGAACACTGAGCCCCTACACTCTTCGAAAGGCAAACTTGTATACGCGTATACGTGTGCCAGTAGTACAATTACTACAGGCGCTTAATATATTATATCTAAAGCTATTCAAGTATTTCTGCAACTAAAAGTAGTTTTTTTTACAAAAACAAAACCAACCGCTAACTAAAACGCAAAAAATAAATATTATTACAATATATTTTATAAGTATATTTTATAAGTCGGAAGTAAATCATAAAAAAACAACAAAATTGCAAAATGCACCGACTTCAAATGTTGTAGAAAATATTATTTATTTTATTCTTTTTAGTTTTAAGTCGGTTTTGTTGAAGTGAAACTTCTTTAGAATCGTTGTAATTTGAAACTCGACGAAACGAAAAAAAAGCGACACTAAAAAGAGATATTTAATCATTTAAACACTATAGGTACTCATAAGATGGAGTTGAAAATATTTTGAAGTTCATAAATTAAATTGAAACTAGAGCATTTCTTTCCTATTTTCGTTATCATAAGCCTCTCGCGTCATTTATTCAAAGTGAAGACATGGAATCTGAATAATATGTGTTATAATATATCTTTAAGTATGTAATATTTTGCATTAAAATATATAATAATTTTTGAGCTCATTAAAGATATAAAAATAATAAACTTTATTATCATTACCATACTCCTGGTACTCTATACTTATCTCATTCTCTCGTAGGCTACTTTTCTGAAGTTTCACTTCTGCCGCGTGTGAATTGCACACATGCACTTGTTTTTGTTAAAGAAATGTTTATATTAGTTGTCCATGCACTGAACTTAAAATATAATACGAAAAATAATTTTATGCTATTAAAATTTAAATTAAAAATTCATATAACATCGTAGATATCTTAAAATTTGTATACCCACTCATAGACTATTTTTATACAGATTTAAGAATAGAGAAGACAATGGACCTTTAGTTTATTTTATATTTATGGTTATAAAAATATTCATTTACGGTATCTTCTATTTATTTGGGATTTTTTAATATACTTATTAATAACCATATGTTCTGTCTACAATATCTTATTCTAGTTAACCAATGTATTATAAGGATTTTAATAAATGAGTATTGAAACATTTTGTTCTTTCAGTGTTAGGCACTTTTTAGTTTTGTTACTAATATGTATAGGACTTGTATTATATAGCTAAATCCCTCGAACGAAATTTCCTAAATGTTCATAATGTACTCTGTGCTTCCCTCTTGGCTTTATTGTTTTAGGTTTTACAAGATGTAGGTTTGTAGTCATGTTATTCATGAATATTCAATTTTATTTATTTATTGCACATTACAAATAATTTACAATAAAAGTCCGGATGTGTAGAACCATTAAAGAAATGCATAACATTTACAATTCAATGTTTTATAAATTATAATAATCTTTAATCAAATAAGCACCATTCTATCATCACCTTAAAGCCTATGGATTACCTCGCATCCGTGTTGAAGCCAGACCTCTATGCCTCTATGTAATTATAACAATCCTCTCAGCAAAATTATTGTAGATCTCATACTGACGCCAAACGAGGGAGTTCATGTGATATTCCGAAAAGGCACATTCTTTAATATTTATTTAAGACTAGAGTTTACCCCGCGACTACGCCGCGGGTTAACCTCTAGTTCCTGCTTCTTGATTAAAGAGCCGGCGTTAATACAGGTTAAATTGTACAACATTTTTATGTTAGTGCCATTTGCACCCGAAAAATTCACTTAATTTTATATCGCAAACTATGCGATCTCCTGGCATGAGTATATATGTCCATTTTCGGCATTAAAACTACATTTAAACAAAATTACAATAAAAACGATCCAGTATTCCCAGTGTTTTCCAAAAACTTAATCGAGTTATTATCGCATTTTATAGACGATGAATTTTTATATCTATGAACTTGAGAAATGATTGGTCTCATCCAAACTTTCATCATCTATTTCAAACCGTCGTAGTTTTATTCATCTATCCCCGTCAATGAAAACTACAAAAATGGCAAAAAGGACAAAAACAGCAAAAGGACAAAAATCAAAAAGGACAAAAAGAGCTAAAAGGACAAAAGGGACAAAAAGAGCAAAAGGAGCAAAGGAGAAAAAAGATCAAAATGGTAAAAAAGATCAAAAAGGACAAAAAGACCAAAAGAACAAAAAGACCAGAAGAGCCAAATGGACAAAAAGGACAAAAAGATCAAAAAGAGCAAAAAGGACTGAAAGAACAAAAAGGTCAAAAAAGCAAAAAGGATAAAGGACAAATAGAGCAAAAAGGATAAAAAGATTAAAAAGGAGAAAAAGAGCAAAAAGAGCAAAACGGACAAAATAACCAAAATGACGAAAATGGCAAATCACAAAACCAACTAAAACCTATCCCACTTTTGGGATAACCTTTACATAAATCTATCCCATGATCCGGATGAAAAATATCCCTTGTCCACCCTCGGTATGAAAATTACATATATACCGATTTTCAGTCATATTGGTCTAGTAGTTTTTCCGTAAAAGCCTAACAAACAAACAGACATATATTTTTATCCCGGAAACTATCCCATTTTTCGGGATAAAAAGTATCCTATGTTCATCCTCGGCATCGAAAATATATATATACTGAGTTTCAGCCAAATCGGTCCAGATCCAGATCGGAACAGATAGACAGAGTTACCTTCGCATTTATAATATTAATAGGGATTATTTATTAATAATAACAATAACTTACAATTGGAATAATAAATATTACAGAAATAACACAATCATAATATGATTATATTATAATTACAATAAACATCCAGTCAAATTAAATTCTACGAGGCTTGGAGCTTAAGTCATCATCTCTATCGAGACCTCTCAACGCGTCTAATTGAGGTCTCACGTGACCAAAAGGCTGGCTTGCATCTAGACTCTAGAACAACGCATCAGCGTTGCCATCCAACGTGGAAATGCGGCCAGTATTTTGGGCACGTTCCCCGCTGACAGCGACTTGGAGTGTATTTTTAATTATAGATTGTTCTTTTGTAAGTATAGTTATATTTATAATATGTATTCTCTAAATAAATTAATATAAATTTTAGTTTATATTAATTTATTTAGAGCTCAGTTTACTTAAACAATGTAATTAATATAATTATGACCTATGAAAAAAAAATCTACGAATTTAGGGGAGTAACGACACCTCGTACCCGACCCCGGGGGGCCAAGGCAAAGCTCCCACCTCCGTACTTGCCTTAGCCAGCCAGCCGGCATGGACTGGAGATCGCTGGAGCTAAGACTCAAGCTGTGGTGGAAATGATAAATGGCCTAACATAACGAAGTAGCTTCGGTGAGCATGCAACCCACGTCTCTCTCTCGCTTAACCACTCATATACATGTTGCCCCTCGCCAATCTTATACGTTATTTTTCTGTAGCCTAAGTAGGGAGTAGTGAGTCACCGTCTGCCCATTTTTTCCATATTGCCGACCATTGCAGACGCTATAGTCCCCATTGTCATAGTAATAATATAAGATGGTCAATGAAAGATTAAGGGGAGGCACAACTCTTGCTAAAATAGCCAATATAACGGCGGCTTTCAATATTCGATCTCAATCCTAAAATGGTTATCTATCCAGATTTTAACCAATCCATCGATCGATCCAAAATCCTCGTTTCAATATAACATCTGGTTATAAAATCTCACAAAAAAAAAGGGATTGGTCATAAATTTGTGTCCTCCCGAACGTTTCGTTTCACGCAGTTTTAGTTAAGAGTTCTTTAGATTTTGATGATAATTTTTACATTCAAAGTAGTATATTTCACGAATAAACATAATATTTTTTATATTTATTAATATATATTTTATAAATAACCTTAGGGGATTTATTAAACATTTTAGCACACGTTCTGTTCTTCTGTAACTCAAACCTTTGAATAGGAACGGAACAGCATCTTAAGAAAAATAAACTTCACGCCAGTCAATTTGATATTATTAAAATGTTGTTGTTTTTGTAAGCAAGTATTAGATATTTAGGTAGTTTAAAGTTTGTTTTGTAGCAAGAAAAACTAGAAAATGGAGAATTTAATGGTAAGTAAACATTATGTAACTAAATATCTATTGAATTACCCATCATATTTATGAATAAATAACAATTTTCTGTGATAAAATTAATTAAATACACAACCACAAGGACAAGTGTGTTTTATTACTTTTTTAAAACAACATATTTGTTAATAATTATAGATAAGATATTGTTAAGTATGGTGCAAGTAAGTTTGTCCTGGTTGGGCGGTTGTTAAAGTTCTACTAAATAACCCTGTTTAGTAAGAATATAAGTTATTGTGGACAAGTGTTATTACATTTGAGTCACAACTTAGATATCCTAGGTCTGATTCCCCCCCTGTGTATTGAAACTCGCACACTGAGTACATACATATAGTAGCCTCAATGACTCAATTTTACAACTATTGCAGATGTCAATGACATTAAGATTCTGTAAACTACATATAAAATATAATTCTAGAAGGAATTTAATTATATTTAAATGCAGATTATTATATCACATTTTGTTTTCACAGGTGCCAAACGCAGGAGGATAAAAAGTGATGATGGTTGTGAAGCCAGAAATAAAGCTATAGAATATTATATAGTCAAGAAAAAATTATTAGAGTATGGTTGAAAATATTAAATTAGAGAATGACAAGTAAAATTAGAGATAAGGAATTTGAAGGCAGAAAATGTATAAAATTGTTTGTTTTAGTCATATTAATTCATTTAGTTTTTAATTTAAAAAAAAATAAGTTCTAGGATGTTTTACATTTGTATATTTTAATTTTAAGTTTGTGTGTATAATGTGAATGTAAATATTAATAGTAAGTAACCTAAATGTAGCTATTAGAATTACCTACATTAAAAAAGTTTTTAATAATATGTAATGATGTACCTTTTATGTTGAAATTAAACAATGTTATAGTATGATCTGTATATTTTATTTCCTGGACATTATTCCATTTAAATCTAGCATAATTTAAGTAATAGCCATCATCACAACACATATTTACATGAACTTTAAACAATTTACAAATCCTATAAATATAAATAAATGTGAAAGTTTGTTTGTGTGAGTGTTTATTTGTCAATAACACAAAATGGGTGAAAGAATTTTCAGTAAAGTGTAGCAGTAGTACAAACATAGCTTACAATCTCCATTAACACAGGCAACTTTTTATTTCAATATATTATACACACATAATATATATTTAGAGGCAGGTATAATATATATGTGTATTATTAAAAATAATTTGAAATTGTATCTATTCTATGAGTAACATTATTTTCCAAATTTTCTGATGTCACAGTAACTTTCTCACGACAACTCTACTTCAGGGACCACTTCCTCAATACTAGGTCCTACAAATGATGCGAAGAACTGCTGTAGCTATTATAACCTTTGTTATATTTTCTCAGGACAATCGCATTGTCAGTGATATTACTGGGAAGCAATGTTTCCAAACACCTGTACAAAGAAATATATTTTTCAAATTAAAAAAGAAATGCTATTTCCTACTAGTAAACAAGTGGGTACTTTCTTTACTGCTTCCATTTGACCTATGTTTCCTGTACATGTAAGAATGTTTACATTTTAAATAGAAATATATTTTAAACTAGCTGATGCCTGCGACTTCGTCTGCGTGGTGCGGTTTTTTAACTATCCCACGGGAACTTTTTAATTTTTCGAGATAAAAACTATCCTATATGTTGACCAGGGATATAAGCTACCACCATACAAAATTTCATTTAAATCAATCCAGTCAGTTCGGAGATTAACTGGTACAAACAGACAGACAAACAGAAACAGAAAATTTGAAAAAAATCTAAATTAGTTCTATTTCACTTCTTACATCCCCTGACTCGGTATATAGCATTTTTTCTCATTGTACAGAAATTCGACCTCTACAGTTTTATTATATGTATAGTTGTAAAAATTCTTACATGTACATAAAGCATAGGTCAAATGGTAACAGTAAAGGAAGTACCCACCTGTGGTAAGCAATATGAGTACCTAATAATCTTAAGTGTTAGTTTTACCTTTCAATTGTATTTCTAGTTTTTATGTGGGCCTCATTGTATCTGATTTCTTGTGTAGTTGATGGGTTTAACAAAGGTGCAAGCAAGTCAGTAAAAATTGTGTTATATATTTGAAATAGAAGTGACAATATAATATTGCCAACCTCTTAATATTGAGTTCAGTTTCAATGAATGGCACCATATACTCTAGAAAACCGAGTGATATTATAAAATTTGTCTGTAGTCCAGAACAATATATTTGCTGTACAATCTAGCAATAGCAGCAGATATATCTGCCACTATCCTACATGCCGTTGATAGGGATACACCAGCAAAGTCAGCCACCGAATTTAACATTGTCCCCAATGCATAAAATCGTAGAGTTAGTAAAAGTCGATGCAATGGTGTACAGCCGTTGTTTCTAAAAATATAATTGAATATTATTTTAGGTTATCTAATTAATAAAGCAATGTAAATATTATTATTAAACACTTTACCGTCTCGATTTCACTCTAACAAATGACATTATTTCGTTCAAAAACTATTTCAACGGATGTCTTGTTTATTCTAAACTTTGCAAGAAGTTTATTCGCCGAAACGTTTTTGAGGAGTCTGCTCTTTCTAGTTCGCCGTCACTACTATCCAAATCCCACAATTGAAGGACCATTTCAATCACTATCACTGTCACTCGAAAATAACTCTCATTGTTACACAAGAATCTCTTCAATATTGGGGGATCGCAAATAAAGATCGATTGAGGTCAAAAACGGATCTGTCAAAATAGCTGTCACTTTCATACAAGTGGCAATCCGAAAATACCGGATCGCCCTCCCAACGATGGATTCGTAGAACAGATCGACGAAACGATCTGTGGATCAAATATTGAAATCACAAAAGTAGGAAATGGGTTGAAAATATCGATTTTGGATTGGAGATTAAAGATTGAGATTGAATATTGAATTCGAGGTTATAGTTGAGTGCTGCGATAATAACGGAATTTTATAATAAAATTACATAAATAAATAATAAATACTCAGACCATGGTGCCGGTAAGAACTATTTTGAACGAATCTTTAATAATTTCTACAAGAAACAATATATATTGTTGAAAATTTGTTTGATTACAGCAAACTAAAGTGTTCGTCGGTAGCCTGCCTCAGGGCTCCAAGCCGGAGGACCTCCGTAAACTGTTCGAACGCTTCGGTGTCGTCACAGAATGCGATATAATGAACAGATGCGGCTTCGTTCACATGCAGACTGAAGAACAAGCGTCTGCGGCTATCCGGAGTTTAAACAACACTACTTTTAATGGTGCAGTTATTTCTGTTGAGAGAGGAAGGATTAAGGAGCGTGGCCAACGCGGAGGCGGCGGTGGTGGACGTGGTGGCCGCGGTGGTATGAGAGGAGGCATGGACAGGCGAGGAGGGCCAGTGAGGTCAGGACCACCTCAGCGTGACGCGCCTTACATGAGGGAATCGAGGCCCATGAACCACATGAGAGGAGATATGCGGGGACCAATGAGCGGTGGCGGGATGGGGATGGGAATGCGGAATGGAGGCATGGGTGGAGGCTATGATAGAAGCGTGGACAGGGCACCCGCGGCTGGTGGCTATGACGACAGATACAATGGCTATGGTGGTGAAGACCGTCGTGGATTCGCCCTCATGGACAGGGCAACAAGAGACCCGTATGCTGCACCAGCTCCCATGTACCCAGATGACAGGTAAATTATATTTAGATGTATGACTCATGTTAATTTTGATGACTGGCCGTAAAGTTTGATGAACTCATAGTGTTGTTTGTAATTTTTTAATTCAATAATTATACTAATGTTTTAAAATCTTAACATTTTTAACCGACTTCAAAAAGGAGGAGCTATTCAACTTGATTGTTTTTTTTATGTATGTCCGATTACACAGATTTATGATCTGATTTATGTGATTCTTCTTTAGTTTGATGCGGAATAGTTGCCATTTGGTCCCCTAAAAATTTAACATAGTTTGGCCCAGTACTTTTCATTTTATGAACATTTCCTACATCTTGAAGTCAGTGCTGAACAAACCATAAAAATTACCATATACACTTATAACAACAAAATGTTGCAAAATATTGTGATTTTTATGGTTTACTTGGCACTGACTGAGATGTAGAAAATTTTATATTGTCTTGTCTCTTAGTAAACTAAATAATTTCTTAGTCAAAAAATCTTTATTAAGTTATTTTATACTTTTTAGTTTTCGAAGTTGGTTTTTTAAAGAAGTTTATTTTTATTCTTTTACTTAAATACTTTTCAGATACAATCTCTTTACATTAAAATATAAGACAAAATGGTTGACTTCTCTATCTATATGCATCTGATATATATATATATATATATATATATATATATATATGTGTGTACATATATATATGTATATATATATATATATATGTGTGTACATATATATATGTATATATATATATATATGTGTGTACATATATATATGTATATATATATATGTGTGTGTACATATATATATGTATATATATATATATATATATATGTGTGTACATATATATATATGTATATATATATATATATATGTGTACATATATATATGTATATATATATATATGTGTGTATATATATTAAATTTTTCCATCATTAAGTTTTTTATGTTATTATTGTAGACCTACTTCATTACACTTTGTGTTCTGTGTTTGCTCAGAGCATAACTTGTATAATTGTAAATGATAAATTTTTGTTATTTTTTTATAATATCTATAGATATTGGCATGATAATAGACGCGGGTATGGTGCTCCACCGGTCGACGACATGTCTGGAATGTACCAGGACGACAGACGGGCACCCATGTACCCTGATGAGCGGGACATGATGGCCAGAGGGGGCTCCATGAGGGGCGGAATGCCTATCCCCTCCACATACGACAGAGCTGCAGCACCCAGACCGCCAATGGCCAGTGTAGATATGTACAGCAGGAGATCACCAATGTGAGTGCAACTTATTAGTTAGTATAGTATATAGTTTCATTTTGTAAATTCACGTTGTTATTCAAAATAAAATTTATTTTGTTTGTCTGTCCCAGTAATATGTGTATTTTAATATTTGAATGTTTATTTTTAATGCATAATCTATATATATATAATAAAACTGTAGATATGGATGCAGAAGTCGTGGAAGGCCACGACACACCTTCCATGATTAAATTGATTGTGTACTAGCAGAAGGTGATGTCAGGAGCCTTAAGAACAGGCGAGCGTGCATGACAAGAGTTATGAATGTCAAAGAAGCAAGTGAGGTGTGTAAGAATAAGCCTAAATGGCACTCTGTTGTTCGTGCCTACCCCGCGAGGGAACTGGCGTGAAGTTATGTATGTATGTAAAACTGTAGAGGTAGACTTTCTGTACAATGAAAAAAAATGCTAAAAACCGAGTCAGGGGAAAGTAAGAAGTTAAATAGAACTAATTTAGATTTTTTTTCAAATTTTTCGCGTCTCTGTTTGTACGGGCTAATCGCCATCGCTGTCCAATCGCCAAAACGACTGGACTGATTTGAATGAAATTTTGTATGGTACTAGCTTATATCCCTGGTCAACATAGACGATTCTTTTGATCTCGAAAAGTTAAAGAGTTCCCGTGGGATAGTTTAAAAAACTTTAATTACTTAAACAACTTATTATACAACTTGTGCACCTAATTAAGTATTGATATTACCAGTATCATCATACAATAATAGGTTATATATCATCACGCTAAGACCAATAGGAGCGGAGCACCAATGAACAATGTTCCAAAATCAGAGGTTTTTTTTTACTATTCTATGCAGACGAAGTCACGGGCAGAAGCTAGTCTCCATGAAATGTGTAGGTGCTAGGTGTGCCCAGTTATCATAGATCTAAAGTATATAGAAAAGAAATAGTTTTTTAATAAAATTATATTGCTATAGGCAAGGAAAAAATATGAACATAACAGTATTGAAAAATTGAACAATGAAGAATAAAAACTGATGGTTATCAAAAGTCCTATCTAAGTAGCATGATAGTATACTCTAACAAAGTCCCAATAACTCCTAATATTTCTATTTCTTTTTATTATTATAGAAAACATAAATCTTATACTAATATACAAAACTGAAGAGTTTGTTTGCTTGAAGGCGCTAATCTCAGGAACTGCAGGTCTGATTTAAAAACTTCTTTCAGTGTCAAATAGCCCATTTATCGTGGAAGGCTATAGACTATCATCACGCTAAGACCAAAATATTTTTTTCAACTATACCACGTGGACGAAGTCGCAGGCAGAAGCTAGTTCATCCATACTGATTGGTATTAGTTAATTGTGATTTTCTATACAATCAAAAATGGATTGGTGGCACCAATTTTTATTTTAGTCTGTTATGAGTTGTTTTTACTGGGTGATTTTATAATTCCTTAGTATTCTTCTATGGGTTTTAGACTTGTGCAAAACGGCCCATTTACAAGAAAAGAGAGATATAAGCTCTTTCACATTTCTATGACTCCTTTACTTCAGTAGAGATGCAGAATAGAGATTGGAATGACACCACTCACTTAATCCTTTAGCACACTATTAGCACATATGTGTCCGCGAGGACAGTGCACTCTGTTTATATAGGAGTTGTATGATTTGTATGAAATGGGTATATTTTCTTGGTATATTACGAGATAGTGATAGTGTTAGTCTTGCGGATTTTTGGTATATATTGATAAGTATATTGATACTTTTCTTAAGGGTTAAACTTTTTCAATAAATGAAAGAGCTAGTGTGAGCCGTGTTTAAATCTTATGGTGAAATTTTAGTTCATATTGCCACTTGTGTAAACAAAATATTTTTGATCCTACTTAAAAAGACATAAATATATTATATAATATTTTTTTATTGTTTTTATAACTATTCTCAAATAAATTTTTATAGGTACAAAAATCTATAAACACTATGTATTCATGACATTGTGCTCTGTGTTGGCAATTAACCAAGTGAGCCATTGAGCTATTTGTTTACTAACTGAGCAAATAAGACATAAGAGATAGTTTTATAATGGGAACTAGCTTATTTTTATATCTTTATCGTGAGCAACCCAATTCTAATGGTTTTATAATAGTCCTAAGAATTTTTACTGATTTATATTTATGTACTTTATAGGAGAGGTGGTGCAGCGGCTGCCAGTGGATATGACAGGGACCCCTATGCACAACAATACCCACCAATGGGACGGTAAGTGCACAAAACTATTCTAGTCATTTAAGCAAGCAGTAAGTAATTCATTTTTATAATTTTTTTATGTATTCTATGTCTGGTTTTGTTATAGGTTGGCAGGCCATGATTTACTCTAAAATTATTATCCCTATGTTTCGTATTCTAACTGCAGTAGAATAGCATGATAACTTTCGTTTTTTGAATTATATTTTATATTTAAAAAAATCCTGATCTGACTAGGGTAACTCGTATCTCAAATATGCAAGCATTGAAATAAAAATGTGCAACAAAATAGACATGGCATACTGTTATATATAATTTTGCTTACTCACTGCTTACTTTAAGAGAAATGATGAAACAACTACAACATTTAGTTTTAGCAAAAGTGTGTGAGCTAATGAATATTGACTGAGTTGCCTACTGTTGTACATTTACTTCATATTGACTACGTACATTCCACAATGTGGCCAACTGTAAAGAATATACTTATCATTGGTAAAGACAGAAAACTTTCAATTTTACGGTTGTAAAATATATTTTTCTACAGTTTTTGAGATATATTTATTTTATTTTATTTTCATTGACTTCCTTGTAGTTGACAGATAATCCCCTTTGGTTATAGATAATATTTTCGTTGGACTTCGTTTTAAAGAATAAAAAGGCTCATTTATTTTAGTCATAGTCTATATGCACCATGCCGTTAGCGATATTGCGGCAGAAGGGATCACAACCGCAACTTGCGATTGAATACCGACCGCATACTAAACTACATAGTGCGTATAACAAACGTCCGGCTGACCGTCGATGAGGCCGCAGCGCTTCGAAAGACCGGACCGCTTGGACGGCGTGTAGATATCAGTTTTACAGACATTTTGTTACATGCGACCAGCCGGGCGGCTGACGGCAATCCGCCGGCCAGCGGCATAGTGCTAACCGCGCTTAGGCGGTAATATAAAATTATTTAAAAAAAGGTATAAAACACTTCAATTTCATTTTACGTATTTGTGACCAGTAAGTACAACTCCATACCTTGGTCATGCGTAAAACACGAATCTAGGTGCGATTGGAAACCGTGTGTCGATTGATCACACAATATCTGTAAAAAGATGTGTACGGCTGCCATCTTCTATCAGGTTACATTTCTATTACTATTTTTTTTTTTCTTTTTTTTTAAGGCGGGGAAATGCTATTTACGCACAATACTGGGTCCTTTGCAAGGGATTAGACCATAGTTGATCATGAAGGCTTTCCCCTTTAATAAGGGGCAATCTGAGCAATAATCAAGCCAGCTTGTGTGGAGACTCAGAGAAGTTGCACTGGCAACAACCACTACCCACTAAAACCTCCCTCCCATGTGCCCCGCGCTTTTTATGTAGGAAAGGCTGAGACTTATAACGTAGTTACGCCCAGTCCGATCCAGCGCAAAAAATGCCTGAATGTGCCCCGGGAATCAGAACACATTCACTTCGTCAGCGGGGGTGATGAATCCTTTGCTCCCTTGGTAGCTAAAGGCCCCCCGAAGCGGTGCATTTCTATTACTATATGTTAAGGAATGTCAACAAATTGTTGTCTCAATACATATCATATGATTCACTTAAATCTTGTTCTATAATGCAAAATTTACCTTAACTGCATTCTTACATAATATAACACTAGAATGTAGTAATATTCGATTTGCGTACATCGAAATAACAAATTGATCGAGATTTTCGACTATCATAAATGAGCCAAAAGTGTTAGGTCAGAATGTAAAAAAAATATGTGTAGCTAGTAAATGTTGTTACTATAACCTAAGGCGGTGTCAGTTAGCTACTGGACGTCGATGCGTGTGGTCGTCTGAGCGTGTTGTTTGTATTATGTAGCGGGGGCGGTGGCGCGGCGCGCGGTAGAGACCTCTCCGGCGGAATGGGCCCCAGGCGCTACTAGCCAACGACGTCACAACATCTAAATTAGATAGATATAAGTACACAATAATGGGCTGACCTCACATAGCAATAATACGATTGATAGGATTCTAATAACTATTTTATACTTATTGCAAAAAGATGTGAATCTTGTAATTGCTAATTCGTTTAATAATTTTGTAATTAGATTTTAAATCAAAATTAGATTAAATCCTCTGAGAATCGAGTATTGGGTGAGATGGAAGTAGCCAATAAAAAGGCACATTTGAAGACGGCCAATCAAAGGACGTTTGGCGGCCTTTATTGTAGGTGAGACGATCAAATAGTGGTGTCATACGTAAGCGATGGTGCTCGCGCGTTGCCAAGTCGCGTTGCGTATACGTCGCGTACAATTGTGACGGCCACAATATTCGCGAGCCGATTCGTAGGTATTCGTAGATTTTAAGTTTTATCCGAATGACAATGTGTGAACAATTCAATAAAAGGTTAACTTGAACGGAACGTTTTAATTTAGACCCAATTATGCGATGACGCTAAATTTTTATGATAGATAGATTAATTAAATCAATTGGTTTGAGTAAATCATATTTTCAAATGTGTTTAATGACTTAAGCTGTAAATTTTATTTTTAGATTAAACTTCTTTATTAGTCATAAAAGTTTTAATTTTATTATCCTTATAGGGTTTTAAAATCATCTTTGTTTCGTTTTGCATGTTTGCTCCTACTGTTTCCTTTTCCCTGTGGTTGCGGTACTATTGGATAAGTATTTTTATAATAGGACTTGTCCGATCCTGTCCGTGTTTACCCGGTATCATTAAATATGTATAAGTTGGGGTGCGTTTGAAAAATCATTGTTAACTTCAAAATAGAAATTAAAACATCACGTTAAATTGACAGTAGTACTAAGTGCAGTAGACATGGGTAACTTTGCAAAATTCCTTGTGTTAACTCTCAATCGTGGTCGCAGCTCATCGCGCCAGTTTCGAGTTTACTCGACATTATGCCAGGGTGTAGCAAAATGGTACCCGAGGAGCAAGTCTTGAAGCTCGCGCAACCCTCATCCTTCGCCTGCAAGCTTTTAGAGCAGTATCGCATGATATCGCGTGCGTGCAGTAGCGCATCGTTAACTTGAGTTGAGTTATGCGTCAGTAAGTCATTAAATAATAACCGAATCGACACTCCGGCGCAGTGTTGCCCTTGTCTAGCAGAAAGGCCACTCTCAACAACAAAAAATAGAAGTATATAGTTTGCCAACGCGTTGGTCTTGGCTGTTTCTTGTCTCAGATAGTTCCTACAGTCACGGTTTTCAGTGTCGTTTATAAGCTAACAGGTGAACCTACTTCGTACAATATTTCGAGAGTGCCCTCCCTGTATCCAACTAGTACCACCTACTGTATAATTATATCGATCGATAAATATATTTCTTTTATCCGTATTAAATTTAATAACAGTCCTAGCGAATGGCACCGAGGCACCGATGCTCCGCGTTTTACACTGGACGTTGTAATTGAAGTCGGTTTAGACAAGTGTTATTATATCGATCGAAATACTTCCACTGAAATTCTGCTTTTTTTTCTCGTGATCACAATACATTAAAGAACGCACCCCATAAATCGGTGAGACGGTAACCTAAAGGTTTGCAGAGCATATCAAAGCGAGTACGACACGAAAATGTGACTAGTCTGCTAGCCCTGCTCTGCAACCAACATGTCCAATCCAAGCTGAACACTGTCGAGCGTAGGCTTTGAAACCAGAAAGTGCGTGCGAGTCCTTTCAGATAGTTATTAGCGGCGTCACGGCATTACCACGAGTGTTCAGCGGCGATGCGTACGCGATGCGATGCTATTGCGATGCGGCCTTAGCTGATTACGTTAGGCGACAACGGCCGAAGACAGGAATGCGAAATAAACAATCGTAAGTACGGCTCTTAAGGTGCGCTGTGGCGCTCACCGGCGTGTTGGTCGCCAAGACCACAACACCGAACAATAATTATAACGTTACACGAAACGTAAATTGCGAGATTATTCGAGGTCTATTACAGAGATATATCTAGGTACTCAACTAAAATCGCTGTATGAACTTGCTCCCGAGATAACTTATCGAAAACCCCGGACTACTATTTTTAAGCGGGGGTGCAGTGTTAAGTTGCCGCCTGCTTGGTGAACAGTTAAAATTGTTTGCAGTTCAGGGCACGTCCCCCAGCTGCTGAAGAATGCGTAAGATTTTATTTGTCATTACGAAAAGTTGCAGTAGTTCAAATACTTTATAGTTAGCTACAGGGACGACCAAGTTACGAAGTTAACATGTGGTACCGTATAGAGTACGCGTAAAACTTAAACGCGTTTCGAGAGAAGTTAGTTTCATGACATTGCGCAGCTCTAACCAAGTGTTAAAGTTACATTACACCTAGGAGCCTCTAATGCGAAAGACATACCATCGAATCTAGATAGTGGCCAAGCCAAAGCACAACACTCTCCTCGTCTCTGTACTTACGACCTCGTGAACCTTATAATTGCGTTCTGTGCAATAACATGTGCGAGCATCAGGGATGCATTTAAATTTTGCGTGTACTATACAAGCGCATACTTAAATGACGATCAGGTGTGACTGGCGTCGCAGTAACGTGGCTCTAAGACGAGCTAATTAAGTTTTCGTAACGTCCCGATCGCTTTGTTATAATTCAACATATAATTTTATCGGTAAGGCTAAAAGTTGGTCGATCTTCATGAACAAATATGGCTATAGCTTAAATATCAAAAATAAATATTTGTTAAGGAAAACATTATTAATTTAATTTAAAACTTTCATATCTGACACAGTGAAGGAAATGCAATATATTTACAATATGTGTACAAGAATATGACTGGCATTTAGCCTTAAGACAAATTATATTACTATTAATAACATCAGTTGGTAAACTCGAAGGACCATAAATTTGGAAGAATAACACCAGGGATACAGTTACCTAGTAAACATGTAATTCTTAAAAACTTCTAATTCCTACATGAGAAGATGTCGCCGCAACTCACTCTCCTCGGCTTTCGATGTTTTATTTAGTTATAACTTTTAGATTAGTCAAAGATTTAAAAGAAATTTTTGACTCGTTTAGTCTTAAAAAACTTTCTTTTTAATAATGAAACGTCAATAAGAATAACCTGCGCTGCCTTCTAGTAATGTATGATTTATGACCGACCGTTCATTTGCCGCCTTACTATCAGTGAAAATTTAACATAAGCTCTATGTAATGTCAAAATTCAATAATAATAGTAAGACAAGCTAATAGATAGTAAGATAAAGAAACCAGCCATTATATATAAGTTTGACAGTGGTTAATTAGTAAATGATATAAACTGGGCTTTTCTATATTTTACTATTTATTCATTCACTTTACCATAGAGGGAAAATTGACATTACTTGTATGCAGTTTGTCAAGTTTAACCAGTAGTACAGCAAATGAATGTAAGATGTACGAACCAGCGGTTGTTTCGTTAATATCATGGTACTAACATTTTTATGTTTCGCAGGACTTGGGCGCAGAGGTGAAGATTAATTGAAGATTGAATGAGAACTTAATTTTTATGTGTAATTATTTGGGAAGTAAAATCAACCCATAAGTCTCACTGCTGGGCTCGGCCCTCCCCAACCGTGGGGAACATTCGTGAAACGATAAGAAGACTTGAACTGATGATTGGCTGAATAAAGATGTGAATTTTGCTATATTTCGTTTGATTTCTGCCACATGTTAAATTATGATATTCACCTTTTTCCGCTGCTTCCGACCTCTCCAACTGTAGGGGAGGTCGGAATTATTATTTAGGTTTAAATGAGGAATTATAAAATAAATGGAAAAGTGCTTAGCAGTCCGCGCACAATGAAGGGTTCCATACGTGATCAACGTTGATTGTTTCGTCGTTCGGCTACGGAAATAGATATTGTACAGTTAGATTTTCGTTGTTTTTTTTTTGTTGCTCTACAAGTACTCATTCAGTTTTTGTAGATATTTCCGCTTCATACTTATAAAGTTGGAAGGGGACATAATTTATCGTCTTCAAAATGTAATGTGAACAATAAAGTGACGCCTAAGTTTCCGACCTATTTATTAATTGGCTTAAATAAATTATAGAGCATCGACGGTACAAATTATACAATTTGTATGTACTTTATAAAAAAAATGAAGTCTCACTTGATTGTATGGCGACCACCACGATAATTTTTAGTCGTCTCGGAGTTTTAATACAGTATTGTATAGTGCCATCTACATTTCCGTCAATGGCCACGAAACGCAATATTAACTACACAACAACCAAAACGTACCTTATGTAAGTAAACTTAATTTATTTAAAACTAGCGATCCGGCGCAGTTTCACCCGCGCTCTGTCCCGCTCCTGTGGCATATAGCGTCATGTTATATAGCCTATGACACTCCCTGTTAACGTAGCTTTCGAACAGTCGAGACAGTAATGTCACTCAAGGAGGCCGCAGAACGAGACAGGGAGAGAAGTCCTGCAGCGCGTGCCAATGCGTCTTCTCGAGGTCGCCGGCCTTCAGCTGGCACCCGGAGAGGCAGGTACGCGCATTACTTCCCTCCCTGAGTTAGGTTCCGTATACCGCGGGGGGCCTTTAGCTTGCTAGGAAGAGCAAAGGACCTTCTACCCCCGCACAACGAAGTGGGGTGTGTTCTCCCAGGGCACACTCCAGGCACTTTATTGCGCTGGATCGGCTGGGCGTAACTATGTTCTAAATCTCAGCCTTTCCAACACATTCAAAGCGCAGGGTCGTCAGGGAGGAGGGGGTTTTTAGTGGGTATTGGGGTTGCTCGCCCGTGCAGCAACGCTCGGGAGTCTTCCACACTATTCTGTGACGTCGATCGCGGACGGAGCGCTGTCAAGAGCATACTATTGCTGCAGTGTTATCGCCCCCGACCGACGCGTGTCGTTCCCCTAGCAACGACCCAGTTTGTGCGTAAATCGGTTAAGCATTTTCCCTCGCCTCAAAACAAAAAAAAAAGCTTTCGAACAGTAAAAGAATTTTTAAAATCGGTTTAATAGATCCATAGATTACCCCCTACAACGTCACAAACTTTACCTCTATAATATTAATATAGATGTAATCATTAAAACATTTCTCATTAATGAAAATGTTTATTCGCTAAAAACACCAATAATTATTAAAATTAAATTGTTAAAATTGTATATTACATTTTTCCAGCTGCTCAATCTTCCTAGAAATGTCATCTGCTGAAAACGTATAGTCCACAAGATTCTCTGGCTTCATGTCTTCATTTTCGCTTCCCTTGTTTTTCTGAAAAATTAATGCATCTATATATTATAAAATCTAAATGTTGTAACAGAGAACATAACATACATCTAAGTAGAGATGCCACGAATATTCGGCCACTGTTTTAACTCTTCGGTATTGGGGCGAAACCGAATACCAAATCGTGAAAAAACAAGCAGATACTACTCAAAAATGTATATATTTCAACCACAAATTATTGATAGTTAAACTATATCTTAATTAGGGATACCATGAATATTCGGGTCGGCCGAATACTGACCGAAGTCGAATATTCGGGCCATCTCTACATCTAAGCATACCAAATGAACAGACTGTCCGTCCGTGCATGTCCAATGAAATTGCTACCGATTAAAAAAAAAATGATCAAATTGATCGTGTACTAGCAGAAGGTGATGTTAGGAGCCTTAAGAACAGACGAGCGTGCATGACAAGAGCTATGAATGTCAAAGAAGCAAGTGAGGTGTGTAAGAATAAGCCTAAATGGCGCTCTGTTGTTCGTGCCTACCCCGCAAGGGAACTGGCGTGAAGTTATGTATGTATGTATGTAAAAAAAAAATAGTATTACGGTAACAAAACAGTACGTAACATAAAAGGAGTCCTAAAATTAGTTCATAAGGGTTCCATTGTTGCCAAAGTGGCTAAGAAATTTTAAAATGTAATGAATTTTTTTTTGACTTGTGCCCTAATAAGTATATAGTCCATTAATTTAATAAACCGCTGGATTTCACTCTTTAATAGTTTTTAAGATAATCAGCTGTGACCGACAAACACTGAGTGAAATCATAATGGTTTATTTTTAACTTAAATTTCTTTCAGGAAAATTAAACAACAAAAATATATATAAAATGACATTTTTGACATTGACATTCGGGAGATGTTTGGTCCCCAAAAACCCGCCTCTGGTAAGACCTTAATGATTATGAAATGCTTGCAAATAAATTATTTTATTTATTTATAATTTTACTAGAGTTTACCCCGCGGCTGCGCCGCGAATCAACCTCTAGTGCGTATCTTTTGTTTAAAAAGCAAGTGGTACAGGTTACATTGTATTAAATTTGTATGTATTTGCCCCCGAAAGATTCACTTCATTTTATATCGCAAACTATACCACCCCCGTCTATATATAAACTACATAAATGACAAAACTTGACAAAAATGACAAAACAGATAACATGGTCCAAGTAGACCAAGTGGACCCAGTGGATCCAGTGGACAAAGTGGACCCAACTGGCCTAGTGGACCCAGTGGACGAAATGGACAAAATCACAAAATCTGTCCTAGTTTCCGGGATAAATTTTACATAAATCTATCCCAGTATCCGGGATAAAAAGTATCCCTTGGCCACACTCGGTATTCACATTACATATGTACCGAGTATCAGCCAAATCGGTCCAATAGTCTTTCCATAAAAGGATAACAAACAGACAGACAAATATACTTTTATCCCGGAAACTATCCCATTTTCCGGGATAAAAAGTATCCTATGTTCATTCTCGGCATCGAAAATATATATATACTGAGTTTCAGCCAAATCGGTCCAGTAGTTTTTACGTGAAAACGGAAACGACAGACAGACAGAGTTACTTTCGCATTTATAATATTAATAGGGATTTCAGGAAAACATGTCCCATAGTGCTAATACATATTACATTATTCAAATTATACATTATACAGAATTACGTTAATACATACAATTTAAAAAGTTACACATACATGCATACTCACATTTTGACTCCACATGTATTATTTGAAACATATTTTTACACCCAATGAATCAGACATTGAAAACAAACTTATTAAGAATTCAAATTTCGCCTGATGTAGTCTAAAAACTATGTGACCTGTAATGGCGTCTGTAGTCATGTGGAGTTTTGAAGCGTTATCCAAAAGTGTGAACTTACCCAAAACTGCGCGTACTCAGGTGAAACAGCCTCCAAGTAAGCAATCTTGTCTTCCATGTCCTTCAAACGCTTGTAAATATCCTTCGAGACCGGCCCAATGTTAAGGAACTTTTCCACTGCAAGCACTCTCTCTGCTATAGACGAAGGTAAGCCCACTTCTGGTGTTTGCTCTGCCTTGATAGCGTTTGGTACTGTTTGGGGACCCCATTCGTTGTTTACTTTACGGACTGGAAATTTTAGCACAATATATACTGTGTGCTTACTATAACTTGATGGATAGGGTTACCAACTTCCAAAAATATTAATCTCAAGCTAAAATCGCCACAATTACTTAAAACTCCTCTTAAAAACCAATTTGGATTTCGAATTGTTTTCACTTATAAATTACTAATTTTCCCCAAACCCTGAACCGTATCCTTATTCATTTAGATAGTGAACTTTCACAGTTTACACATTGTATTACATTCTTATCAGGTCCGTTTCAGCGACTCCGCTACAAAATATTGCCTTTTCTACTTATATAAAAACTAAATTAGGTTTTTTATATATTATATCAACTTTACTATAAGAGATGGTAACCTTGCGGATCTAGTTGTCGTGGCCGCACTATATTACATAGTATTGCAAAACAGGAAGTTATAGATTATTAATTTATTATCATTTAAAACAATTTCTTCCAATCTTTGGATAATTTAAAGCGGTCTATGAAATATGAAGGTTTGCAATATAATTAGGGTATAGAAGTTGAAAACAAATAATATATTTTTCAACACACTTGCTCATAAAGTGGCTCTATGGTCACCGCAATTAGGCACAGAATGACACCCATTATCAAACTGTGAGTAAAAAACATTATAACTCACTAGTGAGTTATAGATTTTTTTTTAAATTTTATTGGTTGAGTTGCTTTGTTCTTAAAAAAGTTTTTTTTCAAAAAATAACATCGTGTTCTATAGAACAAATAAATTAAAGTTCCTATTGCTTGCTCATTTCATGCAACTTCTTATTTAAATAGATAATTTTAACTCGTACGTGTTTAATAAATAAAACTTTCACTTATATATAACTTTTTTTTATCTACTAAATAAAATGAGTTTTTGTTGTTATTTTATTCACAAGTGTGTTGAAAAACGTCGTATGATACACGTGTGTATTGATGATTACCGTCCTCGGCTCTCTTAAGACCCTCGCCTACGGCTCGAGTCTCAATGGCGCCTCGGCCGTAATCACCAATGTTACACACTAGTACCATAATGTACTATAAACAGGAAGAAAAATAAAAAATAATTTGCTTAATTATCGCAATTTTTTTACGTAAACAGTTTGTCAGCTCAAGAGTATTACGCAAATAAACGCCAGTACTGTACAGATGTTTCGTGGTTTCCCTTCTTGCACGTAACCCGATATCGTCTACATCCACGTGCCACCACCTCATTACCCAAAACCGTAGTTTTAATTATGTCCAATTTAATTATTAATTCAATGAGCGAATATTTTGAATGCTTTAGTTGTTAAATGTATTTTACGAAAGAAGATTGCTCGATCGGTGCTTTATAAACGGGTCTCATTAGGAGAATTTCGAGTCTGATATACTATGTTTAGATCAGAGTTAGATTTACGTATAGGCCATGTGGCCGGGGCCTAAGGCGGCAAAATTTTTGAAACGCTAAAATATAAAGGCGAAATGTGGACGGGCAATATATTTTTTTTAAATCTTTTATTGCAAACTTCAGCAGACAGGCACATGGCCCACCTGATAGAAAGCAATTACTATCGACTATGGACATTTTAACACCAAAGGTGCTACTAATATGCTGCCGCTCTCTTAAGGGAGACTAGAACATGGTCACTAATGCCGGAACACAACTCAAGGTTGTTATGGCTGCATACTCTAAAGCAGGGGTGGTGGCCATCCAGACGGGCTAATACCCTACCACCTGGCTGTGGGTTATTTTGTAGCCCCTTATGATAGGCCGTCCGGCCACAGGAAATTGTATTATTTCTCCGTTCTGGATAATAAAAGGATAAAAATGTAAAAATAGGGCTGGACATGGCGATTACGTAAGAGTTCTGTTTCTGCTAAAATGTCTACGGAACAAAAAAAGAGCGGCATTTCAAACAGAACTCAGGGCGGTAGCTAACCTTAATTCGCCACCGATTGTACTTATATATATAATAATAGCAGCCCATAAATGTCCCACTGCTGGGCTCGGACCTCCCATTATAGGGGAATGGACAGTATACCCGCTACGCTTGTCCAAGGCGGCTTGGCAGGTTTGACACATCGGTTATCTCGATGTGCAGGTTGCATCACAATGTTTTCCTTCACCGTTATTAGCACGTGGTAATTGTAACAATATGCACATTAGGTCAGAAAACTGCCTAAGCGGTGCATGTGTTCCGGCCAGGATCGAAGCCGCGCCTTTTGGGTCTGGGACGCGTGCGCTAGCCATTACGCTACCATGACTTTTTTACTTAGTTTTATACTTAGTACTGTACTTAGTTCAATATAAAAGACTGCAGCTCACTTTTCAAATGCCCTTTCGAATCGTTCCGCCTGACGAACTGGGTGCGAACTCTTGCGCACGTCTCCGTATCCTCGCCACTTTCCGCCACACCAGGTATGAAGTCCTGGATGTTGCTCACGTTCACCTGCTCCCGTTTCCGTTCAATGAAGTTCTGTATGCGCTGCTGCAACTCGTCGCTGGACACGTTTATTTGGACCAGACTTTTGTCTATGGGATTATCTTCAATCGATTGCGTTGGTGGTTTTTTTGGACCTGGAATTATATTTTTATATATTATGTACTAACAACTTATATAGACGCAAGGACAAGAAGTATATTAGGTATAAAACTTCAATACAAAGTTCTAAACAAACTCTAAGAAAAATCACTAGAATAACAGATGTCATTAAAAGAGTAAAGTCTTGGAAATGGAACTTGTATGTCCAGCCCGGACATACAAGTAGGCAAGAATACAGCATACAGACGAAGAAAATCTGTGATTGGATACCCAGGAATGGGAAGAGCTGAAGAGAAGGGCCAGAAAGAAAAGGGAAAATAATTTCGCAAATAGATGTGGAGAAAACTGGAGAAGAATAATTAGAGACAGGGAAAATTGGTAAGTATTGGGGGAGGCCTACGCCGCAGAGGCGTCTTTCATTACTTAAGAGAAAAAATTTATTTATAATTTTTGTAACAACTATAATGGTAGATATAAAGGCATTTTAATTCATTCATAAAGAGGCAACTGTCAACGACGTCTGCCCGCCTTCAGGCCACGTACTGGCGATGACGCATGTTATTGCGCCTCGCCCGAACTTTACTCCTCCATACACTACGACATTACTCATAGCAACGACGTTTCTATTTAACATCTATTGTAATATTTTGGATAATTTAAACATACATACACACACATACAGAACTTCACGCCAGTTCCCTTGCGGGGTAGGCACGAACAACAGAGCGCCATTTAGGCTTATTCTTACACACCTCACTTGCTTCTTTGACATTCATAACTCTTGTCATGCACGCTCGTCTGTTCTTAAGGCTCCTGACATCAGCTTCTGCTAGTACACGATCAATTTGATCATGGAAGGTGTGTCGTGGCCTTCCACGACTTCTGCATCCATCTACTTTTGCATTGTATATCTGTTTATTCATTCTTTCATCATGCATTCTTTCCACATGCCCGAACCACCGGAGCATTGCTTTCCTTACCTTCACCCCGACACTCTCTTTCAAACCCACTCTCTTTCTTACTTCGGTATTACGAAAGCGGTCCGCGAGCGTCACTCCGCAGATTTTGCGCAGTGCTCGCATCTCGACCGCGTTTACTCTATTTTCATGCTCTTTCTTCCATACCCAACTCTCGCTTCCATACGTGAGCGTAGGTACCAGCACCGCGTTGTGTACGGCGAGCTGGGCCTTCTGGCTAATTTAAACAATATCTTTATAAATAATTGTGATATTTAAATTCTCTAAACAATTCGCCTCCTCCTGGTCTGAAATCAATAAATGCTGGATTGACGGTTTAAGGGATGGCATGCGTACCTACTTGAATGATGATAAGAAAAAAGTAGACAATCAATTTGTTACGTATAAGTATAACAAACAAACTTTTACTTTGGAAAATGATAATTCAATTGACTTTAGCTGTGAATTGAAACTTGCTTTGCAGGTTATATTTCAAAAATGTATAAATCTGGTTGAAGTCCACATTAGTTCCAAAATGTAATGTTTGTGCGGAATAAAGCTTTTTTTATTAAATGTGATTTTTCTATTTCAAATACCCATTTGACACATATTACAATAGATTCTAAAATAGGATTCATGTAAAAGAGCAGGCGTCAAAAATCTTATTACCATCTTACTTTCATTATAGAAAAAAAAATAGTTTAAACAATAATTAATACGGTATTTGACTCGATAAATTCATGACGTCATAAGTCAGTATTCTCAAATTCAATTCAATTCAAGGAAGCTATGACGTTTTGTGCGATGATAAAAATCGTCTCAGTTGATTTGTCTATCCAATAACAATCACGACCACGCCGTTGCTTAGCATCAGCCAGATCTACAATTGACCTCAGGCTCCTGCTTGAAGATTATTCTAGAACTTGAAATATACATATATGCTCGACTCTGCCTAAACACAAACACGATTAGAAAGACGAAGGCCAACTTTACATCAACAGCGCGTTCCATTAGTAGTTCACAACGCCCAAAATGCTCCGTTAGCCGTTCCACAAGGCGACCACGGTCGTTGTGGTCGTGGTGAAAACGTCGCCAATGACGTCATCATTTTCGATCACACAACGCTCACAACGACCCATGTCAAGAGGTTGGTCGAATAACCGTTCCACTTGGGTTTACGATTGTACGGGAAAAATCGTGATCATTGCGAGTCTCTAATGGAACTTAGCCCTTGTAACCTATTATTCTCGTATACTCCAACAATAAAAAAAATATAACTCTAAATGCAAAAGTAATATAAGCAGCCGATTTTGAACAAGACTAGGGCGATTTTTCAATCATTAGGTAAACTTATCAGTTGAATAAACTATAACCTGAGTAAATTCAAAAGTGAATCCATTATTGTTTTATTTAGTGACATTTTTAATTTGTCCATGTATTTTTTTTTTGTTGGTCGAGTTCAGCAGACAAGCAAACGGCCCACCTAATGGTAAGCGATTGCCATCGCCTATGGACATTTGCATCACCAAAGTTGCTACAAATGCGCTGCTGCTCTCTGAGGGAGACTGGAACCTGGCCATTAATGCCGGAACACAACTCAAGGTTGTTATAGCGGCATACTCGACCAGGGGTGGTAGTCATCCAGATGGGCAGACACCCTACAACCTGGCAAATATATCCTACTAATATTATAAACGCGAAAGTTTGTAAGAATGTATGGATGTATGTTTGTTACTCTTTCACGCAAAAATTACTGAATGGATTTCGATGAAACTTTACAATAATATAGTATAGCTTACAGAATAACCCATAGGCTATAATTTATAAAGATATATAATGTGAATTATCCAAAATATAACGATTTTCCATCACCACGCGGGTGAAACCGCGGGCACAGCTAGTTGCTTTATCTGGTGATTGAAAAGTCGGCCCTCAATAATATAACTAGGATGGCTAGTCTATTTCAAATAGGACGGAATGGCTGATACATCCATAGAACATAACTATATACCTAATAGTTTTATCGTAAAACTTTCCTACGAAATAAATACTAATTTGAATTATATAAAATATATTTAATCTTTTTACTATATTGTCGTATTTAAAATCACAATGTTTATTTGTCTATTTACGTAATTTCTTCAATAGCGTTCTATTTGAAATAGACAAGTCGGGAAGGTAATTTTAAGTAGGTATTTTCAAGACAATTACTCAGCTACAGTCAACATGTAAGGAAATATTCAACATTCATTATATTATTTGCACATATGTTTTCTTGAAATTTGTTACAGCTATATAAATTGTCTCGAAATTAAGGTACAAAATTAAATAATAAAACCACTCTTTAGTATTTAACAAAGTGTATAATTTATTGCTTATATTTTTGACCGAATATTGTAACAATTTTCATTTTCAATTTCTTTAACGAATACAATAAAAACTTAAAATATGATTCCAACTGAGATAAGAAAAGAAATAAATTTATATGAAAGTTACATGAATTTTATTTAAAAACTACACAGAAGATGTACTTGTGATGTTTTTTTAAAATAATTCTAAATCTATTATTTAAAAATATATGCATTTAAAACTATGTGAAAATATTCGATCTTTTCATACTTAAAACTACATTCCCATACCAAAAAATAAAAATAAAACAAACAAAATACAACCTTGTTCAAAATTTTAACAATTTATTGATACTCAATTTTAACATTATCCAAAAAAACGACTAACAACGAAAATTGCGGTATTTTCAAAAATAAAAATTTCGAATTATTTAATACCTATTCACTAGAAAATATATAACCTTTATCTAAAATTGCATTTCTAACGCCTTTTATAAAGATTTTGTTATTGAGCTTTTATCAGAACTTAAAACAACCTAAAAATATAGTCGTGCAAGAAAAGTTGTAAAGAATTGTTCATAATACATAAGGTATTCTAGGGTTTCGTAGATATGTTTACAAAAAGGGAACCGTTGAGAAGTCATCATGTCAGTAAGTTATGTCGTAGTAATTTTTTTGGGAAATGTATGTATGTATAAAAAATATAAATATGTAATTGATAACAAAGTTGCCGAGTTTATATAGATTCCATTTTAGATAATATAGTTACCATCCTATTTATTTAAATCCGATAAAAAAATATTTTGCAATGTAGTACAATAGCCTTTTCTTTCAAACCTCCGACATTAATTAATCTATTCTATGAAATCAACTATCACATACAATTGTTGTCTAAATGACTGCCACACTAGTTTTACTAGATTCAATAAAGTACATTTTAGACAAAGCTCCTAAAAACGGCAAGAAACTGAATCAGTCGTTGAGCTATAAGATGGTTTTGAATACTGCATCACATTTGTTGCAAACGGGAACTTTTGATAAATAGCAGTTGTTAATAAAATTGCGAGAAAACACGCATTTTTTATATGTTTATATTTTTTGGTCCTTCGAGCTAATATAAACATGGAGACTAAGTCAATAACAAACTTAAGCGCATAGTTTAGAACAACGCTCAATGGTAAACTGAGATTTAGACTCAAGCTTGAATAGCATTTTATGTATCTAAAGCCAAAAACAATTCAAGTCATCATTGAACACCACTTAAGCCATGTAAGTATTCAGAGAGAAATACTTTTTCAATGAAAACCGTCTCAAAAACAAAATTCTACATGTTTGTAAAACATGTAAAACTGTCGCAGTAAACACTGTGTATTTTGCAACAGCTGTGGAAGACAAAATATTTAAAACATTGCATCTCTATGAATATATAACTACTGATCTAAAGACACTTAAACTTTCTGCCCTTTCAAAATTCTATGTTTACTAGACCACGCACATTCAACGTTCTCCTTCCAGACGGGTGCTTCTCCTTCGTAGACCTCCTTCTTCCATATAGGGACCACTGCCTTAAGTTGGTCTATGCAGTACGATACAGCGTCCAGGGACTCCCGTCTGTGTGGACTGCTAACTGCGATCACAACGGACGCTTCGCGGCATGGTACGTTTCCTAACCTAGAATGAAAATGATTTACTTATAACAAATGAGTCAATTTCAAAAGGGTTTTAAATTCATCATATTATCAAATTTGTAATAAATCAAAGAATTCAGAGATTCTTTAAAGAAAAAATTAAACTTGAAATCATAATTGTTTATAATCAAAGTGTGATCACATGCCAAGGGCGTCCAAAGATTACAAGGTTAAATTTCACACAAATATCTATTAATTTAGAAATGTCGTGAAGAATGATAAACAAACATGGCGCTGGGAAAGCGTCGATGTCAGCACTTAAGGGACTGTTAAAGATGGAAGTTAAGATTATTACATAGATTTTTGTAAGGAACCTTTGGATTTTGAAAAACATCTATCTTTGTAACTTGGTCCCTTATAATAATAGCAACCCATAATTATAGAGACTATAGACAAATAGATCAGAGCGAATACTTGCTACGGCTACACAAGAGCAGGGTTGAATATAGGATTTTTATAACTCGCAGGTAGTAACTAATACATCCATTTGTTAGTGACAAATATTAAATCTATGTTAGTAGGACGGACACAATAGAACTCAAAAGCAAAAAGAATAGCCCGACCCCTTCCTGGAGAATAGATTAGTAGCCTCACCCAGCATCGAAGGAAAGGAGAGTCTATTCTCGCTGCGAACACTGAGGATACTGCTGGTACTGAATACTGCTACCCGGACTCTGAACAGTAAAGACGCGGCTTTTACGCCTGATGGCATGAGTCATCAGTACGTGCTTTCACGAAAATAATGCATGCACTGCAGAACCAAGGTAGCCCCAGCAGCATCCTAACGATGCAATGGTTCGCGCTAACAGCTCTCAGGGTACAGTTGATCCGGAGGCTGCTGGCACAAAAAGATTGGAAATATGTTTTAAATAATGTTATATTCACTCCTGTCAAACAATGTGCAAACCTCCTGATCAACATATTACCCCGCACTACCAGCGACCTGCGGTTCCGCTGAATGTCATCATCATTGTTCAAATGTAAAGGAAAACCATAATGATTTGTGATGTGACAGAGAGAACGTATGTCAGAATAGAAGAGTATAGAAAGAAAAGACACGTTGTGCCAATTCCAACTAATTGGAAGAAGATGAAAGAAAAAAGAGGATATTTGTAACCCTAAAATGCAACAAATCTAGCAGAATTTAAAACAAAATTTTACGCGGGGAAAGCCTTAATATTTGATTATTTAAACAAGACTAAAATAAACTGCTGACAAAAATTGACTCATATAGTCAATATTAAAGCGACATGTTAGTACCTTCATGCATTCATTACAAAGTTTATTTACCAACCAAGTTATCGTCACGGACCAATAACCTCGTAAAGAAAACAAGTTTCACTGTTTCGCAAAATATTTCCTTCACCACATAACACGTAGTAAATTATTCTATTGAAATCTACCGGCATACTGGAATAATAGATTACAGACGGAAACAGGTAATTTGTGTGAAAAACCTACCTATTATGTTAGATGGCCTCGGTATAGTATTATAATAAGCGAGGCATAGTTTGTGCTATGGGTGGATGACTTCGACATGTTCTTAAGATTCTTAGTAGAAGTGGATAGCATTTTAAAAGCCAGCTAAATATATGTTGTTCACAAAATAGCCACGGCCGAGTTATCAATCACTTCGCCAACTAGCTAATGGTTGTCGAATGTTAGATCTGCCTTTCACTAAATTCAAAACTAAATTAAAAAGCATCTTGCTAAAAAGGGGATACTACACTATTGAAGAATACTTAAATGACAAAAATTCATTTACATAGCAGCTCGCTCCAACCTCTTATACTAAATTTTGTATAACGTTTTTATTTATTTTTTTATCTTGCCATGCTTGTAAGGAATTTGTGGAGACATATTGCAGCATAACATTTTAGCACGTCATGTCATTATTATAACAATAATATTATATTTCTTTGCTTTTATTGTCTTGGTCTTATTGAGTATGCATTGTTTGCTACAACTCCATTAATTCTTCAAAAAGTAATTCTGTAACATACTTCTGTACAAAACTTATAAAAAAAAAGAATTTGAGATATAAATAGAATATGAAATATAAAGAAAAACAATATTTAGCTAGACGTGTTGTTGGGGAGTTTCTTGCCGCTTCTTCTCCTTTACAGCATCAACACGTTGCGAAGCGGTGTACATAGAATAGGACGTAAAAATTAAAATTTAACTTACATGTATGACCTTCAAAAAGTGTTCTCCAGTGGAACTTATTTTGAATAAAAACTTTTGAATTTGAATAGAACCGAAAACCGACAAATTAACGGTTTAGCTTACAGTCGTCGGCTGTCTGTTGGCGAGTAATTACCCCCTTAGTTAAAAAGCTATCAGCCGGTTTTTTAATGCACAAGTATTAGCCGGATGCCTATATTTTTGGAATTTTGGATGGTTACCCGCTGCTTGTTCTTAGTTTCCAAGCCTTGATAATAATAATAACAGCCCTTAATGTCTCATTGTTGGGCTCCAGACTGCACATTTTTAGTTGGAACGGGCAGGGTTGGGCAGTATTTCAAATACTTGTAATTGAAATACGTAATTGAAATACAAATACGTATTTTGTATTTGTATTTCAATTACTTCTTAAAAATGTAATTTGTAATTAGTATTTCAAATACCTAACGCTGAGGTATTTTGTAATTAGTATTTCAAATACTTATGGTTGCAAAATACATTTCACAAAATACATTTAGCTACCTTATTAATGGGTGTGTTCTTCAGAAAATAGCGCTCGATAGCTTTCATAAGCAAAATGGTGACCGCTAAATATTAAGTACATTCTGCAGTACTGGCCATTTAAAATAAATATTTTTGTTTGACTAAGATATATAATTTCAAATTAATTTTATTTTGATAACACGAAATTCTTTTTTAAAAATTAGTCATTTATTTATTGATAAGTGTTATGTTTTCTTCGCATTTGAATCTTTTTCGCCATCATGGATAGTTAAAAATTCGAGTAATTATGGAATAAGAGTACCGTCGTGGCAGCAACGCGGCAAGAGCGACAAGCAACATCAACGACCTTTATGAGCGAACACTACAATGAACGCACCAATAACAGGTTTGCCCGCTTGCATTCTGGAAATTTCGATCTTTTTTTTATAGCTGGAGTACAGCAGACAGGCTGATGGCCCACCTGATGGAAAGCGGTTACTGTCGCTTATGGACATTTGCAACACCTGAGATTTCATCAACCCGCTGCCAGCCTCGAAGAAATTTTATGACACCTTTTTTGAAAAAGGTTCTACAGAACCGTTGTGTAGATGAGCGAAGCGGCTTAAAGAAGTGGGGGTGAAATCCCGACACATGGCGAGCGGTTCAATGATAGAAAGAGAAGAAGAAAGAGGACGAATACACCATTCTATACAGTTCTTCCGAATACTCCCCGTTATACAGTCAGTAGAATACGTAGAGAGAAGCGAAGTCTCTCATAAGGCCAAGCCTATCTAGACCATCTGTTAGTGTGGGATCATCAACAACGTGAATGGCTCGACGTTGAATATAGTCTAGGGGATCGAGTTGGTAGCCAGGTGCTCCAGCCCAAAAGTGTGACCAGTACTCCATATGCGGGCTCACCTGGGTTTTACAAAGCACAAAGCGTTGCCGCGGTGTGAAATACTGCTTGGACCGGTTTAACATTCCCAGCTTCTTAGAGGCAAGTTTTGCCTTGCCTTCAAGATAGCCCCTGAACATCGTTCGCGATGTCAACACTGAGGATCCTAATACTCTTGGTGGTGGTAAGGGGAGTTCCTTGGAACTGAAGCAATTGCTCAAATGGAGTTTTTTTTGGCAGAGAATACGTAGACGTATGTCTTCTTGGGGTTGAAATGGACAAGGTTTTGTATCCCCCATTCAGAGACTCACTCTAAGGAATACTCTACTTCAGATACAAATCTAACCCAACTTTCCTCCATAAGTGATCGAGGGAAATTTGCACGACCAGAGTACTGCGCATCGCCTGTGCTGTCATCCGCATTGGAATGAATGTTGCGAATAGACAACATATCATTGATATGTAAGATGAACAACGTTGGCGATAGCACACAACCCTGGGGCACACCAGCGTTGATGGGCTTAAAACTTGAGCGACAACCGTCGACAACGACTTGAATGCTGCGCTCATCAAAAAAGCTGGATATCCAGGTGCAAGGCCCTTCTGGTATCCCAAACGATGGCCGCTCCGATAGAAGAGCCCTGTGCCAGACCCGGTCGAAGGCCTTAGCAATATCTAAAATTCTAGACTAACTGCCAGTGCTTCCCCTTTGCTCTCAATGGCTTCAGCCCAACGGTGGGTTAGGTAAAGCAAGAGATCCCGAACTAAGCGACCATGGCGGAAGCCGTATTGCCGATCGTTTAGCAGCTGGGAATCTTCGAGGTAACACAAGAGCTGCGCGTTGATAATACGCTCCAACACCATTGAGAGCAAAAAGGTTATTGCTATAGGCCTATTCGATATTGTCTGTTACGTCCCCTTTTTTGGGGACAAGGTGCACATGGGCAATCTTACACGAAGCGAGGACACAACCCTTGTAGTAAGAGAGAGTGAAAAGTCGGGCAAGGACTGGCTGGGGACAGATCAGCTAAACACGTCTGCAGCACAATGGCTGGATTGCCATCAGGGCCAGAAGACTTTTTGACGTCGAGGGAGAGGAGAGCACATCGGACTGCTTTTTGAGTAAAGCGCACCTCCGACATTCTAGACTCACACTCAGGGATTGTAGGTGGAGTTTCTCCTATGTCTCAAGAGTTGAATTGGCCGCAAAGATTTCATCCAGAAGATTGACTTTATCTTTGGCGGCGTGTACCAGACAGTCGTCCACTGTGCGCAGAGGTGAAAGAGACCCTCGACAAAAGTTTCCTTGGACAGCTTTGGTGAGGGCCCAAAAAGCTCTAGTCCCAGAAGAATAGCTAGAGAGGCGCTCACCAATTCTGCTGATATGATCTAATTTTGCTCTTACGAGCTGTTTTTTGAGGGACCTGGGGGCGGCATTGTATCACTTTTTCAGGTCAGAGGAACTTGGAGCCTGACGAGCCCGCGCTACAGTCCAGGCTGGATAAGCCTGTTTCTTTAGCTTTACAGCTTCACTGCTGTACTTATTGAACCATTGTGGTTTACTCGTACCACCGATAGGTACAGTTGAGTTTGGAATTAAACATGCTATTCGCTGCAGTACTACATCGGCGAACCAGTCTGTGCTCGGATCAGAAGCTTCCGACGAGAAACATAACTGCCTCCATGGGTAGGATGCATAGAATTCACAGAGTTCATCCCAATCTGCTGACCTGTATCACCACACCTTCCGTCATCCAGCGGGACGAGTCCAATCGGGAATAGGAAGGGGCACCACCAAAGATACCAGACAATGATCAGAGGTTCCCAGTGGAGCACTGATGAAGATCTGGTAGTTCTCCAGGTGTGTGGTCAGCAGCAGATCCAGCAAAGAAGAGTCATGATCCACTCTATCCGGTATTCGGGTAAACTTCGTAATCACCTGAGTGAATCCATTGGCGAGAGCAAATTCGTAGGCAGTAGTCCCTGACAGATCAGTTTTCGGGGAACCCAACCACTCAGCGTAATGAGCATTAAAATTCTTGAGTATGACTACCTCTGCAAAAGGATACTGCAAAAACTTTGTCGGTCACCTCATGAACGAGTTCAAAAAAGCGAGCTGTTTCAGTCCTTGTGCATTCCCTGCCATGGGACCGATATAAGCACGCATAGATCCGGGTGGAACCACCAAAATCTACGCGTACCTACAAGATGGAAATGGCGACGAATTGTGAAGCTTGCCACCACCCCTGTCATGAGGACCACGACCACTCTGCCAAGAGTGTGACGACGAAGAAGAAGAAAAAGAACAAGATGGAAATATCCCTATCTTCAAGGCCGTGGAGATTAGAATAAAAAAAATATAATAAAATTAGGTTAACTTATTTCAGAAAAAACGGCAGTTATATAGGCAAGGACCTAATAATAATTAATATTTGATTTTTTGTGAGTATTTTATTTACATAAACTAACATCTGACGGGGTATTTTGTAATTTGTATTTTGTATTTGTATTTTAAATACATATAGTTGAAACGCTGTATTTTGTATTTTATATTTCAAATACCCGACTTAAAAGTATTTTGTATTTCGTATTTTAAATACATGCGAGACAGTATTTTGTAATTTGTATTTCAATTAAAGGAAACCATGTATTTTGCCCAGCCCTGGGAACGGGCAGTATAGCCGCCATGCTTGTCCAAGCAGATCGGCGGGTTTGACATATCGGTTACCTCGATGTACAGATTTCATTACGTTTTTTCCTTCACCGTCAGTAATTGGTGATTGTATCAATATTCACATAAGACTCTTGAAACGCCAGTTTGGACTCGAGATCATTACCCACTAAGCTACCACGGCTTTATAGCTTTATAATATTAAGATATTTAAGGAACATAAAAATACTTTCTGACGCTCCACGACTGTGTAATAGTGAAATCTTTAAAAAAGCTAAGTGTGACCAAAATTCATGTGAATGAGGGACAATATTTGATTTTTGTAAATACACATGTCTTTTAAATTATAGCGATATTAATAAAAAAAATTATTTAAGTTAAGAGGGGACATCCATATTCGACGTCACACGCTAAGGGAGAGGGAGGACTATCGATGAAGTATGACATTGTGTGGCAAGTGGTGATGATGTGTGACACGTGATGGGCAAGTGAGTGAGAGTTATATGTTTATGCTGTTTGGTGTCGAGACGCTTGGACCGTAGGATCCTAAGGCCATGAGCCTTTACCAAAATTTATCAAAACGACTCTCATTTACTTTTCAGGTGATCAGAAGGCTGGTGCTTACCTCGAGCAACGGATCAGTACGGTGACCCAGCGAGGAAAAGTAGCAAGCTTTCTGGGCACCTTATCCATAGAAGACGGTGATCTAGGCTCAGTATTCTACTAATAGTCTTGAGGGACTATGGGTAGAATAAAATACAAATAAGTTTTCATTTATTGTATTAGATTATTTAAAAAATTCTTTATAATAATAGCTTATAATTTATGTATATTTATTTAGGGGTGGTGGGGTCCTAAAATGCGTGACATCACATTTCGAAATCTAATATATTTAAATTTTAAAACACGAAATTTGGGCTATTAACGAAAAACTTCAAAATTAATTAATTAATAATGGAATTTAATGGAAATAAAACTACACACTTACAGAACTGCTGTATTAATTTAATAATTTCTTGATGTAAAATTGAAAAAAAAAGGTGATGTCGAACTAGGGAGGAAGGAATCTCACGGATGTGACCGGCTGTGATGGTGGAGGGGTCCAAAAACCATGAAATTCGTGGGAAGTCATTTGCGGATGGCCTTAGGTTAGAATAGGTGGCGAGAATTTTTCTTTCGAGGTCGTGAAAAGTGTCTCTTCTAACTTCTGAATTATTGTTCACTTTTATAATCAATATTACATTTTTTTTAAATAAACCTGTGCAGCAAAACAATTAATTTTAAGTTCCAATCAAAATACGAGGCCATATTAATTTTTGTAGTTTAGTAAATAAGATTATAGCAAGTACTTCGAATAATAAAGTAAAAAACGGCGACGACACAACTCTTACAAATCTTTAGCCAACAAAATTATTTTACATACATACATAACTTCACGCCAGTTCCCTTGCGGGGTAGGCACGAACAACAGAGCGCCATTTAGGCCCATTCTTACACACCTCACTTGGTTCTTTGACATTCATAACTCTTGTCATGCACACTCGTCTGTTCTTAAGGCTCCTGACATCACCCTCCGCTAGTACACGATCAATTTGATCATGGAAGGTGTGTCGTGGCCTTCCACGACTTCTGCATCCATCCACTTTTGCATTGTATATCTGTTTAGTCATTCTTTCATCATGCATTCTTTCCACATGCCCGAACCACCGGAGCATTCCTTTCCTTACCTTCACCCCGACACTCTCTTTCAGACCAGCTCTCTTTCTTACTTCGGTATTACGAACGCGGTCCGCGAGCGTCACTCCGCAGATTTTGCGCAGTGCTCGCATCTCAACCGCGTTTACTCTACTTTCATGCTCTCTCTTCCATACCCAACTCTCGCTTCCATACGTGAGCGTAGGTACCAGCACCGCGTTGTGTATGGCGAGCTGGGCCTTCTGGCTGAGGTTCTTAGCGCCTAGAAGTTTACCTAACGCTCCATTCAAACTATTCCCCAAATTTACTCTTCTTTCTATATCAAAATTATTTTCTAGACGAAAATCATGATATCGATACATGTAATTACTTTCTCGCCTGCCATGTTTACAAGAAATTATAGGTCACGATCATGATAGGGTCGTATAATTTATCTTATTGTTTATTTTTATCAAGTTGTTGATAAACGAAAATATGACGACCGAACACTCAAACTTTGACGACTTATTTTTATTATGAAATATCAGTCTCATATATTTTAATTAGCTTCTGCCCGCGTCGTCGTTCGCGTGGAATTTATTTTCAAGAACCCCGGATTTTGAAACATTATTCATTGGTGCTCCGTCTGCCCCTATTGGTCTTAGCGTGATGATATATAGCCTATAGCTTTCCTCAATAAATGGGCTATTTAAAACTGCAAGAATTTTTCAAATCAGACCAGTAGTTCCTGAGATTAGCGCGTTCAAACAAACAAACTCTTCAGCTTTAAATATTAGTATAAGATAACATTTTCATTTAATAGTAGGATGATATAATTATAAAGATATTTGAACGCCCGCTCTTGTTCGTATAAATTCCTCTAGAATTTACTATTTTTTTAATTATTAAAAGAAGAACAAACAGCTACAATATAAGAGATAATGTTATAAAAAATTACAATAAAATCAAATAATACACAAAACGCACCAGTTTTAATAACAACAACAGTTAATAAATAGGAAGAATATAAAAATAAACAAAACGTATAGAAAAGTGATAAATATTATAAATATACCTAAATACATTTAAAATACACCCAATATTCTTAATTACTAAGCTTAGATCACCCATGTCTTGAAATATGAAGTGCATTTCAAAGTAAAGGGAAAACAAACCCGCAACTTACGATAATTTCATAAATATACGTATGTCAATATATTTCGTAGATAAAAGATGTCAATGTAACCTTGTAGCCTTGAATGCTAACTTTGAAAGACGAACTGAATACAAAAAATAATCAGATAAACTCTATTTCGGAGTAAGTAATGATGATAATTATACGTTTCTACGCCCATAACCAAGTCTCAGTTCCATAAAACTTGGAAGGAGAGAAACATCTCTCCTACAAAAAAAAATAATCTTGTACAAACACTTATTTTCTACATTTTTCATTATGGAGCTGAGACTTGGACTTTGAAAGCATCTAATCGCAGTCAAGTTGACGCTTTTGAGATGTGGTGCTGGAGAAAAATGTTGCGTATACCCTGGACTGCACACCAAACCAACACATCTATTACACAGAAATTAACAATAAAATCAAGACTATCATCCATCTGCTTCCGCAAAGTTCTTGATTGCTTCGGACACAGTGAAAAAACAGGGAGATAATTTAGAAAACCTAGTGGTTACTGGCAAATAGAAGGATCTCAAAGCCGTAGTCCCATGCGTTCGTCTACGACTACGACGCATTGCATATTGCCGTCGATCGTCACGGAAAGGTCACGACCCTCAGGAATGAGGAATACGACTCAAGGAGGAGGAAAGCTCAGTGAAGGATTTATTTCGGGTCAATTTTACATAAACTCCACACTAACAATGCCAATTTTCCACCAATAATAAGCTAAAAGAATAAGATGGTGTGTTGTGTCAAGAATAGATAAGATGAGAAATGAGTATATAAGTGAATCTTCAAGAGGCATGAAAGTCATATGACAAAAAGTATGTTAAACTGGAAGATCAATAACTATAAGTGTAAAGGTAGACCAAGAAAGAGATAGATGGATTATGTGAAAGATGATATGATGATTTGTGGTGAAACAGCGGACGTATGCGAGAATAGAGAAGTATGGAAGAAAAAGGCACGTTGTCCCTACACCAAATGATTGGGGTAAAATGAAACAAAAGAGAGAAGTATGACTAAAGATATTAAGATATAGAAAACCAGCACTAGTACCACATTAAAAGTTACATAAGCATGTTCAATAATTATTCTAGTCATCACGAATCAATAACTCGCAGGATAAGTATAGCACGATATTAACACGATGATGTAATAAAAGTTATTATTTCTATACATTACGTTTTTGCATTTAGGGTTTCGTTGTCTTACTTCAAAAAACTAAACCCTTAACCAGTCTTTATTTTTTTGGCTATTTAGACCAGTCATTTTGAAATATTGGTTTTTTATAAGGAAATTCGTAATATGTTTTAATATTAACTATTTATTAATTTTCGCTCGATGTGTGTGTAACTTTTTTGCTGTAAAACAAAAAAAATACATTTCTAAAGTTTCTTTCGTGTATTGTCGTCATGAGGACTAAACAAGTATGCCAAATTGCAAAGTCGTAAGTATAGAGTAACTGATTCTAATTCAGATTTGCAAGATTTGACTTAAACAAACAAATTAAATAACTATAAACATTGCTAGGTAATTAAAAGTTTGTAAAAATATGTTTTCTAGATGGCGCTATAATACAGTAAAATAGTCAAAAAAACAAAAAAAAGTGGATATGGTCACCCTACATACACCTACAACCTACTTACAACAAATGGGGGAAGAAAATAATTTTTCAATATATATAAGGTGTATGGAATACCGTGAAATAGACATAGCGAGATAGGTGTGGTAAACTTATAACTACCTATATTTTAAAATTTTTATTTAATGAATGTATGAAAACACTTTATTGTTTACGAAATATTAAAACTATGTTCATAATTGTGTTTAATTTAATTCAATAAGTTAATATGCGGTGCTGAAGTCGTAAAAAGTGTTCCGTCATAACATAATTAATTAATAATAAATTCAAGATGGAAAATTTCGCACGCATTAGAGATGATATAACTTAAAAGCACATTCAATAATTTACAGTAATAGATTTTGAGATATGCAGTATTTTCGGTTAGACAAACTTAGAATTTTGCAGCTAAAAGAGAAGCGGTACTGTATCTTTGCCTCCAGTACAGAACCTTTCACTGCACGTATTTTATGATACATTGGGTTAAGTTCTTTAGTTTTTGTGTTGTACATACAAGGTTTTCTATTGATAGTTTTTCTATTGCCGTTTAATAGCCTATTCATGTATAGTAGTCGATTTTACGCAATGGTATAATATGATGAATTATCACCAGCATGTAGTGGTTTTTAAGACATACAGAAACAACAAAAAAAACGGAATTGTAGAGAACAAAACATTAATTATATACATACGTATTTATTCTCAAGATACGTAATAAGTAAATAGATATGTAAATTATATAAGTAACAAATGATCACTTAGCACCCATGCGCACGATACGGCTAGCCGCTTTCCGCGGTCGGCCGGTTACCGGTTCGGCCGACCGCACTACGGCTAGCCAGCCGCATAGTGCATATGAGCGCTTACATTCTTAAACGTCAATAAAGTTTTGACTTCTTTGATATTACATACTAATGCTCCTCTGCACAACCTGCGATTAGCTACATTAACGTATATACCTGAGTTTCTGCCAATGTTTAACGTCATTAACAATGTCGTATATCAAATAACGCATTAACCCCTAGGCTGCATCTGCGTGACACATCCACTAACACTAACATTATCAGGGCATAGCAGGCACATAAAAGAGTAAACATAGAACAATGTGTGTAAGTTGTGGTATAAGGACTATTAAGTATTAAGCTTACCTATGATACATGGCAATACTGTGCACTGCTGGCCACTTTTTCCTAACATCGTCGCAGATAATCTTCATAGCCTTCAACGCCATAGGCTCGTAAGCCTCGTACTCCAACCTCAGCACCTGTCGGGGATATCACTCCCTTAGAAAACTTTCATATAAACCTTGTTATACATAAACAATTACTTTAGTGTTCCTGTACTAAGAGATAGAATGCGGAAAATTCGTGGCAATTCGCGAACTACAAAGAGTTTAGTACAGCTGACAAAATGCCATTTATTGTAAAATATTAATTAGTACAGCATACATACCGACGGCCTAATTGTGATGTGAAATGATTTTGTTGTAATTTCTCAATCTGAATGTGTTTTATCCGAGGATGGAAATCGGTTACCGTCCAGTATGTGCCAATGTTCTACCGGGCTCGAACGGGAGACTGGAACCTGGCCTCTGATGTTGGAACACAACTCAAAGTTGCTATAGCGGCATACTCTATCTAGACCAGGAGAGGTGGCTATCCAGACGGATTATTATAAAAATATGTAATACAAATAGAGTTGTCAGATGTGCAGTTTTATTTATTTTATTTTATTTGGGGGGCTAACAGCTATCATTAATTATAACTAGAAATAAGCTAGATCAAGCTATTAATAAGCCTCCACAGATTACAGTAAAAATAAAAATAAAAAAAGGAAATTAAACAAAGAAATAATAAAAAAATGTGCATAGGTATAAAGGTACTTAAACTGATAAATCACAGTTTGAATAAAACTTGACCAACTTTGCGCTGAACAATGCTACACTATTAGTAAATAGGTAAATTCATTTGCTGTTATGATGCAGAACGAATTACATCGGTAAACAGTGCGCGTCAATGGTGTGTGTAATAATTTCCTAGGTCGAACATTAGTAAGGGGAACATACAAATGGAGTTTCTCAATGAGATTTGCACATTAATTTTAGATTGCGCAATTTTAACTAAGAAACGTAAATCAGCAATCTTTCTTCTAGTTTTAAGAGGTAGAAGGTTAAATAAAGTACCGCGTTCAACGTAACATTTCTGTGGTAATTTAAATTTGAAATTAATAAACCTAGTGAATTTCTTTTGAATATTTTCTAGTCTAGTGGAATGTATTTCATAGTAAGGATTCCAAATTTGACTAGCATATTCGAGGTGACTGCGGACGAAAACATAATAAACAACAATTTCTTTATGTTTCTCCGTTCAAGAACATCTTGGACAATAGTACATTATGGTACTAGTGTGTAACATTGGTGATTACCGCCGAGGCGCCATTGAGACTCGAGCCGTAGGCGAGGGTCTTAAGAGAGCCGAGGACGGTAATCATGAATACACACGTGTATCATACGACGTTTTTCAACACACTTGTGAATAAAATAACAACAAAAACTCATTTTATTTAGTAGATAAAAAAAGTTATATATGAGTGAAAGTTTTATTTATTAAACACGTACGAGTTAAAATTATCTATTTAAATAAGAAGTTGCATGAAATGAGCAAGCTATAGGAACATTAATTTATTTGTTCTATAGAACACAACCTTTTTTTTTGAAAAAAAAACTTTTTTAAGAACAAAGCAACTCAACCAATAAAATTTACAAAAAAATCTATAACTCACTAGTGAGTTATAATGTTTTTTAGTCACAGTTTGATTATGGGTGTCATTCTGTGCCTAATTGCGGTGACCATAGAGCCACTTTATGAGCAAGTGTGTTGAAAAAGATTTTTCCGGTTTTAAAGCAAATTCATTTATTATCCGGCGAACTCTGTCTGTATCTCGCCGTAAATACTGTAAAAAGTCAATAGTGCGTTTTCTTTAATATAACTGCTAGTTGCATTGAATTCAAAGATAAAAAGATGCCATCTCAGGCACTAAAACGTCATTAAAAGCAGTGTCATCGAGTACTAAATAATATGAAAAAGTAGACTGGCTCTTAAGTTAGCATTCGATGCAAATTTAGTAACTAAAAAGTTAATATTTAGTTAATTTATGCTAATAAAAAACAATTAAAAACTTGTCCGGCTTTTTTCGAAGTCATCTGGCAACCCTACATACAAATGACGTCCAACAAGGTCATTTAAATACTATAAGTAATTTATCATTAAAACAAAGAAATGAAACTTGATGCAAAACATTTACACAGCTGAGAAAACAAGTTTGTGATTTGATAAACTTATTGCAACTTACGTATGTATAAATCGCAAACAGACCGGTATTTCGTGTAATTTAGACAATAATATCGACGCCCCCCACGAATAATTCAGCAACGTGCTATTATGATCTTTTAGTTTTCATGTAAAATTCTACACTCACATATTTTTTTAAATCAATCGAATTTTTTAGATGTTATCTGTAATATTAGTTATGTACAATATAATTTGAAACCAGTTAAAACAACTAATACTAGCGTAACTATTTTTCCGTTCGAAAAATTGTACTTCGTGTGTCACTAAAAATTTGCATACAGTTTCAAATCGTGTAATATCTCTAATCTTATACTAATATATAAAGCTGAACATTTGTTTGTTTAAACGCGCTAATCTCAGGAACTCCTGGTCTGATTTGAAAAATACTTTCAGTGTTGGATAGCGCATTTATCGAGGAAGGCTATAGGCTAAGCGTTAGGTAAACTTCTAGGCGCTAAGAACCTCAGCCAGAAGGCCCAGCTCGCCATACACAACGCGGTGCTGGTACCTACGCTCACGTATGGATGCGAGAGTTGGGTATGGAAGAGAGAGCATGAAAGTAGAGTAAACGCGGTCGAGATGCGAGCACTGCGCAAAATCTGCGGAGTGACGCTCGCGGACCGCGTTCGTAATACCGAAGTAAGAAAGAGAGTTGGTCTGAAAGAGAGTGTCGGGGTGAAGGTAAGGAAAGGAATGCTCCGGTGGTTCGGGCATGTGGAAAGAATGCATGATGAAAGAATGACTAAACAGATATACAATGCAAAAGTGGATGGATGCAGAAGTCGTGGAAGGCCACGACACACCTTCCATGATCAAATTGATCGTGTACTAGCAGAAGGTGATGTCAGGAGCCTTAAGAACAGACGAGCGTGCATGACAAGAGTTATGAATGTCAAAGAGGCAAGTGAGGTGTGTAAGAATAAGCCTAAATGGCACTCTGTTGTTCGTGCCTACCCTGCAAGGGAACTGGCGTGAAGTTATGTATGTATGTATGTATGCTATAGGCTATATATTATCACGCTACGACCAATAGGAGCGGAGCCGCAATGAAAAATGTTTCAAAATCGGGGGGGCTTTGAAAACAAATTCCACGCGAACGGCGTCGCGGGCACAGCTAGTGGAAAATAAAACAAAAAACAATAATAGTGTCAGAAAACTTATGTTTAAAACAATAATTAATATAATATAATATTATTATATATCAAAAATAATAATCTTTATCCGTGCAGGAACGGAGAAAGAATACAATTTTCTGCAGCTGGGCGGCCTGTCGTTGGTAGGGTATTTGCCCGTCTGGATGGCCACCATTCCCTGGTATAAAGTATGCCGCCAGTCCAGTCTCTCTTTAAAGAGCAGCAGCGCATTTATTACGCCTTTGTTTTACAATTACCGACTTATTGCTTAGGAACATCGACTTGATAACCCCGTTCAATTTAAAGTGCAAATAAAGACGAACATAAAACAAGTTCACGGATTTATATAGATACATAGAAAACACATTGCTCACATATACACAATAAGTTTTTCACATGGGCCTTCAGTTTCTAATCTTAAACTGTACGAAATTGCGAAAAACGTATCTTGACGTAACGACAGCATTTACAGTTTAATATAGATCAATATCATATTTTAATAACGTAATGCAATTCATTCATAGGTTTCAAATGATTAACAAATACATGTTTATTTATATACGGCCCCTTTGGGATATATCCAACTCGGGTCACTGTTCAGACGAACCTGACACACGACCCCGTTAACCTAAGTCATCAGTAAGAGCTAAAACGTGATTTCAAACATACATTACATTATTTATTTCAGTTATAAATTTATCACCACTAGTGGTCGCCCGTGGTCGAAATTCGACCATAATAATTAATTTAAATTATAAGTTTGAACATTATTAAAGTTCTGTTGTCAAAGATTATACTTCTATAACCACATATTTTGCCAAGGCTACACTGTTAATTTGACTTTAGCAATAAACAAAAGAGTATGTATGCGTGTGTGATGTTGTTTTTATCGATTAAATGTATTTTTTATGCATAATTTAAAAAAAAATATTAGCATTCGCCTCGCTTCTTCTCTATATAAACTATAAGTGTGCGAAATTTCATACTCCTCCGTCCGCGCAATTTTCGTAAAAAGGGGTAAAGGAGTGTAAAGTTTTTGCTTCACGTATTAATATATAGATTCTAACATTTACTTACGGCTTTGCATTATATGTGAATACAGCCAATTTATTTTTTATTTTATTACATTAGTTCAGCAAACAGACAGACGGCCCACCTGATGGAAAACGGTTACCATCGCCTATAGACATTCGTAACACCAAAGGTGCTACCAATGTGCTGCTGCTCTCTAAAGGGCTACTGGGACCTGGCTACTAATGCCGGAACAGAGCTCAAGGTTGATATGGCGGCATTCTCTAGACCAGGGAATGGTAGCCATCGAGACGGGGCCAATACCCTACCACCATGCTGTGTATCTGCGATAAACAGAACTTTTTCAATCATTACAACCTCATTTCATTACTTCATAATATTATTATAAATCACACATGTCACTCGCCTTACATACGTCTAACATAAATATTACAATTAAATAATATATATAAATTAAGTACATAAAAAGCTATAAAACATAAAATATACATGTAAATCCTAAAAGCCTTTAAATAATATATTAACAAAACACTGTGAGTTATTTTGTCGCCTCTTACGACAGGGTGATCAAATAATGTTTATACAAATTTTGTTCTGACGGTCTATTTGGATGGACTAAGCCTATGCCCGTCTAATTTAGAAACGCAGATAAAATATTCTTTGTCTATTCTTGGCATAGTCAATTTCGTAAAGAACCATTCCCTTATTATTATTTATTAGTAAATACTATGGTCTGGGTGTGAATTATCCGTCGTATATTATCCATAGCATAACCGTAACTTGCTTAGCTCAGAGATATGCCATGTGTGTATTTGTCTATAGGTTATTTAAATAAAACGTTAAAAAGATATTGGTAGGAGGGCTATGTGAAATGCCAATCTGTGTAGGTAAGAACTGTCTTATTTATTTCTTCAAACAGTTTTGCATGTTTCAGAAAGAAGGGCAGGATAGACTTAAACCTTTAAGAAATTAGCGACTAGCAACTAAAAGGTCGAAAGCGCCATGTATTTATTGGCGCTTACGTTTTTTATTAGTCCATATATTATTACTGTATTACTATCTCTTACGTTCGACGGCTTTCCACACGTATTAAGTGAAATATTATAGCAACTCATAACCCGATCGGGCACGCTCTTGTTTCAAGACATGCGGTAAGATTGCAAAATTAAAAATACAAATTGTAATAAGAAGTTAGACGTTTTTTCAACAGCGGTGTAGTCGGCGCTTGCATCATACGGTGTGTTTTTTCAAGCGACTTACCGTAGTCGAATTTTCACCCCGCGCACTGATAGGCAGTGTAATTACTGACGTCGAGATTAAACAACACGTCTCAAGATGCAACACATTTATGACGAAATTAAAATGTTATAAGCGATGATGTCCACAGAAGTCTGTTTGTTTGACCATATCTATACTATAATAAATCTGTAAATGGTCCGAGTTTGTACAATGCATTTAAAAATGTGATAAAAATAATTCGGACCAGCAAGATCTAAAAATACATTTTTTAGAATTTTTGCCTGTTAGAGCATCACGTGATAGCTCCTGAACGGATCTAAATGAAACTCAACATGGAGCTGGCTTTATACATCGGGGCGTAACTCAGGACTCTTTTCATCGTTTCCGTGGGATAGACGAAAATAGCGAAAAAGATGGCGCTGCGATCGCATCTTTTTTGGAAACTACTAAACGTAACACGACATAGTGCTGGCTTATAACCCGAGTTAACACTTAGCATAATATTTTATTCCGATAAATGAAGTTATTTGTGTGGAATAGACGGATTAGCAAAAAATTTCGTTGTGTTGGCTTGCATCCAACAACAGTCTTACATTTTCTTTTATCAGTAAATAATAGCCTGTGTTTGACGGCTGGTAACACTGTTTTTATTTTTAATAGAGGGTATCACAAAAAGATAATTGAATCGATACCGTGAGATACACTTGATCATTGATGTTTCGACCTCTAAACCTAAAAAAGAGCCTTTATCCTGTTCGAAACGTGCAAGTAGACATAAGTGCCCTGATAATTGCGAATAAGACAAATTGGAAAAGGAGGAATATAGTTAAAGAGTCTATGACTAAGTTGTAGGGGCTAAATTGTGAACCGCTTATTAAAATGTAAGTAAAAGCCATGCTAACTAAGTGTTTTGTTACGTATTATGGTAAAGGAAATAGATGATTATGTTCGTAAATATGAAATAGTTGTTTGACAATACGAGAGAAAAAAAAAACACTGATTCGTTTTTCCATTAGCCTGTAAAGGAATAAAGTGTCATTTATATCTCATAAAATAAAGTAATATGTATATTAAAAAAAAAAAATACTCATCTATAATTCAATGCTGATTTCGTTATTTTGTAATATCGTTGTGGACATGGAAAAAGAATTAAGAAGATTCTCTTACGATCCCACTTCTGAACTGTTAGTTACAGTTTCAAGTTTAATGGGTTCGCAATAGAAAAACAACTATTTCATATTTACGAACATAATCATCTATTTTCTTTACCATAATACGTAACAAAACACTTAGTTAGCATGGCTTTTACTTACATTTTAACAAGCGGTTCACAATTTAGCCCCTACAACCTAGTCATAGACTCTTTAACTATATTCCTCCTTTTCCAATTTGTCTTATTCGCAATTATCAGGGCACTTATGTCTACTTGCACGTTTCGAACAGGATAAAGGCTCTTTTTTAGGTTTAGAGGTCGAAACATCAATGATCAAATGTATCTCACGGTATCGATTCAATTATCTTTTTTTGATACCCTCTATTAAAAATAAAAACAGTGTTACCAGCCGTCAAACACAGGCTATTATTTACTGATAAAAGAAAATGTAAGACTATTGTTGGATGCAAGCTAACAGTTGTGATAAACAACATGTCATTTATTGTATTACTTCAAATCAGGTTGGCTTCGACTCACCTGTATGTTTGGCTGGGCACTTGTCTAGACTATATAGATTTAGTTTATTTGTTATTTTGATATATATTTAAATTATATTTAAAAAACCGAGTTAAGTTTTATGTAAGTAAAATAAAGCAACTACCTTAGTTCCTAAGTATACAAAAGACACTTTCGCATGTTCAATATCAGCATAGAGCACAGTAAACATTTCTTATGTTTTATTTATTGAACATTGTTTACAAATAATGTTTGCTATAAGTTTATATGTGCGCGCAGCTCGTCGCGCATAGAATATATATTGTGGCGCACGCTGATGGTGGTGGTTCTAGGATACCCAGGTCGATGTATTCGTAGAAGTTAAACACTGTTAATTGGTGAAAACTTGTAATAATAATACTTTACATATGAGAGCGTCTGCCTTCGGCTACAACCCAAACAGAAGAAGCACAAAAATGCAACTACAATGTTGCTATTAAAAAATATTTTATGTTGGTGTTGCCAACAATATGTATGTATAAGTTTTAACTAAACCCATATGACAATTACATCATTAAAATTTTAGAATGTTTACTTTAACAACTCAAGATAACTGAGCTCGGAAATACGTCGTCAAACAAGATAAGATAGCTGGGAAGCATCTGCTTCTTTTGATTTATTGAAGTGAGATAATATTTTAATATCTATTGTGCAGTAAAAAAACATTAAGGACTAAAATGTCATTTGATTTTCATACTACGTCGGAACGGCTTATTTTTTATGTGATAAACATAAAGCAAACAGACTGACAAGCCATTCGTAACTTCCAGTAGACATCGTCGCTTAGAACATTATTTTAATGGGCTTCCCTAAATATTGCAGTATATTACATTTTTGAAGATATAAATAGGCAGAATTTACTTACAGCAAATTTGTATGCCGCGAATCTTAATAATAATATTACGAATGTTTTGCAAAATGTTCATTTTGATTTCATACACGTTTATATGTATGTATAAAAAATTACAAACAATTACAATTAAAAACAGACGAGCTTGCATGACAAGAGTTATGAATGTCAAAGAGGCAAGTGAGGTGTGTAAGAATAAGCCTAAATGGCACTCTGTTGTTCGTTTTTTTTTTTTTTATTGGACTTGACTTTATGTTGTTGGTCCGAAGACCTTACAACTTTACCGGGGTCTAAGCTGTTGTTCGTGCCTACCCCGCAAGGGAACTGGCGTGAAGTTATGTATGTATGTATAAAAAATTAAAACTCATTTCTTGAGAAAAAACATATATCTTATACTAGCTGTCCCGGCAGACGTTGTTCTGCCCTGAACTAATAAAATTTAGAACCCGATTCCAGCGCCACCTACCGGGTCCAAATGTTAGCTATCCTATCTTTCAAGTCGGATCAAACTGCACACGGTGTGCAAATTTGATTAAAATCGGTCAAGTAGTTTAGGAGTCCATTGAGGACAAACATTGTGACACGAGATTTATATATATTAAGATTTTCTGAATCAAAATGTTTTTGAAGTGAAACTTCTTTAGAATTGTTGTGATTTCAAAATCTATGAAACGAAAAAGTGACACTAAAAAGAGATAAACACATAAAATTCAACCTTATTGAATTCAATATAAAACGCATTTCTCTTCACCCGTTAACATTAATTTTCAATTTAAATAAAACGTCAACAATTTCAAATGAATTTTAGCTCTATCTGTATATACTTAAGGTAAATATTCTTTTATACGTATTAATCAAAGGAATTTGTGTGTAAGAGTGCATTGAATTTTCATCTTTATGCTAGTGATTTAAAGTGTAATTTAGATTGAATTTTTAAGTATAATATGTTGACGGATGTAGGCTAAAGGAATTATATTTATATTAATAAAAGTTAGAGAAGAATTATCTGTGAATATAACCTCTGAAGTTTCACTTCTACTGCGGGTGAACATACACACTTTTATTTTTTTTTTGGAAATCTTGGTAATATTATTCTTGAGATTTGTGAAATACATATTTGTCGTTAGTAAATTCTATCAATATAAATTATATATATAATATATTAAAAAATGTGTGCGCAAGTTAGATAGATAACATCTATTTCGGGAGTTATCTAAAACTGTCGCTAGAAATGTGTTTCCTATTTTGAGTCCAACACAAACATTTCCATCGTACTAGCTTGGAGGAAATCAATACTAGTGGTACATCTAAAACAGGAGCTACAAGCTCAGCAGTGGAATATTTGAATAATGGTATGAAATAATTCAAAGCGCCATACTGCTCTACAAGACTTGAGATAAACGCATAAACTATTTACTTAAAAATATACTCATTTTTAGAGCTAATATACTTTATAGAAGTTTAAGTAAAGTACCCAAAGCAACGTTAAAAGACCTAATTGACTGAAGTTTCTTTTAATATATTGACTTTGCAATTTATGATTCTTTACAGTGACTACATACCTGTAATAATCGGAACTACTTTCACTGCTCTTAATATTCGAATGTAGCTTTTTCATTACTTTCTAACCTGATTACAGCTACATAAAAACACTAACAACGAATATATATTGTTACAACTTAGCCCCCCGACAAAGACAAATTCCACGAAGCACGCTATTACCTGTCGGCATTTGAACCAATTGTAATACCTTTATGATTGTCTTCTTTTGTTTACTTATTTATTGGTTATTGTGGAGAACAGCCTATTGTACTCGTTTAAGGCCGTTTGCAGGCATAATTAACCAGGTGTGCGGATTACGATTTCTACGAAATTAAGTCGACGATACGGGCGGGCACACTTCTATTTATGAAGTATAAAACGACGGCAGGATGGAGAGAGGAGGCAGTCAAGCGATAATCAGCAGCGAGACGAGACGTGTGTACATTCGATAATCTATATAGTGACGGACTTTGCGCGTGTTATTGAATCGCGCATTACGTTTGAACTGATTGTGTTCAGTTATATTTGTACCTGTGTTATACGTGTTTGTATAGTTCTAATGAATTCTATAGTAATTCCAACGGCATTTTTAAATCAAATCCTGCAACTCGTGACAATATTATCAGGGTCCAAATTTCGCGTGGTGTCTGATAGCTGAAGATTGTTTTAAAATTTTAATATTTAACACTGGCAAGACCCAGAAACCGCGCTATTATGTTGGTCCACGGAAATAAATGGGTTCACTGTTTATGTCATTCATTCATTTAGTTACAGAACCCTAAAAAGCATTTATACTTCCAAAACCACTCAATGGATCTTGTTTAATAGAGGAGAGAATAGTAGCATCTATGGTACGTAGAGAGACACAGCTATTAAAAAGAGACGGGAACTTTTTGGCCCACAGAAATGATATTGAGTTAGATATGGCTTAAGAAAAGCTTTTTTTTATCTATATATTAATACGTGAAGCAAAAACTTTGTACCCATTTTCAGGAACATTGCGCGGACGGAAAAGTATGAAACTTCGCACACTTATAGTTTATATAGAGAAGAAGCGAAGCGAATGCTAATATTTTTTAAAATTATGCATAATAAATACATTAAATAATAAAAAAAAAAATACACACCCTACCATGTATTTCACACACACGCATATATAATCTTCTGTTTATTGTTCAAGTCAAAACAGTGTAGTCTTGGCGAAATCTGTGATTATAGAAGTATAGTCTTTGACATTAATTATTATGGTCGAATTTCGACCACGGGCGACCACTAGTTATAATTAAAATTGGATAACATCAGCCCTAAATTCTATCTGTAAGACGGGAAATCTTAAAAATAAGATCATAATAAAATAAGTTATCAGTTACTATAATCGATTTTTTTGAACGAATTTCAACGATTAATAATATAAAAATTTATAATCCCACTAAAATTGTATAAAATATCAACATAACAAAAAGCAATCACAAAATCGCTGTAACCTTTTGAATTTGAATAGCAAGTTCGTTTCCAAAATTTACCATGCTAGGGAATCGAACCTGGAGCCTCTATGTATGTATATTAATTGTAACATAAATTGTGTCTTGATTATGATGTCATTATTTTAGTTTCCATAAAATATTTATAAAAAAAAACTAATAAAAAATAAAAAAAAGCATGGCACAAATTTTACCACTTTGGAAGCGTATGTTGGTGTGCCAATTAAGTACACACTCTCACTTATTGATTCAAATAAGTGTCTAAGAAACGTCCTCCAAACAACCTTATGATTTTAAAAGACCATTTTAAAAATGATGCATATAGTGGGGTGTTACCACCTTTTTTGAGGAAAATATAGTATTTTTGTTTTTAAGCTATAAAAATATTTAGCTTTTGGGAAATTTAGGAGAAAACGAGTACACATTTATTTTTCATTATTCATTATACATACATACATACATAGATATTGTCACGCCTGTTTCCCATTGTGTAGGGGTAGGCAGAGACGATGGATATCCACCTGCTACGATCCTGACAAACACTTTTCGCTTCATCAACTTTCATTAATCTCTTCATACATACATACACGCTTATTTAAAGTGCTTTTCACATGAGCTTTTTTCAAAATATACGAGAATGTAATAACCAAATAAATATAATATATTCATTATATATTTTATTATTGCATTCTCTATGTGTATGTATTACGATTTTTTTTGCTTTGGTCAGCAAAGATCAATTAGTTTTAAAATAATCATAAGTATGTAACCAAAAATACTTATCATTATTTTGAAATGTATTATTTTCATCACTAACTGTCGCGTTCGTACTATATATTTTTTCTAAAATATATAGTACTAGTCCCTTGGAAGATGGGGCAACCGCTAGTGTGGGATGCGACCTATGTTGACACACTGGCCCCGTCACACCTTCCAATGACCGAGTCAGGGGCTGGCAACACCGCCCCTTTAGCGGAAGACGTCAAACGGCGCAAATATGGAGCCTTAGGAAGGGGTTACATATTTGTGCCGTTTGGGGTTTAAACATAAGGCCCGTGGGGTTCGTCGGCAAAGATTTTGTTTAAAGAAATTTGCAAGAAACTCTTTGACACTACCCGTGATCAGAAGGCTAGCTCATATTTTGCACAACAAATAAGTATTGCCATACAGCGTGGCAATGCAGCCAGCCTTCTGGGCACGCTCCCCGTTGGCAGTGATCTGCTATATAATGTATTTTAGTTTCAATGTCTTTGTTTTTTTTTATTTAGTACAATTGGGTAAAATATAGTACGATTGGCAACCCTAGAACAGTGCCACCCAAGTTTCTTATTAAAACAGGTTGTATTCGACGTATACATAATCTTTTATTTTTGAATATCCTTATTTACACATGTTGCATTTCATACAAATATATTTTTCATGTTTCTTATTTATACAGGGGTTGTATTCAAATTTCATAAGAATATCTTATATTTACGAAGCTTCTTATATATATCATGTTATGTTATTTACTTATATAGTAAGTATGACTCTTTAGAAAATTAACCTTGTTTTTTCTTTCAATGTCGTACATTCAAAGACTTATAATGAGGCTATTGATTCATGCATATTTTATGTGTACATGTGCAGTGTGAATAAATAAGAAATATTATAGATTACCAATTAAATAAATAACATAACTGACAAGGGATCAATAGGGCTATCCAGTGAGGTAACGTAGCTAGCCTTCTGGGAACCTTACACATTGATTTCAATGATCCAGGCTCAGTATTCTACTTATAGTCTTAAGGGATTCTATGTAGAATACAATACCATTAGGTTTTGTTATATTTATCATATTGGTTTATAATAATAAAAGCGTTAAATTTTATGTTAAACTAGCTGATGCCCGCGACTTCACCCGCGTGGTGTGGTTTTTTAGCTATCCCACGGGAACTCTTTAATTTTTTGGGATCAAAAGTATCCTATATGTTGACCAGGGATACAAGCTGCCACCATATAAAATTTCATTTAAATCGGTCCAGTCATTTGGGAGATTAGACGGTACCAACAGACAAACAAACAAATTTGAAAAAATAAACTAAATTAGTTCTATTTCACTTCTTACATCCCCCCGACTCGGTGTTTAGCATTTTTTTTCATTGTATAGAAATTCGACCTCTACAGTTTTATTATATGTACATAGATAAATAAAAGAATAAGCTCTTTTTGTAATCAAAACAAATAAAAAATAGAAAAGAAACAAGTTTATTTCTAAGACCATTATACATAATTAAAACAAATATATTTAAGAGCCGATTCCTTTAACATATCAATCATTCATTTGCTTTGCTATCAATTAAAAATAGACATAAGCTCTCTACATGTAATGTCAAATTTCTACTGATAGTAAGGCAAGTGAATGATCAGTAAGATATAGGAACCGGCCACAAGACAACGAAAACAAAATGTAAATAAATAAAGGAAAAACATCACAGACTATAAAGAGATAATTAATATAAGTCCTAAAAATTGGAACAAAGTACAACAGTTAGTCTGTTGGACCAACATTAATCCTAGAGCAAATTAACTTTGAAACTTACCTTTTTCCCTTCAAAGTTATCCCTTGTAGTTCCAACAAATATTGAGACTGCTCCGCAACTGTCATCTGTCACAAGGTCACTGACTGCATCAACTGACAACTTGTCCACTGACAGTTTTAAGTAATCCATTTTCACTTCTTTGCTTATTTATAGTATGAATTAAAAAAACAACTAAAACAAATATATATAATATTAGAATGAAACAATCAATAGAAATAAGTCAGACGGTGGTATATTGCAGACAGGCATTTCAGATAGCCCTTATGGCCTTTAAGGTTTTGGTAACAAACCAATTATTATGAAATTTGGTATACATACATATATACAATTTTAATAATGGGGAAGACAGAAGGATATTTATGATTCCAAAATATTGAATTTCCACTGGATATGCAGATGAAATTATATTGAAAAAGTTTGTCCATAACATGTGTAGTACAGAAGAGCTTCAATAATCCTGATACGCAAAAATAAGGGCACATGCGGATTGTCAAGGCTTCCGGATCATGGTCTGTAATATTGTACTTATAATAAACAACATGTTCAACCTATGTTTCTTTCGTTAATTATCAAAAAGTAAGTAAAGATAAGTGAGACAAACAAAACAAAAATTAATATGTAAATACAAATGTGCATGTTAGGAACTACAAACATGTAATAATCTGTACACTTGACATGAAGTTAAAAAATATTTTTAGTCTGTAATACTCTTCCTGTCTAAGTTAACGCAAACATAACTTTGTGGCTGTCTAATTCGTTATTTCCGCCTATTTCAAAGTAGTGTTAAGGTCATCTCCTGTAATCATGACTAACAGGGGTCCAGATTATCGAGACCCTTTTGTAGTAATATATAATATATATTTACTCACCTAGACACCGCTGCCTGTAAAATATTTCTTCACACCCTTAAACTATCTATAAACATATCCTTAAGTATATTAACCACCACTCAATGGTGGAATCACAGCAATACTATCCTTTTCTTTAATTTCTATATCAACACAATCCTCACAAACCTCTTCGTTCTTTGCTAGTAGAATATTATTCTTTATTTTCTCTAAATTGTAATTCTCTATAATGATATTTAGCAGCTGTCTGTAGCTTATCTTTTTTGGAAGTTGGATTGTCGCTTCTCTTGTACCAGCCAATTCTTTGGAGTGAGCAAAAAATAATAGTTTCACTGTGACCACAGGATCAATTTCCATATTTCATGCTGTGACAAACAAAAACTATATAGTCAAGGTGGCGAAGTCCTTAGTGGGAGAACTCCATACGCCTCTTGTTATTTCTGTGTTAACAGGTAACTAACTAGAGTTATATGAGCTTACCCCACAACAGACTTCCCCCACTTTGACTATAAAATTATTATAAGAAAACTTATTATCCCTTATTAAGCATATTGCATATAGGGAAGAGTGTTATTTGGTGTAGTTGAAATTTATATAGAAAAAAGGTATACAGAATACAAACATTCATGACATAATATGTGTGACAAATACATTAAATTAAATATTCTTCCATTATAATACCAATTGATATTAGATGAATAAGAATTTGTGGTCATGTAGTCCCATTGAGTATATATTATTAGATTACCAAACAATTTTAATAAAATAAGCTAAAAGTAACATGCAATTATTATAGAGAGAGAGGAGGTTATTGTGATAAAAGACCTTCAACAAAATTAAACATTAAAATCATGGTTTAACTTTGGTATTCAGTATGTATAAGTAAATTAAAATAAATCTGGAGATAAAGACAATTATATATTTCCTACCTAAGTAAGGTACTTTTGTGTTATAGGTAATACAGAAAGCATAACTATAATATCACAAAATAAAAGGCCTGTTTTGACACTTAAGAATGTCAATAGAATGTAACTATGAATGAAATCAACAAAACTGAAAGCCAATAACAATAGATCTATTTAATTGATAATATAATAGGTTGGGGAAACAGTCTTTTCGCAGATAGTATGTATGAACTTGTAATAAGATCTCTTTGGCTATACCATTTGTATCTGGCTGGTTTTGGTATCATTAAAAAGTTTTAATTTTAAAGAAGACAATTCCAAATTAGGAAAATGTGTGATTTTCATTTGTTTTTCTTATTGTTAAAATCAGTGAATCTAATGAAGAAATTCAGTACATTTTAAAATTTTACTATAAAAAAGGTAAAAATGCAACACAAGCCGCGAAAAAAAATTGTAATGTTTATGGACCTAATGCAGTATCTGTGAGAGTAGCGCAAATTTGGTTTAAGCGTTTTCAATTCGGAAATTTTGACATCAAAGATGCATGTCGCTCTGGTCGCCCTGTTACGGACAAAATTGATGCCATTTTTAAAAAAGTAGAGCAAAATCGGCATATTAGTAATTACGATGTAGCAGGAGAACTGGGAATTGACCACAAAACGGTTTTGGCGCATTTGAAAAAAGCTGGGTACACAAAAAAGCTCGATATTTGGGTGCCTCATGAGCTCACTGAAAGAAACCTAATGAACCGTGTACTCATTTGTGATTCTTTATTACGATGTAATGAAACCGAACCATTTTTGAAGAAACTGATAACTGGTGATGAAAAGTGGATCACGTACGACAAGAACGTGCGAAAAAGATAGTGGTCAAAGGCTGGTCAGGCTTCACAGACTATGGCGTAACCCGGGTTAACTCGCAACAAGGTGATGCTGTGTGTATGGTGGGATTGGAAGGGCATTATTCATTATGAGCTGTTACCGCCAGACAGGACCATCGATTCTGAACTGTACTGCGAACAACTGATGATATTAAAGCAAAAAGTTGAGAGAAAGCGGCCGGAATTAATCAACAGAAAGGGTGTGGTTTTTCACCATGATAACACTACACCTCACACATCTTTAGGCACTCAGCAAAAATTACGAGAGTTTGGCGCGGAGGTGTTAATGCATCCGCCTATAGTCCTGACCTTGCACCTTCAGATTTTCACCTGTTTCGGTCTCTGCAGAATTCCTTAGGCAGTGTCAGGTTAACATCACGAGAGGACTGCCAAAACCACTTGTCGCAGTTTTGTGATCAGATGCCCCAAAATTTTTATAGCAATGGGGTCACGTCCCTACCTACAAGATGGCAAAAAGTTATCCAACAAAATGGCACCTACAACTTTAGTCAAATGTAAATAAACTTTATAAAAAAACCTTTTGAATGTTTATATAAAATGCAAAGAAACTTTTTCCCCCAACATAATATATATTTTTTTTTAATGGTACATTATATACTAATAGAATAATATGAAATTTGTATTAATTCCGTAATGTTGTACTAATCTATGACCAAATCTCAAAAACGGTTATGTTCTAAGGAGTTTTATTTTTAATTTTAGTGTTGCTACCAAAGGTTTGTTGCACTTCATTAAATCAATCAGATTAAGGAAAACAGCTAAATACATATTTATTCCATAACCTTAAACGATTTGTGTATTTATACTAAAACAATACTACTGATATTATATAGGTGAAAACATAAAATTTTCAATAGATTAATTGTGGTGTGATAAGAATGCAGTACGTGAAAGGCAATGTGAGACAAAACTTTCACACTCCATATCGATTTTATGAGATGAGATATATAGAAAAGTAATTAACTTAAAAAATCAAATAATCACTAAGTTTTATAACTTTTAATCGATGCCTCGTGTTAATTGGTTAACTTAGTTAACAATTCGGAGGTTTCAATCCCTAAATTAATATTACCTTGTGAAAAGCAAAATAGATGCATTGTGTTCCAGTTAATTAGGTGTTTCAACTGCTAGATATCTAAACCAAAAGAATTGTCACACAAAAATAATTACTAGTAATCGGCCATGACTTTGACCTTATTGGAAAAAATACAAATATCAATGATATATTGCAAATATTTAAAATTAAGTATGAGTGAGTGAAGCCACATTAAAAATTTTAATACATATAACATTTAAAATTGTATTTAAAATACTTAAACCCAGAAAAAGCATTAAAATCAGCTTATTTCCTATTATTCAAAAATAATTTACTTATGTTTAAAATTAGTTATTATAAACAGTTTCAAAATTATACAACTTGTCAATGAAATAATTATATATGAGAAACAATTTAGTAAGTATGCAAGTGAGTGAAGCCACATTAAAAATTTTAATACATATAATATTTAAAATACTTAAACCCAGAAAAAGCATTAAAATCAGCTCATTTCCTATTATTAAAAAATAATTCACTTATGTCTAGAATTAGTTATAAACAGTTTCAAAATTATACAACTTGTCAATGAAATAATTATAAATGAGAAACAATTTAGTAAGTATGAGGAGACTAATGAAAGTTATTTAAAGACTTAATTGGTTATCCTTAAACTGACTGTCACAACAAGTACACAATGCCAACCCATATAAAATTTGATAAATATGATAGACCACTGTTTCAAATATATCAAAGGTGTTTTAAATAAATTACTTTTTCATTGCCAAATTAGTTACAGTGCAATGAAAAATACGAATAAGCCACACACGCACTTCGTAGGAGATAGATTTAAATACTAATGATAAGTTCTGATTACCAAGTACAGATTATGCTCTCTGTACGGGGGAATTTAAATTTTCAACTTGGAAGGGGCATGCGAAGTGCCGGCAATCCAGTTTTGCAACTAAATGCACTGCACCGAGACGAGCCAGAAAGCAAAAATAACATCACACCAGCGAAGCCGTAAAAAAACTTGTTTCGGAATGTGACAATCACTAAATTACGAATTTAAAAAAAGGTTATGTAGAAAAAATGTACATTGAATTTTGCGAGGTTTTTTGTCTTGAAAATTACTTACATTTGTGAAAGTAAAACCAAAGTTATACATCATATGACATTTCTTTTGTAGTATCAAATATAATTTTCTGAAACACGTCGATCTGAAAGTTCTAAAATAACAATACAGGCCCAAAAAAATATTTTTCTCTATAGACTTAAGACTATAGTCTATTGCAAAAATAACATTTCATGATTTTAATAATTTGAAGTTTATGAAGAACAATTTGCTATGACTATAATTAACTATACATTTCATTCTAAGTCTATCACATTTAAAAGAATTTTTATAACTTTTATATAACATTTAATTATTTTTAGCGCAAAACAATAACAAAATATTAAAACGTAAAGTATATATATATATTAAGTAAAGAATTTTTGACAGTCAACATACTTCGAAAAATGTTAAAGCTAGCTTTACACTAAAGAGAGTTTTTAGCGGGAACTGAAGGAGACGTTGTGCTGTTAGGTTTTATTTTCTAAAAATGTGTAAAATTACTCTAAAATTAACTACAGTTCTAGAATATTGATAGATTTTGAGTAGTAATTATGTGTTTTTGTAAGAAATGTGAACTGTACTGTATAGTCAAATGTGGCCTTTCGAGTTTTCACAAGATCTCCCTTGAATGGCGTTAGTTGTAGCCTACAATACAACTGCGCTACTATCCCAGTATATAAAAGTACTCTGTGGCTACTTGGCTATATGGACTAACATTTCTATGCCTGCCTTTATAGCGAACTCTACTACTACTTTACACCAAATTAAATCTAATGTGTGTTCAAAATAACTGCTTACAGATAAATAACCATAAAAGAATTTAACAATAGTTATACAACACGATAATTGACCCAGTTAGAAATAATATATTCAACTTAGCTCTAATGTAAAAACCTTTCATCAACATCAACTCAAATGAAATTAAAGGTTTATTTTTTTTATTTATGAAGTTTTACGATTATTAGCGGATTGTCAAGTACACTTGTTTTATATTAACTAACAAAAATTTTAACATAAACTAGCGAGTTTAAATTCTATGAACGGAAACAATGACTGTTTGTGTCGTAGTACTAAGTATTGACGTAATTAATGGCGACCGTCGTTAGGACTCCTTTTCATAGGTCATTTAAAATTTGAAAATTAAAATAGATAAGAAATAATTACAAATAGAATCTGACATAAATGTCTTGAAACGGAATTTTTATTTCTAATCTAGTAGCAACATTTGTAACTGGTGTGTGATTCTGCTTTGACATGTGATGTAAACAAAGGTGCAGATGCTCGTAATATTTATTTTGTTTCAAATTAACAGTGATTGTAATACGTGAAAAGTGTAAAAAATGAATAAAGCTGTTCTAAGTTCGGAATATGAAGCAAGAAGTATTCTTTTGAACCTCGGCTATTTTTGCCCAAGAACCACTGATATAACAGGTACATTTAAGTTTATATTGTTATTTCTAGTTCAATCGTTTATTACTTCATAAAGAAATCGCTATTTCGGATCTCTCGTATAAGATATATGTGAAAATTTTGTACAATTACCATGGACCAGATAGGTTATATTTATGTTCGGTTTTTTAGTATTTGTTTATACCGGGGCCACATCTGCGAGTATGTTATCACAATATAGGATCGATTTACATAAACGTACGATATGGTTTGAATAAATTTAAGTAATAATTTATTTTACTTTGAATTTTGGTCGCATTATATTCTATAAAGATTTAAATTGACTATGACTTTTTGTCATTGTAGGAAGCAGCTGAGTGTGCCTTTTTTTTGCATTTCGAGAGGTATCACTAAAAATAACTGGCAAAATTTGTGCCATCTTACTTTATGTGAGTGTTTAGTTTATCAGAGCTGAATACGTCTAATCATCGCAGCGGACAAAAAACTACTGACTAGACGACTAGAGCAGCGCGGGAGCGCACATATTAATAATTGCTCTATCTCGCTCGCACATCTTTCGTGCCGCTCACACACTGTGCTATACATTGTACTAACAGTACGACTTGTTAATATTTGTACTTAAGGTTACCGTTTCTGCTACTACTACTCTGCTCTCTGCCATCTGAATATTATTTAACCTCTACCTCTCGCTGGTACAAGTTGTATATTTTAACGATGACAATACCAGTACTTCTGAATCCGAGTTCGACAAACATGATGTTGCGGCCAATTCTAATGAAGACATGAATGAAGAAGCAGTTAGCGAGATGAAATATTTAGATGAAGATTTATTCAAATAAATTGTAATTAAATAATAGCTATATTTATTTATTTCTGTAAATTTTGAATGAATTATAAAATGAAAATACGCTTTAACGTCAGGTAACATTATAATAAAAGTCTTTTCGAAAAGTATTTTTCGTAATTTTTATATATAACCTTACTTTAACGTCGAGAACATGAACTATTTTTCTTGGCTTCTAGCAATATTCTATCCTATCTGTAGTCAAAGTCACTGAATTATAACAAAGCAAATTTAGCCATGTTATTTTAATTATCGTGGGTGTGGCCACCAACATAAAAGTTGGAGTTGCTAGAGATTAGACAAATTTGCTAATGTGGCGCCCCTATAACTGTCTAAAATTATTTGCCACAGTATACACTAATGAAGGCAAAAGTATTTTTAAAGTTAATATAGTCCATATTCTTTCAACTTTTTTTATTTTTTATTGCTGGAGTTCAGCAGACAGGCAGACGGCCCACTTGATGGAAATCGGTTACCATCGCCTATGGACATTTGCAACACCAAAGGTGCTACAAATGCGATGCTGCCCTCTTAAAGGAGACCTTTTTAACCCCTTTTTGAAAAATATTCAATAACCCCGTTTAAATTATTTATTTAATTTATATGGAATTATAAGTCTGCTCAATTCGAATGCAATCGATACCAACCATTAAATAATTTAAATTACAAATGGACTTGTCCCAAAAGTTATAAATATTGTATTTTAAAATGAATAGTTAAAACGAACATATTAACAAAGATTATTCTTTATTATATTATTTAGTTTGTACATCTCGATGGAGACATTTTTCTCAAAAGGGACCAAATTATTATTAATAAAATTGGGCAGATGACTGTATTGTGTGTATGTATCGCTTCATAGTGGTGTATTAAAATGGTAAAACGTTATAAATAAGGCATTCAAGAATATATATTTAAATTGCTATGAAACTGCGTAATTAATTAATACTTACAAAAACTTTTTAAACAATGGAAATCTTTTTTCTTGTGTATCTAGCAAATATATATGTATATCAAGAGTCCGTGAATATTCAAGTGTTAAAATAATTTTAAAATCAAAACAATTTTTTAATCTAGGGAATTCTTACACCATGTTAAAAAAATATGTCTTATTAAACAGCTGTGGTTTTCAATATAATGCATGATTTGGTATTTGAATATTAAATCGACTAAGCGATTTTTTATCTTAGCTTAGAACGTAGCAGCCTAACACATTTTTTTTGAGAATAGCAAGTTAATATGATGTCGTCATTTTAACGAGTCAAACATCGTATTAGTTATTGTATAAAAAATAAAATAATTTACTTCGGTCATGAAAATTTAATACTTTGATACTAAGGTCATATTTGAACACCCACTTTTATATAATAAATCGTTTTGGATTATGTAATAAAATAAGGTACCCTGTAGCCATTTAATCCTGAATTATTATAGTATTTTGTTTCCATGCTTAAATTTATTCAATTAATAGTAGAATTCGCCACAAAAGCAGGCAAAGGAATTTTTAGTCCATACAGCCAATTCTGATGTAAAGTCTTCGTATAGTAGCGCAGTTGTATTGTAGGCTACAACTAACGCCATTCAAGGGAGTTCTTGTGAAAACTCGAAAGGCCACATTTGACTATAGAGTACAGTTCACATTTCTTACAAAAACACTTAATTGCTACTCAAAATCTATCAATATCCTACAACTATTTTAGAGTGATTTTATACATTTTTAGAAAATCAAAATGCACAGCACAACGATCCCTTTTAGTTCCCGCCAAAAACTCTTCATATTTAATCAATATTTGACATAATAACGATACACCATTTTGGTTAAAACAGCTATAAACGCTTATGGGTGGTTACTGAATAGTGTACATCACACTTTACAGAAATGTCAGTTGACAGTTTAAATATAAAAAAAATACCGGATTTCAAACGGTCTTTCGCGTACGACGCGGTGTTTCTGTTTTATTTGTGTATACAGTTTGTGCGCCGTGCTTTTTGGCAAGAGTCCCTCGGGTGTGCGTTACATAAAACGAACGAGGAGCGTGCACCACAAAAAGGATAAAAATAGATCTTTCATAGTGAGTTGCGCTTTCAGTACACCGACATTTTTGTTTTCATGTGACACACATAATTCTCTGTTTTAATAATACGCTGTGGAATCTTAGTAAAATTAGATAAATCCGTTTATTTGTAAACTTAGTGAATTTATTTTTGTTTTGTTTATTTTACTCTAGATACAAGTGCGGTGGAGATAATAATACTTGTGGAAGATTTGAGATAGATTCCTGAACTCAACATAAATACTGAAGTGCCAGTGACAGTGAAATGGCTCACAATATTGAGCCTATGGACTTGGACAGTATAGATAGTGACTTTGATAACAAAGAAAATAGTTTACACCATAATAATGTGTTGCAGTGCACGGAAAAGGGCTATGAGGAGTTGGATGTATCAGAACTTAACATGAAATTGAGGTATTCAATCACACCTGCTGCTTCACCAATGTCTAAGAGTTACACACATTGCATTGACAATAAAAAGTTAGATACCGATGATTCCCTGAATTGTGTAGGGAATGAGGGAAATTTAACTCGTTCATATAATTCAACATTGAGTAAAAATGATAATGTAAATAAAATTAAAAGTTTACCACTACAATCATTACCTAAAGATCAATTTTTTGATGGAAATAAAAATGCTTTAATAGTTCGACAGTTAGATACAACAGGCTCAGCTGATAATACAGAAATTAAAATGACTGGTATTGATGCTGAGCGTCTGTCCTTACCGAGTTCCTCATCATCAACAGTTCAGACACCAGAAGCAACCACACCAATAAAAGATGTGGTAAAAGATGGTGGCTCTCCTATAATGCGTGGTTTGAAAAGTGTTTTTAACATGTTCCGAACATCAACAAGTCCTATACCTCCTGGTGAAGATGAAAGTAAAACTCTTCAAACCCCAGAAGTAAATCCAGGTAATGTTACTACTGCACCTTTAAAAAATCTTGATAATAACAAAGTTGCCATGTCAACTCCTATTTCAGCTCATAGAAAAAAAGAAGGTGGCTCAAAAAGAAGTAGCCCACTAAAGGACAGTATAGTCTTTAATGATGAAATAGAAAAAGAACTCCAGTGGAAAGATGAAACAACAATTTTTCTTAATCATGAAAAAATTCCTATACATAAACTATTTTTGCATCAAAGTAAGCCAGCTTTGGAGAAGCCCAAAACTGATATTGATAAAAATTTAAATTCTACAGTTGAATATATGGATATATCGTACAATGATTCTCACTTATATAAAACAATGACAGAGGGATTAGAAATTAAAAATGATCAAGGAGAATCAGATGGAGAATTTGTTGATTGTGAAACTACTTTTACAAAAAGTCTATCACTTGCAAAAGAAATGAGTGAAGATCAATATAATAGTATAAATAAAGAGACTGGAGTATCCAATTATAATGTTACTATGGAGCATCTAGTTAAAGAAGCCAGTAAGGTAATGTTAAATATAACTGTACCTGTAAATAATGAGAATTTGAGTGTACATAGTGTATTGGAGGAATCTAAGAAACATCATTTAAATGAAGGAATGATTACAGAAATAAATAATGTTCCGTTAGATGTAACAATGTCTGTGGAAAGTAAACTGGGACCATCAATTAATATTACACCTGGAAACATTGATATTTTAGGAGGAAGCCATTTAAGTAATTTAGACAATGTGATGCATGCACAGAATGAGGGCATTGCTCCAACAGAAGTATCATTAGACTCCATTGAAGTCAACTCTACTGAAACTCCAGAAGTTATTGATAATGTTGTTGCTATTGAGCCATTAGATTTTGCAAAACTTACAATAGTTAAAGATTCTAAGGAAATAATTGATTCCTGTATGAAAATTGAAGATATTGAATCACAAACAGTTCCAGATAGCGATCCTGATAGCTTAGTAGCTACCTATGAATTAGATTCCCTTGAACTTAATGTAAAAAGTGATAATATGAATATGGATAAAGTGCCTGTATTAGGATCAGTTACTTTTCCGCCTAAATCTGCAGCAGATAATATTTTACACCCCATCACTTATAATGAGGTGGTAGTTAATCCTGTAATCGAAGTACCAGCTGATATTCCACTTCCAGATGATGAAGAATTTGACAAATCACTGAGTTCCATACTTAATAACACAAAAATTCAAAATAAATATTTTACTAGTGATGTTGAAGATTATGCCAAAATATTCTCAGTCTGCCCAGAGGGTGTAAATGCTGTTACTTCAAATAAATCAATTATGAATGAAGATGTGATTCCTAATACTGATAATTTTAAGGTTGATACATCATTAGACATTGGTAACCAATCAAATCTATCACAAATTTTGAATGATGTAGATTATTTGTTAAAATCAGATTGTGATGGTAGTGAGCTAGACACAAAAGAGTTAGAATCGGAGTCTATAATTAAAATAAATGTGCAATCAATTACAGAAAACCAAAATGTAACAATGAATATCTGTGAGAGTGTTATGAGACCTGAAACTTTACCTGATATTCTAAATCATTCTACTACACTAAATTTAGAAAATGCAGACATAGTTATAAATGACGAAATTTTAGATCAGACTCAAGTTATTTCTTCTCCTATTACAAAAATACAAGCTGATACTAAACATGAGGATAAGCCTGTGATTTTAGTAGATCAGTTATCTATAGATGAAGATGTTAATATTTTTAATAACTCTGTAGGCGCTAAAGCTTATTTAACTGAATCTAATGAACATAATAACCTTACCATAAATGAATCTGCCATAATAAAAAATAAAGTAATTGAAATGAATTCTAAAGCAAGTCATTGTATTGAGGGAGGCATTAGAGCTAGTGATAAATGTAATCATCTATCTGTTGTTCGGGATGAACAACAAGCTGAAGTTTTTTCCAATAATTCTCAGGAAAATCCCAATGAAATATTCAACAATATGTACCTAATACATGATAGGAACTCAGAAAATGAAATTGAATCATGCGACACAACACTTACCCATTCAATTACAAAGGATGAACAAGTAAATTTAAAACAAGAAATTGAGACACAAGGCAATGTCAGTTTAAACAAAAGCAGTAAACACATCTGTACAGAAATAGTTAAAAAGCGTGACACATTAGAAAATGTTATTACTGAAAATATACACAATATACAATCAACACAATTGGACTTGGAAAACCAAAATGAAACTTTCGGAAATGGACAGATTGATGTCTCTTTAGTAAATGTTTTAACTGAAAAACAAATGAATGTAGAAGATCTACATCAAGTTAATAACAACTATTCTGCAGAGCCTGTTAAAAATGACTCAAATATGGATATGAAACAAGACATAATAAGAGAAGAAAAGATAGAAAAAACAAATAGTTTGACTACTGAAACTGAAACTATATCTAGATTAGAATTGAGTGAACTAAAAATAGATGACACAGAAAAAGATATAGGCAAATATATTCCTTTTAAGGTACAAGATAATGAAAATAATATAGTCACTACTAATACAAACCCAGTTACTAACAATAATGTATTAGACATTGATAAACATTCAAATAGTATTGATGAAGAAATTATAGTATCAGGAAATAATAGTCCTTATGTATCAGTTGTGGCTAATGTGGATATAGTTTCTGAAAAAATGCCAAAGGAAACTTTAGAACATCTTACAAGTAAAAGCTATACTGATGTTTCATCTCTCAATTCACCGCCGATTGCTTCTAAAGGCTATAATTTCAATTTCGATGATATAAGTGACCCATTTTCAACAAAAGCAAAAATTAGACAATCACCTACATTAGAATTGTCTAACAAAGATCCTGAACTGCCTGATAAGTTACTAGAAGAAAATATAATTCCAAAAAACGAAGTTATTAAGAACAGGCGATTATCTGAACCAGAAAGAAAGAGACCTGTGAATAAGAGAAAGTTAAATACATCTCTCAATAATACCAAAAGCGTTACAGAACCACTACAAAACATTTCAGATGTTACTATAACCACAGACATCAAATTTGAAAAGTCTGTATATAGTATGGCTACTAAAAAACCTGAAATAGACACTTTTGGATCTTCTGATAAAAAGTGCTTGGCCAAGGAAACTTCAGGGGCTAAAGTTTTTGATACTGCAAAGAATTTAGAAGCAGTAAACATGGAAACAAATTTGGATGAGCAAGGTGATGTTGTAGAAAAATCTACAGAATCCTTTACAGATAATAAAACTTCATCTTCTGAGCATTCTACATACTACTCGGCAGGCACATCATCTAATGACAGTATTAAATCAAAAAATGTTTTCAATCTTCCAGAGATAGATGATATAAATTTTAATCCCTTTGCTACTAAAACAAAACTACGAGAATCCACACCACCTCTGACAGATATCAATAATTTCTTTGAAAATAAAATTAAACCTCCCTCTTCCCCTAATAAGGGTACGGTTGGTACAGATACAAATTACACTATAAATTTGGCAGAACCGAAAACACCTACAGATAAAATGGATACTGAACCAATGGAAAAAGAATCTCTTGCAAATTCAAGCACTGCTACTTGCTCATCAAAAGAAACTGATGATAAAGATGTGACAGTGTGTGAAATTCATACAGAAGACGAAGACACAGAAGAAGGTCCTTTTCTTGAGGCAGATGATAATGATGTGAAAATTTTAAATTTTGATGAAGGCAATGTAAATATGATGCAAATACCTGATTTAGAGCCTCAGGGGCAAGAAGATGCAGAAACCAGAGAGCTATTTATTGATGCAGAGACCTTTGAATTTCTTATAAATCAGAAATCTACTAATGTAGTTGCTGATAGTGGTAAAGAAAGTTTATTCTTAAAGTTTGATCCCTTGTTTGCAAAACGAATTTCATCTGATGGAGTTTTTGCTGCTTTAAGTAAAATACAAAAACGACAGAGTACTCCAAGTAATCTTACTAAGACTACAATGAATAATACTCCTATACAACCTAGTTCATTAACAGCACAAGTTGCAAACACCACTAATGATTTACAAATTAAAACATTGCCAGAAATGGGTAATGATGACCAAAATATGTCTATTTCCAAGCCGATGATGGTTGTTACACCTGCAGTAAACCCTGTTCCATTGCCCAGAAAATCTATAACACCAACAAGATCTAATCGCCGCTCTCTTACGTTTACATCTCCTGCCATGGCTGTTATAGATAGATTACTCTCTATGAGTGCTAATAATTCTCTTTGTGAGGAATCAGTGACTATGGTCAGTCAAGAGCAACATGAAGCAGAGTCGGCATTAACTCAATTAAGAGAATTGTTAGCAGAAAAAGAAATACATGTTTATAATCTTCGACATGAAAGTGAGGAACTAAGGGACCGGTTATCTGCAATGGATATGCAAATGAAATCCTTAGAATCTGAAGGTCAGGGAAGACTGAGAAAAATTAATGAATTGAATGAAAAACTAGCTGAAAAATCTAAAATAAATAGGAGCATGGCAACAGTTGTTGAAGAATATGAGAGAACTATTGCCAGCTTGATTTCTGAAACAGAGCAAGACAGAAAACGCCATGCAGAAGAAAGAATGAAATTGACTAATGAGAGAGATGAACAAACAGCTCATTTGGCAAGCATGGAAGTTTCCTTTAGTGATCTTCATACAAAATATGAAAAAAGTAAACAAGTGATACTGACTTACAAAGCTAATGAAGATGCATATAAAAAGTCTCTAGCAGAATTTGAAGAGAATCTGACAAAAATGCAAAATAACTATGAGTTATTGAAGCAGCACGCGACATCGAAGCTCAATCACGCGAATCAGGAGTTTGAGAAGATGAATCGAGCACATGAGGCAGAAGTGTTGAAGTTGAATGCAATGATAAAGAGAAAAGACTTGCATATAACTTCTTTAGAAGAGACGTTAGCACAGAAAACGAAAGCAAATGAAGAGCTGACCGCAATTTGTGATGAGCTCATCAATAAAGTAGGCTGAACTAATTTAGGCGCAACTAAACACTGCGATCTAGTCTGGGCTTTTGTGCTTATCAGACGATAAGTGGCATTAAGTGAAGTGACAGTTTTGTGCCAAATTCGACTTTTTTGTTTAAATGTATTCCAAGACTGTAAATTGTGATTCTCGTAGTATCATTTTAGCTTATTGTGATCATGCCTTAGTGTAGTATATTGTCGGAAGTTCGCATGTCTTACGAACCTCAATTACCTTCATTGGTGGAATTGGTGGTGTTATTGCAATGTCAATAGTGCTGGGAATTACATTTCAAGTGATTAATTTTCATAGAGTTCATGTTATGTAGACTAACAATGAATGATAGTTCTAAATTCAAGTTTTTAAATTTTGATACCATTTATTATACCTTCCATTTTTAGACGGAATTTATGGTTTAACTGGCAATCATTTGATATATAGTATGATTTTGATTACAGTAACGGAATTGACCATAGCAATTTATCAAAATGCATACATTTTTTTAAAAGTTTTATATTTAAAAATTGTACTTTGGTCACTTTAATTAAAAAATGTACTGTTGGTGAAAATAAAATTAGATATATGGAATTTAGTTTAAGATTAAACTCAATTGACATGATTATATCTAAATTAGATTTTGGGTAGTATTTATCTATTCATTTATAATAACTTTAGATATCATTGCTCTATAAATAACAGTTGATATTTTTAATCGAATTTAGTAAAAAATTAATATTTTTCCTTTTAGACGAACACTATGGGAACCTCCGACATATTTATATACTGCACAATATTAAAAACTATTGTACCCATTATAATGAAACGCACAATGCAATTATGCTGGTCATAATTTACATTGTGCAAATATATTTTCGAAAGTTTAATAAGTGAATGGCATATTTTTCATGTTGATGATATCCAGATATTTATTTTGTAACGATATGATTCTTTTGATGTAATATTTTGAAAAGTGACTTTGCAAAGAACTCTATTTTTGTACATCTATATCTTTGAAATTTTTTCCTAGTTTTAGAATTAAAAAGTCCTTAATTATGGCTTATGACTTCTATCAATACCTTTGAACTTTACAGAAATGTTTAATTTTATTTCATACTTTCTTGTTGTATTTTTATGTTAAATGCGTCCGACCTACATCTTTTTCTATTAGATGGTTGGTGATGATTGTAATTAGTAAACATACATTTAATATCTTCATGTTAAATCCTGGTTGTGATCACAGTATATACTTTAGTACCCGAATCCATATTCTCAATTATTGTTCACTAATTTATTACTAATAAATATAATAATTTTTATTTAATACAACTTGAATAAACAAATTTAGATTATAAGCATCTTTATCAAACATAAAATGTTACAAATATAATTTGTATTCAAAGTTTGTACTTATACTAATTACTAAACCATCTAGTTGATACAGATGCCTTTCGGGTCTCCTTAAAATGTTTGCATATAGTTCATATTCCTATCCCCAAAAATTCTATCGGAAAGTCACATTTGATAATTTTGTAAGCCATATCTTTGTTTTTTGTGGACCCAATGCACGCGCACCAACTACCCGTGCGCAGAAGGTTTGCCGATAGCCTCATGATGTCACGATGGTTTAGACAAAAAAAGTTACATAAATAGTTCTTGCAATAAATTTTATTATTTTAATTTATTATTGTATATACTTTACATAAGTATATACAATAATAAATAGTAATACAATACAGTACTATGCGATTCAAATGAGAATAGGATCGACTTTGCGCTATATTGTGACGTCATAGCTGCGAATTATGACTTTAAATAATTAAATATTATATTAAGACAATTTACTACTAATTTAACCTTTTTATTTAAATTTTATGTAAGACTATTATTATTGATATGCAAATAAGTTTTTTGCAAACCATACTTTTCAAGTGACATTTGACAGATAGAGGTTATTGACATTCCTATTCTTATTTGGATCGTATTATAATAGTACGTAATCATCGGCAAGCCTGCGCACGGCTTATACATACATGTATCTAGTTAACGAGCTAACACTTTCAGATTTGACTAAATGTCTTTGGAAAATTTTCAAGTATTCCAGAATCTTTATTATCAGTATTATAGTCTTTATGTAAGACATAGTATTTAAAAGTCTCATATCTTTTAAATCAGATAATTATGTTAAAACAAAACCGCCTGTATTTAAAATTCAAATTTTTGTGTTCATAATTTATTTCACTTTTGGTCAATTTAACATCAACTTAAGAATGGTACTATTCAAAGTTTATATATACATAGTAGGATTTGCCCGCGACTTCCTCCACGCTTGACTTGAAATGCCCGCGGGATACCCGGGGCACAAAGTATCGCAGCATTTAAAAAAAGAAAGGGAAAATTCCTGCGGGATTCCCGGGATAAAAAGTATCACACATTTTATTACATTAAATTTGCAATCGATCAGCAAATAAATCACATTGGAATGCGATTTTTTTAATATGGCTATTTTAAATCATTCCCAGAAAAATTCCCACGGGACTCCCAGCATACAAAGTAATGCATAGTTTAAGTCTAATAATTTATCTGTCGATCAGCGAAAACCGCATCGAAATTGGCCCAGTAGTTTTTACGTGAATCCCAAACAAACAGACAAGAAATCAAAAAAATATGCATCGTGTTTTCCGTCGTTTATATAGTCTATTCCAGTTGTTTTTTTTTATGGTTTCAACGTACAGACACGGCATGTTTAGAATTTTTTAATGTTCTAGATTATTATGTGTATTCATAATTTTATCTCTTCTAGCTTGCCAGCCAACGAAGTTGTTTTCTTTTTTATTTAAGAAGCCCTATCCGGATAAAACGGCATTTTTTATTTTAGATACATACATACATAACTTCACGCCATTTCCCTTGCGGGGTAGGCACGACCAACAGAGCGCCATTTAGGCTTATTCTTACACACCTCACTTGCTTCTTTGACATTCATAACTCTTGTCATGCACGCTCGTCTGTTCTTAAGGCTCCTGACATCACCTGCTAGTACACGATCAATTTGATCATGGAAGGTGTGTCGTGGCCTTCCACGACTTCTGCATCCAATCCACGTTTGCATTTTTTTTATTTTAAACTTCTGAAGTAATAGTTGAACCGTAAGGCCTCAATGTCATATCAAACCGGTGTAGAATTAAGTCCGTGATGCGTGCGCTTTTATAGAGTTCCACAGGTTAATTTTTTTTTTAACCTGTGGAACAGATTTTCCGGAAATAAATAGCACAAAAACATTCGTATTACGCGCTAGGCTGTTTTTATGGGCTGTGATATCCTATATAACAAGATGGCGCTATATGTCATTAATCCCTTGTTTTCTGACATTATTTTTTACACTCAGAATATATTATAGTATGGCCTTATCATTTTCAAATAATTGTTTCAACTTTATTTGTACACGTTGAATTTATTTTACTTACATAAAAGACTTAATTAGGTGTTCAGTGAAAAAATTAACTCACTGGTGGTGAAAACCGCTTACAAATCCGTTGCGTGGTTTAGGAGAAGTTAGCGGCTAAACAGACAGACGTGAAAAGCGACTTTGTTTTATATTATGTGATATAAGAAGATGGGTGTTGCATTGTGTCCATTAAATGAACCATGACAGATATCTTTAGTATTAGTTATAATAAGAAATTGACCTGTTAACTAATTAAGATTTAAAAAACTAAGTCTGACATACTGTGCCTTAATTGACGTTTGCATCTCACTTATAATTTATAATCTCAAACTTGGTTGATATTGAATAAAAAAATCTCATATTTCATTTTTAATTCGTTGATTAGTTATTTTTAGTTTTAGATGACTGTAACTAACTTTATTAGTTGATAGTTTAACATATTAAATTTCGTGTTCATATACAGATTCCCCCCGATATCGAGAATTTTGATTCGGACCAAACTATAAATATCTCAATTATTCAAATATTTCACTAACTAACTGCTGTGGCTCAACGACCCAAATAAGTCCTGGCCTCCGAAATGAGAATACTCCACTCCTTTCTGTTCAGCGCTGTCTCCTGCCAGTCATATATTCAAATATCTCGCTTGCAATTTAAATCTGTGCGATAGTAGGTCAATTCGTATATCTTACTAGCCGTTCATTTACCTTATAACTTACACGTGGTTAAAATTTGACATAAATAGTAGTCGCATATAGCATATAATCTCAAAATTCAAGGCAAGTGAAATAGCAAGACATAGGAACCAACCATAATCAATGAGAGACAGTGAGATAGTATGGGATTTGTTACAACTGCCAGAGTACTTTACTGAAACCACTAGGCCCTAGGCGTTCCTGTTATTAAATCAACGCTGCTACTGCCCTACCTCTTCGCCCACGACTTACAAATTCGGGCATACCCGGTTAATTTTGTTGTTGAGGGGATCAGCCATTCCAGCAAGCTTCCTATTACTTTGAAGTGTGCGGCGCGCACGGAATATGCACTCTCTCGTCTGGGCATGCTACAATAATTGAAGCAACAAAAAGACGACGACTGAATCTATCTTCGAAGCTAGCGTCATTTTAGACCGCGTCATCACTGATCAGCCTCCTTAGCATTAGCGTAGTTTGCCTTAGATGGGCCCTGTATCAAAATGAGTTACGGGGTCCAAAGGAAGGCTAAAATATTTCTTATAAAAGAAACAAAAAAAATGCTTGAATTGAATTAAAATAATTATATATTCATTATAAGTTATTATTTATACTTAAATGTTCCGAGAAGCTAAGTTAGACAAACAATTCAAACCAAAGATACCCTTTTTTCGCAAAATTATTTAAATATTTATCAAATCATGCTGAAGACGATTTCAGTTTTTCTAGATTTTCTGCCTCTATAGACAATAATGACAAGTCTGATAACCGTTTCTGTTGGCCCAGCAGTTATTCTCAAAAATATTATTAATCTATAAAAGATTGTGGATAACATTTTAGGAATTTTTGCTTACACGTTTTCGGGGTCCCTGTATAATTGATACGGCTGATACGGTGGTAGCTACGCCCCTGCTCCCTAGAACCCGTCTAGTATTAGCGCTAAACGAATAGAATACAAAATGTATGGGAATGACATATTTATGTCATTCGCCACTTGTCTGCGGGCCCAGGTGAGACATTGATCAAACGTAAATCTATACAAGCGTAGAAAAATGTACTCTTGTCGACCTTCTTCATCTTAAGATCCTCATGGTTATTTATAAAAGATAAAACTAAACGAAGTAAGGCTAATTCTCATTTCGTCCAGATATTTTATAATCTACGTGAAACTTTTAACCATTTATTACTCCACAGTACTGTACAAATGAAAATAATAAAATTTTAGAAAGTACTGTAATAAGGCGAGCAAGCAGTCCAGTTTAGTATACGCTGTGCTTTAAATAGCACAGCACTGATCGCCACTGTTTGAAGTCTCAAAAATCGCACAAAATTACAAGAATGAAGTGATTGATATGTTTCGTAACACATGGCCTTACATACAATTTATCCTTAGTATTTTAATTTAATTATTCATTATACAATATTAGGCTTGAATTTATTATTCTAGTTATGCTGTAAATGGCTGTGTAGTTGATTTTTTCGTGAAAAATCAGCTGTTTGTTTTACCTAGAATGGTGATAAAATTTGACGTATGTATGAATACTTCTCCACGAGTTTGTCCCTTATTTATTTTTTCCTTCTGATTGAAGTAAATACGCAATTATAGTCCTTGATTACATATTTCTTTTCTACTTTATATTAACTTCAAGCATTGTTGCCATACCTATAATTTTTGATCCCCCATTTTATCCTCTTTTAGATTATGTCTTGAGTCAAATAGTAGTTTATGGCCATTCCCTAGACGAGTTGCTGGGGAGTCTTAAAACAGTACACGTGAAGCGATCCGCAGAGAGTAGAAAATTGAATATTAATCGGCTGAGTTTGGTTTGAATAAAAATAATGAATTTATACTTAATTCTTAGCCCATTAATACAAAGACGGAGCCTCGGGCTGTACAAACGAAGCCGGCTAAAGATGCCGATCGCGCTACACAAGCCTGTAAAAAAAACGTAGGCTCCGTCTATAGATTAATGGTGTAAGAGATATTGTGAACTCGAAATTTCTCAACTAAACGTCATTGATAAAAATGTATCTCGTAATATACTTGTGATACGTGTGTAACAATCAGCAGCCAATTATTGTCCCCGTTGTATCACGTTTATTGCACGGGTTGTTTTGATTATTTTTTCTTGTACTTGTACCATATAGTAATTAGATATGACTTAGTCAATAAAAGTTATTTTCAATAAAGTGTTTTTTTTTTAATTTAGCCAAATCCACCCAAATAAAATATTTTGTATGATAAATAATTGGTGTTTTGATATAAACATTTTAAACCAAAGTGAATGCTTATAATGCCCTCACTGAAATGACCATATATTCAACAATAGCAAAATTAAATTTATTACTTGGGCTAACAACTTCTTTTCACTAATTATGTATTATTTACTCGTCTTTGTTTTCCTTTTTTTTAAGTGTAACAAGTTAACTTTGAAAAATGTTGTGTTTGCATTATAATTTGGCCATGTATAGTTGAGGTTTTATTGATTTTATTTTCTAATAAAATTAATAGAATAACGGATCTGTATGACGATTCAGCGAGGAAAAGTAGCCAGCCTTCGCTCAGAATGCTTACCCAGTGAAGACGGTGATCTAGGCTCAGTATTCTACTTAATAGTCTTGAGGGACTATGGGTAGAATACAATATAACTAAGTTAAGTTTTCTTTTATTGTATTAGTTTATAAAATCATTGTACTATTTCTTTAATTTGGATGGAGAGGTTCATTTTTGATTCTAATTGTCATTAAACAGCGACGATTGAATAACTGTGTCTAAGTAGTAGGTTTTGTCTTGCTTTGGCTGAGATTGTAGATAGATAACATTTTATTCCTTTACCAATATTTTACCACCGGACAAGCAGACGTACGCATTCACGCCGCCGTTATATGGTGGAAATACCAACAAAGCGGACGAAACGCTATGCTTCCACTTTTATCATACGCACTGTTGAAGAGTGGAACTCTTTATCGTCGTCCGTTTTTCCTGAATAATACAATCTAGGCGTCTTTAAGTCTCGCGTGAGCAGGTATCTTCTAGGTAAGCGTGCTCCACCTTAGACTGCGTTTGCAACCTATTCTTTGTAAAAGTCTTAATATATATAAATTACGTGTCACGTTGTTTGTCCGCGATGGACTCCTAAACTACTTGACCGATTTTAATCAAATTGGCACACCATGTGCAGTTTGATCCTACTTGAAAGATAGGATAGCTTACATTTGGACCCGGTAGGTGGCGCTGGAATCGGGTTCTAAATTTTATTTCTTCAGGGCAGAACAACGTCTGCCGCGACAGCTAGTACATATATATATATATATACATATATATACACACACACATATATATATACATATATATACATATATATACATATATATACATATATATACATATATATATATATATATATATATATATAGTAGGTATGTACTTTCTTGGTAAAAAAGATAAATTTTATTAAGCACCTTGTAATAAGTTTTATCATTAATTTTTTGTGCTAACTTCTTTGAATAAATAGGCCAAAGACCTCGTTATTTATACAATATGACACCCCAAATCCAGTGCCAGGCTGTACTGGTTCTTATAAAAATTCAAAGATCTCTCCACATTCATGTCTTGGCGGTTTGAGAAGCTCTGCCGTGCAGAACGGTCGCGTTGCCATGGCAACCAGTGACAAACATTCGCAGACAGTCAAAATTAATGCTGAAATTGTATCAAGCGGTGAGTTTTTTACTAATTATTTTTTATTCATTTGTAGATTATGATTTGATAGAATGTGGATGTCGAAACGGCGACGTTCGCTTCTAAGGATATTTTAATTGAACTGTGAAAGCGATGAGATTGAGCTTTTAGAAATTTCTACCTTGTAATTGAATGGTATTGTCGGAGTTGGATGTTATGCCATATCTATCTAGTATGTTTAAAGAAATACCTGGATGTGATTGATGAATTACTATTAAATCTGGTACTTTTTTATTGTTAGATAGATAACACTTTATTGCTTACCAAAATAACCTAAAACAAAATGCATAATTACAATACTTCTTGGCAAAACAACAGGCTGCCTTATCGCTAAAAGCGATCTCTTCCAGGCAACCTAGCTTAAAAGAAATTCTTAACTAATCTGGCGATGTAGGTGCAGCAGAAAAAAGATAGGACTGTACAATTTAAATATACATACATAATTTATAAATTTAATATATACATAAATCCAGACACATTTATAGAATACCAATATATACGTATATAAAAAATAATCTAAATAAATATATTTTTAATAGAATGTCGAGTCTGAAAGAAACTGCTGAGACTAAAAATTAGCAAGAGATTTGTTTTGTATGGTGATAATGCCTAGTAGGTTGCGTAGATGTGTCAAATCAGGAGGCGAGATCGCATCAAGAACTTCGCATTTGAGGCAGTCTTCATTTCCATGACAGCAGATAAATTGCAAGAGTCTCTTATGGCTGGTACCTATATCTTACTGACCGATCACTTGCCTTATTATCGGTTAAAATTTGACAATATCCATACAAGTAATGTCAAAATTGAACCGATAGTAGGGCATGTGAATGTACAGTAAGGTTTAGGACCTAGCCCTTAATGTAAATATTCCAGTACATTTTGGTGGAAACCATACCTTAAGTTTCTATCAATTACTAATTGAATCTTATGATCTACAGATCTAGGATCCCTTGTACTTCTAGGCGTACAAGAACCTGAAGATTACTCGGATGTTTATCAAGGCATGTACGACGAGACCGTGATTGTGAACGCAGAAGAAATCGAAACTCCATCAAGCGACGAGGAAGTTTTGAGGGCAAATATGTCGAAGTTCAATCCTCCAATTCGGCATACTGCGAGGCATGATTTTGATTCTGACAGTGAGACAGATTCAGATGATAATGTGTTCCTTGGAAGAGCGGAAGATCAGGTAACGGGTTTCAACTAATAATAAGTATTTGTATCTAGAGACGCTCTCTCTGGGTAAATGGCTGAAGAGCCAGATATAGGAGGCGGTTCTCCTGAGCATGGTACGCATCTTAGACCCCGCTGACGTCGAACGTCGACTTTTTATTTTTTTATAATATGTGACTATTTATATATACATAAAATTAAGCAAGTTACGCTTGTGTTACGGGTTATATACGACGGACTACACTGGGGCCGATCCCAGCCACCCAGACCATAGTAAATAACGGAGAAAATTCGTTTCCGAAATTTAACATACTAGGAATCGAACTTGGAGCCTCTGCGTTGCAGTGAGGTAGGCCAGCAAGGTTTAGCCTGCTCAACCACAGAGGCCGTCAACTATTTAAGTGTTCTTTCTATAACTGTGTTTTTATTAGCGCAATTTTCATATATCTGTATTGGCAATTCTGTGGCATTTTCCGGAATAATTTTATACTTAGGCGGTAGATTGATACAGACGCCGTAAGCTGCATATGGCGTGACGCTATACACGACCGACAAATGGTTATTATGAAAATGTAATATAGTGGTCTCTCTCAGACGTCTGAAGCGGCGTGCATACGTTGTGCACGGCGTCCAACGTTGATTGATGCTAGACGACGCTTTCAGCATCTGACAGATCACGGTCTGTTTTTTTTTATACAGCGGAAATCCGATGGAGGTCCATAGGCCGCGCGAGGGGGAAAGGTCGCGGCCCGTGTGTGGGATTCGTTTGGTCGGGATGGCACTAGCACCTCACGTATGAAGTGATATTTCCATGCCGCATTTAGGGATACCCACTAAAACCCCTGTCCGATCCTCGAACGTCCGATGTCCGGCCTGTTGGCTCGCTCACGCATTCACCCCCAGCCCAGACAGAGAGATCACGGCCTTACCATATTTTATGAGAGTCTGGGCTGTAAAGAAAGAACAGACAAGTATCTAAGCAAACTTTGGCAAATGACTACGTATAAATATACCCAGCGCTGCTCTGTGGGTCACGCAGTGCCCTTAAAGGACATTTCGAAAATATCAAATTGCCATAAAAACTTTTTGAAAAAAAATGAAGGAATATTTTCTTAAGTTTTCGCGACTTGTATACATAATAAAACTACGTTTTAACGGTTTTAAGCGCGGTAATATGATTTGATTTTGGTTTTTCCGACGTTTCGGCCACTTTTCAGTGGCCGTGATCACGGAAGACGAAGATGTCAAGTGTCAACGAGTATTGTTAAAGTTTTATTTAGCCTGTCTTCCGTGATCACGGCCACTGAAAAGTGGCCGAAACGTCGGAAAAACGAAAATCAAATAAAATTACCGCGCTTAAAACCGTTAAAACGTAGTTTTATTAAAATGAAGGAAATCAATTTTTGGTAACCTTTACAAAAAAAATGTTTTTTTTTTTAATAGGCCAAAATAATCCAAATACAAAATCTAATCTATCTTTCCTGAATAGTTACCGCGTGGTGTACAAAAAATTATAGAAAAGAAGAAGTGTCAAAAAAAGGACTGAATATACCTATAATCTAAGTCTCGAATGAAGTCCTGGGCAGAGCAAGTTTATTATAAATTCATTACATTTTGAAAGAACTCGAAATCAGAACTAAAAACTGTTAACTACGTTATAGGCAATTAACCGATCTAAAGATTTCACTAAACACCCGCTATACAAAGAATGTTTATCAGTACCTATGAATAGACAACCATAATGTGAATCGTGATTTTACGATGCAGCGCAAGCGCAGCCGAACTAATTTCCGCCCGCGTTATAGTTAAGTCTTGTGCAGTTCATGAGCGATGTACTATTAGGAACCGATTCCCTACACTGTAATACCAGTGCTGTTGCGAATGTGCATTTTTTAATATCCGCGTATGCAGATTTTTGGAGGCTCGCATCCAGGGTCGTAGATACGGATGTACTTGTAAGAAAATTTGTATGGAATATGAATAAATATAGAGAACGCAGAAAATACATATATTCGATATTATTATTTAATGATCCTATATCCATTCTATAGTAACACTCAAAAACTGAAATGTTGATATAATAAATGCAACTAGTGTTCAGTTTATTAAAAATAAAAATTAAAAGCGTATTATTCAGTAGACGAATATATGCATGATAAATTGTGATTATTATAACTATATAAAAGCCATAAAAATATATAAATTAATCATTATTATGGAAACGAATCTTTTCTATACGCAAAAATTAGTATTGTGTTGATTATATCAATACGTACAAATCAATTATTTACATTGACTTATATAATTATTGAAGTAGTTTTAAGTATGTATGTACAATTTGCACGCCTGACCGGCAAAAACATGTGAAGAAACCCTATACTATAAGAAACATATCATTTATGTATACGCTATGTTTTTGAGCAAATAAATAATTGATTCATTATGTACAAGAAACAAAAAACCAAAAATTACAAACGAGTCGTATAATGTGACCGAAATCTTCCCTCCTATTGGTTAGTCGGAACGAGTTCACGGCATGCTTTACTTGCCGTCCTGTAGGTACAATTTGTTTCTTGTCGCGACAATATTCGCATCAACATCCGCGTTTATTATTGTAGATGCGGATATAGATGCATTTGTGCAAATTTATGTGGAATCTCCGCAATTGCAGATGCGGATGCGAATATTCGCAACATCCCTACAATGTACTGATGGCTGGTTCCGTTATTATTCGGTACTATATACATATTTTACTATTCTTTCACTTGCCTTACCATCGGTTGAATTTTAACATTTGTCGCTGTTGCGGTGTTGTTGTCATAATTAAGTCTCCTAAAAAAACGTTCCACATTACTAAACGTTTATCAGCCTAATAGTTCATTTGGTCAGCATTTAGTGCGCTAGTCAGCGATCCGACAGTCTTGTGCTGTTCATGAACTATTTTATTAACAACCGTGATTTGATTCTTAAGAATGAAGATCAAAAGTGTAACTAATTATCTGAATAGGTGCGGCTCGAGACGGTAGGCATGGTAGGACTGTAAAATTTAGGGGCGGCAAAAATGTTTGCAAAAACGCTTAAACTACTAAAGCAAAAAATAAACACGACACCCAAAACTATATTTTAATTCGTTCACTTGGATCTAGAAAATATATGAGTAGTGAAATCATCAAGTACATATTACACGAAAAGACTGGGTTTCTGGTAGATGAAAGGTAGATAGAAGATTTCATTTAGGTGTCTTAAGCTTCGGTGTGGGCGGCATTTTTTGAGTTTGGCTACGGCGGCAAAAGAGCTAGGACCGGCCCTGTATCTGAATAGTACTGATACTACTATTAAGGCGAAATGGTGATGAGCGAATTATACAAGAAAGGAGCCGCTCACTTGGATGAGCGAATTAGCACAAGACTATTCGTAACTATAGAAACACATAAACGGAACGAAGAAAGCGGGCATTTTCTACGCGAGATATTTCAATGTTATTCTTTATTATTTTTGATGCTCAGACGGTTGTTGATCGCGTGTTATCATGACTGTGTATTATGTATATGTTATGCTTGGTAAGCGGATGTTATGAGAGTTATGTAAATGTTTAGATTTCAGTCAATGTTTTAGTTTCAATGTGGATTAAATAATTCTTTATTGAGGAAAATTTGCCAAAATCCAAGCGTTGTGGTGAAATAAGATATTTTTATTTACATCAAACTTTGCATACATTTTTCGTCTTAAGTTTTGAGAAGATTGAACATTAATTACTATATTAAGCTAAGTCTGTGTAGTAAACAAATTTATACGTAACTGTATATATAAATATATGTACAAAAGTATTTTGGTTCTGAATTTAATTTTGTGTCTATAAGTCTCTATATTAAATGAATTCTTTAAAGTACAGGTGTGTTCAATTAAGGTCCTAGCTTTAGAACCACCCGGCACCCGACCAGAGGGGCTTACTCTCAAACGTCTTACGTCGTTCGTTTTAATTTTAGAACTTATTTAGCTTGTTGAAGTGAAACGTCTTTAGAATCGTTGTCATTTGAAAATCGATGAAACGAAAAATTGACACTAAAATGAGCTAAACACAAAATTCAACCTATTTAGTTTGAAACTTTATGCTAGTGAATTAAAGTATAATTTAGATTGAATTTTTTGAATTATAATATATTGACGGATGTAGGCTTAAGGAATTATCTGTGAGTATGTTCTCTGAAGTTTCATTTCTACTGCGTGTTTACTGCGCACACAAACATTTTTTTTTTTTATATTTAAGTACATTTTCCATTGTATGTTCCATTTATCTTTGTGTTATATAGACTATATTATTATAGTTTTAAAGAAATCTCTGTACTTTCTTCTTCTATCTAAAATTTCATTGACTTTCGGGCTGAGCGGACGAAAACGAACGCCGACAGGCGTTTGAGGCCTCTGAACCGGGTCCCCTCGCTCTGAAGCTGTTCACACAGGCGACTGAACCACTCGGTGACACCCGCTCGGAGTGATTCACGTATATACGATTACAGATAACACACTATACCTAGAGACTTGAAGGGCTCACATTAACACAATTACTTATAATAATTATTGTACCATTTTTTTTCATAATTTGCCAAATATCATGGCCAAAGGGTTGATCCTGGTGACTTGTAGTACAGGTTTCGTCTTAACCTAATTCAGGCACAAACCTTTTACTCAATGTTGTTACTAGTTTCAAGTTTGACAGTGCATTTAAAGAGGAAGTAAAAAAATATGTTATTATTTCAAATCCATTTATTTCTATAAACTTGACTAACTGTTATTATTATATATCTAAATATCTAGTACCAATTGCTAGAAGTCTACTCAGCGATCGTGGACCACGCGATATTTACTCGTTGCCCTCGCGTGGTTCTCTAGTTAACAACGTGGCGTCCGCCCGTGGCCGGCGGTGCTCGTCGGATGTCTGGTGGCTTTTATGAACAACGATTATTAGCCGACTTGCACCGGCTTTCTATACTTACTACAATTTTTTTTTAGCACACATTGGTAAGAAATTTCCTTTACTTACCTATATGGAATATATGTCAAATTTCAATTTATAGTAAGATACAGAATTGTAACGTGCTAATGGTGACGGAAAACATCGGAATGAAGTTTACTTATCGAGATAACCGATGTGTCATCTCCGTCAATCCGTCTTAGGTAAGCATAGCGGGTATACTGCGTATTCCTCAACAGCCAAAATGGGGACACCCGAGCACAGCAATAGAGTGTTACGAGCTGTGATTATTTCGTGTATTATATATAGTTATAATAACAGCTCGTAAACGTCCCATTGCTGGGCTCGGGCCTCCCGCTATAGAGGAACGGACAGCATACCCGCCACGCTTGTCCAAGGCGGCTTGGCATGTTTGACACATCGGTTATCTCGATGTGCAAGTTTCATCACGATGTTTTCCTTAACCATTGTTAGCACGTGGTAATTGTAACAACAATGATTTCGTATGACTTGTTGCAATTACCGTGCAAGGTCAGTACTGACCAAAGCCTCCTTTAAATAGAAAGAACAAACTACATTTTAACGGCTTTAAGCGCGGTATTTTATTTTATGTTTATTCCACATGTCTTCCGTGATCACGGCTACTGAAAAGTGTCGGAATAAAAATGAAATAAAATACCGCGCTTAATATCGTTAAAACGTAGTTTTTATTATGTGTACTAGTCGCGAAAACTTAAGAAAATACTAGAAAGAACAAAGTTATTGGTGTATTTTTTTTTATTTTTATTGCAGGAGATCAGCAGACAGGCAGACGGCCCACTTGGTGGAAAGCGGTTACCATCGCCTATGGACATTTGCAACACCAAAGTTGCTACAAATGCGCTGCTGCTCTCTTAAGGAAAACTGGAACCTCGTCACTAATGCCGGAACACAACTCAAGGTTGTTATGGCGACATACTGTAGACCAGGGGTGGTAGCCATCCAGTCGGGCAAATGCCCTACCACCTGGCTGTGGGTTGTTAAGTCGCCTCTTACGACAGGCCGCCCGGCCGCAGGAAATTGTATTCTTTCTCCGTCCCTGCACGGATAAAATATAATATAGTATAATTGTATATCAATAAATACACATTTGAATTAGTCCCCAGAAAGAAAACCACCGGCACCTGAGAAGCCAGTTGAAGTACCCAAGGCAGCTACGAAGCAAAACAGCGGCAGATCGAAACCAAGAGCCAAACAAGATGATTCTTCTAATTCAGGTACATTTTCTTTAATTATGATGGCTGTCGTGGGAGGCCACGACACACCTTCCATGATCAACTTGATCGTGTACTAGCAGAAGGTGATGTCAGGAGTCTTAAGAACAGACGAGCGTGCATGGCAAGAGTTATGAATGTCAAGGAAGCAAGTGAGGTGTGTAAGAATAAGCCTAAATGGTGCTCTGTTGTTCGTGCCTACCCCGCAAGGGAGCGAACTGGCGTGAAGTTTGTATGTATGTATGTATGCATGATGGCTGTTGGTAATAATATTATCAGGTATATACAACTTTGCTCTTTGAACTTTGAATAAAAATGTCACCTTATGAGCTAAATTCTCGTAATTTGCGGGAGAAGTCTTAATTTGTATTTCAATATTAAATAATCTGCGGCTGACGCTCACCGAGTGCTCTCAGACGCTTATGGTGAAGCTGCTATGAGTGAAACAATATGTCGTGAGTGGTTTCAACGCTTCAAGAGCGATGATTTTTCCGTACAAAACCGGCATAGTGGTGGAAGATCAAGTCTTTGAAGATGAAGTATTAGAGCACTTGCTCAATAAAGGCTCGTGTCAAAGTCAAAAGGAGTTGGCAATATCATTGCAAGTTATTATAATCAGTTTTTTATAATAAAGCTTTGAATTAACAGCCGAAGCAAAGTTAGGTATACCCTTAACATTATCCGATAAACATCTATACATACAAAAAAAAATGAAGTAACTGTTTGTAATGTTAAAATAACAGCTTTTTACTAAATGCGTATGAAACGTTACTTATATCCAAAAATATTTTTTTAAAATTTTTGTCTGTCTGTCTGTTTGTTCCGGCTAATCTCTGAAACGGCTGAACCGATTTTGACGGGATTTTCACTGGCAGATAGCTGATGTTACAAGGAGTAACTTAGGCAACTTTTGAAATTAGGGTTCCGCGAAAAAAAATTCACGCGAACAAAGTCGCGGGTTCCAGGTGGTAGGGCATTTGCCCGACTGGATGGCTACCACCCCTGGTCTAAAGTATGTCGCCATAACAACCTTGAGTTGTGTGTCGGCATTAGTGACCAGGTTCCAGTCTCCCTTAAGAGAGCAGCAGCGCATTTGTAGCAACTTTGGTGTTGCAAATGTCCATAGGCGATGGTAACCGCTTTCCATCAAGTGGGCCGTCTGCCTGTCTGCTGATCTCCTGCAATAAAATAAATAAATAAATAACAGCTAGTCGTTCTGTTAAAATCGGAAGTCTCTTTTTTATTAGAGAGCGGTCAGTTTACTTATCTCGCTTGTCTAATGGTGGGTTTCTATATCTTTCTAATGCATTAACCTGTCTTACCTTTGTTAAAATTTGAACCATGAACTCTGTAAGTAATGTTGATTTTCAACTAATGGCAAGGGTCAAATATAATAATAGAAACTCGGCATCGTGTTAAGTATTTGCTGTAGACTGGGTATACCACTTTTTGTACTGGACTATGTAAATTTTTAAGGTGTTTTTAAATACCATTTGCATGCCTGAAAGGGCAAAAACATGTGAAACATAAATCAGTCATCTAATGTTTTTATTTATCATGCTTTTGAGCAAATAAATGATTTCATTTCATTTGATTACTCTAACAGCGCCAGATTTGTTATACATACAAGTAGCATAAGTGTAAGAAAAGGTAAATTGACGAAAGATTGCGAAGCTTTCAACAAAGAATGGATGGTAGCTGGAGGGTCCGGATGAACCTCAAAATTGAGTATCTCGTGGCCTAGCTCAACGTAAGAGGAGAAATAAAAGCTCATCGACTCCGCTGGGTTGGCCACGTAGAACGTATGGGAGAGGATCGCAGCGTGAGAATGGCATGTTTGGGACGGCCGGTAGGTCGGCTCGGCATCCGTTTGGCAGTCGGTGGAAAGACAGAGTAGAGGTTGACCTGTCTGAGCTTGGAGCCGATAATTGGCAGGAAACTACGCAGGACAAGGAAAAACGCGATGTTCTCGTTGCGAAGGTCAATACCCACTTTGGGTCGCTGAGCCGGCTGAGTAAAGAAGTAGGTATACGTAAGATTGAGACTGCGTTTATATTATAACCTGGCAAAAAGCTTACACGCGTACTCCAATGATTTATCTAAGTAAATATAATGAATGTATTTGACTAAGATTAATTCAGTTGGCCTGCGATGTAATCAATACTGAATTTCTACGTAAATTAATGTACGTTTTGGAAAGTGGGCAAGCGGTCTATTAATTCAGACCATGATCACCATCATTTCGAACAGACACTATCGTATCCCAAATCTTTGAGTTTGATATTCAAGCCTTTTTTCTTTTGGCCAGGGGAAATCCGTTTGAGGACTAAGCCGCGACAGGCACAGAAGCCTGGGGGGATGTTCGCGACCTGTGTGAGTGTGTGGGATTCGCCAGATCGGGGGTGGCACTAGCGTGCCCAGTCAGGACAGGTGCCACGCTATTGCCACTCCCCAGTTAGGGATACCCACTAAAACCCCTGGGTGTTCCCTCCTGCGCCTTATGCCAGGGCTACGGGGAATTGGGCTTCCCGTCTCCGCATGCCCTGGCAGGCGTGGGCCCCCCTCACTGGGCCTCTTCAAATGCCGGGGGACTACCCCCCCGGCAACGTCATGGTCAAATCCGGCGGGGGGCGGTTTGTAACGCGCCCCACGGGAGGAGAGATAAGCGCGCGCGGAACACTCGCGCTCTCATCTCGATGGCATGTGCGGGTGAGTGAGAACCCCTATACCCCAAGGGGCCCTACCCGCGCCGCCCGCTTACGGTGGCAGAAGATCGAAGTCCGCCCTCCGGCGTCGGCGCGTCCTTCTTTGGCGGGAGCGGAGCAAGGACGTACGCTCACGCTCCCGCTCCGCCTCCTCCTTCGCAAACATAACGTGCTCGGAGAAGGAGGAGACGGCATCCCATCCGGTGCGGCTCCCGACCATGGTGCGTACCACGGCAGGAAGCGAGGTGTCAGATCCGGTGTGGCCGATGAGCTCCCAGCGCTGCTCGGTCCAGGCTGGACACTCCTGGAGTGTGTGCAGCGCCGTGTCCTCGTCGCCCGACATTCGAGCCTATTGAAAGTACAGAAGAAAGTAGAAACTTAAGTCGTTTCTTCCGTACCTACTTATTAATTGCCAAGATCAGACACATGACCCACTTGATGGAAGACGGTTGCTATCGCTTATAGAAGTTTGCAACATTAGGGGAGTAATTACCGTTTTGAAAGGTCTCGGATAATTATAACCTCGTTCTTAAATGACCCTATATTGTTACTCAAGTAGTAAACCTCGGTGGGAAGTTCATATCGTTATTCTACGCGCAATAAAGGTTCTAGAATACCGTTGCGTAATTGGTGTGGTAACTGAAGGAATTTAAGATGCACATTCTGTCGATGGCGATTGGTGCAGTTTTGGAAGTGAGGCGTTGGCATGATTATGAACCGCCAGAAAGTGTCTGTAAAGGCACGTCTGGCTGTCCATCAAGGGGTGTTGATACCAACGCTAATGTACGCCAGAGAGAGAGAGAGATGTTGCCGAAGAAGCATGAAAGTAGGACAATCGCATTTGAAATGAGAACTTTGAGAAGTATGTGTAAGGTTAATGTAAGTGATATAATAAGAAATAGTATGATAAGTGAACGTTTTGGATTGAAACAGGATGTAGTGACAAGAGTTAAAAAAGGGATGTTAAGGTGAAATGGGCATGTAGAGAGAATAAATGAAAACAGAATCACAAAACAAGTATATGACAGCAAGGTGACTGGTAGCAGGTGGAAGATCCAGCGTCTGACTATCCCAATGTGAAACAGGCGTGACATATGTTACGCAGTATTTATATATTTCGGGAAACACACACAACAGTTAAAAATTCTATTTTCCAACGGTGCGCATTAAAAATGTAGAAACAAACGTTACTTGGTTGGTGTATGAGACGTGAGTCCGTATGCATGCCTGCTTATTCGGTCGTGAAAAAGTGCGGGTACCTGTAATTCTAAGGCATATATCGAAGCAAGGTATTTTTTTTTATTGTACAGCAGACAGGCAGACGGCCCACTTGATGGAAAGCGGTTACTATCGCCTATGGACATTTGCAACACCGAAGGTGCCACAAATGCGCTGCAGCTCTCTTAAGGGCTCTCTCTTTCGCCAGGTGGTAGGGCTTTTTCCTGACTGGATGGCTACCACCCCTGGTCTAAAGTATGTCGCCATAACAACCTTGAGTTGTGTTCCGGCATTAGTGACCAGGTTCCAGTCTCCCTTAAGAGAGCAGCAGCGCATTTATAGCAACTTTGGTGTTGCAAATGTCCATAGGCGATGGTAACCGCTTTCCATCAAGTGGGCCAGCTGCCTGTCGGCTGATCTCCTGCAATAAAAAAAAAAAAAAAAAAGGGAGACTGGAACCTGGCCACTAATGCCGGAACACAACTCAAGGTTGTTATGGCGACATACTTTAGACCAGGGGTGGTAGCCATCCATTCGGGCAAATGCCCTACCACCCGGCTGTGGGTTGTTTTGTCGCCTCTTACGACAGGCCGCCCGGCAGCAGGAAATTGTATTCTTTCTCCGTTCCTGCACGGATAAAGGTATACGACATCAAGAAACTAATAAGCATACCTCGATATCTAAGGCACTATTTGTAACTTGTAGTCGAGGTGAAAATAGCTATTCGAAACTATGTAAAGTAAAACTTAAATAGATGCCTAAAATAACACCAAATTCCATTGTAAGGTAATATTGAATATTAGCAAAAACTAACAAACCTCGTTATCTGTATAACAATTGTGTATGCAACCAACGGAAACGATAATGTAAATCGCATTAAAATTATTTGTGTCAGACGTGCAATGTATATATAATACTTTTATTTAACTTTAATTATATATAATCATGAGATAATTGTTATAATATTGTGCAAGTTATTCGATAGCTCAATTTGAGGCACAATCGTCTGCCAAAGTACGGTAGTAGCAGCACATCAAGAATTTATGGCGCCCTGCATTGCCGATGTCGTCATTGCCGTGAAGACATTTAAGACGTGAGTTCGAGTTCAAATCATGGTAGGGCGCATGAAACGCAAGCCAAAGGCTCTCAAAGTAAGCAATAACCGCCCAGTCGAGCGTAAGGTTAGCATATAATAAAATCGGAGAATAAAAGGCGATAGCATTTTCAGATAGTAATCGAAATTTATACTCAAGACGTTATTATGTGTAGATTACTGTAATGTGAACAATAACTAAAACGAGTGTGAAAATCAAATTAAACACGCGTCTATAGTTATTATGAATTATACTTACAACTGGTACGCTTCTTGTGTTTCAGTATTTGTCATTCGGATACTTTATAGATAATCACTTCCAGGAATCAACGTAAAATAAAATATTGTATACTAGTCGTGTTAAATATTTCAGAATCAGATAGTGCGGACTTAGAACCGGAGAGAGCGCAGCCCATAGCTGGGAGTGGGCGAAAGCGTGGCGGGGTAGGTGTGGTAATTCCTGCTGATGGTGCCTATGATCCTAAGCATTACCAGGACTTGAAGATTCCGCCTGAGATGGAGAACATATTCCAATATATTATGAAGTAAGTATCGCGGTTTGTTGTTAAGCTTTAATTTTAATTCTGCGTATCTTACTCCAACGTTCCCGAATTGGTTCCACCGCCCCTTGGGGACGCTCCTAAAGATAAAAGGCGTCAGTACTGTCTAGTGAGTGACTAGTTAAGTGACTTATTTGATTACATTCTAGCATAGCTCGTGCGTCTTCAAAATGTTTGCATAAGGTTCTTATTTGGTTTGAAAAAAAGGTTTCTGAATATCGCAAAAAGCTCGTGCCTGTCTCACTTCGCCAGAATGCTCATCTTCTCAATTTACTATATCGTATACTGTTTATACCTTATACCCCTCCTTATCTTAAGGAATGTTTCAACTTCCTTTATACGTCACACACCCTCAATTTGCGCTCCACTAATAATATTTTAATGAGACCTGCACACTTTTCAACATTTTATTCCAACTCTTTTCCAACTGTCTTACATTGGAACTCTTTGCCTACTGACGTCAGAAAAGCTAAATCTTTTGCCATATTTAAAAATTAACTCTGGAATCATTATGTTAGTCTTACGCAATAATGTATATGCTAGTTTACAATACTTAAGACTAATCTGCTGTTCATGTATGTCATTTTTTTTATTTCTTTTTTTTCCTTTTTATTTGTTGCAAAATAATTACAGATGATTTAAAAATTTCCTTTGAGTTAGGTTGCCTGGAAGAGATCGCTTTTAGCGATAAGGCTGTATTTTGTTTTACTAAGTAACTATTGTCTACTTGTGCATTTTTGTAATTTTTGTTTTGATGAACAATAAAGTGTTATCAATGTCTAGTCTGTTTACATTTTTCCAGACATTGACCAGTTTTCGTCTCGGATGTTATATTTAGAAATTCTAACTATTCTGAATAAACAATTTATTTGCGTTATGTAGAACTTACAACATAAGTAGTATAAAATCAGTTATCATCTTACCAATCTCACAAAACGTGCACTGATTGTATAATTATATTATTTTGGTACGTGATTTTGTTTCTCACTTTCAATTATTCGGTTTAATATTAGGACTTACGAAATTTAGAAAAGATAATAAATGTCTCAAATATGTAAGTAATTATTGTAACTGACAAATTTCTGTAATGTCTTAAAGAAATGAAATCTATATATTGTTACAACTCAGGTTCCGACAAACACAAAATCCACCTGCATATCTGAAACAAGGCACATTTATTACCCGTCGGCATTTGAACTAATAACATTGAAATTCTTTTATGGTTGTCTTCTTTTGTTTACTTATTGGCATACGGCCTATTGTTGTATTCTAAGTTATGAATGTCAAAGAAGCAAGTGAGGTGTGTAAGAATAAGCCTAAATAGCACACTGTTGTTTGTGCCTACCCCGCAAGGGAACTGGCGTGAAGTTATGTATGTATGTAATTATTAGCCAGGTGTTACGGATTTAAAGTACAAGCTGATTCTAGGAAATTCGATCCACGCTGTCGGACGGATATATGACATTTGTGTAGTGTAAAGCAATGGCCCGATTGAGGGAGCAGTCAGTCGAGCGAGAACCACCAGCGAAGCGATACTTGTGTACTACAATCGGGAATCTAATCAGTGACGGACTTTGCGCGTTTTATTGAATTACGACCTTCTTTTTTACGAAAATTGCGCAGACGGAGGAGTATGAAATTTCGCACACATAGTTTATTATATTTTTTTAAATTATGCCTAAAAATACATTACACACACTAACTACCATGTATTTGCCACACACACGCATGTATACTCTTTCGTTTATTGTTCAAGTCAAATTAACAGTGTAGCCTTGGCGAAATCTGTGATTATAGAAGTTATAGTCTTAGACATTAATTATTATGGGCGAATTACGACCACGGGCGACCATTAGTTATTATTATTACGAAACTGCATGTTAGGTACTGAATATACTGAAAAGAAATGTGCAATTATTTTAAGTTTATTTGGTAATTTTACTATATAAAATAGGATGAAGGCTATGAAACATTTAAACAAAATTTAGAGGTTTTTGTTATTTGATTATAATGGGGCGCGGGCCCTAAAATATTTGGCAACCAGAGTCCTAATTTATTTCTTATAACCAAACATAAAACAAATTATATTTAACCAAATTTCACTCTTATCCACTTGAACGAAGGTCGAAATGAACACCAGGACCTAGGCAAATATAATTCATATGTGGCATACAACAAGGTTGAATGTGGGTGGCTGGTCGCCCACCATCCTATTGCTACTGGGATTTAAACGAGTCTATGACCCAATAAATAGGTCGAGATTATGAGGCCGGTCGCACGTGAAAACGTCGTGTAGCAACGTTATTACCATTGAGTTATAACATGTCTAGAGAGAGCATTGCTAACAAACAACACCGGCAAAAACGGCATCAAAAACGCGAAGCGTTGCTAACTTCACTCTGCGTTTTCGGGATATCAGGAAAAAAATATTAACCCATTTTTTATAATTAAATATTTTTTTATGTAAGTCAAAAGTTTAAATGATCGTTATGATTTAATCGCTTTATGTGATATAATTTAATATTACTCAGAGGTTTTAGTTTTTTTTTTAAATAAAGTATTATCAACAAAAGTTATGTGTCTTGGAACGAACCATAAAAAAATACATGCACAAATGAATTCATAACACATTTTAGCACATGTAGTAATGTTAATTCGCAATAAAATGCTTCTACAGATAATTAGTACATATTTAGAAGTCTGCTAATTACCAATACTAATGTAATAATTCTAAAAAAACTATTCATAATGGCAAATTATTTTTGTGTTACACATCATATTCATGAAGGTTATTAGATGACTATTTATAACCCAAAGATTATCCTGCACTAAAAGTCAGTGAAATCATTTGTAATAGTAGACTTGGAACGATTCGATAGGTTTATATTGGATAGTAGGCTTTATGTGTAATCCAAAGTTTATATCAGTAGTGGGAACTACGGGGTAGGTACACGGGATAGTTTAATGCAGGGACTTAAGGGCAACTAAACCACTTGAAAAGGGCTATTATAAAAATAAAAATATTCATATCCAAAAGTTTTTATTGAAACTAGTTTAGTTTGATTATTTTATGAACTAAAATTTGTTTTTTATCATATTAATATATTAAATTATTTCTTTATTAGGAATTAATGGAGATGCAGCTAACAGAATATAGACAAAATTAATATCTTAATTATGACAATAAAGAGTTATCTATAATATTACTAGCGGCCCGGTGCGGATTCACCCGCGGTCTGTCCCGCTCCCGTGGTATAAAGCATCATGTTATATAGCCTATGACACTCCCTGTTAACGTAGCTTTCCAACAGTAAAAGAATTTTTAAAATCGGTTTAGTAGATCCCGAGATTACCCCCCTACAACGTCACAAACTTACAAACTTTACCTCTTTATAATATTAGTACAGATAACTCCGACCAAAGCATCTGCTTTAAACGATATTCAGTTTTTTTTACATCCTCTTTGACGATATTTGCAGCACGCATTCTGTCAATTCTATATCAAACGTCATAAGGTTACATTAAAAAGTTTATATTGTCCAAAGCGCTAAGGTTAGATTAGAAATAATTTTATATGATGGTTAAGTATTCTTAAATTTTCTAATTATCCTTCACACAACTTACATCTTATCGGTCACGATCATATATAATTATTTTAGGTACTTTATTTCAATACAATTGTGCCGTTGATAAGAAAATATAAAAAAACATAGTGTAAAAATATCTCCGAAAATGATTCAAAATACTTCCTTTCAAAATCCATCTCTTTGTCCAACAATATGCTACAATTGGATCCGTAGGAAGTCTAAAACGTAATATAAACTAGTTTAAAAAACCGGACACACAAATATTACATGTCTGTTTTCTATCGATTTTTTCAATTATTCATATTTCATAAATAAATAAAAAATGGTAACAAAAGTCCCCAAATTTTGGAAAATAAGTCACACTTGTCACCTGACAACATCAATCAATTCGATAACCTTGAAAATGTCGAAATTAAATTTCACGTTTTTACAAAGAAATCATGAGAAAAGTGTTAAGTTTTCCGATTAAATGACATCTCATCCTTATCCTTTCCCGTTTTAAAATAGTTCCAACACATTTCAATAGCGCAGGCCGGCATAATTATTTTTTTTGCGAGAGCTCTAACCAGTAAAGTAATCGAAACGACACTAACAGGCGTGGGAAGCCACTGAAGCCAGTGCATCAATTTTGGTGCACTGTTTTTGGGCCGTTTTTGTGCAATTGATGCGTGATCTAGACGTTTATATGATCTAAGGTTATTACTAATACTCGTGTTTTCACGCGATCCAAAATGTAGGTACATATATCATCTACCTCCATATAATATAATTTACTATATATGCCAGCGAAACTTCGTTCGCGTTGCCGTGAAGCACTTTGTTAGTCTATTACAACGGTGGCACAAAAAACGCAACGCCATCCTTGTGGCTTATGAAACGACGTGATTGCTCGGGATTTATATCATCGAGATCAACATTTACGATACTTTTTAAAGTATACCAAGTATTGCCCCGCGATATATACCTACTAATTCTGTGTCACTGTGAAATGGCACTCTGTTGTTCGTGTCTACCCCGCAAGGGAACTGGCGTGAAGTTATTTATGTAATTTTGTGTGAAGTTTCATTTGAATTATTTGTAGTTTTCACCTGATATTTAACAACATTATTATAAAACAACCCACAGCTATGTGGTAGGGTATTAGCCCGTCTGGATGGCTCCCCCCTCTGGTCTAGAGTATGCCGCCATAGCAACCTTGAGTTGTGTTCCGACACTAAGGGCCAGGCTCCAGTCTCCCTTTAGAGAGCAGCAACGCATTTGTAACGCCTTTGGTGTTGCAAATGTCCATAGGCGATGGTAACCGCTTTACATCAAGTGGTCCGTCTGCCTGTTCGCTGAACTCATGCAAAGAGAAAGATCTTGACATGTTGACATTTTTTTTATTTCTATATAATTGTAACATAATAAAATTGACATTGTCTGTACATTGATGTTATTTCAAAAAGCCATTTCGAGTTAGATTAATCGTCGTACGATGTAGGTTCATATGTATTACACAACAATTCACTAAAATATTTAATTTTCATGAATATACATATAGTCCAGGCTAAACAACACCATATGGATCTCTCAATAAGGTTTAATTTGTTTTACCAATGGCCGGCCCTGGCAATCAATAGAAATATAATATTTTTCGAGGCCATTCATAAAGTGTAACGAATAAACACCGAATGAAAATATGAAATCGCTGTAGGGCTGCCGCCATAGCGTTATTGAAGCTATATCATTATATAGCGATTTTTAGTGTAACCTAGCTCCCATTTTTACTAAACTCTCAGTATCAAATCTAGCGTGCCTGATATGATAGATAAACGTCTATTGCAAGTGCTTTTTTTTTTAAGTTTATGTCTTGGCAGCTAGGCCTTTAAGCCAGATCTTAGTTTACAATATAGTTTTTTCATTTTCTTAAGCCTATGTGTAGCACAGCTGAACTGTAGGTAATCAGCTAGTGACATTCAACGGAGTTCTTGTGACAACTCAAAAGGCCACATTTGTATATACAGTTCACATTTCTCACAAAACACATAATTACTACTCAAAAACTATCAATATCCTACAACTATTGTTTTGTTCATTTTAGAGTAATTTTACACATTTTTAGAAAATAAAACTGCACAGCACGACATCTCCTTTCAGGTCCCGCCAAAACCTCCAAGTGCTTAATTTTTATAGAGGAAATTATACAATCGTTGGCACCCTATTAATTTATTCAAAACACTAAGAAATCTGAAAACTTTTTATTCTCTATTCATATGATAATAATTATATGACTATTCTATTGCTACAAAATAATAGTTATTTATGATACTATACGGTAGTTGGTTTTAACAAAGAAGTTTGTAAAAATCAACAACCGCACATATGTCGTACAACGTTTTTGAACACAATCATATTTTCTTAAGTTTTCGCGACTAGTATACATAATAAAACTACGTTTTAACGGTTTTAAGCGCGGTAATTTATTTGATTTTTATTATTCCGACGTTTCGGCCAATTTTCAGTAAAGATGTCAAGCGTTAATGAGGATTGTTAAAGTTGGTTTTTTAACACATTTGAGAGAAAACAGTATAATAGGAAATGAAACAAACTTAAATACCAGTCGGAAAGTCGTAACAATCTTTGACGTATGAAAACGGTGCGCATTTGCAAACAGCGCCATGTGCGCGTGGTGAAAATTAGAACTACATCATTCGTCTCATATTTTCTACAGTATTAAAGTGAGACAATGTTATTGACCAAAAGCGATTCCAAGGAGGTTCTATTATTCAGCTTATTTATTCTCGTAATGTGTAAATCTTTGGTGGAATATTTATATTTTTTTCATCTAATTAACTATTTTCGAACAATGTATATAGGCTTCGTAAATGCATTTTTGGAGCAAATGTGTTGAAAAACATTATGATATCTTTAATAAATTGACTGGGTGACAATGATTGAGTCGGGCGCCAACAATTGTATACCCTATTCAACATTAACTTCTTTGTCGATCTTTATTATGTATTTTTTATTTGTAGTGTTTACGTCGTTTTTCATATTAATAAAAATGTTTTCTTTCATTCTTCTTCTATTTCTAAGTGAAATTGAGCAAAAGGCGTGTATCAAAGCCGGTCATTAAACACATTATTGTGGCAACACTACGGTATGAGATAATTTTTCAATGATTTTCTAGGTGTTTTTTTTGTTACACAAAACCTCACAAAAATTTCATTTAAAAAAATGTTCAAAGTAATTTTTATTTTATTTGAAAGCGTAATCTAGCGCTTTTTTATTTAGATCGTCTAGCGGAATCCAACGCTTTTCCCTACAGCATAGATAGCGTGCAGTATTCGCACAGTAGGTGTAAGCCCTGAAAAGCCGCGCCGCGCCGTACCTACAGTTATGCGTTTGCTTTTCAAACACGCTAAGCCGTGTGTGAATAATTTAAATGTTTTTACGATTTGTTTATTATTATTTATTGTAATGTTTATTATAGTTGCTTAACGCTTTCACGATTTTTCTATTTTTTTTTTCCCTGAATTATTTAAATTAAACTAGTAGTTATGAAAGAATTGCATTGTTTTATCGGGTGTTGTTGTATTATCAGTCTATATATTGTAATCTGTTGTCTGTCTAAACACTTGTGTTATCCGTGCAGGAACGGAGAAAGAATATAATTTCCTGCGGCCGGGCGGCCTGTCGTAAGAGACGACAAAACAACCCACAGCCAGGTGGTAGGGTATTTGCTCGAGTGGATGGCGACCACCCTTGGTCTAAAGTGTTTCGCCATAACAACCTTGAGTTGTGTTCCGGCATTAGTGGCCAAGTTCCAGTCTCCTTTAAGAGAGCAGCAGCGCATTTGTAGCACCTTTGGTGTTGCAAATGTCCATAGGCGATGGTAACTGCTTTTCTTCAAGTGGGCCGTCTGCCTGTCTGCTGAACTCCTGCAATAAAAAAAAACTTTTTGCTTTTTACTAGCAGAGTTCTATTGCTTTTAAAATAATAATTAGAATCTGAATAATAAGCACAACAATTGAATTAGCGATGAAAATATATTTCGTACTATATTATTTTAGTACATACTACTAGTACCCTACTACTACTACTACTAATACTACGTAGTAGGATACTGTATATTATGGTACAGTTGGGAACCCTAGATAGAGCAATGGAATAGGGGGGTGGGATAAGTGGAAGGAGAAAACCATCGATACTCATTTATCGCACGAAACACAATGAGCTCAAGACTAACCGTTTGACGCCAATATTGTGTGAGAGCGTACCGATATGAGCATATAATGAGGAGGGGCGACAGTGACTTAACAAAAAGAATGTAAAACTATAAGATGGATAAGATGGGTACAAATGTAAAGGTAGTAGACCAAAAAAGAGATAGATGAATTGTGTGAAGGCTGCTATAATGATTTATAGTGTGACAAGACAAGATATTATTCAAAAAATACTATTACGACATTAAAAAATTCTGCTGGATGACCAATTCGAATTTAAATTTGACAATATATAATATATACTTTGACAAACTTTATTATTCTAATATTTAATTTTTTAAATTTTTGACATTGTATTCTATATGAAATAACTCTGCATTTGACATATTATCTATAATTACTGTATAATCCTAGAAAAAAAGTAAAATTAGTGTCTGTGGATTGACTGGATTACAGTCTGTTTTTTTTTTATTAGTTGATTTTCAACTTAATTACTATTTGCATGCCTAAAAGAGCCAAAAACATGTGAAACATAAAATAACATATTTTGTCACCTAATGTCAAATAATGTTTAAGCAAATAAATGATTTGATTTGACAGAAGATGAATGTCAGAATAGAGTGTGGAAGGAAAAGATATGTGCTGACCCCAAATAATTGGGATATGGTGAAAGAAAAGAGATTCTGGGAGAGCGTGGTATCACACTGAGGAGCTGTGATCATGATATTGAATACAGCATGGCTCCACCAAGTAGTTTGAGTTCAGAATTTTGTATTTTCAGATATACCCCCCAGAAGATAGACATAGATTTGAAGCTGCAGCCGTTCGTGCCGGAGTACGTTCCGGCCGTCGGCGACATTGACGCCTTCATCAAGGTCACGACGCCCGCGTGCAACGTGCGCGCGAACAAGCTCGGCGAGCAAGTCTTGGAGCACATCGATAATCTGGGTAGGTAGTGAAGAGTTGGACCCAGGGGTGCTTGGCGGTGCTAGGTATTTTCGCAAAGAAACTCGCGTCTTAACTAAAGCAAATGTGAATCAGGCTTAAATGCTTAGAAACGCGCTGCAATTAAACACGATCGATTTAGGAATAACTGAAAACGCGTACAGCAGTTGTGGTTTTTGCTTAATTTTGTTTAATTACCACAATGGATTTCTCGTCAGCAGCAAGTGACGTGGCTACCATCTCCGGCTCGTCTGGTCAATAATAAGTATGGAAAACCGAAAGCAGCTAACCGCCGTTCGTGCGTCACCGTACGGAATATATAAGATACAAAAAAAACGTGCGTTTTCAAACCTCTACGCTCTTGAAATATAACAAATTACATTTTAAAATCGGTTACGGAAAAAAAATCGCTAATGCGTGCACGTATATAAATAGCTATAAAAATAACAACGCATAAACGTCCCACTTTTGGGCTCGGGTCTGCCATTTATAGGGGAAATGGACAGTACACGCCACGCTTGTCCAAGGCGACTTGGCCGGTCTGACACATCGGTTATTTCGATGTGCAGGTTTCATCACGATGTTTCCCTTCACCGTTATAATTGTAGTAATTGCACATTAAGTAAGAAAACCGTCAAAGTGGTGCGTGCGTTCCGGCCAGGATTCGAACCCGCACCTTTCGAGTTTGGGACGCATGCGCTAGCCATTACACTACCACATTTTTTGCGCTTGTGTTTAATCGCAGTGTATGCTATATATTTAGCTTATTAGATTTTTTATTGCAAAGCTGGCAATCAGTCAGAAGGCCCTCCTGATGGGAACTGGCTACCGTCGCCTACAGACGTTTGAAACACCAGGGGCGAAGCCGACGCGTTGTCAGCCTTCAGGATGGGATAAAGAGGATCGGATAGGAGTAAATGAAATAACAGGGATAAGATAGAGGAAATGGCATATACGGACAGTTACACAGAGGCAGCCCGGTTCTTCTCCTTTGACAGCAGCTGTAGACGCAGGCACGGAATGATTGCGCTGGATCGGACTGGGCGTAACTACGTTCTAAGTCTCAGCCTTTCCTTCATAAAAAGCGCGGAGCACATGAGAGGAGGGTGGTTTTAGTGGGTAGTGGCTGTTGCCCGTGTAACTTCTCTGAGTCTCCACACAAGCTGGCTTGATTAGTGTTCGGATTGCCCCTTGTCAAAGGGGAAAGCCCTCATGATCAACTATGGTCTAATCCCTTGCAAAGGACCCAGCATTGTGCGTAAATAGCATTTCCCCCGCCTTAAAAAAAAAGGCACGGAATGATAGGTTTTTTCGTATTCATTCATACAATTTGTTTTTCACAATAATCGTTACGCTGGTACAAAGAACGAATGTAATTAAGTGACAATAAGTCGCTAAGGTGACATTTCATCTGTCACTGTTAATGTGACGTTTACGTATGTTGAAAATTGTTGTTGTTGTCGATGGCAACTATCCACAGAGCCAAAGGTGTTGGAGCCAGAACCGAAATTGGCGTGTTGTGTCTGAACAGTAGCTAAAATTGCTCTGGAAGCGCCGGTAGACTTAGGACTTTCAATAAGTAATCTGTAATATTCCATTTTGAAATAAATACATTCATTTTCATTTGCACGGGGAAACAGATTGTCGGAACTCTCACTCATAGCACGAGACATGCTTAGCTCAAGGTTAACCATTTCCCGCCAATATTTAGACTGGAACCTGGCCACTGATGATGGAACACAACTCAAGGTTGTTTTGACGGCATACCCTTGACTAGGAGTGGTAGCCATCCAGTCGGGCAAATACCCTCCCACCTGGCTGTGGGTTGTTTTGTCGCCTCTTACGACAGACCGTCCGGCCGCAGGAAATTGTATTCTTTCTCCGTTCCCGCACGGATGGACGGATTTTAAATACTAATATAGAATTTGTACTTTTTCAGGCTTAACAGTGCTAGATGAACCGGCCGCCGAACAAAGTGACTCGGCGTTGCTTCATCTGCAACTACGAGCAATATCCAAGACGAACACCTCTAAATCAGCTGTGGTATGTTATGCCTCGGAAAAAGAATGCTATTTATATTTATAAATATTTATAAATATATATATACATACATAACTTCACGCCAGTTCCCTTGCGGGGTAGGCAGGAACGGCAGAGCGCCATTCAGGCTTATTCTTACACACCTCACTTGCATCTTTGACATTCATAACTCCTGTCATGCACGCTCGTCTGTTCTTAAGGCTCCTGACATCACCTTCTGCTAGTACACGATCAATTTGATCATGGAAGGTGTGTCGTGGCCTTCCACGACTTCTGCATCCATCCACTTTTGCATTTATATCTGTTTAGTCATTCTTTGCATTCTTTCTTCTGCACTCTTTCCACAAACACACACACATATATACATATATATATATATATATATATATATATATATATATATATATATATATATGTAATTTAAATATGTATATATTTTTTATATTTTGCTATACACTAGCTTACGCCCGCGACTTCGTCCGCGTGCAATACTTAAAAAAAAGTTTGGTCTTAGCGTCATGATATATAGCCTATAATAGCCTTCCTCGATAAATGGGCTATCTAACACTGAAAGATTTTTTCAAATCAGACCAGTACTTCCTGACATTAGCGCGTTCCTGCAAACAAACAAACTCTTCAGCTTTACATATTAGTATAATATATACAATTACCTGACCTCACTGATTCACTGAGTGAAATATTAAATATTAATTAAAACAATTGTTAATAATATATTTTAAAGATAATTGGACAGGTTGGGCATATAGATTAGAAAATATAATAGTGGCGCCACTTTCGCAGTTATGTCTAAACTCTTACAACTCCAATATTACGTCAAGAGTCACTTCGATACTTACAGTAGAATCTGCTTATAATGACACCGAAACACGCACAATACAAAGAGTATACATACTTAGAAAAATATTATTATTATTATATAATTAACATATTTTGTTCCTGGCATCAACAATCATAAGAATACATCTAGCACTGTTATTTTTCTAGAAGTGTTGTCTTGATTAGAATCAAGGCAACTTTCTAAAATTTCTATCATTGTCACTATAACCGGACATAATTTATAAAAATAGGTCATTATGAGCGACATGTCACTATAAGCGAGGTCATTACATCCGACTCTGTTATAAAGAATTTTATATGAAAACCTAACTAAGCTGTGTAATTACTTCATATTAAGCGGTTGGTCAACACAGGCGGGAGTTATAATACTACTCTACTGTAGTAATAAGTTTTAGTATTACGTCAAACATCGTGCAAGTACCAAGTTGATTTATTTACAAGATATGCATTTTTACAACACAACCTTGTTGTGCTTCTAAATGTTTAGGGGCTTTAATAATAATTACTATAATTTTATAAGCAACAGCTTTAACACCTTGTGACAATTAACAGAACAATTATTCAATTAAAAGAATCGAAACTAACTAATATAAACCTGTCATGTCAGCGGTTCTTTGATAAATGTCCTCAAATTATGACGAAAAGATTTTTGCTTTAAATTCCGCTAGACATCCTTGGTAAACTTTGAAAATTACTACGCGTGTGAAACCTAGCATTTTATATCCATATTTAGTCATTTTAGTGAATTTTGAGTTTGATCAATGTTAACATAAAAATACATACATAACTTCACACCAGTGCCCTTGCGGGGTAGGCACGGACAACAGAGCGCCATTCAAGCTTATTCTTACACACCTCACTTGCTTCTTTGACATTCATAACTCTTGTCATGTACGCTCATCTGTTCTTAACATTAAAATAACATGAATAAATTCACTTTGTTTATAATTCACTGATATTGGCTACAGATAAAATAGAATATTGCCAAAAAGGCATAAAATTAGTTCATGTTCTAAACATTATGGCCAGGCTTTAAAGTGATAGCTTTTGATTTAACACCCGTTCATTTATATGAAAATTATTTTAGAAATTATTGTAAAATGTGCTATCTACCAATTTGAGATTGCAGGCACCCATATGTGGGTGCGGTATATGAGGCACTTTTGTGTATTATTTGAGATATAAAGTGACTTTTGGGTGAAGCGAAGCGAAGTTCTCGCGTTAGGCAGATTTCTCTGTAAGTGAATTAATTATTTTGAGAAAGAAATATCTTCTACCTAAACTATTACCTACCTAACCTAATTGTTGAGTAGTGTGGATTGAATATTTCAGCTGACAAAGAAGATTGAGAACGCGGAGAGAAATCCAAAGGCCATCGAGAGGTGGATCAAGGATGTCAGCGAGCTGCACCTCTCGAAGCCAGCGCCCACTGTCACATATGCCAAGTAATAATATCGACAGTGTCTTTGCAGGATCTTGTAACTACAGTTTTTGTTGATAATACAATACTCTTTATTGTGATGGATGGGTACAAATTTAAAGGTAGACCAAAAAAAAAGATGGATGGATTGTATGAAGGATGATATGATGATATGCGGTGTGACAGAAGAGGTATGTCAGAATAGAAGAGTGTGGAAGGAAAACACATATTGTGCCGACCCCAAGTAATTGGGATATGGTGAAAGAAAAAGAAGAACTTGACAGACAAAAAAATACACAATAAACTTAAATACTATAATGTAGTAGGTAAAGCAATCTTTTCCAGTCAATCTTATGGATAATGATGTTATTTTTTCAAAATTATTACTTATTACATGTACAGTCGCGGTATGAAAAGGTTCGTCACCTTAAAGTCGACTTTTGCTTGCACGAGTACAAGAAACAGTACTGCGAATATTTCAATAAATATTACGTTAATAAATTTATAAAAACGTGAAAAAAAGAAAATTGCAATGTGACAACGACAGACACTGAGATTAACAATAAGAAGCAAAGAGGATATAACCACTACGCTTACCATAAATATTGAAACCAAAAAAAGGTTTTAACATCTCTAAACAATCTTTTTAGACAGGATAGAAAATCATACAACTTTGATCTTAGTAATTTTAAACTTTATTGTCAAACAATTAAACATAATTTTCTGTGGTACAGACTGTTCAGTGTCTTACTCTGAAAAGGTAACGTGTGCTTGCGGAACATTAAATGAAACAGTTTGAAAACGTGCGAACCTTTTCTTATCACGACTGTACATACAGTGGAAACTCAATTAAACGGACTGATTGTTGTCGTAAGGCATTCGCATAATGTTTGTAACTGTTTGTAATTCGTTGTACCAACGATACACGGTTGCCTTAAAAGGGCCTTCATCCATGAATGCCGTTTGAAGTCTCTCGTACGATTCGTCCGGTTTCAGGCGACACTAGAAATTGTAAAACATTTAGCGCGAAAATATTCTCGGCGCAGATCCATTTTTCAATGAGACACGATAATTTAAATTAGCTCGTAAACAATGTGGAGGGAAATTTTGAAATTGGAACCTACCTATTTTTAGCTATCAATTCATGTTTTCAAAATAGATTATAACTGGCCAGTCTCTCATACATAAAAACTTTTTTCGCAATACTTTCTGAATGACTTGGTACATACGTGTGTATGAATGTATCTACATATTTATTTAAATTACTAAAATATTGCAATGTTAATCATGAAATTACTGCCAATTCGGATAATCGTGAATCCGTATAATGGGGGTCCGGATTATCGAGTCTGCACTGTATCACTATTTTGACAAAAAAAATGTCACCAAAAATGTAATCACAAGATACTGCACTGACGCGAAAGATATGTCTATTATTTTAAAATTATTTATTTTTTATGGTATGGTATTTTACGGTAGCATTGGTCCACAAATTCCACGTCACACAACATGTTAATTTGTCGCGAAACTGATAAGTCTACCTATATGCTGTAGATAGACTATCGTTGGAAAATTTAGGTGACACCCATACCAGACTCAATTACATTATAAGCACTCACACATGCCGATACCGGTTGAATTAAACCACTATGCAAATCGTTTCTGTGAATTTAATATATTTTGTTATTCTTTCAGTAAAATGCCAGACATTGACATTTTGATGGAGGAATGGCCAGACTCCATGGAACAGACGCTGAATGAAGTGGGGTTCCCCCCACCGACCTTGGACTGCTCACTAGCGCAGTACTTGGCGCTGGTCTGTGGTCTCCTGGACATCCCCGTCCATGGAGAAACCCTTGACGACACCATTCATTCTTTGCACCTGTTATTTAGTTTATACTCGGCTGTTAGGAATAATCAATTGTACGCCGAAAGAGAAAAAGAGAAGACTGATGTCTAAGGTTTACTTTTTAGATAATTTTTTAAATGATGTTTCGAGATTGTTACAATAATTCCAAGTGAATCCGGGCAGTTGGACTAGTTACAATTAGTTATGTACAGTCGTGGTATGAAAAGGTTCGCCAATTTTCATATTGATTCATTTAACGTTCCGCAAGCACATGTTACTTTTTCAAACTAAGTCACAGAACAGACTGTTCCGTAGAAAAATATGTTTAACCGTTTGACAATAAAGTTTAAAATGACTAAGATTAAAGTTGTTTGATTTTCTATCTTGTCTAGGAAGACTATTTAGAGATGTAAAACCTTTTTATTGGTTTTAATATTTATGATAAGCGTAGTGATGATATCCTCTTTGTTTTTTTTTGTTTATCTCAGTGTCTGTCATTGTCAACATTGCAATTTTCTTTTTTCATCTTTCTATACTTTATAAACCTAACATCTATAAAAATGTTAACAGTACTGTTTCCTGTACTTGTGCAAGCAAAAGTATATTTTGAGGTGACGAACCTTTTCATACCGCGAGTGTATAATACTTGGAACTAGATATGGCACTTTACCGACCAACTATATTTAGATAAATATCTATGTTTATATTGTAATTTATGTAACATTTTCCATTATATTTACGTATATATTAGTATATTATATCTATTGCATACCTACCCCCATCCATACAGAGTTTCTGTCCATCCAAAGGTTGTCTGGAAGAAATCGCTCCCAGCGACAAGACCGCCCATTGTACTTATCATCACGATTGTATGTATGAATTTATTTTGTAACATTGTGTGCAATAAAATATATTCTATTCTAATCTAAAACACATGTCAGTGGCCTTTGGAGCGGACTAAGGGTTATGTTTTGAAATTAAAGCTAATAAAACATAATATTTAGTAATTAAGAATACTGATAATTGCTCGCGGACCGCGTTCGTAATACCGAAGTAAGAAAGAGAGTTGGTCTGAAAGAGAGTGTCGGGGTGAAGGTAAGGAAAGGAATGCTCCGGTGGTTCGGGCATGTGGAAAGAATGACTAAACAGATTACAATGCAAAAGTGGATGGATGCAGAAGTCGTGGAAGGCCACGACACAACTTCCATGATCAAATTGATCGTGTACTAGCAGAAGGTGATGTCAGGAGCCTTAAGAACAGACGAGCGTGCATGACAAGAGTTATGAATGTCAAAGAAGCAAGTGAGGTGTGTAAGAATAAGCCCGAATGGCGCTCTGTTGTTCGTGCCTACCCCACAAGGGAACTGGCGTGAAGTTATGTATGTATGTATGTATGTATGATAATTGCCCGTCCCGGTGTTATATATAGCACGTCTAGATAGACTAAAATGTACTGTAATGCAGAACAAAACCGAAATTTCTGATAGAACTTTGTTTATTGTTATCTTAGAATATTAACCAAACTGTAATAACGTGTGAGTGGACAGAGCGAGACAGAGAATGCACTACAAAATCTAAGATAGCCGTACACAACTAATAATTCCTCCCTATGTCCCTGTGCAGGAGACCAATTTTAGGCTTTTGCCGACCTACCTCACTGTAACGCAGAGGCTCCGATTCCTGGTATAGTAAATTTCGGAAACAAATTTTCCGTTATTTAATATGGTCTGGTTGCCTGGGATGGGCTCCAGGTAGTCCGTTGTATATTACCCATAACACAAGCGTGTTATGGGTGGACATGTCAAAGAAGCAAGTGAGGTGTGTGAGAATGGGCCTAAATGGCGCTCTGTTGTTGGTGCCTACCCCGCTAGGGAACTGGCGTGAAGTTATGTATGTATGTAAGTAACTTGCTTAATTTGGGAATATAAAACCACTTTGTCTTTTACAGCCAATGTGTGTCACAACTCTTTTACGGTGCAGGCTATCAAACTCTGGAATGCGTTGCCTCTTACTGTCAGAGAGGCCAAACATTACCTACATTTCGGAACTCCTTAGAAAGTACTCTATCTGTATTTAAATAAATATGTCTAATATATTAAACGTTTACTTATTTATCTATTGTAATATATGTTAATATAAAATGCTTGTCACATATAATGTTAACAAACATATTAGATGTTATTTAGATTATTTTGTATATACGTATATATATATTATTATATTTATAAATTAGTTTTAGTATGTATATTTAAATTGTACTGACCTATCTATTTTCTGCTCCACCTACATCGCCAGATTAGTTAAGAATATCCTTTAAGCAAGGTTGCCTGGAAGAGATCGCTTTTAACGATAAGACTACGTGTTGTTTTGCCAAGAAGTATTGTGATTATGCATTATGTTTTTGTATTTGTTAATTTTGGTGAGCAATAAAGTGTTATCTATCTATTGTACGAATCGTGTAAGCGGGACAGATTTAAGAATGCATAGAAGAGACACTTCTGCCTTTTGCGCTTGCGAATAAAGTTCAATGTAGATTATTTACATTTCGAAAACCGATCTGCCTTATTTGCGCAAACGAAACTGGAATTATAATTTGCGTACTACTACTACATCATGCCGAGGTGCCATTTCAAGTGTCAAGTACTGTACATACAAGGAATTTGAACACTGTATGGGAGCATAATTCATTTAAAAAAAAAACAACATTATGTTTATATCTATGTTTATTTACAAGAATTCATTTGTAGCAAATTCACAAAGCATCTGGTATATCACAGTTCTATATTTTGCACCCACTCTTAAATATTCCTCATACTTATTTTTACAAATAAATAACGGCTAAATACTAAAATGCCAAACGAAAGTCGAAAGTTTTAATTAAATTACATTAGATTTTAGTACGAAATATGTAATAGGAAAAACGATTTTTAATGGGTAATATAGAGTCGCCGGTAATACCATACTATCTTATTTTTTGGGCAGTTTGGTTTGTATGTATTCCTACCTTACAAAAAGTTACCTATTAGTCTTTAATTCGATTTCAAAAATAGTTCAATTTTGAAATACCCCATTGCAATAAAATAAATTTCCAGTTATAAAAGAAGTACGGAGATTAGCAATTTTAAACGATCAATTTTATTTATTGAAAATACAGCGTACGAAAATACCAAAAACACGTCTTTCTTGTCGCATTACATTCCTTTAGGCTTCGTATCGCTTCCCTTTACTTTAGTTTTTGGAACGAGGTTCCTTATCGCGCGTTGTGAAAGGGGGCTAGACGGAAAAAATTCTTACGAAAAGTTGTCACGACACTTGTTGCTATAGTAAGCTATCAACTTTAATGCAATGAAATAAAATCTAAAATATCAATTAGTGTAATAATATACGCTGTTTTTGATACTATTTGTTTGTTTATGTATTTCTTTCTATACATAGGTTTTTGATAAAATTTCGATAGTTTTCGTTGCTTATCGACACACTTTTTGAGACGTTTTGAGAATTTTTAAGACATTTTAGGAGAACTTCGTTCCAAACATGTGTCCCAAAGACACCTCATTAGTTTTTTTTCTTTCTATATGACAATTCTATATTCGAAAATATTGTTTGGCTTTTGAGTATTTAAGTAACCGTTATTATTACTATAATAAACTTACATTAACAATTTAGGAGAATTTTTTAATGTCTACAATTTTATGTTTGGGCGTATGGCCCGACTGACAGCGGGAGCGGACGGTAACGTATAGATAATACAACTTTTTTTCATTAGCAACATCCAATATCGAGATTAATATATTGTTAGTACTGGAATGCGTCTAACCAAACAAGTAAAGCGGCAAAAAATTGAATTAATTATAATAGATCGGCCGAGCCATGTGCTATGGTCAAGGGTTTTAATGTAAATATTATTTTACCTGTATATACTATAATATAAAACCGGAATAAATCTTAAATTATTTTAAATTAAATTTTGGCGACTCATAAAACACAGTTTATATACGAACAACAAGAATTTAACTATTAACCCTTTTGAGGATACAAAGTTAATATTATTTTTGTCCAAAGCTGCCAGCTGCCATCAAAATTGCCGCGCCAAAACCAAGAGAATTATATCGTCTCTTTTACTCTAATACAAATTCTATGTAGTTGAGGGAGAAAGCATCAGTTCAACGTTCGTTTCGATTATCTGTATTTGACCACAAATTTGTGGTGGTTCCGCCTTAAAGGGTACCTCCATGTCTTGTTTACATTACCCCCACTTCCAAGGCAGTAAACAGGAAAGTAACGAGGGAAGTGAACAGCGGCAGTATGTATACGCAACTTATTTGAATTTCCTCTTTTCTACTTGCTGCCGAAGAAGTAATGTAAACGAGGGGTTAAATTCAGGTTTTGCTTCGATGAACTAATCATTTAAAACCTTAAATCAAGTGTAAAGATGTTATGGAAACATTACGTTATACCGCTTCCGCTGTTAATCAAGCCCTACGTTTAGCTAGTCTCACTACGCGTATATTTTAATAAATTAGCAAGTAATTAATTAGATTAACATGTATGAACAGTATTATTTATAAAGGTAAAACGTGTTTATTTACTATACTCCGAATTTTAATTACCTGGACTAAAATGACAGCTGCGATCGTCTTATTTTAAGTTGCAAGCTTGGAGCATAGTGTCGTAGTATGGCTCATTAATAAGTGTAAGTAAGTTGTTGATTCAACACTGAGTTCAATCAATGACTTACACGACTCAAAATTCAATTTTTTATAGAAATTCTATAGGATTCAACTATAACTCACAGTGGTGAGTTGTCGATTAAATTCGCACAATTCACTTATAAATCAGCCATACTACAACACTGCTCCAAGCTGGCAACATTAAAAAAAAAGTTCAATCGCAGCTGTCATCTTAGTCAAGGTAATTAAAAATCGTGGTTACTTTACTAAAATACTCGCGTAGTTTGAACGACATTTTAGAAAATAGATTTCAAACCATTTTTATAAATATGACGAGGCAGTGTTTTAGTTTTATATTTAGGTTTCATAAATTAATTAGTTTTCGTCTTCGCACTTGTAAATTACAAAATCATATCCCGAAGAAACTGTCCTCTATCCCATTTTACGAGATAAAAGTATCCCACATTCTCTATTATTGAAAGTATATACATAGGTTAAACTATACCTTTGTTGGCACCACACGCAATGATTGGCACCGATCAATTTATTCAAAGTATAAAGAATTCATTTTGTAGCAATACAATTATAATATTATTGTATGTCTAACACTGTATACAACATGTTAAAAAAAAGCTTTTTTAATCTATACTAATATTATATAGAGGAAAGAATTGTATTTTTGTAACAAATCAACTCAAAAACTACTGGCCGATTTTAAATTTTATAGACTGCTACATTATCCCAGATTATATTAAAGCCTTTGTTTATTAAAAAATTAAGGATCCCTACTAAAACTTCAATAATGTAACCCAAGGTGTAACAAAATTTTGAGTTTGAGTGGGTCCCAGGATGGTTTAGATCCATAATTAGACCCGGTAAGTGGTGCTGGAATCGGGTTCTAGATTATTATTTTTTCAGGGCTGGATAACGTCTGCCGGAACCGCTAGTGTTTCAATAAATTAATAAGGTGCCAACTACTAAGAGGGTTTGCCAATAATGGTATGGTTTACCCTAAATAGCGTGAAGTCATGTCCACAACATAAAAAAATGACTAAATGATAGTCTGTCAAAGTTACATTAATTTCTCCGACTGTTATAGGCCGCACTAAGACAAAAACAACATTGTATATTTCGATGCTAGGCAAGATACGCTTGTGTTAAGGATCACTCTGGGGTCGTCCCAGACATCCAGACCAGAATTTATCTTGCCAGGTATCGAACCTAGGGCCACTATGTTCCAGTGAGTTAGGTGTCAAACCGTCATAAAACACTTGCATGGAGAAACAGTTACTGCGCTGCACTCTGCAATAAATTTGAAGTGTTAAATTCTGGTGCGGACTATAACAGTCTACTTAAATGCGAATTTATATATTAAACAAACGCAAACATGTCTTTTTCAATTTAAAATCACTAACTTTTTAAACATTTAATTAGAAAAAAAAAATCACAAGTGAACTATCTATCGTTTTATCTTTATATAAAGTAAATTCCAGCATGACTTGAAACTGATCAATCAACGCGTGCGCAGTACAATTTTTCAAACGGGAAGAATTTTACTGCGCATGGATTTGTTTTGACTGATTTCAAAACCTGCAGGAACAAACCTACACTTTACTATATTTTTTTTAATTATGACAGTTTATGACTAACACGAATTATGTTGATAATCGCTTGAAATTTCCGTTGCGAGAATTCTTCTTCTTGTTGTTAATCTGTAACAAAATATTATTTATTCAAATTCATTCCTCATAAAGAATGTCTCATAAAATTACCCTATTTTGTGTTAAATGTATAAGGAATGTTATTTGTATGTTTGTCTGCTTAACGTTTTTTTTTTAATTGAACCGATTATCCTAAAACTTGGTACATAATATATTCACAATCACAATATTGCGATTATGAATAACACTCTTTGATATCTTTTTAGCGAGCTTATAAACATCTTATAACAATTATGAATAACGATGTGAACAATTGTACAAAAGAAGCCGCGTGTAAATTGTTAATTGAAGCATAAATCGCACGTTTAATCCAATACTGACACTATCCCAAAAAGTGAATTTTACAAAATAGTCAAAAAACGTTTTTTTAAGCATGAATGCCAGTATTATTACACGCATTTACAATGCCTTTTATAGTTCGGCCGTTCTATATAGCCATATTTGACATCTGTCAATAGTGTTATGTGAAATTTCAATAAAGATACCTTTTAAAAACTGTAATCGATACAAGACCGCATCAATCAAAATAAAACGATTTATTAGTTTTCAAAGTATATTTTACGTTTATACGCCGAAAATATGCATTATTAACATACTTTTGATTTATGTTTAAACTTCGATTTAACATCGGTCTCCGGGTCACGTCACTAATATTTAAGAAAAAAAAAGTGTTGACAAACATAACGTTGTCATGTGTTACGTTTCTAAAGAAATACGCTAATTATGGTGTTCTAATTTAATAAAAATTATTTTGATACTGTTACAAAGTTAGCAGAAGGTGATGTCAGGAGCCTTAAGAACAGACGAGCGTGCATGACAAGAGTTATGAATGTCGAAGAAGCAAGTGAGGTGTGTAAGAATAAGCCTGAATGGCGCTCTGTTGTTCGTGCCTACCCCGCAAGGGAACTGGCGTGAAGTTATGTATGTATGAAGTTAGTTCGTGAGTATTTATTTGAAACTTCAAATGGGACTTCTTATAATGGCTCAACTTTAGTGGATATTTCTATTACTTTTAAAACAGGATTAGAGCTATTATAAGTATTTTCCATGTTTTACGATAGATGGCATTAAAAATTGATTTGACAAAATGTTGGTTAGTGTCAGTATTGGATTTGGCATGCAAAATGTTGTCAGTCATTCGTCACCTAATGATAATGGAACAGGTTGAAGAGCCTCCTGTTGAACGGGAACCTCTGCTGCTTGAGCTCCGAGAGTGGCTCGTCGTCGTTCCTGATGCAGAAGTAGCTCGAGATCACGCTCCTACATATCGGACACTTGTCCAGTTTTGCTGGAATTATAAACATATTCGATGTCAAACAAACGAGAAACAATAAAGAATCATCTGGAAACAATGGCCGCATATTATTGTTATTACCGGTAGGCTGCTTACAGTTTTTTTGTTGAAGGTGCCGAGTTTGAACTAAAATAGTAATGATAGTAGTGCAGTAAGTTGGTTTCTACTAACGAGTAAACAGACAAATTAATGTAAAGTCGAGGGCTTACCACAGTCAAGGGTTTGTAATAAACAACAACCGCACGTATGTCATACAACGTTTTTCAACACGTTTGCGAGAAAACGGTACAATAGGAAATTAAACAAACTTTGGTGGAATTCATATATATTTTTTTTCACATAAGTCCCTATTTTACACACGTTCCATTATGTGGTGCGTAGTTTTTAACTTTCGAGCAATGTATGTAAGCTTCATAAATGCATTTCTTGAACAAATGTATTGAAAATGAATGAATGAAAACTCTTTATTGTTCACCATAACTTAAACATAGACATTTAATGTAAATACATTTTCAATCAAATATTTTTCAACGTATCTATTACATTCACGCACGTCACTCACAAGCATACACTCATAACATATACGCACGCACGCACGCACATACACACACACCATTAATCTATACTCACTCACTAACGCATCTAGGCACGTAGTTATACATAACTACGTGCCTAGATGATACTACAGTATGTAGATTTTATTATTATATATTTTCTTTTTTTCCTTTTTAATTGTTCTTTAGTTCTAATAATAACAGGCAATAAAAGAAAGAGTTTCGAAACCGAAGCGAACTCCACTGAGGCTAGCCACACAGGCTCTGTTGAGACCTAGTGCGGGCACCAGAGCTAACTTTGGACGCAACTACAGAATTGTCATCGTATTGTTTAATAATTTTATGTTCCCTGTACTCATTATGTAAGTAAATTTCATTTAATTTAATTTCATTAGAACAATGGGCGAAAAGATACTTATAGTAGTAATATTAGTTCTACTGTCGCAAGTGGCACTTTAAACTGATACAAAAATGTACTTGAAATTTACAGGCAGCAGCCACTCCAACAGTAATAAGAGACAGAATATGGGCATTTGCAACACCAGGGATGCTAGTAGTACTGCAGTGTACTGCAGGCCCGTTGGGGGGGGGGGGGGGGGACTGGAAGCGAACCATTGGAGCCGGAACACAACTCAAGGTTCCTATGGGAGTATAACCTAGACAAGGTGTAGTAAGCGTCCAGACGGGCAATTGCCCTTCCACCTGGCTGTGGGTTGTTTTGTCCTTGTTTATTATAGGCCGCTCGAACACAAGAATTAGTATTTTTTCTCAGTTTCTGCAAGGATACATAGTCTCCTTTTATCATTATCGGTATACAGTTTAATAATTATGCCGTTTTGAGGGGTCATTTGAAACTTTTAACTGTTCTTCTGACACATTTTCAAAATGTCGCTTAAAACAAATAACCTTTCAGCCTTCGCTATATTAAACATAAGTGACACCGTTTTAAAAACTTTAATTCAATGAAAATTTTTCTTTTAAACAAAATGATTATTATGAAAACATTGCACGCTTGCGGCTAAGACAATCTTGGCTCTGAGAATGAACTTGTAAAACTTTTATCCACATAAAGCTAAAATATAAGACGATATAAAATATTATTTACAAAAGAGATGATTAAACATTTTATTTTGTAAGCGGGGCTAAAATATTGGCTCTGGCAGATTCTTATCTGCCAATTGTCAAAATTACTCCGAACTCCACTGCAATATTTTGTGCCTACCAGTATATCTAAGCATATATATAATCCACTAAAGTGGATGTTACAAACTGACAGAATAAAAGTTGAAATTGTTTTACAATGGAAACTGGACATCTGTTATCAGGGTCTCCAGATTAGAAGCAGGGCATATATTCCCCCTTTTTTGTTTTAGTATAAAGAGTTTTGGGGTAGGTATAAAATGTTGTCTCTTGGATGTATCTAACAGTGATGCGGGCCTGAATGTAATGTTACTTGTGGCATAAAAAAATCATCAAATTGGGGAAATTTAAGTCACAGTAATATGGAGATCCTGCTTCATATCATGTATCGCTTGGGATCAGTACTTTTTTCCGTGTGAAAGGTATGCTATGTCATTTTCTTTACCCTTGATGTCGTCTATTAGTGCAAGGTCCCAGGGCCCCCAGACGATACTTATATTCTTACAAATAAAATATATGGGACATAATCAAATAGTGATCGTATGAACTTTGAGTGTGTGCATATCTGATAGCGGAGGGGGGGGGGGATGTAAGGGGGGATACGTAAAAATTAACCGTGAGACTGCGAAAAGCGACTACTCTTTTTATCTAACTTTAGCACGTGGTACCTGTATATTGGCCGTGGGGCTAGCAGATATGCACGCACTCAAAGTTTATACTAGCACTACTTAAACTCATATTATTATATTTTATTTGTGAAAATATAAGTATCGTCTACGGGCCCTGGGATCTTGGTCCATATGTAAAATTCCATGATCCCAAAGTGTAACAAAGAAGTGTATACCATAGCTTCCTATATTCTATACGTCACAGTCCTAACAATGATTTAATATTCCACAGACAGACTTACATCCTATTCGATGCGTCGCCTGCAATACTAAACTGTTCGACCAATGTCAATGGATCTTGGCTGTACAGATGTGACCTTAGAGACTACGTGATATAAACGACGATGGGGTATCCTTGATTATTTCTTATATAAAACACTTCATCATAATCGTAGAAGGGTGACGAATCCGTGTGTTACAAAACACTCAGACCAGAGTAAATACTTGTCACTCTCTTCTTTCACCTTCTAATCATTTGTGGTCGGCACAATATGTCTTCCTCAGTCGCAACACAAATCATCATGTCATCCTTTACACAATCTAATCCACAATTAAAACTAGTCAAAGCAATTTTATTTCGACGTTTCGGCCACTTTTCAGTAGCCATGCCAAGAATCAAGTTTTAGTTATGTGTACGAGTGGCGAAAAATGTTAAGTGTCAATGAGTAATTAATTAAAAAAAATCGTAGGTAGTAGAAAAAAAGGCTAATTTCAATTTTTTTATTTTTAAATTGCTTAAAAATATGTAGTCTTAAATTTTAGAGACACAGTATTTCTTTTTGTTATTGTTAAAAAAAATATAACAAATTGAATTTGAATACTTAAAAGTTAACGATTTTTTTGCCATATTTGGATTCCTCGTAAAATTTACTAATTGTTACCATTGAAAAAAGTTTGCAACTTCGAGTGACTTCAGAAATATAATTTATATAAAAACAGTTGAATATTATTGAATGGGGAAGTCCTTATCCTATGAAGCATTGATGTATCGTTACTCATATTACACAGAAGGTAACTATTATTTTAACTAAGATTTATTTTTGTTTTGTTTTTTAAAGCGCTCGTAATGCAGTCTTATATTAGGTTATTTTTGAGAGGTGATAATAAATGAATATGATAAAATTGTAACTTCAATTACAATAGCTAGCTATTGACCATAGATACGTTTTAATCAGCAGCGATTTTTAAAAAAACTAAGCAATCGATTTTTTAAATTCGATCAAGTGTAATGTTTTTTTTTTCATACGAATATGTGTTAAGAACAATGCTTGTAAATACTCGTGTTTTTTTGGTGATGAAGCATTAAATCCCTATTAATATTATAAATGCAATGTCTGTCTGTTCTCCTTTCACGGAAAAACTACGGGATCGGTTTGGCTGAAACTCAGCATATATATTCGATGCCGAGGATAAACATAGGATACTTTTTATCCCGCAAAATGGGATAATTTCCGGGATAAAAATATACTAGTCTGTCTGTTTGTTATGCTTTTATGGAAAAACTATTAAACCAATTTGGCTGAAATTCGGTATATATGTTATTTTAATATCGAGGGTAAACAAGGGATGCTTTTCATCCTGGATAATGGGATAGATTTATGTAAAAGTTATCTCAGAAAGTAGGATAGGTTTTGAATTTTTTTGTGATTTTGTCATTTTCATCCTTGTGGTTATTCTGGTTATTTTGGTCATTTTTGCAGTTGTACACATAATACCCAAGGCTTGACACAGCCTACTACTTTTTATCGCAAAAATAAAACTAGAACGGGTTGAAATGGGGGGTGAAAGTTTGTATGGACGACCAGTAATTTCTCAAGTTTTTAGATATAAAAATTCTACAAATAAATATAAATCTATAAAACATGCGATAGTAACTCGGTCTGTCTATCTGTTAAGCATTCACGGAAAAACTACTGGAGTACTGGTTAGGCTTTGCTGTAATTTTGTACATATGTAGTTTTAATACCGAAAATGGCACTAGATACTTTTCATCCCAGTAGATAGGGATAGTTTGCTATTTAAAATGAAGTGAATCTTTCGGGGGCAAATAGCAGTAACTTAAAAATATTTTATATTTTTTTATTGCAGGGGTTCAGCAGACAGGCAGACGGCTCACTGGATGGAAAGCGGTTACAATCGCCTATGGACATTTGCAACACCAAAGGTGCTACAAATGCGCTTTTGCTCTCTTAAGTGTGTCTGGAAAATGGTCACTAATGCCGGAACACAACTCAAAGTTGTTATGACGGCATGCTCTAGACCAGGGGTGGTAGCCATTCAGTCGGGCAAATGCCCTACCACCTGGCTGTGGGTTGTTTAGTCGCCACTCACGACAGGCCGCCCGGCCGCAGGAAATTGTATTCTTTCTCCGTTCCTGCACGGATAAAATGTAACATGTATTAATGCTTGCTCTTTAAACAAGAGGCTCAAACTAGGGTTTGACCCCCGGCACAACCGCGGGGTAAACTCTAGTATACATATATGTTCTTCTTTTTTATGTTATTTACTTTTCATTTTTAATATTGTATACTTAGTTCCATAATGTATTATGACTTTAATTACACATATTTTGTTGATTTCATTTTCAGAAATGGACAGAATATGTCCAAACCTCATTGGACATATTCTTTTTATATAATTTGATTCTTTAAGTTTTTGCTTTTCTTTATGTTATGTCAAAACTATCAAAGAAAATTTAGCACGCATTATTATTCAAAACATTTACCTTTAATCCAATCTATATGGAAATAACAGTCTGCTAGCCGAACAATTTATACATTATGGATCAAGGTTCACTTTTCAGTATTTGTGATACAAATTTGCATGGAAATAATGATGAGGTTGTTACTGTCCAAAAAAGCAATAAAAACTTCAATTAAAAGAAGTATAGCGAAAAACCACAATAATGCACAAACGTGGGAACCGGAATAAGTCTTAAATTTGCATAACAGACCAAAATAATCAAAATGACGAATCACAAAAAAAAACAAAACGGGATAGGTTTTGGGATAACTTTTACATAAATTTATCCCATTATCCGGGATTAAAAGCGTCCCTTGTCTACCCTCGGTATTAAAATTACACATATACCGGATTTCAGCCAAATTGGTTCAATAGTTTTTCCGTAAAAGCATAACAAACAGGGAGATTAATATATTTTTATCCTGGAAACTATTCCATTTTTCGGGATAAAAAGTATCCTATGTTCATCCTCGGCATCGAATACACACACACACATTAGATGAACCTAGTCTGCATATCTGGCATTTGTCTACTTGGCTTGGTCGGAAAGTAGTAATACTCACGCAAACAGCGCGCGCAGAGACAAGCGTGCCGGCAGGGCAGCAGCGCCCTGGAGAGGGGCTGCGCGGCGCACACGCAGCACAGCGCCTCCTCCGACTCCCCCTCGCCGTCGCCGTCGCGGTCCGTGTACCCCTCGGCCTCGCCGCCGCACTCGCCCGTCACGTACAATTGCTGGAATCGTTATTGTTTATATATTATTTTTTTTGTATGAGTTCAGCAGACAGGCAGACGGCCCACTTGATGGAAGGCGGTTACCATCGCCTATGGACATTTGCAACAGCAAAGTTGCTACAAATGCGCTGCTGCTCTCTTAAGGGAAACTGGAACCCGGTCACTAATGCCGGAACACAACTGAAGGTTGTTATGGCGACATACGTTAGACCAGGGGTGGTAGCCATCCAGTCGGGCAAATGCCCTACCACCTGGCTGTGGGTTGTTAAGTCGCCTCTTACGACAGGCCGCCCGGCCGCAGGAAATTGTATTCTTTCTCCGTTCCTGCACGCATAACCACCTGATCGAAAGCGGTTACTATCGTCTATGGACATTTGTAACATCAAAGGTGTCAAACATCCAATGTGTTACCACTCTCTAAAAGAAGTCTGAAAGCTGGCCACTAATGCCGGAACACAACTCAAGTTGTTATGGCGGCATACTCTTGACTAGAACTGGTGGAACCATCCAGATGAACAAATACCATATCATCTGGCTTTGGGTTTTGTGACCTTTTATGACAGGCGGCAGGAAACTGTTCTTTCTCTTTTCCTGTACGGTAATTTTAATTGGCAAGGTGGCAAATAGGCGGATGGCCCAGCTAGAGGAAGGACCGTCGCCTATAGATGTTTGCCAGGAAGCCAACGCGTTTCCAACTTTAGGATGGCATAGAAGTTTCGGATGGTGCGGTGTACCTAATAAAGGGTTTGGGAGTGAGACTTCGGAAAGTTACGCGTTATTATAAAGATGAATTTATATATATATCATTATGCATATGTAATTAATTTATATATATATAAAGTAGATGAAAATCCAATCAATTAAGACACTTCATTATGTTACAAAATGTAGCGGCCTCATAGATTTCGTTAGAATGTACAAAATCATGACATACAAATATTATATATATATATTGTTATTTTAACGAGAAGAAGAGAACCATATTTAATGTAAACTTCTAAAAAATATTTCATTCCTGTTCGTGGGATCGTGGGATGTCTTACCTTCAAACACGACAAATGTCCATTGGCCTGCTTCAGGTACTGGGCGATGATTCCGCTGGGCAGCGGGCATTGGTCGTCGCGAATGTGAACTATGCTCACTAGCGCCACCTGTATTCATTAGAACATTATTCTCGTTTATATCGATGGCAGGTAGCCCCGCTTTACGGTCTCGTATGAAGCGATTAATGTAGAATCACATTACAAATTTGATATGTGCAATGTAGGGATGCGGATATATGTTACAATAAATTATAATATTATTTATGTCAGCCACGTTCACTAGCGCCACATGTATTCATTAGAACATTATTCTCACTTATATCGACGGCAGGTAGCCCCGCGTTATGGTTGCGCCTGTGGGCTTAAATGGCCACTTATGTGTAGAATCGCATTACAAATCTGATCTGAAAATCTGACACATGTTATAATACATTCTAATATTATGTATATACATATAAAAGATCAGGCGTTAAAATAACGTCTTATCATCTTTGAATATCATGATATAAATAATTTTAATTACGATTTAAACAATAATGTCCGTGCAGGAACGGAGAAAGAATACAATTTCCTGCGGCCGGGCGGCCTGTCGTAAGAGACGACAAAATAACCCACAGCCAGGTGGTAGGGCATTTGCCCGACTGGATGGCTCCCATCCCTGATCTAAAGCATGTCGCCATAACAACGTTGAGTTGTGTTTCGGCATTAGTGACCAGGTTCCAGTCTCCCTTAAGAGAGCAGCAGCGTATTTGTAGCACTTTTGGGGTTACAAATGTCCATAGGCGATGGTAACCGCTTTCCATCAAGTGGGCCGTCTGCCTGTCTGCTGAACTTCTCCAATAAAAAAAAATCATTGCGCTGTGAATTTTGGCTCGTTTTCCTTGTAAAAAATTATCACGTCATAATGTTGTAAGATGATAAAAAATATCTCAGTTGAATTCACGGTACGCTCCCTCCTTATTCTATTACTCAACACAAACTTTAAATTTCATTTAATTTTCTATAAGTAAACAAAACCTTTAATCATTTTGTTTTAGCATACATCCAAACAGCTGACCTGCAATTGAGAAAATCATAATATGCAGTGCTCACTTTGTTGGCAACCAAGAATCCGAACACCCTTTTACAGATGTCAATTTTTATCATATTAAAAATAATAATAAAAAATATCTCACTGCACGACTGACGTAAACAGTCAGTGGCGATGATTACGAGCATGAGTTTATTTTTTATACGCACTGTGTCTCTTTGATGACTTTTGTTCTGCCACCTATAATAAATAGCTTCCATACGTTCTAGTTAAAAAAAGGCAGAAAATATTAATATTAGGTACAATGGGCATAGTGGAGGAGATATATTTATTATACCAGAGGAAGATGCGCAGACGGTCTATACGAAAACGTGTGCCATAAATGTCCAATTGTTGACTTTAGCCTCTTTGGCAGCATGACAAGGCGCAAATGTGGTGAAAAGTACACGTAGACCGAGACAGCGGGTACATTACGAGCAAAACTTAAACGCGTCCATGAAGTTCGTACACATCATTGCGTAGAGCTGGCACATAATCACGACGTAATACGTATAAATCTGAGAGGGGAGTCTTGCTAACTCGCTCGGCCGCTATCAGGACTCACATAGCGTCCCTATCACACTATACATTATCTGGTGTTAATACTTTACTTGTTCTTAGCAAATACACGGAACTAACTTCAGACTCTTGAGGTTACACTTAATGTACTGTAAATAGCTATGGATTTGTGCTTAAGTTTTTTGCACACTGTTACGAAAGAAATAATACTTTCTATAATGGAGTACTACACTCAATAATTTACTCACCGTATCATCCGGTCTTAGTTCTCTTGTATCCCTTTCGTCCCTTGCTAATATCACTACTAGGGGATAACAGTTTCTGGGGGGTGGACCCAGTTGCAAAGGCTCGTCTGTCGATAGATGCATTTGTTTCTCGTCATGACGGTTACTTCTGCAATCAATAAAAACGAAGAATAATAAGTACTCCTGAAATTGAAATATATATTTGTATACACAATAATGTAATTCAAATAATACGATATTATAATATTACGTTGAAGGTCCGCTGCTCATAGGTTTACCTGGCCAAATCTCGGGTCTGACAAGACCTCTAAGTCAAAGTTCAAACTTAATAGATTGTTGGCCTAACAAAGTCTGGTCCTAAGATGACTCCAGCCAGGGACAGACAAACGCCGTAATGTAATTTGATGATATATTGGTACAAGGATGTGTAGAGGAGTCGAGTTAGTACAATTACTTTAAAAAAAAGAAAAGAAATAGCGGGGTTAATGTGGACCAGCGGATTCCGAAAATGCATTTTTTAAAATTGTTGCCCGTCTGTCTGTTGAGCATTACATCAATACTACTCGAACGGATTTAAATGAAATTCCACACTGAGCCAGTATAAGCTAGCCCTGTGTGGAGTTTCATTACTACTTATATCTATAAGTAAACCTCGGGTCAACACTTAGGATACTTTTTATCCCCGAGAATAAAGTTATTTTCGTGGCATACACAAAAAAATGGACGCATATAACCAAGACGATGGCTCTCAGATCACGTTTCTTTGGCGCCGCCATTACAATTTCGTAATGTCCCTGCTCCATCTGGGATAATGTTAGTGTTAGTGACTGTGTCCCGTATATGTAGTTTCATTTAATGCGTTATTTGTGACGCGACATTGTTATTTATTGTTAAATACGTTAAACATTGACAGAAAACGTACACTAATCATTAACGGCGTTATTTTTAACGCTATAAACAAGACGCATTTCCCCAGTCACTAATACTAAAATTATCCCAGATGGAGTAGGAATATGACAAATATGTTGTCGTCATGACAACGCAAACAAAGTTTCGTTGGCACTTGCTAGTGCACAATAAAATAATATTTTTATTTTTTATAAATATTGCTAAGAACCGATAATAATACAGGACCACAAAAAAAGTTGTGTCCGGTGGGTGTGACTATGATTTTCGGGCGTATAGGATTTATGACGTCTTGCTGCGGGGCAATAGTACAAAGAGATCAACGCGAACAATAGATCATTTAAAGAAGGGATAATAAAACACCTGTAAAAGATTACACAGGTCCACAAAAAAATATTCTGTGTGTTGGGTGCAAGACTATGATTGTCTAGCGTTTTTTTTTCCCGCTGAACACGAATCTGCGGGTTATCGAGCAAATAAACGGGAAGAACCCAAAAAATCAACATCTTTTGGATTTTTCTCGATTATTTGTTAATTGAAAACCAAATTCGCTACAGAGAACGAAGGTAACTGACGTAGCTCGCAAAAATTAGCAAGTTGAAGTGGCTATGGGCCGGTCAGGCATGTCGCAGGACCGACGGCCGATGGAGCAAACGTAGAGTAGGACGCGCTCCAGCCCGGCGGACTGACGACCTGCACAAGGTCGCCGGCAGGAGCCGGATGGGAAAGACTTGAGACCGGGATATGTAGCGCTAACTTGGGGAGACCTACGTCCAATAGTGGACAGAGACTGGCTGAAGAAGAAGATTGTTCGCGTTAATCCATTTGTATTGCCCCGCAGTAAGACGCCATAAATCCTTTCTTCTTTTATTTAAATTTCGTTGCACTTTTCTAGAAGCCATTAAGCTTACCAGTTCGAGGATTCCAAAGAATAGGGGGCATGTTGCTGGGGAGCTGTGTCTATTCTGCAAGTATACAAGGTCGGTCCATCGGGAACTGAGTTGAGTTTCAAGTGCGATTGAGGAGTCAACTTAGTGTACATTCTGAACGGGAACGTTAATGAATTACGTGTGTGTACTTCTAATAAAGGCTGTGATAATATCTACGGCATTTTAAATTTACATATAATAAATTCGTAAGAATATTATATATGTATAATATTTGTTATTCTTTCGTGGACAAAGCCACGGGAGAATCCTAGTGCTTAATTTGTCTTCAAAATTGCACAACAGTGCATCAGACTATTTTGAAATTGTGCAAATGTTAACAATACAATACTTTATTGTTTCATAATAACATATTTTGAAACCAATGAAATTAAAACTAACGAAGCATATTATTAATATGTTAATTTGCGACCGTGACTTTCATGATTGCTTGGAACCGCTGTTGCTATAGTGTCTTTTACGCAATCCATATTTAGATATCCTTATTTTGAGCAAACGCTTCAAAGTCAAGGTTGTCGTTGGTGTCTGTACCTACTTTTCTTGTTTTAACAATTGATGGCCGATTCCTATATCTTTCACTATTCACACCTTAATATCGACTGAATTGTATATTACTTGTATGGAGTTTATGCCAAATTTTAACACATAGCAAGACAAATTAATTTTCGGTAAGATATAGGAACTGGCCATTAATGTTTTAGGGCTTTGGTCACGCTTGCCCTACTAAACGGCAAGTGTGTTTTTATAGGGAGGTGGAAATATGTTCTATGCACACCCCATTGCTTGGAGACAAATATGTCGGGGAAAAACACTAGTTCATATGCATATACATACATACATAACTTCACTCCAGTTCCCTTGCGGGGTAGGCACGAACAACAAAGCGCCATTCAGGCTTATTCTTACACACCTCACTTGCTTCTTTGACATTCATAACTCTTGTCATGCACGCTCGTCTGTTCTTAAGGATCCTGACATCACCTTCTGCTAGTACACGATCAATTTGATCATGGAAGGTGTGTCGCGGCCTTCCACGACTTCTGCATCCATCCACTTTTGCATTGTATATCTGTTTAGTCATTCTTTCATCATGCATTCTTTCCACATGCCCGAACCACCGGAGCATTCCTTTCCTTACCTTCAGCCCGACACTCTTTCAGACCAACTAGTTCATATGCAAATCTGTGAAAATGGAACAGAAATAAACCAAAAATTTCTGACTACATCAGAAATTCGTCCGCATCTTTTCTTCAACGCGCTCATACGACAGATCACAGTCGGAGAATCACTTAACAGTCTCGCAACACGGTCAAGCATCATTTAGTATGTTTCCAACTTGATATTAGCAAAATTAAACTTTTTTTGTAGGACTGAGAAAGGTATGTCGTGCTGTGTAAAGTTAACAAACGCATATGTGATTATTTTTTCGGTTCGATGGGTGTCGCGAGCCAAAATCATTTCACGCGTACACACTAGGAGCACTATGAGGTTACGGTTACAGCTCGCTGATGAGTACGCGGTCAAAGGCGGCTCGTTGGTCGTCGCGAACAAAGATCATTTTCGGCGTGTACATTAGAGTACGATACTGTATCCGTTCGGTTATAGTTACGGCTCGCAGATGAGGACGCAGTTTAATACTCTATCCGTGCAGGAACGGAGAAAGAATACAATTTCCTGCGGCCGGGCGGCCTGTCGTAAGAGGCGACTAAACAACCCACAGCCAGGTGGTAGGGCATTTGCCCGACTGGATGGCTACCACCCCTTGTCTAGAGCATGCCGCCATAACAACTTTGAGTTGTGTTCCGGCATTAGTGACCAGGTTCCAGACTCACTTAAGAGAGCAGCAGCGCATTTGTAGCACCTTTGGTGTTGTAAATGTCCATAGGCGATGGTAACCGCTTTCCATCCAGTGGGCCGTTTGCCTGTCTGCTGCATTTCTGCAATAAAAAAAAAAACGCACAGATGAGTAGAATCGTTTCATCCCTATAAATGTTCATATAAAAACAAGTATGTTCGACTCGTGTATGGAGGATTTCTCCGTAAAATACACAACGTTTTACCAAATCGCTTACCGCTTGCTCAAGTAGCAAGTGACAACCCTAAAGATCCCAAGAAACATTAAGCGAAGTCCTCAATTCAGTTGTGAAACTAATAAGACATTTGAATGTGTTATTATGATATGCGGGTCACGGTCTCCAAGATAGTTCTTGGCATTTAACATTGACAGATTCTTTCACGCCTGCTTGACGTTGACAAATTTCTCTCCTCTTGTTCATCCAAGTACAGCCTGATTTACATGTGCATTAGTTAAGTAATTAGTCAACTTACGAACAAGTCTACTCATGGCAGGTTATCTTACCGGCCGTTCATTACAGATATAAGCTCCATACGAGTAATGTCAAAATTCAACTGATCGTTAGGCAAGTGAATGAATAGTATGATATAGGAACCGGCCATTGATCGACGATTTATTACTTAACTGAAAGAATGTTGTCCACAGGATAGATAAGGGTTTAACTCGCCAGTTTTGCAAGTTAACTAACTACTTAACTAATACAAATGTAAATTGGGGTTTACTGTTTTTATTATTGTCAAGTTTTGCGAGTGTTTAAAATTATATACATATACATAACTAGCTGTCCCGGCAGACGTTGTTCTGCCCTGAAGAAATAAAATTTAGAACCCGATTCCAGCGCCACCTGCCGGGTCCAAATATAAGTTATCCTATCTTTTAAGTCGGATCAAACTGCACACGGTGTGCAAATTTGGTTAAAATCGGTCAAGTAGTTTAGGAGTCCATTGAGGACAAACATTGTGACACGAGATTTATATATATTAAAGATTTACGTATGCATACACAGTAACACCTCTCCTGTAAATGGGAGGCTAGAGTCCAGCAGTAGGACCTTTGCGGGCGGTTCTTATAGTCCTTACTAATATTATATATATATATATATATATATATATATATATATATATATATATATATATATATATATATATATATTTATGCCATGCTTGTAAGGAATTTGTGGAGACATATTGCAGCATAACATTTTAGCATGTCATGTCATTATTATAACTATAATATTATTTTTCTTTCCTTTTATTGTCTTGGTCTTATTGAGTATGCATTGTTCGCTACAACTCCATTCATTCTTCAAAAAGTAATTCTGTAACATATTTCTGTACAAAACTTATAAAGAAAAGAACTTGAGATATAAATAGAACATAAAATATAAAGAAAAACAGTATTTAGCTAGACGTGTTGTTGGGGAGTTTCTTGCCGCTTCTTCTCCTTTACAGCTCCTTTTCTCCAGTGGAACTTATTTTGAATAAAACCTTTGGAATTTGAATATAAATCCAAAAGTTTGTAAGAATGTATAGATGTATGTTTGTTACACTTTCACGCAAAAACTACTGAATGGATTTTGATGAAACCTTACAATAATATAGCTCACACATCAGAATAACACACAGGCTATAATTTATAAAGATTTAGTGTGAATTATCCGAAAATATAACGATTTTCCGTCACCACGCGGCTGAAACCTCGAGGCGCAGCTAGTATTCTTATAAATCTCTTATGTGTATCCTTTATTGGAGATTCTAATAATAATAAATAAACAATAAATACCACTTGTGGGGCAATTATACCACTATACATTTTATAAAATCATGTTTACTTTCATACTAAAATCAATTTGAACAAGTGTCGTGCTAATATAAAATGCTACCTGCAGTTATTGATATGTACACCTCTTAACTGTTCAAGGGCACACGTCTCAAAAACACATTTAATATGTTAATTTAGTGTTTGTACATACAAAAGGAAATTGAATTAAATTAATTAATGAGCATTTCTTAATCGTATTTAAATGTAGGGCAGGATGACCTTCGTTCGGCTTGCCATAGTGTGGACCTTCTCAAGGTTGTTGAGAATGTCTGAGAATAGTAAAGTAATTGAATATTTTATTGCTTGAATATCGTATAACATAAGGTACGAGCATATACGAGCTGTGGCAAGGTCCTCTAAAGGGATAGCAGAACCATGCCACCTTCTCCCTTGATACACCATTTTTTATTGGCTGAATTCAGTAAACTGATGGCCCATCTAAAGTGATTACTTTGGACGTTTGCAGCAGGACGATGCCAACATACTGCCAGCCCCTTTTTTTAAGTAGGCCCGCCCTTCAAGCCAGGCGTGCCTAACATTGTCAAGGATCACATATCAGTTATTTTTTATTGGTTGTTCTTTTCTAACATATGTTACCATCTTCCAAAGTTCACATCTTCTATATATATATGTATATGTATATATAAAAGAAAGTCGTGTAAGATACACTATTTATAACTCAAGAACGGCGGTACCGATTTGGCTGAAAATTGGTGGGGAGGTAGCTTAGAACCAGGAGACGGACATAGGATACTTTTAATCCTGTTGGAACCGGTAGGTGGTACTGAGATTGGGTTCTAGAATTCTCCTAATCACTTGGACCGATTTTGTTTTTGTGTGTTTGAGTGGGTTCCCGGATGGTTTAGATTCACAATTAGAACCGGTAGGTGGCGCTGAGATCGGGTTCTAGAATCTTCCTAATCACCTGGACCGATTATGGTGATTTTGTTTTTGTGTGTTAGAGTGGGTCCCCGGATGGTTTAAATCCACAATTGGAAGCGGTAGGTGGCGCTGGGATCGGGTCCTAGATTTTTATTTTTTCAGAGCAGGTTAATGTTTGCCAGGGCCGCTAGTTTAATATATTTTGTATAATGTATTTGTATGGTATGTATATCTATACAGATAAATAAAATTTAAGTGTCTGTTTGTAATGTAAAAATCAAACAGCTTTTTACCAAATGCATATGAAAATATAAAAGATACTTATATCAAAACATCAGTTTTTAAAATTTTGTTTGCCTATATGTTCCGGCTAATCTCTGAAATGGCTGGAACGATTTTGACGGCACTTTCACTGGCAGATAATTTTTCTTTTTTTTAGGGTTGCGCGAAAATAAATTCCACGCAGACAAAGTCACGGGCACAGCTAGTTAAGTATAATCTACATATTTGATATAGGTAATGTCTGTATGTATAATATTAATGTATTTATTACTAAAATATAAGTAGTAGTACCTACTATATTTCGCGTATACCACCATCGCCTTTATCATCTCAATTCATTTCCGCGGTTGTCTGGAAGAGATTGCTTTTTAGCGATAAAATCGCCCTTTGTGCATAATTAGATATAGTTTTGGTCTCTAAGTTGATTTTTGTATTGGTCTACAATAATGTTAGTTATCTACCATACACTCTTTTTTCGCGGGTGTTTTTTTCCGCCAATCGTTCTTTATTTACATTTCTCATATTATTACAATTTCTTATATATATGTACATATTCATTTATATTTTATCCATTTTCTGTCATTACGAGACTTGGCCCAGCCCAGCATGGGATAGGGGGATGAGATAGGATGGACGGGATAGTCAGGGAGATGGGATAGGCAGACGAGAAAATGAGCCACTGGAACTCTCACTCTCCGTACGAAACTTAGGTCAACGGTTGACCATTTATTTGATACTAGTTGCGCCCCGCGGACTCACCCGCGTGGTGATGGAAAATCGCTATTCACACTAAATCTTTATAAATATAATTTATATTTCATGCCTATGTGTTATTCCGATGTGTAAGCTATGTTATTGTAAAGTTTCATCACAATCCATTCAGTAGTTTTTGCGTGAAAAAGTAACAAACATTCTTACGAACTCTCCTGTTTATAGTATTAAGTAGGACTGTACCTATGTTAGAAGTAATTTAGAATATGCATCTCATATATGGAACCCTCGCTATCATAAATATATAGACCTCATTGAAAGCGTGCAAAAGCGTTTTATTCGACATTTATGCTATAGGAAAAAGATCCAGTACTCCAGTGAAGAATATTTCGATCTTTGCAAAAAGTTTCACCCCTTGCCTCTTAAAGACCGACGAGATATTGTTGATTTTTTACTTCTTCTAAAAATTATCTCCTCCGATATTGGTTGTTCAGATCTTCTAAGTAACGTCCAGTTTAATATTCCAGCGAAGTCTATACGATTTAATCAACCCATTAATATGTATGTACCTTTAAGTTTTATCAATTACAGACAAAACTCATTTATAGGGCTAGCAAGTAATTATTTAAATAATGTAACTAAATACGATGACATCAGCCCATTTGCAATCAGTACTTCAGGAGCCAAGCGGGGGGCTAAGCCTTTAATTTTTCAACAGTGACTAAGCATCTCGGTGCCTTTTTTACGTCTGCATGTTACTTTTAACCAATAGCTTATTCGTGAAAACCTGTCATTTGCTTTCTTTTGTTAATTATAGTCATCTAATCAAATGTATTTAGCTGTAGCTTTTCCATTCTGTGAGAGCGTCGTATTACACCGATCGATCCGGGCCCTAAGAGCTTTAATCAAGTTATTGATGTCAGCATGGCTCTACCATGCCGATGTTCGTCTTGAAACAAATTATTCACGTATACGCCATAGTGCTCATGTTCTGCTTCTTCTTTATAACGCACTGTTTTATGCTAGGACCCCGTCTTATCTTAAAGAACATTTTCAGTTCTTTCACAGTGATTCGAGGTCTTTGAGAATGTTAGAGAGGTTGTGACTTAGGGCACCGATACATACTACGGAGATTTAGGCAAGATCGTTCTCTGTTCAGGCTGTGCATCTCTAGAATGCTCTGCCGGCAGATATCCGATCTGCTAAATCTATATATTCATTTAACAGACTTGTGAAGGAACACAATCTAACTGTATAACGTGTTTATTGTTTGTTTTTTATGTCTATGTACGTATATATTTTTTCAACACACTTGCTCATAAAGTGGCTCTATGGTCACCGCAATTAGGCACAGAATGACACCCATAATCAAACTGTGACTAAAAAACATTATAACTCACTAGTGATTATAGATTTTTTTAAAATTTTATTGCTTGAGTTGCCTTGTTCTTAAAAGTTTTTATTAAAAAAAAAATATATCGTGTTCTATAGAACAAATAAATTAATGTTCCTATTGCTTGCTCATTTCATGCAACTTCTTATTTAAATAGATAATTTTAACTCGTACGTGTTTAATAAATAAAACTTTCACTCATATATAACTTTTTTTTATCTACTAAATAAAATGAGTTTTTGTTGTTATTTTATTCACAAGTGTGTTGAAAAACGTCGTATGATACACGTGTGTATTGATGATTACCGTCCTCGGCTCTCTTAAGACCCTCGCCTACGGCTCGAGTCTCAATGGCGCCTCGGCGGTAATCACCAATGTTACACACTCGTACCATAATGTACTATTATAACTATAATATATGTATAATAATCATTTTATTATTACCTATATTAATAGCTATTTCAACTGCAAGTGAACGCTATCTGTGCAATTAGATCTTGTCCGTCCAAAGGTTGCCTGGAAGAGATTGTTTTCAGCAATAAGGCCGCCCATCATACTACCTTTTAGTATGTAAGTTTATTATGTATTTTTTCTATCTAATGTTGGTGTACAATAAAGAGTTGTTGTATGGGTTTTGTTAACTTTACATAGCACTACATACATTTCTCTGTACTACAAAAAAGTTCAATTTTGTCAATATCATGTTGGAAACATACTAAATGTTGCTTGACCGTGTTGCAATACTGTTAGTGATTGTCCGACTGTGGCATTTCGCATGAGCGCGTTGAAGAAAAGATGTGGTACCATTTGCGTAGGATGAAAGTTGCGATTCACTTTTCGTTACTTACTCGTCGTCTAAAATTTGAAAAGAGTAAACAATAAAAGTTGTACAGACGTTTTCACAAAGTTTCTTAGAAGCACACGCACGTAATTCACAGTGCTTATGAACACGTCCAAATCGTAAGGCAGAAAGATCGTAATAACGTAATGAGCGCAAAAGTTTGTTGATGAGAGATTTCCGTTCCGTCTGTATTATAATAATGTCTCGATCGTGTTTAAGGGCCATTTATTAATTACGTAAAGATGATATTTTGACGATATTTGATACCCACTACCACCCCCATGTAGGGATACATAAGACCATTATTTGTCCATTAAATAAAATTTGTTGCAGTGAATAGAATTATATTATTGTTCGCGTGTAGGTAGGTATATGTAATTTATATTATTATAATCTATGTAATAACTACCAAATACTATTTCATTTTTCTGTTAAAGTCTCCTTGGACACCGAGTTGCCTGGAAGAGGTCGCTATAAGCGATAAGGCCGCCCATTGTTCTAATGCAAATGTATTCATATTAAATTGTTTAGGTTTAAGTTATGGCGAAAAATAAAGTTTTCATGAATTCATATTTCTCGACCCCCCCCCCCCTTCCCTCTTCTTACGTAAGATTAAATCTCGTTTTTCCGAATAATAAAACATTGTTAGAAAAGGATCAGTTGCACTAAAACTCACAGTTTAACCGTAAATCAAAGATTTGTATTCTTTAGCAGATAATTTAGGATACATACAATCTTTCATTGCTATCAGATATCTTATATTCTTATCTTTATATGATACTAGCTGTACCCGGTAGACGTTGTCCTGCCCTTAGAAAAAAATCTAAAACCCGATTGCAGCGACATTTACCGGGACCAATAGTTAATTAAAACCAAGTGGATCAAGAATTTGAATCCACTTTAATGCAAACAAAAAAATCATCAAAATAGGGCCCACCGTTTAGGAAGACTTTAGCGGTGCCACCTACCGGTAGATCTATAATCTTAACCATCCCACCAACCCACCTGAACTCACACAAAAATAATTTCACCCAAATATTGGAACCCGATTACAGCGCCATCTACCTAGTTCAAATTTGAATCTATACCATCCCGGGACCCACTTGAACACACACAAAAATAATTTCACCTAAATATTGGAACCCGATTAAAGCTAAATTAATTACTTTTATATGTATTTTATCAATAGAATAACTCCGACCGAAGCATCTGTTTTAAACGATATTCAGTTTTTTTACATCCTCTTTGACAATATTTGGAGCACGCATTCTGACAATTCTGTGTTAATCGTTATAAGGTTACATTAAAAAAGTTTATATTGTCCAAAGTGCTACGGTTAGATTAGAAATAATTTTATATGGTGGTTAAGTATTCTTAAATTTTCTAATTTTTCGCGCAATTTTCTTAATTTTTTCTTTTATAAGAACCTTCTCCTGACAATAACAAACACAATAAAAAAAGAGTTAGCGAAATCGGTTCAGCCGTTCACGCGTGATGGCGTGACCAAAGGAAATAGGGATTCATTTTTATATATACAGATTAAATTTCGACTTGTAAAATATTACGTAAGAATGGGTTTTACCGCCCCCAAGATAAAGGCATGTATAGATTTACGTAATTAATTAATTAAAAATATTAAATTAAATTTAAATGTTATGAATAAAATTACTTTAATCAAAACTTACTTATTCATCATGACCAATAAGGGTGTGGACACTAGTGATAAGAAATTCTAATATTATTATACATAAAAAAGTACAGCTGTTAAGATACCATTTTATCAAATTTTAAAAATGTCACAAATGAAATAACACCAAACACTTTTCAAGGAATAACCAATATGCTATTGACGCTTTATACTTGTACCTCCTTGTGCTTTCACGGAAAAACTGCTGAAGTATTGGATCGGTTTCACTGTGAATTAGTTTAAATTTAGTTGTAATACCGAAAATAGACATAAATAATTCTCATGCCAGGAGATATGATAGTTTACGATATAAAATGAAGTAAATCTTCCGAGGGCAAATAGCATACATACATACATAACTTCACGCCAGTTCCCTTGCGGGGTAGGCACAAACAACAGAGCGCCATTTAGGCTTATTCTTACACACCTCAAAATAGCACTAACATAAAAATGTAGTACAATGAAAGCTGTATTAACGCCTGCTTTTTAAATAAGGGGAACGCAGTTTTCTCATACAGGAGAGTTTCCTTAAACGAACTGCACCCTTTAGCAAAGCTAGTATTTTAATGCTGTCTTTTTAAAATGCTGGACTGTTTTTTAAGTATGTAAGACTTATGGACTTAGACTTATTTTTATATTATTTACTTATTTCAATAATGGCCGTACTCGTTACTTCGTTAAACACTTTGACTTGACATATATTATTATACAATGCCTGGCTAGAATAATTAATTCTTGAAAAGTGTAACACGGAGGTTTTATTCTTCAGGACTAACCTTCGCTAACAATTTTAATTGTTCATAATTGGCTATTATATTAATGTATTCAATAGTTCATGTAAGACGTTTTCTAATATTCAATATATGTCTAAAATTATCTGCAAAATCATTATGATCTATTTTATCCGTGCAGGAGCGGAGGAAGAAATAGTATTTCCTGCGGCCAGATGGCCTGTCGTAAGAGGCGACTGTATTATTAAAAAGACCATTTTGCAGTATATTAGTATATTTCGTAATGTCACAATGACGTACATTTACATTTTAGACAGACTTCACACATTAAATCTATTTTACCAATAATCGATACAAAAGCGACAAAATAACACACATCTAGATGATAGCGTATTTGCCTGCCTGGATGACTACTACCCCTGGTCTAGATTATGCCGCAATAACAATCTTGAGTTGTGTTCCGGCATGAATGGTCAGGTTCTAGTCTCCCTTTAGTACCTTTCGTGTTCCAAATGTCCATAGGCTATGGTAACCGCTTTCAACAATAAAAAAAATCATGCAGTAGCTTATAATTTTATATTAAACTACTAAAAAAGTCCAATGATTCTGCTTTACATTTCATCAAAATCGAGCCCGAGACCTCTTACAATATTATTGGCTATTTCTTAGTTTCGTTGTGTGTGTTGTGGTGTGACAGAGGACGCGTCTTTTGCCCAAAGCAGGCAAACAGGCAGACGTTCCATCTGGATGATAGGTGGTTACCGACACTTGAAGACATTTGCAACACCAAAAGCGTTCTCAATGTGCCGTCGGCCTCGAAAGAGGGGACTGGGACTTAGCCACTGATTTCGGAACACAACTCAAGGTTGTTATGACGGCATACTCTTGACCAGACGCCCAATTATGCTATTTTAATATCGTTGCATTGCGAGGATATTCAAAGTGCGATATCGTTAAGATAGTGTCAAAAATTCGTATTCTACTAAATCCACAATGTGTTATCGATATTGTCGCGGTAGAACATAAGTAGAAAAAATAAAAACTTGTGCGTTCCGGGACGCCCGACAGGAGTGATAACTTGCGTGAGAGAAAGGGAAGCCAGACAGACTGGCGCCGTAACGCGTTACGTAACGAAGCGGTTTACCCTCCCATAAGAAGTTATCACTTCAATAACCATTGACAGAAATGGCGTTATAAATATTTATAAAGATAGAGTGGCATGGCATGCCTTTGGAGTTAACAAAATATCGAAATCAAGCAAAACTAAGATTGAGACGATAGTGTCCGGCGATTTTGACGAGATGGTAATAGCAGAAATGGGCCCCTTAGCTGGTGACCACTCAGACGGACCAATGCCCTACCCTCTAACTCGTTGTGTTGCCTCTAGTACTCTCTCTATTCCTATACGGAAATGTATGCCAAAATAGAATGGCAAGAAAAGATATATTGTCTTAACCGTAAATGATTAGAAGGTGAAACAAAAAGAGATTTGGCCATTCAGATCCACTCACAAACAAACACACATACACAAACTCTTTTAGAAATTTCGGTAAATGTTGTGTTTAATGTATTTGATGGTATTGTGTTCACATTAAGGGAGAGGACACTAGCCCCTATAATACAGTGCAAACTAATTTAGGGGCTAGTAGCATCAAAAAAGTACACTCGATAAATTCAGCCCGTACATGGTATTTCAATTTATAAACACAATGTAACTGTCCTAACTGTAAATCAGATTGACCACAAAAACACATTTACATATTACCATATGAGTCATTATATAAATTGGTTGTTGTTGGCACGTTTTGTTCCTTTATTACTAAAGTGCTGCGGTTATGAATGAGTCACAGGTGTTTTCTTGTCATTCTTTTAATACAATGGATGAAGTAAATAAATAAATGCTCCTTATTCTACATAACTATCTGTTGCCACAGTTCATTCACTCTTTTGGCTTTTTATTATTTAATTATTTTTTGGACCAAGTGAATCAAAAACTGTAAAGCAAATTATAAATCAAGCAGATTCAATTTAGTAAGTAACTCGCTCTATTTCATTTCATCTATTGCCAATTATTTGGGGTCGGCCTAGTATGTCATTTACTTCTACACTTTTCTATTCTAACATACTTTCACTACTGCATATTTTTATGTCGATTATGACACTCACAACATTCTATCCATTAAAGTACAATCCATCCATGGAGGGTGAATTACAGATTTCAAGCATTGAATTAATTTTAATGAAAACCCCAGAAATGAAAGGAGGCGGTGACATTTAATGACAATGAATGATTTACTTCTATGTTTAGATGAATAATTTTCGTTGGTTTATCCAAATTGAAATACAGAAGTGAATCGTGTAATACCTGCTTTACCAACAAATAACTGTCACTGTCAGTGACATAAATTAAAATATATTATTAAATTTCGGCGTTCTCAATTTTCATTTAATAAAACCAACAGACGCGCCCGTGACGACACGCCGCCTAAAAGCTATATCAGATGATATTCTCGATGTTACAAATAAACTGAATAATTGAAGGCTTCATAAAAAGGTAAACGGCACTGTTTCAATATTTACCCAACCAATAAGCACCCGCTAATGTATCGAGACCTACACTCTAATTGTTGCCCCGGTTGGAATACAAAACGAGGTTATATTAAAATAAAACCTATTTCTCGAGTTATTATTCATGAGTGTAGCATGAGTATTAAGAAAACAGTTAGTCGGTGCAAATTATCGTATCGCAAGATATTCGTAGAATGAATTGGCATGTTACGAAATTACAGCACCACCTAATAGAGAACCTAAGCTATAACCTAACACATAGATAATTCTTTATTGTTCACCAAATAAATTAAAACTTAACTTTGAAAAACACTTTATTCACATGACCGAGAAAAGACACAGATGCTCACTTCACATATGTATGCCTAATGTGAATTGAAACTCCAGGTAGAAACTCTTTTAAGTTCGCAGCACAAGAGACCGATGGAACTGTCAAAGAAAATGATACAGTGGGAATAGAGGAAAACGTGTTAGATTTCAAGTTCAAAAATAAAGATGATTACCATACCGTAAATGTTATACTGAAGAAAATAATAAGCATAAAAGCAGAAACAATGACCCATCGTCCTTTATTTCAACAGGTTGAAGTAATAACCAAAGGTATTAAGGAACAATCTTGATGTTCTGTAAAACACGACAGCTTATTTTAACAATAACAATTTGCGGTCCGGATTGTCGACGATCGCGAAATTACAGACGGCTTCTCTCAGCCATAGAAGAGACGTTGGCGCTCTAAGCGTGTTCTACCGTCTGTACAGTGGGGAGTGCTGTGATGAGCTATTTGATTTGGTGCCTACGTCGCCATTCTATCATCGCATCACTCGCCGGCGATTGCGAGTTCATCCACACTTCCTAGACATTTGGAAGTCCTCCACGGTACGTGGCGGACGCTCCTTTATACCATATGTATCCAAGTTATAGAATGAACTACCTCCTGCGGTTTTCCCAGAGCGCTACAATATGGGGCTCTGCAAAAACGGCGTGAACAGATACTTAGTCTCAACGAGGTAGGCAACACATCGGCTCCCTTAGTGATGCGGATGTCAATGGGCGACGGTAGCCACCTATCACCAGGTGGTCCGTTTGCCAGTTTGCTTACAATAAATATAATAATATCAGCCCATGAATGTCCCACTGCTGGGCTCGGGCCTCCCATTATAGGGGGGAACGGACGTATACCCGCCACGCTTGTCCATGGCGGCTTGGCAGGTTTGACACATCGGTTATCTCGATGTGCAGGTTGCATCACGATGTTTTCCTTCACCGTCATTAGCACATGGTAATTGTAATAATATGCACATTAGATCAGAAAACTGACTAAGTGGTGCATGCGTTCCGGCCAGGATCGAACCCGCGCCCTCTGAGTTTGGGACGCGTGCACTAGCCATTACGCTACCACGACTTTTTGCTTACAAGCAAACATAAAAATAAACAAATACAATACTTAAAAGATAAAAAAATATCGGTAGTCCACAAATAATCCAACAAAAATAATATTATACCGATGAAATAAAACCGTTTCTGAAGTAATTAGATGCTATCTTGAATGGTGCTAAACAAATATTTACTAAACCAATTCGGACACGTCAATGTGTGTATTTTTATTAAGCAAACAACAAAACTGTGCCGCTGCCATTTGTAGATAACTGCTTTACGTAATAAGACTCTTAGGATAAATCGATGAATAGTACATATTAATATCATACCAGGAGCAAATAAGGTATATAGTTTAAACATACCGAGGTGAATGTGTGTAACGCGAGCTGACTGTGTAAGCAATGTCTCAAAGTTTGAATAAGTTTCAAGAACGTCTTCTAGGGTCGTGTCTGTATTTTTTTTTCGCCTCCTCCCCTTTCTTGTGTGGTGAAAGAGTGTATTCGTTTCCTCCATACACTTTTCTTTTTTTTTTAATTGTACACTATCTACTAACTACTAGGATTTACAGGTGTACTTTATTTGTATTTTGTTTTTCTTTTTATATGTATTACATGAATACTTTATCGTTTCTGTATTAGAATTATGCTTTCCTAATGGTTGTAACCAATTTATTGACTTTATATCACATTAGAAATTTGCTTCTATTAAATTGCTGGCTACTTACTCTCCTAAAGTTACCATTTTTTAAAGTAGTATTTGATCCTAGCTTAAGCCGTTATTAGACGGATCAATGCTATCTTTCAATTTGGATGAATCAACCAATGTGATCCATGTAAATATAAAGTTGAAACATTTAATGTCATTGGAGACTGTCGTGTCCTTTTAGTTCTGTGGCTTTCAATCAAATTGATTCAATTCGTTGATCTGTCTAGTATCTGCATGGGATGATATGATAATTTTATGAGAGTAGCATATATATATATATATATACTGCAGCAAAATCTCCTGGACGCTTAAGAAACTCACAAATCCACAGAGTGAAGTCCTACCTACATACAATAGGTAAAAAAATCAACAAGACTATCATGTTAAGTCAAGACTACCATGCAGGAACGGAGAAAGAACAAAATTCCCTGCGGCCGGGCGGCCTGCCGTAAAAGGCGACAAAACAACCCACAGCCACGTGGTAGGATATTTGACCGTCTGATGGCTACCACTCCTGGTCGAGAGTATGCCGCCATAACAACCAGTCTCCCTTTAGCACTTTTCCGTGTTCCAAGTGTCCATAGGCGATGGTAATCGCTTTCCATCAGGTGGGCCACCTGCCTGTCTGCTGAACTTATGCAATAAAAAGATTACTGCCAGAAGACGATATACAAGACCAGATCATATGATGAATAGATTAAACAGAAAGACCGATGGAATCAATAATAGCTTAATTATTCACATGTGTAAGGTCGTTCGAAAAATGTCAACACAAATCCAAAAATGGGTCATATTACTTATGGTTTTACTTAAGTTCTTTGCAATTAAGTTTGGCACGAAACTGATAAGAGTATGACTGTATTTATCACGATCACAAGCAAATAAACTGACGATCCATCTTATGGTTTCGGCATGGTTTTTGAGTGATTGGCAGAAGAGTAGGCATCGCTTTGCGTATTGAACGTAGCCAATTTCAAGCGATATATCGACAATATTAGTTTTTGTATCTATAATTGAAAGCGTCGAAAGATTCGAAATTCAAATTTCACTTGGGCGCATACCAAGATACACACACACCTCTCAAGAATCGTGCCACGGACTATATGTAGCAGTCGTCGCCAATATCATCCCTATGGTCATTAATAATACCTTTTTACGCCTTTATTCTTCATACCCAGCAATTTAATTGGTAAAGCAACTGTGCTTCATATTTACAAATCCAAAAACAATTTTCTTTATCGATAATGGGCATAATAAAACTGTATTTATTACAAATCGATTTCTACGATTACACGAATGTAATGGAGATTATAATAAGAGGAGAATATTTGTTTGAACGCGCACCTTTGTCCCTATAATTTTTACTTTCCAATGAAGTAAAAACACAACTTCAACGACGATTTGTTCCTAAATATTTTTTATATTATCATTTTCTAGAATACAATCTATCTCGTTATACAAATATCAAAATCCCTTTAGCTCTCCAGTCATAAAAATGTGACACAAATATAGTTATAATCCCCGGCATGATTCTTGAGAACATTTTTTTTTAAGAAGTATGAGGTATTGTGTATTTGTTATCGATATGTCAATAAATCGCATCATATTGGCTACGCTCAATGCGCAAAGTGACCCGTACAATTCCGCCGACCGCTCAAGATCCGTGCAGAGAACTATAATACATAACCTATTTATATAATAGTATGGACAGATTGGAAATTTTTGAGGACTTCAGAATATATGTATAAAATATACACGCAGATGAAGTCGCGGGCAGCCTGCTAACATATTTAACCGATGTTAAGGCAAGTGAATGATTAGTAAGATATAGATAGGAACCGGCCACTAATGGATTTTAAGTTAATCGTCCTGTTGAAGAAGTTACACTTGTACATCAAAGTATATAATTGTAGTTATAAATTAAGAAACTAAATTAATGTTTATAACATATTCTCTTGGATACCAATTATGCCTTTTATTTTACATTTTTAAGAACTTAATTAGTTTATCTTGAATAGTGAATAAATTTATAACTATTAAGAATTAGCGAGATGACGTAAAAGTTTAGAAGTTTTTCAAAATCATTAATTATAGCTATTTCCTATAATTAATGATAGTATATATATAGTTCGGATCGGTGTTGGCGACATTAAATACATTTCCTATAACCGTCGGAGTACACCAGGGATCTGTCCTCAGTCCGTTTCTGTTCAGAGTGATATTAGACGAAGTGTCAAACAGCATCAGAGACCGACATGAGCAATCACCATGATTGCTTTTGTATGCTGACGACATCCCGCTGGCAGATGGGGACAGAGCGCGCCTGGTGCGACGTGTAAATGCGTGGAAGGAGTCGCTTCACAAAGGCGGTCTAAAACTAAATGTGGCGAAGACGGAGTACTTGGCTTGCAACATTACAGATGATCCCACATCCGTGCGCATAGGCGAAGATACGGCTGAGCGCACGGACCAGTTTAAGTACCTGGGATCTGTACTTAGCCAATCCGGGGACATCGACCATGACGTCAAGGCCCGTATATCAGCAGCTTGGGCCAAGTGGCGTGAGGTGACAAGTGTCAGTTTCGACCCCAAAATGTCGGTTAAGTTAAAAGGATAGGGTCTATAAATCCATTATTAGACCTGTCCTATTATATGGCAGTGAAGCGTGGCCTGTACTTGAGTAAATCAAGCAGGAGCTGCGTGTTACGGAAATGAATATGCTTCAGCGGATGTGTGGAGTCACGCGGAAGGATCGCGTCAAGAACTCCCGCAGTCACGTCCGTGACATAGCAGACAAACTGCAGGAGAGTGGCTTACACTGGTTTACGGAAACCGGCTAGTTACGTGGAGAACAAATGTTTAACCATGCCGCCTGCGTCAGGTCCCGGTCGAAGGGGTAGGCCCAAGAAATGCTCGCTTGACATTGTGAAGGATGACATGCGTACCAATGGTCTCGATACAAGGGATGCCGTAGATCGAGCGAAGTAGAGAAGAAAAAGTAGGAAAGCGGATCCTGGGCGTCGAAGTGATCGCTCCGAACGCATCCGGGATTTAACGCTCGGATGATGATGATGATTCCCTCTTCTTTAGGGTGCGGTACCAATCCGGTAAAAGCGAAATATTTATATCAGTCATAATCGTCCGTTTATTTAACAGTACCATGTCATAGGCAGAAGTAAAACAGCTCATCTATACATAGAGGGTTATTATAGACAAATCAGGGTTAGTTCCAACTAATGGTATACCACCATGTGACGATGGCGCAATCCGATGCGTCTAGTTGTCCGATGATAGACAGCGGATGGGGGATCCTACCAGGGCCAGTGGGGGAGTTAGGCCATATAGCCCTGGCATTAAGGGCGTAGGACGGAATACCGAGGAGTTTTAGTAGGTATCCCTAACTGTGGTGTTACCACCAATAACACTTCTAGTTCTGACTAGAGTTGCTAGTGCCACCCCGACCTGGCGAATCCCATATACTGGTCGCGACTTCGCCCATCGCGCGACCCTCAATCGGGTTTCCCCTCGCAAAAAAAGGGGGGTGGGGGATATTTACCCCTTCTAACTATTGTTTTATGTGGTATTGGTTTCTATTGAGTAGTTTTAATATAACTGGCTATTTTGAATCACATGGTATTTTTAGGATTCCTTAGTGAAATGACGAGAACAATGAACGTTCGTTGCCCCTACGAAACCCTTAATTCACTGTGCATGGTCCGATACACACTTGGCCTATTTAGTCAAGCAATTTTATTAAAATATGCTAAATTCAAAACTATTATACGTTATTAGCAATATTTTTAGTTAATGACGTTATAGAAAAAAACTAGTTCTCTTTGTTACGGGTGATTCCGTACAAATTCCTAATAGTGATATTTTAAATTATAATTATGTATTATAAATTTAAATTACAATTATATATTTTAAATTTAAATTATAATATACCAGCTGTGCCCGCGACGTCGTCCGCGTGTAATTCGTTTTCAAAACCCCCCCGATTTTGAAACATTCTTCATTGGTGCTCCGCTCCTATTGGTCTTAGCGTGATGATATATACCCTATAGCCTTCCTCGATAAATGGGCTATCTAACACTGAAATAATTTTTCAAATCAGACCAGTAATTTCTGAGATTAGCGCGTTCAATCAAACAAACAAACAAACTCTTCAGCTTTATATATTAGTATAAGATTTACTTGCGTGCCTACCCCGCAAGGGAACTGGCGTGAAGTTATGTATGTAAGATTTACTTAGATATTAAAAAAATATGATACACATTTTTTTTCATTTAGGTTGCCTGGAAGAGATCGCTTTGAGCAATAAGGCCGCCTATTGTATTGCCTAGAAAATATTGTAAATATGGTCTGTTTTTGTAATTGTATATTTTGGTGTGCAATAAAGTGTTCTCTCTCTCTCTCTCATATTTAATAATGGCCGCTTGCTATATCTTACTATTCATTCACTCACCCCACCATCGGTTGAATTTTGACATTACTTATATATGGAGCTTATGTCAAATTTTAACCGATAGTAAAGCAAATGAACGGTCGGTAGGATATAAGAACCGGCGCTGAGATATAGGAACAGGAAATTACGGTACCAGCTCTTATTGTTAGGTCTTTTGCAACAAGAATAGAAACCAGTTAAAACAGAGATAATATTATAAACAAAGTTGATTGTAGTCCTTCCAATAGAAGGCATTGGCAAAGTATACGCATAACTAGGATATGCCCGCGACTTCGTCCACACTTGACTTGAAATTTAAGCTATCGTTTTAGTGAAAACTCTGTCGGTATAAACTAATTTTTATGCACCCGAACATCTATAAAACGCTCCTGGAAAAATTACCGGGATAAAAAACATATCACACATTTTATTAAATAAAATTTGCTAAAGATCAGTGAAAAAAATCACATTGGAATTTGTTTTTTTTTTAATCTGGCCATATTGAATCATTCCTAGAAAAATTCCCGCAACATTCCCAGGACAAAAGATTTTAAGTCTAGGAATTAGTTTTCGATCGAAATCAGCCCAGTACTTTTTACGTGTATGCCGAACAAACAGACAAGAGATCTAAAAAAATTGCATCGTGTTTTCCATCGTTTATATAGCTTACTAGAGATTTCCCCGCGGCTACACCGCGTGAAAAACCCTGTGGTAGTAAATCCATGTTATATACATAAAAATTTAATTAGGTGTTTTATATATATATATAAACCTCTAATACTTTAGTTTCTTGTTCAATTCACCACAACTACAAAGAAACGTAAGTCTGTCTAGTCTAAACAACAGCACAGCAAAACATAAAGAAAAGTCGCAGCCGACCTGATTTCAAGTACGCACCTAATTTTTTTATTTTTTTTTATTGCAGGAGATCAGCAGACAGGCAGACGGCCCACTTGATGGAAAGCGGTTACCATCGCCTATGGACATTTGCAACACCAAAGTTGCTGCAAATGCGCTGCTGCTCTCTTAAGGGAAACTGGAACCTGGTCACTAATGCCGGAACGCAACTCAAGGTTGTTATGGCGACATACTTTAGACCAGGGGTGGTAGCCATCCAGTCGGGCAAATGCCCTACCACCTGGCTGTGGGTTGTTAAGTCGCCTCTTACGACAGGCCGCCCGGCCGCAGGAAATTGTATTCTTTCTCCGTTCCTGCACGTATAGAATACGTAGAATACGTATAGAATGACACGTGGACAACCTAACAACGTATTTGTTATTGAATTAAAGCGATAATTGTCAACATCGCAATTGCAGCGCCATATATTTTGCTAATCCGTCTATTTTAAAGAAACTACGTCATTTGTCGGGATAAAATGTATCGTAAGTGTTAATTCTGGTTATATGCCAGCACTATGTCGAGTTTTGTTTAAATTCGTTTAGTAGTTTCCAAAAAGGATGCGATCGCAGCGCCATCTCTTTCTCTATTTATTATTATTATTATTAAAAGTATCCAAGTTACGTCCCGGGATATAAGATAGCTCTATGTCGAGTTTAATTTAAATCCGTTCAGTAGTTTTCACGTGATGCTCTGACAGACAGACAGATAAAGATTTAAAAAAAAATATTTTCGGAATCTGCTGGTCCGAATTACCCCCCTGATATTTTTCACATTTTTAAACGAGTACAACCTCGAACCATTTAGAGATTATTATAGTATAGATACATTCCAGTTATTTAAAAAAAAATATCTTCAATGTACAGACAAGGCATGTTTAGAATTCTATAGATGATATTTTCATAACTACTTTCATATATTAGAATTGTTTTCATTCAGATAAGTTAGAGTTCATCGCCACCATGTTTTTAGAGGTCCTTATTCATTCTGGCTGATCGGACCCCTGCGTTTTCGTTAGGTCTATCCATCCATCGCCGTTGATCCTCACCGATGGCTATAAATAGTGCCAGAAAAACAGAGGGGGAAAGTTCAAGACCCTCAGGCATGAGGAATACGACTCAAGGAGGAGCAGGAGTCTGTCCGTTAATTTTTCTCAGATACTACCGGAGCTTATATGGATACAATTTGACTGATGTGTGTAGTCTATTGTCGGGTTCCTACATACACATGCATACATACATAACTTCACGCCAGTTTCCTTGCGGGGTAGGCACGAACAACAGAGCGCCATTTAGGCCCATTCTTACACACCTCACTTGCTTCTTGCTTCTGTCGGGTTCCTATATCGTACTATTATTGTTGTAGTATCCATTCCTTCGACGACCATTCCGCAAAGTTTGAAGACGAAAGTCTTCGAGCAGTACGTCCTAACCATCATGATATAAGGTGCCGAGACATGGACACTGACGATAGGTCTGGTCCACAAATTCAAAGTCATTCAACGAACTAAGGAGCGAACTATGTTAGGTGTTTCTCTTATGGATAGAATCAGAAATGAGGATATCCGTAACAGAACAAAGGTAACTGACATAGTTCGCAAAATTAGCACGTTGAAGTGTCAGTGGGCTGGTCACGTTTGTCGCAAGAGCGACGGCAGGTGAATCAAACATGTCTTGGAGTGGAGCCACGTTTCTGTACGTAGACCGAGAACCGACGCAAGGTCGCCGGCACGGGCTGGATGAGGAAGACGGGAGAATTGGCACAAACTTGGGGAGCCTACGTCCAGTAGTGGACAGGGACTGGCTGAAGAAGAGAAGATGAATATCCATTCCTTTGCCTTAGCGTCCAACGCACTATGCGATTAGTCGGAGTCCAGTCAGCCGCACCACGATCGGACTGCGGCTAACCGCATTGACATAAACTCTATACAAGTAATATAAATTTTTCACCAATGGTAAGGTAAAATAATGGGCAGCATGTTATAGAAATCAGGCATGTAATAATATCGCGCTACACGATATTGGAATAAAATTACGAAACAACTAAAAATTAAGTTAACAGGTAATTGACGTTTGAAAAAGATATCAATATACATAACTATGTGGATTACCATTAGTCAAATTTTAACAATGACGACAAAGTTTTAATGAGTTTTTATTTACGTCAGGGACATAGATTGTAGAGCTAATATAATCATTTGCTTTTATGCCATACTTCTAGTTTCTATAGCATTGTGAAGTGACTGACATCTATATGAACGTACCATTATCGTTAAATTCATCAAATTTATATAGGAAACTAGAGTTTACCCCGCGGCTCCGCCGCGCGTCAAACTCTAGTGCGTGCCTTGTTTTAAGAGCAGGCGTTAATACAGGATATATTGTATTGTATTTTTATGTTGGTGCTATTTGCCCTCGGAAGATTTACTTCATTTTATAGTGGACCCAGTGGACGAAATGGACAAAATGGACAAAATCATAAAACCTGTCCTAGTTTTCGGGATAAAATTTACATAAATCTATCCCAAAATGTATCCCATTATCCGGGATAAAAAATATCCCTTGGGCCCTCTCGGTATTCAAATTATATATGTACCGAGTTTCAGCCAAATCGGTCCAATAGTCTTTCCATAAAAGGATAACAAACAAAAAGACAAATATATTTTTATCCCGGAAACTATCCCATTTTTCGGGATAAAAAATATCCTATGTTCATTCTCGGCATCGAAAATATATATATACTGAGTTTCAGCCAAATCGGTCCAGTAGTTTTTCCGTGAAAACGGAACAGACAGACAGACAGAGTTACTTTCGCATTTATAATATTAATAGGGATGTCATTGAGCTCTCAAAATAATAAAATAAATCGAATCTCGGAAGAATGTCAATATTATTGAATTCCGCAAACATCGTCGTGTCGTATATGAATCATCTTTACATAAAATAACCATCATCAGTATATCTACCTCATCTCAAAACAAAGACTGAACAATGGTGTTAATTATACTCGCGCACTAAAAACATTAAGATACTCATCTTAATGTTATTAGTGCGTCAGTTTAGCAGACGAGCAGACGGCCCACCTAATTGAAAGCTGTTACCAACGCCTATAGATAATTGTAACACCAAAGGTGCTACCAATATGCTGCCGCTCTCTAAAGGGGGACTGGAATTTGGCCGCTAATGCAGGAACAAATCTGAAGGTTGTTATGGCGGCACACTCCAGACCAGGGTTGATAGTCATCCAGACGGGTACTTACCCTACCACCTGGCTGTGGGTTGTTTTGTCACCTTATCGAAGAAATTAAATGACCACTTTATCTACAAAAAAAACCATATGGTAGTGCTCAGGGAAAACTTCTGCTGGAACCTCATTTCGAAACTCAAGTTGCGCAAGAAAAACCGGTCTTGAAAACCGCTTCGTACACGACAGTAATGTCTTAACTTCTTAAAGAAGTGATATGCCTTATGCAGGGTTTCTGTCTCTATCTATTCATTCTTCTACTTTACCATGCTCAATTCCTTAAACAGCTACGCACATGTACGCAAGGGTGCTTAAGAAGCTGAGGTTTTCTTACAGCGCTACGATATGGGATTTTCCAAAAAAGGTGTCATAAATTCCTTTAAGGCAGGCAGCGTATTTGTTACACGTCAAGCAGTTGCAAATAGCCATGGCCGTAGCCGTTAGCCTGTCTGCTATATGTAATAAAAAAAAACAATAGTAGAAAATTGATATTACTTTTTGGAGTTTTCAGTCATATGTTAACCAGTAGTAAGGCAAATGAATAATAGTAAGACATTGAAACCCGAAAGTGGGCAGTATTGATTCAAATGTGAAGACACGAGCGTCTCATTCCAATAACATAGATTCGAATACTGACAGAGAATATGAACCGAGTTTTTACAATCACCACGTGCACTATAAAGAGAAACAACAATGTGTAATTCTACAGTAATGAAGAATTCAAATTAAAATACTTGACCTATATTCGATACATGCATATTCTCGATTATTATGACAAACACAACATGTATGCAGTCTTATAGGTGGAAATGATGTCTACCAGACAACCTTTGGATGGACAGAATTATGGTAAAAGGAATGAAGTAGGCATATATATATTTGCCAATATTTTATAATATTCTATATTTTAAGAAAGCTTGCTTCGGATCGAAAAGATCACTAACATAAACACATGCTTTTTTCGAGGTGTAATTTATTACTAACTAGCTGACCCGGCAAACTTCGTACCGCCTTAGAATCAGTAAAACGTTGATTTCTGAACGACGGGACGACATCAAACGTTTGACATTCAAAACCAAAAAATGAAAAAAAAAGACTTCACTTTTAAATTTAATTTGATTTCTGAACGACTTTTAAATTTAATTAATTTCTAAACGACGGGACGAACATCAAATGTTTTACAGGTAGGTATCGTTTGTAACGGAAAGCGAAAATGTTGTTTTTACTATATTCCAAGCATTTTTTCATATTTACTCACCTTTTAAACCTTCCCTGGACTTCCACAATTAATTCAAAATCAAAATTAGCCAAATCAGTCCAGCCGTTCTTGAGTTTTAGCGCGACTAACGAACAGAAATTGATTTTTATATATATATAGATAAAATATTAATCGTGGGTACCCTACCCCTCGGGGATAACAGTGGTGTACCGTTAGGCTCGCGATGGCATGCTCAGACCTACCAACAAAATAACCCCGATGTTCCATCACATCAACTATAATTATTGTATACTTCTGAGGACTCTGACAAAAATAAAGGCAAACCCGAATCAACCATGATAATGATGGTGTAACGAAGACTAATATCACTCACTTGGTAAACTTGAAATGCTTTGACGCGAGGATCTCCCCTAGTGAACCCCAAAGGGTCCTGTGCAGCTCTCTGACGGGCGCACCCCACCAGCTCGCGTGCCAGTACCGAACTGTTGATGACACGCAGAAATTCACGCCTGAAAAAATTGAAAGAATAAATTACGTCAATGCTTGGCAGTCCGTGTACAACTGGCCAAGTTCATTATCGTCCGGACTATTAAAGTATTTAATTGAGAATACTCCATATCTCAAAAAAAAAACTATAAACGGATATAGTTCAACAGAATTTTCAGTGACAGTATTTTAAGCTATATTTGTATAAGTATATAGCCACACAGATTTTTTTTAGACTTTTCCACTTCATAGACGTTAGGAGGTGAAATATCGCCATCTATTTAATTGACTGAAATAAAAAAGTCATCAAGAAACATTTTATGATTTACACGAGTTTTGTCCCACAGCTACGCCGCGTGAAAAACCCTGGATAGTAGCTCTATGTTACTCTAATCAAAACTATGTTAGGTTTCTTATATATATTAGACCTTAAACTTTACTGTTTCTTGTTCAATTCAGTACAATAATAAAGAAACTAAGTCCATATATAGTCTAAACAGCTGCCCAGCAAAAAAACATAGAGATGAGTCGAAGCCAACCTGATTTAAAGTAATACAATGAATTTGTTTCCTATGGCAACGTAGGTATTTTTTAGTGAATTGAAAAAACGCGATTGCAGCGCCATCTATTCCATGAAAACGAAATCATTTATCGGGATAAAATGTATCCTAAGCGTTAACTCGGGTTATAAGCCAGCACTATGTCGAGCTTCATTTATATACGTTCAGCAGTTTCCAAAAAATATGTCTATCCCACGGAGACCACGTCATTTATCGGGATGAAAAGTATCCTAAGTTACTCCATGGGATATAAGTTAGCTCTGTTTCGAGTTTCATTCAAATTCGTTCAGTAGTTTTCACGTGATGCTCTTACAGACAGACAGACAAAAATTCTAAAAATTACATTTTCGAAATTTCCTGGTCCGAATTACCCCTCTGATTTGTTTTCACATTTTTAAAGGCATTGTCCAAACTCGAACCATTTACAGATTTCTTATAGTACAGATACATTAAAACATTGATTAATTACCTACATGACTATAGATATTACCTACCTTAAACTAATATAATCGCTATTATTGCATATAGTTATATGTTTATTATGTTTAAATAGTTGCATATTATCACCATATCTTGTATATGTACGTATATAACTTATGTGTATATTTGTATATATATAGTATAGTTATATATTTATTATTAAAATGTAAGTAATCGTACAATAATTATGTATAGCACCGTCGCCACTCCTAGTCAGAATATTCTTGCCACGGCTTGTCTGGAAGAGATCGCTTTTTAGCGATAAGACCGCCCTTTGTACCCAACTAGACTAATACTGGTTCGTAAGTTTTTCTGTAATGGTGTACAATAAAGTGTTATCTATCTGTCTATCTATCTATTAGTTTAGATAGACCTAAGACAGACGTCATAACGGTTGTATGAGGGTTTCATTTTTACCAAAATAGATACCGGGCACTAAAATACGTAAGTTATATCAGATTTTTTTCTAAGCGTTGCATGCTCTCCTGCCAGGATTCGACCGAACTAGACGCGCGGGTGGGTAAGCCATTAAGGTGTGACGACCTTAAATTAATTTTATTATGATTAAGTTATTAAAATTATTATCGCATGGAAATGGGAGCAAGGTACTGTTTTAATAAGTTTATTTATGGACGTTTTATAATACATTCGGGTTACGAAATACATATTAATTAAAAATACTTGTTTTGGATCGATCAAACCTTGCGTCGTAGTTTTAACTACATTCTAAAGCCAGGAGGCCAGCAACTAATGACCGAAGTAATGGAAGGATAGGATTATCCCTTCATTCGCTTCGCTACTGGTTAAAACTTGATATGAGCTACAAGTAATGTCAAATTTCAATCAATATTAAGGGAAGTGAGGGAGTCTTTGAGCAGTGCGTCCTCCCCGTCCTGACCTACGGGGCCGAGACATGGACACTGACGGTAGGATTGGTCCACAAGTTCCAAGTCGCACAACGGGCTATGGAGCGAGCTATGTTGGGTGTTTCTCTTATGGATAAAATTAGAAATGAGGATATCCGTAAGAGAACCAAGTAACCGACATAGCTCGCAAAATCAGCAAGTTGAAGTGGCAGTCGGCCGGTCACGTCTGCCGCAGGACCGATGGCCGATGAAGCAGACGAATCCTGGAGTGGAGACCGCGACTCGGTAAACGTAGTGTCGGAAACCCTACAGCCCGATGGATGGACGACCTGTGCGCCGGAAGGCGCTGGATGAGCAAATCAGAGGACATGGATGAGTGGAGCCGTCTTGGCCTACGTCCAATAGTGGACTGCAAATGGCTGACGACGAGGTAGTAAGATATAGAAAGAAAGAAAAAGATTTTATTTGAAAAAATAGCGACGTACTTACACTAATTACAAATCAAAGTAAAAAGAAAGAAACAAGTTTTTAGAACATGTACGCTGCATTTTCAGCAAATGTCGTTTGCACTCAGCTTATTGACGTGTCGGAGTTTTCGACACAACGCTAATTTTCAGTGCAAACTCTAGCGCGATGACAAAAACGACCCAACTACAAAATAGTTAGTAATTTTACTATAACGACAACATATCATACAATCAATATTATGATAATTTGAGCGACTTCAAAACTTTTGCATACGATTCATATTTGGTTTGCATAAATATGATTATGTTTCAGAATTCAGCGCCAAACTCAAGTGGCTTCCAATACGTCTTCGCCGGAATGCTCATATACTATCTCTTCTGTGTAATACATTATTTATCCCTCAGACCCCTGCATACCTCAAGGAACAATTTCATTGTCTTTATTCCGGTAATTTAAAGTCTCTCAGATCGTCGGAAAATTTGTTACTTAAAACTCCTCTGCGTACAACTAGCTTTTATGGCAAATCCTTCACATTCCAAGCAGTTCGTCTTTGGAACGCGCTGCCTGTTAATATTAAGCTAGCCAAGTCACTGCCTATTTTTAATAGACTTGTGAAAGATTATTATAGCACAAATAGCTCAATTTGAGGATACAGCAGCAGTTATTGTCAGCGTTTCCAAGTTTTATATTTATTTATGTAAGTTCATTTTATAATATTTTATTAATGTATGTATATATTTATATGAGACTGATTCGGTAGTGAGAATAATGCAACATAGCTCCGTTCTTTTCAAAATTTTTGTCCATCCAAAGATTGTCTGGAAGAAATCGCTAATAGCGATCAGACCGCCTGTTGAATTGTAAAATTTTATTTCTGTTAACTGTATCTTTTAAAACATAATAAAGCATATTCATTCATAATTTGATAAATATAATAGGAGTTGGTCATAGGAATGGTCGTGACCAAGCCGAAACAAGACAAACTTTCAGACTGATTCACAGGCAAAAAGTCTAAAAGCATTCATGATTAGGCGTTGTGCAAATAGCAGACGATATCACTTGAAGTTTATTTTGAAATGACAGATAAACACTTCAATTTTATACTTGTCCGCATTGCATTAGAAAGATTACTTATGCAAGCCCTGCGAACTCATATATAGACAACCTGACGGACGGGATTTAAATAGTTGCGGTGATTAAAAACACGTTCCTAATCACCATTACGATACCCAGGAATTTAAGAGAAAATTTCCACAACGGAAGCTACGTGGGGAGTCGATGGCTACTGTAAAAGGATTTGATGGCTTGAGAGTCTCAAGCCAAGTAATCTATAGGTATATAATAAATCTGTACATAAGTCGAGTTTATACAATATAATTATAATAACAGCCCATAAATATCGCACTGCTGGGCTCGGGCACCCCATTATAGGGGAACGGACAAGATACCCGCCACGCATGCAAGACGGCTTGGCAGGTTTGACACATTGCTTATCTCGATGTGCAGGTTTCATCACGATGCTTTCCTTTACAGTTGTTAGCATGTGGTAATTGTAACAGTGCACATTAGGTCAGAAAACTGCCTAAGTGGTGCATGCGTTCCGGCCAGGCGCCCTTTGAGTTTGGGACGCATGCGCTGGCCATTATGTAACCACAACAATGAATTTACAAAATAAATCAGCACACTAATATGGACTAATAGATTTAGAGCATCACATTTTTTTTATTGCAGGAGTTCAGCAGACAGGCAGACGGCCTACTTGATGGATAGCGGTTACCATCGCCTATGGACATTTGCAACACCAAAGGTGCTATAAATGCGCCGCTGCGCGACATACTTTAAACCAGAGGTGGTCGCCATAGCAGCCTTGAGTTGTGTTCCGGCATTAGTGACTAGGGTCCAGTCTCCCTTAAGAGAGCAGCAGCGCATTTGTAGCACCTTTGGTGTCGCTAATGTCCATAGGCGATGGTAACCGTTTTCCATCAAGTGGGCCGTCTGTCTGTCTGCTGAACTCCTGCAATAAAAAAAAACTAATAACAACTAAATTAATTTAAACAAAACTCGACAGAACTAGCTTATATCCCCGGGACAACACTTTTTTATTCGGATAAGTGTTCCAGAGCCCCTCCGAGGTTGGCAGCAGATTGGTAGCACGTTTGGTGTCGCATATGTTCATAGGCGATGGTATCCACTTTCCATCAGAGCTCCGAGTCTGTAACTCAAATTGGCAATCGAATCGAATTACATCCATGCATGTATCCGTGCAGGAACGGAGAAAGAATACAATTTCCTGCGGCCGGGACGCCTGTCGTGAGAGGAGCCAATGCGACCCACAACTAGGAGGTAGGGTATTTGTCCGCCATAATGGGTACCACCCCTGGTCTAGAGAATGCCGCCATAACAACCTTGAGTTGTGTTCCGGCATTAGTTACCAGGTTCCGATCTCCCTTTAGAGAGTGAGTACATTGGCAGCACCTTTGGTGTTACAAATGTCCATAAGCGATGGTAACCGCTTTCAATCGGGCGGGCCGTCTGCCTGTCTGCTGATCTCATGCAATAAAAAAAACCTGTTAGTTTGTAAACCATCTTGGCTGATATTGAATCAATCTTGATTTGACCGAGATTGATTTAATATGAATTTTAGAGACTATGGATATTAACAATCATTAGTCGAATGGATCTTACTCGCACTGGCATGGTTTTCTTGTGAAAGTTAATACTTGGGGCCCAGGTGGGACTCGTTTGGCTGTCTGTTATATTCACGCATTGAAAGTATATTGAAAATCAGTTTCTGAGCGTACCACTGCTGGGTTCAAGCTTTCCCGGTTTAAGAGGTATGTATGGACGGCATACCCGCCATGCTTGTCCAAGGCGAATTAAACACGCAATGTGACGCTGTGTAGGTCTACTCATGAATTTTATTTCACGTAAAGTCCCAATGAAAATTAGATTCAATTACTTAAAAATCCGTTTTCGGTAGTTTAAGGAAAAAAACAACGATTATGACCGGTTCTCAAATTTCTTGAACATGATTTGAAGTTTTTTTGTAACTTGCCTTTCCGATTATACGATACTAAGCCATAGTAAAAAAAAACAGAAGTAACTAACTCATGGGATAAAACCTTCAAAACATATACTCTATCGTAAAACAAAGCCTTTCAACTCTTAACGCAATAAGTACTTTGAAAATAATGGACTATAATTGAGTTAAAAGTACTGTGATATCTTGGGACAAGTGATTTTCCATACACTCCAATTTCTAGGGTATTTGTTATTATCGGTACTTAATAAAATCGACTTGTATATGTTTTTTTTTATTGATAATTTGATAAGTGACTTCACGTCACCAAAACCAAATATCGACCTGTTTGATTAATATTATTTATTCTTTTGCAAAAAGGTCGGACACGGTAAAATTACTTTGATCAAAAGCGCGTACAGTATGGTGGGTGTAAATAAACTATATTTAAAGAACAAAAAGAACTAGCCTGGAAGTCATATTATTTAGGACACGTAGATTCAATGATTTCTTATCAAATAGTGATTACATGTTTTTTTTCCAAGGGGAAGTCCGTTTGCCGACACCCCGCCGCAAGGAGACTAAGGCGGGATATGTCACCATATGTCGTGGCCCCTGGATATGCGGGAGCTTTTCGCCCCGGAGCTTTTCATGAGTGGTGTGGGCCGCCTCTCCTGCCTTAATACGTGCTTAAGGAAGACGTGCGCGGCACTCCAACGCGCTTCCTACAGCGACTTGGAAGCGGGTGACAGTCTAGTGTCTCCGGGAGTCGCCACCCGCTGCCGCACTCTTACGGCGGCCGGAGGTCATTAGCCGTCCGATACCCAGTACTATTGTTGCGGCGGGAGAGGACCGCGGCTGCTCGTTCCTTTTCCCGCTCCGCTGTCTCTTTTGTAGACGTGACAGTCTCGCGAAAGCGGTTGGCTCCCGGGCATGGCCTGAACCACGGCGGTGAGATCGCTTACACCCTATGCGATACAAGTATCTCCAGAAACAGTCGTGTATAGTGAGGACCTGTGAGGCGGAACGTCGCCACTTAAAACATTTGTGTTAAGCCTATCGAGACATACATAAAATTAAAAAACAAACGTACGGTGACATAAAAACAGTTCACATGACCCGTGCCTAATAATTTCCGCAATTGTTTGGAGGCCATTTTATATTTTTAATAATCGAGGTATCATGACCCTTCCGTTTAATTCGTATAAATTTTGAACGAACGTGAGAAAGGGGTCGAAGTATGTATAATGTACGGTTAAACAATTTTACACAAGTCTCCGATTTAATTGAAGTGAAACTTCTATATAGACGGAGTCTTAGGATTTTTCTGTCACGAAAAAGCGCAAGACACGGTGAGAGGCGGCATAATTTTAGAGTAGACTATGGATGCGTTTTTGGTTCCGGATCGAATTCAGTTCTTTTTGTTTGATAAAATAAAATATTCTTAAATAAAAAATGCTTTCATTAAAATGTACCTAACCTAACCAAATCATAATTTGCATTAACCTGCGAAAAATCAAAATGTGTGCACACATAGTAGAAGTAAAACTTCAACGGACAAGTGGAAAAACGAATGGCAACGGATAATTGGCAAAACGAATTTCATAGTATATAGTACACAGTCTATAAGCCTGTGACGTTTTGAACTACGATAAAAAGTATTTCAGTTAATATGACTTTACGCTCTCCTATTGTATATTTATTACTAGCATAAGACTCGTTAGTTCTGTAGCCCAACGCTAAGGTTGTATTCAATTACAGCGTAGTCAGTGGGTTCAGAGTTCGCGAGCAAAAATGCAATACTTTTTTTATTCTATTTCGCAACACTCTATTTATCCCCCTCTAACTTACGTGTTTATACAAGAATTCAAATGAAATTGCAACAAAATTTTTACTTGAAGTTTTATGGGCAGGTTTTCAAATTGGACAAGTACGTTAACGATCTGCCCGTAAAACTTGAAGTTAAAATTTTGTTGCGATTCGTTTTGCCAGTTACCCGTTGCTATTCGTTTTTCCATTTGTCCGTTCTTTTTTATTTTTTCACAGCACGGAGAGAGAAGAATAAGAGCATATACAAACTTTTATGTCTATACTTCCATCATCTACTATGTGTCCACTATCCATTAAGGTGGTCTTGAAGAAATCGCCTTTGGCTTAAAACCGCCGATTGTACTTGTATATGAATAGACGTGATTTTATGTAGAATTTCTTTCTTCTCTATTCTATGTGCATACTATCCTAAGTTCTAACGCTTTTTCTCCTTAAACAGCGACAGACTTAATTTTTAACTTATATGCATGACCTTTAGAAAATGATCAGTACAGTGGAAATTGGTTTGAATACAAATTTTTTGATTTAATTGTTCCGAAAGATAAATCTTATACTAATATATAAATCTGATGTTTGTTTGTTTGTATGCGCTAATCTCAGGAACTACTGGTCTGATTTGAAAAATTCTTTCAGTGTTAGATAGCCCATTTATCGAGGAAGGCTATAGGCTATATATCATCACGCTAAGACCAATAGGATCGGAGCACCAATGAAGAATGTTTCAAAATCAGGTTGTTTTGAAAATAAATTCCATGCAGACGACGTCGCGGGCACAGCTAGTTACCAAATAATCTGGAAGACATATTAGCAATAAAAAAAACAAGCATGATTAACCGGACTAGCTAGTGACATCTATAAATGCCAAAAGTCGCTATTAGTTAAACGAAAATGATTTTTTAATGATCCAAATAAATGTATTTATCTATTTGCCTCACGTATCACCATATGTTTAAAGATATTCATATAATTAACATACGACAAATGCGTATTATATAAAACTAAAAAAAAAAATGGAATGTTACATAATAAAATCATTTTGATTCAAACAAGATTTTATAAATAAAAAATGTTTTTTTAACCAACTGCCAAGGAAGGGTTACGTTTTTCGGCGTATCTTGCATGTTTGTAAATTTCTTTATTATCTCTTATCTTCCAAACAGCTTGATGCATTTCGATTCTATCTCATCTTTATATTCGTCTTCATTATCTTTATATTCGTCTTAAAAACCCAAGTGTTCTTATACAGGTCCTTGAAAAAAAATGGCTGATTTCTGGCGCAAAATAATATAGGTTAATAAAAAAAAAATCGAACCTATCGAGGAGGTTATCAAAATAAAGGAAATTAAAAGGGTATTAGGGATTATATATATATAAGTTATATGTTTAAATGTAATTACGAATAATAAAAAGTTTTTGTTCATAAGAGTGTGTCGAGACACTAAAAAGTCTAAAACAAAATAAATAATTTAATAAATTAATTTTTAACACACTTGCTCATAAAGTGGCTCTATGGTCAACGCAATTAGGCACAGAATGACACCCATAATCAAACTGAGTAAAAAAAAATATAACTCACTAGTGAGTTATAGATTTTTTTTAAATTTTATTGCTTGAGTTGCCTTGTTCTTAAAAGTTTTTATTAAAAAAAAAATATATCGTGTTCTATAGAACAAATAAATTAATGTTCCTATTGCTTGCTCATTTCATGCAACTTCTTATTTAAATAGATAATTTTAACTCGTACGTGTTTAATAAATAAAACTTTCACTCATATATAACTTTTTTTTATCTACTAAATAAAATGAGTTTTTGTTGTTATTTTATTCACAAGTGTGTTGAAAAACGTCGTATGATACACGTGTGTATTGATGATTACCGTCCTCGGCTCTCTTAAGACCCTCGCCTACGGCTCAAGTCTCAATGGCACCTCGGCGGTAATCACCAATGTTACACACTAGTACCATAATGTACTATTAAAACCCGACTGCAAAGAAAGACAATTTAAAAGTAAAAAGTGTTTATTGCATAACATTAAGATACAATTCAACAAGTTTAAGTACAGAAGACAATAGTCGGTCTTATCACTAAAAGCAATTTCGTCCAGACAACCTTAGGATGGATTAGAGAAAAATTGTGTAACATGTGCGGGTTTTGCAATATAACTCGAATAAAAAAGTATATATATAAAATTTTGAAATGGTAAGTATAATAAACATAGAAACAAGACAAAAATATACATATATTGATATATAAGTAATAATCATAGTAATAATTCAACCCGCAGGGGGGCTTTGTGGCGAAGCCTTAGGTGAGTAGCGACACCTCGTACCTGACTCCTGGGGCCAAGGCAAGGTGCCTCCGTGCTTGCCTTAGCCAGCCAGCACGGAGTGGAGATCGCTAGAGCTAAGACTCAAGCTCCAGGGGTGGAAGTGATAAATGGCCTAACGTCGGAAGTAGCTTCGGTGAACCTGCAGCCCACCTCTCGACACCCCTTAGCCACTCACACCCATGTTGCCCCTGTCTTTATGGCATTTTTTGGGGTAAATGCAGGGAGTGGCGAGTCACCGTCTGCCCATTTTTCCATGTTCCCTAAACATTGCGACGGGCAGACGCCATAGTCCCCATATTCCCAGACCCCTAGTACCATTAGCAGTTCACCACAATAGCCGGGTACTGTTTGTCCTCATTTCCCACAATAGTCCTACACTAGCCGGGGCTTGTCCTTGGGTGCATTACTATATGGTGTAGACAGGGATAATCGCCGGTCAGTGTCACGCCACATTTACATTAAATTTGTTAAGGGGCCTCTAAGTCCGGGCCATTTTTATGGCCCGTGGTCTTGAAAGACATACAGTATAGTAATAATGTATAGAATTACGTAAATATGGGAGAGATGGAGATGTTATGATTGACTTTAGAGCCCGAGGTAATAGTCCTTTACGAGTCCGCTGAACGCCTGAAGAGACTGGGCACGCCTGATTTTCACAGGTAGCGCATTCTACAGGCGCACTGCATGAACCGTGAAGGATTTATTGTAAAATCGCGAGTGATTTGCAGGTGTTTCCAGACGTAAAATATAAACAAAGTAAACTCTACTTCGGTTTAACAGACTATAGCTGGAAGCCTAAGTTAAATACCGGCATTAAGTTTAGTAGCAGACGGGACCCAATTTAAGTACTGTATGTCTTTACAAGAACATTCTTGTTTCTTTTTATGGTTCCCGTAGTCATGGCAAAAACGGAACCGTAATATTTTCGTCATATTCGTTTGCATGTCTGTCTGTCAGTCTGTATTTGCATATCATAGTCATTTTTTTCTAACATACCACTGGGTTTATGTGAATGAAATTTGACCGGAGAGTGTAGTATTTATTATATGGCGCGACATACTAATCTATACTAATATTATAAAGAGGTAAAGTTTGTGAGTTTGTGACGTTGTAGGGGGTAATCTCTGGATCTACTAAACCGATTTTAAAAATTCTTTTACTGTTGGAAAGCTACGTTAACAGGGAGTGTCATAGGCTATATAAGATGACGCTATATACCACGGGAATGGGACAGAGCGCGGGTGAACCGCGCCGAGCCGCTAGTTTAGTAATAAAATTGCGAAACTACTAAAAATCAACTTGGCCGTCATACATGTAACTTGGGATTAAAACTTTTCTAATGCACATATGTACATTCACGGAATTAAAATGTTCGTCACCTTAAAGTTGACTTTTGCTTGCACGAGTACAAGAAACAGAGTACATTTTAATAAATGTTACGTTTATAAAATGCTAGCCGCTAATGCTAGTGTCAGCGACTTTTTACTTAGAATCCTAAAAAGAAGGTAGACCAAGTTACTACTTATACAATCAGCTATATGCCACTGACAGTCCTGTCAAAATCGATAGAGCCGTTTCAGAGAATAGCCGAAACATGCAGACAGAAAAAAAAATGTGTGTGTGATTCCACACGCAGTAGAAGTGAAACAAAGTGTGACAAGGGGTGGGAGGGATTCTAAATTTCGTGAGTCACATTTCATATATTATACCACTTAACTTTATATTTTACATAGCAACGTGAAAAAACAAAATGGCAATCTTGACAATGACAGACGCTGAGATTAACAATAAGAAACTAAGAAGATATCATATCACTACGCTTATCATAAACATTAAAATCAATAAAAAAGTTTTACATCTCTAACCAATCTTAGACAAGATAGAAAATCAAACAACTTTGATCTGTGTAATTTTAAATTTTATTGACAAACAAATAAACATATCACTTATCCGTGCAGGAACGGACAAAGAATACTATTTCCTGCGGCCGGGCGGCCTGTCGTAAGAGGCGACTTAACAACCTACAGCCAGGTGGTAGGGCATTTGCCCGACTGGATGGCTACCACCCCTGTTCTAAAGTATGTCGCCATAACAACCTTGAGTTATGTTCCGGCATTAGTGACCAGGTTCTAGTTTCCCTTAAGAGAGCAACAGCGCACTTGTAGCAACTTTGCTGTTGGAAATGTCCATAGGCGATGGTAATCGCTTTCCATCAAGTGGGCCGTCTGCCTGTCTGCTGATCTCCTGTAATAAAAAAAATAAAAAAAAACATAATTTTCTGTGGAACAGTCTGTTCTGTGACTTAGTTTGAAAAGCTAACATGTGCTCGCGGAACCTTAAATGAATCAATTTGAAAACTGGCGAACTTTATCATTCCGCCACAGTACATGCATATATTAGGGGTAACTATATTAAAATCTTGAAAAACTATAATGACGTTCTCTAATACCGTTTTATCCCGAAGTGCTAAAAATTGTGTCACTCCCCTTCCGGAGAATTCTGAAGAAAATACTCAACGAAAATTATTTTAAACAATTACATCTGTTGAAAGTTTCTGTTTGTGGCGAATAGAGTCTTCTCGCCCGCGCCACCTGGCCGACAGGCCAGATTTTATACATATTAATTGACAACTGTCAAGATATAGAGAGAAAAATTCGTCTCATAAAAATATACACATAATTTAATCCATGTAAATCTATAATAAAACTACGTTTTAACGGTTTTAAGCGCGGTAATTTTATTTCATTTTGATTTTTCCGACGTTTAATAATATAATAAAATTCTAGTTGTATAACAAATAGTTGGAACATTTGGCCTTGTAAATATTAGCTGAAAGTTATGTGTATGAATGAGCGGATAATTTTACTCCTGGAACGACCCGTTTTGGTATTGTTACAAGCTTTTATTTAACTTGCAATCGATGTACCTATGTATGTATGTATGTAAGTTCGGGTGGAATCTTGCAAGTTAAATTTGACCAACTTCCCGGTTTCCGATTGAGCTGAAATTTTGCACGCATATGTATATCGCGTGACAATGCAATAATATGATACAATGGAGCTGATCTGATGATGGATTCGGAGGGTGGCCATAGGAACTCCTGTACTAAACAAGATAGAACCGTCGTGTTTGGGCTCGTTTTACTTGTCTTGGCTAGCACTCTGCTGCTACATGATATCCAGGATCTCAAAAGCTTGTATTTAAAAAAAATATTAAAAAAGCTTATCTATCAAATGCTTTTTATCATGGTGCCGTCGTCAAATTACGAAACTAGTCGACGATTGTCACTTCTACGGAACGCTTCATAGTCTGTGGAGTGATACGCCCTTGCCCGGTTGTATATAATTATAATGAGCTAACATTGTTGCCAAGACACCAGCGTGGTTCAGTTAACTTTGTTAAGATTAAAACAACGAGTACGTTTCCTAAACTAATATCGCGTTTCTTTAAATAAACGCTTTGAATATTAAATTTTCTAACTACATAATTTACAATATCCTAGCATACAAATTAAAATTAATTAGTCAACGATTAATAATAAGATTTAATATAATTTAAATCACATTAACACAATATAAATATTTCATTATATGCTAGCTGTGCTCGCTTTCGTGCGGGACTATTTATTATACGAGAATATTCTTTTTTTTTTTCAATTCATAGAATAATAACAAAATGGGCACAACAAACCCCCAGTCATTCTATATCCCAAAGATATCCAAGTTGCGCTTGTGTAGATCTGATATCAGACAGAATCTAAATTGACTCAATTTGGTTGAAAGGCGCAAATCTGAAAAGGAATGACGGCAATCAATCAGACAGAATGTTTTAGGTTTACGTTTACATTGATCACTTTAGTTGATTTATCCAAACTGAAAGACGAAAGTGAACTATGTAATATCAGCTTTATGGGTAATTTACAGCGGACCACTCTGAAGCCGATTCCAGACACTTAAACTATAATCAATAACCGAAGATTCTTTTACGTAATCTATGATGCTAAGAATCGAATCTGGGACCTACCTCTTCGTTCAAGGGGGCTAGGCAGGCAAAGGTTTATTTAGCCCACGTAACCTCAGACGCCGTCGAAAAATTCCTGATATAATCCCTAAAGTTTTCATTGAAATCCGTTGAGCCGCCTCGGAGCATATTCTTTTTTATTTTTATTGCAGGAGTACAGCAGACAGGCAGACGGCCCACATGATGGAAAGCGGTTACCATCGCCTATAGACATTTGCAACACCAAAGGTGCTACAAATGCGCTGCTGCTCTCTTAAGGGAGACTGGAACCTGGTCACTAATGCCGGAACATAACTCAAGGTTGTTATGGCGACATACTTTAGACCAGGGGCGGTAACCATCCAGTCGGGCAAATGCCCTAGCACCTGGCAAATATTCGAGACAAACATACAAACAGACTGAGAGACAAAAAATTTAAAATGGTCGAATCACCTAAATTTACAGTTGTTAGTCACATTTTGACTTTTGCTTTGAAGGCACAAACATATTTTTTTATATTGGTACAACTCAGGTCCCGACAAAAACAAAATGCACCTGCATATCTGAAAGAAAACACATTTTATTACCTATCGGCATTTAAACTAATTGTAATTCTTTTATGATCGTCTTCTTTTGTTTACTTATTGATTGGCATACGTTTCTAGGAAACAGCCCATTGTTTTATTGTATTCTTTTATGGCCTTTGCGGCCGAGTCATCAGCCAGGTGTGGCGGATTAAGTCGACTACGATATGGACTGGACACATTGCATTTGTGCAGTATAAAACGAGGGCCTGATCGAGGGAGGGACAGTCGAGTGAGAACCACGATCAAACGAGACTTGTGTACTACAATCGGGAATCTAACATTACGTTTGGACTTGTTGTGTTCGGTTATATTTGTACCTGTGTTATACGTGTTTGTATACTTCTAATAAACTCTATAGTAATTCTAACGGCATTTTAATTCGAGTCTCGTACTCGTCACAATATTATACATAATATAAAAAAATAACATTTTTTAAGAATACACAAAAAAGCAAAGGTCAAACCAAGATCCAAATGACACATTTATAATTAAAAAGAAATATAAATACATTACAATATATGAAATTATATATTACTAGGATATTCCCGCGACTTCGTCCGAGCTTTACTTGAAATAACCGCGGGATTACCGAGACATAAAGTACCGCAGCATTTAAAAAAGAATGTAACCCATCGTTTTAGTAAAAAACGTGTCGGAGTAAGCTAATTTTTATGCACCCGAAAAACTATAAAACCGCTCCCGGGAAAATTCGCGCGGGATTCCGTATTATCTATTACATAATAATAATATTATTAATATAATTATCCCGTACAAACAGACAAACGGAAAGGTATTCTAAAAAAAATTACATCGTGTTCACCAGCGTTTATATAGTCTATTCAAGTCGCTTTTTTAAATAGGTTAAATGTACAGACACGACATTTTTAAAATTTTATTATATTATAGATTATAGGTGACACACATTATACAATTAATCCTCATATAATAGAACGGGCGATAAAATGCTTTGTTATCATCATAGTTTCGAAATGTCACGATACAAATTGTTGAAACTATTATAATACGATATTTGACTCTTTAAAAATATGATGTCTTAATTTGCTACGCTCGTAGAAAATGTAAGCGGTTTCGGCGTTTAGTAAAATAATAAAAAATATTTTATTTTATTTGATTGTCAACTACCCTTAGTACGTACTTTATTGTAAACAAGCAGGTCTTCAAAATTACGAATATCACTATTTGATTATAAGAATTTCACTCGCGTAAACTTTAGTTCTGTATCCTGGGGTATCCTGGCATTTTTACATACATACAATATTCAAAGTAACGTTCTGTGTCGTATGGGAACTTTGGTATATCCTTTATACGATATGAAGGTTTTTGAGCGTATGTCCTATTGTTACGAACTTACGACCGACAAAGACCAATTCACACCTGCAGTTTATTACCTTTCCGCATTTGGACTTTTTTTGTTTATTTTGTGTTTGAAATGTGTAATTAGAAAAACAGTCTATTGTGTATTGTAATTTTTATGGCAGTCATTAGCCAGGTGTGTCGAACTGATTCGAAGAAATACGATCGGACAGACATATTGTATCGGTGCAGTATAAAGCAATGGCCCAATGGAGAGATCGGCAGTCAATCGATAACCACTAGCGAGACAAGATGTGTGTACATTCGATAATCTATATATTGACGGACTTTGCGCGTGTTATTGAATCGCGCATTACGTTTGGACTGATTGTGTTCAATATATTTGTACCTGTGTTATACGTGTTTGTATAGTTCTAATAACTTCTATAGTAATCCGTGCAGGAACGGTGAAAGAATACAATTTCCTGCGGCCGGGCGGCCTGTCGTAAGAGGCGACTTAACAACCCACAGCCAGGTGGTAGGGCATTTGCCCGACTGGATGGCTACCGCCCCTGGTCTAAAGTATGTCGCCATAATAACCTTGAGTTGTGTTCCGGCATTAGTGACCAGGTTCCAGTTTCCCTTAAGAGAGCAGCAGCGCATTTGTAGCAACTTTGGTGTTGCAAATGTCCATAGGCGATGGTAACCGCTATCTATTAAGTGGGCCGTCTGCCTGTCTGCTGACCTCCTGCAATAAAAAATAAAAAAATAAAAGTAAATTCCAACGGCATTTTAATTCGAGTCCTGTAACTCGTAACACTATTATCAGTTGCAGATTAGTAATGTCGCTATCATTCATGACCTCCCGGAGCACATGCACTCGGATGTTTTGCTGAGATAAATCGAATATGATAAACGCGTAAGCAGCTGTTATCAGCAAAGACACTACTACAAAATACTTATTTAATTCACATGTTCTATAAGAAAAGCTACCTTATTTTTCAGTACTTAGTGTTCGTGTTTCATTGGAAATCTTGGATATAATGTACGAAACTAGTACAACGATCTTATATCTATGTAAATGGAAAATTGAACCTAATTACCAATTATATAAGATTGTGAATCTATTTAATACGCAGATGCGTATATTTTTAATCTGAACGCACAAAGAAAATTGAACTTAAAACATAAATGAACAAAGTCGTCTTTTTTATAATTTTATTCTGGAACATCGGTAAAATTAGTACAATACCTCCTCGTTCAGATATTTTATTTTGTTCTAAAGTTAATAATAGTGATGTCGGGAATAAGTGTTTGTTTTGTATGTATGGGAGTTATTTTTGCATCAGTGTGTAATATGTAACAATATTGATTGATTTCATATTTTTTTAGGCATTATAACCATTCCACAGCTGTTATTCACAGAATAAAATACGGTAACTAGCGCCAGTTATCAGCGTGTCACTAACTGTTAACATGTAAAAGACGAGAGATTCGAAGACATCCAAGTCTCGAGGTATGTAAGTATCGAGAACGTTTCGGCTCCATAGAGCCCGTCTGTATGCTTAGGGAGTCCCTATACTAGTTGGCACGGGTTCAGCAAGGACAAGCCAAAAAGAGCTTTATGCTTAGGACATAAGGCCATCTTTGATATCGTTCTCACCAGCTCGAAGTCAGCGACCACTCATAATATATGCCAGGACTTCCGCCCGTCCTCTAGATTTCACGTAGTAATTCATACTAGTAGTCGCCCGTGGTCGAAATTCGACCATAATAATTTCTTGTCAAAGACTATACTTCTGTAATTACAGATTTCGCCAAGGCTACACTGTTAATTTGACTTCAGCGATAAACAAAAGTGTATATATGGGTGTGTGTCAAATACATGGTGTGTAATGTTTTTTTATTGATTTAATGTATTTTTTATGCATAATTTTAAAAAGATATTAGCATTCGTCGCTTCTTCTCTAAATAAACTATAAGTGTGCAAAAATTTCATTCTTCTTCGTATGCGCAATTTTCGTAAAAAAGGGTACAAAGTTTTTGCTTCACGTATTAATATATAGATATATTAAATTATTTTCTGCAAACAGAAAGTTTAATAAAAATATTTGTCTCATTAGCCGTTTAAAAAGCGCTAGCTCCAAAAAGCGCGAGGTTTCCCTAGAGGATATTGAGTACGTGACGAAAACCTAAGCTCCCCCTGAGACCAAGCGTGGTATTTTGAAGACCTCACTTCCCCCCTGAACGAGTCGCGTAGTACGTTCCCGTACTATGTGAGCGAATCTCAGCATTGTTGACCATGGTAATTTTGCTGGTGACCCACGGGTTTATTAAAGAATAAATAATAGCCCATTAATACAGGTCCATATTTGGTTTTGATGACTTCACAACTTATTATTTATTAAGAAACAATAAAAACAAATACACTGGAAATAGGAGTGTATGGAAAATTGCTACTCTCAATGATACCACAGTACTTTTAACTCAATTCTCGTCATTCATTATTTTAAAAGAACTTATTACGTTAAAAGTTTGTTTAAATGTATCATTTTACAAGGGATTAATAATTTAGAAGTTTTTTACACCATGATTTCGTTACTTCTGTTATTTATTTGAACAACACAACACATAACAATCGGTAATTTATTGATATAATATAGTTTGTAAATTATTACGTCTAGATTAGAATCCAAGCACGCTGATAGATCAGTGTTAAAATTATATTAATTAGTAAATAATGTAAGTAATAATGATTCAATAAATACTTAAATCTAGGACTGGACATTAGATTTAGTGATACATTATAAGGATAATAGACGATGAAAAAGAAAGCATTAAACAAATTATTAAACAAGTGAAGAGGTGTGATCTTTGTGAATTATGTTTTATTCAATAAATGACTTTTGATTTGATTTTGATCTTTCAGCATAGATATTACCAATTCTTTAAAAGCTAAAAGTTTTGCATTATACATATCCAATTTTTTCTTTTTTATAGAGAGTTCGTTGTAGACACGACACATTCTTGTCAATGGAATATAGTGTGATGTGTTGGTTTTACAAACTTCCAAGATGAATGTTTTGTTATGTACACGTTTATTACGTTTCGTGGTAAGGGTCAAGATACTTAATAAATAAGACGAATCTAATTTACCATGCATTAATTTATGCAAATAGACGAGGCCATATTATGTGCGACGAACGCGTAAAGGAGTATTTTATTTTGTTATTTTTAACTATGGCGTGGAATCGTATAATCGGAAAGGCAAGAAAGAAAAAAGTAATTTTTTAAATTATAGTACAAACAATTTAAGACTCGCTCATGTGGCGCCGCAACGCTACAAGTGTACCGACTCTTATACCGCACTAGAGAACGTCCTGTTATGTTTGCCGTAGACAAAAATACACTACACGACTACTTTGACTAGAGTCGTACTATAATTTTCATCACCCTTCAGTCACTATTTCACATGACGAAACGCCTACGTTTCATTCGTTCCGAGCACAATCAACGTCGTGGAAAACATCGCAATTATTATATAAGGAGTAAGTGTTAATTTGGCAAGTGATAATAATTACATTAGATTGCTTGGGAATTCGATTTTTTATTATTATTGAAGTGAAACTTCTGTATAGACTTTAGGATTAGAATTTTTCTGTCACGAAACGTTACGGCCGTGGTGAAAGGCGGCATGTATTTAGAGTAGACGTGGTGAGAGGCGACATGGTGTTAGAGTATACTATTAATGCTTGTATTGGTTCCGGATCGAATTCAGTTTTTTTGTTTGACAAAATAAAATATGTTTAAATAAAAAGTGCATTCATTAAAATCATAAATTGAAGTAAACCTGCGAAAAATCGAAGTGTGCTGGGACACATAGTAGAAGGGAAACTTCAACGGACAAGTGGAAAAACAGGCAGATTGTTAATGTACTTGTCCAATTTGAAAACCTGCCCGGAAAACTTCAAGTTAAAATTTTGTTGCGATTCCTTTTGGCACTTGTCCGTTGCCATTCGTTTTTTCACTTGTCCGTTGCGATTCGTTTTTCCACTTGTCCGTTAGTTTTATTATTGATTGATTATTGATGTTCAAATGCTTTTTGCCTCCTTTGTCGGGTGTACCCGGACAGAGGGGACGGTTGAGTTGCATCACCCCGGAGCCCCGTCAAGCTAACATGGTCAAATTATATAACAGCCCATAAACGTACCACTGCTGGGCTCGGGCCTCGCACTACCTATATATGGGTAGAGGAACGGACAGTATACCCGCCACGCTTGTCCAAAGCGACTTGGTAGGTTTAACACATAGGTTATCTCGATGTGCAGGTTGCATCACGATGTTTTCCTTCACCGTTGTTAGCACGTGGTAATTGTAACAATATGCACATTAGGTCAGAAAACTGCCAAATTGGCGCATGCGTTTGAGCTTGGGACGCGTGCGCTAGCCATTACGCTACCACGACTTCACGGTCAAATTATCAGAATTCAATCAAACCAACATGAGAATTATTACTACTTATTAGCTACAAGTTGCCAAATTCGCGATTTTGTTGATGCAGCCGATGCCCTTACTCACAATACCATAGCTTAACTAATGCCCTGAAGCCGACTGATCAAAATTTTTCAATGAAAATTAAACTTATTTTTCAAATATAGGTCATGATTATCGAGGAACCTGCATAAATGTGTTTAAAGTTTATTCTACTTTAAATAAGTCCATTTTATCTTATCTCTAGACTAGAAATCAAGAAAGGCGATTTAAAATTAAATAAATAAATAAAAAAGTCCGCCTGTAGAGGACAATAGCACTCGCTTCGAAGTCCAAGGTCTGCTTTCCTATTGTTTCTTCGCCACTTCGCATGCTTTTTCTTCGGCATGCGTTTTATTTGTTCGAGATCATTGGCACGCATTTCTGTGTGAATCTATCCCTATTAATAATATTATAAATGCGAAAGTAACTGCCTGTCTGTCTGTTCCGTTTTCACGGAAAACTACGGGACCGATTTGGCTGAAGTATATATATCATATAATAATAAGAATATATATATTTTTCGAAGCCGAGGATGAACATAGGATACTTTTTATCACGAAAAATGGGAGTTTCCGGGATAAAAATTTATATTTGTCTCTCTGTTTGATATACTTTGACGGAAAGACTGTTGGACTGATTTGGCTGAAATTCGGTATTTACGTAATTTTAATACTGAGGACGGACAAGGAATACATTTCATCCCGCGTTAAAGTAGTTAAAGTAATCCCAGAAAGTAGGAGTTTTTGTGATTAGCCATTTTCGTCATTATGGTCAATTTTGGTCATTTTGGTATTTTTTGTCAATTTGGCCAATTTGGTCATTTTGTAGTTGCAACACCGAACGTGGACATAGATACTTTTCGGAATCGGGAAATGAGATAATTTGCGATATAAAATGAAATGAATCTTCCGGGGGCAAATAGCACTAATAGAAATAATGTAATACAAAGTACATACATACATACATAACTTCACGCCAGTTCCCTTGCGGGGTAGGCATGAACAACAGAGCGCCATTTAGGCCCATTCTTACACACCTCACTTGCTTCTTTGACATTCATAATTCTTGTCATGCACGCTCGTCTGTTCTTAAGGCTCCTGACATCACCCTCCGCTAGTACACGATCAATTTGATCATGGATACAAAGTAACCTGTATTAACTTTTGCCATTTAAACTAGAGGCACGCATTAGGGTTTGACCCGCGTCGCATCCGCGGAGCAAACTCTAGTATGTCTATAAAGACTTTTTAGCGATAAGACCGCCCTTTGTACATAACTAGATATAATTTTAGTCTTTAAGTTCATGTTTGTATTGGTGTACAATAAAGAGTTATCTATCTATCTATCTATCTAAAGACGAAAAATGTTTCGCTCTATCCTTAAACCACGGTTCAAGGTTCTATGATATATTCTTTGCTAACAGAGCGTGTTTTAAAAATCAACTTACCACTGTAACCAATAGGCGCGTTCTCTTGCAGCTTGAACGTGAAGGGTATGTGCACCCTCTGCATCAGCAGCCGTGGGGGTGGCATGGTCCTGGCCCACGCATCCTCCCTGCCTTCCCCCACTATTCCGATTACTTCCATATTTCTGCGAACAAATAAAAAGCATTTGGTAGGTATATGACACATTTCGCAATCATAACTGCAACAATTTACATAAAAATATATGAGTTTTTGGCGGGAACTGAAAGGGGTCTTTCGCAATCATATCTGAAACAATTTACATAAAAATATGTATTAGGTTGGAAATTGAATTTGGATACACGCAGCGCTTAGGCAAATTTACTGATTTACTATTCATTTTGTTACTATGTAAAGGGTCCATAACAACAACGAATGTTTTATGTTGTTTCTTTTGCATGGAAAGCTTATAATTAAAAACACTTCAACTCTCAAAATTATTCAACATATTTTGTTCAAACCAGTGGTAAACAGTTTTCTGACATCTATCATAATAAAAATACGTTTTACCGGTTTTAAGCGCAGAATTTTATTTGATTTTTATTATTCCGACGTTTCGGCCATTTATCAGTAGCCGTGATCAAGGAAGACAAAAACGTCAAGTGTTAATAAGTTTTATTTAGTTTACCGCCGACTTGTTCATTTTAATCATTTACTTTTCACTTTTATTTATGGTTATTATTTTCTCTATAGATTAATAAAAATCAAATAAAATACCGCGCGCAAAACAGTTAAAACGTAGTGTTGTTATGAGTACTATATAGTCGCGAAAACTTAAGAAAATACAACATCTATCATTTTGAATTTTTTTACCAGATAATTCAAAAATTAGTCGGAAGGTCATAACTTTTGACTACTTTAGACGCGCCTATCTCATCTGTATCAAGTATTTTTTCTCAGGGGGAAATCCTCATGGACTGCGAGTCGGATTTCAACCAACTAAAACTCTTCCTGACAGCTTTTTTATCTGCGTCCCTGCCAATTGTATCAACTATTGTAATACTTGCAACAACTCAGAAGGGTTTATGGTAGTAAAAGAACAGCAACTGGTCACATGTTAATAATCAGAGAACCTTACGGTTTCAATACATTCTTTTTTTTCGCCTTCTCCTCCATCATGTCAAGATAGAGGTCTTTTTATTCTTTTATTGGAACGAAGTTCCTTATCGCGCGTTGTGAAAGGGGGCTAGACGGAAAAAATTCTTACGAAAAGTTGTCACGACACTTTCTGCTATAGTAAGCTATTGTAAGCTGTGCGGCGTCGCATGTTTCTCTGTCTGTCTGTCTGTCTGTCTCTCTCTCTGTCTCTCTCTCTCTCTTATAGAAAGCAAGCCAGATATTTTCATTTCTATTTCGCATTGAACAGTGTGGTGTCGCGACGATTATTTTTGTTGAGTGTATACAGGTTTTTTGTAAATAATAAATAATAAAAAATAAAATTAATCGAAAGGAACTTCGTTCCATCCGGGTGTCCCTTGACACCTCTCAAGTTTTTTTTTTTAATTTATCTTATAACTACTATACACAGGGTAAGGGGTTCTTTATTTCTTATTTTTCTTTTCTTTCTTTTCAAAACTATTATATCTATTACATTTGGTACTAATTCCAATTTACACTTTTATATTTTCTCTATATCTATTTGTTATTTTACTTAACTATTTTTATGCTATTTATTGCTACTGTTATATTACATTTCTTCTTTTCTATACTATACTAGTTTCTTACTTGCTGAGGTTATTTGTATTTATTTATTACTTTTAAAACTAAACACTGTTGATACATATATAGAAATATGTGTACAGTGTTAATTGATTGCGTTTCTTTTGACCACGGTGATTTCAACACATTACAGACACTAACTTTGAACACTCGACAAGCATTTTTAGAACTCGTCGCCATCCCTCCAACAATTTTACAGTACATGAAACTTAGCAATTGGCACAACCGATAGCGGATTGAAGTCATTGATAAACTATTTTAATTAAAGTGTTATGAATGAAAAGAATTTAATACATTACTGTTTGGAAATTCCAGATAATATTTTATATAAGATATCATATAAAACATTATACTGAAATTGAAATGACATAGTACTGTTTATTTTTATTTTTTTAAATTTAATTTAATAACTTAATTGTAAGATTTTATGTTGTAAATTGATATGGGTTATTTATTACCCGAAATAAAGAAATTATTATTATACTGTATGTCTTTCAAGACCAAGGGCCATAAAAATGGCCCGGACTTTTGGGGGGCTTGCGTGGGGCCATGGGAAGGCCAACACGTAGAGACCCCTTGACAAATTTAATGTAAATGTGGCGTGACACTGACCGGCGATTATCCCTGTCCACACCATATAGTAATGCACCCAAGGACAAGCCCCGGCCAGTGTAGGACTATTGTGGGAAATGAGGACAAAAAGTACCGGGTTATTGTGGTGAACTGCTAATGGTACTAGGGGTCTGGGAATATGGGGATATAATATTACTATTATTATACTTAAAGTTTTACGTGTAATAAAATAAACTGAACACAGTAGAAATCCATCGCGTCTGCCAACATGAAAACAAAATGTAGTGAATACCGTATATATACAATTGAGACATTTTGAATTATAATCTACACAATTATCACATTATACAAAGGATAAATATTGTAACAATATTATTGTAAATTATAGACAACTACTCTATACAAAACAGCCGCTAATCACAGAATAAATAAAAATATAACATTACTATTCAATTAAGGAAATGACCGGTTGTATCGTTTAGAAATAAGGGGGTATATAACAAAATTAATTATTAACTTTAAAAAGAAACATGACAAGAACAACTATACTACTAAATAACTATAACACTATTGACCGACCATTCATTTGCCTTACTCTAGGTTGAAATTTGACATAAGCTCCATACAAGTAATGTCAAAATTCAACTGATGGTAAGGCAAGTGAATGAATTTAGGAACATCCCTATTTTTTAGTTTTTTCTCGATTATACTAATGAGGCGTAGTTGCATATAGAACATATAACTAGCTTATTCGAAGTGGTCTCCATTGGCTGCAATACAGTCCTTTAAACGTTGAGGCCAGTTATCAATAGAAGCACGCACTCTTTCCATGGGAAATTTCTTCACTGCCAATCGTATGGATTGTTTTAGGGACTCCAAATTATCATGACGTTTAGAGCAAGCCGTACTCTCTGAAACTGACCATAAATCATAATCCAGCGGATTAAGATCGGGACTAGACGACAGCCAGTCTTCAGCTCTGATGAAGTCCGAAACGTTCGTTTCCAACCAAGACTGCGTGGACCGAGCTTTATGACTCCGTGCCGAGTCTTGCTGGAAGGATCATTCTTGGTTATTGAAAATGGTGTTGTTAAGGGGCTTAACTACCTTCTCAAGAATGGTATCTTGATACACTTGTGCCGATGTTTTGATACCTTTTTCACAAAAATATGACTCAGTCACTCCTTCATAGCTAACACCCCACCAAACCATCACTGAAGACGGATAATGCCTACGTTGCACTCTGTCGACTAATTGAGAAGCTTCCCTAGAGCTTTGAGCATAAATATGGTAATTTTGTTTGTTAAAATGTTGCTCAATTGTAAACATTTTCTCATCCGTAAACAAATTTTTTCTGTGACCTCCCTTTGCGTGCTGCTTCAGTAGTTGTTTCGATTTTACCATCCTATTCTTTTTTAAATTATGAGTTAAGAAATGACCAGTGCATCTCTTATAGGCTGCAAGTCCTAAGTCATCTTTTAAAATACGCGACATGGTTCTAGGTGATATCTTCATCTCCCGAGATAAAATCTTTTGCTTTCGGACAGGATTTCTTCGAATTCTTTCCCTTACTACTTTGACCACCTTTTTCGTACGAACACTACGTGGAAGGCCAGATCTTTTTCTGTCACAAACAGAGGAGGTCTCATTGTACCTATTAATAGCCCGGTACACAAACATTTGACTAATACCAAGAGTATGGAGAGTTTTAAAAAATGCATTTGGCTCCATACCTACTTTGTGTAATGCAATCACAGCGATTCGATTCTCTTTATCGCCCCACTCCATTTTAATATCGCAAAATGTTGTCCAATGTATTGGCGCCAAAATGAGCAAACATAATGAACAATCATATAAAAATGACAGATTCCAAATTCAAATGTAATATTTTGTTTCTTTTTAATTGTAACAATATTTATGGCCAGACTGAGTACATTCCTTTCAAATTTCCTTCTTGTAGAGCCAATATTCTTGGACAAAATCGGCTTTAACAGAGAGACTGTCGGACATAATAAAATTATAATTGGTACTTTAAAACTTTTAACCACTTAACATCCACAGTCCATTTAAAAAGTAAAACAAAATTTGTATACAAAGCACGCAAACGAGGCTTCAAACAATTAATTACGAGGTTCAAGGTTTCGATTACGAAATTGTTCCCGCGAGAACATCGATTAATGGCACGCTACGAATACTAATCGATTAAAGTCGAGTAAAACAATTGAATTAATCACTAGCATATTTTTAGCGGGCGGTATGGTTCGCGTGAAAACGTGTAGACACAATTAACACTTTGTAAAGTAATAACTACAAAAGGTCACAAGTCATTAACTAACACTCGTGTTTAGTGTGTCATCTTGATGGTAGTGCCACCTTGTTCGCTATAATATCACTAGAATCGTTTTAAAGGTCCCTTCGCAACATGTTGTGGCTTGAAGAGAAGAAGCGGCGCAAGAAAGCCAATATGCCTCTTCAGCAAAATGCCTAGTTTTAATAATTGTATATAATATTATTATTACCTCCCACCCATTGAAATTTGCGAAGCGGTGCTAAATTATATTAGGCTCCCATCAAGTACATAATAATCATAAACAAAATTTAAACTAAAAAATTAAAATGAACAAGTTGGCGGTAGGCTAAATAAAACTTCAACAATACTCATTGACACTTTCCGTGATCACGGCTACTGAAAAGTGGCCGAAACGTCGAAATAATAAAAATGAAATAAATTATCGCGCTTAAAACCGTTAAGTTTTATTATATTGTTACGAGTTACACGAATCGAATTAAAATGCCGTTGGAAGTATTATAGAGTTTATTAGAACTATACAAACACGTATAACACAGGTACAAATATAACTGAACATAACCAGTGCAAACGTAATGCACGATTCAATAACACGCACAAAGTCCGTCACTAAATAGATCACCATAACACACTAAATAGATCAAGTCTCGCCTTGATCGTGGTTCTCGCTCGACTCCCGGATCTCTCCATTGGGCCATTGCTTTATACTGCACCGATACAACATGTCTGCCCGACCGAATTCCTTAGAATCAGTTCGACATACCTGGCTAATGACTACCATAAAAGATTACAATACACAATGGGCTATTTTTCTAAGTAAATTTTTTTAACACAAAGTAAACGAAAGAAGACAGTCATAAATAGTTTCAATGTTATTAGCTGAAACGCCGGCGGGTAATAAATGTGCTTTGTCTACGGGTATGCAGGTGGCCCAAATTGTAACAATATAATAAAACGTTTATTGAAAGTTTTAAATTCATATTTTTCAAGAACCTAAGTAAAAATAACTAAATGGCGCTTATCTTTAATAGAAATTTTACATTATGTTCGAGCTCTATCTGGGACAAAGTTACAGTTATTAACTGTGGCCAAATGCGTGTTATTTATAGCATTAAAAATAACGTTATTAACGTGCTGTGCTGTCCACTTACGAGGACTGTATGGCATGCGTGCGGGTGGATGGCAGCCTGTCGCCCTGGTTTGACGTCAATATTGGCGTCCGCCAGGGCTGCGTGCTGTCGGCTTTGCTGTTCATCCTATACCTGGACGATTGTCTCCAGAGAATAAGATTGATGGATGTTGGGGTGCGGATGAGTGATCTAGTTGTGAGCACCTTGCTTTATGCGGATGATGCCGTGCTTTTAGCCGAATCGCCATCAGAACTGCAAACACTAGTCACAATGATGAAAGATGACTGTCAGGCGAGAGGCTTACATTTGAATGCGAAGAAAACAAAGGTTATGGTGTTTGAAAGAGAAGAAACCAGAACGAATGCAAGGATAATGGTCGATGATATTATGCTGGAGCAAGTGAATGAGTTTGTATATCTTAGATGTGCTTTTAGCAGGGATGGAAGGTACACCGCTGATATAGAATATATCTTGGATGTGCTTTTAGCAGGGATGGAAGGTACACCGCTGATATAGAAAGAAGAGTGAATTTGGGGAATAGTTTGAATGGAGCGTTAGGTTAACTTCTAGGCGCTAAGAACCTCAGCCAGAAGGCCCAGATCGCCGTACACAACGCGGTGCTGGTACCTACGCTCACGTATGGAAGCGAGAGTTGGGTATGGAAGAGAGAGCATGAAAGTAGAGTAAACGCGGTCGAGATGCGAGCACTGCGCAAAATCTGCGGAGTGACGCTCGCGGACCGCGTTCGTAATACCGAAGTAAGAAAGAGAGTTGGTCTGAAAGAGAGTATCGGGGTGAAGGTAAGGAAAGGAATGCTCCGGTGATTCGGGCATGTGGAAAGAATGCATGATGAAAGAATGAATAAACGATATACAATGCAAAAGTGGATGGATGCAGAAGTCGTGGAAGGCCACGACACACCTTCCATGATCAAATTGATTGTGTACTAGCAGAAGGTGATGTCAGGAGCCTTAAGAACAGACGAGCGTGCATGGCAAGAGTTATGAATGTCAAAGAAGCAAGTGAGGTGTGTAAGAATAAGCCTAAATGGCGCTCTGTTCTTCGTGCCTACCCCGCAAGGGAACTGGAGTGAAGTTATGTATATATGTATGTATGTATGTTATTAACGAATAGCTACATTAGTGTATATGTTATAGTCAAACATCGAAGCTCTGGCGCTCCTAGGTCTGACTAGTCAAAGCTCAGGTCTGACATAAAGTCTTAGTCAAAGTCCAAATAAATTACGTTTTTCTGCCTTTGACTAACAATTTTTTGTCTAACCTAGGAGAGACTAATTTATACAGTAATTAAACATGTAACAAGTACAGTATGAATCGACGTTTGACCGAGCTGCACTTCTAGGATCGACTACTCAAAGCTCGAAACAGACTACTTTACGTTTGACTAAAGAGTTAGGTACTTCTAGGTTTGACTAAAAATACTTTAGTCGAAGGCCGAAATTGGAATTTATTTCGGGTTTGGTCGAAAGGCATTGATCAAACCTAGGATAAACCAGTCATTCCCGAAAGAGACTGCATATCGACCTTTGACTATAACATATATACTTACGCGGCCTTACTTATAATAATCTCGCTAAGAATCGATTAGCCATCTCTTAAGTAAGAGAATCAGAATCAGACTCCAATCAATGATCAATCTTTTTTTTCACTCAAACGTGTATTACCTGTTGTTTACCTAAGAGGAGCACAGATAAACGAAATTTGAATGATTAACGTAGGTTGTACCCAAAATATTCGACTAAAGAGGAGTTTATGGGTAAGATTTTTAGTAATCAGTTGCTGAGCAGTTTCTTTAAATTTTACAAACAATTATAAGTAAGGCCCACGTTGTCTCTGTCATTATCAATTAATAACAATATCGCATCACAAATAGCGCATTAAACTCATCGCTACATCTGCGTGAAACGGTCAATAACTATAACAATATCTTAAATGAAGCCGTAGAATTATATTACGGAGGGTGGCCTTGGCTTAGTTAAGATTCTAATTCTCTTTTTCTTATTAAACTGCACTAATTTAGAAAAAGGTCCCTAAATCAGGGTATTGTAAGAACCGTTTCACTCTTTTATCGTCATTCCGAGAATTCTTCTACAATAATAAAGAATCAAGGCCCATTACCGATAACTGCATTATAAGCGTTGGCCACTCATACAAGTTATTTAGCGCAATCCAATTTGGCTTGTATAGGTATAACTTGCGTACTCGTTTTTAATGTCGATACGTAATTATAACATTACTACAAAGTCGATAGTGCGGAGAGCCAGTAGACTGGTTGGCAACGACCAGCTTTTCGATGACAAAACTCAGTCTCGAACATGGACGCAGGGTTGGTAGCTTACAATGGCGTTGACTTCATACAACTCGACTCCCGATAGCGTACCTTTAAGGAACTTGCGCTGGATCGGACTGGGCATAACTACGTTCTAAGCCTCAGCCTTTCCTACATAAAAAGCGCGGGGCACATGGGAGGAGGGTGGTTTTAGTGGGTAGTGGTTGTTGCCCGTGCAACTTCTCTGAGTCTTCACACAAGCTGGCTTGATTATTGTTCGGATTGCCCCTTATCAAAGGGGAAAGCCTTCATGATCAACTATGGTCTAATCCCTCGCAAAAGACCCAGTATTGTGCGTAAATAGCATTTCCCTCGCCTTAAAAAAAAACCTTTAAGGAACTAGCGAACAAAAGATCGAAAGCGCCGTGCATTCATTGGTGGTTACGCGTTCTGTTCAAACGTAGTATCTCTATAAATTAACTTGCGACCAAAGGGTCGAAAGCCTCATGAATTTATTGGCGCTTACGTTTACTATTCCTGCTTATATTATTACTGTGTTACTATCACTTCTCACGCTCGGCTACTCTCCACACGTATTGGATGAAACAGTAACTCATAACCGGATCAGGCACCAGCTTTTCTCGCAATGCGGTAAGATTGCAAAATTAAAAATACACATTGTAATAAGAAAATACATCGCGAGTTAACTTTTTTTCAACAGCGGTGTAGTCGGCGCTTGGATCATACGGTATTTTTTTTCAACTGGCTTACCCTAGCCGATTTTACATCCCGCGCAACTGCTAGCTTATCATCGGTTTTCTATCGGATACACTTTGGTGAGCGTGCAATTGTGCTCTTCGATCTAATCCCAATATAAGATACAAAAAGATTTATTGACTAAAAAAGACGACGCTGTACATAAAAAACACATAATACATTCACAATAAATTTTAAACAAAACCAAAAAAATTAATAAACTGATTCACAAAACACAAAAACATATATAATAAATAAATAAATAAAGCTTGTACGTAGAGTTTTTTAGTCAACGAGATTGGCAACTCGGTATTGTGCTGCATCTAAATTAAAAAAAAAACCCAACATAGCGCTCCATCATCGGACAACCCACCGGCATGCGGCACCACTGTACAGTGGATATTCTACCTACACGAACGAAGCGCTTTGGGTCCACCTTCAACATTCGCACCGCAAGAGTGTAACTCAGTCTTTTGCGATACTCACAAACTGGACGTCTTCAAGTCCCATATTAATAAGATACCTTTTAGGTAAGCGTGCTTCATCTTAGACCATATCTCCTCTCAACATTTGGTGAGATCATGTTCAAAAGCGAACCTATACCACTATCATTTAAATTTTTTTTATAGCTGAAGTACGGCAGACAGATTGACGGTCGACCTGATAAAAAGTGGTTACACCGTCGCACTTGGACATTTGTAACATCAAGTGTTATCAAAGTGCTGTTAGCATCGAAGGAATTTTATAACATTTCTTTTAAACTTATCGTAAAACCTATGGAAATACCACAACTGGGAGCTCATACCAATCTCTACGGTGCGCAGGAGATACGTTCGATAACCGTTGCATACATGATTATAGTGGAATATATACAAGCCAATTTATGGCGCTGTGAAATAATTGAAGTCATAAACGATCCTCGACATGTAGAAAGAATATATACAAAACTCCAAAAATAATAGACAGGCTTAGGCGTTAGGCATGCGGGGTATAACAATAGCCTCAGCGGAAGATCTACCTTTGAGATGGAGGAGCACTCCTCGCTCCTGTACCTAATCGGGACATCCCTAGATGATGTTAGTTTAAACAGTAATTAATGCACTATTTGACTCACTTTAATCCTACAAAGTATGAGTTCATAATTGAAATTTGTAAGCTCCTACAAGATCTAATATAGGCTGCGACATTTTGTAAGACAATAAAAAGTATTTTAGTTGATGAGACCTGATTGTGTGTGAATAGACTTTGTACACTACCCTATTGAAGATATGAGTGGATGAAAGGGAAAAGATACAACTAATTGTAAATACATAATAATAAACACTGAAAAATAATAAAATGTCAAAAACCGGGAGAAGAGTGATCCCCTGTGCCATCCAGTCATATAGGAATTAGTACTTTTTTTTTATTGCGAACCTAGTAAACCAGCAGATGGCCCAGCTAATAAAAAGTATTACATTTGTAACATTGGGGTCGACACCAAAGCATTGGTGGCCTTTAGGGTGGGATTGGCAGATTTTTTTTATTTCATGATTTCAGCAGACAGGCAGACGGACCATTTGATGGAAAGCGGTTACCATCGCCTATGTAAATTTCCAACACCAAAGGTGCTACAAATGCGCTGCTGCTTTCTAAAGGGAGACTGGAACCTGGTCACCAATGCTGGAACAACTCAAGAGCATGGCTCAACCACATTGTTACTTCAAAATACATTCAAGAAAAATTGATTTGAACAATAACCCTCAGGTATTTTTTAGATATGGGGCAATTTAAATTAAATACCTCTCTATGCCTCTATCTTATACTAATATATAAAGCTGAAGAGTTTGTTTCTTTGTTTGATTGAACGCACTAATCTCAGGAACTACTGGTCTGATTTGAAAAATTCTTTCAGTGTTAGATAGCCCATTTATCGAGAAAGGCTATAGGCTTATATATCATCACGCTGAGACCAATAGGAGGGGAGCACCAATGAAGAATGTTTCAAAATCAGGGGTTTTTGAAAACAAATTCCATGTGGACGACGTCGCAGGCACAGCTAGTAGTTAAATAAAACCTGATTGTTGTTACCTCACCTCTATAGAAACATTCATAAGTTATGGACTTTATTACTTGGTTGATTTATTCTTATATTCTTCTTATTTTATTTCTTTTTCTTTCTTTTTATTGTCTTTGTCTTACTGAGTATGCAGTATTTGCTACAACTCCATTAATTCTTCGAAAAGTAATTGTGTAACATATTTCTGTATAAAATTTAATTCAAAAAGAGAGTTTGAGCTAGATAAATAAGAAGAAAAGCAGTCTTTAGCTAGACCTGTTGCTGGGGAGTTTCATGCCACTTCTTTTCCTTAACAGCAATAACACATTGCGAAGTCTTATGGACTATGAAATTTTTTTTTTATTATCTTATATGTATGACCTTCAAAAATTGTTCTCCAGTGGATCTTATTTTGAATAAAAACTTTTGGATTTGAATATATTATTCTTATTTTATATTTAGCGCCGATTTTTCAATCATTAGTTAAAAGTTATGAGTCAAATAAACTATAACTTGAGTATATTCAAAAGTGAAACTATTTAACTCTTATTCATGCTACTGACATTTTGAATTTTTCCATGTTATAATTTATCCTATGAATAATTTTTATCTGGTAATTGAAACATCCACCCTAAGACATAAAATTTTTGAAATTACAAACAGCTATGAAAATATAAAATAATGGTTGTTACTCATTAATATCAGTAGATGTGTCATGCTAATGTGTATTCATATAATGTCACATAATGGTTAAATTAATATAATTGGTATTATTTGTGTAGGCATTGGATGATAGAAGACTCCAAAATGTCATACTTCAAACTATTTCAGGAGTACCCTGGTATGTAAGAAATAGTGAGATACATGAACATCTCGAAGTGAAAACAGCAAAAGAAGAAATTTGTGAACTCTCAAAAAGCTACCAATTTTGATTGGCATATAAATGAATTGGCAGCCAAGTTAATGCAACATACATATCCATCTCGGCTGAAGAGGCATGATATTAAAAAGCGAAAAGAGCGGACTTAGTTCTACATAAAACAAAGAGTAGCGTTTTCAATGGAGAACACAAGCCATCCATTTAAAGTCATGTTACAACTGATTGTGGATATATAAAGGGAAAAAAAATTGTGTACGCTTAGTAGTTTAGACACCTGTCTCTATTCTCAACAATGTGGATTTGATTTCTAGTGGAGTACATAGTACTTAATGTTTGGGTAGTTTTTTAGCCTAATGTCATTGTGATTTACTAGCAGATGGAGTGATTTTAGGGACAATAAACTAATTTCAACTTAATTAAAAGATTCATATCTATACCAAAATCTTATCAGGTCCACAGAGACAATTCAACATGTACAATGTATCACCATTTAGATAATTTTCTCACAAGGCAAAGGTGATGTAATGAGAACCACAGAGCACAAATCATAAAGTTATAATTTTATTATAACCTGAACTGATAAAAAGTGGGATTAGTAATGACTCATCATGTCTTTATTCTCACCATATACAATAGTGATAAATTGTATTTACTTAAAACATTGTTACATTAATTGCAGGTTTCATATTAGCAAGAAAATATCTGATTAAAGTTACTCACAGAAAATTTACATTCGAGAAGAAGATAACAAAAAACAACTGCAAGAGTTGCCAGAGTATTACATTATGAAAACCAGCTAGTTATGTGGGGAAAAAATGTCTAGCATAGCCATCGTAACTAAATGACAGTTGAAGGGGAAGGCCCAAAAAATGCTGGCTCAACCTAGTGCTGTAGGACATGTGTACCAATGTTCTCAAAACAGGGTATGCCAAAGACCACACAAAATAGTGAAGAAAAGGCAGAACCTGCACATCAGAATAATCATTCCAAAAGCAATCAGGATTTCAAGCTTGGATAATGATCATGGTGTTTTTTAACAGATAAGCTGATAAAACAATTTAGGCATTTTTAAAGAATGCATTATATGATTTAATTATCATATTAAAATTGATTGATTGCGATAATTTGTAATATTTTTTTTTTTTTTTTTATTGCAGGCGTTCAGCAAACAGGCAGACGGCCCGCTTGATGGAAAGCGGTTACCATCGTCTATGGACATTTGCAACACCAAAGGTGCTACAAATGCGCTGCTGCTCTCTTAAGGGCATACTGGAACCTGGTTACTAATGCCGGAACACAACACAAGGTTGTTATGGCGGCATACTCTAGACCAGAGGTGGTCGCCATCCAGTCGGGCAAATACCCTACCACCTGGCTGTGGGTTGTTAAGTCGCCTCTTACGACAGGCCGCCCGGCCGCAGGAAATTGTATTCTTTCTCCGTTCCTGCACGGATAAAAAATTTGTTGGGATATACATATATTGTTAACAAGCTGATGCCTGCGACTTCGGCCGCATCACTATCGCGATGCAGAAAACTATCAGAGCCACCTAGTTTATTTAATATGATAGATTAAAGTTTTTTTTAATTATCCCATGGGAACTCTTTAATTTTTCAGGATCAAAAGTATCCTATATGTTGACCAGGGATATAAGCTACCACCATACAAAATTTCATTTCAATTGGTCCACTCATTTCGGAGATTAGCCCATAAAAACAGACAAACAGGGAAACAAAAAATTTGATTAATTCTATTTCACTTCTTACATCCCCCTGACTCGGTTTTTAGCATTTTTTTTAAATGTACAGAAATTCAACCTCTACAGTTTTATTATATGTATAGATTATAATGTTACCATATACTTCAGCCTGGTCAATAAGAGAGATAGGAAACTTAAAAAAATATTTTTTTTTTAAACTGGTCTCCTTATTCGGGCACTACCAAATCATTACACTGCTAAACAGGTCACCTTGCAGGAATAAAATGCCAAGTAAGTTGGCACAATCTTTTGACATGTTTATTTAAAGGCTAATTTTATTGAAAAGACAATCAAGTGTAACACAGTCATTATAGTTAAAAAACCATTGAAAGGTTCTCTCTCTCTCTTGTGTTACATTTTAAGATTAAAATTTATAAATTGTTTCATAATTAAGAAGCTATGTTAAATGAACAAAGGAGAGCCATTTAGTGTTTACAATGTTTATTGTTCGATAGTGACTGTAAGGTAACACAACAGAATAGTACTTTCTCAATTAACTTTACTATTGTTATGTTTGTGCCTACCAATGGCTAAGTCAGTTGACATTGTTATCTTTCAAGGTCATGATAGCATTATTATCCAACTACGCCGAGGTAAATGTTGATATTATTTTTTCTCTTTGTTTCTCGAAAGCTTTCTCGAAGGGTAGAGTGACAATTTACGACTGTCTCATTTCCCCTCGGCAGCGAAAGTGAATGTTCCAGCGAAAATATGAGGTTAAAAATAGCCACATTTATTTATATCACAAAATGAGCACATTAAACTCACCTGAGAAGTATGACGAGCATCACAAACAGAGCAATCAATGCCCCGATCATAATAAAAATATTTGGCAAATCCGCCAACGTTAGTCCAGTCGAACCCATTTTCGTAAATGAAATACTTATCACAAAATTTCTAAACACATTAAAGTACAGGAAACAATGGTAGTACGCATCGGTTCACAAGATATAATCCAGATTTTTAACACAAAACTGTCTCGACCTTGCCAAGAAATTCGCGAAAAATTTACTATTTCATTTATTTCACCACTGTCTTGGACGAAGTTACAACATTTTTATTTCGTAAGCACTAGCTGCTATCAGCACATCGGCATAAGTCGAAAGTTAAGTGTATAATGAAAGTGTTTTAATACATTCCAAAATCATAACAAAAACATTATCATTTTATCAGTAAAATTATTTTAAATTACACGTATTCTCATACGCAGGTATTTGACAGCAATGAAATGCGAATGACTGACTGCACCAGTATGACCAGATTTAAATTTAAGATTCTGTTACTTTTTCCAAATAATTCTAATAGAATCTGCTAGATTCTCGTAATTTGTTTAAAATAAATTTAAAACTAATATAAAAAATAAAAGTCCACAAATAAAGATTACATTTATTTATTAGCGACTAAAACATATCTATTTTAGTAGTTTATGTAGTTGTAGTAGTCCTTGTTAATTTTGGTTATATGGTTATAATGGTTGCCATTATATTTATAAAGAGCTGTTGAACTTTATTATATTCATACTTAATAAAAAAATTTCATCACAATGCCTTCGTCCAGAAGGATAAAAATGAACAAAAACAAAAAGTTAGGGATGACTCTCACAAATATAAGTAATAGAAGGAAAAACATTTTTTTTACTTATTGGTCTAAAGGATATAATTAGTCAGCTTTTAAAAGAGAATCATACTCCTTATTTATTATTATAATGAAGTGAATTGGTAGTAAGAAACTCACTTCCAAAGTTAAAAAAGTATATACCTCCTTTAGCTATCCAACTATAATATCTGCAGGAACGGAGAAAGAATACAATTTCCTGCGACCGGGCGGCCTGTCGTAAGAGGCGACAAAACAACCCACAGCCAGGTGGTAGGGCATTTGCCCGACTGGATGGCTACCACCCCTGGTCTAAAGTATGTCGCCATAACAACCTTGAGTTGTGTTCCGGCATTAGTGACCAGGATCCAGTCTCCCTTAAGAGAGCAGCAGCGCATTTGTAGCGTCTTTGGTGTTGCAAATGTCCATAGGCGATGGTAACCGCTTTCCATCACGTGGGCCGTCTGCCTGTCTGCTGAACTCCTGCAATAAAAAAAAAAAAAAAAAAAATTTGGACAAATAAAAGTGGCAAAGATAAAAAATAAATCTAACATCAATTCATGTTAACAAAATGCAATTAGAAGCTTTCGATATATTGAGTATTTTAGATTAAATATTTTCGTTGCATTCTGTGACACTGATTACATCAACGGGATATTTCATTGTCTGTGGAATGACATGAACTTGGTCACTTTTAAAACTTGTTGCATTAGTCGGTTCGTTCGTAGTCAATAATTTATAAACCAAAAAAAAAAAAACGTTTTATCCAAGCTTATAATTGAAACTGCCTTTGTTTAAATGGATCATCACTAAGAAGTAAATGTGATTTTAGTTCAACACAAAATGTGAGATAACTTAAAAATGTTGATTTTTGGTGGGGTTTTATATTGTGCTGAAAACTGCTAAAAGTGTTTATTCCGAATAAAACTCGTAATCCAGGTTATAATTCTGCTGAAATCGCTAAATTCCGCTTAGTCTGGTCACACTGGCAGATTATTGTAAAAATGTCTGAAATAATGTGTCAGGTGGCATATTAGAGTGAAATATAAAATCTTATTACCTAAGTTTTGTATTAGTAAGAGCGAGATAAATAGATTTTAATCACTGCACATCCAAGTGTTGTCATTTCGAAATTATGTGTCGCGTTACAGTGTTTCAATTTAGATAATTGCATTTTCAACATTTTCTAAAAGGAACTTTTATATTTTTTCTTCGTTTAAAATGTAAATTTGGAAGTTGGTTCAGAATGTTTGCTTTTTTTAACGGAGTTAAACATACTCAATTCATTTTGTACATATTTTTAATACCATAATTCACTGTTTTGTACAATAATTTTCAAAAGCATACAATATGATCTAAGCATAGACATTATTTATATTATCAATTTTGAGTATAATAAGTACTAAAAGGTATTATTTCTTAAAATGCCTTCTAAGTTCGTTTAGTTCTAAGGTCTGGAAAGACCTGGAGCTCAATTTGGTTATTTCAATATTTTGGCGTTGCAAAGATATTCAAATACGAGTCCATTGCGATAGTGACAAAAAATCGTATTCTACTAAATCCACAATATGTTCTTCATATCGTCGGGGCGGAGTAATAGTAGAAATAAATTGGTGACGATTACCATTAGCAGAAATGGCGTTAGCCGAAATGAATATTGAAAAGCTACCATGAACATTTATTTCGCGAGTTTTCGTTAATAAATAAAATATTTATAAATATACCCGTGGCACACCGCTTTATCTAACCAACTAACTTTACCGTTTATGGTAGCTTCTCAGTATTCATTTCGGCTAACGTCATGTCTGCTAATGGTAATGCCAATTTATTTCTACAATTATCCCGCCGCAACGATATCGAGAAGATATTGTTGATTTAGTAGAATACGAATTTTTTACACTATCGCAATGGAATTATACTTCTAATATCTTCGCAACCCCAATATATGGAAATAGCAGGGTCAGCAGGCAGTCTGTCTGCGGTACTCCAACCTATAAAAAAGGTATATTCATAAGATTATTATCGCCAAAAGACAAATGTTACAACATCTTTTCTGTCATTTGACAATATTTTTTACAATAGAGAGCCGCCCAACTCGTGGTAACTCAGTGGTTAAAATACACGCAAATGACATGGGTTCTAATCCTGACCGAAAAACATGTACCTCTTATGACCAATTGCTATATATTACCGATTGTTCACTTGCCCCAATATCGTATAAAATTTGACATACGCTCCTTACAAGTAATGTCAAAATTCAACCTATGGTAAGACAAGTGAATGAATAGTAAGATATAGTAACCATTAGGCAATTTTCTGACCTAATGTGCATATGTTTACAATAAACAAATACCGACTAATATTTTTATTTTTTATTAAGTTAAGGTTCACATCAAATTATAAACTAGTACAATGAAGAAAAATTATATTATATTTTACCTATAGTTCCATAATATACTATGATTTTTAATTACCTGGACTAAAATGACAACTGCGGTCGATCTTTCTTTATGTTGCAAGCTTGAGCAACTCACCACTGTGAGTTGAATCCTATATAATTAAAAATAGTGAGTTGTTAATGCATTTCACATAACTCACTTATAAATCAAAAAACGGCCGATCGCAGATTTTAGTCCAGATAATAAAAAATCTGTGTATAGATAGAATATTGAGCCTAGCTCATCTGAAGTCTGTGGATAAGGTTCCCAGATGGCTTTATCTAGCTGTATCACCATACTGACTTTTTATAATTACCACGTGCTGGCGGTGAAGGAAAACATCAATTGTTTTATTATAATATATGTCTTTGACCACGGCCATAAAAATAGCCCGGACATTTGGAGGGCTTGCGTGGGGCCATGGAAAGGACAATACGTAGAGGCCCCTTGACAAATTTAATGTAAATGTGGCGTGACACAGACCGGCGATTGACCCTGTCTACACCATATAATAATGCACCCAAGGACAAGCCCCGGCCAATGTAGAACTATTGTGGGAAATAAGGACAAAAAGTACCGGGCTATTGGGGTGAACTGCAAGTGGTAATAGGGGTTTGTGAATATGGGGACTATGTCGTCTGCCCGTCGCAATGTTCAGGGAATATGGAAAAATGGGTAGACTCGCCACTCCTTGCATGGGCCCCAAAAAATGCCATAGAAGACAGGGGCAACATGGGTGTGAGTGGCTAAGGGGCGTAGAGAAGTGGGCTGCAGGTTCACCGAAGCTACTTCTGACGTGATGCCATTTATCACTTCCACCCCTGGAGCTTGAGTCTTAGCTCTAGCGACCTCCACTCCGTGATGACAGGCTAAGGCAAACACGGAAGCGGGGGCCTTGCCTTGGCCCCCGGAGTCAGGTACGAGGTGTCGCTACTCACCTAAGGCTTCGCCACAAAGCCCCCCCTCCGGTGTATTATTATTATGATACAATACATACTAATAGTAACATATTGTGTTATTCTTTAAGTGACGCTTTATTTTGGTAATCTTGTCTATCTATAACCTTTATAAAAATACAAACAATCATATCTGTACCATGTGTATGACATAAATAGGCTTTCATAAATCATTAGTGGTTTTTTCGTTGTGAATATTAGCTGCTTGTTAGAGTATAAAAAGTACGCATGCTACGTTATGTTACGTAGCATGCGTACTTTTTATACTTAGCATCGATTTAGTACGAAACCTTATAATCATACATGAAAGCTTTATGAAAGCGGTTATAGTACAGGAGCTAATGTAATTATTTAATATTTAAAATTACACTGTATTGGAATGAAGTTCCTTATCACACGTTACACTTCAGCCGCTCGGCGGATAGGAACTATATAGAGAAAAGTGTAACCGCAATGAAAAATGCTGACCACTGTATAGTGTGTTTACGCCATCTGTGAATTCTGCGCGATACTATTGTACTTTGATATTGGTTATATGCTAGTTATCCATAAATTAATTCGGGCAAGTTTCACAGATGGCGCAATTTTAATTTTGACTTTTTACAATATTTACTATGTTTTGATTCAATACGTTTGTTTATGTAGAATGCCATTTTGTGCTACATTAAAATATATATTTATATATACCAAAAGGAATTTCGTTCCAACTAGGTGTCTTGTTATATTAATTATACCTCACGCGTTTTTATTTGATTTGTATTCCGACGTTTCGGCCACTTTTTAGTAGCCGTAATCACTAACTACAACTAAAAAGTGCCTGAAACGTCGGAATAAAAATCAAATAACATATCACTAAAAAATCATTAAAACATGTTTTTTTTATATTTATTTATTTGTGTGCCATCAAAGAGAAGTTGCAGAGGTAAAACTTCAAAAAAATCATAATCGATGCGTTTCAAATAGTATTTGAACTTTTATGTATATTATATAACTAAAATTACATTAAAAGCACTAAATATAGTAATATAAGGTTAACCAAAAATAAATAATAGTTGATAAAAAAATCTTGACTTTTTTAATTCAAAACGGTTGGTTACGACAGCGGTCACGTAAAAAAACTTTTGTAAGCTCACTGAACTAGGGTGTTGATTAGTGTAGAAGGTAAATCTAGTAATGACGTGTACGAACTTGATAGCGTAGCATAATCAATTGTATTAATTTGTTTTTAATAATTACAATCACGATGACTTTATATTGATACAATATTTGAAAAAAAAAACGTACAATTCGTGGCCATTTTCAAACTAAATCTGTTTTTGCAAATAAACCTGCGCCGTAAAAAATCGCCCTTCAAGTCTCATCGAAAAATTTCTGTGTAACGTAATAATTTAATTTATAAAACTATCTACAAATGTATAATATGATAATAAGCAATATAAAAAACCTAAACTAAAACCCGTCCAGCCCCACCAGACCACTGTCATTTATAGTTTTATTTATTTACAAGACTATAGAAGTTAGCACCTAATAAAATAAAACGCAAAAAATAAAGATTGGCGCGGACTCCTGGCCTAAACCGAGCCCTACCACCGCGGTTGTCATGTACACAGGCCACCAGAAACTGTAAACAAAAGCACCGATCGATATTAGTCAGTATTATGTACCTGAACCTAAAACCATTGCAGCTTTCACAAGGTTAACATCGTCTGAAAAAAAAATAACAATAATTAACAATTAGCTTCTAATATTTAGTTGCTATAAATTTGACATAATATATATTTCGGCGGGAATGTGCGCAGTGTTGTGCGTTCGGAAACGCGAATGAAGAACTCTTTCGATTCGGTAGACAGTTCGAAATTCAAACTGTGGAACAACGTGACATCCTGTATGGAGAAATGGTTCGGTGATAAACGGCTTTGGTTATTTGGTAACAACCTGCCGCTGCTACCGCGGAGGTAAGTTCTATACTCTAAGGATCTATTTGAATTATCTCTAAATCTCTGGACAAACATTATTGTACCTAGATGTTAGTAGTATGTAACGTACGTGCTTGAAAACTTGATTATCCAAGTTTTAAAGCTGCACAGTCACTAACACTACTACCCCAGATGACGGGCTCATATAATATATCGTCTTACTCGTTTTGGTTAATGACTAATGAGCATCATATTGCTGAATGTACACATGATTGCATTCAATTTTTCGGAATAAATGTATTCTATATTATAGCTCATTAATGACAGTACCTACTTATATACCAGCTTTCATGAATATTTATTGGAGTACAGCGGATAGGCCTACGGTCCATATGATGAGAAGTGGTTAGCATCGCTTATGGACATTCGCCGTTTGCAACACCAGAGGTGCCGCCAATGTGTTGCCGGCGGCAATGAAATATTATTAATAGAAAATTTTCGTTTATTTTCTAAATTTAATTCTAATATTTTATAATAAATTCACACTTTTGGTAATGATCCCAACAAATAACAGTGGTTTGGGATTAATTTGTTATCTATACTTTTATTATCAGTGTTATCATTGAAGACGTAGTATTTTTTTACATGGTATTATTTATTTTTTAAGATATTTTCAGATAGTTATTTTTTATATATCTAGTTTGTCAAAAAATAAATTCACATTTATTTAAAAGCAATATTAGTCACACTCATAATAGTCATATATTAAAACCAGTTTTTCAGATTGTTTTGTGGGCAAAAAATGTTTTTCGTAAGGCAAGGTCAACTACTACATAAAATTATTTGGTATCGAAATTCGCCAATGGTTATGTACGTGACCATAGTTTTGTCATATAAATAATTAAATAAAACTACATTATTTTCCAAATTAGAGAAATTTTCTCTTCCATATAATTTCTTTCAATGATTGACAATGTCACGTCAACATATCGCCCCCCAAGGACCTTCTAGTCCTTCAAGCTACCCACAATCGTAACAAAGGAAATACTAATTAAACTATAATGAATTATTAAATAATATAACATTCATGCACAAAATACATCGTGGACTGTATTATTATTAATACAAACATAAATAACCATCTTCCAAACGTATTCACTTTAAACAAATAAAAAACAAACGAAAAAAAAGAAAAAAAACCCTAAATTCTTATAATAAAATAATTATTGCAATTAGCAGACAATTAAATATCACTTTCAGTAATGGGTAACAAACATAGCTTGGAAGTTGGACGTTGAATAAAAGTGTTTTTATAACGCAGAGTTACTACTCGAGTAAGATTATCATCACCTGGATGTAAGTTAACTATTCTACCATAAAGCCATTTAGAAGGCGGTAAGTTATCCTCTCGAACTAACACCACATCGCCTACTTTCATATCTGGAATTTTGATATTCCATTTATGCCTCTGAAAAAAATTGGTCAAATACTCTTTTGACCATCTACGCCAAAAATTTTGTAGCATTCTTTGTGTAAGTTGCCAACGACGTAAATTATTTACTGAACGTATTTCGAAATTTTGATCAGGAGCTACTAATAAGGCTTCACCGATCAAAAAATGCCCGGGAGTCAATGGCGTAGAATCTGTGTCTTGTGTGTTTAAAATCGACAATGGACGAGAATTTAAGCAAGCTTCTATTTGAGCCAGTATAGTAGTTAATTCTTCATAAGTAAGAGTAGTATCACCAATCACTCTGCGCAGATGATGTTTTGTGCTCTTTATCCCAGCTTCCCATAATCCTCCAAAATTAGGAGCATGAGGAGGGATAAAATGCCATTCGGTGCCATTATTTGCTAATAAAGCGGCAACTTCTTCAGAAAATGTAGACTGTTTACTTGAAATTAAACGCTTGAGTTCTCGTGAAGCACCAACAAAGTTCGTCCCATTGTCACTCCATATGTGATTACAGCGACCTCTTCGAGCTATAAAACGTTTAAATCCAGCTAAAAAACCCTCAGTAGATAGATCGGATATGGCTTCAATATGTACTGCTCGAGTAGCCATACATATAAACAAACATATGTAGCCCTTGTAAGATCTGTGACCTCTTCCCTTGGAGACTCTTATGTTAATGGGGCCCGCATAATCGACGCCTGTATTGGCAAATGGTTTGTCTGGGTTAACTCGACAAGCCGGTAACTGACCCATTAATTGAGTTCGAACAGTGGCTGCATATCTAATACATACAACGCAGTTATGAATATAGCTTCTAACTAAATTTTTTAATTTAGTCACCCAATATTTGGTTCTCACATAATTACATGTCAATTGATGACCACCATGCATAGTTTTTTCATGTGCATCAGACACAATCAGCATTGCCAATCTCGATTCTCCAGATATAATTATTGGATGCTTACTAAACTCAGGTATGTTGGCATTATTAATTCGACCACCAACCCTTAAAACACCACACACATCAATAAATGGATTTAAAGTTATCAGTTTACTGTTCCTTTTAATATCATTGTGTTTAAATATACTTTCAATATCTTCCGCAAACGCTCTAGCTTGGTGCGTGCGAATGCAACAAACAAGAGCATCTTGAAGTTCTTTAACTGTAAGATACGGCAAAGGTTTATCTAAATTTGAAGTTCCAGGGCCTTTCAGTTTAAGAAATCTTCGACAAAATGCAACAATTCGAATAACCTTTTGTAAAGATGAAAATTTAGCACATATATCATCTTCGAAATCGTCAATAGAAATGGCATAAGTTTTTATCGATTTCATTTCTAAATCAGTTTTCGTACATATCGAACTGGGCTTCACATATTCTATTGTTCGTTTACGTAACCAACCTGGACCAAACTTCCAGAGGTCATTGTTGATTAATTCAGTTGGCGTTATACCCCGTGATGCACAATCAGCTGGATTATCTTTAGTGCCTACATATGACCACTGAGATGATTCTAAAAGTGAAAGAATCGTGGATGTACGATTAGCAATAAAAGTTTTCCAACGGCTAGGGTGATCGCATAACCAAGCCAAAACAATAGTTGAGTCTGTCCAGGCGTGTAAATTTGATTTCTCTATTTTCAAAACATTCGCTACCTCAATCATTAATTTAGTTAATAAATGGGCTCCACATAATTCGAGACGCGGAATAGATATCTGTTTAATCGGAGCTACTTTAGTCTTAGCAGTAATTAAATGAGATTCAATTGTACCCATGTTACTAATACATCGAAGATACACAACGGCAGAATAAGCTATGTTAGATGCGTCACTAAACCCATGTAATTCAACTTGATTATCATTTTTTGTAGTATGAATCCATCTCGGAATACGAAATTCAGTTAATTTACCCAATTCCTTTCGAAAATCCTTCCATTCCTTCAAGAGATCTTGAGGTAATTTATCGTCCCAAGTTAAACCAGTTAACCATAATTTTTGTATAAATACTTTAGCCGTTATTATACATGGTGCTATCCAACCTTGAGGATCATACAAACGACATATTTCCGCTATAATTTGTCTTTTAGTTTCGGGTTCAGGTATTGAAGACTGGGGCTTCACTTTTATTGTGTAAATAAATTCATCAGTTCGACGATTCCAAGTAAGTCCAAGTATTTTAGTTAACTCGTCCTCCTTTATTACACTCTTATTATCTTCTTCATAATTTGCCGTCGACAATCTCATTAATTCTTCCACGTTACTAGCCCATTTTTGTAACTTGAACCCGCCCCTTTCCATTAACAAATTCATTTCCGTATATAATTGAATAGCTTCCTCTTTGGATTGACAACCAGTCATAAGGTCATCCATGTAAAAGTCGGAGTGAACTTTGGTTGCAGCTAGAGGGAAGTTGTGACCTTCATCTATTGCCACTTGTTGTAAAGCTTTGACAGCTAAATATGGTGCGCAAGCAGTACCAAAGGTTACAGTTAAAAGTCTATAATCCTTAATTTCGCAATCAGTATCATCACGCCAAACTATTCTTTGATAGTCAACATGTTTTGTCGCAACTCTTACTTGCCTATACATTTTAATAATATCGGCCGTTAAACATATAGGATGTAAACGCCATCGCATAATAATATGTCGTAGCTCTAGTTGCAGACGTGGACCCACCATTAAGGTATCATTTAAAGAAACCCCATTAGCACTACGTTCTGAAGCATTAAATACTACTCTCGTTTTTGTAGTAGTTCTATCCGCTCTAATTACAGCATGATGTGGCAACCATACCCTTTCCTTTGTTTCTTGAGATATATCACTTTTGATTTCCTCCATGTGACCTAGTGATATATATTCATTTAACACTTCTGCGTAATCTCTTTTATATTCTGAATTTTTTGCTAATCGTTTTTCCAAGCTCCATAATCTTTTGACTGCTACCCTTCTAGTATCTCCATATATATTGTCATTATTTGAATTGTTACGAAAAGGTAGTTCCACAACGTAGCGCCCAGAATCATCTCTACTAGTAGTAGCAGCAAAATGTTTCTCACATTCTAGTTCTTCTAGAGTCAAAATTCTGTTATCCGTCAAATTAGGTTCAGCTTCTAATTCCCAAAATTTTTTGAGTAATTCATTATCGTCGAGTCTAACATGCATGTTTACAATTATATTATGATATTCAACTTCTGTTTTACTGTCATTACCAACTTGACCTGACAAAACCCATCCAAAAGCCGTTTCCTGAGCTATCAGTGGATTAGTAGGATGATTTATCAATCCTTGTTTCAAAATATTACAATAAACATCAGCTCCTAACAGAATGTCTATTTTGTTAGGTGTATTATAGCTTGGATCAGCAAGAACAACTCCATCTAGATCAGCCCAATGGGTCACAAAAAATTTCCTTGCTGGTAATACGGAAGTAACTTTATTCAAGACATGAGCTTTAATTTGCATTTTAAAAGATGTGTCATGCAGCGACTGTACATTCATCGAAACCATGTATTTTGAAATTAAACCACTTTCACCTCCTCCTAAACCAGAAATACAACTATTTACTTTAATTTTATCCAAACGTAAAAGTTGCACAGCAGCTTCAGATATGAAAGATGCTTGAGATCCTTGATCAAGCAGAGCTCTCAATATCTGATGATTACCATTTTTGGACTCTACCTTAATCAGTGCTGTAGCTAATAAAATTTGACTGTATGGTTTACCAGCCGCAAAATTACTTACTACATTTATATTTTCTATTGTGGAATCAACTATATCTTGTTGTGATTCATTCACCTGATCAGTTCTAACTTCTTCTGTGGTAACTGCAACATTAAATGAATTCGTTTTATTATGCAGTAATGTGTGATGTTTCCTCTTACACACACGACATGTTATAGGTATACGGCACATTTTACCTGTGTGATTATTTCCGAGGCAATTGTAACACAGACCCAATGAATTTACTATGTCTAAACGAGTATTAACGTCTTCTTTGGCAAACTTACTACAAGAAAACAATTTATGATTTTCGTTGCAATGAGGACAACTTACTTCTGAAATAATTTGCATAGATTTAGTTTGATAACTAAATTGATTTAACTTTTGTTTAGATTTTGAAGGCTCTAAAAATTCTAAGGCTCGAAAGCGACATTCCAAAAATAGTTTAAACTGCTGAAATGTAGGTAATTCTAAACCAGAGCTGTTCACATGAAATTCCCACTGTTTGCGGGTTTCAACGTCTAACTTCATAGTGACTATGTAAATAACAATTAAGTCCCAAGAGTCTACATTAATCCCTAAATTAAATAGTTCGTGTAAACAGTCACAAGTTGTATCAATTAAATTTTTAAGACCGCTAGATGATTCATAATTCAGACTACGTTGATCAAACAACCGTTTCAATATACAATTAGACATAAATCGTTTGTTGTCATATCTAGTTTTTAATAAGTCCCAACATGTTTTATAATTTGTTTGAGTAATGTTAATATGTTTAATTAATTGTTCAGCTTCGCCTTTTAATTGAGTTTTTAAATAATGTAAACGCTGAACATCATCCAAATTTGAGTTATTGTGAACCAACGAAACGAACAGATCTTTAAAAGACGACCATTCTGAGTAATGTCCATTAAATATTGGTAGAGATATTCTCGGTAAACGGACGATGCTCTCTTTATTTTCGCTAGAGGATGAAGACTGCTCTGTACTTCTAATTGCTGAATATTCTATGACATTTAATGCTGCTTTCAATTCACTTTTGTACATCAGATAAGTCTCGTAGCCTACATTAAACACATCATTCGTTATATAGCTACTCTCCTTTAATTGCTCGTAGTCATAGGTGCAAATCATGTTCTCATGTTTATTACAAAATTTCTCGGCTATCTTTTCTACACCTTCGAGTCTAGTTAATAAATAAGATGGTGTTATTCTTTCCTTTGGAGACTTCTTAAAATTACTTCTTCCTCTCTCTATTTGGTCTTTCAATTCCTCCATAAGTTTTAAATCAACTTCCATTTTCCAAATAGGTACCAGTAAGTTATTGAAAAAATTAAACAGTTTCCCTTGAATAATAAATAGTTGACAATTTCGAAGTTTAATATATTCAAATAATCTTTGAAGCAGTATTTTCAGAAGAATATTATAAGTTACTCACGTTTTCTTGATATTGTTTGTTACCTTCACCATATAGATACCGTGTAGATTCCCATCTTTCCATAAAACCAAGAGTAAACCATTACCAGTTGGTATACCCAAGCATATCCGGTACTAAAGGACCTTGTTCAGTTTTGTCATATAAATAATTAAATAAAACTACATTATTTTCCAAATTAGAGAAATTTTCTCTTCCATATAATTTCTTTCAATGATTGACAATGTCACGTCAACAAATGTGTTTATGCTCGGGCTCCGTATTAATATTATAAAGAGGAAAGATTTCTAATTTTGTATGCTTGTAACGAATAAACTCAAAAACTACTAGACCGATTTCAATAATTCTTTCACCATTAGAATGCTATATCGTCCCTGAGTAATGTATCTATTGCTAGAAAAATATAGGGATCACTACTAAAACTTTAATAATGTAACCCAACGTGTAAAAAAATTACCCATAAATGTCTTTCATTACATGCCCTGTTGAAACCATGATGACGGGACTGCTAGTTTGGGCTAATTTTATAGTTACTGTGACCCTTTCAAGCAGATGTAGTGATGAGTGTATGTGGGATGTGTTATTTGTGATGCACTGTTGTTAAAATTTTGTCAAATAATGTATGTGTATGTGTTGTAGTCAAAGGTTGATATGCAGTCTCTTCCCGAAATGACTGACTGACCTTTCGACAAAATCCAAAATAAATTCAAATTTCGACCTTTAACTAAAGTATTTTTAGTCAAACCTAGAAGTATCTAACTTTTTAGTCAAACGTCGGAGCGTCGAACATAAAATAATCTATTTCGGGCTTTGCCTAGTCCAGTGGTCCAAACTTATTAGCCACCGAGCCAAATATGAACATTACAACAATTAAAAAAAAAATTGGGAGCCAAATCTGCTTGTTTAGTAAACTTTTATTACACTAAATAAGTAGATAACACTTAAAACTAAATTTCATACTTAATAAATATTTATTAATGCGAACAATGTTCTTGCATCTCCTTAGAAAGTTTGAGTAAGTCAGGTTTCTATGTTGTTGTTTTTAATTTTAGGGGATGTTCGCGACCTGTGTGAGTGTGTGGGATTCGCCTGATCGGGGGTGGCACTAGCGTGCCCGGTCAGAACCGGTGCCACGCTATTGCCACTCCCCAGTTAGGGATACCCACTAAAACCCCTGGGTGTTCCGTCCTGCGCCTTATGCCAGGGCTACGGGAAATGGGCTGCCCGACTCCGCAGTGCCCTGGCAGGCGTGGGCCCCCCTCACTGGGCCTCTTCCTATGCCAGGGGACGTATCCCCCGGCTACTTCTTGGTCTATTCCAGGCGTGGGGCGGTCTGTAACGCGCCTCACGGGAAGAGAGATGAGCGCGCGCGGAACACTCGCGCTCTCATCTCGACGGCATGTGCGGGTGAGTGAGAACCCCTATACCCCTAGGGGCCCCACCCGCGCCGCCCGCTTACGGTGGCCGAAGGTCTAGCTCGGACCTCCGGCGTCGGCGCGTCCTCCTTTGGCGGGAGCGGAGCAAAGACGTACGCTCACGCTCCCGCTCCGCCTCCTCCTTCGCAAACATGACGTGCTCGCAGAAGGAGGAGACGGCGTCCCATCCGGAGCGGCTCCCGACCATGGTGCGAACCACGGCCGGGAGCGAAAAGTCCAGTCCGGTGAAGGCGACGAGCTCTCGGCACTGCTCCGTCCATGCAGGACATTCCTGCAGGGTATGCAGCGCCGTATCCTCGTCGCCTGTGTCGCAGTGGTGGCACCCTGAGGTTGGCTCGCAGCCGAACTGACCACTGCCTAGTCGATCCTAGAAGCGACTAAGGCAGACTCGATCAAACATCGATTCGTACTGCACTTGTTACAAGTTTAATGACTGTATAAATTAGTCTCTCCTTGGTTAGACCAAAATTCGTTAGTCAAAGGCAGAAAAATGTCATTTATTTGAACTTTGTATGATTCCAAGTTCTCATCAATAAGATTTATTATTGCTCCATTGTGGATATTTGTGCCAGAGCCGCACTTAAGGAGCCAAAGAGCCACATTGCGGCTCTGGAGCCGCACTTTGCTGACCACTGCCTAGTCGATCCTAGAAGCGACTAAGGCAGACTCGATCAAACATCGATTCGTATTGCACTTGTTACAAGTTTAATGACTGTATAAATTAGTCTCTCCTAGGTTAGACAAAAATTCGTTAGTCAAAGGCAGAAAAAGTCATTTATTTGGACTTTGACTAAGAGACTTTATGTTAGACCTGAGGTTTGACCAGTCAAACAGAGGAGCGTCAAAGCTTAGGTTTTTCACTATAACAATTTTTGACACTATAAATAAGGCGCATCTGGCCACGGTCATTAAATATAACATTATCGCAGATGGAACCCGGGCAACAGAGAAAAGAGTTTTTAAATGCAGTATACTTCCATTCGAATGTCATTCTGTTTTACAAACAGAAAGAACACGACGTCACTGAAAAATATTTTATTGGTTATGACAACTTAAAATTGTAAAATCCATTTAATATTTTGTAAATAAATAATTTTTCAAGTAATTGGAAATTATGCTTGAAAACTGAAAATTTTAATTTAAACGTTATACTCATGTGGTTATGGATGAAATTATAGTGGAATAGCTAACACAATGAGAGGGGAAATTAACAGGTCGATTACTTCGCCGTACGTTGTGGCTGCAAGGTAGTTTTGTGAATCTTTCCTAGAGGAAATCCGCTTGAGGCCAAGCTACCACGGGGGAAGCGCGTTGAGGCGAGTCGGATTCGCCACATCGCGTCGGGGTGACACTACCACCCTCGCAGAAGTGCTATTGCCTTGCCGGGGTACCCTTTATTAACGAGATGAAATTGACAAAGATGTCAAGTCACTTGACATCTTTGTGTTCCGCCGGAAACGTTGGAATGAAAAAATCAAATAAATTACCGCGCTTAAAACCGTTAGAACGTACTTTTATTATGAATACAGGTCGAGAAAACTTAAGAAAATATTATGAGATGAAATCCGTTTAAGGACTATCCACTGTAGTGGATGGGTTGACGTGGCACTGGCGCCGCAGGGAAGGAATACTATTACCACTCGAGTAAATCTAATCGGTTACTCGGTATTCCGTCCTTCGCCCTTATCGCTAAGCTGGGTAGGGATGCCACCTTTTTTGAAGAAAATATTGTAGTTGTATAGTATATTACATTTATTTCGTTGCATAGTTGTTATGTTTCATTTTAAGGTTAATATTTAATTTTATGTTCCCTCTTATTTCTCTCTTATATCTATCTCCGCAACTCAAAGTCCGATAACAATAAAATCTATATGTGACCAGTTCGAAGCTTTGCTGAATGGGGCGCCAAAAATCATCATAATCGGTTCGGAAACAACTAGTTATGGCTGAACACACTGAGCTTACAAATATTTAGTTATTATAAGATCATTGGCTGATTATACATAAAAAAAGTATTTACACTCCAAATTGGGAACCTGCTCCTTTGGAGATTGTTATCTATACTAATATATAAAGCTGTTAGAGTTTGTTTGTTTGAACGCGCTAATCTCAGGAACTACTGGTCTGATTTGAAAAAAATTTTCAGTGTTAGATAGCCCATTTATCGAGAAAGGCTATAGGCTATATATCATCACGCTAAGACCAATAGAAGCGGAGTACCAATGAAAAATGTTTCAAAATCGGGGATTTTTTTCCTTTTGAGAGTTTCCGCTGCGTGCGCTGCGTAAACGGTTGAAGTTTCGCAAAAATCGTGTGTGACAGGATTCTTCCCCTTTAAAAGTTCAAAAAGCAACTGCCATTTACACCATTCGATTTTAATGAATATCTTAGGAGATATCGCAGTTTTAAAATAACATCGTAGCAAAATAACGATCAAGTACTGCGCGCGCATTTATGATGTGCAAGGCCGACGGGCAGCCATTAAGATTAAAACATATTTTCACCTACGTAAACAAAGTCGCGGGTTAAAGTTAGCGTTAGCCCAAAGTAAGTATTCCACGCGGACAAAGTCGCGGGCAGAAGCTAGTATATATATAGTCTTTATTAGTAGTTGTAGTTTCAAATGTAACAGAAATCACATTTTTGAATTTTAAACTAGCAGTAAAGTAGAAGTAATGTATACACAGCAAGATTTTATCGGATCGAGACTGGAATGAGATTGAATCATAGTGTGAATCGAGCCAAAAACTTCACAACTCCACAATATTTTCGTTTAAACACTATATTATATCAGGTCGCGCGCAAGCAGCCGCGCGATGGAGCGCTACGAGAAACTCGCAAAACTTGGCGAGGGTTCATACGGGCTCGTATACAAATGCCGCAACCGGGATACGGGCGAGATAGTCGCCGTCAAGAAGTTCGTAGAGAACGAAGACGATCCGTTGATAAGAAAGATTGCGTTGAGGGAGATTCGGATGCTTAAGGTAATCTTTGTTTTAAAGCTTCCTGATTGCTGAAAGATTTCATCATTTTTAATGCCATCTCCTTATTATCCCATCTCCTTTACTATTATATTTCCCTTACTATTCGCTGCCAATTACTATCCCATCTCCCTTACGGGAAAGTAAGGGAGATGCGATTTCCTTTACTATCAGGAAGATTGGCTAAAAATGCTACATAACTCTCATAAAAAACCTTCCTATTTCTGCGTCGGCAGGGGCTGGTTGAGTAATGTAGATATACTGAGCAGACTTGGAGAGGCCTACGTCTAGCATTAGATATTGATTGGCTAAAGAAGAAGATATTGTTTACATAATATTTCCTGGGTGGCAATAATAATAACTTTATTTTATTTTTAAGGGGAAATTTTGCAGACACGCTGTAACACAATATTTCTTTAATATTACCAAAAGCCTAAATATACATTTTCGGACGCTTAACTTAAAGAATTATGATTTTCCTATGCAAAATTTCACTTCCTGTTTCACATTCATCACAATTGTATCTTGAGACAGGAGATGGCCAATGTCGTTCCTCAGGATACAGTCTATCTCCTTGATTTTCAAAAGATCCCTTCAGCTATTTACTCCTGAATACGCAACAAACAAACAGAATTACTTTCTTAATTAATTATTAGTATGGAATTAATGGAAAATACCACTTCGCCTGATTCATTAGACTCAACTGTTGTTCTTAATACTTAAGCTGGCTATTTTTAAATGTCATGAGAAATCGATTTAATTTTAATCGACCCGTAATTGCTTTACGTGTCATTAAATAGTTATAAGAAATATTGCATTATTGATAAGACAATCTCCATTTCCTCATTGTATACAAACTAGAGATTCTCACAAGTCTTTATCTGCGAAAATATCAATAATCGTTATAACTTTTGCCTTTTCTGAAATAAAAACTCTTTTGTTAATTTCCGATGTCCTTAAGTACCAAATACATCTAGGTAGTTCGTATCCAAAGTTTGGGGCGAGGGAACTAAAGTTCAAACTAGCTTACTTTCACATTCTGATAATGTATCTATTAAAGCTGAATTAGACGATTCAACTAAATTGAACCAATTTGGTTTAAGAGCGCGGAAATCGAAGGAAAGTACAACATTCAGTACTTTTATGCTTACACGAGTCACTGTGGTTGTTTCCTCCAAATTAAAAAGACAAGTGGAAGCGTTTTATGTCAGTATTAGCACTCAGAAAGAACGTTAAATTTTTATACCACTAAGGGCCGACATTCAGTTACCAGATAAAAGATTTTCTACAGAATAAAATACAACACGGGAAAATTAAAAATGACAGTTGCATCTATAAAACAGTTGAATTGTCTCACTTTTGAATTTAATCAGTTTATGATTTATTCGATTGATAACATTTATCTGATGATTGGATAATCGACCCTCAATGGTGTCACTCCTCTCATTTTGTAACGTTTTATTATTTCTTATTTTTAGACCGATTTAGTCAAAAATTGAAAAGTAATGAAGACCTTCAGAGTCACAATACTTATTTTATACTGAGCGAATATTAGTTCTATGTAATGTTCTTCTTCTATAGCTTATATACAGCTCCTTGTTCCAGAATTTGAAACACCCGAACCTGGTGAATCTGATCGAGGTGTTTCGCCGTAAGCGCAAACTACATCTCGTCTTCGAATACTGCGACCACACGGTCCTGCATGAACTTGAGAAATATCCTGCTGTAAGCATTGAAATACTTCAATAGATTAGCTTACAAACATCGCTATAGTTGCCACCAATACGATAGCGTGGTACAGTTAATATACACTATAGATATATATATATACAAATTCAGTCGTCACAACATATAATATAATAGGCAGTTCTTGTGAATTCAGTCACAGTACAGATAAAAATGTCAATTTGTTGACATATCTCGTTCAATGTTCGCAAGGCCTGTGTCATCGGCGCCTTATTAAGCAAGTTGGTCCTGCCATATGGTACTACAAACATTGGTGGCTGCCTGCGTCTCAGCACAAAATTCGCTGAAACGTTCAGACACAAACAGATGAACCTACAAACAGATGAATGTGAAGGACAAAATGATGATTTGTGCTGTGACAGAGGACGTATGGCAGAATAGAGGAGTATGGAAGGAAAAGGCTATTGTGCCGATCCCAAACAATTTGAAAAGATGAAAGATAAAGCATTAAAATACTTTTTTATGTTACTAGATTAATGCTTATTGTGTCATTAATAGTGGTTTTAAAAGATGAGCTCAACTATAGAAAAAGAATTACTCCCAGGAATAATAATGACAGTACTTAATTTAATGTTTAATAAAAGTTAGTTTGTCCATTAAGAATTAGGTGAAGAGTGCTCTGTGTTGCCTCGAGGCGTCGCGTTGAACTGCCTAGGTCAGATCTCGTGACGCAGAAGGACGCTGATAGGTTTAGTGTGTAATCACAGCCGCCATCTCAAAGCGTCCCTAAGTAAAGATGTTTGCAAAGCCGGGAATCGGGAGCTCCACATACCCTCTTAGACCTTCCCGGGGTCCGAGGGGATACGTAAATACCCTAGCGACATAAAGAGACATCACATATACATAGTGAGCGTAGCTTATTTCTACTATATTATATTTCGACTTTTTACTTTTTACACCACGCTCATTTAGAGAAAGGGTCCCGAAATTAGTGTAGTGTAATAAGAGTTAGATCAAGATAATAAGAAAGAGATTATACAGTTTGAACTACTAAGAACGTAGATTTCGCGGAAGTTGCGACCTTTTCCTCGGGTGTATGTATATTTTTAGCCAGAATGATTATCATGCTCGCGTTCTTTCGTGATATTTATTCGCGATGTACTGCCGGGGATATAATGACCTTGCCCTTTCTGGGTCGTGGGGTTAAAAATAAGGAAATGTTGCGGCGTATCTATTGTTGATCGAAGCGGCGTATAGTACTTCTTTGACGTCATTTTGTTTCGTCGCATTTTATTAGAAACAATAAGAAGCGGTTATCGAGTTGCCCATAAAGAATAATGCTTATAAAATATTTTGAACCAGTGTTACCGCTATTTCTTTTGCAGGCATGTTTTGTGATCATCTTGCCAGTTATAAATTAATTTATTAATATTGTTACGACTTATGTGCCGACAAAGACAAATTTGGACTTCTTTTGTTTACTTTGTGTTTAAAATTTGTGATTAAAAAAACAGCCCATTGTGTATTGTAATCTTTTACGGTCTATTATTGTATCGTGATCACTGACAGGTTTCTCGGATTTAACAGTACAAATGATTCTAAGAAATTCGGTCCACGCTGCCGGGCAGACATATTGCATCTGTGCAGTATAATGCAATGCCACAATGGAGAGATGAGGCAGTCGAGCGATAACCACGATCAAAGCAAGACATGTGTACATTCGGTAATCTATTTAGTAACGGACTTTGCACGTGTTATTGAGTTGTGCTTTACGTTTGGACTTTGCGTTTGGTTATATTTGTACCTGTGTTATACGTGTTTGTATAGTTCTAATAAACTCTATAATAATTCCAACGGCATTTTAATTCGAGTTTTCGACTCTATCCCTTATATGTTAAAGTATGTTTTCTTATCCTCAGGGTTGTCCAGAACTCCTCTCCAAACAGATAATATGGCAAACGCTTCAGGGCGTCGCGTATTGCCATCGTCACAATTGCATTCACCGCGACGTGAAGCCGGAGAACATCTTGCTGACCGGCGAAGGGGTCGTCAAACTCTGCGACTTTGGTTTCGCGAGGATGATCAGTGCGTATTTTTTCTATCGCAATTCGTTTAACTTCACCATTGGCCCTGGAAGAAGATTCCTTTTTATGTTTGCTTGTAGGCGAACTGGCAAACGTGTCCACTTGATAGCAAGTAGTCACTATGGCCCATGGACATCTGCAACACTAAGGCAGCCGATGCGTTGCCTACCACGTTGCGACTGTAAATGCCCTTATTGAAGAGCCCCATATTGTAGCGCACTGGGAAAACAGCGGGAGTTTATTCCACGGATTCTTCTTTCACACCTTTGACTATCATTATAGTGACAATTCAGTACAAGAATAAGTTCGCTTTTTTATTGCTTGAACATTTTTCTGAAACTCTTATAATATTGATGATAAACTAAATTACTAAATTAGTTACTATTATTTAAATGAAAACTGTTATTTTACGATGCAAAAAAAACACAAATTATAGCTTTTAAATTTTTTATATATCTATGTGATAGTTTATCTCTAAGGGAACCCAAACCTGCTCAATGAATTTAAATTCAGTCTTCAAAACTGAATAATTTAATAAATAAAATTTTAAGGATTCAAACAGGATTTTTCACAATTAAAACTATGTTTTAAAGGTTTTGAGCGAGGCATTTAATTGATTTTTATTCCGACGTTTCCGTCACTTACATTAGATTCCGTGATGACGGCTACTGAAAAGTGGCCGAAACGTCGGAATAAAAATTTAAAATCAGATAAATACCGCGCTTAAAACTGTTAAAACGTAGTTTTAATTATGTTTACTAGTCGCGAAAATACTTTAGGAGATTTCACGATAAATTTTCTTGCTTATTTGGATATCTTGCAGTGTTCAAACACAAATATATACTCCAAATCTTGCGACCGAAGTGATGGACATATGTAATATTGCATACATGCATTCGCAACAATATTTTTATATTCTTATTTTTTATTAAATATAATAAAAAATAAGAATATTGTTGCGAACCGATACTAATCCTTTACAGTTGTTTTAATACCCCTTGGAATTTAAGTGATCTATTGTTCGCCCTAATCTTTTTGTATGCCTCCTAGGAAGATATCATAAATTCTTCTTTCTTTTGTTTGCATTTCGTTGGATTTTTAGAAGCTATTTAGTTTACAAGTTAGGAATTTAAAGGAACAGTGGGCATGTTGCCAGGAGGCCATGTCTGATTTCCAAATATATAAGGTCGGTCCGTCGGGTACTAGAGAGTTAGTTGAGTTTCAACTGCGATCAAGCCATTACCTGGTGCACTTTCGGTACTCGATCTTATAGCGACGGACTTATGCGGTTTATGTCATTACGATTTTTTGCTTTACGGTTTTGATTTTTGTGATCGGTTGTATTTGTAAGAACTGCAAAATACGTGTGTGTACTTCTAATAAACTTTGTGATTAAATTCACATCCCCCAAATTCGTAACAATATGTTACGCATACATTTGAACGCTTCTTTAAGAACCATAAAGAAGCGTTCAAACTTACTCTAACTTTCTATGAATAAGATACTGTAAAGCGTTACATATTCCATAACCTTGTTTAAACCTGCTTACATCCTGTTGGTCAAATTATCCTTTTATTATCCTATCCCCATTAAATCCTTACTTTTCCGTTCCTCCCTCCTTCTCAGGTGGCAGCTGTTCCTCGGAGTACTCCGTCCACACGATGATACCTTTCGGCGTAGACGTCCGACGGAGAGCTAGTAACTATTTTTATACATAGTTACGCTTGTTAGCTAGAAAATAATGAGGCTACTCTGTAATGCTGTGAACAGTACATTAGTCTCAGGATGATGAGTATACAGACAGACAAACTTGTTTTTCTATAGTTGTGGGCATCATTGCTAGTTGCACCATTAATTATAATTTACTATTGAATGTCTAAATTATAAAACATTTACAAACTATACAAATAAATAAAATTGGTGTGTCTGTTTGTAATGTCAAAATAACAGCTTTTTGAATATGAAACTATATACGGTACTTATATCAAAAAATCAATTTTAATTATTTTTGTCTATCTGTTTGTATGTTTGTTCCGGCTCATCTCTGAAACGGCTCGATTCATTTTGACGGGACTTTCACTGGCAGCTAGTTGATGTTATAAGGAGTAACTTAGGCTACTTACGCGGATGAAGTCGCGGGTGACAGCTAGTAAAATTACAAAATTCTAAACATGCCGTGTTTTTACATTGAAACTATTTAAAAGAACACTTAGAATAGACTATATAAACTATGGAGAACACATAATTTTTTTTTTACATTTCTTATCTGTTTGTTCGGGATTTTCATAAAAACTATTGGGCCAATTTCGATGCGGTATTCGATAATCGATAGCAAACTCTTAGAGTTAAAATCTGCGTCTCTCTTATCTCGAGAATCCTGCGATAATTTTCTGAGAATGATTTAGAATTACCAGATTGAAAAAAAAACTACTTCCGATGCGTTTCTTTCACTGATCGATAGCAAATTTTATGTAATAAAATGCGTGATATTTTTCCGGGAGCGTTTTGTAATTTTGCGGCTTGTATTCTAGTTATGTATGTAGTAATATTACTCATCCCGGATTTTTACGGGAATCTTCGGAATTCATTATTCATTTAGTATTTTCATACAAAAAATGCGTTCTCTGAAAATACCCCTTGAATTTAAATACAGGCATAATAACTGTAATCTACGTTACCTATCAAATGTGGACGAAGTCGCGGACAAATCCTAGTTATAAAATAAGTTTGTCACCCATCATGCTTAGGCTACTAAATAGATCTTGATACAGATAGCTTTCATTGCAATGTAATTTTAACTGTAGTATGGAGTTCTTAAGTAGTATTTTTTTAAATTAATTAATTAAACTTAATTCAAATTAATTTATTCAATGCTTAAAGTACATTTGCATAAAATATAATTATAATTTAACCGTTTTAGGGTATGGCAGGTCCTTTAATAATTTAACAAATATTATGAACTTACGTGTCTAATTAAGATAAATTTTATGCAAGTATTTGTATACAGTTATCAATTATTTTTATTTAGTCATAATTTGTTAATTGAATAATATGTAATAGAGTAGAAAAATTAAATGACTTTAACTTCTTAATAAGCGGAGTATATATCTTAGAATTAGAAGTTTGAATTGTTATACCCATAGCAAAAATCTATAGCCAGTAGCAGATTAAAATTACCTATTAAAATATTTTTTTTCATGTCTCATATTCTGAAAATACGAACTTCACCGGGATGAAAGCTCCACTTTTCGTCCCTGGGAAACGATTCTCCCTGCTGTCAAAAAATTTAGAAAACTATGCGAATCATAGATAATACAGGCTAGACTCATGTCCCGACTTTTTTTACAGCCGCTGTTAAATCGCGACATAAACTGTAATAGAAAAATATCAACGATTTTGTAACATCATTTTATAGTTATAAATTACTTTTCACTAAATTATTATTTAATTTACATAAATTTGAGCTAAATAAAAAAAATACTGGTTGGGTAGCATGCAACAGAAAAAAAAACTTGACGTTTCATATGTGACGTACGTGATAGCGTTTCATCAGATGTAGTGAGAAGTAGTTGTTTAAATCAGTTTTTATTTACTTTCTTTATATTTTTTTTTATTACAGGAGTTTAGCAGACAGGCAGACGGCCCACTTGATGGAAAGCGGTTACCATCGCCTATGGACATTTGCAACACCAAACTCTCTTAAGGGAGACTGGAACCTGGTCACTAATGCCGGAACACAACTTAAGGTTGTTATGGCGACATACTATAAACCAGGGGTGGTAGCCATTCAGTCGGGTTGTTTTGTCGCCTCTTACGACAGGCCGCCCGGCCGCAGGAAATTGTATTCTTTCTCCGTTCCTGCACGGATAAAAATTAATTTCAAATGAAAAGCAGTGTTAACCTCGGATGAAAGGCCTAAAGGCTATTCAGGAACTCGATTTATTAGCGCCCACGCTACACTCGTGTGCAAAACCATCTCGTGCCTAAATAAGTCACTTTCACCTCTCGTGTAACAATCTACTACTACTTGGCCAGTTTCTTATTTTGAAACGAAAGTAAACTGGTAGGTAATTGTTTTCATTATTTATAAGGGATAAATCTTGTAACCATTTCAAAGACACTAGGTACACAAGAAGATAGCTTAGTTACGGCCGTCCAGTACACTGTTTACCGGTATATTGTTAATTATTTATTTTTTGCCTAAATGCATATATTCATTCCAAATCTCATAAAAATGCGAAAATACGAATTTTGTTAAGACTAACCCTTAGTATAAAGCCGGTTGTTACTCCCCCATTTCTTGCATGAATTAACTCCATATCAGAGTTCAATGTTCTAAGAATGACTTAATATTAACATGACTATATGCTACATGCTTTGGTGGTCAACACAATGTAATTTTTCATGCTGTCTGGTCGTTAGATTTCTTATCAAGTTGAACGCTCTTAGAAATTGAATAAAGAAATGTACATTACAAAAAATAATATTATGATCCATTTAAAGTAGAAATGCGAAAGTAACTCTCTCTCTCTCTTCTCTTTTCAAAATTTGAGAAGGAGATAGATTGCATCCTCAGGAAGAAAATACGCTACCTGACTGAATAAACTCTTGAAAGGGGTGAAATATAAGATGGAAATTTGTAAGGGCAGCTCATAATTCCTCAAGTTGAGAATTTGGAAATGCATACTTAGGTGTTTAATAAGAAATCTACATAACGAATAGTGCCAACGGAACTTCGTATGCGTTGTCATGCCGACGTGTTTGCGTAAAAAATTCCTGCGACCAGGAGGCCAAACCATCCCATAGCCAGGTGGTTAGGCCATTTGCCCGTGTGGATGGCAACCACCCCTGGTTCAGAGTATGCCGTCATAACAACATTAAGTTGTGTTCCGGCATACTAATGCCGGACCTGACCACCAGGTCAGGTTCCAGTCCCCCTTTAGAGAGCGGCAGCACATTGGTAGCACCTTTGGTGTCACAAATGTCCATAGGTGATGGTAAGCGCTTTTCATCAGGCGGGCCGTCTGCCTGTCTGCTGAACTCATGCAATAAAAAAGAATATTCATTAAATTATGTTAAAAATTAAACTATACATATAGATATGGAATTAAAATGTCTCAGCGATTAAGATATAAGTATACACTACTGGTCGCCCAGTGGTCGAAATTCGACCATAATTAATTTAAATTATAAGTTTGAACATTATTAAGGTTCTGTTGTCAAAGACTATATATAGGTATTTCTATAATCACAGATTTCGCCAAGGCTACACTGTTAATTTGACTTGAACAATAAACAAAAGAGTATATATGGGTGTGTGTGTGTCAAAGACATGGTAGTATGTGTTGTTTTTTTTTATTGATTTCATGTATTTTTTATGCATTATTTGAAAAAAATATTAGCATTCTGCACTCCTTCTCTATATAATCTATAAGTGTGCGAAATTTCATACACCTTCGTCCGCGCAATTTTCGTAAAAAGGGGTACAAAGTTTTTAATTAATGCACTCTGTAACAAAAAGCCCCGGTCAGCAGTAGAAGTGTAGATTTAAAGCAGCCATACTCAACCTTTTTTTTATTAGATTAAGTGCTCCGGGCCGTTACTATATTTTATTTAGGTGTTTTTTTACTACTAAAACTCATAGCAGACTGATGGTCCTCGTGATGAACAGCGGTTATATCGTCTATGGATATTTGCAACACCAGAGATGTTACCAATGCAAATCCATTATTTTGTACAACTGTGTTCATATGTCAGGCTGGGCACATAAAACCGAAGGTCAATTGACAAATATGTTAATAAAATAATAAGACAAAAAGAAGAAGATGAGAAGTAAAAGAAGACAAAAGTTTATCTGCGATAGGCTAACGGCGGGGAGGTAGATAAATAATGTGTCAGGAAGGATTTTAGTCTGTTGAAGTGCGACTCGCAGTCCATGACGATTTCCCCCTGAGAAAAGCAAAGGCTGGGCACATGCGACTCGCGGCCTTAAGTTGAGTACTTAACGCGGATTTAGAGGCTTATCCAGTATTACTTTTATTAGGACAATTAACATTCCAATATTAAAAGAACTAATTTACTGATCAATACATTATAATTCCCTCAAGTAATCAATGATTCCGTGACTTGCTTTATTATTATGTAAATTTAAATAGTACTTCCGTTTGACGTTCAAGGCAAGAAATGGTTGATTGCGAGACATAAATTACACGATCCAGTACCACCTTATCGGTTATCGGCATGGCAAGCTCGAGGTAATAAATCACGCTTACCTCAAGTTAACTTTTTGGTTTCAGTTCTATAATGGGTTTAGTTTGGACATGAAAGCAGAACCATGGTCGCCTACTAAAAATGGCCTGTAAATGCAGTTTGATATAGAATTTAAAAAAATTATAGCAAAAAAACAGACTTAAAGTGTTTAACTAAAAAGCAAAATTATATATTTTTTTCTACGACAACTTGAAAGTCGGTGCGAAGTAAAACATGAAAATTACTATATTTTTTAATATTTTATTATTGTAGCAATGTCAAGATCAAGGCTACTGAAAAGCGGCCGAAACGTCGAATTAAAATACTGCGCTTAAAACCGTTAAAACGTAATTTTAATTATGTGTACTAGTTGCTAATATATATATATATATATATATATATATATATATATATATATATATATATATATATATATTACTTTTTAGCTACTCTTGAAGTTGGTTTCTTTTTTGCCAGATTTTTTTAGTCAAATAAAAGTACTAGTTTTTTTTTATTATTTGAAAGAAAATTTTTATCCGTGTAGGAACGGAGAAAGCATACTGAGTAATTCTTGCGGCCTGGCGGCCTGCAATAACGACAAAGTAGGGCATTCACCCATTTACAATATGCCGCCCTCAGACAAAATAAAAGCACGTCAAGATTTCGCCATAACAATCTTGAGTTGTAGGCACAGAAAAGAAAAAAACAACACACATGGCACTAGATAGGACTATATATATAAGTATAGATATAAGGTCCACACTGCACATGCAGTTCCTCACAACACCAGCATGTAACAGATACACTCTACATTAGTATAAGTTTAGTATTAAAACTAGAATAAATAAATATAATAAGTTATTCGTAAGATACATACACCTCAACACAAAAATCAATAAATTAATGTCACAAACAAGAACCAAAATAACTAATAAGCGTGTTAAATTCAAAAAAAATAATCTAGAAATTAAGTTGTAAAAAAGGGTACGGAACTCGAGTCCGTAGAGTTGTTAATAATAAAAAAAAAATAACCTTGAGTTGTGTTCTAGTATTTATATATCTTGGCATTGTGAAGATATTCAAAGTCCAATTCCACTGCGATAGAGTAACAAATTCGTATTCTACTAAATCCACAATATCTTCTCGATATCGTCACGGCTGAAAAATAGTGGAAAAATTTTTGGAGTACCATTAACAGAAATGGCGTTAACCGACTTTTTTTTAATTATTGTCCAATATGCTTACATTCATACACATTAAACATACATTCGACTGTGGCACAGAAAGGCTAAGAGTCGTGTACACAATATGTAATATCAAAAATAATAATTTTTGAAGAGCTACCTACCAAAAATTTCAACGTCTATTTTACAAGTTTTCGCTTATTTATGAAAAGCGAATGGCGTGCTACGGGTACGCTATTGGAAATATCAGAATACCGAAAACAAGCAAACTTACGATTAAGATGATAGTGTATGGCAATTTTGACGAGATTATAAAAGCAGTATTTGGCCCCTGATTTCAGTTCCCCTTTTGACATTGGCAGCACCTCTGGTCTCAAATGTCCATAAGTGTCGGTAAGCATACATACATACATAGCTTCACGCCAGTTCCCTTGCGGGGTAGACACGAACAACAGAGCGCCATTCAGGCTTATTCTTACACACCTCACTCGTTACTTTGACATTCATAGCTCTTGTCATACACGCTCGTCTGTTCTTAAGTGTCCGTAAGCAGTTTGTATTAGCAGTGCCGTGGGTCTACCATTTGGCTGTGAGTACCTCTTACGACAAGATGCCCGGCTATAAGATTGGTAGTCTTTCTTCGTTCTTGGACGGTTAAATTATTTTGTATAAAACTTATAAAAAAAAGAACGAGATATAAATAGAATAAGAGAAATATAAAGAAAAACAATTTTTAGCTAGACGTGTTGCTGGGGAGTTTCTTGCCGCTTCTTCTCGTTAACAGCAATAACACGTTGCGAAGCGGCGTACATAGACTAGGAAGTAAAATTAAATTTTAACCTTGGTAGGTATGACCTTCCAAAAGTGTTCTCCAGTGGAACTTATTTTGAATAAAAACTTTTGAATTTGAATATAAATATGAAAGCGAGAAAACAACGATCTGTATGCATGGAGTCATGGAGGATTTAAGAAATTTCACGTTAGATTCCTAGAAGTCTTCTTCCATGATTTCACTATATAATAACACCAATAAAATTGCCAAGCATAAACAAGATTTATTTGTGACAAACAAATCGTTGCTAGAAAGTAATGCTTCATGCTACTTCTAACAATAAAAGCATCGACATTTTAGGGCTCCGTAGTTATTTGGGGAGGAACTTAGTCGTTTTTGTTAGAGACCACTGAGTATGTATGATTGAAATATTACAGAAATTTCGTGATCGAGAAACCTAAAATTCAGTGGTGGATGCCAAATAACTATATGATTGAGGATTGAATTAATACGGAGTAATATGGAGTGTCGCGAAGGTCATACATGTTACGGTCTACCGGAGGAGTCTACCTGCTCGCGTGTGGCTGTGCAGGCCAATGGGTTTGGTAGCATATATGAGACTCCACATGTCTATTCATATACACGCCCCAGGGTACCTGCACAGGTAGACCTGTCTGGTGGACTGGTCAAATTTTGAACGAAAATTAAAATTGATGTTTCGTATTTGCGCCGCTGGATGGCTACCACAGCTGGGGCCCAATTCTGGAATTAATATCTTGTCAAAATCGCCGGACAGTATCGTCTTGGCTTTACCTGATTTCTGTATTCTGTCTGTCTTTATAAATATTTATAAGCGAAAACTTGTGAAATAAATGTTTAATATTTAGTTAGCTATTCAATATTCATTTTGGCTAATGCCATTTCTGCTAATGGTTTTTTTTTATTTATTTATATTAATTCATTAACAAAAAATATTTGTGTCTGAAATATAATACGTAGGTAGTCATAATTACAATTAAAAAAAAATCTGATTTACAATAAACATTATTAATTATACAAAAATATGTCACTAGGAAGGCATTTTTATATAATTATATTATTATTTAAGCACAAAAATAATCGTCAACTGAATAATATGCTTGTTTAAGAAGGAATGCTTTGACATTACGCTTAAAAGATTGCATTTTGTATATATTTAGCTTTAGGTAAGGGGGTAATTTGTTGAAAATTTCAACAGCCTGATATGTGAAACTGTGCTTGACAACATTTAAAGGTGGCATTATTTTATTTTTTAAATCTTTCCTTCTTGTAGCTTCTCTAATTTTTCTTTCTTCCTTCGTCTCAAACTGTGTAATATTTTTTGCGAGAAGATTTTTAGTGCAGGAGTTCAGCAGATAAGCAGACGGGCCAATCGATGGAAAGCGGTTACCATCGCCTATGGACATTTGCAATACCAAAGGTGCTACAAATGCGCTGCTGCTGTCTTAAGAGAGACTGGTACCTGGTCACTAATGCCGGAACACAACTCAAGGTTGTTATGGCGATATACTTTAGACCAGGGGTGGTAGCTATCCAGTCGGGCAAATACCCTACCACCTGGCTGTCTGTTGTTGGTAATAAAAATTTATTTCTATATTAATCCACCGTGACAGTATCATGGAGATATTGTGGGTTTAGTGGAATACAATTTTTTGACACTATCGCAATGGAATCGTATTTTGAATATCTTTGCAACGCCAGAATATTGAAATATGCCGCCATAACAACATTGAGTTTGTTCCGGCACTAGTTCGAAGCTGGCAGCACATTGGTAGCGTCTTTACTGTTGCAAATATATAGGCGGCGGTAAAAACTTTCCACTAGCAGGGCGTTCCATTAGTAGCTCACAACGCCCAAAATGCTCCCTTAGCCGTTCCAGAAGGCGACCGCGGTCGTTGTGGTCGTGGCGAAAACGTCACTAATGACGTCATCATTTTCGATCACACAACGCTCACAACGACCCATGTCAAGAGGTGGGTCGAATAGCCGTTCCACTTGGGTTTACGACTGTAACGCCGGCAAGCAAGTGGAACGGGATAAATCGCTGTCGTGAACGTGATCGTTGTGAGTTCCTAATGGAACGTAGCCTAGGTGGGTCGTCAGCTAAGCTGTACTAATAATTAAATAAATTCCACTCGGTTGTTATTGATGTGGATATTCTCAATTTAAAGCCTTACATGGTTCTATAGATAAATGACAAAAAGATGCTAGTTTGCTAGTAGAATGGAACCCTTCATACTTTGTACATAATGCACTTGCCGGATTTTATTGTTCTACAGTAGGAATACGGTAATTTCGTAATAATAGTTAGCAACCCTAATCTTGTTTTTACAAAATACATTACTCATTTAAAAGTTTCTTTGACATGCGATACGATTTTTCAGAATATGTAATCATTCGGAATGGCAATATAAGATTATTTTGGATGGTTTTTCGCTACAGGTTTCTCCACTGGTTCGTTCTTGTATACATAAACATAATGGGCATAATGTAATTCCCAGTTGCGTTTGAAAGTACAATAACAACTTTGAGGAAATTTTCTGCCGAGATTTTGAATGCAACTTGACAGATATTAGTCAGCAGACAGGAAAGCGGTTACCGTTATGGTTATGGAAAGCGGTTACCGTTTCCTGTGGACATTTGTAATACGAAAGGTGCTACTAATATACTGCGGCTTTAAAGGGAGACTGGAACCTAGCCACTAATCTACTCTAGACCAGGTAGTAGTAGTAGTAGCCACCCAGACGGGCAAACACTCTACCACCGACTGTGGATGGTTTTCTTGCCTCTAAAGACAGGCCGCCCGGCAGCAGTAAATTGTATTCTTTCTCCGTTCCTGCACGGATAATTTTATTCTTTCTCCGTTCCTGCACAGATAAAGTTTTAAGTATACATTTACCTACTTGTGTACAAAGAGAAGATATTTCCAGTGCAGATTAAAAATAATACACGCAACTTATATTTCGTAAATTTACAGAATATATCTAATGAAGTGAAGTGACGTCTGGCCGTGACACAGTTGTGCGCACACGCATATTCGCAAACCGCTCCATAACGTAATAACACGATTTTTGCATTTCGGAACCAGCTCACCGGAATCGATATGAACTGTGTATTGACAAATATCGTGATAGTAAATCGGCCAAGTGTGTGTCTATCCACATATAATGAAGTGTTCTATAGAGACAACAAATGTCCATTGTTTTCGTTAATTGGCTACGGAACCATAGTGTTTTTTTTTTTAAATTAACTTTAGCTCGCGTTGATGTAAATTTTGTAGACAGAGTGGAGGATCGCCGTTTACTCACCTGGGGTAAGGAATTAATGAAATTTGTAATTAGTTTTATATCCATGATTTGAATGTTCAAGTAGCACTTAAGATATCTTAAAGTTGTTTACAGTTTCCAAAATTAAATTCACAAACAGTTAGGTATAAGTATTTTTATTATTTCGTTGTTTTGTTAGGGTATATTATTGTATAATTCTTATATATATTTTACTAATGTAATAGTTTAAAGTTACCCACATACTTGGGGTCTTAGGACATGAAATTTTGGAATGTGGGCACTGAAAACCAGTGCTGTGTCGGAACATGTTCAGCACAGCAAAAGTCTGAGAGTCAACCTTATTTCATAAATTGCGGCTTTCGTTTATTATTATCTTCTTATCAGTTTATATTGTCTGAGTCGCAATTGGAAATAAATATTTTCGTGCTTTCTTGGGAGACCCACACGTCTTCCTTGAAAATGTGAAACTTAATTTTTAATTAAAACCCGTGAAAACGGCTCAGCGGACTGTAGTTATAAGTTGTGCGCAGAAGGTTTACCGATGACAAGACAAGCCCAGGTCCCAGTCGTAGGAAGTGGGAGGGGCGACCATTGGCAAACTTTCTGCGCACCACTTATAGATATAGATGAATACAAGAAAGAAAACGTTCTGTGATTGCGAAATGTACCTTTACTCAAGGTTATTTTTTCTTACACACACTGTTGATGATTGCAATTCCGCAACCAATGGTGTTCTTAAATTTAAAAATTTAACAAATAGAATAAACCTGCAAAGAGGCCGTCGTCAACAACCCGTAACGCCATCTAGCGAAGCTAGAACTTGTCACGAGGGCTACGCATTAAAATTCTGTTGTCAATATCGTTGCCATGACGATGTATTTGTTAGCGAATTACAATGAGGGCGTGAATAAAAGACGGACGAAGCGACATCTTTCAGCTATATTCGTCTATCCTTCGGGGACTTGGATTACTCCTTGTAAAAGAAATAAAGGGGATTGTAAGATAGGAATGATAGGACAGAAGGGATGGGATAGAATAGAAGTGTGGGATAATTCTTGATTTTTTTTTTTTTTTTTTTATTGCAGGAGTTCAGCAGACAGGCAGACGGCCCATTTGATGGAAAGCGGCTACCATCGCCTATGGACATTTGCAACACCAAAGGTGCTACAAATGCGCTGCTGCTCTCTTAAAGGAGACTGGAACCTGGTCACTAATGCCGGAACACAACACAAGATTGTTATGGCGGCATACTCTAGACAAGGGGTGGTCGCCACCCAGTCGAGCAAATACCCTACCACCTGGCTGTGGCTTGTTTAGTCACCTCTTACGACAGGCCGCCAGGCCGCAGGAAATTGTATTCTTATTCGTATTGATTAAGAAATAATTTAAAAAAATCTTTACTATAGTTCGGCCGTTCTATAAAGCCACATTTGGCATTTATCAAAACGAGTTTAGTAGTTAAGTGAATTATCGATGTTGATGCAATTAAAAATTAGAATCGATATAAAAGTCACATATTATCGAATAGATTAAAATAAGACAATTCATTATTTAAAAAAAATACGTTTTGTTGCACTTTTAATCTTTAAAAGGTACTTAGAAAATACGCATAACTTAATAAAACTTTTCGTTTATACATCAATCTCCTGATCACGTCACTAATATTTAAGAAAAAAGATGTGTGTGTGCAGTTAACACGCAATAGAAGTGAAACTTCAGAGAATATACACGCGAAAATAATTATCTACAACGTTTAGTAGACAAATGTGACCTGCACACACACATTTTCGCATTTTTATTATATTATAGAAGTCTTTATTCGTAGGTATTTTGACCCTTATTCGTAATAATTCAATCTAAATTACACTTTAAAACACTAGCATAAAGTCCAAAATTCAATGCGCTGTTAGGCACGTTATTATATCTACGTATCTGTTGATCTACGTATAAAATAATATCTGCCTTAAATACATGCAGATAAAGTTAAAATTCGTTTGAAATCTTTTAAGCTTTATTTAATGTGAAAATGAATAGTAACGGGTAAAGAGAAATGCATTTTGTTTCGAATTGAATAAGGTTAAATTTTATGTGTCTCGCTTTTTCGTTTCACCGAGTTTCAAATCACAACGATTCTAAATGTTTCACTTCAAAAAAATTTTTGACAAACATAACCTTGTCATGTGTTTTAATTTGATATAAATTATTTTGATACTGTTTCGAAGTTAGTTCGTTGGTATTTGTATGAAAGTCCAAATGGGGCTTCTCAACTATATTCACATTATCAGAAGGGAATTCACACATGGTCGGTCATTGCTCCATGTTGCGGCATATCGACATTACATTAAAAACTAGTTTATTTCACGTGCCCAGAAACAGACTGGTGATAATTACATTCGGATAGTCGCGTGATTACAAACCAGTTAAACACATATACGCAGGACAGTGTGCTTCGTGCGAGTTTTTTTATTACTCGATCATGTTCAAACTAACGCAATTTTGCATGGGGATGATTTAGCGCCATCTCGTGGGCGTGAAGGGAAACATGAATCGTGCCATAGAAAATTGCGTTAACCTACATAGACTGTTCCATTTGAGATTGAAATATCTTTTGATAATACTTCCATTTCTTCTAAGGTTGTTGTATTTAAATAAATTTAACGGACAAGTGGAAAAACGAATCGCAACGGACAAGTGGAAAAACAAATGGCAACGGATAAATGGAAAAACGAATCGCATCGGACAAGTGGAAAAACGAATGGCAACGGCAAAATGGAAAAACGAATCGCATCGGACAAGTGGAAAAACGAATGGCAACGGACAAGTGGCAAAACGAATCGCAACAAAATTTTAACTTGAAGTTTTACGGACAGGTTTTCAAATTGGACAAGTACATTAACAATCTGCCCGTAAAACTTCAAGTTAAAATATGTGTTCACTTTTAAATTTAATTTGATTTCTGAACGACTTTTAAATTTACTTAATTTCTAAACGACGGAACGAACAAGGAATACTTTCTAAGGGAAAGCGAAATTGTTGTTTTTACTATATTCCAAGCGTTTTTTTCATATTTACTCACCTTTTAAACCTTCCCTGGACTTCCACAAATAATTCAAAACCAAAATTAGCCAAATCAGTTCAGACGTTCTCGAGTTTTAGCGAGACTAACGAACAGCAATTGATTTTTATATATATAGATTTAAACACATGCGAGACACATTGAAAAACAAAAAAATAAATGAGTGTGACTGAGAATGTGCTATTCGGGTGGTACATATAAACACAGTTTTAAATATGTACAATATTTAATTATAATTAATTTATACAATTACAATTAGTTTCGATATAAAATAGCGCGATTTGGATTGTGTTCGTGTGCAGATGTTGATTGTTAAAAGAAGAATCAAGGAATGATGAATGAGTACGTACCCACGCTGTCTTGGGATGGCTGCCGATTCCTCTCTTCTATTGTTCTTAAAAGAAAAATCGGCCGTACCGGGATGCAGTTGGCCTTTGTTTCCCGAGCGTTGCTACACGAGCGCGCAACCCCAATACCCACTAAAAACCCCCTCCTCCCTGACGACCCTGCGCTTTGTTTGTGTTGGAAAGGCTGAGATTTAGAACATAGTTACGCCCAGCCGATCCAGCGCAATAAAGTGCATGGCATGAACAGGTGCAGTTCAAATGTCATATATTTAACGAATATTTCATGATTAGCCAACATTTGTATATTTCTATAGTTTCCCAATCGCGTAAGGTTTACTAATGATGTCAGTTTCGCAATAGGCCGCAGGGTTGTCGAGCTCTTGATTCATGTTTGAACTGTCAGGACCTGGAGATGCCAGGGCGGATCGACCTTCTGGTGTAAGACGTATGAAAGTACCGTACAGTGCCATCGTATCGAGAGTGCGCCCGCGGATTTGTGTACATGTTCCATGGGAAATAATTAATACCAAGGTTCAGGAAAGTAGAAGGTCGCCGGCCTAACTCGGGATATATTTAACGAATATTTCATGATTAGCCAACATTTGTATATTTCTATAGTTTCCCAATCGCGTAAGGTTTACTAATGATGTCAGTTTCGCAACGATTCATGTTTGAACCTTGACCTTCTGGTGTAAGACGTATGAAAGTATCGTATTGTGTACATGTTCCATGGGAAATAATTAATACCAAGGTTCAGGAAAGTAGAAGGTCTTAACGTACATAAATGTCGTGATTACTGGCTTTCGTAGCAGTTTCTAGTTGAAACTATGGTTTTATAAAACGCAATTGCAATGAGAACAGTGCAGCGGAAAAGATAGCTTGAAGCGATAAGACTACCCACTGTCTAGCCAGAAAAGTATTGTATAAATAATTAAAAAAATGTTCTATAGGTAATTTTTTTTTATTAAATCTTTTCGAAGTACTTTCCACCAGCTTCTATACAAAGTTTCATGCGTCTCAACCAGTTTTCGAAACATTTTTTCCAGTCCGCTGCAGACACCTCTTTTACAGCTTGCTCGAACGCTGACAGCGCATCTGCCGGCGACGAAAATTGTATCCCTTTGAGCTGTTTTTTTATTTTCAGGAATAAAAATAAGTCACACAGTGCTAGGTCAGGGCTGTAAGAAGGGTGACCCAGGAGTTTGACCAGCGTGTTGTCCAGGAAGTCCCTCGTTTTGAGCGCAGTATGGGCGGGCGCGTTGTCGTGGTGGAGCAGTAGCCCGCGGAGCCCTGTATTTGGTCGCTTGCTGCTAACAACAGAGAAAACTTCTGCCAAGCCTTTAGTAATATACCATTCGGCGTTGATGCTTCTTTGGTTCCTTAAAGGAATTGACACCAAGTAGCCAGTCAAATTGACAACACTCGCGATCAATATCTTCCCCCCGCTTCTAGATCGCTTCACTTTGGTAGGCGTTGATTCGTTTTGATACATCCAAACCGTCGACTGGCGCTTCGTTTCTGGATCATATTGATAAATTCAGGACTCATCACCTGTAATGATATCGTAAATACGCCAAGACGAGCCTGCTTCAAATTTGTTTATCATATCACGGCATATACTATTCCACCCAGGCCTGCTTCTGAGCATCGGTGAGGTTGTGCGGCACTCAGCGTGAAAGTCGTTTAATTAAATTAAATGACACTATGCAGACGAAGTTGCGGGTAACAGCTAAACAGTTAAAGCAGGTGATAGATATGTGAAAGGTACTCGTACTTACAGTTCGACATCCTTCTTCGCCGATACAGGGCAAATAAATTGTGTGCGTGAGTGTGCAGTTAGTAGAAGTGAAACTTCAAAGGTTATTATACTCACAGATAATTCTTCTCTAACTTTTATTAATATAAATATAATTCTTTTAGCCTACATCCGTCAACACATTATAAATCAAAATAAGCTTCTTAAGTATCACTTTCAATTTTTCACTGTTTTAGTCTAAAAAATATTATTATGAGTTTTATTTCGGTCCAAATTGGACCTATGTTTAATACACAACTTAAAACTCTTATTTCATTCTCTCGTAGGATTAGTCCTGTAGAAATATGTGTTTATCTCTTTTTAGTATTGCTTTTCCGTTTCATCGAGTTTCTGATCACAACGATTCTAAAGAATCTTCTTCAATAATTACATCGTTAATCGTACTACATTTAAACGTATGGTCACGGACCATTATTGGTCTATTAAATAAAATTGTTGCATTACATGAATGTATCTATTGTTTGAATGTATACGAGTATATATCTAACTTATAATATCACCATATATCTAATTATATATGTATATATAATAGTTCATTTATATTTTATTTTAATTTAGTATAACACCAAAAATCGTTGCTTGTAATTTTCTTTTAAGTCTCCTTAGACACTGGGTTGCCTGGAAGAGATCGCTAATAGCGATATGGCCGCCCATTGCTCTAATGCAAATGTATCCATATCAATTGTCTAGATTTGAGATTATGGTGAACAATAAAGAGTTTTCATTCATTCATCGTTATCTTGTTTCAAGATAACGATTATGATGATTAATAATATTTATACCCATACGACATTGTACACCGAACAAATTTTGAACCCTTAATTATATGTATGGCGGCCACATCTAGTCGTTGTAACTTTTTCGCAATCTCACTGCATAACTTTGTAGCCCTAATTAGGCTAAATTTTTCTGTTAAATTTCATCTAAATATGTAGACCCAGTACTTTCCAAGATAAACGTCTATGAACCCCAAAAATGCATAAGTACACGCAGGCCTTTTTTGTCACTTCTTTTTTGAGGGCTCGCTAATTCTCGAATGTTGTAAGTCCATAATTTTTTGTGTTGAAAGGAGGGGGGGGGGGGGGGGGACGACTTTCAATTTTCTGATTCGCACTTATTAGGATTATATCACGATTTTGCAAATCTAAGGTCACTTAGCTCTTGAAGAGCATTACACATTTCGTATTAGGCAACGCAGTATCTGTTCAGGAAAGATAGATTAGATTTTATATTTGGATAATTTTCATTTATCAAAAGTATCCAAGAAGTTTGTAAAGATTACCAAAAATTGTTTTTTTTTTCAAATTGTTTCATTTTTTTAAAGTTTTTATGGCAATTTTTCAATGTTTTAGTTACCTTTACGGGCACTGCGTGCCCTATTTGCACCGGAGACGCTGCTGCCCGTCTCCGACCTGGGGATTTCTATAGGCCGGCTTTCTTGCGATGGTTATACCGCCAATCGGTCGCCAGAGCCTCGTTTGCAGACCGCAGCCCTGAGTACACGTATCTACATACATACATACATACATACATAACTTCACGCCAGTTCCCTTGTGGGGTAGGCACGAACAACAGAGCGCCATTTAGGCTTATTCTTACACACCTCACTTGCTTCTTTGACATTTATAACTCTTGTCATGCACGCTCGTCTGTTTTTAAGGCTCCTGACATCACCTTCTGCTAGTACACGATCAATTTGATCATGGAAGGTGTGTCGTGGCCTTCCACGACTTCTGCATCTATCCACTTTTGCATTGTATATCTGTTTAGTCATTCTTTCATCATGCATTCTTTCCACATGCCCCATCCACCGGAGCATTCCTTTATTTACCTTCACCCCGACACTCTCTTTCAGACCAACTCTCTTTCCTACTTCGGTATTACGCACGCGGTCCGCGAGCGTCACTCCGCAGATACACGTATCTATCGTATATAAATGCTGACCGTACAGGCAGGAGGAGCTGACATCGCTAATCCCACTATCCGTTCAGGTTATATTGACGATTACCGAAAAGCTATACGAATATAAATTCTGCGGAAGTTTAATACATAATCGGCAAGGTTGATTTTGCTCCAGTTATTTTTAGGTAGGGGTCGTGGCATTTCCCCGGAGGCTATTAATCATTGTCTGCGAAGGTTTAAGGTCAAGATTTCGTACAGAAATTTCTTTTATTATGTTATCTTCGGTTTATTCCAATCCATTTAACATCAATAACAACTGTGTAGGTAGATACTAGGTCCTATATTCTATCGTCATGATACCTGAACTAATAAATGAATTATATTATCTATATCGAATCTTCTTTTTATTGCTTGAGTTCAGCAGACAGGCAGACGGCCCACTTGATGGAAAGCGGTTACCATCGCCTATGGACATTTGCAACACCAAAGGTGCTATAAATGCGCTGCTGCTTTCTTAAGGGAGTCTGGAACTTGGTCACAAATGCCGGAACACAACTCAAGGTTGTTATGGCGATATACTTTGGTGGTCCAAAGTATCTAATCTCTGAAACGGCTGGACCGATTTTGTCGGGACTTTCACTGGCAGGTAGCTGATGTTATAAAAAGTACTTGGGCTACTTTGATTTTAGAAAAAAAAATGAAGGAACCACGTACACGCCGCCGCTGTCGCCGCATTTTTTTTTCATTGCAGGAGTTCAGCAGTCAGACAGACGGGCCACTTGATGCAAAGCGGTTACCATCGCCTATGGACATTTGCAACACCAAAGGTGCTATAAATGCGCTGCTGCTCTCTTAAGGGAGACTGGAACCTGGACACTAATGCGGAACACAACTCAAGGTTGTTATGACGGCATACTCTAGACCAGGGGTGGTAGCCATCCAGTCGGGAAAATGCCCTACCGCCTGGCTGTGGGTTGTTTTGTCGCCTCTTACGACAGGCCGCCTGGCCGCAGGAAATTGTATTCTTTCTGCGTTCCTGCACGGATAAAGCTTTAATGTACACACACGGCGTATTTAGAATTTTATAATATCATACAGATGCCGAAGTAAATTTGTGTCTGTGACATTTTCAAAGGAGAACCACCGTACCGATTTTGCTAAAATTTTGTATATATTGTATATTTAGTCTCAATACTGAGAATGGATTTAGGACTGGACACTTTTTATCCCGGAAAATGGGACAGTTTCCGGGATAAAATCGAGTAAATCCGAGAGCGATTAGAACGTAGATAAAAATTTGCCTTCACCTTTGTGAAAGCTTACTTTCATAATAAACTAGGGCCTCAATACAGTTTTAAAACAATCAACTAATGACAAAGGAATTCACAAGAGATTTGGTGTATATATACTGATTAAATCAAAACTATTAAGGAAAGGGTAAAAATAACACTGCGAGAGATATTTAATAAATTTACTAAGATTGCACCATTACATTTCGAAGGGAAAATTTTCTGTTGTGACAAAAGTCAAATTTCAATTGTTTTGTTGGTGTTGCCAACGTTAGATAACGTTGATAATGAAAGCAAGACAATACAAACATTGGTTAATCCAATAATTTCAATTAATTTATATTGTGGCGACCGAGGGTCGAACTTTCTGGCAGCGTAAGCCGGTCTCAAGACTTCTAGAAAAAGGTGGAAGATTCTGGAAGGAAAAGACAAGGACAGATATATTTTAGAAAGGGATACACGATGAACGAACGTTATAGGTTAGAAGGTTCGGTACGGAAAAGACAGAGATAGATAGATGTATAGAAAGGGATGGATAGCAAGTAAAAGAATAACGAAAAGAAAATCAAAATTATGGGTTCCAGAAGATTCTTCCGGCTATATAAGCAGCGTAAGGCGCGCCTACCGTCCAGCTTAGAGTTGAGTTCTGTTCAAGACAGCGAAGCGACAAGTGCGAAACAGAAGAGTTGGAAGAGAAGTTTAATAGAAGACAGTAGTGACGTTAAGTGGTGAATTTAGTGACAAGTTTAGTGGATAGTTAAGTGAAGGAGGAGCGTAGCGTAGTTCAAGAGACGAACCAGAAGCGAGCTACTCGCGGTAATATCGGAGGTGAGCACCGCAGTAGCAGGAGGTGGTCTACGCAATATCAGCGACGGTATTGTGAGTGAGACACCTTATTGTAGGGACGGTGCATCGTTAGTCGTGTGTATAGGGGCAACCCTCGGAGAGGTATTACGTGCGGTTTTGTAAGTCAATAAAGCAATATTTAAAAGAACTGGTGTTTCCTTCCAATCCCAAATGCGTACCCCCGCTCGCACGTAACAATATTATAATTTACGTTTAAAAAAGAAGTGTACTTCAGTATAAAAAACAGAAGTTATAATTCAATTCAATGCACGAGAACGCTGCCGACAAACTGCGCTGCAGTTTGGCAATGTAATTGTTTGTAAAATATTGTAACTTTTTTATTGAAAATAAATAAAAAAAAAACATTAACGGTCTTATTCATTTTGAGTTAGAGCTTGTTTGTAGATATTTTTGAAAATAAAACTGCATAACAATAGGTAATCAAGTTCCCCAAAAAGTGAGGAATTCTTCTAAAATATTTTATAGCTTTTTTAATCTCATTGGTTCTTAATTTATTTTTTGCATGTTGAAATTGAAACGAAACTTGTTTCTAACGTAGTAAACAACATATAAGGAAGCCATTGAGATATCGACGTTTATATGATCTAAGAAGGAAGCTTACGTTGCGTATATCCGTCAATTCTGAGATCCGCACTTACCATAATATTATTTATTATGCATATATTAATAACTAGTTTTAAATTACAGCTATAACTCGATATTAATATTTGCATGTTTAGGCTAGTTTGCTGAATAAAAAATAAACCCGTTTTAGTAAATTTTGGTAGCATTATAAATGTTTGAAGGGTGAAATAATACTCTGCACATAAAAATTGTGAGGTTAATCTTTCGAATAATTACGAAACTTAATCACGTGCTTACTTTGAAAATAAATGCATAATAACCGAAGTTTGAAACTTGTTAAAAGAGAGGACGGCTTAAAATGCTGTCCTTAAAAATTACGAGGTCTGAAGCTTATCTCTGGTCTGAAGTCTATTAACTGATATTTTATAATTATGTAACTAACAATTTCCTTTTTGGATAAACATGCCCAGGTCCAGGTGAGAGCTATACGGACTACGTGGCCACGCGGTGGTACAGAGCGCCTGAACTGCTGGTCGGGGACACTATGTACAGCACGCCGGTCGACGTCTGGGCTATTGGTATGTATGCATTATAGAAAAGGACACTGCAATGAAACACTTACAAGCCTATAGATGGCACCGTGCAATAATTGGAGTCGCAAATCATTCCCGATACGTACAACGAATATATACAAATTTCCAGCATTACTAATCGGGCCTTAATCCGATAGTTATCACCCCGCAGCGGTCGAGCTGAGGTCGAACCTCACAGGAGGTTGCCTCCTCGACGTTCCTCGAGCGCGCTGCTTCCGGGCTATGGCGAACGCCACTCCCACTAAGGCGGAAAGGCCCACCAAGTTCGGTATCGTTGAAATAGCCATCTGCGGCTATTCAGCTGGATCCTGCACAAAAAAGGGCCTTAATCTAATAGAATCAATCCCCCTGCAGCGGTCGAGCTGAGATTGAATCTCACAGCAGGTGTCTCCTCGAGCGCGCTGCTTCCGTGCTGAACACCTCCGCTCCCACGGAGTCGGGTAGACCACCAAGCCCAGTATCGCTGAAATAGCTATCTGCGGCTATTCAGCTGGATCCTGCACAAAAAAAGTAGTCGGGCTTAGGCCTGCGGGTTCTAACTTGCGTTGCAAGGCATAACTGTTAGAGAGGGAGGAACGAGGAGCATTCCATTTAGTTCTTCACGTAGTCGGGTCGCCTTTATAACTCAACTAGGCTTGTAAACGATACCTTTTATGGTTTATTAATATCGATATTGAAAACCGGTAATAAAGCAGTGGTATCGTCATTGTTCTTCGTGACGTATGGGCGTACGCAATATTACTAAGGATGCTTTTGATTATTACTCTTATGTCCCTGTTACACCTGGGATTATATTAGGTGACTGTGTTACGCAGATGTAGCCAAGGGTTGAATGTATTATGTGAGATTTATTAATAAGGTCAAACATTGACAGATAACCCTTGTATATACACAAATGTAGCTAATCATTAATGGCGTTATATTTTAACGCTATAAACAAGACACATTTGGTCACAATCACTAATGCTGGGGCAGCACCTGCGACAATGTTAAAGATATTTTGACCGTGGCCGAATGCGTCTTATTTAAAGGGTTAACAATAACGCCGTTATCGAATAGCTACATTAGTGTCTAAACATACGTTATCTGTCAATATTTAGTTAAAAATTGACTTTTAACGTGTGTATGTACACTTATGTGGGTAATGATGTTTCATTAACAATTAAAAGAAAGATCGCATCACAAATAACGCATTACATGCATCGTGACGTCTGCGTGAAACGGCCTATAACTGTAACATGCTCGCAGGCGCAGCCCCAGCGTAAGAATAACAAGGGTATTACATGATATTGCGACGAATCGGATGAAATATAGTAATGGCCAGTTCCTATCTATACCTTACTATTTATTCACTTGCCCTACCATCGGTTGAATTTCGACATTACTTGTATGGATCTTATGTTTGATTTTAACCGATAGTAAGGCAAATGAACGATTGGTAATTATAGGAACTGAGCCACAATAAAGTTCAACTGAGTACAGTGAAGTACTGGAATTGTTTTTCCTAAAAACCTTCTTACGTATTGTCAACAGAAAGCTTACTTTTAAGACATGAACCCAAGTAATGGAAAACGCATGCTTTCAGGTTGTGTTTTTGCCGAGCTACTATCAAGTGAGGCTTTATGGCCTGGCAAAAGTGATTTGGACCAACTGTACCTGATTAGGAAGACGCTTGGAGACCTCCTACCGAGGCATATGACTATATTTTCACAGAACACATTTTTTCAGGTAAACGCCTGATACTTTACTATTAGCAAAATAACTATTAAAGGCCAATTAATAAAACTTTAAAGTGAAAGTTAAATAAATAACTAATATCATTTCATAAAAAACCCACTGCTGCATTTTAGAGGAATGGACGATATATTAGCTACGCTTTTCGGACATGGGTTAGCTGCTTTCACACATCGGTAATCTTGATGATGCGCAGGTTATTTGTCTGTACAGCGATGTTTCCTTTTACCGCCAGCACTTGGTAATTCTAAGACTATGCACAATGTCAGGTGTTAGGTTATGTATATTATTATACTCACAAAAATCAAATAATAATCATTATTAGGTCCCTTGCCTATTAAACTGCCGTTTTTTCTGAAATAAGTTAACCTAATTTTATTATATTTTTTTATTCTAATCTCCACGGCCTTGAAGATAGGAATATTTCCATCTTGTAGGAACGCGTAGATTTTGGTGGTTCCACCCGAATCTATGCGTGCGTATATCGGTCCCATGGCAGGGAATGCACAAAGACTAAAACAGCTTGCTTTTTTGAACTCGTTCATGAGGTGATCGACAAAGTTTTTGGGCAGTATCCTTTAGCAGAGGTAGTCATAATCGAAATTTTAATGCTCATTACGTTGAGTGGTTGGGTTCCTCGAGAATTCATCTGTCAGGAACTACTGCCTACGATTTTGCTCTCGCCCATGGATTCACTCAGTTGTCCAAGGAAACTTTTGTCGGGCGTCTCTTCCACCTCTGCGCACAGTGGACGACCGTCTGGTACACGCCGCCAAAGATAAAGTCAATCTTCTGGGTGAAATCTTTGCGGCCAATTCAACTCTTGAGACATAGGAGAAACTCCACCTACAATCCCTGAGTGTGAGTCTAGAATGTGGGACGTGCGCTTTACTCAAAAAGCAGTCCGATGTGCTCTCTTCTCCCTCGACGTCAAAAAGTCTTCTGGCCCTGATGGCATTTCTGCCATTGTGCTGCAGACGTGTTTAGCTGAGCTGTCCCCAGCCAGTCCTTGCCCGACGTTTCACTCTCTTTTACTACAAGGGTTGTGTCCTCGCTTCGTGGAAGATTGCCCACGTGCACCTTGTCCCCAAAAAAGGGTACGTAACAGACACGTCGAATAGGCCTATAGCAATAACCTTTTTATTCTCAATAGTGATGGAGCGCATTATCAACGCGCAGCTCCTGTGTTACGTCGAAGATTACCAGCTGCTAAACGATCGGAAATACGGCTTCCGCCACAGTCGCTCAGCTCAAGATCTCTTGGTTTACCTAACCCACCGTTGGGCTGAAGCCATTGAGAGCAAAGAGGAAGCACTGGCAGTTAGTCTAGAATTCTAGATATTGCTAAGGCCTTCGACCGGGTCTGGCACAGGGCTCTTCTATCGGAGCGGCCATCGTATGAAATACCCGAAGGGCCTTGCACCTGGCTATCCATCTCTTTTGACGAGCGCAGCATTCAAGTCGTTGTCGACGGTTGTTGCTCAAGTTTCAAGCCCGTCAACGCTGATGTGCCCCAGGGTTGTGTGCTATCGCCAACGTTGTTCATCTTACATGTCATTGATATGTTGTCTATTCGCAACATTCATTCCAATGCGGATGCCAGCACAGGCGATGCGCAGTACTCTGGTCGTGCAAACGTCCCTCGATCATTTGTGGAGGAAAGTTGGGTTAGACTTGTATCTGAGTAGAGTATTCCTTAGAGAGAGTCTCTGAACGAGGGAGACAAAACCTTGTCCATTTCAACCCCAAGAAGACATAGGTCTGCGTATTATCTGCCAAAAAAACTCCATTCGAGCAATCGCTTCAGTTCCAAGGAACTCCCCTTGCCACCTCCAAGAGTATTGGGATCCTCAGTGTTGACATCGCGAACGATGTTGAGTAGCCATCTTGAAGGCAAGGCAAAACTTGCCTCTAAGAAGCTGGGAATGTTAAACCGGTCCAAGCAGTACTTCACACCGCGGCAACGCTTTGTGCTTTGTAAAACCCAGGTGAGCCCGCATATGGAGTACTGCTCACACTTTTGGGCTGGAGCACCTGGCTACCAACTCGATCCCCTAGACAGTATTAAACGTCGAGCTGTTCACGTTGTTGATGATCCCATACTCACAGGTGGTCTAGATACGCTTGGCCTTATGAGAGACTTCGCTCTCTCTACGTATTCTACTGACTGTATAACGGAGTGTATTCGGAAGAACTGTATAGAATGGTGTATTCGTCCTCTTTCTACCACCGAACCGCGCACCATGTGTTGGGATTTCACCCCCACTTCCTTAAGCCGTTTCGCTCGTGTACGCAACGGTTCTGTAGAACCTTTTTCCTGCATACCGTGGGGATTTGGAATGAGCTCCCAGCCGAGGTTTTTCCACAGCGCTACGATATGGAGTTCTTCAAAAAGGGTGTCATAAAATTTCTTCGAGGCTGGCAGCGGGTTGATGAAATCTCTGGTGTTGCAAATGTCCATAAGCGACAGTAACCGCTTTCCATCAGGTGGGCCGTCAGCCTGTCTGTTGTGCTCCAGCTATAAAGAAAGGTCGAAATTTCCAGAATGGAAGCGGGAAAACCAATAACAAGTGGTACGTTCATTGTAGTGTTCGCTCATAAAGGTTGTTCATCTTGCTTGTCGCTCTTGCCGCGTTGCTGCCACGACGGTACTCTTATTCCATAATTACTCGAATTTTTAACTATCCATGATGATGAAAAAGATTCAAATGCGAAGAAAACATAACACTTATCAATAAACAAATGACTAATTTTAAAAAAAGAATTTCATGTTTTCAAAGTAAAATTAATTTGAAATTATATATCTTAGCTAAACAAAAATATTTCTTTTAAATGGCCAGTACTGCAGAACTTACCTAATATTTAGCGGTCACCATTTTCTTATGAAACTTATGAAAGATATCGAGCGCTATTTTCTGAAGAACACACCCATCAATAAGGTAGCTAAATGTATTTTGTGAAATGTATTTTGCAACCATAAGTATTTGAAATACTAATTACAAAATACCTCAGCGTCATGTATTTGAAATACTAATTACAAATTACATTTTTAACAAGTAATTGAAATACAAATACAAAATACGTATTTGTATTTCAATTACGTATTTCAATTACAAGTATTTCAAATACTGCCCAACCCTGGATGTTTCCTTTTACCGCCAGCACTTGGTAATTCTAAGACTATGCACAATGAGTCAGAAAAATTCTCTAATCGTGTATATATACTCTTCGACTACTGTACGCGTTCTGAAGTGTACCTAATGAAACACCCCTTAAATATGGACTGTATTTATTATAGGCGCTTACAAAAGCAATAGATATAATTAGCACTACTGCACTAAACGGTACGTTCAAGTCAATCAACACAAGAATTTGGATGTTCCTCTGAACACTGATAGCTCTAATCAAACACACAAGAACCACAAAAAATACGCTGAGAGTCCAAATGGCTGCAGTCTTCCTGTTCTTCCTTGTTTTCCTTTTCTTCGTTTTTGTGTATAATTTGATTCGGAAACAAATTCAAAACTGAACCATTGCCGATGGCTCGCATCCTATTCGCTAAGGTACTACTTTTAGTCAGACGCTTAGCTGCTAATTAAACAATCTACGTATTCGCGGTGAACAAGGTGCGGGGATATGGGAGTTCTTGGTTAAGGGGTGATTCTGTCTGTAACAACCACAATTTGAAACGTCATCTACCGCGACTTCATTTGGTTAATAAGTTTGGCTGCCTCTGTGGCCTCCCTACTGGATTAAGCATTGGTCCGCCTATTTCATTGGAATGCAGAGGACCCAAATTCAATTCCCGGCGGGGTAAATTTCGTAAACAAACTGCAATATTTAATCTTCTGGTCTGGGTATTTGGGATCGGCTTCAGAATTGTCTGTTGTACTCGTAACTTACTTAGCTTGGAGATATACTATGTTTTCTTAATTTACTATTTTTTATATTGTATATCGTGTAACATTACGGACCTTGATATGGTAACACTTAGAGGCTTTGAAAACAATAATTGAATCTAAATGTCGTCTAAATAATTATTTATAATGAGATTTTTTTATTGCCAAAAGCTGGAAACAGACAGACAACCTGATGGAAAGTGATCATCCCCGCCTATGGACATTTCCAACACCAGGGGCGTTGTCAACACGTTGCTGGCCTCTAAGAAATGTTATAACGTCCACGTCCTAGCGCAGTGGGAAAACAGCGGCGGAAAGTTTCTTCCGAGTCTTTGTTGTACGCGGCAGAAAGGTTTTCGAGAACCATTGAGAGCTTATCTACAGCTTGGTAGCTCAAGGAAATTAGGGTTTCTTCATTAAAAATGTGTTTTGAAAAACTTGAAAATGTTTATCGATTTTTTAAGGGAATGGCGTTACCAGAACCGACGACGTTAGACCCACTGGAGAAGAAGATTCCATCAAGATATGCTAGCAACGAATTAGTTATAGATTTTTTGCAAGTAAGAAGTTATTTTATTTTTAATTTAATTAATTTTTATCCGTGCAGGAACGGAGAAAGAATACAATTTCCTGGGCCCGGGCGGCCCTACCACAGCCAGGTGGTAGGGCATTTGCCCGACTGGATGGCTACCACCCCTGGTCTAAAGTATGTCGCCATAACAACCTTGAGTTGTGTTCCGGCATTAGTGATCAGGTTCCAGTCTCCCTTAAGAGAGCAGCAGCGCATTTGTAGCACCTTTGGTGTTGCAAATGTCTATAGGCGATGGTAACCGCTCTCCATCAAGTGGGCCGTCTGCCTGCCTGCTGAGCTCCTGCATTAAAAAAAAAATAATAAAATAAAATTACGTTGCTTGCAATAGATCCCTTTAAGTGGCTAAGTTGGTTAATATATTAGGTCCAAGAGTTATTGTAACAAGTTGTGATTACTTATTCAATAACTATAGTAGCTATTACTCGCGACTTAGTCCGCGTGGAATTTATTTTAATTTACCTTCCAGTTTTTATCCGTGCAGGAACGGAGGAAGAATACAATTTCCTGCGGCCGGGTGGCCTGTCGTAAGAGGCGACAAAACAAGCCACAGCTAGGTGGTAGGGCATTTTCCCGCCTGGATGGCTACCACCCCTCGTCTAAAGTATGTCGCCATAACAACCTTGAGTTGTGTTCCGGCATTAGTGACTAGGTTCCAGTGATCCTTAAGCGGCAGCGCTTTTGTAGCACCTTCGGTGTTGCAAATGTCCATAGGCGATGGTAACCGCTTTCAATGAAGTGGGCCGTCTGCCTGTCAGCTGAACTCCTGCAATAAAAAAAAAGTGAGGCGACGGCGGCGGCGTGTACGTGGTCCTTCATTTTTTTCTAAAATAAAAGTAGCCCAAGTACTTTTTATAACATCAGTCCCGACAAAATCCATCCAGCCTTTTCAGAGATTAGCCGGAGCAAACAGACAGACAGACAGACAAAAATTGATTTTTTGATATAAGTATTTTATATAATTTCACATGCATATATACAGTAAAAAGCTGTTATTTTGATATTGTAATATCATCATTACATTTTGACCTTTTTTATTTGAATGTATATATGTTTGCTCATAAATGCCCCGTTGTTAGGCTTTGGCATACCCATTTTTAGGGAGTTATACGCATTTAGGCAACATAAATTAAAATCTTATAAACCGCGCGCAGGTTTGCCGGTGACTACTTACTATTATTTTATTGTATTACTTACTATTATTGTTATATAATTATGTAAAGTATAATACAATAATAAATTTATTGCAACAACTATTTATGTAAACTTTTTTGTCAACTCTACTGACTATCGGCTCGTGACATCATTAGGCTATCGACAAACCTTCTGCGCAGGGGTGGTACATTACCGATTATGGTCGACCATTCAACCTTGAACAAGTAAAATAATTTAATTATATTACATAAATATTTGGTATTGACCCTTTTAATACTACAAACAGGCGAGTTGCTATATTATTTCTTTTTTACAGAAATGCCTAGACAAGGATCCGATGATGAGGTGGACGTGTGAGCAGCTACTCCGACATCCGATCTTCGAGAATTTTCTCTTCACAGTGCCGCAATCAGATCACGAAGAGTTTGAGAAATCTAAACGGGCACAGGTTATTATTTTCGCCCTTAATTTACATAACTAGATTAGCTATAGTCTATTTCAAATAGTACGGTATGGGAGAAATTTCATAAATAGAGAAATAATCATCGTGATTCTAAGTAGTGCAAGATTATTATTAAATGGTAATAGGATTAAATATATTTTCATATTATTAAAGTTAATATTTACTTTGTAGGAAAGCCATATCTTCCTATTTGAAATAGATTATAAAATATAAATAAATGCTTACACATTATTTTGGTCACTCCATAGGCAGGTACCCCCCCTATCCTAGACCCTATCCTAGATCCGGCCCTGCGTTTGCCCTGCGTTGCCAGAACGATCAATCCCTGGATCCATCGTTAAATATAGCCATAGCACTAACAAGTCCCTGGACTTGCATAGCTAGCGTGCTTCCTGTGTAACGCTATCGCTGTATAGGATAGCGGTTGCGCTAGCAAGTCAGCTAATAATAAAAATAGAATATTTTGTTCAAAAACAAGCCTTTCCCTTGGTTTGCCTTTTGACATTCCTTTATAGAAATTGATCCTTACAAACTAACCTATGATTTGGTTGTAATAATACAGGGATGTGTTTATGTTCAAAATCAGCAGATTCACTTCCTGAAAAGGGATCTGATGATACCACTTTATTTTTCGTCAAAATCGGTCACGAGACTCCTTAGACTTTTTTACGCTATTTCGTATATAATAAAACTACGTTTTAACGATTTTAAGCGCGGTAATTTTATTTGATTTTGGTTTTTTCCGACGTTTCGGCCACTGAAAAGTGGCCGTGATCACGGAAGACAAAGATGTCAAGTGTCAACGAGTATTGTTAAAGTTTTATTTAGCCTACCGCCAACTTATTAATTTTAATTATTTAATTTTAATTTTGTTTATGGTTATTATTTACTCTATGGGAGCGTAATCTAATTTACTACCGCTTCGCAACATGTTATGGCTCGAAGAGAAGAAGCGGCGCAAGAAACTCTTCAGCAAACATGCCTAGCTCTAATAATTTTATATAATATTAAAATGGGTGGAAGGAAAAATAAAAGTAATTATCAGTCAAGTTGGTTTGTGTTCCAGAACAGAAAAGTGGCCGAAACGTCGGAAAAAACCAAAATCAAATAAAATTACCGCGCTTAAAACCGTTGAAACGTAGTTTCATTATGTATACAAGTCGCGAAAACTTAAGAAAATATTATCTATTTCGTATAGTTTAGAATTTGGTCTTTAAGGCCCAGTTGAAAAATTCACGCTATATATTCCTAAAACCTGATATCTTCCTAATCCCACAGCACAGAATGCCTGTCCAAGCGAATCCTGATGCACCATCAACAATAACTACCACAGGCACCTCGTCTGTTGGAACCAAAAAGAAGGGCAAGGGTAAATGAATAGGAAAAGTCGAACATGACGTGTCTTAACAGATTATAAATTGAGGTGATTTTCTTTTGTCCATGGTTATTATTACAGCCAGTGTCATTCTTAAAGAGGTTGAATATAATGGAAACTTAACATATTGATTATTTTCTGTAAGTAGGTAGTTGAGTCGAGGGAACAGATCCGTTATGGCTGGATGGGCTATTTTAATCTCTGGTTACCTAGGTCCTGACTCCTGACAATCCTGATATACAGCGATGAATTTGAAAAAGAATAGTGATTATATCCACATATCTAGCAGTTATATAGCTCTTGGAAACTGAAAGATTCTCTTTGTATGTATATTCTGCCTCCGATGCATTTCCTAATTTAAAAAAAAAGAAAAAGGCATTGTCGTTCATAATTCACAGCCATTGCTGTCACCCGGTTAATGGCGAGGCGAGGAACTGTTCAGAGTGATGTCTTTGTCTTCATTATACCATCCACACCGCTCGCCATCCCTTTACACTAGTATAGCCATTACACTCGTATTCTAAGAATGTTTTTCTTGTGCAGCTTAGAGATTTAGCATAGAAGCTGTGCAATTTCTAAACCTAGCAAGCGCTTTCTAAGAAATCACGACACACCACAAGGAAATGTAATAAACTTTAATTAAATGATATTTCAAAACTATTTATTAAGCTTATTGGGAACGATAATTATTTTAGTCTTTACATGTTTTAATGAACTTAATACATCATCAAATGCTTAGCAAGAAAATGAATGCACAGAGTCATTTAAAAACAATGTCAGTTACTAGGTTTTGATAATGTACAGCTGATTAGGCTCTTGAGGTTTATTTTCGAGATGTAGGTAATTAAATTTCTTCAAGGCCGGCAGCGTGTTAGTAACTGGTTCTGCAAATGGCCTTAGGCGACGGTAACTACTCTCCATCAGGTGGAACGTTAGCCTATCTGTTGTACTGTAGCTAGAGAAAAACAAATACAATTTAAACATATTGTTACAAGTCGTGAGACTCGAATTAAAATGCCGTTAGAATGACTATAGAGTTTATTAGAACTATACAAACATGTATAACACAGGTACGAATATAACCGAACACAACAAGTCCAAACGTAATACAGAAAGTCGTAATTCCATAAAACGCGCAAAGTGCGTTGCTTCACACGTGGTTATCGCTCGACTGCCTCATCCCTTCATTGGGCCATCGCTTTATACTGCACAGATGCAATATGTTCGTCCAGCCCCGTGGACTGAATTTCCTAGAATCAGTTTGTACTTTAAATCCGTAACACCTGGCTAATGACTGCCGTAAAAGATTACAATACAACAATGGGCTGTTTTCTAATCACAAATTTTAAACACAAAGTAAACAAAAGAAGTCCAAATGTCGAAAGGTAATAAAATGTGTTTTTACAGGTGTGCAGGTGTGAATTTGTTTTTGTCGGCGTCTAGGTCGTAACAATATAATTTCTGAGGAATAGAATTTCTTTCATGTAAGTTCTGAGGTACTGCAACTCAGTATGGGGTGGAGCAGCTATAACCTTGTTTCTCGAATTAGAAATCTAGCCCAAAGGGATGTGCTAAAAGTCATGACAAAAAACCTTTTAGATACCCAACCCAACAATGTTTGGCAGAATGTAAGGTTAACATCTATTTTTAAAAATAATTTAATTTTAGAGATAAAAATTGTTAAGTCTGCCACACACGTACTTGGTGTCCCCCGATACAGGCTAGTCCTAGTGCGGAATCTATGTAAGCATTATTTCTGTGTAATTTTTTGCCAATAGATTGATTTTGATTTTTGATAATTAACAAACTTGTACGTTACAGGTGCAATCGTCACCGCTGCTGCCCCAGTTAATAGTGAACGAGCGTACCCACCCCGCCAAGGGTAAAAAGGCTGACTTGGATTCCCGCAGTCACCTCCCCACCATATGACTAGCGCCCCCCGCCAGGCAGCGGAATTAATTGTGATTAAATTGTTCTTTCAAACATTTCTATGTATTTTATTAAAGTTGAATATCTGTATCACTTTAACTGGGTGGTTTAATTTTTTTACACTTGATTAGGTTTTTCCTCAAACCAACAAAATTGACTAAGTCCCGAGCTCTCAGAGTGAAGGCGTCTAGGAAAGGAAACCAATTTTGGAATAGGAAACAGATCGCACCGCAATGATACTCATTATAAGAACTTGGTTTTAAATAATCCCATTTTTGTGGTGATGATTTTTATTCGGACATCCACTTTTCAGTAGCCGTGATCATGGAAGACAAAGATGTCAAGTGTCAATGAGTATTGGTAAAGTTTTATTTAGCCTACCGCCAACGTGTTCATTTTATTTAGTTTCAATTTTTGTTTATGGTTATTATTTACTCTATGGAAGCCTAATCTAATTTACCACCGCTTCGCAAGTTGCAACATGTTGTGGCTTGAAGAGAAGAAGCGGCGCAAGAAACTCTTCAGCAAACATGCCGAACTCTAATAACTTATATAATATTAAAATGGGTGGGAGGAAAAATATAAAGAAATTATCAATCAAGTTGGTTTGTGTTCCGGTGCACGCAGAAAGAGCTCAGTGTCTCGAGGTCTGGCAGTTGGTTTTACCGCGCTTAAAACTGTTAAAACGTAGTTTTAATATGTATACTAATCGCGAAAACTTAAGAAAAAAAATCATTTTTATGGATAAAGATGGAATAGTTTCCAGTAGAGATGCCACGAATATTGGTTTGGCCGAATACAGAATATTCGGCCACGCTCTCGGCCGAAGCGCCCAATATTCGGCTACTGAATGTTGCGTGTAAGATATGTGCAATTCGCGTGTATCAGGTTAGTATTATTAGTCGCTCAACGGGCTATGGAGCGAGCTATGTTAGGTGTTTCTCTTATGGATAAAATCAGAAATGAGGACATCCGTAAGAGAACGAAGGTAACTGACATAGCTCGCAAAATTAGCAAGTTGAAGTGGCAGTGGGCCGGTCACGTCTGTCGCAGGACCGACAGCCGATGGAGCAAACGAGTCCAGGAGTGGAGACCACGTCTCGGCAAACGTAGCGTAGGACGCCCTCCAGCCCGGTGGTCTGACGACCTGCGCAAGATCGCCGGCAGGCGCTGGATGAGAAAGACGGGAGACCGGGATATGTGGTGCGTACTTGGGGAGGCCTACGTCCAGCAGTGGACTGAGAGTGGCTGAAGAAGAAGAAGAAGAGAGGTTAGTATTGAAGCAAAAATTTGTGAAGTATCTTCTTAATTCTCGTGAATGATACATACACATAATTAAAACTATGTTTTAAGCGCGATTTTAAATGACTTTTATTTGATTCTGACATTTTAAAAATTGGCCGAAACGTGATATTATAATTAAAATCGCATTTACCATTGTTATAACGAGGTTTCGCGATCATTTTTGATGGAAATATATAAAATTTTAAGCAACATGTGCGTTTTGTTTTTCAGGATTATGTTTCGATATTCGGCCGAATACCGAATAGCAGCCGAATATTCATGGCATCTCTAGTTTCCTGTGGACTATTAACCACAGACGCAAACCAAATGTATATTACATAAGTTTACACAGATAAGTTTTTAATAAATGCTTCACTTCCTTTGATGCCTATACCTTTATTTGTCCAAGGTTTTTTATAACATATTTGGTTGATATAACTACAGGTATATTTTGTTAGAAATGTATAGGTAGGATTACCTATCAAAATATTGTCTGAAGCAAGCAATATTATTTAAATAAAACCATCTACTCGCTTATTTGTTTAAACAAGTGGGTAGATGGCTTCCCAGATGAAACTAGTTATCTTTCCCTATGTAACTTCACAATACCAGGGATAAAGCCAACATTTTGCTGGCCTCGAATATTTTTTTTCATCGGCAGACAAACACACATATTGTATATCCCCAAATTAAACAAGATATGCTTGTGCTATGGGTAACATATAATGGACTACTCTGGGGCCAATCCCAGACACCCAGACCATAGTAAATAACGGAGAAAATTAGTTTCCAAAATTTACCATACCAGGAATCAAACCCAGAACCTTTGTGTTGCAGTGAGGTAGGCCGGCTAAGGCTCAGCCCGCACAATCACAGAGGGCGTCAGATATGACAAACAATAATGATGTGATATTGAAACTTTTCAAAACTAGTCCCGACATCCTGTTAACTATTGTTATATGCCGTCAAAGGAATGTGCACACATGCCTTAAACGTAAAACGCAGTTTATTACCTTTCCTGCATTCGGAGTTCTTTTGTTTACTTCGTATTTAGAATTTGTAATTAAGAAAAAACATCCTATTGTTATCGTACTTGTTTTATGGCCGCCATTAGTGTCGAACTAATCCTTATTGTTTTCGACTTTGTTGGCCGCTCGCAGATGTGCAAATTACATTTTCTTGGAAGAACCCAGTCCACGCAAGTGGTTGTGTATTATACAGTTTAGTATAAAACAATGCCCGAACGGAGGGGTGGATTGGTGGTGGAGGTGGAGGGGTGGTGGATGAGGATTACGATACGAGTAAGACGTACAGTTCGACAAGCGATATAGTGACGGACTTTGCGCGTGTTATTGAATCGTGCAGTTGTACTAGTAGTGTCTAGCTATATTTGTACCTTTGTTATACATGTTTGTATAGTTCTAATAAAGTCTATAGTCATTCCAACGGCATTTTAATTCGAGTCCCACACTCGTAAAACTATTTTAGTTATTCTTTGTACTTATTAATTAATTTTGTATAGTTTAAAACTAAAAGACTGTAATCTGGAACAACATTCATGGAGTAAAATAGTGTCGACATATTTACAGAAACGCAAAAGCCTGGATTTGATTCCCAGTCTGTGTATGGGATTCACCCTAGAGTTGTCCATTATGCTCACATAACACTAGTGTAACTTGTTTGGGGATTTATAATAAGTAGTATTTTTGTTCTTCATTACTTCAAGAACAGGCAAGGCAGGCAAAAAGACCATGGATGTGTGTATTTATTTGCCAATTTAAAAAAAGATTAAGGAAATAAAAAACAGAATTTAAATAAAACTATATATATTCACTATTTTTTATATAACAAAATTTGCTATAACAACTTATGATAAGTTCATTAAGAACAGTCCAATTCATATTGTGTTAGAGTAAGTTTGAAGGCTTTTTTATGGTTTTAAAGAAGCCTTTAAACTTACTCTTAACTCAATATGAATAAGACCGTAAAACATTATCCTCCCTTATAAGCCTTATATTAGAAGGTATTTATTTATATACAAGATCCATTTTGATGACTATTCACTTTAGCTCTTAAATATCTGAAACAAGTGAATTTTATAATTAACCCATCAAATTCCCCAAGCTTGTATGCTTCTGTCTTTTATTGAGGACCTGGTATCAGATTCAGGTTCAAACCTAAAATTGCTGCATTATACTGTTTATCATATATCAAAACAAAGAGAATTCTTTCCTTCATACAAATCCTATATAAACAGAGTGAGACAACAATAAATTGTTTTGTTTTAAATTCGAGCATGAATTTGTGCTATATTGGAGTGAACCGACAGTGATAGGTAACTGCATCAAAACATAAATTTGTGATAAATCAAAGTATCTCAGTTAATGTTACTAGTTTTGAAATAATTATAAATGTCTCATTTAGAGAAATATTAATAGCACCCAGTCTAGAGTAGGCTTGGACCACAAACTTTGAAAAAAGAAATTAAACATATAACACATATCATAGTATCACCTTGCATTTTTTTTCAACTTTAAACTGATTTGCATGTTTAGCAAAAATATAATTGATAAAAAAAATGGGTGGAGTATAGTTATAGGGCGCATTTATTTATTATGAACAGATCTGAACTTTTTCAATATAGGCTTAGCCTTTGTGGCATTTTTTTTACCACCCAAAATTCACTTTATATTTCAAATAATAATTAAATATAGCCTATAACTATACCACACCCAAAAAAATAAATATGTGAATGATAAATGAAATTCTTTGTACAAGACATCATGTAGGTACACAGTTACCAAAAATTATGTAAGGATTCTAACTATTTCACACATATAAATTGCTATGTGGTTTAAATATTTGGTATTGTAATTGAGAAACTCTCTTGTTTTGTTTAGTATGAAAAAATATCAACCAAAATTCAGGTTTACCTTTGTTATTGGCAATTTATTTCTTTCCTCGGGAGAGACAAGTGAATCGACTTCTTGGAGTTTTAGCCAACCATAATGTGCACCAAAAAGAAAAGGAATCATAACTATGGCTACTAAATTTCTAGATATAAAGCCTTTGGGTAGCATAATGGAAATTTTTTACTTTCTTATTTTCGATTCGGAATTTTAAGGTTATTTTGGATGTCAGTTAAATATAAGTTGTCAAATCATATGTCACTTACAGTCACAGTCAATATAAAAAAAAACTTTCTATAATATCTTTATTTTGCGTCTATTTAACGCGGTTTTGTTAAACATATTATATTTTAAGGAATTTATAGTATCCTCAATAAACTCCATTTATATTTTTATTTGTTTAGCAGAAAAGATGAACGAATAGATATTTAGTTTTTGAACGCTCTTAGCTCAGCGTTTTGTTCTGAAGTATCGGTAATTATTTTAATTTTCTTTTGCTTCACAACTTGTCATTTTGAATATTTACTATCGATTAATTTATCAGAAATATTATAAAAATATATTCGATTAACATTAAGTTCAACATTATTACTTAATTAAGTTATAAATAAAATAACTTTTCGGTCGCGAGTTTCTTAACAGAACGTAACTATCTTGTCATTATCCTCGTAGAACCCACCCCCATTTTCATTGGCCTACTTTGAAAATGTCACTTTTCTGAATACCAATCATCTTTCAAGAATCTTTTATAATATGACAGCTGACTTTTTAAGGCAACCAGTGAAAACACACTACAAAAACATGGTGGCAGCTCAGTGAAGTGGGTGAACCTTTTCACTAGTCATTAAAAATTTAGAAGCTTATTAAGCAGGAGTGTTTGATAAAACTTGTAAGTACATCTTTGCAGTCCTCACAAGTGTTCAGGAGCGCAGAGATAGTGAAAAAGGGGTTTGATTTCAGATAAACACCAAACCAATAAGCTTCACACAAAAATCAGGATGACGTCTGAAGAAACACAAATATCGGAAGAACTGAAGGGATGTTACGAGAATCTTATTGTAATCGACATTGGGGCAAACTTGACTAACAAGAAATACGGCCGTGATCTCGATTCTGTGGTGCAAAGGGCAAAAGATGCAGGTTAGTTATGATTCCTTCGAAACTGGATTGAAAAAAATTCGGTCTAAATTGTTGCGTGATTTACAGCAATGAAAGATCAAATTTGCCTTTCAAAGCCGACAATGGGATAATTTAATCATTTGAAACGGTTGCGAAGTGAGTTCTTTGTGAATGGTTTGATTTATTGCATTTATATTTCTCTTGAGATATAAATAACATGTTTACGCGAGTTAAAGTCCATTACGTCTAGGGATAGACGTTTGATGTCCATATGGTGTTTGTTTTTTACTGTTATGTTTACACAATAGTTAGTAACTATTGCATTTGATTTATTCTCTGCATCAAAGGAAATTCTTATTTATAAAACACTTAAAATAAATCAGCTCTAGCTGTTGTAAGATTGACAATCTAGAACCTTTGTAATAAATCTATAACTACATCATCAACTGGTCATATTCAATTCTTTTATGCCTGCAATCAGATCATCTAGATATACTGAAAATTGCAAATAGAAGTGTCTATAATATCATAATTTCTACCTACTTATTGAGAGAAGAGAGCTTAAGAAATTATTATCCAAAAGATCAATACATTTACTCCTAATTCATTAGATGATTACTTTCATTTATCATGGACCTCTTGGCCATCCAAAAGAGCTACACCTGGCCATCATGAAATGATGAGTTCATTCTATGCCAATGGACTGACATTGAGGTTCTTAATGATTATGCAAAGTTAAATAGATTCAGTTGGATGGCAGACTCCACCAACAGCTAGAATTATTAATTGTTAGGTGGAAATAAAAGATTTACAATCAATTATGGTCCACTGCTTAATAACTAATTTAAAGTATAAGGAAAAGAAATGCAGTAAAGGGACATTTCATTTCTCTATTAATTCACTACCTATTTAAAGTTAATGTGGAAATCCCAGTGATATGTTTTTAATATCTTTGAAATTGTTTTATGCTGGCTAGAAATCACATTTTAAGTATGAAATAATGATATTATGTTTTTGTTTTTTATCTATGAATGCATTCTTTTATGCCTCTTTTACATTATGCACACTTCTGCTTTAGCAAGCAGCAAAGTGGTGAGGAAAGGCTCGATTCACATTGTTATGCAGTTCACAGTTCTATCATGGTCTGATCAAATCTCACTGTATCTATACTACTTACTAGTTTTGTCAGAAATTATTTTTTAATGAACCAGTACCAGTGTGATATTGGACCGGAAGTAGAGCGAGATGATATTCAGAATTCTCTGATTCTTTCTTGTTTAAGAATATTTGCCAGGGCTGGGGATGGATCTAGGCCACACAGGATTGAACTATGAAAGGCATCACAGTGTGAACTGAGCCTAAGTGCGAGTTTAAAAATGCAATGTATTTGAATGTTTGTTACTCATGCTGCATGCCACTTCTCTCGCCACTTTTCGGTTTGATGCCATGAATATAGGCAGATTGTAAATGATGGATTACTATTATATTTTCTGACACATATGTGCTTGTCTGGTTTGTTGATTTAAATAAATACAATTCACTAATCTTCTTTATCTTTACATAGTATAAAACAAAGGCGCTTTCCAGATCTGTCTGTCTGTATATCCATTAAATCCTAAACCATGCAAAAGATTTTTAAGACATTTTCACCATCAGTTAGATAATTTTCACTGAAGGTTTATGTATATATATAAAAATCTAATTAAGGTTTTATGTAAGTAAAATAAAGCTACTTTCTAAAGTTTGACCTGCAGTGTAGCTGCAGGGAAAGTATATTAATATTTAAAAGGTTTTTTAAGGAAATTTAGCAACTTTTATCTGCATATTCTCATATTGACATCTGGTGTAAACTGTCAAACAGATAAGTATCGTAAAGCTTTTGTGAGATATTTAAGTGGTATAGATAGCATGCTGCATACTTTATACTGTTGTAATGTTTTGAGTAATTTAATGATTCATTAATCAATGGAATTATTTCATAAATAATAATATAGATATTGTTGGAATGATTACTCATCTCTGTCTAATTAGACTGCAACTGTTTGTTTATTACATTACAAATAATTAATGAGTTTCCTTGCAGTATGTGCTATCACAAAGTTTAAATAGACAAAGAAAATATACTTTTTAAAACATAAAATGGAGAACTAATCAATGCAACATTCATAGTGTTTTTGTTTACATATTTATATAGATCTTTGGAAAGAAGTATGATTTAAAAAACTTGTATAAAGTTGTTATTCTGTGTATTTCAAAGCAGCAATTATGATTTAAAACAAAACTAAGAAAGCTAATTATAAATTTACAAATTAAATATCAGTCAAGAGTGTGGTCCACATGCATTGTGGTGATATACATACACTATTTTTATTATTTGATTAGGAATTTTTTAAATAGCTTTAATTGAAATTATAATAATTACAAAATAAAAAGTGCGATCTAAGGGGTCTTATTTTTAATTTTAGTTTTGCTACCAAAGGGTTGCTGTATTTCATTAAATTGATTCAATTCAATAAATAAAAAATTATATATATATTTATTCCAAAAACCTAGATTATTTGTGTACTTATACTGAAAAAATAGCATAGTTATACATATATGTATTGAAAACAAAAACAATTGAATAAATATATATTATATGGGTGAAATTATATAAATTTCGAAGATTAATTGTGATGTGTGATAAATACATGTGGTACGTGAAAGGCGATACGAGACAAAAGTGTCATGCTCCATCTCGATTTTGTGAGGTATTTGTGTGACACAAAAAGTTATTAACTTAAAATAAATCAAACAATAACAGTCCTATAATTTTAAATCGATTTCTCGTGATAATCGGTTGATTTGGAGGTTTTAATCCCTATGTATATGTTGTAATGAGAACTGTCAAATCAGGCCAATTGTATTGTGATTAGTATACAGCCAAAAACTATTTGATAGGTCTTGTTCTCAACCATTTTCTTTGAAAGTATTTTTTAGTCTCTAACACTACACATTTTCAGTATTTTCCCTCCCCATCATTGAAAAGTTAGGTGGTTATAGAGGTACACTTTTCACCATGGAAAGCCTTTCACAACCTGTTGAATTATGGCAATGAAAACAAAATATAAATAAAATATATTGCAAATGTGTTGTAATAAGTTGGATGGCTTATTACACATTTGCAATATATTTTATTCATATTTTGCCCACCTGGATGGCTACCACCCCTGGTCTAGAGTATGCCGTCATCATAACCTTGATTTGTGTTCCGGCTTAGTGACCAGGTTCGAATCTCCCTTAAGAGAGCAGCAGCGCATTCGTAGCACCTTTGGTGTTGCAAATGTCCATAGGCGATGGTAACCGCTTTCCATCAAGTGGGCCGTCTGCCCGTCTGCTGAACTCCTGTAATATAAAAAAAAGTACCTATATATAATTACAATATAGGAAAACTTAAGAGGTAATAAATAAACACTTTTATAAATGAAGGAGAAATGTAAAATAGGATGGTAATTATCATCAAAAAAATAAAAGCCGCGTGCAGAAGGTTTGCCGATGACTACTTACCATTATTGTATTGTAATACTTACTATTATTGTATATACTTGTGTAAAGTATAAAAAAATAATAAATTATTGCAACAACTATTTATGTAACCTTTTTTTGTTAACCCTTCTGATCATCGACGCGTGACAATCGTGAGGCTATCGGCAAACCTTCTGCGCACGGGTAGTAGGTAGAAATAAGATATGTTGTTATACTGTCTTGTACTGCGTTAGTTAGGCCAATATACGATAATATTGAGAGAAACACTACGAGTTGTGTAAAACGGCTCCGAAGAATATAAAAAAAACGAATTAGTTTCCAAAGCATATATCATATATGAAGGTTCATTTCGACTTTTAAAAATAATATATTATGAGTTAAGTAGTGCAAGCAGCAATAAAAAGTAAAAGTATTCAAAACTTAATTAAGCAATTTGAATAATGATGATAGGTCTCATACCACAAATTATCTTATTAAATGTCTGGTTTAAATTAATTATAAGTAATTATAACTATGTAATTTTCACAGCTATTTTTGTTATATTTACATGAATTTGAAGTGTTAGGCTCGGCGTAAACGGGCTACCGAACACATCCACCGGTGCCCAGCGACAAGCAGTTGACATGATTTTTCATACATTTCGTAGGGACTCGATGCATACGTGTGGCCGGTGGCGGACACGCGCCACCGTCACGTGTTCGGGCGGTGGTGCTTGGCCGCCACCGCTGGCTGTGGTCGGTGGCCCGATTGCGCCCGGATTAATGGCGTAATAAAATAATTGTTAAGTATGTGGCAGTACATGCACAATGAAGGGTTGCATACTTGTGATTGAAATCAAGTGTTTTTCATTTGGCCACAGAATCCTACTTTGAAGAACTATTTAATTGAGAATACTCCATATCTCAAAAACTGGTCAATGAATTTTATACAAACCAATATTACTTGGAAGCATTTTTCAAACTAATCACTGAATTTGTCAGAATTAAAAAAAAAACTACGTTTTAATGGTTTTAAGCGCGGTATTTCATTACAAGCTTATATTTAACTTGCAATGGATGTATGTAAGTTCGGGTGGAATCTTACAAGTTAAATTTGACCAACATCCCGGTTTCTGATTGAGCTGAAATTTTGCACGCATATGTATATCGCGTGACAATGCAATAATATGGTACCATGGGCTGATCTGATGATGGAGTCGGAAGGTGGCCATAGGAACTCCTGTACTAAACAAGATAGACCCGTCGTGTTTGGGGTCGTTTTACTTGTCTTGGCTAGCACTCTGCTGCTACATGATATCAAGGATCTCAAAAGCTTGTATTTAAAAACCTTTTTGCATTATAGTCGTGTTAGCGTAATGGCTAGCGCTCGCGTCCCAAACTCAAAGGTTGCGGGTTCGATCCTGGCCGGAAAGCATGCACCACTTAAGCAGTTTTCTGACCTAATGTGCATATTGTTACAATAACCACATGCTAACAACGGTGAAGGAAAACATCGTGATGCAACCTGCACATCGAGATAACCGATGTGTCAAAACTTCCTAGTCTTGGACAAACGTGGCGGGTATACTGTCCGTTCCCCTATGGTGAGAGGCCCGTGCCCAGTAGTGGGTCATTTATGGGCTGTTATTATATTATTTGTCAAAATTTTCAGACCCATAGTTCAAGAACAAGGATATTGTAGAGATGTCAATGTCCTCGGTTTTAAATTTAACAGATTTCATTAAATGTTCAAAGAGACATTTACACATGCATTTTTTACGACTGGTTAATGTAATATTTCATAACCGAATTAAAAAAAGTAACTAAGAGACTATAATTTTTGGTGAGTTATATGTATGTAGAGGTCAGTAAGGGTATAATTATATCCTATATGCATCCGTTCTGAATTGTTTTAATATCTCTAAGTTTGTGTTTTGCTAACCCTATGAATTTCACCCAATCTGTGTGTAGCTGCGTATGGAAGCTTCAGTGGTGTTAGGAAAACAGGCATTGATATTCATAGACACCCAGACTATTCCTTTTTTGCCCAACATGTCTATGGAATCCTAAATTGGAAAACATAAATATACATAATATTTTCTTAAGTTTTCGCAACTTGTATACATAATAAAACTACGTTTTAACGGTTTTAAGCGCGGTAATTTTATTTGATTTTGGTTTTTCCGACGTTTCGGCCACTTTTCAGTGGTCGTGATCACGGAAGACAAAGATGTCAAGTGTCAACGAGTAGTGTTAAAGTTTTATTTAGCCTACCGCCAACAAATAAATAATATAATAAAATGACCGCGCTTAAAACCGTTAAAACGTAGTTTTATTATAAATATACATTTAATATTTTCTTAAACTTTCACGACTAGTATAACACTACGTTTTAAAGATTTTCAGCCACTACATGTTACGAAGCGGTGGTAAATTAGTTTAGGCTTCCATAGAGTAAATAATAACCATGTAATTAAAATGAACAAGTTGGCGGTAGGCTAAATAAAACTTTAACTATACTCATAAACACTTGAAATATTTATCTGCCGTGATCACGGCTACTGAAAAGTGGCCAAAGCGTCGGAATAATAACAATCAAATAAATTACCCCTCTTAAAACCGTTAAAACGTAATTTTATTATAAATATACATTATTTAAAATGCATTGGTCCTCAAACTAGGCCAATCTGTGCCTTGGGGACCTCCTTCCTAATTCCCTGACGTTTTATTTAAATACTTATGATGCAGACATTTTATTACTCTTTTAACCTCTTCAATTAAGCTAAATACTGTTATAAACCGTTAGTTGAAACAGTTGGAGTTTTTTCAAAACGCCTTGATTAATTAAATTGTATTAATTCTAGTTAATATTCCTTTCAATGTTATGTTTTGCATAACAAGTCATTGGCTGTACTTCGCCTACTGTTATTGCACATTTTTATATTGTTAAATTGCGTAATATTAGATTTGAATTGTAATGTAAGAATGTTTATGCAACATCCATTACATTACAGCTGATAATATACTATGACTGTGAATAATAACATAGAATGCAGTTTTACACAACCAGTAGTTCCTCCCGATGTACCTGAGCAGTAGGCCGATTTAAATAGAAAGAAAGAAAGAAGAAAGATGTATATACATATTTTATTTAGGACAAATACAAAATACAGTAAAACAACAGAAAAAGAATAAGTCCTAAAATTGAACCCAGTCTCAGCATATGCTGACCAATTAAAACCAGCGCTGTTCTTCCGCCTGGAACCAGTAAGTGTAGTCACATAAATAATGTACAATGCAACTAGCACTGTATATTATGTACGTGTAAGTTACGCAACAACAAAAAAGCGCGAGACAGTGTACGAATCGTGTAAACGACACAGCGCTAAGAATGCATATCAAGCTACTGCCAATTCCGGTTCTGAAGTTCAATATAGATTATTTACATGTCGGAAACCAGTCTGCATTTTTCTGTGCAAGCGAAAATGGCCGATCGGAATTGTAAGTTGTGTAATACTGTACTTTATTATACAATATTTAATAGAACAATATTTGTGTACAGCTTTTTTTATTGCAGGAGTTCAGCAGACAGTCAGACGGGTCACTTGATGGAAAGCAGTTGCCATCGCCTATGGACATTTGCAACACCAAAGGTGCTACAAATGCGCTGCTGCTATCCTAAGGGAGACTGGAACCTGGTCACTAATGCCGGAACACAACTCAAGGTTGTTATGTCGACATACTTTAGAGCAGGGGTGGTCGCCATCCAGTCGGGCAAATGCCCTACCATCTGGCTTTGGGTTGTTTTGTCGCCTGTTACGACAGGCCGCCCGGCCGCAGGAGATTGTGTTCTTTCTGCGTTCCTGCACGGATAAAGAAGCTTAGAGTGATGCCAAGTTTTGTGGGCAACTAATGTGCTGTACATATACCACCTATGTACATACAGTATAGTCCTGGCTTGACGTCGTGAGACATACATACAATGGTCTAACAGTAAGGGATGTCGAATATTGCGTGGAATGGAGAAGAACATGTAGGAATGCGAAACTCAGGCTTCGAACCAGATGTTTGACCAATAACATTTTTAAACTTATTATATAATAATAATAATTCCATGATCAAATTGATCGTGTACTAGCGGAGGGTGATGTCAGGAACCTTAAGAACAGACGAGTGTGCATGACAAGAGTTATGAATGTCAAAGAAGCAAGTGAGGTGTGTAAGAATGGGCCTAAATGGCGCTCTGTTGTTCGTGCCTACCCCGCAAGGGAACTGGCGTGAAGTTATATATGTATGTATGTATATAATAATAATAATTTTTATAACTTAGGTTATGTGTTGTTTGTTTAGGTGTCCAAAAAATAATGGTCACTGGCACCTCAGTACGAAACAGTAAAGAAGCCCTAAGACTGACTCGCCTGTACCCCAGCACAATATATTCCACAGCCGGTAAGTCAACATTACAATAAACATCTATAACGCAAACTTAGACCAATAAAAGTATAGATAGAGTCTACGTTAACAAAAGTCAAATGAAGTGAAGCATTCTTTATAAACTTGTGTGCATAAACTTATCTATACTAGTATTATAAAGAGGTAAAGTTTGTGAGTTTATGACGTTGTAGGGGGTAATCTCTGGATCTACTAAATCGATTTTAAAAATTCTTTTACTGTTGGAAAGATACGTTAACACGGAGTGTCATAGGCTATATAACATGACGCTATATGCCACGGGAGCGGGACAGAGCGCGGGTGAAACTGCGCCGGGCCGCTAGTCTAGTATATACGTGGTTTGCGTCTGTCGTTAATTGTATGTATCCGTACTAATTTGATTATTTCATATTAAGTTCTCGTAACGCATTGCGGCGCGATCGGCTTCCTATTCTAAAATTGCCTTTCTTTAGCCGGCTTCACTTTGAGAGCTTGGTCTACCTATTTTGTTTGGATGAGAATGTAAAGAACATAATGAAATGAAATGAAATTTATTTAGAAAACAAGTATAGGGAACATAAGATTATTTAACAATACGAGGGCAATTTTGCAGGAGCATTCAAAGTTAACTCTGGTATCCGCACTAGGTCTCTATAGAGCCGGTGTGGCTTGCTGCGCAGTGGAGTTTGCTTCGGTTATAAGCGTCTTTCTCTCTCATTGCGTGGTATTATCATAATAATAATTAAATACTAAACTAATAATGACGTCTCTATTGTCGCCAATAAGCCTAATATGGTGATAGTTGATCGGTCTCCGAGACCGCGATGTCGCGATTCCCCATGATGGTTACCTCGTGAAAGCCGAGAAAGAAAAGCAAATAAAGTATATTGATCTTGCTCACGAGGTTACTGCCATGTGGAACTTGGATTCTACAATTATATCACCGATATTGGTGTCAGTGAATGGACTAATAGCGAAGAGCCTTGACCTTGAAAGGCTCTCACTTGGTATCTGGGTGAAGGGTCGGACGCAGAAGGCAGTCCTGCTGGGCAGGGTCCGTATCGTGAGGAGGTTCCTGTCTCTGGAGCCTTAACCGGCGGTAGCTTGGACCCTAGATCTTGCTGCAGGCGGAAATCGATTTTTTAATTTTTTTTTGAATATGTGTTTTTGTATATAGTATATATTTAAAGAAAAGTGTAAAGAATTTGAGGCCAAATAAATATGTGTAAAAAAGTGTCTAGATAAGTAATAATTCACATAATATAACAGGCATTTTATTTTATTAGAAAACTAAACAATTTTACACGAATTATAATTCCGATCGGCAGTTCCCGTTTGCGCAGATAAGGTACATAACTTTCCGTCGTGTAAGTAATCTATATTCAACTGTAATCTCAAGCGCAAAAGGTAGTTGTTGTTGCTTGCTATGTTCCGCTTACACGATTCGTACAATGTGGTGCGCTATTAAAATCGGTCTGTTGCACGGCTACATCGGGAGGAATTATTAGTCGTGTAATAGTGTACCATTAAGGAGTTACCTTAATGGAGTCCAATGTCTCGCTCGCGCATTAGAACACTTTTGAATATATTAAATGAATTTACTTACGTGAAATCTGTATTTTACGAATTTGAGTGACGAATCATTATCTGCCCATTTTATCCACGTTTTCCCAACACTGCGACGGGCAAATGCTGAAGGATGACCCGTATAGGGTGGAGGAGCAAGATGGAATGCTCCTCCGTCTTAAAGAGAGATCTTCCAGCGAGGCTAATGTTGTTCCTCGCAGGCCTAGGCCCATCTGTTATAGTTGAAAATTTGTATATATTCTTTGTATGTTTCGGGAAACGTTTGTGACATCAATTATTGCACAGCGCCATCTATTGGCTTGTAAATGTTCCACTACAACGCCATAGTCCCCATAATCCTAGATCCCTAGTTTCATTTGCAGTTCGTCCTGATAGCCCAGTGCCTTTTGTTCTCATTTCCTACAATAGTCCTACACTGACCGGGGCTTGTTCTTGGATGCATTTTTATTAGACATGGATAATCACCGGCCAGTGTCACGTCACATTTACATTAAATTTGTCAACGGGCCTCGACGTGTTTGCCTTCCCATGGCCCCACGTTATCTCTCCACAAGTCCGGGCTATTTTGGTCTTTAACGACATACAAGTATGTGATGTATTATAATAAAACAAATCTCTATTATATATTTTGGATTTATAATTCACGGTGAAAAGCAACATGCGCGAAATATAATACTGGTAGCGATTCAATTAGAGGTTTTCAAGTTATAAGAATTATGAATGTAAATTGCATAGATTTCGCTAAGTCTAACTGGAACCGTTTGAAAAATTTAGTATTTAAGTGAACAGAACTGTATAAGTATGTAACTTAATACGATAAAAATTAACATTGTAAATTTAATTAAAACTCTTTAGAAATTTTGAAACAAAGAAGTAACATTTTCTTTCAGCTGAGAAATTTATTGGTATCATTTAATTAAAAAAAAGACGAATAAAATTAAAAATGAAATTAAACAATCGTTTTTGGGCGTGTTACTCGGCTGTACTGTTAAATCGGCGTGAAATGATTAGTTTGACCTAATCGTGTTTTGTGCGATGAGTGTCTATGGCCCACTTCCTTGTCACCCTATTTCATGTTCCCTATCCCTCTACCTCCTATCCTAATCTCATATCCCATTCTTCCTCTCTGATGCCTCTATCTCATTTGCCTATCCGATCCTTAAGGCGGGCAACACGTTAGCTTCGCGCCAAGTGTTGCAAATGCCTGTAGGCGACAGTAATTTGCATGAGCTGGGCGTCTGCCTTTTCGCCAATTTCGCTATAAAAAAAAGCGACTGAGTTGTTGAATTAAAAAAATAAAAATGTCCTGTACTTAGGTGTCCATCCACACGACTCGAAATCGATGATCGAGGAGGAAATGTGGACGGAACTCCTGCAGACAGCTTCGGCGCCAGAGTGCGTTGCGATCGGGGAGTGCGGCCTCAACTACAGCAAGGACTTCTCAGAGCCACAAGTGCAACGGGACGTGTTCAAGAGACAGGTATGGACTTTAAAAAAATAATAAATGGAAATATCCCGAGTACCCGAGTACCGAAAACACCGATAATTGCCGACCAAACCCGAGCGCACGTGTGACGTCACTATGGTAATTTCTTATAATAACTTATCATAGCTTGTCTTATCAGCCACAACATATAACCCTCTCTTTATTCTATTAAGAATAACAGTGCTAGGTGCTAACTCCTTTATCTCTAGAATGTGTAGAATTCTCAATAGCAGCAGTGATGTTACGTGTTACTTTGACTCCAAAAATTCATTTTATAAAAAGATTCGTTTAGCCCTGAAAGACAGACTAAATATCATTATCTTACACTTTTTTGTTGTTTTTATTATTAGAGTTTAATTAAATTACAGTGTAGAAATTAAACTGTAAGCTGTGCTCACCTATAATTAGTTATTACATCGCATTATAAACCTTAGTCATAAGCCCATTAACTGATCAAATGTAAAAAACTGTTGGTGATCCTTAATAAATAAATAGCTTCTCGTAACCCACGGCTGATGAAGTGTCCAAAAAAGTAAATAAAAGTAGTTTCTTATAAAACTTATATATGATATTTCCATTTATTAAAAAAAAAATGATTCAAAAGTCTAATTATGTTCAGATGTAAAAACTTTTAGAGGAGAACCTTCATCGTGTCAGGATAATTCTTGTGCGAATGATTTTTCTTTAATTTAACATCTGTATATTTAAAATATTAAATTAAGGGCCGCTTGGATATGGTTGCTTAAATTTATTTAGGAAACACATAAATACAATTAGCATTTTGCACAACGCAAATTATGCCGCCAAATACGTTTAAAGAACTGTCAATGCGTTTTGTGTAAAACGTATTTAGGCAGTTTAATTTGATTATAATAACTAATTTTTATTTAAAGGCGATCGTTATGCAAGCGGCCCTAATAAAACTAAAACAACAAAAAAACCTTTTTTCTTTGTAAACATATTTATTTAACAGAGCCGTATTCAAGTCGCGTTTTTAGATTATAATCAACAAGTCGTACTTTCACATTTGTTTTAATTAGTTCAAAACGCATGTTAGTTTGTATAATCTCGTGCGAATTATTTATGCATCTAACTGATTATACAACTGGCTGAGAAAATGTTATTATTCTGACATTCCTGTCTACCATAGGTTCTCAAACTTTTTTCGCCTACCACTCCACATCTATATATATATATTTATTATTATTATTATTATTATATATATATATATATATATATATATATATATATATATATATATATATATATATATATAATTGCTGTTCGTTAGTCTCGCTAAAACTCGAGAACGGCTGGACTGATTTGGCTAATTTTGGTATTGAATTATTTGTGGAAGTCCAGGGAAGGTTTAAAAGGTGAGTAAATATGAAAAAAAATGCTTGGAATATAGTAAAAACAACAATGTCGCTTTCCCTTAGAAACTATTCCTACCTGTCAAACATTTGATGTTCGTCCCGTCGTTTAGAAATCATATAAATTTAAAAGTCGTTCAGAAATCGAATTAAATTTAAAAGTGAAGTTTTTTTTCATTTTTTTGGTTTTGAGTGTCAAACGTTGGATGTTCGTTCCGGTTAAGTTTTGACCACATTCTTTACTAAAGTTGAAACATTCTGTGATTATCACTCAGCTTTTTTATTTATTGATCCTGAGGCGGTACGAAGTTTACCGGGTCAGCTAGTTGATATTGAGAATAAATTATTTTCTAGCGCCTCCCAAAATATTTAACTCCTAATTTAATATTAAAACCTAATCTAAAAAAATCATAATCAAAATTACGACTTTAATTCAGTTATAGCGGCGCCGCTATTAATGATTTATTTTTTACAAATACACTGAGCGACATTAGGCACGTAATAATCGATGTAGTTAATTAAAATGAAAAAGAAATTAGTTTAAAATCTCTGTAAGACAACAAATTTCGGCCCCTTTCGTCGTCAGCTAACCGTTGTTTACTGCTGGACGTAAGCCACCTATCCCGGTCCGGAGGGCGTCCTACACTTTGTTTGCTGAGACGCGGTCTCCACTCCAGGACTCGTCTGTTACATCGGCCATCAGTCCTGCGACACACTTGACCGGCCCACTGCCACTTCAGCTGTCTAATTTTGCCAGCTATGTCGGTGACCTTGGTTCTCTTGCGGGTATCTCATGTCTGATTTTATTCATAAGAGATACTCCCACCATAGATCGCTTCATAGCTCGCTGAGTGACCTTAAATTTTTTGAAACAAGTAATTTTCTGTCGCCCTAAGGTCCAGCCCACTCGGCCACCTTTTTTTATAGCTGGAGTATAGCAGACATTCTGACGACCCACCTTATGGAAAGCGGTTACTGTTGCCTATCGACATTTGCAACACCAGAGATGTCACGAACGCGCTGCCGGCCTCGGATAAATTTTATGACACCCTTTTTAAAAAACTCCATATCGTAGCGTTGTGGAAAACCTCAACCGGACGCTCATTCTAAATCCACGGTACGCAAGAGAAACGTTGCGAATATGAGCGAAGTGCGATATATGATAAGATGGCGAGCGGTGCGGTGGTAGAATGAAGACGAAGGCACCATTCTAAACAGTTCCTCGGAACACTCCGTTATACTGTTGGTAGAATACGCGAAGTCTCTCCGAAGGCCAAACGTGTCTAGGCCTTCTGTGAGTATGGGATCATCGACAACGCGAGCGGCTCGATATTTAATACATTACAGAGGATTGAGCTGGTAGGCTGGTACTTCAGCCCACAAGTAAATCTGGTAAATCCGTCACGGATCTTACCAACCAAGTCTTCATTCATACGGGCCTGGAATTCTTCGATCGCAAATACGACGCGTTCATTCTATTTTGGGCAGTTTACTAACAAGTTTAAAATTAATTCCACCTCTACAATGTTACTTTGTACATTTTCGCTAATTCATTGTAAATTGCAATGGTCTGCTAATATGATTTGTGAAAGGAAGTTAGCTTGTCTTACTCGGTATTGTGATTGCGGAATGTGGATGCATATATTTTTAACCTTCAGTCAGGGTTGTTTGGAATTTTTGTTATTATGCTTATATACAGGTTGAATTTTTCGAATGGGCCTTGAGGGCCAAATCCTAAACTATGCTTTTGACGAAAACTAAAGTGATGTCATTAGATTTTTGAAAAATCACTTAACCTTGTCAGGAGTCGAGTAGACTGATTTTGAAATAGACCCACCTGTATTATTAAGACCAAATTATAGTGTAGCTTGTAAGGACCAATTTCTGCGAAGGAATGTTAAACGACAAACCTAGAGAAATGGTAATTTTTGAACAAAATGTTCTATTTTCTATACACGTTCAATGCCTCCAATACCCAGGCGTGTCTCTTCTCTGCTAAAAGAGTCGTTTCAACTTTACTCCTACTTCTTGGCGTCTCCTTAACACAAACTCTAAATTTTGGCTCCTATGTAGAGTCTGTTGCTCAGTTGGCTGGCAAAAAGCTAGCAGTTCTATCAAAGGTGATGCAGTACTTCACACCACTTCAGTTGCTGAATCTTTACCAAGCACAAGTACGGTCTTGCATGGAACACTGCTGTCATCTTTGGGATGGCTCAGCCAAATACCAGCTCGAGACACTCGAGTCAATAGAGAAAAGAGCCAGGAAGTTGATAGAAAATTACTGACTATTTGACGAGAGACTTCAGTGCCTAGATTATCGACGCAAAGTCGCTAGTTTGTCGGTATTCTATAGGATACACTTCAGGAGTGTGCCACGGAATTACATGGATTGGTTCCTCCCTCACCATTTTACCACCGGAAAAGCAGACGTACGAGCTCAGACCACCGATGTATGGTAGAGATACCAACAAAGCGGATGAAACGCTATGCTTCCACTTTTGTCATACGTACCGCTGAAGAGTGGAACACCACCGTCGTCTGTTTTTCCTTAAAAATAAAACCTAGGTGTCTTCAAGTCTCACGTGAACAATCTTCTAGGTAAGGCTCTACCTTAGACTGCATTTCCACCTAACATCAGGCGCAACGTCGGTCAAACACGAACCTATCCAATATAACAAAAAGCATGTATACGTACTAACTGTGCCTGCGACATCGTTCACACCATTGAGTTATACTGCTTAGTACATTATACCCAATGGTTCAAGCGGAAATTTTAATATAGAAATGAATGAACATTGAACATACACGAAAATCTAAAATCGACATTAGACGGTTAATTTTTGTCTTTCAATTTGAACGAATCAACCAAAGTTATCCTAAAATTGAATTTTTCAACGCCATTGAATACCTTCGTGTCCCGTCAGTTGTGTACCTTGCAACGAAATTGATTCAATTTGGTTGATTTGTCTAATCTATCTTAATATATATAAATTACGTGTCACGTTGTTTGTCCGCGATGGACTCCTAAACTACTTGACCGATTTTAATCAAATTTGCACACCGTGTGCAGTTTGATCCGACTTGAAAGATAGGATAGCTTACATCTGGACCCGGTAGGTGACGCTGCAATTGGGTTTTAAATTTTATTTCTTCAGGGCAGAACAACGTCTGCCGGGACAGCTAGTAATATTATAAAATTCGTAATATCGAAGTAAGAAAGAGAGTTGGTCAGAAAGAGAGTGTCGGGGTGAAGGTAAGGAAAGGAATCCTCCGGTGGTTCGGGCATGTGGAAAGAATGCATGATGAAAGAATGACTAAACAGATATACAATGCAAAAGTGGATGGATGCAGAAGTCGTGGAAGGCCACGACACACCTTCCATGATCAAATTGATCGTGTACTAGCAGAAGGTGATGTCAGGAGCCTTGAGAACAGACGAGCGTGTATGACAAGAGTTATGAATGTCAAAAAAGCAAGTGAGGTGTGTAAGAATAAGCCTAAAAGGCGCTCTGTTGTTCGTGTCTACCCCACAAGGGAACTGGCGTGAAGTTAGGTATGTATGTATAAAATTCTAAACATGTAGTGTCTGTACATTGAAGTTATTTAAGAAAAAACCAAGTGAAATATAGACTATATAAATAATGGAGAACACAATGCATTTTTATTTAGACTCTTGTCTCTTTGTCTGTTTGTTCGGGATTCACGTAATGACTACTGGGCCGTTTTCGATGCGGTTTTCGCTGATCGACAGTAAATTCTTAGACTTAAAATTTGCGCTTTAAAACTTTTTATTCCGGGAATTTTCCCGGGAGCGGTTTGTAGTTGATCGGTTGCATGAAAATTAGCTTTTTTCGAGTTTTCACTATAACGATTGCATTGTTTTTTAAATGCTAAAATTTAAAGGTAGTTTAGTGTCCCGGGAATCCACGACATATATACATACTAGCTGTGCCCGTGACGTCGTCCGCGTGAAATTTGTTTTCAAAACCCCCCGATTTTGAAACAGTCTTCACAGGTGCTCCGCTTATATTGGTCTTAGCCTGATGCTATATAGTCTATAGCCTTCCTCAATAAATGGGCTATCTAACACTAAAAGAAATTTTCAAATCAGATCAGTAGTTCTTGAGATTATCGCGTTCAAACAAACAAACTCTTCAGCTTTATATATTAGTATAAGATAAGATAGGCGACGGTAACCATTTCGTGGCCGTCTATATATTTGCCAGTTTCTCAATTAAAAAAAATAGTAGACTGTTAAAAAGAAATATGTCGTTATGTAGGAGTTTTACAAAGTTACATTTTCTATCGGACGACTGTCCTTTCTTTAGTTGTACTGCTCTTTTGTCTAAGGAGACGTGAACATAGACTATTTTCAGCGAAACGGAAACCTTTTACAAATCCACGTCTTTCACAATTTTTTCTAATCCATACTACTAAGATAGATAGATAACACTTTATTATACACCAATACAAAAATGAACTTAAAGACTAAAATTATATCTAGTTATATACAAAGGGCAGTCTTATCGCTAAACAGAAATCTCTTCCAGACAACCGCAGGAATGAATTGTGATGATAATGGCAATGGTAGTATACGTAACATATAATACGAACTATTTAAACTTTAATAATAATATATAAATGATATATATACTATATATCATTTATGTATTATATAAGTTCATTTATAAACATTTACATATTTTGTAGATATATATATGCAGAAATGTTATATATTCCATAGATATGGTTGGGGTTTGCTGTGAGAGATTCCAATGACACACTAGCCTTTTCATATTATATATGATTTATTGCGTGAGAGCACTGTTTTATGTGGTACATGTAGAAAAGCGAAGGGGAGTAGGTAGACAGGTGGCGCTGCTGTTGCATCGCGCCAATGTTGCAATAGTACAAATAGTTAACAGATATATACTTAATATACATATATATAAAATATATAAATGTTTATAAATGAATTTAAATATCATATTCCAACGACAGGTAGTATTTTTTGATCATAGTTTTAAATATCGCTAGCGATTTTGCTTGTCTGATAGTAACAGGAAGCGCGTTCCACAGCTGTATAGCCTTAACAGTAAAATAATTGTTGTAAAACGTTGAGTTATGCGCAGGAGTGTTCAATTTAAGTTTAGTAGAAGAGCGTAAATTATGAGAGCACGAAATAAGTTCAAAACGTTAAGGTTTTCTGGAAGGAATTGCTTTTTGTGATAAGACTGCCTATTGTTTTCTGTGCTTATACTTCTTGAAATGTATCCTTAATGTTGTGCAATGACGTATATTCTATTCTATAACACTCAATTTTGAACAGGCGTCCAGTTAGACAACTATTCAACAAATTTAAAAATAATAAGTCACCAATTTCGCAAGGATAAGTAGCGCTAATACATGTATTTGGGGCGTTCATTAACCACCGTCTCCGAAACTTGGAGCGGTCTTTATCAACGTCTGTCGATAACAATTAGGCACAAAGAACTTGAAATTGTACAAATTGCCAGATAAAATTGGTATTAAACGACTCATGAGTGCATGCGGAGCGACGCTGAATCTCTGACTCATGTGTTTTGCACTTTTCGTCCGGAGCAGTTGTATTATATGATAAACTAGCTCTTGCCCTCAGCTTTACTGGCGTTAATGTACAGTATGTTTTTACTATTACTTATCAAAAACCTAAATATGAGTTTTTGACAACTTGTGGAATTATTATTTGGCCGTACCAATTTTCATCACCTATCACATCTCTATTCAAGTTTGGTTTTTGAGTTGTAATTGTAGTTGTCTTTGACTAGGGTAATCTATCTCCTTGCTTACTTTCATTGAGATCCGATAGCAGGGAAGGAAGTGGGCAGCACAAGTGTGTTAATTGACTGTTTCCAGCTCACTGTCATAGAAGTGGGCTAATATGAACTAGGGGATACATACGGATTTCAAAATAGGTACTTTTAACCGTGGAGGAACGGAGAAAGAATACGATTTCCTGCGGCCGGGCGGCCTGTCATAAGAGGCGACAAAATATCCCACAGCCAGGTGGTAGGCCATTTGCCCGACTGGATGGCTACCACCCCGGGTCTAAAGTACGTAGCCATAACAACCTTGAGTTGTGTTCCGGCATTAGTGATCAGGTTCCAGTTTCCCTTAAGAGAGCAGCAGCGCATTTGTAGCACCTTTGGTGTTGCAAATGTCCATAGGCGATGGTAACCGCTATCCATCAAGTGGACCGTCTGCTTGTCTGCTGAACTCCTGCAATAAAATAATAAAAAAAGGTAGCCAACAAATGGAGATGATATATAACGAGCGGAATTTAAAATCACTTAGTCACCGTATTATAATAATTAACCAGGTTAACATGGTCTAATAACATTATAATAATTATAAAAAATATAAATCACGGTACTTTATGATTAGTAGTTTTAAATGTCTCGTTGCCACCCACAGTATGACGACGGCTCTAATTTTGTACACGGTTTGGTATGAAAATATAAACGTGAATCACGCCATCTGGAGAGACTACGTCCCGACGACTTATCGGACATCGACGGTATTGATGTAAAATCTCTTGAAGTTTTACTTACAAGCTCTAAAAATAGTTCAACGACTTAGGTTGTGTCTACACTAGTGCGTTGTGATGTTTGTCTTACATCTTCGATTTTCATTTTGTCATGCATATAAAAACAATCACCAGAGGTGATAACCTATCAGCAGTATGCCGACAACGGATACTGAAGTACTTTGACAACATAGCCCGCAAGAACCCAGACAACATGGAGAGACTTGTGGTGACAGGGAACGTTGAAGGCAAGAGACCTCGTAGTAGATCTCCAAATAGATGTATTGACCAGGGTTTTGATCAGCTGGATATGTCATAAATTTAGCCCTCCACCCATGCTTCGATTGATCGAGCGATCGAGGTCAAGGAGAGCAAGTATTCACTGCACTCTAAAGTCACTATACTCAGTAGTCAAAGAACGACTTCGAAGAAGAATAAAAATAATAAGCGATAAAAACATACATTATATATTCCCAGGCTAAGCAACAGCAGAATTCTGGGAATGATTGTAGACACCCAGGCAGTCGCAAATAACAAAACGTTCCTTTACCAAATTTACTATGTCAGGAATTGAAACTAGGAACTCAATTTCATTGAGCTAGACGGGCAAAGTCTTAGACTAAAGACCAAACATGCTTTCTTACTCGTCTATTTTGGCATACGTCTCCCTCACACCGTAAATCTTCATGTTATCCTTCACACGATCCATCCATCTCTTTTTTAGTCTAGCTGTATTTTTGTATTTCCTTCGAGTGACGTATTATTCCTGGGGAGTTTCTTAAATGTTCTTTATGTTACAGTCACACCTGCGTTAGTGTTAAAGATTTAAACTGTGGCCGAATAAGTCTTATTTAAAGCGTTAAAAAATAACGCCGTTGACGCATAGCCACATTAACAATTTCACATCTTAAATATGGTCTGAAAGAGAGTGTCGGGGTGAAGGTAAGGAAAGGAATGCTCCGGGGGTTCGGGCATGTGGAAAGAATGCATGATGAAAGAATGACTAAACAGATATACAATGCAAAAGTGGATGGATGCAGAAGTCGTGGAAGGCCACGACACACCTTCCATGATCAAATTGATCGTGTACTAGCAGAAGGTGATGTCAGGAGCCTTAAGAACAGACGAGCTTGCATGACAAGAGTTATGAATGTCAAAGAGGCAAGTGAGGTGTGTAAGAATAAGCCTAAATGGCACTCTGTTGTTCGTGCCTACCCCGCAAGGGAACTGGCGTGAAGTTATGTATGTATGTATGTACATCTTAAATAACGCATTAAAACCATCGCCATATCTGCGTGAAATAGCCTGTACCGTAACACTATCGCAGATGAAGCCGCACCATCAACAGAACATGGTTTGAATGATATCTTTTGGGTTAATCCTATCGGTTAAACATTATTTTTGTCAAATCATTTTTTTCCTCATTACATGTCCATACCACTTCAATCTTACTGTCAAATTTTCAGGCACACCTACAATTTTCAAAGATCCCCTTATGTACCCACTCGTTCCTCACTTCACACATTCTCGTAATACCACACATCTATCTCATACTTACGTAAGACCCATTGCATACTTTATTAATGGCCGATTCTAAGTATACAGCGGATGGTTAATTAATTTCATAAACCGTGTAATAAATATTTGAAATTCAACAGTTTCGTACTGAGACGATATAGAAAGTCATTGTGTTCTCGAAACCTACATAGCCATTGGTTTGTCGGAGCGTTACAATTATACTGTGGTCTTAGATGCGTCGTGAAATTGTTTAGGAAACTAGTAAAAGTGTTGTTGTATATGCGAGGCGCTGAGCCTTTTGGTTTAGATAGAAACGCAGTGGGAGCGGCGTGGAAATCGGAAGCAGATGCAAGGTTCGAGAGAAACTTTTTAAAACCAAATTAAAAAGTACATACATACATACATAACTTCACGCCAGTTCCCTTGCGGAGTAGGCACGAACAACAGACCGCCATTTAGGCTTATTCTTACACACCTCACTTGCTTCTTTGACATTCATAACTCTTGTCATGCACGCTCGTCTGTTCTTAAGGCTCCTGACATCACCTTCTGCTAGTACACGATCAATTTGATCATGGAAGGTGTGTCATGGCCTTCTACGACTTCTGCATCCATCCACTTTTGCATTGTATATCTGTTTAGTCATTCTTTCATCATGCATTCTTCCCACATGCCCGAACCACCGGAGCATTCTTTTCCTTACCTTCACCCCGACACTCTCTTTCAGACCAACTCTCTTTCTTACTTGGGTATTACGAACGCGGTCCGCGAGCATCACTCCGCAGATTTTGCGCAGTGCTCGCATCTCGACCGCTTTTACTCTACTTTCATGCTCTCTCTTCCATACCCAACTGTCAGCACCGCGTTGTGTATGGCAAGCTGGGCCTTCTGGCAAATTAAAAAGTAACTTGCTAAAAAATGGATACTACACTATTGAAGCATACTTAAATGACAAAACTTCATGTACATAGCAGCTCGCTCAAACCTCTTATACTATATTTTGTATAACGTTTTTATCTTGCCAAACATGTAAGGAATTTATGGAGATATATTGCAGCATAAAACTTTAGTACGTCATGTCATTACTATAATTATAATATAATAATATTTTTTTCAACACACTTGCTCATAAAGTGGCTCTATGGTTACCGCAATTAGGCACAGAATGACACCCATTATCAAACTGTGAGTAAAAAACATTATAACTCACTAGTGAGTTATAGATTTTTTTTTTAAATTTTATTGGTTGAGTTGCTTTGTTCTTAAAAAAGTTTTTATTAAAAAAAAAAGATCTTGTTCTATAGAACAAATAAATTAATGTTCCTATTGCTTGCTCATTTCATGCAACTTCTTATTTAAATAGATAATTTTAACTCGTACGTGTTTAATAAATAAAACTTTCACTCATATATAACTTTTTTTTATCTACTAAATAAAATGAGTTTTTGTTGTTATTTTATTCACAAGTGTGTTGAAAAACGTCGTATGATACACGTGTGTATTGATGATTACCGTCCTCGGCTCTCTTAAGACCCTCGCCTACGGCTCGAGTCTCAATGGCGCCTCGGCGGTAATCACCAATGTTACACACTAGTACCATAATGTACTATTTCTCCTTTTATTGTGTCTTTGTTTTATTGGGTATGCACTGTTTGCTACAACTCCATTAATTCTTCAAAGTAATTCTATAATATACTTCTGTATAAAACTTATAAAAAAAAGAACTTGAGATATAAATAGAATAAGAAATATAAAGAAAGTCATTTTAAGCTAAACGTGTTGCTGGGGAATTTCTTGCCGCTTCTTCACCTAAACAGCAATAATACGTTGCGAAGCGGTATACATAGAATAGGAAGTAAAATTAATTTTAACTTATATGTATAATCTTCAAAAAGTCTTCTCCAGTGGAATGAATTTTGAAGAAAAAATTTTGAATTTGAATTTGAAAACGTATATCTACTTCTGAACACAGTTTTCGCGAGGCATAAAGCTGGTAATGGATTGACGAAATACGCAAGGTCACCGACGGGGACCGGATGAGGTAGATCGTGATACACGGTGCTTTCGGGAAGGTCTACGTTCAGCAGCGTATAACGATATACTTGACAGACAAAACAAATGAGACCTTTTTTATCATCTTACAACACGCCGGGGCAGTCTAGATTTTGTACGAAGTTCCTGTCAATTTTTCAGTAACGGATACAACTTTCAAAGATCCCCTTAGGTACCATTCTATCCGTGCAGGAACGGAGAAAGAATACAATTTCCTGCGGCCGAGCGGCCTGTCGTAAGAGGCGACTTAACAACCCACAGCCAGGTGGTAGGGCATTTCCCCGACTGGATGGCTACCACACCTGGTCTAAAGTATGTCTCCATAACAACCTTCAGTATTGTTCCGGCATTAGTGACCAGGTTCCAGTCTCCCTTAAGAGTCCATAGGCGATGGTAACCGCTTTCCATCAAGTGGGCCGTCTGCCTGTCTGCTGAATTCCTGCAATAAAAAATAAAATAAAAAATCGTATCTTATTCTTAATTAAGGGCGGGGTATGTCTTTCAGAGTGGAGTGTAAAAGGCTGGCCTTATGTGGAAGTACTTTTTCCACGCTTAAGGAAGAAATAATACACAATATATGGCGGCTATATCAATGTTTGTCACGATGATTAATGTTATCTTGTTAGTTCTATTTCTCGTGTTGTGACAGTGAAGACGAAATCTCTTCTTATCGGTTATGATTATTGTGCCAGATTATATGTCTATTATTGTATTTATGCAGTTTCTTTATTTAATCTAATACATATTTTATTTATCGTTTTAATACAGTCGTATGGAATCAGCTCAGATGTTCCGCGACTGGTTTCTGGCATACATATTCCTTCCTTAGGGAACAACGGGATGTAGTAATGTATTTAAAATATACCAAATCTCGATTAAATGGTTTTTTAGCATTTCGTAGACGTGTAACGAAAACAGTGGACGGTCTCCTCTACTGAATAAACCCTTCAATGTCTGTGATATTAATGAACTTAATCGACGTTTTTAATTCTACTTAGATTCTCTTGTCTATGCTTGAAACAAAACTGGATTTCAAATATATATTTGAAATCCAAACAGTTTATATATATCGTGTTTCTTTATATGTATTTTAGAATGGCTTTCGGGCATATACCGGTGCCCGTCTCCAACGTATAAAGTGTAAATGTTTGCCAATATTATTGGTTCATCTGTACCAACACGAAAAAAAAATAAGACTTCGAATAACATAAGACTAAGACTGATCATAATAAAAAAAACACAGATTAAATTTGACAATTGTGTTGTTTAATTATCTTTATAATTTTTCTGTGACTCCCGATTGTGTTGGGACCTTTGCTTTTTCTTTACTCAATAATTATACATTACAAAGGTACTATTTTTCAATCACCAGATAAAAGTTATTCATAGAATAAAATACAACACGGGTAAATTAAAAATGACAGTTGCATGAATAAAACAGCTGAATTGTTTCATTTTTGCATTTCTGATTTTTCAAGTGACACAGTTTAGTCAGATTACAATTTATACGACTGATATCTTTCACCTGATGATTGAAAATAGGCCCAAAAAAAGTATATTGACCAGTCTGTAAAAAATAAAAGATAAACTGCAAAGACTAGTATATATTTTTCATTTTTTATTGCAGGAGTTCAGCAGACAGGCAGACGGCCCACTTAATGGAAAGCGGTTACCATCGCCTATGGACATTTGCAACACCAAAGGTGCTACAAATGCGCTGCTGCTCTCTTAAGGGTCACTGGAACCTGGTCACTAATGCCGGAACGCAACTCAAGGTTGTTATGGCGACATTCTTTTGACCAGGGGTGGTAGCCATTCAGTCGGGCAAATGCCCTACCACCTGGCTATAGGTTGTTTAGTCGCCTCTTACGACAGGCCGCCCGGCCGCAGGAAATTGTATTCTTGAAGGTATTTCTTATATGTACGAGTCTTTATACTATTGTATTACACCATCTCGTATAAATTTATAAATAGCAATTAAAATGAGTTCATAGCAAATGAAAATACCTATGACTCTTGACTCTTTTAAACAATGTCTTCGCTCGAAATAACTGAGTCATTTTGTGGACACCTGCTTCTGAAAAGTTATCGAAATATAAGACTAAATTTGAAAAGTTAAATTATAACGGTTTTCAACTATAAGATAAATAGCATATGATTTGTCAAAATTAAAGAAACCTCTGCTGACGGCCCAACTGTGATGGAAAGCGGTTACCGTCGCCTATGGACATTAGCGATACCAGTGGTGCTGCCGGCCTTGAAGGAGAAACTGGAACCTGGCCACTGATGCCGGAACAGAACTCAAAGTTGTGATGGCTGCATGCTCTAGACCAGGGCTGGTAGCCATCCAGTCGTGCAAATGCCCTACCATCTGGCTATGGGTTGTTTTGTCGCCTTTTACGACAGCCCGCCCGGCTGCAGGAATTAGTAGTATTTTTTTCCTTTCCTTCAAGGAGAAAACACGGAGTTACAGAAGTGTTTCATAAATCCTAATCAATTTCGATATAGTCCCCGATGATCTTTGATACGCAGTTTTAATTAAGAAAAGACTTTTTATTAATCGCAGTTTGTTTAATTCCAGGTGGAAATGGCGTGTGAACTGAGGAAACCGCTATTTGTTCACGAGAAGGAAGCGCAGGACGACCTCATAAAGATTTTGGATGAGTTCGGTACTCGGTTACCAGCGGTGGTCATCCACTCATTCACCGGCTCCGTAGAACAGGGCATGAAGTATATTGAAAAGGGATTCTACTTAGGTAAATGTCTTCGTATATAAATTAATGTACTATTGCCACGATTTTCACAGGCAGAGGTATAGGAAAACTTGCAGAGTAACTTCTGTATTGTTGTGTCGGACTGATTCCTCCAGCGAGTTTCCTGTCAATTGTAGTGTATAAATGCGGGGAAGAACTACACGCCCTTACCTTGGTAGGTTCGATATTGACATTGTGCCCTGAGCACTACTGACTTCTATTGTTACCCCTGGACAGGTTGCTGTCATGTTATTTTATGCCTGTGTTACATTTTAGATTGGATATAATAGATAAATTATACACACATACTAGAGTTTACCCCGCGGCTGAGCCGAGGGTCAACATCTAGTGCGTGCCTCCTGTTTAAAGAGGTTACAACACATTCGATTCGCTTCATTTTATATCGCAAACTATCCCAACTTCCGGATGAAAAGTATTTATGCTAATTTTCGGTATTAATAGTACATGTGTACACCAAAATTACCAAATCGACCACGTCTACCATATCTACCGCATCGATCAAATAGAGCCATCCCGATCACATCGACCAAATCGACCACATCGATCAAATCGACCATACCGACCACACAGACCAAATCGACCAAAATTACCAAGTTAACTAAAAAGACGAAAATGGCAAATCACAAAATAAAAACCTATTCTGCTTTCTGGGATAATGTTTACATAAATCTATCCCCAAACTTATCCCATTATCGGGGATGAAAAGTATCCCTTGTCCATCCTCGGTATTAAAATTTAATACATTACAATATAAGGGCAAAGCATTTCATTCATTTCACAACTTTAAAAGATATTTCATGAACACTTTACTTCAAGTTAAATACTTCTATTAAAAGCCAGCAAAACAAGAGGTGTCTTAACTACATTATTTATTTTAAAGACCATGAAAAACTATCTATGCTAACATCAACATAATAAGAAACTTATATTCTTAACTTCTGTACTCTTTTCGAGTACTAGCAGTCACGGCCAATACTGCTTGGTAATATTCAACATAGCTTCGCTATGTTCGGCAGACGAACACCGAATGCTCCGTACTAGGCGATTTCGCCTCCTTTTATATTGGCGACCCAACAACACCCTGTTTACATTTTAGCGATCTTAAAATCATTACAATACGATCTTCGATTACTTTTAGTAAAGGAGAGAATTTTTGCAACGGCTTAAGTTGTCATATATTTCCTTCTTATGTAGTTTTGTACAAGTTTACTTTAATAGTCGTGGACATTATGAAGATGTTTAATGTATATACTCGGATGTTACAGTTTAACAACTATTTTGACTTAAATAGCGATTTCTTTACTTATTTACTGCCACAAATAAATGACTTAACAGTTAGCGATTACTTAATGAGAAACTTATATAGCAATGTAAAACATACATTGATATAATTTCAGGTATAACAGGATACATCTGCAAAGATAAGTCCGACGGTGGCATAAGGAGGTTGCTCTCTGAGAGGATGCTGCCTTTGGACAAGTTGCTGGTGGAAACTGACTCCCCCTTCATGTACCCCAACATGAGGGCTTCAAAGTTGCCCTTGCACGTCAAGGATTCCCTAACAGAGAGGTGATCTAATTTTTTTGCGGTAATCTTTGTTAAGATGTAAATCTAAAAGTGAGTTTGTATCTGGTCATCCTTCATACAGTCCATCCATTCATTTTTCGTGAGATATGCATTTAATGATCTGTGGGCGCAATCGCCCTTAAAAGCGACTCACCCTTGACCGCGACTCGCACAGGACCACGATCCTGCGAGCGGGGCGCGGTCGGGTATAACAAAGACCAGTCGCACATAATGGCCTCCTTATTATGAACATTTTTAGTGTTACCATGTTAACAGGCATTCAATATACATAAAGTATAAAGTAAGTGGTTGTTTCAACTAAACACCTCTACCACTACAGATCCGTTTTCGTCGATCTATGAAACCATAATAACAATCATATAACCCATAAGTCATCCTTGCACAAAGCGAACTTGAAACAACATTTCCTCACAGCGAAGTCCATAACCCTAGTACATTTGAGGGCCTCTGTGGTTGAGCAGGCTAAGCCTTTGCCGGCGTAGCTCACTGCAACGCAGAGGCTCCGGGTTCGATTCCTGGTATAGTAAATTTCGGAAACGTTTTTTAATCGTTATTTACTATGGTCTGGGTGTCTGGGATCGGCCCCAGAGTAGTCCGTTGTATATTACCCATAACACAAGTGTAACTTGCTTAATTTGGGGATATACAATATATGTGTTTGTCTGCCGATTATTTATTTATTTATTATTTAGAGATTGAACATTCACACAGGTTACATTGCATAATTTTTTTGATCTTGGTGGTATTTGCCCCGAAAATTTCGACTATCCCAATAAATAATCTATACCATATTCCAGGATGCAAAGTATCCTATGTCCGTTCTCGGTATTGAGACTACATATATGACAAACAGGAAAAACGGTCCAGTAGATTTTCCATGAAAGCCTAACAGGTTAATCGTTTCATTCCCAATTCATAATATCGGTATGAAGTTTTAATATAGTATTTTTTTACGTTTTCACGACTAGCAGACAGATTTTATTTGATTTTCACTCCGCGACTGCACATCAAATGTTTTTAAATTTCAGGTCAATGAACTTTGTGAATCGTTACTGCACCTTCCAACGCAACGAGCCCTGTGCTCTTCCAGCTATCGTGGAGCTGATCGCTGGTTTCCTCGGCAGGAGTCCTGAGGATGTTGCACTCGCTACAGCGTTCAACGCACTGAAGCTCTTCGGACTGAGCCAGTAAGGTACAGGCGAGTTTAAAGTATTTATCTATCGGGTTGCCAGCTTTGGGAGATGTGAAATTATTTGATCGGCTTTTATAGAATTAATGGTTGATACCAAAATTGTTATTGGATTTTAAATTGATGCTTGACTTAGCAATGAACGATCAAGAATATTTTTCATGATTACCTAAATTTGGTGATTCGAAAGTGACATAATTTTCGATAGAAATGATTGTTATTGCAATTATGTTACAGTTCTCTTACTAATATTTTTGAAAATCGTCATTTTTTTTGTAAGTGATACGCCGTAGTGATACAACATGCGATACTTTGATACAAATGACGCAGCTAGTAGGTATATTACAGTAGCATCGGCTTGAGATGGTTTTGAAACTACATTATATAGTATGAAATGTATAAAAATTTATAAAAAGATATATGCATATACTTACTTATAGAGACCTGTTGAAATATATTATGCAAGAAATCTTATCACAGTGATACATGATTATTTCAAGTAGATTTTACATTATAAAATAGAATGATTCCAGTTATTGCGATAGTTACTCGCAATACAATTTTTGTACGATTTATATAATTTTGTTGCGGTCTGGGTGCACCATGCATCATTTGTATCTTTGATACAGTAGCGTAATAAAAAGATGTATGTTCTTGATCAATAATAATATAATTCGTTTATGTACGCTGTGCAGTAACGGTATTTTATATTAAACCACATACTGCGCAGCCAGGTTGTTAAATAAAGATGCTTAGAAAATTTGGCGAAATTTATAAATTAAGTTTGAATTTTTTTAAATATTGTTAGTAAGAGAACTTTTTATATACTAAAGAATCGACAAAGCCTTATTATAAAAACACACGCTTTATATTAAATGTGCCTTTTCAATTGTGATTACAATAAGATTTTCAATTAAGTAATGTCCGAAAAATGACGGACATATTCGGCGGGATACAAGCAATGATTCGGAGTTTAACGTTGTGCATTTTGGAAAATTTCTTCAAGGGATTTATGACCCTGCTGTCTGTACATAGTCTCAGTAACAAGCAGGCTACTTCCAAACAAAGTTATATATAAACTACAACCATGGAGAAATAATACCAAAAAATACTAAAAATGACAATTGCCCTGTTAAAATCTTGCGTTTCATTTTTCAATGTAAGGAACAACACCAATAGAGTTAAAATTAACATTTTTTTTATATATTTTCAAATATATAATTAGATCATGTCAGTTAAAAATTGAAAGACCACACATCTTTCGCTGATTTGGTTTAAAAATATATTAGAAACTAGCTAACCCGTGCCCAATTCGTTGGGCGTCGTTAAAAAATACACATGCAACCACGCACACACGCACGCATATAAAAGGTTAATTAAGCATTGTAACCTTTAATTAATTAATAAACGCAGAAAGCGCTCGCAGTGCCTCGTACGAGGATGTGCGCAATTCTTGCGTGGAATGTCATTGCTGTAACACATTTGACAGGCGTTCCCGTGCCCGCTTCGCTGGACGTAAAACATTTTTACTTTTTTGATTCATTAATCACAATTATAAATTTTACTCGGGAATAATGTAGCTTTGTACTGGTAAAAGAATTTTCAAAATCGAATCAGCAGTGCCGGAGATTACTCCGAACATCCAAACTCAAAAACTTTACCTCTTTATGATATTAGTATAATTATATAAAACCTGAATTACATGGTTCAAGGAAAAGCGAAGAAATGAAAGGAAACGATGAGATATAATGATTCAATTTTACATTTACATGTATCACTTTGGTTTTTTCAGAAATATTCAAAGACACAAGTGAACTGTGTAACATCGGCTTAGTAATAGTTTAGTTGAAGGTCTAGCGGTGTTGTTCTAAATCAAAACCCAAGAGAAAAACAACTTCTAGCATTAGTTAGAAACGTATGACTTTACTGGATATATCATTCCTAGTTTTCTTCCATACTGTAACTCAATTTCCCGCATTTAAGTGAAAAGGGAAGCTAAGTTCACTGAATCCAATTTATCAAGCAATAGATGTTTAAACTACCTCTTTGTGACAGTCTGTGAGTCGCTTAATATTCCAAAATGCACAGCTAAACTGTATATTGTCTTCTTCATACGTCATCGATGATAACATTTTTATTGAGAAATTCATATATTTTTGTGGTGCGGTATAGTTACAGGGCACATTTATTTGAGATATAAAAGTAACTTTGGGTGGTTATAAAAAAAAAACGTGTGCATCTCGGGATGCCCGACAGAAGTGATAACTTAAACTAATCGAAGTTAAACTATTTAATATTGAAATTGTTTAACTTGAGAAAAGCTTAGGTTATTACTTAAATTTTATGTATATAGCCCGTGGGCTAGAGTGAGAGAGAGGAGGAGCCTGCCTACCGCTGCCGTATGCGTGAGAGAAAGGGAAGCCAGGCAGACTGGCGCCGTAACGCGTTACGTAACGAAAAGTTCGGATCTGTTCATAATAAATAAATGTGCCCTATAACTATACCCCACCCATTTTTTTGGAACAGACTCGAAAAATATTTCAATACTCACGATAACGTTCATCGTTTAATTGCATTTCGAATAAATTAATGAACGACCATATTTTTTGTGGAATTGCGATATATTTGAGGCTATTGGCATGTTTTTGAGATACTTTTGCAAACTTTTGTTTTCTGTTCGGTAAGGAATATATTATGTATGATAAGTTGGTGAAATTGTTAGGTTTAATTATAGCCCATGTTAACAATGCTATATGGCTGAATATATTTCAGAAGAAATATTATATTTCTATATTTTGTTAAGCATGTAAAGGATTAAAAAAGCCATAGTTGGCGTCCCCCCCTCATATATTGTCACACTGTTAATTTATTCACAATATTAAGAATTCTTAATACTTTGAATAACATTTTTTTTAAATATTGTAGCCATACAATGATGATAATATTATTATTCCTATGGGTAGAAAATAAAAAATATATACTAAGATTGCCTAATATTTTGAATAAATTGACAGATTGCCAACAATTCCCCTAATAATAATATCCACGTAAACTACGAATAAAAGTTAAATGCATCCCTGAAATTCGTACAAATCATTGCGCAGAACACAGGTGTAAGGGTTCACGGACTAGCATGCCATCTCTTTCGCACTACACCCTGTTCGGTGTAATAAACTTGACTGAACCTGCGGAAACTTATCTAGCTAATTTCTCTATAGATGCACTTAAGTTTTGGGTCTACTGTGTCATCGCGTAGTGTCGTAATGAACAGTTTAATGATGGTCCACAGGAGAAAAGTATTGGATGGATGTATGGATGCAATAAGCTTGAAAAGTATCTCAAAATTGCCAAACACCATACTAACATTAACATCCAAGTGAAATCTTGCCATTTCATATGATTTAAATTATTTTTAATAATGTAGATAAATGCCTCTCTAAAACAATGAAGGATCGTATGACGAATGTTATCTAGATGTTGAATGACGCTTCAAAGGAGCGCATGGCTCTATATGGCAAACTTTAGGTATATCAACGTCAAATGTTGCCAGGACTATTGCATAATCACTTATGGTTTACCATAGAATTTATGATAAAATTCTTACTAAAAGGAGACGGGATATTTGGACCACAGAAATGTAATTATTTGTTATATTTTCTATTACAAAATGGAAAACGTCAGCTCTAATTCTATGTGGAGGTCGAGAAATATTAAAAATAAGGTTACAAATAAAATAAATTATTGATGACCATAATCAAAATAGTATAATAACACTTAAACCACACTATTAATTCATTCAAAATAACTAAACCCATTACATTTAAAAATATGTTGACATTAAAAGAAATCGTAAAATCAGTCACATTTTTTTACAATCTGGGCCCAAAAATGTATGAAAGCATGTCTGCCCATCTCCTCTATGGCTTCTCCATATTGAATGCAGATTGACTGTGCGATACACGATCTTGTATGAAAAAGTTCCCATATGTTAGATATCAAAACGCGCAATGCGTGTTTATTTGATAGTTATATTCCAAATATAACACGATCGTGTACTTGACATCTCAATTAGTGGGAGAGAGTCAGTTTAAAAACTATGCAAAACCATTCTACTTTTAACCAGTGAAATAGTTACCAAAACAGTTTTATATCTGCAGAGGTCCAAACGCAATTGAAATATTTTGTAAAGTTTGTCATATACAGCCTTGAAAAGACTGTTTTTAACAACTGGCAACACCTAGAATATCAAAGTTTTTTTATACATTGCCAGTGGTTGATAACATTTTTTAAAATTTGTGAGACGATAATTTGATTTTGCAAAATCATTTTTTTATTTTGGAATAATATGAGCAAGTGTTTTTACGTTACAAAAGCGTACCTGAAACGCTGAAAGTCCAAAAAATGCCATTAATTTAATAAGTAATGTAAAAATGACTTGGTTAATCTATGCCACATAATATTAAAATATATGACCGATTTATTTTGTGTATAATTATTATTTAAATTTAGGTTTACGTTCGTTTTGTTGCTATTGGATTATATATAATAAAAAATAATAATTTATCATGAAATTATTTTCTATAATAAAAAATTCACACTGCGTTTTTTTTTCGGAAAGCAATTTCATGACAAAGCAAAACGTATGCTTTAATTGCGAGCATTTCCGATGGCGACAACTGGAACGCTACGCCTCTACGTTTTTTTATGTAGCTTCTTATGTTTATTCGTGAATTGTGCACTCGCTCTTTATTATAGGTGGCAATAGTCTGCATTAGTCAGTTTGATCTCAAATACATAATTGTTGTTTTTTATTATACTTTTTTCGACTGAACTATTTAATGCGACATTGGCGTGTATTTTATTTTTCTTGATGCCAAAACACTGTTAGAGATTTTTGCAGTTGGTAACATTTTTGATGAAAATACGCCAAGAGAAATTTTATATTGAGCGTAATAATTAGAAGCAAATCCTTTTGATTTTTGTATAAAATACGGTTGTTGATATTTCAAGAGGGTTTGTGTTTAATTTCGTGGTAGTCGATATGAACATGCAATAATTAATATATTATCTGTTGCCACCATCTTCTTTAGCACGGTGTTAGGTTTAATAATAAGTTAAAAGTTTTTATTTGCAATGAAAATGCGAAGTGAAGAGAAATTATTTTAGGAATAGAGATTAACATTTATTTTGTTACTGTAGTGATTTTTCGTATTTTCATTGTAGTTAAGTAATGAGCTCTGCGCAGGGCACTTTCCTAATCGAATTATTTATTACTTTTTTCATCGAATACATTTTGTAAATAGTTGTATTTAATTAAGTAAAATTACACAAGGAGCACTGTATGGATATAAGTTATTTTTGAACTTTTGGTTTAAGTCCACGTTGAGAAAATCACGATTCAATCTTTCTATGATTTTCGTATAAATATATAGTTCTTATATATATTCAGCTTTAGTTACAGAAAATTCCTGTTACGTCAAATTGACAGTTGGTAAAGTCATTGATATCAAAATGGCGGACTTGTTTTTATGTATGTCATGTTACTATTATAATATGTTACATATTTACATGTATTGTAATGTATGGTTGAATTATTATTTAGATAGTACATTCTTCTGTTTAAGTTCCGTATCGGATTTTAATTCGTGGAAAGAAACTGTTAAGAGACGATAAAGGTCTTGAGGTTATTATGGCGGCATAACATAAGAGGAACTAATTGATAATGAAATTGAAAAAAATGTTGGCACCCCAGTATACTGATTATAGCACCTTAATATTTTATTCAAAACATTGAATTTTTTTATTACAAAATATCTTATGGCCACAAAGCTATATAATGCACATAAGCAATAAATTATAAAATAAAAAATATTAAGATTTTTAATATTTTGAATAAATTGACTGGATGGCAACCATTGGGTGGGGGTGCCAACAATGGTGTAGTTAAAACCTTATACCGTTTAAATGCGAGGCAGATATAGTTATTAACAAACTTTGTGTTTTCTCAACGTGTTATTAAAAGAGGCAAGCAATATAATTTAGTTATAATATCTCCATATAGTGTTCCTTTATTAAATGTAATTTTAATGCTGGTAGTCACAACGAAATCAAAGACTGCAAGTATTAAACAAGATTATAATAAAAAATATAATGAAAAATTGACATGTTTTTTTGTGAAATAAATAAAAATAATTTTTACGTGTTTTTTTTTAAGTATTTAATCATATAATGTTTAGGAGTATTGTTATTGATTCCTTTATATTTTTTGACAATCACTTTGTTAATAGCTGTAAGGTGTTTTGGCCATTGTATATTTGATAATTTTTGGCGCTGGCGTCGTTTTTAACTGACAGTTTAGTGTCAATTTTCTATCTGACTGTATTGTTGTCTATGGTATTAAATAGTACAAAGCACTTTTAGAAATGTTTACTACTGTTGCGATATTTGCTATAATTTGCAAGTACGAAGAGATGTTTTGTTCTAACAAATTGATTATAATCTCACGAAATGGCTGGTAAAGGCAATTTTACAATGAGCTAGTTTCAAATGAAGAATGTCATATTTGACAGTGTTAAGGTGATACCAGCGCCAAAAATCGAGTTTACTGGAAAACTGTGTTGAATGTAAAAATATTTATATGAGAATATATTTTGCTGTTGGTGAAATGTATTGATTCGTTTCCCAGTGAGCTGCGTGTACAATGGCCTTCGCGATGCATTGTAGTGCCTTCGACAAAACGTCCTTTTGTGATACAATTATATTTCATAGATTGTACAGATTATTTCTTTCAAATATACAAAATAAATATTTGATAGTTGTTTTATTTTAACATGTCATATCTGCGAATAGATAACTGATTGTGAACGCCTTTTTATCTCAATAGGGGTTCAATATGTTATGTATTCTTTTATTGCCGCTGATGTAGTGTGCGTTGACCCTTATTATTAAATTATTTGTATATACGTTTACCTTAAAATCATCATGTGAAACGAAAAAACATGTATACGTTAATTGATATGAGAAGGAAATGATCATCATAGGGTAAAAATTGAGAGAAAACAATATATGTATTTATATTTATTTACAATTTGGGCAGTCGAGGTTCTTAACTAAATTCAATTTTACATAACAATTATAGCGGGAATTCAAAACAAAGAACTGTCGAATAGTTGGTTCCAATACTTTATGAATGGTTGAATAAAACGAGGATTGTGGTACATAGCATGAAGTATGTCATAATTATTTAAAAAAATAAATGATAAAGTATATTATTGTACATAGTACTACATAACTGGGTAGAAATTGGCCAGGTCCTAGCAATAAATTATAGGATCTATATACGGTCCATCTCCGAGAACTTAGAAGATATTTGATTAGGAGCAATTAAAGTAATCAATTAACACTGAGATTTACATAATATGATTGACAACTTAATCCTCGTTATTTACTGTTAATGAGCCATTTAAAACTGAGTGTGGCAGAAAGCCTTATTTAATTTTACGACTACTTATTAACCGACTCCAAAAGAAGGAGGATCTCAGTAACGTGTTTATTTGTCTTTTATTTTATCTATACATACTGATAGATTGCTCTAAATAAGAGACGTGAGTCGTGGTAGCGTAATGGCTAGCGCATGCGTCCCGGAATCAGAGGGCGCGGGTTCGATCCTGGCAAGAATGCATGCACCACTTAGTCAGTTTTCTGATCTAATGTGCATATTGTTACAATTACCACGTGCTAACAACGGTGAAGGAAAACATCGTGATGCAACCTGCACATCGAGATAACCAATGTGTCAAACTTGCCAAGCCGCCTTGGGCAAGCGTGGCGGGTATACTGTCCGTTCCCTATAATGGGAGGCCCGAGCCCAGCAGTGGGACTTTTATGGGCTGATATTATTAAGAGACGTTAGCGGGGTTAAAACGGACTCCTTCTAAAATCATATAAGGAACTAGCTGTGCCCGCCACTTCATTCGCGACTTTTAACTTTATATTTCTACTTTTTAAATCCAAAAAGAGATTGTTAAATGTCAATGTGACACAAATGTAAAGCAATATCCTTCGCATGTCAGTTTATATACTAGATATAATATAGCGTCATACAAAATTTTCATAATTCATATTTTGTATAAGTTGCCGTTCTAGGACCGAAATCGGCTATGCACATTCAAAACCTAGCAACTGACATTTTTTTTTCTAAATAATTGTTTGCAAATACACACGATTTACATCCACAATCTGAGCAAATTATGCTTGTGCAATGGGTAATAAATATATAACAGTCAATCATAAAAAAGTTTACACGAATATATTTTGAAAGAGCAATTTTCAAGAAAAAAAAAGCATGTGATTGTGTAGAATGTACAAAAATCGCAACAAAATTATGTCAGTTATAACTAGGATTTGAAAAGAGGCAACCGAACAATGTCTAAATATTCTAAAATCACAGCTGTGAAAAATAACAGGACGAATAATGAAATTAGCTTTTATCTAAATTCCTCACGACGGCCGGTGGGGGGGATGTCAGAACTTTTCTCGATAACCTCGCTTGCCCGGAGACTGGGTCCCGACCGAAATATTTAACTTGTATCTCTGAACCTATGTCCAAGCCTAGCACTGATGGGTGCATTATCTGAAATTAATGAAACAATTATATAGGAGACCGAAAAGCAGGGCTTGAAATACCAGCAAAAACATGTTATCGTTATATTAAAAATAAATGTCATAAAACTTAACTTTATTTCTAGAATATTCTATCGGTAAATAAATATAAGGTTAATGTTAATTTTACCGTTATAATTATGTTTTGTTACCATCATCGCACTCCTTTACTCGCAGATTGTTTTTTTTTATTTTTTATTATTGCAGGAGTTCAGCAGACAGGCAGACGGCCCACTTGATGGATAGCGGTTACCATCGCCTGTGGACATTTGCAACGCCAAAGGTGCTACAGATGCGCTGCTGCTCTCTTAAGGGAGACTGGAACCTGGTCACTAATGCCGGAACACAACTCAAGGTTGTTATGGCGACGTACTTTAGACCCGGGGTGGTCGCCATCCAGTCGAACAAATACCCTACCACCTGGCTGTGGGTTGTTTAGTCGCCTCTTACGACAGGCCGCCAGGCCGCAGGAAATTGTATTCTTTCTCCGTTCCTGCACGGATAAAAAGATTGTCAAACAGCATTAATGCTAAGAACACGCGTACATGTACATTGTACATGTTTATCAACGGTAAACAAAAGAATATCGGTAAGTATAACGTTAAACATAAGATTATTAACGTTATATTTAACGTTAATATTTTCTTAAGTTTTCGCCACTTGTATACATAATAAAACTACGTTTTAACGGTTTTAAACGTGGTAATTTTATTTGATTTTAGTCTTTCCGACGTTTCGGCCACTTTTCAGTGGCCGTGATCACGGAAGACAAAGATGTCAAGTGTCAACGAGTATTGTTAAAGTTTTATTTAGCCTACCGCCAACTTGTTAATTTTAATTTTGTTTATGGTTATTATTTACTCTATGGGAGCCTAATCTAATTTACTACCGCATCGCAACATGTTATGGCTTGAAGAGAAGAAGCGGCGCAAGAAACTCTTCAGCAAACATGCCTATTATTAGTTATATTTAACGTTAAATTTATAAATGCTACTTAAATAACGGTAGAAAATCGTACCACTAGGGCATTATTTTTTTCGAAAATACCGTTAACTGCACCTTTAAAGTGAAATGGTAACGTTTTCAAATCAGTTGAAAGGATTATTAAAATGGAGTAACAGTATCCCATTTTATTTGATTAAGGGTATTGACAAAAAATTGACCACTTTCAATATTATTTACAAGAACCTGCAATTTACATGAAAGACTATGATTTAAATATTTACCTTTCTGTGGTCCAACTGAGTGTTATGAACCAAGGCAGGTGCCATTCCAGGGTACAGGGTCACAAGTACCCCGATATCCTTGATCTCAACCACTTTTGCCTTGTAAATGGCACCGAATTCCAATTCGGGAGTTCTTTCCGTGGACAGCCATGATGCTATTCTGGACCTTGCTTCGTCCATTGCCGTTTGGGATGGTGCGAACACACTGTATTTGGTTTCGTCTATTGGTGTTACCTGTTGCAAATAAGAGACTAAGAGATCATATCAAAATTAAGAGTATTATATCGAAGACAGTGCAAAATGAAGCAATTGGCACTGTTTCATCATAAGACAAAATTGAATCAACACAGTTTAATTTTTTTAATGCAATAAGTAAAAAACATGAGTCAGATTCTAATTAATAATTGATTTGTTAAGGTAACCTTAATCAGGTTACAATTTTTAATTTCATTACAATAAAATGAATCAATTTAGTAAGATTACAATTATTAAATTCATAATAAAAACTGAATCGACTGAATCAGATTAGAATTAATAAATCAATTAAGGTAAACAGATTAGAATTATAAAATATATATATAAAAATCAATTGCTGTTCGTTAGTCTCGCTAAAACTCGAGAACAGCTGGACTGATTTGGCTAATTTTGGTTTTGAGTTATTTGTGGAAGTCCAGGGCAGGTTTAAAAGGTGAGTAAATATGAAAAAAAAATGCTTGGAATATAGTAAAAACAACAATTTCGCTTTCCCTTAGAAACTATTCCTACCGTTCTGAGGCGGTATGAAGTTTGCCGGGTCAGCTAGTTATTAATATAACTAAGTATACTGGATCAACTGATTAAATTAAAATGATTAAATTCATTATTAAAAACTGAATCACCTGCGTCAGATTACAACTAATAAATCAGTTAAGATACACTCAATCAGATTAAAAATTTTAATATCATAAAGATAAACTGAATCAACTGTGCCAGATTACAATTAATAAATCAATTAATGTAATCTGAAACAGATTAAAAAATTTAATTTCATTACAACAAACTGGATCAACAGTGTATTATAGAATTCAAATTAACTAAAATAAATTACCTGAACACCAGTTTCAACATACAATTTCTTCAAATTAGCTCCACCGGGACCAATTAACTTCGATCTCTTATGAGCTTCGACCTCCATCTCTTCGATGACCGGCATATTGTCCTTGTGACCTTGACGTGGTTTGTCTATGCACTTATTCATTATGTCTATGATTTTGGACTTCGCATCGCAGGCCTTTTGAACAGATTCCATAACGACTTTTAGCGGTAAACCAGCCAGTTTAATATCGGCTTGGAGAGCTGTTACACCCTTTTTAGTTCCAGCCACTTTGAAATCCATATCTCCCATATAGTCTTCTATACCCTGGTGAGTTAAAGAGAAATACCAATATGCTTCAAATTCATGATATTAAAGTCTATTTCAAGTAGAACTGTATGGGACAAATTATGTAAATAGAGAAAACATAGGGATTCTAAGTATAAGATTTATGCGTAGTCAAACTTAATATTTATTTAGTAGAAAAGTTAGGCTATGTTCTATGGATGCGTCAGCCATACCGTTCTACTAGACGTAGACTTTAATTTTAACGTTTATACATAGTAAGTACTTTCTTAAGATTTCCAGACTAGTACACATATTCAAATCTACGTTTTAACGGTTTTAAGCGCGGCTTATATTCGTATTAATTATTTACACATTGTTTACAAATCTGTGGAGTCAGTAATCGTTATGGAAATCTAAAAATAATTTATCAAAATATATCAAATTCCTTCATTTTTAACGGTTTTAAGCGCGGCTTATATTCGTATTAATTATTTATGCATGTTTACAAATCCGTGGAGTCAGTAATCGTTATGGAAATCTAAAAATAATTTATCAAAATATATCAAATTCCTTCATTTTTAACGGTTTTAAGCGCGGCTTATATTCGTATTAATTATTTATGCATGTTTACAAATCCGTGGAGTCAGTAATCGTTATGGAAATCTAAAAATAATTTATCAAAATATATCAAATTCCTTCATTTTTAACGGTTTTAAGCGCGGCTTATATTCGTATTAATTATTTACACATGTTTACAAATCTGTGGAGTCAGTAATCGTTATGGAAATCTAAAAATAATTTATCAAAATATATCAAATTCCTTCATTTTTAACGGTTTTAAGCGCGGCTTATATTCGTATTAATTATTTATGCATGTTTACAAATCCGTGGAGTCAGTAATGGTTATGGAAATCTAAAAATAATTTATCAAAATATATCAAATTCCTTCATTTTTAACGGTTTTAAGCGCGGCTTATATTCGTATTAATTATTTACACATGTTTACAAATCTGTGGAGTCAGTAATCGTTATGGAAATCTAAAAATAATTTATCAAAATATATCAAATTCCTTAATTTTTAACGGTTTTAAGCGCGGCTTATATTTGTATTAATTATTTACACATTGTTTACAATTTTGTGGAGTCGGTAATCGTTATGGAAGTCTAAAAATAATTTATCAAAATATATCAAATTCCTCCATTTTTAAATACATCGATATAGGAAAGAGAATAACTAAAACTATAGACTAAAATTCAATAACAAAGAAACTATAAAAAAAGATAGCAACACAACAAGCTCCCTCGGGTTTCGAGTGAAAAAATTAGTAACATTATGGACTCACTAACAAATCAGTGAGTATCCTGTAGTCTTCGATCTGTCCGTCTTGATCAGGTCTGGATACTAAGCCGATGGCCACCCCCGCTGCTGGGGAGGACAAAGGCACCCCTGCGTCCAAGAGGGCCAACGACCCCCCGCACACCGACGCCATTGAACTAGACCCTATAAGAGTAAGCTTTTTCATCATTCCTATACTGTACTTTCGACTACCTCAGTAATCATGTTCAAGTGTGTGAAAATCAAGTTTAAATCCCTTAGGAAGTTAGATAAGATTTTTATTGAAATAGATAAACCAAGCTTTTTATTTTTAGCATATCGACTTTCTGCTTCAGTAACGTGACAAGTCCGACATTTTTTTTTTAAATTTCATAATTAAAATCGCATTCCCATTCTATTTTTTCTAAAAAACATTGTCTGTTAAAAGTTATTTGTTGCGATACTGTTACTTTCTGAAATAAAAAAACTTCTAAAATTTAAATTTTCAAGATAACACATTATTAAGTCGTGGTAGCGTAGTGGCTAGCGCACACGTCCCAAACTTAAAGTGCGCGGGTTCAAATCCTGGCCGGAACGCACGCACCGCTTAAGCAGTTTTCTGAGCTAATGAATATATTGCTACAATTGGCGCGTGCTAACAACGGTGAAGGAAAACATCGTGATTAAACCTGCACATCGAGATAGCTGATGTCAAACCCTTCAAGCCGCATTGGATAGGCGTGGCGGGCATACTGTCCGTTCCCCTTTTTTTCTTTTTTTTTTTTTACAAGGGGAAATCCATTTGCGGACCCCCCGCCGGGAAGACTTCGGCGGGGGAGTGTGGGACTCGCCGGCTAGAGAAGCCGGAATACCCACTAAAACCCCTTGGTGCCACCTGACGCCATGAGCCGGGGTCACGGGATATGCGTGAGCTTTTCTTCCGCGACCCCAGCTGGCGTGGGCCCACCCCAGCAAGGGGCGGGCCTCTCCGACTGTCCGTTCCCCAATAGTGGGAGGCCCGAGCCCAACAGTGGGACGTTTATGGGTTGCTATCATTACACATTTTTGAAGAAATATATTTAATATTTCTTGTAATTATATGAGCTAAATGTTGGCATTGGATATATATAATATTTGTGGCTTTTGGTGTCTAAGCTCTGGGGCCATGAGGTCTTCATCGAGACTTATCAAGACTGTTGATAGAAGTTTCACATGACCTAAATGCTAGCCTGTATTTCGGGCAATGCATAAGTGTTACGAAGCGCTCCGAACGCAACCGAGATTTAATGCGGTTTATGATGATGATGATGATGAATTAAAAGTCCAAATACAATTTTGTTTTCATTGCACGAGTTCAGCAAACAGTCAGACGGCCCACCTAGCTATTTAGCTATTATATATTAGCTAAATGTTTATATAAATTATTTTTGACAGTAGAAACTTATCTGATAAATATATTTTCATAGTAGTAAAACTATTCTAAAAAATTTGGAATTTTCTGTGTTAACTTCGGAATAAAAAGTATTATATACATGGTGTAAATAAAAATAGTTTTCTATTTAAACGCAATACTATGCAATAAATAAATATGACTGACCATTGGATTCCAGCACTTCGGCTGTCAGTCTGACTGTGTAAGGTTGGTCAGGCACCACTGGCATGAGGCCCTTCTCGGCCAAGGCCCCGTGGCCTGCCTCCCTCCTCCCAGGCGCCCCGGTCCTCCCCACTTCGCCCGTGGCGTAAGAAGGGAACTCGTAGTGGAGGAAGAAACTCTTCTCTTTTATACCACTGAAAAGAGAAGTGCCGGGAAGCTACAAAATCGTAGATCACAATGAAATCAATTGCAATATAATTGTTATCAACAATATTATAAAATTCAGAAGCTATGAAGAAAAAAACATCTGGAATAGACTATATAGACGTCGGCGAACACGTTGCAATTTTTTTTTCTTGTATGTTTGATTGGGATTCACGCAAAAACTAGTGGGCCGATTTTGATGTGGTTTTCGCTGATCGACAGCAAAATCTTAAATTTAAAATCTTCACTACTTTTTATTCTGGTAAACCCACGGGTTTTTTTTCTGGGAATGTTTTAAAATGGCCAGATCGAAAAAAAACGAATTTCAATGAGACTGATTGATCAGCAAATTTTATGTAAAAATGTGTGATAATATTTATCTCGGGAATTCTGCAGGAATTTTCCCAGGAGCGGATTGAAGTTGTTCGGGTGCATAAAAATTAGCTTATTCCGATACAGTTTCCGCTAAAATTATAGCTTTATTTTTTTTTCCTATAGCTTTATTCTTTTTTAAATGCTGGGATACTTTGTGTTCCAGAAATCCGGCGGGAATTTCAAGTCAAGCGTGGACGAAGTCGCGGGCATATCCTAGTAGTTTAACAAAGTCTCGAAGCGGCTTAGTTTGCAGGAATGTAACAGGATATGATGTCATATCTTTAACGAGTTAAACAGTTCTTCTGTTCTGTTCTGTGTAATATGTAGCCGTTATTCTTTAAAATGATATTTTGTTAAACTTTTAGAAACTTAATTTTAACATTTTATTAAAGTTATATTTTTTTGTATAACGGATCAATGTACTCAGGGTCTCTCTCGTTTCTTTCACCATACCTCAATTAATTGGGGTCGGCACAATATGTCTTTTCCTTCTACACTCCTCTATTCTGACATACATCTTCTGTCACACCACAAATCAACATATGATCCTTCACATCCATCCGTCCTTCTTTTTTTTGTCTACCTTTACATCTGTACCCATCCATCTTGAAGTTTAACATTCTTTTTGTCAACTTAGTCATCCGTGCAGGAACGGAGAAAGAATACAATTTCCTGCGGCCAGGCGGCCTGTCGTAAGAGGCGACAAACAACCCACAGCCAGGTGGTAGGGTATTTGCTCTACTAGATGGCGACCACTCCTGCTCTAGAGTATGCCGCCATAACAACCTTGTGTTGTGTTCCGGCATTAGTGACCAGGTTCCAGTCTCCCTTAGGAGAGCAGCAGCGCATTTGTAGCACCTTTGGTGTAACAATGTCCTTAGGCGATGGTAACCGCTTTACATCAAGCGGGCCGTCTGCCTGTCTGCTGAACTCCTGCAATAAAAAAAAAATTCCCTCTCAATTTTTCAGTCACGGGTGCAACTTTCAAAGATCCCCTTATGTACTCATGTATCAATTGTACTCAGGGTAAAATAAATAAATAATAGATAGAGAGAAAATACCTCGTCAGCATAGTGAGGGTGTCCATTTTGAGTGCGCTATCCGGAGAATCAAAAGCGACCGTGCACAAAACTTGGGTCTGGCCGCGTTGGAACAACGCACTGCCGTGTAGAGGTTCATATAGAGAGACCTACAAAATAATCTATGTAAGTCTAGATTTTGCTTAGCATAAACCTTGAACCCCAAATCTCAACGAAATACCCATTTTCCGGGATTTTAAGTATTTGGGGATATTTATACAGGAAATATTTTTAGAGTTTACTCTTTAATCGAATCATTTAAGTTAATTTATATTATAACTAGCTTCTGCCCGCGACTTCGTCCGCTTGAAATAGTTAAAATAAAGTAAGTTAAAAAAACCCCCCGATTTTGAAACATTCTTCATTAGTGCTCCGCTCCTATTAGTCTTAGCGTGATGACATATAGTCCTCCTCAATAAATGGGCTATCTAACACTGAAAGAATTTTTCAAATCCGACCAGTAGTTCCTAAGATTAACGCGTTCAAGGAAACAAACAAACAAACTCTTCAGCTTTATATATTAGTATAAGATTTACATAAAAAAGTGTACTTAAGTATTTAAAACAGAAGTTATAAGGTATAATTTAATATGATCCACGAGAATGCTGCAGACAAACTACGGTAAAGTTTTTTTTTTATTGCAGGAGATCAGCAGACAGGCAGACGGCCCACTTGATGGAAAGCGGTTACCATCGCCTATGGACATTTGCAACACCAAAGTTGCTACAAATGCGCTGCTGCTCTCTTAAGGGCAACTGGAACCTGGTCACTAATGTCGGAACACAACTCAAGGTTGTTATGGCGACATACTTTAAACCAGGGGTGGTAGCCAACCAGTCGGGCAGTTTGGCAATGTAATCTATACTAATATTATAGAGGTAAAGTTTGTGATATTGTAGGGGAGGGGGTCTCCTGGATCTACTCAACCGATTTTAAAAATTCTTTTACTGTTCGAAAGCTACGTTAACAGGGGGTGTCATAGGCTATATACCACGAGAGCAGGACAGAGCGTGGGTGAAACCGCACCGGGCCGCTAGTTCTTTGTACAATCTTGTAACTTTTTTGATTTTTATATAAGGCCCCTAGTGTGGACATTTTAGTGAAATTAATATTTCACTCCTCATCATTGATGTAGGTCCAGGTTGGTTATGTAGATATTGTCTCCGAAATTAAATTGTCATTAATGGATTAATTTTGATTATATTAAGGTTTACAATATTTATGAAACAGAATAAAATATTGGCAACAAATTTCGTTTTTTAAACACAGCTTTATGATTTGTGTATGTTGCCTGTGTTAAATATTTACAAATGTTCAAGTCTTAAAACTCTTCAACCACAATTTAGTTTAACCATTATTTTAATCGTATAAAATTTGTGTATGTTCTTTATGTTAAAAACCTATTAAACCTTAAATAATTATATTTTCACCCATTTTGAATTTTTGTTAATTTTTTTATTGCAAGAGTTCAGCAGACAGGCAGACGCCCACTTGATGGAAAGCGGTTACCATCGCCTATGGAAATTTGCAACACCAAAGGGGCTACAAATGCGCTGCTGGTCTCTTAATTGAGACTGGAACCTGGCCACTAATACCTGAACACAACTCAAGGTTGTATTGGCGGCATACTATAGACCAGGGATGGTAGCCATCCAGTCGGGCAAATGCCCTACCACTTACTTAATTTTTCGTACTAAAATATTAACAATTTTAAAATGATACCTGGCAACTAATATTCCTTAATTCATCCAAATGCCTTCCGTCACATCTTAGGTCCGTTTCAAAGATCAGATCCCTGAATATTTGCCTCAAATGGGTATTGAAGCAGTCCTGAAGATGTGTGACATCAATCTCGGTGTCTCGCAGTTGATTGAGAACCGTTTGACGGAGTTCCGATATTGCCACATCTCGAGAAGTTTTATCATGAGAGTGGTCACTGTAAAGTGTTATAAATGCAAACTATATATATATAAATCAATTGCTGTTCGTAAGTCTCGCTAAAACTCGAGAACGGCTGAACTGATTTGGTTAATTTTGGTTTTGAATTATTTGTGGAAATCCAGGGAAGGTTTAAAAGGCGAGTAAATATGAAAAAAATGCTTGGAATATAGTGAAAACAACAATTTCGCTTTCCCTTAGACACTATTCCTACCTGTCAAACATTTGATGATCGTCCCGTCGTTTAGAAATCAATTAAATTTAAAAGTCGTTCAGAAATCAAATTAAATTTAAAAGTGAAGTTTTTTTTTTTTGTTTTGAATGTCAAACGTTTGATGTTCGTCCCGTCGTTCAGAAATCAACGTTTTTTATTTATTGTAGATAAAGTAGATACAGACACATGTCTATACTGCGAAAAAGCGGACACTGCGGCGCATACTATTTTAGAATGTGAAGATGGGAAGAGCCGAGAAGAACAGCGCAGAGAAATTTAGGTACCAAAATAACAGCAACTACAATGTCGGATATAATGTTAAAGAATGAAGAAAATTGGGACAATGTCAATAACACGATGACCGAAATTATGTCCAAAAAGGCTTCTGATAAAATTGAAAGAAAAAAAACCCTCTCTTCTCCGCTACAGTGAAGTAATGCCTAACGGACTGCACTGCAGTGCGAGATTAATAATATAAAATAAATTTACATTATTTGTGTTTAATAAAGTTTTTTTTTCTTTCTTCTTTTTTTGTGTTCATAATTTATAATATTATAAACATGCTGTGTCTGTATGTTGAAGCTATTTAAAAAAAGCAACTAAAATAGACATATAGATGAAGAACATTGCATTTTTTAACTTTACTTGTCTGTTTGTTTGGGATTCACATAAGAACTACCGCTACATGGCTACTGAACAGTGGCCGAAACGTCGGAATAATAAATATAAAAGAAAATACTGAGCTTAAAACTGTTAAAATCTAGTTTTATTATGAGTACTAGTCACGAAAATTTAGAAAAATATTATGAATTTTTTATTACATTCAGCAGGCAGGCAGACAGCCCACCTGATGGAAAGCAGTTACCATCGCCTATGGACATTTGTAATGTGGGAGCACAGCTCTCTAAAGGAAGACTGAAACCTGTTCACTAATGCCGGAACACAACACAAGGTTGTTATGGCGGCATACTCTAGGCCAATGCAATCTAAGCCTTTAAGGCTACTCCTTAATTAGCATTTACGTCTGACGCCTAGCTGCTAACTGTGCTAGCTACGGGCGTCGGCGGTATGCGGGACGCGGGGAGGTGTTGTCCTTGCAGCGTGGTCGCTGTTCGCAACAGTGAAAATAAACACATTAGGTCTGTGTGTGTTGTTAATTACCTTAATATTTCCCTAATCTTCATAGTGGATAAACTCTTAATAGTTTCCACTATGCTTTGGTCCAGTTGTGACGGCTTTTCGAATTCCCGCTTCACTTTACCATGTTGCTTCTGCAGTTTTTCAATACCTCGCACTATGTGTTGGGCTTCTTTGGTACCTATCAGAACAAAATATACTAGAAATAAACACATCTTCTCTTAACTAATTTCAGAACACTTTTGTATAAATTCCAGTAATAGGATATCTAGAAAATATTTTATTTAATATCTATTTTTTGAAAGCTACTATTATATATAGATATAATTATATCTATGAAATAAAATGTTTAACAGAAAGTAGCATCAGAAGGAAAACTTAGGTGTATTAGTTTAGTGGTTAATGTTCTTTCAATCCAAAGGTGAGAGTTCAAATGTTAGATGCGTGGCGTGGCATAAATTCATACACAGTTTAAGCAGTATTTCTGACTTCATAATTTGCATATTGTTACAATTACCACATGCTGATGATGAAGAAATCACATCGTGATAAAACTGGATCATAGAAATAACCAACAGCTAGCCTAAGTATACTATTAATTTCTGTTTCATACAGATCTAAAATTTAGGCAATCAAAACCTGCAGTCTTAGTTTTACCTGTAGTTCTTGAAAAGAGATACAGATAGAGAGAGAGAGAGAGAGAGAGAGAGAGAGAGAGAGAGAGAGAGAGATTACACAATATTGTACGCCATTACAGAAAATTCAGAAAAAACTTATAACCTGAAAATATTCTAAATGTGCACAATGTGTGTATGTGTAGTCTTATTGCAAAGAAGCGATCTCTTCCAGACAACCAGTGGCAGGAAAAAACACAGATTCAATTTATCAAAGGTGATACACATACATATTATAAGATATGGAGTCACTTACATTATATTTTATTCAATAATAGACATGATAATAAGTATGTAAAATATTATATAAGTAAGAATTATTATTATACTTAATAGACACATATAAATATACCAAAATTATTCTTGCTCAGTCCTTAATGCTACCTCTTTTAGATTACGCCGATGTATGTTTTCTGGACGTCTCTGAAGAACTTTTAAATAAACTCGAAGGTCTTCAAAATTTTTGTATTCACTTCATTTTTGGTCTGCGAAAGTTCGATCACGTTTCTGCATTTAGATCGCAACTTAAGTGGCTGCCAATTCGTCGTCGTCGCGACCTTCACGTAGTTAAATTTTTGTATAAAATCTTACATAACCCCATTTCTCCTTCCTATCTTCGTCAACGTTTTGAATTTCTTGTTCCTTCCGACAAACATTGTAGGACTTCTAAATCCCTTCTTCTCAAGGCACCCGCACGCTCTTCGGCATGTTATAGTGGGTCTTTCTCCGTCCACGCAGTTAGATTATGGAACGCCTTGCCACATACGATCCAAGATAACTCATCGAAGAGCAATTTAAAAAAAAATGTTCAAGAAAACTATCTATGCTAAATTATCCTTATATGTTTGTATTTTACACTATATATGTATATATCTTATGAGAATCTTGTATATAATTTTTTTATATTATAGGTTATAACGTAAAATATCTTTTGCATACACAACCCTGCCTTTTGCTTCACCCCTTCTTGCTAGACTCATAGGTTTGCTGGAAGAAAACTCTTTTAGGGTTAAGCTCGCCTTTGTACATCACCACTGTTTTATAATTGTGTATGTAACTTTTTGTGTACAATAAAGAATAAAGAATATAAATAGACCTATTAATATTACAGCCATAAATATATACACATATGTATATACATACACAGGCATACACACATATATATATTAAAAAAATATACATCAAACATCACCATCTTGAAACTCATCAATTGTAATACAAATGGCCTAAAACTATTTTATTAGTAAAACTAAATAAAAAAAATACATTATAATGTTGACTTACATTCATACCTAATTTGATAGCCTTGAGCAGGTCTTGTTGGAGTATATCTTTGGCATTTCCTTCCATCATCACAACTAAGTTACTTTTTGTTGCTGTGACTACCATATTGAGGGTAGACTTCTCCAGATCTCTGCGTGTCGGATTTAGTATGAGTTCATTCTCTATTTGGCCCAACCTGTAAACAACAATAAAAAATATCAACCTATTAATGTTCCACTGGTCTTGAGCCTCTATTTTAGATAAACTGGCAATACACATAATATACCCATCGCAATTGTGCGTGATGATAGATGCGGCTCACACACAACAGTTTTTAGACCAGTAAATATCGCAAAAACAAATAATAAAAGTCATAAAATTAATAATAAAAGTATTCAAATTAATAATAAGTCATAAAATAAATAACAAAAGTTATAAAATTAATAATAAAGTCATAAAATTAATAATAAAAGACATAAAATTAATAATAAAAGGCATAAAATTAATAATAAAAGTCATAAAATTAATAATAAAAGCATTTAAATTAATAATAAATGTCATAAAATTAATAATAAAAGTCATAAAATTAATAATAAAAATCATAAAATTAATAATAAGTCATAAAATTAATAATAAAAGTCATAAAATTAATAATAAAAGTCATAAAATTAATAATAAAAGTCGCAAAAGGAATAACAAAAATCACCAAATAATTAATAAAGCTCACAAAAATAAACGACACACCTTCCATGATCAATTTGATTGTGTACGTAGTAGAAGGTGATGTCAGGAGCCTTAAGAACAGACGAGCGTGCATGACAAGAGTTATGAATGTCAAAGAAGCAAGTGAGGTGTGTAAGAATAAGCCTGAATGGCGCTCTGTTGCCCGTGCCTACCCTGCAAGGGAACTGGCGTAAAGTTATGTATGTACAAAAATAAATAATAAAAGTTGATAAGTTGTGCACTCTATCTAACTTTTGTACTAAGAAGTGAAATATACTTTTTTTAGGGCGACACATGCACTACTTTTGTCATAGCCAATGTACAAAAATAGTGATGTACGTATGTCAAATCTACACAACCCTTCAGTGTGTAGTTGTTGACATGTAATTGACTGATTTATGTTTGCATCTTTAATGCAGAATTTTTATACAATTTGATTTATGGCTGGTTTCTATATCTTACTATTCAGTCACTAGTCTTGGTTGAATTTTGACATAAGAAGTATAGAGTTTATGTCAAATTTTAATGGATAGGCAAATGAATGATCAGTAAGATATAGGACCCAACGATTAGTAGAAGCCATACTGTAATTATTATCTTGACTATACTCATAGCTCATAGGGCACTGGCTCTATCAGTGTGATACTACACTTTCATAGAATAACAATGTGAAACATTTAGCTTTGGGCTAATTGTGTTATGGTTGATAAGTGAGGGTTACAATAGCTTACTTCTACTACTACCTTCTGCTTATCCCATTCCCTCTACCTATCCTGAAGGCTGGCGATTCTTGGTTTTGCCCCTAGTGTTGCAAACACTCTATAAGCAATGGTAACCACTTTTCACTGTGTGGGCCACCTGTCTGTTCGCCAGACTTGCAATAAGAACAAAAAACACAATGTCTACCTGACAGAACCCACAGGTCCATTCCAAGGTACGTCAGATAATGCCAAAGCAGCACTTGCAGCGTTCACTGCAACAGTCTCAGGTGGGTTTGTAGAATCCATTGCTAACATATTGCACACTATTTGGGTGTCATAGTTGTAGTTTGACGGGAAGAGTGGCCGTAAAGATCGATCGATTAACCTGGATGTTAAGACTTCTCGTTCTGTTGGACCTAGAAATGTTTAACCAATAGAAATTTAGCTAATATAGATCTTACATATATAAAAATGACATAAGGTAATTGTTATCAATACAAATCTCAGGCATCTTATCAATAGTTTCTACCACTATCAATGTCATTTACTGTCATGTCATTCTTTCCTTCTATTATGGAATATAATGGTGAAATTTAATTTTTGCCCCCAAATTTTACCATTTCCTTACTTTAAAGCATATAAATAATAATAACAATAATTGGCAGACACACATACATTTTCCTGTCACTTCTTGTCCTGGCTATCCTACTTCATGTAAACCTTGCTAATTCCCTTGTGTCATCCCTATTAATATTATAAATGTGAAAGTACCTCCATTTGTCTGTTGCTCTTTCATGGAAAAACTACTGGACCGATTTGGCTGAAACTCAGTATATATATATATTTCCGAGGCCGAGGACGAACAGACTATACATTTTATCCCGAAAAATGGGATAGTGTCTGGGATAAAAATATATTTCTCTGTTTGGCTGTTATGCTTTCACGGAAAAACGATTGGACCAATTCGGCTGATATTCGATATATTACTACATGTATGTTCAATATCTAGGATGGATATAGGATATTTTTCATCTTAGAAGAATAGATTTATGTAAAGGTTATCCCGAAAGGTATGATAGGTTTGGTGATTTTTGACTATTTTGTCCATGTCATCCATTTTGTCTATTTCATTGATTTCGTTCTTTTCGTCCGTTTCTTCCATTTTGTCCAATTTGTCTTTTTTGTAATTTTTGAAAAGATTTGCCATTTCTGTAGTTTACAGATAGACAGTTTGCGATATAAAATAAAATGAATCTTTCGGGGGCATATATAGCACTAACATAAAAAATGAATACAATGTAATCTGTTAACCAGCAGTGCAGTCGCGGGGTTTACCCCGCGACTGCACTGACTGACCGCTCAGACTCTAGTATTTCCATATACGGTTGCCATTTTGTCAGTTATACAAGGAGATAAAAAAGTGAATACCCACCTAACTCTCTTCTAAAGAAATTAGTTGGTATTCTGCCAGCAGCTGCAGCCTTCTGTCTATAATCAACTACAAGTGGTAGGAATGAACTGGAACTCTGTTTAGCTTTAGATACTACTGTAGCCAGTACACTTGTGTTCCCTAATGTTGCTACACATGCTCCATCAGCAAATCTTGCATAGCGGCCACTTGATAATTTTAGTGGTGTTCTGCAAGAATTAAAAATTTAATATTTTGAAGGGCTTTGTGGTTGAGTGGCCTAAGCCTTTGCCCACCTAATTATTTAAAATGCAGAGGTTTGATGTTCGAATTCTGGTATGATAAATTTTGTAAACAAACTTTTGGTAAGTTACTATTGTATATGGGTGGTCAGGATTAGCCTCAAGATGACCATTGTATACTACCCATAACAGAAGCATAACTTACTTACCTTGGGCATATGTTTACAATGTGAGTGTTAAAATATCAATTATTATTATTATTGTATATGAAGATAGTGGAAGGTTATCTATGGGCTCCATAATCAATACTCAGGCAAGTTCTAATCTTAAGCAATAGAAAAGGAAAGAATTTCCTTTATAGTAGGTACTTAAAAATACAATTAGGCATTACATAAGTTACAAATAGCACAAAGGGAATCTTATCTTCTAAGTAACTTTCTAATGGATATGATCATAAAGAAAAGGGGTTAATGTTCTGATTAAAAATATACAGCTGTAATTTATTTGCACTTCTGACGACAACATAATTTCTATTTGGCTTTGGTAAATTTGCATAAAGGCGGAACCCGAAAATTATGCGTTTTTTTTATATACAAGATTATAATTATGGTTTGCTATGGTACAATAACGAAATTAAAATTGTCGGAAAGCCTTCATTTAGGCACATAATTAATAAACAATACAATTACCTTAGAATATACACAGACTGCCTACTATGCTAATATTATTATTGTAAAGTAATAGGGCACGTTGCTAAACACTTATGATTTTGAGCACAAACACATAAGTTAACTTAAAAACAATCAATATCTTACTTTATTAAATTTTAAAGCACATTTTATTAGGTTAAAAACTACAAAATACTTCCCAGATAAAACCGCCATGCTACATAAAGTAAACTAGACTGCTAAAGACAAATCTTTTTGTTGTAATTTAGTTCATCAGAGTGGCAGGCAAAGGAAATAAATCCATACAGCGTTGTCTGATGTATACTTAATAAATAATAGGCTGTTTGGATTTATTTCCTTTGCTTGCCACTCTTTAGGTTGGGTTAGCTTCACACTAGAGCTCAAATATGCAATGCCAATGTTAGCAACACAAAAAATAGGTTGTGAGGAGCGGTTGAAGGTTGCGACCAATGAGAAGGTCAATGGGTTAGGTTAGCTTCAGACCAAAGCCGCAGGCAGAATCGACTTTAACCATAATTAATGGTAAGCAGTCGGTTCTGCCACTTTGCTGCTTGTTAGGCAAAAACACTAAATCCATACAGCATGAATATCAATATTTTTCAATCAATCTGAAGATCATTGAATGACATGAAAGTATGGAATTTTTTTCACATTATTGTAACTAAGATAATTAATATATTTTTCTAGTTTGTATATATATATAAATACTGACTACATGTAATACCAATGTAAGCAGAACAAAGTATAGGTGTAAGGGGTGATCGAAGGTGTAACCAGTGACAAGGACAGTGGGTTAGGTTAGGTTATCTTTAGACCAAAGCCCACGAGCCGAGCGAGCGAAGCGAGCGTGCCGCGGCAGCGGCCGGCGAGTGGCAGAACCGACTGGTTTCCATATATTCGTTGATAATTTTAATAAAAGTTAAAGTCGGTTCTGCCACTCGCCGGCCGCTACCGCGGCACGCTCGCTTCGCTCGCTCGGCTCGTGGGCTTTGGTCTAAAGATAACCTAACCTAACCCACTGTCCTTGCCATAACCTTCGAACACCCCTCACACCTATATATTGTTTGTCTAACATTAGTATTGCATGTTGTCGGTAATTATATATACAAAGTACAAAAATATAATAATGATCTTAATCACAATAATGTTAAAAATCTAAAATTCCTTATTTTTATGTCATTCAAAGATGTTCAGTTTGATTGAATAATATTGATATTCATGCTGTACGGATTTAGTTCCTTTGCCTGACATTTAGCAAAGTGAGGTAAAAACTTTGTCTCTCAATATTATTAATCTGAGGTTTTACTTACAAATTACAAAATGTCGTGATTTTTTAGCAATGCCGTAATATTTGATTTTATAATTATTAATTATTTTGATCATGTCATATATGTTACATTTGCAGACTAATCCCAAAATTAAAATAATTGTGTTTTTATTATAATTAGTAGGTAAGTCGTCACGCTAAAATTGAACATTATTTCTAGCGATATAATGCACGTATTTCGTACCTAATTAATTGTATTGTTTATTAATTTTTTGCCTAAATGATGGCTTACCGATCATTTTAGTGTCGTTATTGTACCATAGAAAACCATATGTAAAGTCTTTGAATACAAAAAAAGCGTAATTTTCAGGTTCCGCCTTTATGCAATTTTACCTTGGCTTTTATTATCATGTACACCTAGTTTCGCCAAAAACCTTTGAAATTATTCTGTTGACATTTTCTTGGCCGCTCTGTGGGTGTTGGTTTGAGACAATTTTGTAGGGTTTTATTACAGGTATAATTACAAGGTGTCTAAATCATTATGTACATAATGATTTAGAACAGTTTTTTTTTCTTCAACCAAGTATTGGTTTAACAAATCGTATTTCTGCTGCCCATGGTTTGGAAATATGCATGTCCTGAATATACAACGATTTGGCCTAAATCTTGAAACTATTTATTTATTTGATACAGGATACAAAAGATAACCTCAAACTTACCCAGATGAAAAAGGTATTTCTATTTCACCCACGTTGGTTTTTGTAGAGAATAATCTACAATAGCAACGGCTTTTTGCTGGAAATTTGGATAAGATAACTCTATTTTTGGGCAACATTTCACACAAAAACTTGTAATTAAAGGGTCACGAAAGGGCACTTATATTTTCAATATATTCCTCGCTACTCAGTCACTATATTATGTTTGTTGTATACTTCGTAACGAAACGTTGAAATGAAAGTTATATTTGAGTATATCACTATATTATTGATTAAAAGTAAAGGAATTAATGCAAAATACTACAAAAGAAAATTCAAAATAAATTCCGGGACTTTAACCACACAATTTGTCTTTAGACATTTGTAGTACGTACAGTCTGTTAATATTTTTAGCGATTCTAAAAGTTCTGTCACTTTCTTGCTCGTTATGGAGAGAAAAATTGCTATTCTTTTCTATTAATTATTATGTTAATAAGTATAAAAGATGAAATACAATAATCGGAAACGGAACGCAGTGTTTATTTTTTTTGACTAACTGTAAAACAGGTCTTTTATATATTGCATACCATTCAAACTTCTTAGTTTTATTAATGATTTTATAAATATCTGACCGCTTGCCATTCGTCTTTATTTTGGATTACTTTGCTAATTTTCTTTCCGAAAATTTTTGATTTAGTGATAATAATGACATTGACAGTTTACTTCCACAATTTGCAGAGGTTATAAAGATGTAAATAAATACAATACATATTAATTACTATGAAGAAAGTACAAGGAAACGATTCATTCCAACGCATAAACTATTTATATCAGGTAAATTTCTTATTATTTCATTTATTGCAATATAATTGGAACATTGATTACTAATTAAAGTTTATTAATTTTACCTATATTTCTTCACAGATAAGTAAATACATTTCAGGAAAAAACTCAGCGTTATCTTCTTATTATGGCAACCTGATCATTAGTGTAGCCAAAAAGAATGTACTAAAAATGTAAGTTTATCTACTTTTACAAAATAAAATATTGATGATTTCATATTAAACACTGAAAGTTCTTAGAAAAACAAAAACTGAGCAAACTAGCAAGTTATTATTTTTATTATATCTTTTCAAAATAGTTTCCGTTCACATCAATACATCGCTGCATTCGATAGAACCACCGAGAAAAGCACTTTGCCCACTCGTCCTTACGGGTCTCTTCGATGGCCTTCTGGAACGCAGCCACTGCTTCCTTGGCGTCCATAAAATGTTTTCCTCGAAGTTTTTCTTTTATTTTCGGTAATAAATAAAAATTGCAAGGTGCGAGGTCGGGGCTATATGGCGGGTGACCCAGCAATTCCACGTCTGACGACGCCAAATAGTCGATCGTTCGCCCGGCGGTGTGCGAGGAGGCGTTGTCGTGGTGAAGGAGGATCCTACTGCGAGGTCGTTTCTCTCGAACTTTTTCCAAGACAAGTGGCAAACATTTGTTAGTATACCACTCTGCAGTAACTGACTTTTGATCTTCTAAAACAATTGTCGCATAATGACCGGTCCTTCCGAAGAATGAGGCCACCATATTTTTTCCTACACTTCGACCTCTCTTCAATTTAGTTGGCAACTCCTCGGAAGGAAACACCCACTGAGCAGATTGTCTTTTGGTTTCCGGATCATAGCAATAAATCCAGCTTTCGTCACCCGTAAGTATGTCGAACACAGCTTTTGAGTCACCTCCGTTAAATCTTTGTATCATTTCACGGCACCAATCAACACGACGGAGTTTTTGGGCCTCAGTCAAATAATGAGGTATACACCGGGCACAAAGCTTCCTAACGGCTAAATGTTTGTGGAGGATTTTGTGCACTTGAGTCATACCGATGCCTAAACTTGTCCGAATCTGCTGATAGGTTACTCTTGGATCAGTCTCTATCATACACCGCACAACACTGATGTTATCTTCAGTCGTCGCCGTAGAAGGCCGTCCCTCACGCAGAGCATCATTGAGATTGGTGCGACCACGTTTAAACTCATTAAACCAGTTATAAACAGTAGCCCGAGAAGGGGCTTCATCGTGAAAGGCCAATCGAAGTCTGTCATAACATTCTTGTTGACTTAAATGACATCGAAAGTCATAAAAAATCATAGTACGAAAATTTTCTCGCGTTAAATTCATACTGGCGTGACACAGACAAATTTCAATTTGCCGCCAAATCGTAAAACAAATGACAAATGAATGAAATTAGTACTCAATAATATTAGCAAAGAGTTCTATTTTCAAAATTTAAACTTATTTTTTTATTATATTTTTTAAAAGTGGCCCATTCTAAAAATTATCAGTGTCGCCCTCCGACTCATTGATCCAAAACATTTAGGTGTTTCCAAAAGATTGGATTTGGAACATCAATAATTTTTCAAATGCATCATTTGTATCTGGAACATCGCGATCTCTCTGGTGCCTCTTTGAATTTAACCAAAACAAAACAGTTTGTTGCTGAGACTTGCGACACGACATATATATATACCAAAAAAACGACATATATATCTGTATTTTTATATTTGACAAGTTTGACACGATGTTTCAAATGAAACCGCAGCCCGTTTCTCAGCCTCAGTCCGCGACGTACCATAACAAGACTACCATGATTTTATATCTTTGACTCAATTTTCCAAATGTTCCAAATGAAACATATCAGTGGTCCGGAACATTTTACTGTTCCAGATACAAATGTTCCAATCGCAAAAATGTGACATTTCTCCCACGCCTACTATACATTATTCGTCTAAAGGTTCGCCCACACATTACGTGACGCATCCGAACAATGTACACACCAGAACCGTAACACACTCACCAGATTGCTTTAGGACGTTCGAACGCACAAGGTCATGTCCACGACTTACGACTTATAATGTGCACACTTCAATGAACTTTCCTTATCCAATATCCAGATATGTTGTAAGTCACGCCCCTCAGCCGCGTCCGTCAGTCGCGACTTATAGTATGTACACAACTTAAGATACAGGACACAAGTGGCGTCAGGCGCAGGTGTGGCGCGGGGTCGCGCCACTTATTACGTATTTCATAGAAATTTTGTATAGAAGTGGCGTGGCGCGGGACATGAAATAGAAGCGGGCGAGGCGCGGGCTTAGGGTGGACGGTCGTGTATGAAAGCGTGGCGCGTGCGCCGCGCCGGTACCACACCGGCGACACACTACGTATGTACGTCCCGCGCTTAAGGCTTTATCATGCTTTATATAGCAGCAATTGAATTTTTCATTGTTTTTTTCGTTGATCCAGCTGTTTCCGCCGCCGAACCGGCTGATCTAGACGTGTTTGGTAAATGAGATGCGGCCAACGTGTCCACGCAGGTCGCATCCCTCACAAAAGGCTTGCCACGTTGCCAGGGAATTGAAGTCATTCCGTCAGGACGCCTGCTATCGTTACGTGGAATATCACAATTTTTAGTTAAATTTTTAATTCCTGTTTAGTAAAGAACAAGTTGGAAATAAACATTACGACATTACTTACAATGTATAATTTATTCTCTTTTAGCCATCCAGACATGAAAAGGCAGATGTGCAAGAAATGTAAGTGCATCCTTATCAATAATATCTCAGCCAAAATGAGAATTAAAAATAAAAACAAGGCAAAGACTATAGAGTGGGAGTGCAATACATGTGGTACAAGGAGAACTTTTCCTGCTAGTAAAAATAAAGACCATAGAGTATGGTTAGAGAAACCAGAATCTGTTGTTGAAGTAGTACAATAAAACTTTTTTCAAGCAACTTTGTTTTATTTATTTTATTTTTATTTTAGTGTGCAATAAAAAAAACAATAAGTGGCCATATACGAGTTGACTACCAGTTAGACGATTCCTCTATTAGTACGGCTTCACCTGTGATAATGGTAAAGATTCAGACTGACCGAATGCGTCTCATTTAAAGCCGTAATTAAAAAATAACCATTAACAATATTTTACGTCATTAACAATAAATAAATGATTATTATAATATTGTATGTCTTTGAAGACCACGGGCCAAATGGCCCGGACATTTGGAGGGCTTGTGTGGGGCCATGGGAAGGCCAACACGTAGAGGCCCCTTGACAAATTTAATGTAAATGTGGCGTGACATTGGCCGGCGATTATCCCTGTCTACACCATATAATAATGCACCCAAAGAGAAGCTCCGGCCAGTGTAGGACTATTGTGGGAAATGACAACAGAAAGTACCGGGCTATTGGGGTGAACTGCTAGTGGTACTGGGGGTCTGGGAATATGGGGACTATGGCGTCTGTCCGTCGCAATGTTCAGGGAACATGGAAAAATGGGCAGACGGTGACTCGCCACTCCCTGCATGGGCCCCAAAAGATCTCATATAAGACAGGGGCAACATGGATGTGAGTGGCTAAGGGGTGTAGACAGGTGGGCTGCAGGTTTACCGAGGCTACTTCCGACGTTATGTCATTTATCACTTCCACCCCTGGAGCGTAAGTCTTAGCTCTAGTGATTTCCACTCCGTGCCAGCTAGCTAAGGCAAGCACGAAGGCGGGGGCCTTGCCTTGGCCCCCGGAGTCAAGTACGAGGTGTCGCTACTCACCTAAGGCTTCGGCACAAAGCCCCCCCTGCGGTAAATTATTATTATTATTAATGCATCGCTATATCTGCATGAAACGTCCTATATCTATAACATTATCACAGTTGAAGCCTTACCATATAAAATATAATTCGGATATAGCGCTGGACATGGTGGAAACAGCACCAGTTAGAAACAAGCGCTTCGCTTCATCTTTTCTGGTGAGCACTGCCTAAGAGTGGAACAATTTGCCGGAGTCTGTTTTTTTTAAATAATGCAATCTAGAAGTTTTCAAGTCACGAGTGAATAGGTAGGTATCTTCTAGGTAAACATGCTCCATCCTGGACTGCGTCATCACTCAACATCAGGCGAAACTGTAGTCTAACGCAAACCTATATATCGAAAAAAAAAATTAGTCTTATTAATCTAATTCAACTTTCATCAATTAAGAAACAGCCGTCATCAGTGCTTGGGTGTGTGCGTTGGTACTTATATTCAGCACTACAGACCACATGCTATATTTTTAATCCACAGCTGTCCACGATTTCTACGGTAAGGATAGGTTTCTGCGCCTTTTTCTGATATTGGCAAATTTCTTCTTTACAATTCTCTGCTCTACCGATGAAACCGGGATGTAACATAAGATGACAACGACCATTTTCTTACAATTATTCTGTATATGGTACTATATATTAATCTACTTCATTGCATAGTATTATAAGTAGTCTAGTATAGTAGTGGTATAACCTACAACAATACCTACGCAGTCTTAACTCTGATGACCGGTTCTTAGTTCTTATATCTTAGAACATTACGGCATACAATGAAATTGAATGATTCAAGTTTATGTTTATATTGATCACTGGTTGATTCATCCAAATTGAAAGGCAGAAATGAATCGTCTAATATCGGTATAATATTCACTTATTCGTATCGATGGAACATCTTTGTTAATCAATGTTTATTTGCCATAGGGAACGTACCCTTACCTACTACGTGACCGATTTTTTACACCCCTCCCCCCCTCGGTGAACACACGTGCAATGTGTTGACAACACCAACATGAGATATTTTTATTATTTATAAACTTGCAACACTGTCGTTGCTTTTTGTTTTCTCTTCCATTTCAGTTGTAGCCGAGTGCGCGCGCATTTGCATTTTAAAGGGATTTATCATAAGTTTCCACCACGAACAGTGGTATAATTTTAATACCTACAACAACCAGAGTATCGCCCATACCATCAGTGTAAAATAAATATTATAATATGTGCGACGCGCTGCGCACACTATATGCCATGACCCCTCACTCCCTCTAGTTTTCACGTAGTAATTCATAAATATAGTTTAAATTATTTTTGCAAACAGAAAGATTAAAAAATAATAATTTGGCTCATTAGCCATTTAAAACGCACTAACGGTCGCCCAGTGGTCGAACTTCGACCGTAATTAATTTATTTCAATTATAAGTTTGAACATTATTAAGGTTCTGTTGGCAAAGACTACTCTATAATCACAATTTCGCCAAGGATACAGTTACTTTGACTTTAACAATAAACAAAAGAGTATATATGCGTGTGTATGTCAAATACATGGTAGTGTGTGTAATGTTTTTTTTTTATCGATATCATGTATTTTTTATGCATAATGAAAAAAAAAACATTAGCATTCTGCACTCCTTATCTATATAAACTATAAGTGTGCGAAATTTCATACTACATACCAACCGCGCAATTTTTGTTAGAAGGGTACAAAGTTTTTGCTTCACAAATTAATATAATGATTAAACCTTGCGCGGCATATTTGAATATAGCTCGAAAAAGCGCGAGATTTCCCTAGAGGATATCGACTACGTGACAAAAACCTAAGCCCCCCCCATCCCTGTAGCGGATCACGTAGTATGGGTAAGTTCCCATACACAAGTTATGTCAACTTTGTACAAACAGTAAGGTAAATTGGATTATAGGATAAGTATAGAAATCTGATATAAAAGCAATTTCTCCCAGAAGCCTTAGGATGGATTAGAATGTAATACTTTTATCTGTTCGCAACGTCGCCAAAAATTAGTCATATACTGCATTCCTTAAATCTACTGGGATACGAAGTTTATGCAATATTCATGTCAGCCAGTGCCGCAAGCCGCAACATAATATATCAAATTTAAACAAACATCCCTCGACACATGTGTGTTTAACTTTTTTATGGCGAAAGGAAGGGTACGATACAGAGATATCGATATTTGCCGACTGAAGAGTTTGCGCTGCGTCCGAGATTAGAATAATAAATCCATTCATTATTGTAACTTGTTTTTAAGGGTTGGTTTATTTTCATATTATTTAGAGCTCCGTAGAAACGGAATTTTTACGTATTCGTCATGTCCAATTGTCCATTCATATTTGTCTGTACCTCTGGGTCTCGTCGTCATTTTTCTCGAAAACTACCGAGTCTGTTTTGATGATGTTTAATAGGAATATGTAATTTATATGTCGCCAGTGGCGGATTTAGGCTCGCTGCCGCCCTACGCCCCATTTGAAATAGGTACCTTTCTGGTGTGCGTAGACATTTTAGCTGTCTGTCCATCTTTTTTATACATTCATAGTCAAACTAATTAAAATCAATTTTGAATTTGAGTTCTCATTATATTTTTTACCTTTAAAATTTTGGCGCCCCGATTGCGGCTCCTAAAATGATGTAGTCCTAGATTCAGGCCTCATCTGTCCGGGCTGGAGGTGAATGTGTGAGCGAGCCCACAGCTGGGACGAAGGACGCTCGAGGATCGGACAGGGGTTTTTGTGGGTATCCCTAACCGCGGCGTGGCAATAGCACTTCACAAGTGAGGTGCTAGTGCCACCTCATTTATCCTTGCAGGAACGGAGGTGCCAGATGTTAGGTAGGGCATTTGCCCGACTGGATGGCTACCACTCCTGGTCTAAAGTATGTCGCCATAACAACCTTGAGTTGTGTTCCGGCATTAGTGACTAGGTTCCAGTCTTCCTTAAGAGAGTAGCAGCGCATTTGTAGCACCTTTGGTGTTGCAAATGTCCATAGGCGATGGTGACCGCTTTCCATCAAGTTGGCCGTCTGCCTGTCTGCTGAACTCCTGCAATAAAAAAAATAAAATAAAGGAGAAAGAATACAATTTCCTGCGGCCGGGCGGCCTGCCGTAAGAGGCGATTTAACAACCCACAGCCAGGTGGTAGGGCATTTGCCCGACTGGATGGCTACCACCCCTAGTCTAAAGTATGTCGCCATAACAACCTTGAGTTGTGTTCCGGCATTAATGACCAGGTTCCAGTTTCCCTTAAGAGAGCAGCAGCGCATTTGTAGCAACTTTGGTGTTGCAAATGTTCATAGGCGATGGTAACCGCTTTCCATCAAGTGGGCCGTCTGCCTGTCTGCTGATCTCCTGCAATAAAAAAATAACCCGGACCTGTCGAATCTTTCCCCCTCGCGCGGCTTATGGTCCTCAAACGGATTTCCTCTGTATAAAAATAAAAAAAAGGTTCGGGCCTCACGGGCCTATACGTAAATCCAGTACTGTATGATGGCTACACGCTGGTGTGGTAAAACTGCGAATTTATTAAAAAATATAGGTTGAAGTCAAGTATCCTCTAACTGTGAGCTATGAAGTAGATAATCTTGATATATAAAAAAGAATGTTTGTCTGCATGTACACATGATTAAATGTATAGTTTACGATTCTATAAAGGATTATAGAATCGTAAACTAGACATTTGATCATGTGATGATCTTTAGCAAAGTTGTTGTGCATGAGCCAAAGAAGGTTTCTGAGTTGGTTCGCAATTGGACCCGGAAGGTGGCGCTACTTTCGGCATATCGATTGAAGCTTTTCCGGGCAGGACGACGTCTGTAGGGACAGCTAGTTCTAAATAAATTCGAATTTGTAAAGCTTCTAGATACGATACGCCACACTGATCCGTTGTCCGAAGTAAAAACCTAATAAATGTTTAAACTTAAATTTTATTTATTCAAAATTAGAACATTTGTGAATGGAGTTTTATGAACTCTGAAAATTTAAATAGTGACTGCGGCACCTCCGGACAAACGAAGGCAGTTTTACTTATTACTCAAATGTCCACTATGTCACGAAAGTTAATATGATCTCTGCTGCTCAAAGTACGGATACTTGGTTTCAAATAAGCTAGTCATCTAGTCATTTAGTTATCGACAAGAAAGAGGAAGGAAAAAAACTTTGAAAGCAATTAACTTTTAATCAATATACGTATTAATGTAAGTTTGAGTATGAATGGGTAGATCAAACATATTTTGTTAAAAACATTGAAAAAAACCCTGCCATATCTTTAGTATTGACTATAAATGTAACATGGAAAATACTTTTTCTATCAAATCCTTTTATTGGCCTATAAAACACATAACAAAATAATAAAATCTACCTTCAATTTATAAAACGATATAAGACAACCGCTATTTCAGTGTAACAGTTTTCAGTTTCGGTGGAAAAATAAAACATTTGAAATAGAAATAAAAACATGTAGGTGAGAAATGGGGCTCTATTTAAAAATTATAATTCTTGTTTTTTATATTACACTCAGCCAGCAATCAATCTACAATGAAATTAAAGACAATGTATTATCTTTTTTCAACAAAGACACCAGAAACAATCTAGATAAGGAGCCTAGGAGAGTAAAATTTGGTTATAATAAATTTGATGATCGTGGTGAAAGACATCAATCTATCTACAATGATATCAAAGACAATGTTTTATCCTTTATCCAGAGATCCATAGATAACAATACGTCTAAAAAGCTTACTAAGGTTATTAAACCTGTTGGATTCGGTATATCAAAGTTCGCAAGAAGTAAAAGCAAGGATTCAAAAGATGTTAAAAAGATGAATATAGATCATAGAAAATTTCCCGATTCTAAAACAGTAACAACAAAAACTAAACGGCATTTTCATATTGAGCCTGTTTTAAATAATTTACGAACGTCTGCTGGAAGAAGATATAACAAAGATAAAAGTAGTTCTGGGAGTAGCAGCTCAAGTCTCGAAATGAGAGATTGGAAAGATGAATGGCGGGAGCATTGGATTAAGAAAAAAATGGAAGCTATAAATTCTTCACGGCCAAGAGGTGATGTTGTTAATATGGTTGCAGCGAGTGAGTATAATTTAATTCTAAAATTAATGAACAATAGCCACAATAATTTGGTTTATCTTACATCCATAGATATGTATCAAATTCGGTAGAAAATCTTTGATAATAAATATGAATTGCTCTTTGGGCTAATCATTCTTTAGGCTTCTAATGCAGCAGTAAATCTAATTGGAGTGGTACTGTTATACAATATAATGTAACAGTACCACTCGTGTGTAGCATAAAGTTAAATAATACCGCCAATAAATAAAAGCAAACCTTGACAATTTGCTGTCATTGTCATAAATAATTCACATTCATTTTTTTTATTTAGTCTGTATGTTAGGGAACGTACCCTTACTGCGTGACCTGTTAAGGAGGGGAGGGAGGTCTTGAAAATACCACGCTTGATCACGGGTGGTTAGGTTTAGGTCACATAGTAAATATCCTTTAAGGCAGTCTAGAGGAATCTCGCGCTTTTTAAACGGCTAATGAGCCAAATTTATTTTCTTTGTAACTTGGTTTGCAAAAAATATATTTAGGAATTATTATGTAAAACTACAAAGAGAGGGAGGGAGGGTCTTGGAGATCTAGAGATCTGCGTTCCCTTATCTATAACATACCTACGGTATAAACATAAGCTATGGCCAGAAATACCCAGAAAACCATTTGAATTTTGCGATTCCATAGCCAGCTAATCCAATAACTATAATGTAGACAACATAAGTTAGGTATTCGTTTAGTTTAGAAGTTTCATATACACAGGCGTGTAACAACACTAAAAACCACATGATTTTACAAAGTATGATTAAATTATAAATTAATCTTGTGTTTTTTTTTTCTTGAAAATTAAGGACCCTGGGGAGTACCTTGTGGAGATCCAAATCAACATGACATGCCATGGGGCAGCTGCATGCTTCCGATGGAGTGCGATGCTGAATACCGCATCTACCGTGGTGACTACTTCTGCGGGCGCACACAATTCGTCTGCTGTGCTTTAGAACTTCACACCTACGACATGTACCAAGGATTCGATGTATCGTTTGCGGACTCAAGTCTATCAACAGATTCTGAAGAAAGAAAGAACAGAAATAGAGGTTCGAAGGAAAGGCGAAGACGGAAGAGGAGAAAAGAACGCAAGAAACGCAGACGCCAAAGGCAGAAAAGAAAACGTAAAATAAAGAAGAACATACGAAAGATAATCAGAGAAATCAGGAAGATATTGAATAGATCGTATAGAAATGGGACGACCCAAAGGAAGCGAAAGACGAAGCAACTAAAGAAATTTATAAAAGACTTGAAGAGACAGTACAGGAAAGACAGACAGTCGGTGAAAACAATACATGAAACTGATATGATTAAGATTGATACAGCTCTGCAGCAAAAATTGAATCAGCTCATGAGTATGAATAGGGACTTTATACGAAATTCTACCTTCAGGAATATAGTTGTGAACGGGACGATAAACAAACAAGGAGCAAGAATGTTGGTACAAGCATACCCAGAGCTGTCGTCGTATATTGATGCAAGAAGGACTGGAGACGTAGATGAACCTCAAGATTATCTGGAATACGATATTGAGTATGGTTTGCTATATTATTGAGAAATAAATATTTAAAATTTTGATATCGCTTAGGCCATGATTTACATTGAAATATGTATTCTTGTGAAGTAGATGTTTATGTAGATGGTTATGCAGAACTTGGTAGCAGCCAGTATCATTAACAAGTTGAATTAACTTATATATCCTATCATACTGTGGTGGATGTATATAATTTTTTTTTAGTGTTCTTAATTTGTTTCAGCATCTCTTTTTTAATATGTTAAATATTTTTCTAACATAAAAAGGGTGTCTATTTCCTATTCCATAAAATGTTAAATGTACGCTTTATTTGTATTGTAAACAAATATGAGGCGATGGGTGGCCATTCAACAAAATGGCTAGGTATAACAGTATGTAACAAAAATGCTAATATCAAACCTATAAAGATATGGGAGACGACATTGCAAATGTATTCCAAGGAAATGATTACGTTTTTATTGTAATGATGGGCTTTTATACTCATGTGAATGTCGATAGGATATTAAATCTACATATATATGTTTAAAGACCCGTTATGCACTAAAGCGGAGATAAGGGGACATGAAGGAAAACAATATATAGAATTGAGGTATTCGGAGTTGTTAATAGCGTTCCACTAGCTAGATGGTAGAAGTACTGTCGCGCTCATTGTTGCCAACTTGCGCTTTCAGCAACATATCGAACGTTTTTCGTCTCTATAAATAGCCAAAAAATATTTAGGAGTTAGTATTGTTTTTAATAATGTATATTGTAATTCACTAAAATATCGATGTGTTTAGGTATAGCACATTTTCTCTAACAAGGGTTGGCAACACTGATTTCGCGATCTTATAATTTTCTCAGCTTCAATGTATATCATATCAAACACTGATTTTTTAAAATTTCGCAGCTAAATTGCAAAATGAACTATTATAATGTCGTCATATTCCTTATATATATATATATATATATATATATATATATATATATATAGTCATCAGTCATTTCACTAGAAAATTACTGGTACCATACAGATGATTTTTGGAAAAACTATGTCTATTAGGCATTGCAATAATGTAAAGTTGTGGAAAAATATAAATTAGGGGAGGAACTCCAGTCATGCAAGCAAAAGGTTCTTTGTAAAACATATATATATTGACGTATCCGTCAACGGCGGACCTTGTCAAGTGCAGCAGTGTACAGCCGTACAAGCGCAGGCGGCTAGCGAAACCAAATTTGGTTTTAAAAGTTCTTCTGTAAGGAGCGCAATATAGCCATCTTGATTAGTCGTATGTATAGTCGTAGCAGATTTTAGGGCTGTTCTTTTTGATAGGACGTTGCTCGTCAGAGTGTTCTACGCGTTGCGTTTCGAAGGCAGCGACAGCCTTATCAATAGAACTACGCCACTCACTTCTTTGCAGTGCAAGATCTTTCCAACTGTCACTTGGGATGTCACATGCAGACAGATGACGCTTGAATACATAAAAGTTGTAAAACATATATAAGTCAACAATAGTTCACTTATAACAGCAAACGCAGCAATTAATAAAAGCAGACGTTATTTAAGATACCTTATAACCCGAAGGACCGATGACCTACACAAGGTCGCCGGTAAAAGTTACATGAATCAGGCACAGAGCAGATATATGACGCAAACTTGAGAAGGCATATATTATATACATACCTTTAGCGAGAGTTGGGTATGGAAGAGAGAGCATGAAAGTAGAGTAAACGCGGTCAAGATGCGAGCACTGCGCAAAATCTGCGGAGTGACGCTCGCGGACCGCGTTCGTAATACCGAAGTAAGAAAGAGAGTTGGTCTGAAAGAGAGTGTCGGGGTGAAGGTAAGGAAAGGAATGCTCCGGTGGTTCGGGCATGTGGAAAGAATGCATGATGAAAGAATGACTAAACAGATATACAATGCAAAAGTGGATGGATGCAGAAGTCGTGGAAGGCCACGACACACCTTCCATGATCAAATTGATCCTGTACTAGCAAAAGGTGATGTCAGGAACCTTAAGAACAGACGAGCGTGCATGACAAGAGTTATGAATGTGAAAGAAGCAAGTGAGGTGTGTAAGAATAAGCCTAAATGGCGCTCTGTTGTTCGTGCCTACCCCGCAAGGGAACTGGCGTGAAGTTATGTATGTATGTATGTACCTATAGCTATAGATCGAGATTCTTAAATAAACTTGCGTAATATAGACGGCCTCTGTGGTTGAGCGGGCTAAGACTGCCGGCGTACCTCACTGCAACGCAGAGGTTCCGGGTTCGATTCCTGGTATAGTAAATTTCGGAAACGTATTTTCTCCGTTATTTACTATGGTCTGGGTGTCTGGGATCGGCCCCAGAGTAGTCCGTTGTATATTAGCCATAACACAAGCGTAATTTGCTTAATTTGGGGATATACAATGTGTGTGTTTGTCTGCTGATTATTATTATTATTATTATTATTATATGTTTACGCTACCAGACGCCATGAAGAAGGGTCGAAATAATAAAAATATATTTATATGTCAACACAAATGACCCATACATGTCGGAAATCAAATGTCCAATAACGTGGGTCGACCTTAGAGGCCTATATGAAAAGTTTTGATAGGACAACCAAAACCCAAACTTTCTAAGCCGTGCCCTGAGTTCAAATACTTACGATTTAATCAAAGTTTTATTCGATAGAAACTGTATTATGAATGTACTAGCGGTGGCCCTCGATTTCGTCTACGTTTGTCCTGAAAATTCGCAATATGGAATTATGGACAAAGATTTGTGACGTCTGTTTTTAACCTTTATTGCACACAAAAAGTTACATACAAAATTATAGAATAGTGGTGATATACAAAGGCGAGCTTAACCCTAAAACAGTTTTCTTCCAGTAAACCTTTTTATCCGTGCAGGAACGGAGAAAGAATACAATTTCCTGCGGCCGGGCGGCCTGTCGTAAGAGGCGACAAAACAACCCACAGCCAGGTGGTAGGGCATTTGCCCGACTGGATGGCTACCACCCCTGGTCTAAAGTATGTCGCCATAACAACCTTGAGTTGTGTTCCGGCATTAGTGACCAGGTTCCAGTTTCCCTTAAGAGAGCAGCAGCGCATTTGTAGCACCTTTGGTGTTGCAAATGTCCATAGGCGATGGTAACCGCTTTCCATCGAGTGGGCCGTCTGCCTGTCTGCTGAACTCCAGCAATAAAAAAAAAAACCTATGAGTCTAGCGAGAAGGGGAGAAGCAAAAGGCAGGGTTGTGTACACTAAAGATATTTTACGATTTAACTATATAACATACTAGCGGCCCGGCGCGGTTTCACCGGCTCTCTGTCCTGCTCCCGTGGTATATAGCGTCATGTTATATAGCCTATGACATTCCCTGTTAACGTAGATTTCTAACAGTAAAAGAATTTTTTTATATTTTTTTATTGCAGGAGCTCAACAGACATGCAGACGGCCCACTTGATGGAAAGCGGTTACCATCGCCTATGAACATTTGCAACACCAAAGGTGCTACAAATGCGCTGCTGCTCTCTTAAGGGAGACTGGAACCTGGTCACAAATGCCGGAACACAACTCAAGGTTGTTATGGCGACATACTCTAGACCAGGGGTGGTAGTTATCTAGTCGGGCAAATGTCCTACCACCTGGCTGTGGGTTGTTTAGTCGCCTCTTACGAAAGGCAGCCCGGTCGCAGGAAATTGTATTCTTTCTCCGTTCCTGCACGGATAAAAACTTTATAATATTAGTATAGATAATATACACAGACTAACAAAAATAAATTATATACAACATTCACTTAAGATACATATATAATGTAAAATATAGACCTATAAGGATAATTTAAGGCAGATAGAGTGCTTTTTGACTTTTTTTTTGAAACTGCACTTCTTGATAAAAAGTCAAAAAGTTCAACTACGCAACGATTCTCTATAATGTCTGTATGCTCAGTGCGAGTTTTTTTTACTACTCGATCTAGTTCAAGTTAACGCAATTTTGTATGGTTATGACTTAACGCCATCTCGTGAGCGCAAAGGGAAACATAAACCGAGCCATACAAAATTGCGTTAAGTTGAACGTGATCGAGTAGTAAAAAAACTCCAAGCATTCTGTTCTGCGTACGACCGTGTTTTGGAAGGAATTTTCGCCGAGGTTTTTTCTCTGCGCTATGACACGGGGTTGTTTTAGAAGGGTGTTATAAAATTTTTTAGAGGCCGGCAACGCGTTGGCAACGCCTCTGGTGTTGCAAACGCGTTGCCGGCCTCGGTAACCACCTTCCATTGGGTGGGCCGTCTGCCTGTTCACCTATTTCGGGCAATAAAAAAAGCAAGAGTCAAATGTACTGGATCATAGTCATTCAAAGTTACATGGGCCCTCTACATTCTCGTGACAACTTTTTTACTGCTGGAGTACAACCGACACGCTGACAGCCCAACTGTGATGGAAAGTGGTTACCGTCGCCAATAAACATTTGCAACACTAAAAGTGCTACCAATGTGCTGCCGGATTCGTAGACGGGACTGAACCTGACTATTAATGCCAGAATACAATTCAAGGTTGTTATGGCGCATACTTTAGACCAGGGGTGGTAGCCATCGAGACGGGCAAACAGCCTACAACCTGGCTGCGGGTTATTCTGTCGCCTTTTGCGACCGCCCGCCCGGACGCACGAAATTGTATTATTTCCCCGTTTCTGCACGCTAGGCAACGCGATATTGTAACACGATAGCTCTTTCCACATTTTCGTTACTTACGATGTTCTCGCCGCGCATAAATGTGGAGGGCTCTTTATCATTTACGGAACAATACATTTAACCATATCCTTGATATAATTTACATACATTATATCCCTTAAAAATCTCCTTTATTTCGTAAAGAAGAAAGTACATTATGCCAAAGAGAATTTTGACAAAATGCAAATTTAATTTTAAAATAAAATTTACTACAATAAACCTTATTCCCTTGTGATAAGAGTATGCATATACGAAGTAGTATAATTGTAAATAGGTACAGACAAGCCGTACACGTCGAGCTAGTTCCTGGTCTGCTGCCAACAAACTAAATCGTTTCAGCCGGAAACATCCCTTGTTTATATCAGATATAAATCACGCGAGAGTTCCATTGTTGGAATTTCGACAGTTTATAAATGGTTCTTTGTAATCCTTAAGTACTATCACAAAAGTAATTATTGATGCTATAATAGAACAAGGTTAGATTTTAGGGTCCCGGAGTAATTTCATCGAAAACAGGATCGGCTTTCTAACTTTGCATGTCGCAGTTATTTTTCCGTAATGGAAATTAAGAATAAAATAGAAAATTCTTTATTGTACACAAGAAAACAGTACACATCAGAATTAATTATCATTAAACTAGTACAATCGGTGGTCACATCGCTAATAGCGATTAATTCCAGCCAACCTTCTGAAGACAATTTTTCATTTCTAATAGTGGGTTGATATTCAGTGCGCATAGTTTTTTATTGCAGGAGTTCAGCAGACAGTCAGACGGCCCACTTGATGGAAATCGGTTACCATCGCCTATGGACATTTGCAACACCAAAGGTGCTACAAATGCGCTGCTGCTCTGGAAACTGGAACCTGGTCACTAATACCGGAACACAACTGGTTATGTCGGCGTACTCTAGACAAAGGGTGGTAGCCATCCAGTCGGGCCAATACCGTTCCACCTGGCTGTCGGTTGTTTTATCACCTCTTACGACAGACCACCAGACCGCAGGAAATTGTATTCTTTCTTCGTTCGTTCACTGTTAAATAAACTTGTATTAAAGTTAAAATAAATAAACTACTATTACCAACACCTACCCAGCATCACTGCATCATATCATACTGAGATATTACGTCACCAGTTTTATTCATATAATATGGAAAAAGTATCAACATCATGCTATTTTTTAACTTATTAAAATATATATCTTATATATATGTTTGTATATGTAACAATAATAGATCCAGCGAGGAAACGTAGCCAGCCTTCTGGGCTCCTTACCCATAGAAGACGGTGATCTAGGCTCAGTATTCTACTTATAATCTTGAGGGACTATGAGTAGAATAGAATACAAATAAGTAATTTTTTTTTGCATTGTATTCGATTATATGTAATTTTATAATTTGTAAATTATATTATATATTATTAAGTACAATAATAAATAAATACATATTTATTTATTTTCTCCCTTAAATACTAAAGTAAAGTAACAGGATTTTTTTTGCGGAATTGTAAAAATGCTATAAATAATTGTATGATTTAAGTTTAAAGGTATTACAAAATATGAAGAATATAAGAAGCTAAGTAGCGGGAGACAGGAACCCAAACTTCCCTTCTTGTAAAGTATTAATTAAAGTACTTATAATAATTTGAAAATTTGTGTGTGTACGAGCGTGTGTGTCATTTAAACGTAACTGTGTGTGTGAATTAAGTTATTTAGGTTACAATCTCAAATGATTTTATGTTCTCATTTTCCATATAATTAAGAGTTCGAAGCCAAGAAATGAAATGAAATGAAATTTATTTGCATATGACATGGTACATAAAAATACAGGTCTTAAGTTATACATATATAAGTTCACATGTCATTACCCATAGGTGTGCAAATATTGCATCGTCTTAAATTAAAATGATTATTTACGTTGACCACGAAAAATTAAATTATGTTAAAGTATTGTTGTATGTCAAAGATAATAATGTCAAATAATTAAATTCATATAAATGTCATACAGCCTCATCTATGTCTGATGATGTTATATATGAAGATGTTAACACCTTTTTACATCCCGACCTTTTCATGGAATAAAATATTAAACTTATATTAATCTTGTTATAAATACTGCCACTAATAAATTTTCTATATATTTTTTTTTATTTCTATACATATCTTAATAGTATATAGAAATAAAAAAAATATATTTATATATACAAATATACATAAATTTAATTATACATACACATACGTAAATTACTGTTTATAAATTATAACATAGATAATATAGAACAAAGAATATAGACAGATAACTCTCAACCCCAGGAATGAATTCAGATGCATTGTAATATGTTCTCTGTACAATACACTCTGACGTGGTGAGCCATTTTGTAACATTGTGTGCGATAAAGTATCTCTTCTTACATTCTCTTCCATTTCTTCTTTCTAATGTCTCTATTCCATCCTCTTTAGCCCATCCTAAAGGCTGGCTTGGCTTCGCCCCTGGCAATGGCGGATTTACCAATAAGCTGAATGGGCTGGAGCCTAAAGCGACAGATTTTGGAGGAGCGATATATATAGATGGCCAATAGCATTTTATGTCTCACAGTAATTATGTCTTACTTAAATTCTAACATTTAATAAGATAATTCTTAATAAGTCCACACAAACAATCGAACATGTAATATATTTCACCAATTAGATAATTTTTTCTACAATTTGGATAAGTCGCTTTTGTTTACGGCAGAAACAAACCCATCGATCCTCTGCTTCATAATCTACTAATTACGGGGAAAAAAGGTTGTACGACGGTAGCGCACAAATCCTTAAGTTACAATTTCATTGGCAAAAAAATGTAATTAATATGATTGTGAATTTGGGTATCGATTTGTAAAAGTCGGTAGGGGTGGCAAAATTTGAATAGCCTACAAGGGGCAAATGTCTAAATCCATCCCTAGCCCCTGGTGTTGATAAGTATTTTCCACTAAGGCCGCCAGCTTGTTTATCAGCTTTGCATACATAATTTTTTTTTCAAAACATCAAATAGAAAATTACAAAAAAAGAGTTGTTTCTTTTGTCGATTGGAAGATGTTGTCCAAGACCTTGTCTTGGTTTTATTACAGAAGAAATACCGTCGATGCAGTGCCGTGAATAGCCTTTTATGCGCCCTATGAGAGCTTCTATAACTGCGCCCTTGTTTTTTTTATATTGTTACGAGTGTAGGACTCGAATTAAAAATGCCGTTGGAATTACTGTATAATTTATTAGAACTATACAAACACGTATAACATAGGTACAAATATAACTAGACGCAATAAGTCACAATACACAATTTAATAACACGCGCAGAGTCCGTCACTATATCGCTCATCAAATGTACACACGTCTTACTCGTATCGTAGTTGTCGCTTGACTCCCGATATCTCCGCTCGGGCATCCCTTTTTACTCAGCTTACAATGGGACACGACCGGGTAAACAATGATTTCCACGAATCACACCTGCGCCTCTATCGACGCTATTCCCAGAAAACATAATTCTGCACACCTGCAGGATTATACCAGCGAACGGCCATAAGCAAGTACAATAACAATAGGCTATTGTCTAATTGCAAATTTTAAACACAAAAGAACTTCAAATGCGGAGGGTAATACAACCCTACTTTATGGCAGGGTGGTGTGCTTCGTGGAATTTTGGCCAAGTTTTAACAATATATTATAGGTAACCTAGCTAGAGCAATGCTATGTATAGGCCTACTTTATTTCGTTCAGGGTGATAAAATAACGCAAGGACCTTGGCGTTGTTGGACCAATTATCTAATATTTTGGAAGAATAATCTATTTTTTTAAAGAACTAAAACACAAATACGCTCGTGCGCTGCCAAAAACACGAGCGCGATGTTTTGTCTAATTTGACAGACGTTTTTGATGATACTGGCATATAGGTGCGTATGTGTTGGAATCGAGCACTAGGGGCGCAGCGGGGAACTTATCAGGAGCAAAACCGAAAGAATAATAGTCCTGCCTGGTGTGGCCATTCTTGCGCCCCCCCAGAGTCTACGCCCTGTGCCCGGGCACCGGTGACACCGCCCTATTTACGGCACTGCGTCGATGTGCAAAATGGGTATAAAATATTTAAATCAATATGTTATGTGTATATCTTTGTATTTAATATAATTGTATATATTGGTTTAGCCGTAATTAAAGGTAACGAGGCGTCTAAGCGGCCGCGGCTTATTTCAACGGCTGACATTCGACGCAATTTGTATCACTTCCACGTCTATTTAGACACGTAACACCGTAGACGTATATTATAATATACGTATTGTTTAATTGTTATTTATTACGGCCTAGGGCTTTCAACCATACAAACAGAATAGGTAGACCGTTGATTGAACTCTCAGAGTGAAGCCGGCTAAAGAAAGCCGATCGTGGCAGAGTGCGTACGAGAACTAAGTAAAATATAATCGCTTTCAAATTTTACAAAAAAAATGTGTATATGCAATTCACACTCGGCAGAAGTGAAACTTCAGAAAAGTAGCCTGCGAGAGAATGAGATAAATATAGAGTACCAGGAGTATTAGGATATTAATTAGGTTTATTATGTTTTTCATATTTTTAACAATAATGAAAAATATTACATTTCATATCATACTAATATTATAAACGCGAAAGTTTATAAGAATGTAGGGATGAACGTTTGTTACTCTTTCACGCAAAAACTACTGAATGGATTTTGATGAAACTTTACTATAATATAGCTTATGCATCATAATAACACATAGGCTATAATTGATAAAGAATTATCCAAAATGTAACGATTTTCCATTACCACACGAGTGAGACCGCGGGGCGCAGCTAGTATTGCATATTTAAGATATAACACATATTATTCAGATTCCATGTTTTCACTTTCAACAAATGACACGAGAGGCTTATGATAGCTAAAATAGGAAGCAAATACTCTAGTTTCAATTCGATTTATTAACTTTAAAATATTATTATTATTAAATATCTCTGTTTAGTGACGCTTTTTTTCGTTTCATCGAGTTTCAAATCACAACGATTCTAAAGAAGTTTCACTTCAAAAATATATTAAAATCAAAATGATTTTTATGAAACATTTACAACACAACCCATTAGGTTTTGTGTCATAGTCGATGTGATATATACCGTTAGAATACTTAGCTTGGATATACTTCCTGGAGATCAGTGGTCTGTCAGCGGTTACCGTGTCGACAGGTTTTAGGTGTTAAACAATTAAAATACTGAGAAAAGGTAAAAGCGTCCATTTACTACGATTACGCAACTATGAACAGAACGAACAAAAAACAAAAGAAAACACAACATATTTGGTTCTGCCAACAGTATATATACATTGTTTTTTTTTCTTACAAGATCAATCCCGTACAACACACAGTCGAAGTCAAATCATAAAATTTATATTGTTACGAGTGCAGGACTCGAATTACAAATGCCGTTGGAATTACTATAGAATTTATTAGAACTATACAAACACGTATAACACAGGTACAAATATAAGTGGACACAACCTGTACAAACTGCACGATTCAATAACACGCGCAAAGTCCGTCACTATATACCCTATCGAATGTACACACGTCTTGTTCGTATCGTAATCGTCGTTTGACTACCTCACCCCTCCCTTCGGGCATTGTTTTATACTAAATAATACAATACAATAGTCGATCGCGTGGACTAAATTTTCCAAGAACCACACCTGGCTAACGACCATCATAAAGGATTACAATACACAATAGACTGCTTTTCTAATTACAAATTTTAAACACAAAGTAAACAAAAGAAGTCCAAATGCGGGAAGGTAATAAACTGTGTTTTATAGCAGTCAGGTGTGCATTGACTTTTGTCGGCATGTAACACTATTAACACAGTCGAATATGCTTTTATGTATATATAAATATTAGGATATGCCCGCGACTTCGTCAACGCTTGACTTGAAATTCCTGCGGGATTCCTTGGACATAAAGTACTGCAGCATTTAAAAAAGCATGTAAGCTATCGTTTTAGTGAAAACTTTCGGAATGAGCTAATTTTTATGCACCCCAACAACTTCAAATCGCTCCCGGGAAAATTCCCGCGGGATTTCAGGGATAAAAAATATCACATGTTTTATTACATAAAATTTGCCATCGATTAGTGAATAAATGAAATTAGAATTTTTTTATCTGACTATTTTAAATAATTCCCAGAATAATTATAACAATCGTTTCAAAATTCTAGTAACTTTTAAACTATCTAGTGGAAAATTTAGAAAAAAATCATTGTGGTAGAGATTAGAAAAAACTTTCAATGAAAATTAATTTAAAACTCTTCAAGTAGTTTTTGAGATATGGCAATACTTCTTTTAATTTTATAAAAGTTTGTCACTTCTATCCCATACCCTCTACGTAATCCCCTTTATCTGAACCTTCTGTTGGGATAGAGGGTTCAGGGGATCAGGCATCAAAGGAGGGGATGAGATCGGATAGGAAGGATGGGTTCTTCCTATCCGATCCTAAAAGCTGACAATGCGTTGGCTACGACCCTGGTGTTGCAAACGCCTACAGGCGATGATTTTTTTTTATTGCAGTTTAGCAGACAGGCAGATGGCCCACTTGATGGAAAGCGGTTACCATCGCCTATGGACATTTGCAATACCGAAGGTGCTATAAATGCGCTGCTGCTCTCTTAAGGGAGACTGGAGTCTGGTCACTAATGCCGGAACACAACTCAAGGTTGTTATGGCGGCATACTCTAGAACAGGGATGGTAGCATTCCAGTCAGGAAAATACTCTACCACCTGGCTGTGGGTTGTTTTGTCACCTCTTACGACAGGCCGCCCGACCGCAAGAAATTGTATTCTTTTTCCGAGGAGTTTATATCCCATAATATGATATAATTTTAATTTTATTTATGACCTGTGAACCGTGTAACTTTGTTATGAATAAATGATTTCTGATATGAATTTATCAACATTTTTTTGTTCCTTTAAAAAATGCATTTCAAAACAATATAATTAGTTCTATCCCTGGAGGCATGGTAAAACGAAATAGCATCTACCTCAAGTCGTTCGTTACGCTTCGTTCAGTATAAAAATGTTGGAGAGCTAATGCCGCCGCACATTTGCTTAATGTACTACAGGGGAGTCTCTGGGAGACCGTTTACCTGTTAAGGTTTTTAGGTCGGAGTGACATTGGCCTAGATTAGTACCGCCATGTAATCCTTCTTTCGGCCTATACGGACTTTCTTTAATTAACTTAAATTCATCATTTAAATCTGATGGTGTGTTCTTTTCTTCGAGAGCACGTCAATCAACATTTTTATCCCGGTGGTAGGGCATTTGCCCGACTGGATGGCTACCACCCTAGTCTAAAGTATGTCGCCATAACAACTTTGAGTTGTGTTCCGGCATTAGTGACCAGGTTCCAGTCTCCCTTAAGAGAGCAGCAGCGCATTTGTAGCAACTTTGGTGGTGCAAATGTCCATAGGCGATGGTAACCGCTTTCCATCAAGAGGGCCGTCTGCCTATCTGCTGATCTCTTGCAATAAATAAAAAAATAAACATTTGCTGTCAGGTCGTCTCAAAAATAATTAAATCACCCTGCCATTGTAAATATATAAAATTAAATAAATTAACACAAAATAAATAACTTTTGGCGACCGAGAGTAGAACGTTCTGACAGCGTAAGCTGGTCTAAACACTTTCCGAAAAATGTAGAAGACTCTGGAAGAAAAAAGACAAGGACAGAGACATTTTAGAAAGGGATAAATGGTGAACAAAAGAATAACGAAATAAAGATCGAAATTCTAGCTTAGAACGTTCAGGAAGGAAAAAACAGAGATAAATAGATGTTTGGAAAGGGATAGACAGTACATAAAAGAATAATGAAAATAAGATCGAAAATTATGGGTTTCAGAAGGTTCTTCTGGGTTTATAAGCAGCGTAAGGCGCGCCTACAGGGAAGTTCAGTTGAAGAGATATGCGAGAGTTGGAAGAGAAATTTAATAGAAGATATCGACGAGTTTAGAGTTGGAACAGAAGTTTAGTAGAAGACAGTGACGACTTTAGTGGAGAGTTTAGTGTAGTCTAAGCAGAGTTCCAGCAGCGAGAGCTACGCGTGATAAATAAGGAGCAGAGCAGACCATGGTCTAGCTATAGATTCCGGTACGCAACACTACAGTGTATATAAGACTAGCTTCTGCCCGCGACTTCGTCCGCGTGGAATAGTTTAAAACAAAGTAAGTTAAAAAACACCCCCCGAACAACATTCTTCATTGGTGCTCCGCTCCTATTGGTCTTAGCGTGATGATATATAGCCTATAGCCTTCCTCGATAAATGGGCTATTTAACACTGAAAGAATTTTTCAAATCAGACCAGTAGTTCCTGAGATTAGCGCGTTCAAACAAACAAACTCTTCAGCTTTATATATTAGTATAATATATGTCCTATATACAATATAGTGTTTGTAATAAGGGCTGAAGATCAACAACGACAATATCTTCGTCCTCTTAAAACATAAATACAACACAAATTAAATGCAACTCAACGTGACCTAAATACAAATGAAATAAATGTTTTTTAGTCAACGAGCCGTGTTATAGCCGAGTGCGAATTGCGGTTGAGCCTTTAACACGTGTGTGGAAAAAGGGGAGACCGCAACACAAATTAAACAACTCTTTGTTGTTCAAATGTTTATTTTAAGCGATCTCTAGCCATTTTAATAAAAACGAAACGTCCTAGTCATTATTGTCAAAAACAGAAGGTTCAAGAAGGAAAAGACAGAGATAGGATGTTTAGAAAGGGATATACAGTAAATAAAAGAATAATTAAATGAAGATCAAAATTATGGATTCCAGAAGATTCTTCCGGATATATAAGCAGTGTAAGCGTCTACAGGGAAATTCAGTTGAAGACAGCGAAGCGACAGGTGCTTTTATCCGTGCAGGAACGGAGAAAGAATACAATTAATTTCCTGCGGCCGGGCGGCCTGTCGTAAGAGGCGACTTAATAACCCGCAGCCAGGTGGTAGGGCATTTGCCCGACTGGATGGCTACCACCCCTGGTCTAAAGCATGTCGCCATAACAACCTTGAGTTGTGTTCCGGCATTAGTGACCAGGTTCCAGTGACCCTTAAGAGAGCAGCAGCGCATTTGTAGCACCTTTAGTGTTGCAAATGTCTATAGACGATGGTAACCGCTTTTCATTAAGTGGGCCGTCTGCCTGTCTGCTGAACTCCTGCAATAAAAAATAAATAAAAAAGGTGCGATACGAGAGAGTTGGAAGAGAAGTTTAACTGAAGAATAATATGTCTTTTCAGCAGACACACTGATAAATAAGGTGGTTAAATTATTATGGACTGTATATAAAAGATAATGCTGGTTTATTTGAAGTTATGTACATACAATTTACTATAGTCCGTTGCACTAGCCGTCGCGCGGGCGAGTGGTTCGCGATCCTACGGCAGCCGCGCCTACGGACCAGCCGTGGTGCGTGCTCCAACAGGTCGATTCCTAAGGCTTATGACCGGTTCCTATATCTTATTATTCATTCGCTTGCCTTGCTTAAATTTTGTGCATGAGGGGGAACAGGGGTAATGCTGCTTACAAGAATAACTTGGCAAACTCAGTGCGTTGGTTTACGGGACACAGGTTAAAGCATGGGGCGTATGATGTGAGGGCAAACAGTAAGTAGTTTTAAAAATCCGCTAGCATCAAGAGAAGGCGATTTTTTTGTTTGTTTTCGGTCTTGCTAGCAAAATTGTTGGCTGAAAGTGGCAACTTCAATATTTGAATATTTTTTTTATTGTTACAAATAATCAGCTGGTAGAAATCCGCCATTTTTTACGTTTAAAAAGGCGATAAAGTAGGATCCTAGCTATTTTAAGTTAGCGAGGATTTTCAGAGCGTTTTAGTGCTAGTATGCGTTTATGAATTAATAAGTAATTTAAATATAACCTAAATTAACTAAAAGTATTCTTACTAAGAAAGTGTCCATTAACACTTTTCTTATTTATAGTCTATTAAGGTGAAGACACTTTGTTCGTGTGTTCTTTATTAATAGCTAGCACATTACACTACACTTTTATTTTGTTTATAGCACTAGTTCAAATGGTTTTGTCCTTTTGAGCCTTCTCGTTATGTCCGTGTTGTCGAGGAGCTGGATCGCCTCGACATTCACGTGATGATGAAGCCGATGCTCGTGGGCTTCCGCGTACTTCTTAATAATGCTGTTGACAAACTCCACTTTCAGGTCCCGATGGAGGTCGCTCGATCTAACGTACCATGGCGCGTTTACAATTCCTTTCAGTACTTTATTTTGGAAGCGTTGTATGATTTCTACATTACTTGGTTTGGTACAGCCCCACAACTGTACACCGTAGGTCCAGACTGGCATCAGGACTTGTTTGTAAAGAAGCAGTTTGTTAGGTACGGACAACTTTGAATGTTTTCCAAGTAGCCAGTACATATTTCTGTAGCGAGCCTCCAGTTCCTCGCGTTTCTTTTTGACATGAGCTTTCCAGCGTAGTTTAGCGTCAAGTGTCATACCTAAGTACTTTGCCGTATTTTCATATGGTACTACGTTGTTATTTACGTATATCGGGTGATAATTTGCCATTTTGTTAGTGAAGTCAATGTGGATCGACTTGGCTTCATTGAGCTTAATACGCCATTTTTTTGTCCAGTTGTAGATGGTATTAACTGCTTTTTGGACATTTTCCACAGCTTCTTCGTGGTACAACTAATATGGTATAATTTTATTTTAAAAATAAAAACTAAAATAATGTATTTATTATTTATCCATTGCTATTTATATGCTAATATAAAATGCTTCTCATATATAATGATAATTCATTATTATTCTCATATATAATATATAAAAATGCCATGTCTGTACATTAAAGCTATTTAAAATAAAACAACTGGAATATGTATATTTAGATAATTTCATATATATCTATATGTTGGTATTCTATAAATGTGCCTGGATTTATGTATGTATTAAATTTATAACTTAGTGTAAGTAATTGTACTCTGCTGCACCTACATCACCAGATGTGAATCGCTTTTAGCGATAAGGCCGCCTGTTGTTTTGCAAAGAAGTATTGTAATTACGTGTTTTGTTTTTGCAATTGTTTATTTTGGTGAGCAATAAAGTGTTATCTATCTACTTATCTGTCGTATATATTTAAAACCGCTTTGCGGGTAGTCCTTATGTCAGTCTGAATCGACCCGTCGTAAAGACATTCACGCATCGCGCGCGCATTTGAGATATCCACCCAATTGCAATACTAATCGGGTTCCAAGAGCTTGGTGATAAGTGGCAAGTGAATCTAGTTGTGAAGCGGGAGATATATAACAAGAGAACACGCACTGCTGCTCCTGTATCGCAGACGCTCCGGTTACTCAGCTCATATTATTACGGGTGAGTCCATTTATCTCCATTCCCTCTTACCCTTGCACCCTTGAAATCTGGCAATCGGCCAGATCATATGGTCTTTCGAACCGAATATTCCAACTGGCGACCTATTTATACAGTCTGCAACAACCGTATTTTGCCATTTTATGGTTAATTCAAACCAAATTGTAAATTTTCACATACCTAAAAAGTTAAATAAACAATCATTATCAATCTGCCCATTTACCCGTTTTCTGCCCTTGTTTTTTCTTTTTTGTTTTCTTATAAACATATTACTTCTGCCCTTATATATTTGAATACCCATTCCACATTCCTCAGATAATTACGCAAATTGCTACACGATAACTATTTTTTGGTACGTAGGTAGGTTAATATAACCTCGAGTACGTATTCTGTACTTTATTCAGCACACCTATTCTCGAATACTTGCACTAAACGTGATATCGGATCGATATAATAATATTGAATATTATATTCGTTTCACTCGGTGTGGTTAGCTTGCCGTGCAACTTTTATAGCTTATATATAGCTTCGTGTTTATTAAGACTCAGCGCACACGACAGTTTGATATATATTTTTTTTCCTAATCATTTTTATTTATTTCGTATTTCTTACGTTTCTCTGGCTGCTTTCTTGCGTGTTCTTTATTAGCATTAGTAAAAAAAAATTTTTTTTTTAATTTTTTTTTTTTTATTTTTTTTTTCTCGTTTGCCTTTCCTTTTCTTATTGTGTTTCAAAAGCCTTACGGACACTGCCGGTAATTTGTCAGGTGCAGTTAAATTACACTATTTATTTTCTTGCCTCTCCGGAGAAGCTCTCAGTATGGTATCACACCTCAAGGTTACCGATGAGAACTACGATGTAGCGATGACAACACTTGCCAATCGCTACGAAAATCGCCGAGTTCTCATTGATAGGTTTATAGATATGATACTAGAGTTACCCCACATCACCACCCGCTCACAAATCAGACAGTTATTTTTAGCCCCTCTTATTTCAACCCAATCGGCGCTTAAAAACCTAAACTTACCACTACATGACTCAGACTACGTCCTAGTGTCAATAGTAGTGCGGAAGTTAAAGGGCGAGCTTCGCACATTATTTGAACGAACGCATGGGTCTTCAGACACTCTGCCCACCTTAAAGGATGTAATCACATTCTTAGAAGACCATGCACGTTGCACAGAAACTGAGACATATAACCCACCCCCCCCTCCCCTCAGCCCGACATACAGACAAACTGAACGTGCTTCTCCCTCAGCACGGTACCAACCACGCGCTTCTGCACCCAGACCAGAAATTCGGCACGTTCGTTTTCAGCCCACTACTTCCGTCCGCCCACCTTTAACGCGCCCTGCATATCCTCTACAAAGTCAAGCGTACCCTGTACAGTACGCTCAAGGATACCCACAGTCTACACAATATTTCGAGCCCATAGCACAAGATTCCGCCCACCCACCAGCACCGACCAATAATTATTACTGCCCTTGGTGTCACGTTAGAGGACACAGGTTGCTGAACTGCGGTGAATACCTAAGACAGCCTACGCAAGGGCGCTGGGATTTTATCCAAGCTCATGAACGGTGCCGTAAGTGTCTAGGACCCCATTACTCTGACGAGTGCAGATCCACAGGACGGTGTAGAGAATGTGATAGCGAGAAACACCATACCACCTTACATCGCAGTGGCTTTGAATCACCCACATATGACAATTCTCACCTCTTGCCCCCACAACTAAGAGGACAAGAACACACCCGCCCAACCACGGAATCAAGAAACTCTTCTCGTCGTAATTCACCTATTAATTCACAACAATGACTACCTGCTACTCACTTACACAATACTACACTACACCCACCCATACCATCGCTACAATATACACCATCCACTACATCACGTAAACAAAATAAATCCCAGTAATTAGCGCAAAGGCATACATTCTACCAGATTTGACAGGTCTTTTACCATTAACAATGTTACCTGACGTTGTTCCACTCCTCGACTCGACACAGCTTCCAGTTTTATTACCTAGCAGCCTCGTCTTATCGTTTTCCAGCCGCTATTGACTTAATTTTAGGTTCTGATGTCTTGGGCCAAATTTTGGATGGTAACAAAATTTTTTTGGGCCCCGGCAGACCAATAGCCTTCGGCACGATCTTCAATTTCGCTCTTTTAGGTCCTATCAATCCAAACTACACAAAGCCTGAGCCTCAAGTTAATTCAGCACTAGTAAATATTGACTGTTTACAACCCCAACACTCAAATAAAGAAATACACTCCGCTCTGGAGAGATTCTGGGAAGTCGAAGAAGTGCAATCAAAGGACAACTCAACCTCTGACGAGTGTGAGGAGAACTTTCGTTCTACCACCACACGTGATCCCACAGGGCGATACATAGTATCCCTTCCCTTTCTTACAAAGGCACCTAAGCTCGGTGCAACCCACGCTATTGCACTACGACGATTCCTTAATTTGGAGCGCAAACTCCAAAGAGATCCTACCCTCCGCTCAAAATATATCGACTTCATGAAGGAATACATTGACATGGGCCACATGGCTCTTTGTCACCCCAGCACATTCAAAGGAAAAGACCATTTTTACGTCCCGCATCATGGCATCTTCAAAGCCAACTCTGAAAAACTTCGCACGGTTTTTGATGGCAGCTGTAAGAGCTCTAATGGTGTCAGTCTTAATGACTGTCTGCACACTGGCCCACCGCTCCAACGTGATATTACTGACATCATTCTAAATTTTCGTACTCACAAAGTGGTCTTTAGTACAGACATCCAGATGATGTTTAGAAATATACTAGTTCACCCAGACCACAGACGGTTCCAACTCATTCTATGGCGCTCTTCTCCAGATCAACCTCTGCTCACTTACGCCCTGTCCACTGTCACGTATGGCCTACGACCCAGCCCCTTCCTCGCCAATCGATCTATTATACAGCTGGTCACTGATGAAGGTCACCGTTTTCCCCAGGCTGCACAGGTTCTTACGCACTCCATATTCGTGGATGACATTCTGACTGGGCATGATTCAGTTGACAAGGCAATAGCTCTGCAGACTGAACTCATTGAGTTACTAGCCCTAGGGGGATTTCATTTGCGAAAGTGGACCTCAAACTCTCGTCAGCTGTTAGAACGCTTCCCGGATGATCAATGTGACATACCCAAGGATTTTGATGTTGTACCCGACTCCAATGCAATCAAGGTACTTGGTATGCAATGGATACCCCAAACGGACGAATTTACATATCACATTTCGGTACCTACACTGGAAAAATTTACCAAAAGGTCAATACTCAGTACCATCGCTCGTTTATACGATCCTAGTGGATGGATCAGCCCAGTTATTTTCCGCGCAAAACTGCTCATTCAGCACCTATGGACTCTAAAGTTAGACTGGGATGAATCGGCTCCCAATGATGTCACATTTCAATTTCAGCACATTTTTGAAGACTTACCTCTACTCTCTGCTCTTCGACTCCCCAGAACAATTTGCACCAGCAAAGATTCCACCTACACCCTACACGGTTTTGCCGATGCATCCGAATCCGGATATGCAGCCGCAGTCTATCTTCATGAAACGAATATCACGGGTCAGGTACACGTCAGACTACTTGTTTCTAAATCCAAGGTAGCCCCCATTAAAACCCGACAGACTATACCAAAGCTGGAACTTTCAGCTGCACACCTCACTTCGCTGCTCATTTCTCGCGTCTCTGTTCAACTTTCTGCCCACATTACCATTCAGCAACACTTTTGTTGGTCAGACAGTACTATCGTACTCGCCTGGCTTAAAACTCCTTCTCAATCCCTACAGGTCTTTGAGGCCAATCGAGTCTCTGCCATTGCAGCCAATCCATGTAACCCTACTTGGAGACATGTACCCTCAGCTCTTAACCCTGCCGACTGTGCTAGCAGGGGAATATCAGCACAGGAACTCTTAGCCTATGACCTATGGTGGTCGCCTACTTGGCTCAAGGCCCCACCTGATACCTGGCCCACGATGCCCCCTGCTTTGGGTCATCACGTACTGCCTGGTCTAAAACCAAGAAAAATGGTAGCTCACATCGCGGTTCCTGATCTAGACACGGATTTACTCACGAGATTCAGCTCCTTAGACACACTTGTAGGCGTAACCGCATGTATTAAACGTTTTGCACACAATTGCTTGGTATCTTCTCACTCTCGCATCGTTGGTCCCATTACCGTAGACGAACGTAAGAAAGCGCTCTTACACTGGGTACGCTCAGTCCAACAAAATATGTTCGCTGAAGACATCCACCGACTGCAAACTAACAAATTATGTACAGTGCGAATACAACGCCTCTCGCCCTTTCTCAAGGATGATCTTCTTAGAGTAGGAGGGCGCTTGTCCAACTCAGCCCTTAGATATGACACACAACATCCCCTCATCTTACCCAGTTCAAGCCCCCTTGTGGACCTAATTATAGATCATTTCCACACTATACACTGCCACCCGGGCGCAGATACACTACACACACTACTCCGTCAACAATACTGGATTTTATCTGGAAGGCGAGTCATTCGTCACCGTGTCTTTAAATGTGTACGCTGTTTTAGGCATCGAGCTCAGCCGAATCCCCCTTTTATGGCCGACCTACCGGCTGATCGAGTCAGCCCACAACCGGTGTTTAGTCAAGTGTCCACGGATTTTGCCGGACCATTCCTAATTAAATCAAGTACTCTACGCAATGCCAAACTTCTCAAAGGCTACTTTTGTGTTTTCGTTTGTCTCGCCACCAAGGCAGTGCACTTAGAGGCTGTCTCGGAACTTTCTACGGACGCCTTTTTTGCGGCATTGCAAAGGTTCGTTAGTCGGCGCGGAATCCCTACCCTAATTCGCTCTGATTGCGGTACAAACTATGTCGGCGCAAGAAATCAGCTCATAGAAGTACAAAACTTCTTAAAGGCCAATGATGATAGAATTACGCACAAGCTAGCCACACAGCAGATCACATGGTTGCTCAATCCGCCCTCAGCTCCTTCTTTTGGCGGTCTGCACGAGGCAGCCGTGAAATCTACTAAGCAATTACTCTATCGCGTATTAGGTGAGCAGCATCTGACCTTTGAAGAATTTTCTACACTCTTAGCCCGTATTGAGGCCGTTCTCAACTCTCGACCACTCTGCCCTCTGTCTTCAGACCCTACAGACTTCGAAGTCCTAACCGCTGGTCATTTCCTTATAGGTCGCCCACTTACCGCATTACCCGAACATTCCCATGAATCCTCTCCTCCATCAACCCTACGACGTTTTCGCTTAGTGCAAGCGTTGGCTCAGCGATTTTGGACCTTGTGGTCGAAATCCTACCTGCACACTCTCCAATCCCGATCTAAATGGACTACGGAAACCAGTCGACCCAAGATTGGTGAGCTGGTACTCATAAAGGAGGATAATCTTCCCAGACTCCAGTGGAAGATGGGAAGAATAAAGAAGATTCTGCCCGGAAAGGATGACGTCGTCCGAGTCGTAGAACTCAGCACCAAGGATGGCAGCTTAACGAGACCAGTCACAAAGATTGCTCGTCTTCCCCTCGACGACAACAGCACTTAGTCAGCACTATAAATGGGAGCCGTCACCTTTTCCCCGGGCCCCAGGATGTTCACGCCACGCGTAACGAAAATTTACTTCCTATTCTATGTACAACGCTTCGCAACATGTTACTCCTGTTAAGGAGAGGAAGCGGCAAGAAACTCCACAGCAACACTAAAATGAAATTGTTGCACCGCACCACTCCGCCCTGTACGCAAAGCTCCGCACCAATTCGCGCCGCTCATTACGGTCTTCGAGCCAGAGAATTATGTATAAAACTCCACCAGCGATGAAAATGGTCCAAACAAGGAGAAACGTGAATGTAATAGATCAAATAAATTTACCAAAAGTGCTGTCAGTGCGAATGTTGTAACGGTCAATGTGTACACCAGTCTAGAAAACATATAACAACGCACAAACTATTATGGATACTACGTATTAACAACGTTCTATTGCCGCGCTGTTGCCATGCGAGTGTTTGAGTGAGCAAGATGGTGATAGTTGCACCGCTCGCACCGTAATAATTTTTAATAAAGATTGTTAAAAGAAAATAAATAAATAAAAAGACGCTTGTACTCATATCATTTTCTCCAAAAAAGGAAAGAAAGAAAATAAGAATTCTGCCTTGATTGCCTAATTTAAAAAAAAAGATTCTTTCATTCTTGTATCTATACTCCAATCCACTATACTTCAGTGATACATTTAAGCCAAGAGTTCTTTTAATCCGTCTTTATAGATGGTTGTAAAAATACACATAAATTAAATTGTACATTGTAGCATTTTGTGACTCGCAGTAAAAACAGTTTTCTTATTTCATTTCGTTATTTGAAGGGATTTACTTAATACGAGCTGTCATGGAAGCAGAATGGGGAATAACAACTTAAGCTGTATCTACAGTTAAATATTACAGTAGAAAATGTTTTATATTAATCATCTAAAAACATACTTTAACCAAAATTTTATTCAAAAATTTATCTTGTAATAAGAAACAAAGTATAACTCGTTACACGCTGCAAACACAGTACGTTTTTGTGTTTATGGAAATTTACGATATTTATGAAGTTGAAATCAAGCTAATTAGGATCTTTAATTTATGACTAATTAGGTTTAAAAAATATGTTCTAATTAAGGCCCGATTCACACTATTTCGCTGTTTACGGTTCAATATCGCTCCGGGTTCAGTTCATACCTGAGCTTACTCTCAAGCACCTTTCGTCGTTCGTTTTCGTCCGATCAGCCCAAAAGAGTCAATGAAATTTTAGATACAAGAAAGAAAGAACAGCGATTTCTTTAAAAATATAATAAAATAGTGTAATAATGTATATGTCATCGTCAATTAATCTATCCTGCGAGATTGTAAACTATTGAAATATTGTGAATCGCAAAATACTGCTTACAATTTAACGCATTATTTTTCGGTAGATTATAATCTATCGAGTAAATCGTCAAATTGTGCAACGGCATGCGATGGAACATACCTCGTGCGGTGATTAGTCGGTTTGCTATATCTATCCATTCCTTTAACATACTTATGAAGGAGCACTATCGAACGTATTTACTATTTGTTTTGGATGTATATGTACGTATATATTTTATAGCTATATATGTATAATAATTATTGTGTCTTATTACTAGTTAAATCTAATCCAACTGCACACCAATTCTGTGCAATTAGATGTTGCCTGGAAAAGATTGCTTATAGTATTTAAGCTTATTGTGAATTTTCTTTGTCATGTATCAATAATGGTAAGGTGTAAGCTATTGTATCGTATCATATCGTACCACTCGCTAACGTACCCTGCTGCACAGAATTGCACCTAATCGCTCCACGCCGCTCCGTAACGATGCACTCCGCTCCATACCGCATTGCACCGCAATGAAATGCACCATACTGCAATGCAACGCACCGACCGCACCGTATCGCATCGAAATGCACCGCACCTGAACGTGAATCTAAATAATTCGGGGACCCACTCAAACACACAAAAAAATCATCAAATCGGTAAAGTTGTTCTCAAGTTATGCGCGTACATTACATTTCTACGTTTCATTTTTATTTATACAGAAAATAATAACCTTACAGCAAAACATCAACATTCTAGTTCCCACCAATAATAAGGAGTGATGCTTATTGAAGTTTCCAAATTTGCCGGAATAATAATAGCAAATTATACTTTTGCGAAATAATTTAACAAGTAAACTTTTCATATTTTCTTCCGAGCTTCCCGCTTTTGTACAGAAAATATAACATTGTGTTCAAAATAAATCGTTTCCCTTGGTTTGCCGTTTGACATTCCTTCATAGAAATTGATCCTTATAAGCTACACTATGATTTGGTGTGTAAATTTTCGTCGCCGTAAGATGCGCTGTCAGCGTTCGAGCAAGCTGTAAACAAGGTGTCTGCGGCGAACTGGAAAAAGTGTTTCGAAAACTGGTTCAGAGGCATGAAACTTTGTATAAAGGCTGGTGGAGAGTACTTTGAAAAGATTTAATAAAAACATATTTACCTATAGAACATTTTTTTTTATCTTCGCAAAACTTTCTGATCGTTTCACATAAAGTGTAAGGTATTGTATCGTACCGCACCGAACCACACCTTATCGCACCACACCGCACCACAACGCACTGCACCACTATGCAGCGCTTAGCACCGCTCTGCACAGCTGAGCACCGCTTCGCACCGCTGCGTACTGCTCCGCACCAATCCGCACACATCCACATCGCTCTGCATGGCTGCGGACCGATCCGCACCGCTCCTCAACGCTCCGGACCATTCCGCACCGCTCTGGCCAGTTCCGCACCGCTCCGCACCACTCCGGAACACTCCGCACCGCTCCGGACAGTTCCGCACCGATACGCACCGCTCCGCACCGAGCCGAACCATTCCGCACAGTTCGGCACCACTCCGCATCATACCGCAACGCTCCGCACCACACCGCACCGCACAGTACCGTACGTATTGTATACAGTAAGATCGACTCGAACGAGATTGAACCGTGAACAGCATCATAGTATAAATCGCACACTGCAATCACGTTGATGCCACCAGTTTGTTTACGTTTATATAGAAATTCGTGAAATTTATATCCGTGAAATGGTATCCGATAACAATTAAGTTTATATCTAAGTATCCTGAACCTGTTTGGAATTCTGCGCAAAAACAATGATCAAAATTAGTTTAGGAACAAAAAATGGTCTACATTTTTGTTTCTGAACTGAAAATTTCTACATCTTGAAGTCGGTGGCAAGGGAAACATAAATAACAACAACTTTGCAAAATATACTAATTTTTAAGTTTTACTCTCAGAACACAGGTTCGCACCGACTTTAAGATGTAGTAGAAAATATTTATTTTTTGCTTTTTAATTACTTTTGAAGTCGGTTCCTATTTGGCTAGATTTTGTTTTACTGTCAACTATAACTTTATTTTATTAATTACTAGCTGACCCGGCAAACTTCGTACCGCCTCAGAATCAATAAATAAAAAACGTTGATTTCTGAACGACGGGACGAACATCAAACGTTTGACATTCAAAACCAAAAAAATGAAAAAAAACTTCACTTTTAAATTTAAGTTTGATTTCTGAACGACTTTTAAATTAAATTTATTTCTAAACGACGGGACGAACATGAAATGTGTGACAGGTAGGAATAGTTTCTAAGGGAAAGCGAAATTCTTGTTTTTACTATATTCCAAGCATTTTTTCATATTTACTCACCTTTTAAACCTTCCCTGGACTTCCACAAATAATTCAAAACCAAAACTAGCCAAACCCGTCCAGCCGTTCTCGAGTTTTAGCGAGACTAACGAACAGCAATTGATTTATATATATATAGATTTACAGCACATGTTTGTTGCGATCTTTCTTAGGTTATTATTTTCCGGAACATTGGACTCGTAATAAACATGCCACAACATCGGCGTACTCCATTGAGAAGGCTGGGCCGCCATCAGAAACGTATTACACCGTCATCCTGGCGGCGAACAGGCACACTAATGGATGGCAAACAACGCCCCGTTTTGTAGAATTCTCCCGGTAGAATTACGAAGTACTTTCCAGAAAATATAGACTGAAAAAATATATTATCAGTGCAGGGACGGAGAAAGAATACTACTTCCTACTGCCGGGCAGTCATGCCTTCGCGGTCCCTCTGCGTACTGAAGAGCTGTGGAATGCGCTGCCATAGTCCGTGTTTCTCGAAAAGTACAATCCGAATGTTTTCAAGTCTCATTTGAATAAGTATTTTCTAGGTAAGCGTGCTTTATCTTCGACTGCGTCATCGTCTAATATTAGGTGTGATCGAGGTCAAAAGCGAACCTTTTTATCTTAAAAAACACTCTCACATGTGCCAGTTGGATCCACAACGTATAGTCTAAGAGACGCTGAAGAGCGACTTTCACTTATCTGATAACCAGATGCGAAACATTTTTCAACAAATTACAGTATAAACTCTATATAACGACACCGAAGGAATTGTGCATTTTATGGCGCTATAGAGAGTTGTCGTTAAACGGAAAGAAGTTTGTTATTTTTATCTGACGTCTTTTGCTGCACCAGTATTATTTTATTCATATCTTGAGAGGTATCTTAGTGATAAAGGAAGTACTTAGAAATTTCGGTATTTCTTAGAAATTTCGGTGTGCATGATGCCGACAGTCGAGTTTATTACGGGCAAGGATAATAAAGCGATAAAAGAACGTACATAGCTGTGCAGCCTTTAGTAATTTGGGCAACTTAAAAGGTACTTTTTATTACTTAATTGTTGTCGTTATTGAGAGTAGGTGTCATGCTATATAGAGTGTATCGTTTTATGGAAGACAAGCTTTTTTTTGATAAGGCAGGGGGAATGTTTTTGGACGATGGAAGACAAGCTAAACCAACCAAACTTAAGGAAGTTGGTCGTTTAATCGAGTGACGTTACATGGAGTTTACACTGTATATTTATTTGTAAACACGCCTATGATAGCTTGTCAATTGAAAAGTGTTCAGAGGTATTTTTGAAGTCTTCAAAGTATGGCAATAATATTCCAAAAACCGTTTTTTTTTGCAGGCAAGCCTATATGGATGTTTATGTAATTAAATTATCTTTAAATAAATTTATTCTTTCTTTCTTTCTTTATGATACCATTTTTTACTGGTTAACAGAAAGGTACCTATATTGACTTACCTGTTCATACCTGCTTGCCAGGTAGCCATGAACAAAAATAAATAGGCAAGCCTATCAAGGCATATTCTCCATATTAAAAACTATCAGTTCTAACTAAATTTGTTTAGTTATCAATTATGAATAAAAAATTGGTTAAAATTAATTTAATTAAAAATAGACATGAATACTTTTCGATTGGCTGATATTTTTATATTTTCTGTTGCAAAAGGTATTTTAAACTATTATTTTGTTTTAAGATTTTCAATTTTAGATAAATTAGACCCTACAGAATCAAAAACTGAAAGTCTTAAAACAAGGTAATTGTTTAAAATACCTTGTGCAACAAAAAATATACTTAGATCCAAATGTCGCTACGATAAAATGGCGGTAAACGCCTGATATGTAATTTGATAAAATAATATTTCTCATCTGGTTATCAGATGGGTGAAGGTCGCTTTTCAGCGTTTCCTCTACTATTATCATAGTCACCATACATTACACCATACGTTCGGGGTTGGGAACACGACTACTCACCTCCTGTTTCGATGTCTGTGACATATCTATGTATATAAAAATCAATTGCTGTTCGTTAGTCTCGCTAAAACTCGAGAACGACTGGACTGATTTGGCTAATTTTGGTTTTGAATTACTTGTGGAAGTCCAGGAAAAGTGTAAAACGTGAGTAAATATGAAAAAAAAATGCTTGGAATAATATAATAAAAACAACAATTTCGCTTTCCCTTAGAAACTATTCCTACCTGTCAAACATTTTGATGTCCGTCCCGTCGTTTAGTAATCAATTAAATTTAAAAGTCGTTCAAAAATCAAATTTCAATATAATTTTTTTGGTTTTGAATGTCAAACGTTTGATGTTCGTTCCGGTTAAGTTTTGACCACATTTGTGACTAAAATTGGAACATTCTGCAATTATCATTCAGCTTTTTTGTTTATTGATTCTGAGGCGGTACGAAGTTTGCCGGGTTAGCTAGTATACTATATTTGAGAAAACAATTATTTAAGTTGCATACACTACAGAAAGATTAAAGAATATATTTACAATTCAGTCTATAACAATAGCTTTGTACAGAATCAGAGGCGGTGTTTAATGCACTAAGATCTCCATTGCATTTGACGTAAGCAATTATTACTAACGACAGTCTATTTGCTGGATGGTTGGCCACTGAGCCTCTATATATAATATTCGGTGTAATGGTTATGATCTTATAATGGGCTTATAGGCTGGATTAATCACATGGATTAGATCAAAGAAATACGATGTTTCTAGCAAATTAATTTACGTTAATATGAGTACACATAACATAGGTGTTCAAAATTGGAATCAAGAAAAGTTACTCCATGCTCAAAAGGAACAAGTAATAAGTGGTAGTTTGTTGTGTTTATTATTCAGGTTACTATAATGGCTATCAACAGTAGGTACTAAGATCGTACAGCCTCGTCAGATTTATTAATTACTAGCTGACCCGGCAAACTTCGTACCGCCTCAGAATCAATAAATAAATAACATTGATTTCTGAACGACGGGACGAACATCAAATGTTTGACAAGTAGGAATACTTTCTAAGGGAAAGCGAAAAACTTCCCTGGACTTCCACAAATAATTCAAAACCAAAATTAGCCAAATCAACCCAGCCGTTCTCAAGTTTTAGTGAGACTAACGAACAGCAATTGATTTTTATATATGTAGACTAGAGTTTTCCCCGTGGCTACGCCGCATGAAAAAGCATAGATAGTGTCTCTATGTTACTTACATAATAACTAAATTAGGTTTTTATATATATTCTCAGCGATGCAAGGAACCAGGAAATATTTACTTAATGTTTATATATATATACATATATATACACATATATATATATATATATATATATATATATATATATATATATATATATATATATATATGTTTAAACCTCGTGTCTTCCTATGTAGTATATGTACATAAATATATATTTTAAGTAAATAAGGAGGGATTAGCGGGGGTTGTCTCGTGTCGGCTGTTCACCTGGTGACCGACCCCTGCACCGCGAAATGAAATGAAATATATATTCTTGCATAAATGTAGTTGTATACAGGTGTTATTCTTAGAAATACATGGTTCAGTACATTTTACCAGTTCCACTAGTGTGCAAGTAAGCAGAATCTTAATAGTCATTATTTAAATATTTAGTTCCTATTTGTCCAAGAAGCAAGTGAGGTGTGTAAGAATAAGCCTAAATGGCGCTCTGTTGTTCGTGCCTACCCCGCAAGGGAACTGGCGTGAAGTTATGTATGTATGTATGTAGTTCCTATTTATTTTATCCGTGTAGGAACGGAGAAAGAATACAATTTCCTGCGGCCGGGCGGCCTGTCGTAAGAGGCGACTTAACAACCCACAGCCAGGTGGTAGGGCATTTGCCCGACTGGATTGCTACCACCCCTGGTCTAAAGTATGTCGCCATAACAACCTTGAGTTGTGTTCCGGCATTAGTGACCAGGTTCCGGTTTCCCTTTAGAGAGCAGCAGCGCATTTGTAGCAACTTTGGTATTGCAAATGTCCATAGGCGATAGTAACCGCTTTCCATCAAGTGGGCCGTCTGCTTGTCTGCTGATCTCCTGCAATAAAAAAAAAATAAGTACCTTTTATGTAACCTGGATATTATTTATTGCCTTTATTTATTAATTATATAGATATCTGTTTTTGATTAAATTACTATTGTAATCTGTGTATGTCAATTATTTAATGTCTAATTTAAATATTATTACAACGCATGGAACAGTGCGAAACTGCACTGTTCCGTGTGCGAGGCCGCGGGGAGGTTAGCCGGTTACCAGTTGGGTGGGGGGGCCTTGTAGGTGCATACAGCCTACTAGGAGCAAGGCCAGCCGTAAGGCGCGGGACAATGCCACGGCCGCGGCGGACAAACCATCTGCCGCGCCCGCCGGCAAGGAGTAATACCCGAGGCAAAACTAGCCACGGGTATGTAGCAGCGGGTGTCGAGATCTCGGGGACCAGACACGCCTCCGAGAGGCACAATTCCAAAATTAATATTGTCGGAGGGAAAGTAAAAAAGATGGTGCTCTAGAGATGATTATGAACGCGAGCTTTTAGTTTTGTCATTTCGTTACAGAATTCTAAAAATTAAAATCTTGTAAAATATGCTCAATATTTGTACTGGAGCTGTAAGTTGGTTCGACGTACAGCTCCAGTACAGTTTTTGCAATCCACGAGCATGATCAGGCCTGAACTGCAACAACTATATCGCTGAAAATTTTTAAACTTCTAACCCTAAAAACTAAGTATGTTCCATGAACTTCTGAAAGACCTGAAGCCGAATATTTACGACTAGCTGTGCTCGCGACTTCATCCGCGAGGATTATTTTTTCGCGGAACCTTTAAAAAGAGTAGCCTAAGTTACTCTTTATAACATCAGCTTCTGCCAGTGAAAGTCCCGTCAAAATCGGTCCAGCCGTTTCAGAGATTAATCGGAACATCCAGACAGATAAAAAAATTAAAAGTAGAGTTTTCTATATAAGTACCGTATATATTTTCATAGGCCTTTAGTAAAAAGGCCGTCAAAAGCTGTCATTTTGAATTTTTTTTAACAACTACGGACTCGAGTTCCATACCCTTTTTTACAAATAATTTAGAAAAAAGTTTTTAGAATATATATACGCTTATTTGTTATTTGTCTTACTGTGTGTGACATTTATTGAATAATGTTTGTGTTGTGGTGTACCTTACGAATAACTTATTACATTATTTTATTCTAATTTTATTTATTTAATTTGTTTGGGAACATACAATACAATACAAATACAAAATATTCTTGCCACGGGTTGTCTGGAAGAGATCGCTTTTTAGCGATAAGACCGCCCTTTGTACCCAACTAGACTAATTAATACTAGTTCGTAAGTTTTTCTGTAATGGTGTACAATAAAGTGTTATCTATCTATCTATACAATAATTAATATTTTTAAATATAAAACACAAACTAATACATATATCAATCAAGTTTCCCCTAAAAAATATTTTATATAATAATGTTAAATGTCGTCGAAGGTAAACGCACAGCAGCCTGTCGTAAAGCGCAGTTTATTGCCTTCCCGGATTTAGGAATTCTTTTGTTTACCTTGTGTTTAGAATTTGTAATTAAGAAAAACATGCTATTATTTTTCTGTTTTATGGCCGTCATTAGTGTCGAACTAATCTTTATTGTTATTGTTTTCGACTTTATTGGTCGTTCGCAGGTGTGCAAATTACATTTTCGTGGAAGAACCCAGCCCACGCAATCGATTGTGTACTGTACAGTTTACTATAAAACAATGCTTGAACGGAGGGATGGGGCAGTCAAGCGACGATTACGATACGAGCAAGACGTAGATTCGACTAGCGATATAGTGACGGACTTCGCGCGTGTTATAGAATCGTGCAGTGTGAACTGGTTGTATCCAGTTATATTTGTACCTGTTTTATACATGTTTGTACAGTTCTAATAAACTCTATAGTAATTCCAACGGCATTTTAATTCGAGTCCCACACTCGTAACAATAAAAATAAAAATTGGCTCAACTAGTTAATTAAAAAAATAAATTTACATTAGGTCAGTATTGAATAAAATCGAAAAAAAGTCACAATAATTACTAATAAAATAGATATAAAAAAAAGTATGGAAAATGTCATTATTCTAAAAGTCATTTGATCATTCTAAATTACAACATTTTTTAATTTGGGTTTTAAATTGATATAAGTTACCTATGAAAGGATCAATACTAGTAAATAGTGCGTGCATTGTATTGCTGACAAATGCGGTATAAAAACGTGTTTTTTGTATAGTTCTTTGGTAAAATTGCATAAAGGCGGAACCTGAAAATTACGCATTTTTTGTATTTAAAGACTTTACATATGGTTTTCTATGGTACAATAACGACACTAAAATCATCGGTAAGCCATCATTTAGGCAAAAAATTAAATAACAATACAATTAATTAGGTACGAAATACGTGCATTATATCGCTAGAAATAATGTTCAATTTTAGCGTGACGACTTACCTACTAATTATAATAAAAACACAATTATTTTAATTTTGGGATTAGTCTGCAAATGTAACATATATGACATGATCAAAATAATTAATAATTATAAAATCAAATATTACGGCATTGCTAAAAAATCACGACATTTTGTAATTTGTAAGTAAAACCTCAGATTAATAATATTGAGAGACAAAGCGATCGATTCGATTTAGAAACAAGTAGTCTGACGTGTACCTGACCCGTGATATTCGTTTCATGAAGATAGACTGCGGCTGCATATCCGGATTCGGATGCATCGGCAAAACCGTGTAGGGTGTAGGTGGAATCTTTGCTGGTGCAAATTGTTCTGGGGAGTCGAAGAGCAGAGAGTAGAGGTAAGTCTTCAAAATGTGCTGAAATTGAAATGTGACATCATTGGGAGCCGATTCATCCCAGTCTAACTTTAGAGTCCATAGGTGCTGAATGAGCAGTTTTGCGCGGAAAATAACTGGGCTGATCCATCCACTAGGATCGTATAAACGAGCGATGGTACTGAGTATTGACCTTTTGGTAAATTTTTCCAGTGTAGGTACCGAAATGTGATATGTAAATTCGTCCGTTTGTGGTATCCATTGCATACCAAGTACCTTGATTGCATTGGAGTCGGGTACAACATCAAAATCCTTGGGTATGTCACATTGATCATCCGGGAAGCGTTCTAAAAGCTGACGAGAGTTTGAGGTCCACTTTCGCAAATGAAATCCCCCTAGGGCTAGTAACTCAATGAGTTCAGTCTGCAGAGCTATTGCCTTGTCAACTGAATCATGCCCAGTCAGAATGTCATCCACGAATATGGAGTGCGTAAGAACCTGTGCAGCCTGGGGAAAACGGTGACCTTCATCAGTGACCAGCTGTATAATAGATCGATTGGCGAGGAAGGGGCTGGGTCGTAGGCCATACGTGACAGTGGACAGGGCGTAAGTGAGCAGAGGTTGATCTGGAGAAGAGCGCCATAGAATGAGTTGGAACCGTCTGTGGTCTGGGTGAACTAGTATATTTCTAAACATCATCTGGATGTCTGTACTAAAGACCACTTTGTGAGTACGAAAATTTAGAATGATGTCAGTAATATCACGTTGGAGCGGTGGGCCAGTGTGCAGACAGTCATTAAGACTGACACCATTAGAGCTCTTACAGCTGCCATCAAAAACCGTGCGAAGTTTTTCAGAGTTGGCTTTGAAGATGCCATGATGCGGGACGTAAAAATGGTCTTTTCCTTTGAATGTGCTGGGGTGACAAAGAGCCATGTGGCCCATGTCAATGTATTCCTTCATGAAGTCGATATATTTTGAGCGGAGGGTAGGATCTCTTTGGAGTTTGCGCTCCAAATTAAGGAATCGTCGTAGTGCAACATCAGAACCTAAAATCAAGTCAATAGCGGCTGGAAAACGATAAGACGAGTCTGCTAGGGGAAGCTGTGTCGAGTCGAGGAGTGGAACAACGTCAGGTAACATTGTTAATGGTAAAAGACCTGTCAAATCTGGTAGAATGTATGCCTTTGCGCTAATTACTGGGACTTCGGTGTGAATAGGGCGGAATGTGATGGTAGTTGAAGAACTAGAGTTTTGAGTCTGTTGATTACCGACTCCTGTAATTTTTAGTTCTGTGTGCTCGACAGGCAAACGTAATTTTTGTGTCATAGTTTTAGTTAACAAGGTTAGCATGGAACCGCTGTCTAATAATGCTCTTGCCTTATGAAATACTCCAGCGTTGTCTGCTAGTTCTAGGGACACAGTGGGTAATAAAACTGGTGGATCGTGTACTGTAATGTGCTGAGTATGTGCTGAAATATGACTGTCATTTTGGTTAGCTTTATCAGAGGAAGTAACAGGGCTGCCGGGCAAGTGATTATTATGATAAACTTTATTATCATAGTGCTGAGTATGAAACTGGGATTTATTTTGTTTACGTGATGTAGTGGATGGTGTATATTGTAGCGATGGTATGGGTGGGTGTAGTGTAGTATTGTGTAAGTGAGTAGCAGGTAGTCATTGTTGTGAATTAATAGGTGAATTACGACGAGAAGAGTTTCTTGATTCCGTGGTTGGGCGGGTGTGTTCTTGTCCTCTTAGTTGTGGGGGCAAGAGGTGAGAATTGTCATATGTGGGTGATTCAAAGCCACTGCGATGTAAGGTGGTATGGTGTTTCTCGCTATCACATTCTCTACACCGTCCTGTGGATCTGCACTCGTCAGAGTAATGGGGTCCTAGACACTTACGGCACCGTTCATGAGCTTGGATAAAATCCCAGCGCCCTTGCGTAGGCTGTCTTAGGTATTCACCGCAGTTCAGCAACCTGTGTCCTCTAACGTGACACCAAGGGCAGTAATAATTATTGGTCGGTGCTGGTGGGTGGGCGGAATCTTGTGCTATGGGCTCGAAATATTGTGTAGACTGTGGGTATCCTTGAGCGTACTGTACAGGGTACGCTTGACTTTGTAGAGGATATGCAGGGCGCGTTAAAGGTGGGCGGACGGAAGTAGTGGGCTGAAAACGAACGTGCCGAATTTCTGGTCTGGGTGCAGAAGCGCGTGGTTGGTACCGTGCTGAGGGAGAAGCACGTTCAGTTTGTCTGTATGTCGGGCTGAGGGGAGGGGGGGGTGGGTTATATGTCTCAGTTTCTGTGCAACGTGCATGGTCTTCTAAGAATGTGATTACATCCTTTAAGGTGGGCAGAGTGTCTGAAGACCCATGCGTTCGTTCAAATAATGTGCGAAGCTCGCCCTTTAACTTCCGCACTACTATTGACACTAGGACGTAGTCTGAGTCATGTAGTGGTAAGTTTAGGTTTTTAAGCGCCGATTGGGTTGAAATAAGAGGGGCTAAAAATAACTGTCTGATTTGTGAGCGGGTGGTGATGTGGGGTAACTCTAGTATCATATCTATAAACCTATCAATGAGAACTCGGCGATTTTCGTAGCGATTGGCAAGTGTTGTCATCGCTACATCGTAGTTCTCATCGGTAACCTTGAGGTGTGATACCATACTGAGAGCTTCTCCGGAGAGGCAAGAAAATAAATAGTGTAATTTAACTGCACCTGACAAATTACCGGCAGTGTCCGTAAGGCTTTTGAAAATAGTTATGAAAGATGGCCAATCCTCAAGCTTGGAAGAAAATTTGGGTAGATCTATTTTGGGCAGAACAGTAGACGTGGAGAATGTGGGCGAGCTTGGTTTGATGCTTGAGCTGATGGTGATGTTTGCCACCAAAATTTTTTCATATGCTTCTATAGCCGAGGTGTAGTAGTCAAAGTACCATTTTTCCACTTTGTCGTCAAGGTCTTTAGAGTCCAAGATCTCATAATATACTGTATCCAACTTGCCCTTTATATCGTCCAATTTTGTAAAGCGCCCTATGAAATCGTTTACACTATACTTTTTGTCTCCTTTTAATATAAGGTTAGCTATCTCTAATAGGAAAGTTATGTACTTATGGGTTTGCATAAAGATGGCAGATTGCGATTTGGTAGGCATGACGATGAGAAGTGCACAATAAGAAAAGGAAAGGCAAACGAGAAAAAAAAAAAAAAAAAAAAAAAAAAAAAAAAAAATTTTTTTTACTAATGCTAATAAAGAACACGCAAGAAAGCAGCCAGAGAAACGTAAGAAATACGAAATAAATAAAAATGATTAGGAAAAAAAATATATATCAAACTGTCGTGTGCGCTGAGTCTTAATAAACACGAAGCTATATATAAGCTATAAAAGTTGCACGGCAAGCTAACCACACCGAGTGAAACGAATATAATATTCAATATTATTATATCGATCCGATATCACGTTTAGTGCAAGTATTCGAGAATAGGTGTGCTGAATAAAGTACAGAATACGTACTCGAGGTTATATTAACCTACCTACGTACCAAAAAATAGTTATCGTGTAGCAATTTGCGTAATTATCTGAGGAATGTGGAATGGGTATTCAAATATATAAGGGCAGAAGTAATATGTTTATAAGAAAACAAAAAAGAAAAAACAAGGGCAGAAAACGGGTAAATGGGCAGATTGATAATGATTGTTTATTTAACTTTTTAGGTATGCGAAAATTTACAATTTGGTTTGAATTAACCATAAAATGGCAAAATACGGTTGTTGCAGACTGTATAAATAGGTCGCCAGTTGGAATATTCGGTTCGAAAGACCATATGATCTGGCCGATTGCCAGATTTCAAGGGTGCAAGGGTAAGAGGGAATGGAGATAAATGGACTCACCCGTAATAATATGAGCTGAGTAACCGGAGCGTCTGCGATACAGGAGCAGCAGTGCGTGTTCTCTTGTTATATATCTCCCGCTTCACAACTAGATTCACTTGCCACTTATCACCAAGCTCTTGGAACCCGATTAGTATTGCAATTGGGTGGATATCTCAAATGCGCGCGCGATGCGTGAATGTCTTTACGACGGATCGAAAGGGGGTTACGTTTTTTTGGCAAAGGAATTATTTCGGCTTCCCTCCAGGCTAAAGGGAATGTAGTTGTAGCTATGGAGTAGTTGAGGATGTGTGAGATGATGGGGCTGATGACATCAAGTATGGGTAAGATCATATTTCGACTAATAATGTCACTACCGACCGCATTTGACGTTATGGATTTAACAGCTCTTACAACATCACAATCAGTAAATTGAGAAAGAACAAATGGAGAATGCTGTGGAGTTGGAAGTGAACAGATTACTTTTAGAGTTTTTGACTTAATTGTCGCACTGAAATCGGAAGATGTAGCAAAATGCTGGTTTAGAAGATTAATATTTAAATTATTGGAATTTGATACATGAGATGATTTACCAACTTCCAGTGATTTAAGGAATTTCCAAACTTTTGCTGGATTGTCATTTTCAACTGAACTGTGAATATATCGGCGTTGTGCGTTCCTACATGCTCTATTGCAGCGATTGCGAGCATTTATAAATGCCTGCCTGTTTACATCCGTAGGACGACATTTAAACCTTGTTTTGGCTTTACTCTTTTGGTTTATAAGACATTTAATCTCGTCTGTCAGCCAAGGTGCAGGATGGTGTTTAAGTTTAATCTGGCGTAACGGCGCATGTAAGTCATACAAACCCAACAGAGTCGTATTAAAAGCATTCACCTTATCATCGATAGAAACTGCATTGGCTACCCCAGACCAGTCTAACCCTTGAGCATCTTTGCGTAGGTCTTCTGTGTTCATGCCACCAAAGTTACGCTGCACAATTAGCTTTGACTTAGCTTTCGGCGGACGAACATTGTATGAAAGATAAATCATGTCATGATATGAAAACATGTCCGCCGAGCACTGGCCATGCTTGATAACATGAGTAGGGGAGGAGACTAGGATTAAATCTAGTAGAGAAGCTGTAGTGTTTGGAAAGTGGTGAGTGGCATTTAACGGAAGAATATTCAGATTGATAGAATTCACTAAAGTTTGAAAGGAAGAAGAGCGTGTGTCACATTTAAGTAAACATGTGTTAAAATCGCCCATAATAATTGTGTGAGGGTATTGTGGTACTAAAGTTTCAAGCATACTTTCAAAAGAAGAAAAGAAGTTATTTCGTAACGAAGGGCTATAATATACTCCTAGGAGTATTTTTGTATGGTGTAAGGATACATCGATAAATAAATGCTCACCAGAGTCAGGCTGTGGTGGTTGCGAAGACATATTAACTATAGAGAAAGGAATATTAGAGCGGAGGTAGATGGCAACG